>JBANSL010000018.1:38263984-39569484 GCA_037127255.1 Persicaria tinctoria
TTCCAACCATTCTTATTTAATAAAATCAGTCCTTTTAAAATTACCAAAACCGCCCTTATATTTGTAAAAGTTACAACCGACCCCCTTTCTTTTATTAAAATCAAAATCGAGCTCAATTTGGGAGCAAGGCCTAGAATATATGGGTTTGGTTTGGAGGGAAAAAAATAGGCCCAAACAATTTATGTTAGAACCACATGTTTTGGCCCAAAGGAGAATAGGCCCAATAACAACTTTAACTCCCTCATTCCAATTGCAAATCCGGATTTTAAAAGAGAAGGAATGGGCCCAGGGAGGTGATGTGGCAAGGGGACCCATGTCCCTTTCTTCTACCCATTTCCATCTGAAACAAAGAACGAACAGAGCATAAAGCTCGGTCCGACAGCGGGAAAAGAAGGAGAGGGGAGGAGGAAGCACGCCGGCGAGGGCGGAGTTCCGACCACCCATTCCGACACCAGCACACACAAGGCAAGAAGGAAGGGGAGAATGAGGAAGGAGAAGCTCACCGAGGTGCGGGTTCGACGCTCGCCGGAAAACGCCGTCGAGGCTCGAGCTGCGTTCCTTCGTCCTGGGTCGGAAAGCTTGGTCAAAGGTGGAATTTTAGGACCGATTCGAGCAAGAGGAAGTGGAAAGGAGGCTTACCGTTAGATTTTAGGGGAAAAACAGGGGCGCAGAGGTTCCCGGAGATGGCGTCGGTGCGGTGTTGGGCTTCTGGGAGGCTCGTCGACGTCGAGGAGATGCAGTGGGAACGTCGGTGCTGCTGCTGGCTGAAGGAGGGAGAGGTAGGAGCTTTGGGTGATCGGTTCTCGCTCACGGAAACAGGGTAAGGGGGAGAGAAGCGAGGCGTCGGAGCTGCTGGCGGCTCCTAGGCGACTCCGGCTGCTGCTTGGACACAAGGGAGGAGGGAAGCGGGATTGATGGGCTTGGCTCCGGCTCGTGAAAAACAGAGGAAACGGGGCTGCGTTTTCAGGGGATAGGAGGAGAATGGAGGAGCGGCGGAGTTCACTGGTGGCGGAGGCGTGGTGGTGGCGGTGGCTGAATGAACAAGGAGGAGGAGGAGGGAGTTCCCCTCGGCAGACCAAATGGGAGAAGGGGAGAGAGGTTATTTGGGTTTTGAAATGTGAAATGTGGGGAATGGGCATTGTGTTTCAGACCGGTTGGTCCTCTGCTAAATCAGAGGAGAAAGGCACTTTTGGTTGTTTGTCTTTTGTGTTTGTGTATGTGTGAAAAGAGATTCACAAATCTGATTTTCAACGGGTCAATTCAAAGGAAGGGGAATCAAATAATGAGGGAGGGAAGGAGAGGATAGGATTTGCCAAAAAGGGGATGAGATGAGCTGGATAAGAATGGATTAAAGAAGACGGAGATTGTGGTCCCGAAGTCGGAAATTCGTTCCATGAGTTTTAAAATCCGGTTTAGGAAGTTTTCCGTTAAATTCCACCTTTAAATTCATTTTAATTATTTTTTTTTTTATTTTTTTTTTGAAAAATTAGGATTTAAAAATCCGAGCCATTACATCATCCACCTCTAAAAACAAGTCTCGTCCCCGAGACTAAAACCAAAACAAGGTATGGGATGAAGTTGGAAGTAGATGAGTCCAAGGACCATTCCATCGATTCTGGAAGTGCCTCATAAGTGCCCCTATGAGGTTCTCGCAGTATCGTCGTCATGATCATAATATCCCCAATAGGTCGCAGCGAGAGTGTGATATGGGCCCTTACCACATCCTTACTCCGACTTCTCGGTCATATCATAACTCAAAAAGCACTATGACATCCTCACTAGGTCTTAGCAAACAGTCTATAAGGGCCCCTATAAAATGCATGTATCCACTTTGTGGGACGTCATAACGCAAGCTCGGCTAGAAAATTTCAAGGGGGGTCTCAGTTTGAAAGGTTTGTTTCAAAATCATTGACATTCTCAATCGCATTAAATTTCCCAAAGTCCAAGTTAGTTCTTTTTAAACATCATTCAAATCCCTTAACCCGATGTTAGTCAAGCAAGTTTCAACTTCAGGAGGTGGAATCATCCACCTCTAAGGGCTAATCCCATATTTTCTCCCTATATTCCAAGTCAAAATCAAATTCCATCAATTAAGTCCTAACATCCTCTCAATTCCAGTTCACAACATCATATAACATAGCACTCGTATCATACATTCATAAACAAATCATATCCATGTCAAGGATAGTCACATATCATAACAGATCTAGCATAGTATCGTATATAGTAGCATTTATCATAACATATGAGGGGTTGCACATTGTATCAATCAGATAATCACATAATACCCTTACTAACTACCAAGCATCCTCACATTTAGAGGCATCAAGGACCTCCGCACACTAGCATTTCATCGAGTTCAGGGGGCAACTATGTTAGTACTAACAATTCACTATCGTCTATGGCAATACATCAAGGAATCAACATCGTCTAAGCAGATAATTCGCATCACATCCAGCCCCAAGTAAAGCATACACTAAGTCACATCCTCAAGAAAATCTGCCTACAATTACCAACCATAACAAGACTCGACCACCATTCCCTACCTCTCGCAAAAAGATCATCATTACCTCGGTCTACCAACTCAATCCAACACTAGTTCTAGACATCATTGCATCCCGCTTATCATATAACCCACTCATAGACAATCTCTATAGTCTCATAGTCATCCGCACTTCAAGGCCTACATCCCAAGCCGAATTACTAGGTATCCCAACTCTTGTGCCATCAAGTCATCTAAGAGCCAGCCTACTTCGACATCCCGACCTCAAATCCTACTCGACTACCTAAAACCATATCTCGGAGTTCTCAATCACACAATTTCCTTATTCTGGCAAGCTTAACAACTCGACCGATTACCAATACTCTCTATAAAGCATACCCTCATCCTAGAGGTTCCTCTACCGATCCCATTCTCACCTTCCAAGAGAAATCCCAAGTCCTATACTGAACCGCCCTCACGATCTATCTAGACATTTCTCAACAATCTCGCTGACTCTTCCTAGGCTCTCGACCATCATCTCCCAAAGGGACATCTCAACTCACCTTGCTAACCTGATCATACTTCCCGCACCACTAACCACTCTCACTAACCATCCACCTCTAAGAACCCAACTTACACTGACCATCTCACATCTGTCACTCCTGACCAGCTCTAACACTGAAACCCATCTAGTGCTACTCCCAACCACGAATCACTAGAACCTCATCACTAGCACCTATCCTCAAAGACCAACCACTGATTCTACCTACTCGTCCCATTTTGAATCTCACAAAACCTAAACATCCACGACTTCACAGCCGACCTATTCTAGATCATCGTCTCATCATATTCTCAAATTTCCTCATTCCAAATCTTACTAAACCATAACCATTCAAAATCCTCAAGTCGTCCTACTCTAGTTCCTCATCTCTTCATATCCTTAAATTGCCTCAAGCTCATACTTCTTAACCATGACACCTTACCATCCAAGGCCTTCTTTTACCGATCATCATTTCCAAGGAATCCCTAAATCGTCCTCATCCGGGTTTCCCAAGTACCGCCATTTCGCAAACCTTCTAAAATCCTTCATCCTCTAGTGCTCTCAATGCCTTACGCTTGCCTAGCTCCCAAACTCGTACTCAAAATTTCCCTATCTCAACCTCCAGCCCACAATCTTACTAGAAATCTCAATGACATTCTCACCTAACTAGCAACCTTCCCTCGAAGATTCATCTCATATCCTCAATTACCTCCTTAGCCAAAGCAATTTACACACATCTATCTTGATTCCTTCCTTATACTAGACTCCTCCAACAACGCATCTAGAATTCCTTCCTTCATGAATTCTCCAAGCACTGCCAATTCTATCAAAACAATCCCCAAATACCCATCACACGTATAACCCTGATATGAACAACCAAATAATGAAGATCGACAAATTCCCAAGCGACCTTATACTACTCTTTCTTAGCAATTCTTCATTCTCATCCTTTACCCAAACCGTTCCCAATCATTGCATATACAACCTAGTTCCAAATTCTACGATTTCTTAGACATTCCTTAACCGATCATCCTCAAAACTGCCCACGATCTGCTTTCTAAACTATCTAGGCACCTTCTCCTCGCATACTAACCCGTCTATCAACACATCCCCTCAAGAGTCCTTCCGATCCACTTTTAACTCACTCATCCACCTCTAGAACTACACTACCCGCCAACGCTATTTCCCTTCACTACCTCTAACGAAGACCTCTCCCTCGGAATCTTACCACACCGACTCCACTACTCATCTAAGGCCTACCTGAAAGCTAAAATATACTCACTGACCACTATCTCTGACAAGTCATAACTCACTCGACTCTACCCAAGCTAACACATCCTTCCTGCACTCCATCTCGCACAACCAATGACCAACTCAAAGACCTCAATCTACCTGCGATTTCCCGATCCGTCTCACCAAGGAAAACACTCGACTTATTCCCAAGAAGAATACACCACCACATATATAACCCATAACCGATTTACTAGCAGGTCAGTACAATTAAGCATATAGGCACATCGTCACAACACAAGTTAGTTAGGCAATCATTCACTACCAGTTCAGCTTATCAGTCATCACACCTCAATTTAGTTAGTTCCAACCCTATCGCACGACACCGATTCCAGATCGCATAGGAGAGATCACAACTCGGACGAAGAACGTCATTCCCTGAGTCATCTAGGAGGATTACGTCTGCAACCACCATCTTCGAAAGGCGTCCTTCCTCTGGCGACGTTGATCCTAGGGTCCATGGGCCATGGGCCCACCCCACTTCCGTTGCGTCACTCTGGTGCCACTTGATCGCTCGTTTTCTCCTCTATGTCGACGTCCATCAAGGGGATCACGAGGGATTAGAAGTCACGGAGATAGGGGAGGGCAATACGACTTTCTTAAGAATTCAGACCCAAACCAGGACTAGAGACAACGAGACTCAAGACAGGACGTGAACCCGAGAGTTACAACAATGCCCTTAGGGTATTCTATGAGGTTACAAGTGCGGCAAGCAAACACATAACAATCACGAAGTATCTCAACATCATTATTCCACACTAGCAGGTACCTATCTCAAGAAATAACGATGTATGAGTTCACAACACGTTCATCTAATCAATTTCTTCATGCACGCGGAACAAGCAAGTACCCTATCATTTCATTTACCAGTCATGCTTGACATATTAAGATAATTATACATGGACCGACAACGGACATATGCAACACAAGTTATGCAAGATCTAGCGAGCATTATAGGACATCACATGTATGATTCATTACTCATTTTAAGTGTACACATAAGCAGGTCAAAACAATGTGGGTTCAAGGTAAGCATGTTAAGATGCACTCTAATAATCATGTCTGAAGATATGGTTAAGTCAATTGGGTATAACAACTATCACATCACATACAACCATGAACATGTATTACAACAAGTATGGCATATAATTGTATGATGGTCCATAATTAGGAGATATATATCCTACATGATACTACAAACACTATCATGGACCTAATTCGAGGGAGAGTAACAATCGTGACGATTCATACATTCGACACATTTTTATTCATTCATGAGTGCACCCATACAAGATATCAGGCAAGTCATGCTGAAATATACCAATACACCATGTCATACCGTCACAAGGGGGCCACTATTATAACCGGACAGAATTCTCTAAGGGCAATTACCGACTCGTTACCCCGTTTCCCGTGGGATGCTAGTACAACTCGCACGGTAGGACACAAGGACATCCACGCTGCTTCCTAGAGGTGAGGGTAGAACTCGTGCTTAGACTCTTGCAGAAAGAAGACATGTCGGACCATTACGAGGATCGAAAGGGATGACTCCATGGGAAAACTCACTCCTAACTTGAAACTATTTAAGTCATCCCCACCAATTGACATACTCAGGTAACCCTCACACCCAACACGATTTTTGAAGGTAATTAGTTGACCGACTCAAATTCCCCGTGGAGGCACTAACCTCAGGTACGAGACTCGATAGAAGCATAGACGGTGGGGTATCAATAGGACTCGAAATGGAGAGAGCGGATGCTCTTCGACCCTTACTAACATGCCTAAATGTTTTGGTGGGACGGTTGACGGAGTCAGAATCATCAGGGATTTGAATTATGGAAGAGCTATTCCGACAGGACAGGAATTCCAATGACATAAGAACAAGATATTCTCCCGCTATCCCGTTTGCAGAGTTATTCAATACATGATTCAAGTCAAGGCACACTGATCAATTCTCTATCCTAAGCACAATAGCACTCAGCATGGAAGCAATCAACGAGATTAATATGATCCTCTTCGAGGAGGATCGCCCTCGGGCCGAGTTGGATATAATGCATATAATAGTAGAGACGATCTATGCCGTCCTTCGAGGGACGACTGACCAGTGGGGCAAATACCTCACGGCCTCCTAACCCAAGCTACTCCAACCCTCGGGCTCCTTGGAGTCTTCAAACCCTATCTGTAAAAGAAATCTAGTATTTTGCCTACCCATTCCCAACTACATCCAATAGGGATGGTCTAGCGCCTTTATTACCCCGTCGTTTCCCTTTGTTTGATTACCGAATTTATTGAGTCAAGTTCATATTTAGTCCATTTGAGTTAGCCATATTAAATTCATTTTGCCCTTTCTAAAACATTTTGAAAAGCCATTTGAAAACCTTGGGCCATTTCAAACCCACTTCAACCTATCATACTCGGTTTGCATAACCTCAGCTCTGATACCACTTTGTAACGGCCCGGGATTATGATTCCCGAGTTACGTTTCGAGGGATGAAACCCCTCGTTAGGATCTTGCGCCCCGAGTACAGGTTGAAGGTTTGAAATTCTACTCTAACGTTTCAAGTGGGATTTCATACCCAAAATTCGAAGGGATCGTTGGAATCCCCGGGGAAGTCCCCTGTACCTGTCATAAGTCTAAGCGTGGAAAACCAAAGGTCACACAATAGCGGGAGTAAAGCATAATACAAAGGGGTGCCACGGCAGAGCCGGGTCAAAACGGAGTCAAAAGTATAAATCCAAAACAATATAATCAGAGTCTGGTGAAGTCTATAACTCCAGCGCTCACTCTCCGCCGACAAAATGACCCGCGCAATAAGCAAACAGCACCGATAGGATGAACATAAATAATTCCTAAAAAAATTGATTTGGGGCGGGATCAGATCGATGCCCACTTAACTCTGCATCCCAACCATAAGCACACATATACGCTATACCTAATAAAGATGCTCTAATGCAGTACGAAATTCAACCACACTAGCATGCTCCTAGTTCATAATAATGTGCAGAATACTGTAAAGGGCCCAAGACAATGCCAAGTGGCATATCCCTCTCCTACCTCCACCCCTTCCGACAGGCGGAGACTGGCCAGCTCGTGAATGCATTCATTCATAATAGGGCGGCACGCATGCCTAACCCGCTCCACAATAAAGCCCGCAGGCATATCATAATATAAGGAAGTACTCGATTGACTCAGGGTACCCGATGAGGCTGGGCTACCCTATGACCCTAGCAAAGACTTCTAGGACTATCACAGATAACGGCCGTTCTGTTTACATACGCATAGAGAAATAGAATGCTCAACGATCAATGCAACCTAGCATGGTACTACATGGCATGCTGATAATGAATGCAACACCTAGTATATCATGCACCTATAGCAGGGAATCACTCTATTCAATCTGAGTAAGCTCCGAAGAGACTTACCTGGCTATGCAGAACAGCATAATAGGAAGTCCGGCACACATTAGTCATAGCACAAGGTATCACCTAGATGCATATCATAACACATATATAAGTCTACGTCTAATCATTCAAGCACTCAAAGCATACATCATTCAACGAGAATTACAACCATATCGCAATCATCATTTCTTCAAGTTCAACCATTCATCGCATTGCCACATTCCTCAATACCATATCGTTCTCATCATCCCATTCAACCACATTCATATATTCATAACCATATATTTGCATATCATATAGCTCAAGTGCATCATATTCATCCTATCTCAACGTATAAATTAACGATACATAATCTTAACAGTTCATCATGCTGTTAGTCAACACAAATCATGATATTAGACAATCATTCACATCAATCATGCTAGTCAGTCATCGAGCACATAATTCCCGAGTTAGTCCCGAAACCGTTTCGAAAACCGAGTTAACTAGTTAGAAATTCCGTCCTTGGAAAATATTCGTCAAATTCCTTTGTCGATTCAAACCCGATAATGTATCTTTTTAATTCACCATAATATTACATCTTTATTCTCAAAATAATGTTTTACATTTTAATCTCACATAATACTATATAATATTTTAAATACCATTTACCTTTAAACATTTTCACAAAATATTTCTAAATCCTTTAAAAATTCCAACCATTCTTATTTAATAAAATCAGTCCTTTTAAAATTACCAAAACCGCCCTTATATTTGTAAAAGTTACAACCGACCCCCTTTCTTTTATTAAAATCAAAATCGAGCTCAATTTGGGAGCAAGGCCTAGAATATATGGGTTTGGTTTGGAGGGAAAAAAATAGGCCCAAACAATTTATGTTAGAACCACATGTTTTGGCCCAAAGGAGAATAGGCCCAATAACAACTTTAACTCCCTCATTCCAATTGCAAATCCGGATTTTAAAAGAGAAGGAATGGGCCCAGGGAGGTGATGTGGCAAGGGGACCCATGTCCCTTTCTTCTACCCATTTCCATCTGAAACAAAGAACGAACAGAGCATAAAGCTCGGTCCGACAGCGGGAAAAGAAGGAGAGGGGAGGAGGAAGCACGCCGGCGAGGGCGGAGTTCCGACCACCCATTCCGACACCAGCACACACAAGGCAAGAAGGAAGGGGAGAATGAGGAAGGAGAAGCTCACCGAGGTGCGGGTTCGACGCTCGCCGGAAAACGCCGTCGAGGCTCGAGCTGCGTTCCTTCGTCCTGGGTCGGAAAGCTTGGTCAAAGGTGGAATTTTAGGACCGATTCGAGCAAGAGGAAGTGGAAAGGAGGCTTACCGTTAGATTTTAGGGGAAAAACAGGGGCGCAGAGGTTCCCGGAGATGGCGTCGGTGCGGTGTTGGGCTTCTGGGAGGCTCGTCGACGTCGAGGAGATGCAGTGGGAACGTCGGTGCTGCTGCTGGCTGAAGGAGGGAGAGGTAGGAGCTTTGGGTGATCGGTTCTCGCTCACGGAAACAGGGTAAGGGGGAGAGAAGCGAGGCGTCGGAGCTGCTGGCGGCTCCTAGGCGACTCCGGCTGCTGCTTGGACACAAGGGAGGAGGGAAGCGGGATTGATGGGCTTGGCTCCGGCTCGTGAAAAACAGAGGAAACGGGGCTGCGTTTTCAGGGGATAGGAGGAGAATGGAGGAGCGGCGGAGTTCACTGGTGGCGGAGGCGTGGTGGTGGCGGTGGCTGAATGAACAAGGAGGAGGAGGAGGGAGTTCCCCTCGGCAGACCAAATGGGAGAAGGGGAGAGAGGTTATTTGGGTTTTGAAATGTGAAATGTGGGGAATGGGCATTGTGTTTCAGACCGGTTGGTCCTCTGCTAAATCAGAGGAGAAAGGCACTTTTGGTTGTTTGTCTTTTGTGTTTGTGTATGTGTGAAAAGAGATTCACAAATCTGATTTTCAACGGGTCAATTCAAAGGAAGGGGAATCAAATAATGAGGGAGGGAAGGAGAGGATAGGATTTGCCAAAAAGGGGATGAGATGAGCTGGATAAGAATGGATTAAAGAAGACGGAGATTGTGGTCCCGAAGTCGGAAATTCGTTCCATGAGTTTTAAAATCCGGTTTAGGAAGTTTTCCGTTAAATTCCACCTTTAAATTCATTTTAATTATTTTTTTTTTTTATTTTTTTTTTTGAAAAATTAGGATTTAAAAATCCGAGCCATTACAATATACATACATACATATATATATATATATATACATACATATATGTGTATATATATATATATACATACATATATGTGTATATATATATATATATGTATATATATATATATATGTATACATACATATATATATATATATATATATATATATATATATATATATATATATATATATATATATATATATATATATATGTATGTATGTATACATATAAATATATATATATATATACATACATATATATATATACACATACATATATATATATATATATATATATATATATATATATATATATATATATATATATATATATATACATACATATATATATATATATATGTATATATATATATATATATATATATATATATATATATATATACATACATATATATACATACATATATATATATATATACATACATATATATATATATATATACATACATATATATATATATATATATATACATACATATATATATATATATATATATACATATATATATATATATATATATATATATATATATATATATATATATATATATATATATATATATATATATATATAAGAATCAAGGCATTGGGTCGGCATTGAGTCCACCGACACCAGTAGTCGAGGTTAACATCGTGCCTTTGGCGAGACGGTACAGTGCGAAGAGCATGTCCGTTTTATAATTAAACCATTAGGTTATTTAGGTATATAGTATCACAGCATTGGGTCGGCCTTGGGTCCACCAACACCAGCAGTCGAGGTCGGCATCGTGCCTTTGGCGAGACGGTACAGTGTGAATAACATGTCCGTTTTAGAATTAAACCATTAGGTTATTTAGGTATATAGTATCACATTTAGGAGTATACGTAATACGTACCATTGATTTAATTCATAACATCTACTGATCTACAGACTAAAGTTAATCGTGAGTGATTTTAAAACTCAAAAAAATTTACACGTCAACCGGCCCTAAGTCGTAACCCTAACTCTCTTAAATATCACTCTGAAATCAGACCCTCTCGAAATCAGATATGCAAGTCGTTGTTCATTCGAATCGTTCCGTTCAACCCTCTTGAAATCAGATCTGAAATTGATTTTTCGAAGCTCTCGCCTCACCAAACCATGGTAAGTATCTTTTTCAAATCGATTTGCTTTGTTTTTGCTCTTTCTTAAGCCTTTGCTTCGAATTCGTGGCAATTTTTGATTGTTTTTTTCTCAAAACATGGTTGACTTTGTGGTATTTTGATTATTGTCAGGTACTCGGGTATCGGACACGGAACCGAATACTTTAACCATGTTGGATATCCGGATTAAGACGGTTCAGGTACGGTTCGACCATTTTAAACTGAAGGATTTCGTATATCCGATACGATTAACCGGTTCATGTCAGATACTTGGATTTCGTATATATAGTATCTTTCCAATTCTCTAATTTTTCTAATTTATATTTAATAACGAAATATCACTGCATGGGCTCCAAACATTAATGGAGTTAGAATAAACAGAAAGATTCTGTATCCCGCGGATTCATTGCCGTTATCGATATAACCTGCAAACCCCAAACTGAAACTCCCACACCCAAAGGCCAAAACCCCAGCCAACGCCATGGACTGCTCCCCCTCCCAATCTCCTCTACCGAGGCGGTGGCCGCTGATCCGAAGCACGAACTGGCGGCGGAACAGCCACTGGCCGACGAGGACATCTCGCCGGTGGAGCAGGTGCGCCTCACCGTCCCAATCAGCGACGACCACACGCTCCCGGTGACGACATTCAGGATGTGGCTCATCGGGATCCTCTCGTGCGCCGCACTGTCGTCCGTCGATACGTTCTTCAATTACCGCCAGGAGTACGTCATCATTTCGATGATCACCGTGCAGGTGATCGCCCTCCCCGTCGGCAATTTCCTCGCTAGGGTTCTTCCCACCACCAAGTTCCGGATCCCCGGGTTCGGATCCCGGCAGTTCTCGCTCAACCCCGCAGGCCCGGCCCAGAGGCCAGGGCAGGCTGGGCTCTCGCCCAGGGCCCATTAAAGCTGGGGGCCCAATAATAATACAAACATCCCTATAGATACTACATTATACATATCCTTTTTTATGGGAACTATTACGTCAGCGTCACATTCCTTTCTTAAAATACTTATACGTCACACGGCTCACTTGGTAAAGTGGCAATTTTGTTAAACGTTTGATCGGCCCAATTCATTCTTTTTAATTTCTACAGTATATGGCTATACCAAATCTGTTAAATCCCCACCAAAAAATGACAATTAATCCACACCAATTTCTCTTTAAAATAAAATAAAAAAATAGACCGGTAAAAAGCACCGAAAAAATTCTTCTAAAAATTTGATAAAATTAAAAATGGTTTCAAACCAGTTAAATTGGATTCCAATTTATTAAATTTATGATGCAATTATAAAAATAATCAAGTGTAGGTAACTTAGAACAAAATAATGATTTTTTTTATAAATTATTTTATATTAGCAAATAAAATTCTAAATTACGAGGGCCCTTGGTTTTTTTATGCCCCGGGCCTCCGTAACATTAGGATCGGCCCTGAACCCCGGGCCCTTCAATGCTAATGAGCACGTCCTCATCTCCATCTTTGCGAACGCTGGCAGTGCCTTTGGTAGCCGCGCGCGCTGCTTATGCTATTTCCATTGTCGATATCATTAAGGCGTTTTATCATCGCCAAATCACTTTCTTTGCTGCTTGGCTTCTGATTATCACCACTCAGGTTCTTTTAATCTCTTCATCCGATATTCCTCATTAGTTGATTGATTCCTTGGAATTAATTAGCTTAATTTGTTACCTAATTATAAAATTAGTGGAAAAAGAATTGAACTTTGTTAGGTATCAAGTAGCTAGCTAGTAAGGGCCTGTTTGGTAAGGAGAGTTTTAAAGCTTTAGATGAAGCGTTTTATCATTCCCGAGGAAAACGCCCTCGTCTTGTGTGTTTGGCAGTACACAGCGTTCTTCAACACGCCCAAAATTTCATCTCTCCTATAAGCTTGCAAAGCTTTTCATCCACAGCTCCCCAAAGGAAGCGTTCGATGAAATTGATGAGCGTTTTAGAGATGGAAAGTCCGAGTGACCCTCTCCTCTCTTCTACTGTAATTCTCATCTTCGCCGATTTGCATTTCAGTCGATGCTTGCTTCTTCCATGAGAATCTCAAGGCGACGAACTTCAATCTTGGGGTGGCTTTGCAATCGATTCGATCTCATGATTTGCTTTTCAAAATCACTGATGTTCACTTTCTTTTGTTAACAGGCCGGGCTCTTCCAGGTTCCATCTTTCCACCTTCACCAATGTCTTCGCTTTCACGTTCTTCAGGTAAGGGATTTTAGTTCTACTTTGTTGCCCCCTTTCTCTATGCAATTTCGATTTGTAACAAACCCTAATTTAAAATTTTCATACAAACCTCGCCTAAAATTTTGGATGGTTTTCATATGCAATCTGTATGCAACCCTAATTTTGGATAATTTTCATATGCAATATGTATGCAACCCTAATCACTGATGTTCACTGGTGGTGGGTTTCCTTTTTTTGCCGTTTACATCTCTCAGCAGGTAAATTGTTCTTGCACTCAAAGTGTTTGTTGAATTGCCCGAATGAGCCTTTTTCCAGACATGCTACATTTACTTTGAATTTTATATATCTTACATTCATATGTCTTTAAATTGGGTTCATATGCCTTTTATATATCTCTTCAGTAAGAGTCCAATTAGTTAGATTACTTAGATAGGCTCATAGTTGCTCCCACTGGAATCTTGTGAATCTGAAAAGGGCAGTCCAGGCTCCAAAGTTTCAACTTGCACTGGTGCAATTTAATTTATATTGTAGAGTTTGAATGGGATTATGATTGATTTATTGCGTTGTGATTGTTGTATTTGCTGAATGAGCCTTTTTCAAGAATACCTGCATATTTCAGTAAATTGGGTGTTAAGTTGCTTCCAAAGCCAATTTATAATTTCATTTCAATGGGTTCTTAAAACTCTGAACATTTGGAGAATCTAAGCTCTTCAGTAAGTGTCCAGTCAGTCAGAAATTTTAGAGGAATTTCAGGCATGAGTTGCAAGCAGAACAGGGCAGTCCCGACATGGTGCAATTTTGTAGAAAATGATTGCTAAATATTATAGCTTTTATTCACATCTCTTTAATCATGAATGCCTTCTTCAGTAAGAGAAGCTAGCCGTCGATTTGTAAAAAACCTAAAATTTTGGATGATTTCTTCTCTTTAATTCCATTGCGAAGCTAGCTGTTTGTTTTGTATACATATGCTTACTTCCCTCATCTCAATTTTGTAAAAAATGATTGCTAAATATTATACTTGTCTTTTTTGCCTTTGATTCTCTATCATATGCTTTTCTCTACTACTAATATATCTTATATTTGTTTGCATAATATATCTTCTTTCAAATGCAAATGGTGAAAGCTGTTTAGACTTAGATGTAAGTAGGAAAAGAACAGGTTTGAATAGAGAGGCAAAATTAATGCTCCCAGATTATCCAGATCGTCCCTTCTTTCAATGATCATTGTTCCTGGATTATGCACACAGAGAGGCAAAATTAATGCTCCCATGATTTGAATTGAATTGTGAACAAGTTTTGCTTATTTAGACAGACACTTGCTCAACTTATTCAGAGCCACTTTCTGCAATAAATTCGACATTATTTTGTTTTTCTCGCTTATTTCTCATGAGGAAAAAATGATGAAATTTCATATTTATTTTATTTAATTTGGCTTTAATTTCTTGTGTCTTTGCCTTTGTCTCATCTTTTAACTCTTTGTATGCTCAAAGAAACATTGAAAACTATTTTTATATAGCTGAGTTATAATTACTTAAAGGCTTTAATATATATTGTTCACTCTGATCTTTTCCGTCTATTTTGTAAGCATATATTGGTCCTGCTGCTTATATCCTGCTGCTTTGCTTTGTATGACATTGACAAGGTTGAAAGGTTGAATCTGTCTTACTGATTGCATTTGATTCCACTTTATGAAAAGGATGGAAAAAATATGTCTTGCTTTCACTTTATATGCATATAAATTCATAACCCTTGAAATCTGCACCAATTATTGAATCTTATGCTCTGATTATCAAGTAGTATCAACCCTTGTGCTCAAAATTGATTTTACAGAAAATAGAAAACAGATTTTACAGAAAACTGATTTTACAGAAAATAGAAAACTGATTTTACAGAAAACTGATTTTACAGAAAATAGAAAACAGATTTTACAGAAAACTGATTTTACAGAAAACAGATTTTGTCAAATGCTTTGTATGCTGCTGCTCTAATTTGACATCCCAACACAGTTTAGCCTCTTTATATCAACATTTCTGAATGCTTTGTATGATGCTGCTTTGTCTAGAGTGTGTTGCTTTGTCTAGAACCAGATTCATTGATCTTCACAGCTCCACCTTCAGAACTAGAACCATCATTTTGCATATCTTCCATTCCCTTCAAAATCAAGTAAATGAGAAGTGGAATGCCTCAAGAAATCATATCAAATTTTCTTTCCTTCATGCAGCAGTACAGATAATGGAAAATGCTAGTGATAACAGGGCTCTGGTTATATAAAGAACACTAGGTATGAGTAAGAAAAAATGCTTGAAATGCAAAAATATCATTTAGTAAATGGAACTCCTATGAGCATGAAATGTTCTCTAGGATTATGACAGCAACTACCCTCCCTTCTCTATATGCTTGATTTCCTGTTGTGTGTGGTTGTCTAGAATATAAACACAGTTTCCCTGGTGTGTGTGGTTGTCCAGAATGCACCAGCTGGTGCCATTTCGCAGAACCCCATATCTGCTTTCTTTTGGATTTTTGAACCTCAATAGCAGCAGCTGGTGCCTTCTGTTTACCTTTACTTTCCTAGTTTTGCCTTAGTTTTGGTCTTTTGGTTATATGTTCATTGAGAAATCTGTTTATGATGTCATGCATGGAACCTTTCGGTTGTATGTTCATTGAGAAATATGTTTTTACATTCAAAGGTACAAATTATTATTGCAACATTTGCCTTGCACAATTACATTCGAATGTACTCTAATGGAGTTTCTGAGGAAGAGAAAGATGGTGGCTCCGACAATGAAGGCGTTGAACATGAACCACTCCCAAATTCGTCTTCAAACTTGGGAGAAGAAGAGCCTCATTCCATTCGGGCGGTTCGAGATGAGATTGCTAATATGATATGGAGTACATATTGATTGAGGGCTTGGGCCATAGTGCAATGTTCTTACTAAGAAAGCATACACTTCAATTAGGTGTAGGCCAAACAAAGGTATCAAGATACATTTGAAAGTAATGTTTCTGCTATACAAGTACATGTCTTGCCTTCAATGTTTACTGATCCCAGACCCTTGAATGGCGCAATTGGGTTCACACAGATTTTTGGTTGATTCTTTTGGTTGGTTGATAGTTGAATTACAACTTTAAGATCGAGCATGAGATTCACTTGGAGATATATAGCTAGCTTAAGATTCACTTGTTATATATATATATAGAATGTATGATTTTGGCTCACAATTGACAAAACGAACATAACAAGAAAAAACGAGCATAACAAGCAAGAACGAGCAAACGAGCTCAAATTCGAGCCCAAGCTCGAGCTTGTCTAATTACTCGCAAGCCGAATATGATCACAAAACCAAGCTTGTTAGAAAAAATCACCCCTATTGACAATGTATGATTTTGACTTTATAGCCCGGGCTTGTTGTTAGGCTATAAAGTCGTGTAATTTTTCTCTTTTATAAAGGAACTTTATAGCTCGGGCCAAATATGACCGGGCTCTAAAGTCCTACATCAAATAAAATAGATCCATTTTGGTAATCTCACAATTTAATCTCCAAAAGGCTTGGATAATCAAAGGCGTGCCAAACAAGATGTTCAATTTTAAGCTAGATTATAATTTTGAGCTAGATTACAATTTTTATCTAGATTATAATCTTAAGCTAGATTAAAAAATGTGCATGCCAAACATGCCCTAATTGTTCCAGATTAGTCGAATTTCTCCATGTACGTACAGCTTTTATATCCATTGATAATCATCTAATTGGGAAAAAAAAAGTATTTAATTAATCATCTAATTGGAAAGTAAATCTCGACGGAATAAAAAAGAATAGAAGTAGGTTGTGTGTTTGGGTGGATTCACATAGTTTATAATGAGTTTACCTTAAAATGATTCAAAATGAGTATATTATTTGGCATTGGAAGTTTTAAGAATTATTAATTAGACACTCCGTAAGGTTCGTCCGTGGAGGCAGTATCTAAAGATCAGACCGAAGCATTATAGCATTAATTGGGCAAACAACTTTTATACAGTTATATACTTTATATTAGATTAGGATTTTCTTGTAAGTTTGTTTATCAGATTAATTGAATGGAGGAGGATTTAGAAAACATTCCGATTGCTCAGAAAAAAAAAAAAAAAATTAACGTTCCGATTCAGCTCTTCCAATCGTTTAAAATAAGCTGATCAAATTTAAAATAAAACAAAGTTGATAGCTAGTTACATATTATATACTCGATAATCAAGTTAATGTAATCAAGTGTCATAGTTTTCTAATATCAATCAATGTAGAAACTAAACATACTTTATACAGTATCATTTTAAGGCTTTTAATTTAGTGAAAGTTAGGATATGTGTATATACGTTTTGGATTGCAAATATTATATTTTTACTTTTATTTGAGGTGAAATAATCACATCATATATAATTAAAATCAATCCTTTTTTTTAAAAGTGATACTATCTAAAAGGTTTGTGTCACACTAAATAAAACATGAAATGTACAGGTTTTGGGGTATGGATGGGCGGGTCTACTAAGAAGGTTTGTAGTTGAACCTGCTCACATGTGGTGGGCCTGCTACATTGGTTGAAGTTTCTCTATTTGGGTACGTAAGTTTCATCAATCATATATATTGATATCGTAACTAATATATTTACAATGCAATATATTATACCTTATTTATACACGGTTTAAATTTGCACAATATTGCAGGGCTCTGCATGGAGATAATAATAAGAAAGAAAACAGTAAGGAAGAGAAGGGCAAGAAACGCAACAAGAGCCTGTCGAAAGGTCAATTTTTCATAATCGCGACAGTTTGCAGCTTCGGTTGGTATAGTACCGGGCTACTTCATGAACGTCTTGCGCGCAAAGCGTGGCTTGGATCTTCTGGCTATTCCCCAAGTCAGTCCTGGCACACCAATTGGGGTCCGGGATGAACGGTCTTGGCCTCCTTACTTACGTTTGGGTTCGATTGGGAGGTGATTGCCGGATACAATGGCACTCCACTCGCGACGCCCTTCTACGTGTGTATCAACATCCTTGTAGGCTACCTATTCATTATGTACATGTTGACCCCCTTGTGCTATTGGGGCTTGAATCTCTACAACGCCCACAACTTTCCCATCTTTTCGGAAACATTGTATACCGCCCAAGGCCAGGTTTACAATGTAGAGTCCATCGTGAACGACAAGTTTCAGCTCGATTTGTCCTTGTATGCGAAGCAAGGACAATTTCATCTCAGCGCATTCTTTGCAATCACCTATGGGATCGGCTTTGCTTCTCTAACCGCGACACTAACACATGTTTTGTTCTTCCACAGAAGGTATAATATATATATACTACACTACACACACATTATCATTACATATATACACATCTTTTCCGAAATTCCGTTACTAACTTTAAGTAACATCATATCGTTGGCAGGGAGATATACCAACGGTTGACCTTATCGCACGACAAAATTTATAAACAGGAAGGTAGACATCCACACCAAGCTGATGAGGAGGTACGAGGACATACCGTTTTGGTGGTTTGGCGCGATGCTCGCATTGACAATGGCAGCAGGGCTTCTCATGTGCATATTCATGATATATCGACCAAGTCCAGCTTCCGTGGTGGGGACTCCTCTTGGCTGCAGCCCTCTCCTTTTTCTTCACTCTCCCTATTAGCATCATCACTGCCACTACGAATCAGGTATGTGTTATACACCTCGATCAATCTCACACCATATCAACCGACACGAATATATGTCTTTAACTATCCGATCAATTTGTTACATTACCAGATATTATTTATGATTCATTCAGACTCCAGGACTCAATGTGATCACGGAGTACATCATGGGATACATTCTCCCTGGCTACCCTGTCGCCAACGTCTGCTTCAAGACCTACGGATACATAAGCATGACCCAAGCTGTCTCCTTCCTCCAGGATTTCAAGCTCGGCCACTACATGAAGATCCCTCCTAAATCCATGTTACTAGTTCAGGTATCATTTTTGTTTTCGGTTACCCCTTACATATTGTTGTTATTCTATATGAACGAGTGGATCCGGAGCTACCATTTGAATTGTTTGGAAACTAATTAATACAATTAATTGTGCAGTTGGTCGGAACGATTATAGCCGGTACGGTGAATCTTGCAACAGGGTGGTACCTGCTGACGACGGTCCCCAACATATGCAACAAGGACCTCCTCCCCCCTGGCAGCCCGTGGACGTGCCGGGGCGATGGGGTCTTCTTCGATGCATCCGTGATCTGGGGCCTGGTGGGGCCGAAACGGATGTTCGGGACCCTGGGAATGTACTCGGCCCTCAACTGGTTCTTCCTAGGAGGGGCAATCGGCCCCCTCATAGTGTGGGCCCTATACAACAAGTTCCCGTCACAGAGGTGGATGAAGCTGGTGAACCTGCCGGTGATATTGGGGTCGACAGGGGACATGCCGCCGATGTCCTCGGTGAACATGAACTCGTGGACGCTAGTCGCGATCCTGTTCAACTTCTTTGTGTTCCATTACATGAAGAAGTGGTGGCAGAAGTACAACTACGTGCTCGCAGCGGCGCTCGACGCAGGGCTGGCGTTCGGCTCGGTGCTCCTATTCTTCTCACTCGGCGACGTTAGTCTCTCCTGGTGGGGCAATGCTGATGACCTGGAACACTGTCCGCTGTCCATGTGTCCTACTGCCAAAGGCATCGTTGTTGACAATTGCCCTGTGTTTTAAATTAATCCCTTTTCCTTTTGTAATTATGGACGGGATTTCTTTCCACCTCTTTGATTTACTCCAACTTTAATTTGTAGAGTCGTAAGTTTCATTTATTATTTGTAACCCACCTAGTTTTAAAATCCTCTAAATCCATTGTTTGCCTCAACTTAGAAGCAAATTAAAAAAGAAAATTTGCTGCAATATCACTCTTTCTTAATCTAATTAGGTTAATAGCATACTAACTTTTATAATTTTCCGTTCTAACACCCAATTAACATTTATTAGCCCCTTAGCAGCTTTACTCTTTCATATCCTTCTCCCCAGAAAATTGTCGTGGTGAGAGGTGGCCGGAACGGGAGGGTGTTTGCGAGGCTTCGTCGGTGGGGGCTGGGTGTCGGAGCGGCTGGATTTGGGCTCGGGATGGCCGGAATTGGTGGAATGAAGGCCGAAAATTGGGAGGTTCAGTGCTCGGTAATGGCGGATCTTGGTCGTGAAGGGGAAGGAGGAGGCTGATGGTGCGTCGGGGAAGGCGGTACGTGGCCAAGGAGGGCGGATATGGTGAGGGAGCGCCGGATCTGGTGTGGAGGTGCCAGATTCTGGGCAAAAGCGAGAGACGGGGAGCAGGGGAGCGAGAGGAAGGGGATGAAGCGAGAGCAGGGGAGCGAGAGCGGCGGAGCTATCGAGCGAGCGTCCGGAGCGAGCAAGGTCTAGGTCGAGCGAGCGAGGTCGATCGGCCGGAGCGAGGGATCCAAGAGCGGCGGCCGGAGCGAGGGATCCAGTAGCGGCGGCGAGGGTTACAGAAGCGGCGAGGGATCCAGGAGGGAGCGAGGTTGAAGAAGCATTTTTTTTATAAAATTACAAAAATTAACCCATAAATAGCAATTTTTGTAAAATTACAAAAATTAACCCATAAATATGAGAATGGAAAAAACTATCTGTGTTTTATTATATGATTCACTTCTATATTTTTATATGCGATCTGGATGTGCGACTCGATCAGTCCATATATGTGCACAACGAAAAGTTATTTTTGCAAAACAAAAAGTTCTGAAACGAAAAAAAAGCGAAAAAAAATTATATTTTGCACAACATACGATGTAAGAGTTGCACGACTCTGTTGTAAGAGTTGCACGACTCTTGTTGTAAGGGCCGACTGAGTTATTGGATACAAATGTCATCAATGAAGTGTAATCACAAACGTGTCATCAGTAAATAAAAAGTAGAATCGATGATAATATATCGATATATAATTGATTAAATTTAAAAAAAAAAAGTGGCATCAAACGATTTGATTAAAAAAATGACATCAAATAATTACATTAGAAAAATGGCATCAAAACACTGATTTGAAAAAGTTGCATCACATTAAAGAAAAAATTGTCATCAAAACATTACCTTGAAAAAATATGGCATCATTAAAACATTACCTTAAAAAAATATGGCATCATCAGTAAATAAAAGTAGAATCGATGAAAATATATCGATATATAATTGATTAAATAAAAAAAAAAGTGGCATCAAACGATTTGATTAAAAAAATGGCATCAAATAATTACATTAGAAAAATGGCATCAAACACACTGATTTGAAAAAGTTGCATCACATTAAAGAAAAAATTGTCATCAAAACATTACCTTGAAAAAATATGGCATCACGAAAACATTACCTTAAAAACATATGGCATCACGGTAAAAAAATATCATCAAAAAATTGATATCAAAAAAGTGTCATCAGTTGTCAACGGTAAAAAAAAATGGCATCAATGGTCAATGTGGCATCACAGTAAACAAAAAAATATCAGCAAGATTTGAAAAAAGTGACATTAAAAAAGTGTCATCAATCCATTTTATTAGAAAAGTGACATTAAAGCGAAAATAAAATGTAAAAAAAATGGCATCAAAACGACAAAAAATTGCATCATTGGTAAAAAAAAAAAAAATCTGTTGACCAGCGTTGACGGCCAACGGTCAACGTTGACCGACGTTGACCTTGATAGTCAAATTAGGAAGGGTGCTAGGTTAGTTAATTAATTTCGTTTGGGTGCTAGTTAGCTAATTGGATATTTATAATGTGTTAGTTGTCAAAATAAACCAATTAAAAATGGGTCAATTATCTCATTCCAATTTCATTGGGTGTTTTTGGCAACCAACACATTTTGAAGATCTAATTATCTAACTAGCACCCAAACAAAATTATTTAGTTAACCTAGCACCCTTCCTAAATGGGCTATTAAGGTCAACGGTCAACATGTTTGACCGTTGACCGGTCAACGTTGACTGGTCAATGGTCAACGTTGACCGTTGACCGGCTCATTCAGAATTTTAATTTTTTTAAAAAAAAAAAAAAAAAAACCAATGATGCCACTTTTTTATAACCAATTGATGCCACTTTTTTTATGACATTTTTCATAGTGCTTTGATGCCAAATTTATAATTATATTTTTTTCTTTAATGTGATGCCACTTTTTAAAGTAGCGTTTTTTATGTTATGTGATGCCACTTTTTTCAAAATTTGATGACACTTTTTTATGTCAATGTTTTGATGATATGTTTTTTTACCATGATGCCATATTTTTTCAAAGTGGTATTCTGATGACATTTTTTTCTTTTAATGTGATGCAAGTTTTTCAAATTAGTGTTTTGATACCATTTTCCTAATGTAATTATTTTATCTCACTTTTTTTAATCAAATCGTTTGATGCCATATTTTTTTTCAAGGTACTGATTTCGTGGTGCCATATTTTTTCAAGGTAATGTTTAGATGACATTTTTTTATTTACTATGATGCAACTTTTTCAAAGCAGTGTTTTGATGCCATTTTTCTAATGTAATTATTTGATGATATTTTTTTAATCAAATCGTTTGATTTCATAATAAAATGGATTGATGACACTTTTTTAATGCCACTTTTTTCAAATCTTGCTGATATTTTTTTGTTTACTATGATGCCACAATGACCATTGATGCCATTTTTTTTTACCGTTGCCTACTGATGACACTTTTTTGATATCAAATTTTTGATGATATTTTTTTTCGTGATGCCATATTTTTCCAATGTAATGTTTTCGTGATGCCATTTTTTACATTTTATTTTCGATTTGATGCTACTTTTCTAATAAAATGGATTGATGACACTTTTTAATGCCATTTTTTACAAACCTTGATGACATTTTTGTTTACTGTGATGTCACGTTGACAATCGATGCCATTTTTTTTACTGTTGACTACTGATGACACTTTTTTTATGTCAATTTTTTAAAGATATTTTTACCTTGATGCCATATTTTTTCAAAGTGGTGTTTTGATGACATTTTTTTTCTTTAATGTGATGCAACTTTTTCAAAGTAGTGTTTTTTATGCCATTTTTCTAATGTAATTATTTGATGTCAATTTTGTTAATCAAATCGTTTGATGCCACTTTTTTTTTAATTTAATCAACTGTATATCGACATATTTTCATCGATTCTACGTTTATTCACTGATGACACATTTGGGATTACACTTCATTTATGCAATCACTTGTGGTGACATGTTCATTACATTTTTTATATAATTGATGAAACAGAAGCATAAAATGTGAATAAACTTCATTGATGAAATATTTTATTGATGACACGTTTGTGAATAAACTACATTTTTATAAAAATCAAATAGAAGATCCTTTAATTATGTGAGAGTTCTTGGATAGATAATCATTCATCAACATTTTAATCACATGGTCATTTGTGATGACATCTAGTAGATTGTCATCACATTATTGATCCTTACTTTGATTGGACCCGAGTTTCTCAAAATCTCACAAATCATAAACTCTGACGGTTATTAGCAATCCCATCCCAAAACCTAAATATTTGGCATACAATCTCTACGAGCTGCACTCTATTCTTTCAAACACTTTTTACCAAATCCATACCAAACTTTAATCCAACGGCGCTAGTGATCTGTCATTTGGTATTTACAATGCATCAGCGAAGAAGATTTTGTTTGCCGAGAGCTCGTTAAATCCTATAATCAGAACCAATAAGTGCATTAGCCAATAAGATTGACCGCTTATTGAAACGATTGAATCGACACATGTTCATAAGAATTAAACGATTCAAATTGAAATTAATATACTGCAAAACAACTTCGTATGTATTTCAATTCAATCCATAAAACACAAGATATATATATAATGAATTGAGGACAAAATCCTCTGGTATATATTTACAGTATGCATAATTAATCCCATCAAATGCTATGGTATCATGCACGCAATTAAATTTACAAATGAATTTCTAATTCTATGAGTACACACCAGAAACAAACTCAATCAGATCTATGACCGGAAAAGAGCATTTCCGAACTAAATCTCGCACAATTAACCATCGAAAGCCACCAGAAACCTTACCGGAAGGCGAATCCTCCAAAGCTGAAGATTAATCGGACTTTAAGGAGGAAGCGGAGCGGAATTCGGCCGGTTTCGAGACAGGAGAGGGTAAATCGTCAGCGGCGGAAGGGAAGTCGGAGAGAGCGCCGATGAAACGGCGGATGCTGGCGGATCGAGCGGGCGAGGGGCTCGACAGCAAGGGACATGGCGCCCTGGAGAACCGAGTTGACCATGAGGCCAAGGGCGCCTACGCGGACCCCAACGGTGTAGGCTGGGTCGCTGATGTCCCTGGCCCCGTACACCTCCTTCCCCATCCAGTCGGTGTTGAAGAGGAATGGTCTGGGGTGGTCGGAGGCGGTGCTCGGTGGTCGGATTAGGGACGGCTCAGCGGGGTCGAGGGTGGCGGTGGTTCGGCTATTAGGGTTTCTCTCTCTTTTCCATTTCTTCTTCCTATGCCGAGCGAGGGCACGCGGGTGAGTGAGGAGAGAAATGCTAGTCAATTAAAAAAAATTAAATGAGTGTTGGAAAGGCCAATAAATAAACTTAAGGTGCTAATAACCTAATTAGATTAGAAAAAGGTGATTTTTCACCAAATTTTCTCAATTTCATTCGTATTTATTTACTTTTTTTTATCGGTAAATTTTTATTAGAATCTAAAATATAACCAAAAAAAAAAGTGGTGTCCACATAGGGGAAATTGGATTGAATAAATTGGGGTTGGTTGATAGGTGGTAAAAGTTAGTTAAGTCTTCATTTGCTTCTTACGATTAATATCAAGTGGATCGACCCAATTATTTAGCCACAAGGTCCATCTTCGTTTTGATCTTTTGATTCGATTATCGGGTGAGTACACTTCTAGTGAGAAGGTCAGAAATAATTTAATAGGTCCACATTCACACAATCACACTCGCCGATTCACAAAAGAAACTAACTACTCCATCCGTCCAATAATGCACGAGTTTTTTGAGATAAATTTTTGTCCAATAATAAATGAGTCTTTATGTTTTCTAAATAGAAAGTTGTAATGATTTATAGTATTAATTTGTGTGTTGTTGACCCATTAAATTGTTTCTTTTTGTCCGATGTTTCTTTAGATCATTATCCACCCATTAAATTGTTTCTTTCGTTCTCATCGGATAGGGGTGTTCTCACCCGAACTCTATCCTACCTATATGTATGTATAATGTTTTATATGGAGTAATGTGGTTGATTTTAGGAAAAAATATTTCCACTAAAAAAATTATTAAAATAATATAAAGTCATACTTTATATAAAGTTCTCTTAACTTACAATCTATCTAGCTATATACATTTCCTAGCCATAACTTATACTTTATAAAGTCGTAATTTATATAAAGTAATAATATAAAGTCATAACTTATAATTTATATTAAGTCATAATTGGAATCGACTGGACAAGAGTTATCGGAGAAACATATTCATGATCGACTTCGGATAGAAAATGGGCAAGTTTGATTTCGATAAAGGTTATGCGAGAGGTGTCTCTCTCAAATATGAAGCAAATTTACCCATTTTCTATCTGAAGTCGATGGTAAATCTGTTTCTCCGATAACTCTTGTGCAGTCGTTTCCAATATGTGTCATGTCGTTTTGCTTTGAGTGTCCAGTTAAAACTAACTGCTTACATGTTAACCTATAAATAAACTCTCACCCAATTGCTTCTTCTTCGACGTGTTTTCTCTGAAACTTAAGATTTAATTCAAATTATATTAATTCTTCGATGATTTTTCTCTGAACCTTAAGATTTAATTCAAATTACATTAATGCCCCCTCACCGTCACTCTTTCCCCTCCATCTCTTTCTGTATCTTATCCACTCTGTCCTCTCTCTTTTTACCCCATCGACTTAGGGGGGGGGGGCGACACTAGAACTAGAGAAACATTGAATAACACGCAAGATAGGAAACAACCATAGGGTGTCTAGTAGGAAATCATTGGGTGTCCAATAGAGTACCAAAGGTTATCCAATAAGCCTCTACGAGGTCTTATCCACTTCGATTGCACATCCTCTACTCTAAATCCGGCCTCCACTCACCTCGAATTGACCTGGAAAAGCCATCAGAACGAAGATGATGGACGAAGGCATCAAAGCAGTGCTCTGGCGGTGATTCACACCAGCGGCGCAGGCTGAATTTGATCTGCTATCGAGATCCCGTCACCCTCGAATGCAGAGAGATAGAAGACAGAGAAAACAAATAATAAATAAACTCTTCAATGGAGAGATGTGGAGAGAGGCATAGAGAGAAATGGCTTTGAATGGGTGACGACAGTGATGGAATATTAATGCTCTGTTGCTTCTCTCTCTCTCTCTCTCCACTAGGTGCAACAGATGAGGGAACTGGAGGTTTTGAGGGGAGGTTAGATTTTACAATTTGTATGGATAGTGGATATGGGGTGCAAAGGGGACTGGGTTTTTAGTTAGTTTTGCAAATGACCCAATATTTAATAGGTTTTATTTTTATTTATATCCAATTTATTTTTTGGTAGAAAGAATGTAAATGTTTGATAGCTGTTATTTTATTTATATCTATATTAATTTTTGGTAAAATCAATTATTTATGTCTAGATAATTCTTATTTTATATTTCTCACAAACTTTTGTCATTATTAGTATAAATTCTCATATTTTTATTTAGATTTATTTATTTTGTCATATTTTTAATATTCTTTTATATATTTATATATATATATATATAAAAGATTAATTTTATAATATTATATTAACATATTTTCGTGTACGACATAAACGTACACACCATTCAAATAAAAAGAAAGACGTGGAAAAAAGGAAACAACGTACGCTAGATGTGGACGGAACACCCTTTGTGCATATGAGCGACTTGAACTACTTAATCTTGATTTGATACCACATTTTAGTTAAATGAATAAATTGAACTACTTAATATTAATATGTACTTACGTACAAACAAAGTCGCACTAGTTGGATGATACCTAAGTCATGAAAGCTCTTCCCAACTCTAAGACTCTTCCTACCTAAAAAAAAACGGAAGATGGACCTAAATTAAGATTTTGCATATAAAATTTGTGGTACATAATGTGTTGATATATCCAAGTTCTTGGTCCTTCAGCATATCATGATCATGCATCTCTACCTTCAGCTTCTCCTCTTTGTAGCCCTTTTTATTTCCTCTATTTTTCTCGCCCGAAAAATGAGAAGAAGCATCGAAAGAAAACATGTTTGTCATCGACCTCCAGGGCCTACGGGGCTTCCTCTCATCGGAAACCTCCATCAATTTGTTTCCTCTCTACCACACCTCTACTTGCACAAGCTATCGAAAACCTATGGTCCCATTGTTTCTTTGAAACTCGGGTCCGTACCAACCCTAGTGGTTTCTTCAGCAGAAATGGCGAAAGAGGTGATGAAAACCCATGATACCATCTTCTCCAACAGGCCAAGGCGAGCAACGCAACAAAAGTTGTCTTACAATGGCCTCGACATAGGGTCTGCACCCTATGGCGAGCATTGGAGGCAATTCAAGAAAGTAAGTGTACTTCATCTATTCAACTCTAAAAAAGTGCACTCCTATTCTTGGATGCGAGAAGAGGAGGTTCATCAAATGATGCGAGAAGTATCGCGTCTTTCTGATGAGAGTAGGGTTATTGATTTAAGCCATATGATGACTTATCTTACCAACACTATAATATGCAAAATAGCTTTCGGAAGGAAGTATGATTATCGCGCTAGATCTGGACGTACTTTCGAAGACATGCTTAAAGAGGTAGAACAAGTGTTTGCGAGCTTTTGTTTTTCGGATTATTTTCTTCGTATAGGTTGGGCACTAGACAAGATTTCAGGGATATCAGCACGCCTTCATAAGGTTTTCATGGAGTGGGATGAATTATACGATGAAATTATTGATGAGCACCTCAACAAAATTAGGCCAAAAGGTGACACTGAGAAGGATATAGTTGATGTTCTACTAGAACTTAAAAGAGACAACTCATTGGGCATTAACTTCACCATGGATCATATCAAAGGAGTCCTTATGGTAAGTTGCAGTTCTTAATTCCCAATCTTTCTCAATCACATATATAGTTACCGTTAATATTACATATATAAATTAATTGTTACTTAGGATTTTGATGGTTTGTTGCCGAACATATTCATAGCCGGAACAGATACAAGTGCAGCAACCGTGATTTGGGCAATGACGGAGCTGATAAAAAACCGAGATGCCATGAAGAGAGCACAAGAAGAAGTAAGAACATCGACACGAAACAAAGTTGGAGACATAATAACGGAGGAAGATGTGGAAAATCTAGTATATCTCAAGGCAGTGGTGAAGGAGACACTGAGATTGCACCTGGTTGCCCCATTACTACTCCCGCGAGAGACCACCGAAAAGTGCACCATACAAGGGTATGAAATCGAAGCAAAAACCCTAGTGTTGGTGAACGCATGGGCCATTGGACGTGACCCTGAATCCTGGGAAAACCCTCAAGTGTTCGCACCTGAGAGGTTTGTAGGCAATAACAACATAGCAATAGGAGTCGACTTCAAAGGCCAAGATTTTGAGCTGATTCCATTTGGGTCTGGGAGAAGAATTTGCCCCGGGATTCAAATGGGCGTGGCCATGGTGGAGCTTGCACTCGCCAACTTAGTTTACTCGTTCGATTGGGAGGTGCCTGTTGGTATGGAGGAACAAGTTATGGACACAAGTGCATTGCCTGGGATTGCTACACATAAGAAGAACCCGTTGTGTCTTGTGGCTAAAAAAGCTCAATGGTGAAAATTTTAAATAAGTACATTCATGTTATGTGTACAAGCTATCCGTTAAGGGGAACCCACTCCCTCTCGTGGCTAAAGAAGCTAAGGTCGTGGCGCCTAATAATTGTGGTTTCCCGTCCATTTCAGGGTCAATACTTGCTTGGTTGGATGTGAAAAGTACAAATTTCATGAATTCAATTTCCATCAAATATAATTTCTATTATTAAAAAAGATATTGTGAAAATTTTCTTAAAAAAATGGTGAAAGTTGAACTTAGCTAGGCCACCCCATTTGATAGAGTTGGGATGTCTTGATAAAACACACATTGGGTTCCCGATTGGACATAACGGTCCACGGATCTTGTTCCTTTCCTTTGCTGATGATATCATAATCTTCTCGAAAGGTAGCTTGGTTGCAGGGCACAAAGTGAAGACGATAGTTGATTCATACTGCAAAGTGTCGGGCCAAAAGGTCAATTACCACAAATCTAGTTTCCAAGCCACGAAAGGCATTACGAACCACAGGATCCTTGAGCTGCGTACCTGTCTCAATATTTCTAATGACAATTCATTAGAAATGTATTTAGATTGTCCCATTATCAATGGAAGAGTTACCAAAACCACGTTCGAAGATATCATCTGTAAATCTAAACAACAATTGACAAAATGGAGGGCTAATGCCCTCTCCTAACAAGGTCGTGCCACCCTTATCAACTCCAACCTCTCCGCTAAGCCGCTATATGTTATGTAGAATTTCATGCTCCCCGCTGCTTTTCACAAAGAACTCGACCAGATAAACCGCTCGTTCTTCTGCAATAAGGATCTTCAGTACCGACCGCTGATTAGCTGGGACAGGATCTGCAAACCGAAGCTTTTTGGGGGGCTGGGGATTCGGAAATCTAGCGACATGAATGTGGCTCTCCAGATGAAGCTAGTGTGGAAAATTCTGGCCGAGCCTAGTAATGTATGGGTGTCATTGATTAAACATAAATACTTGCGTTCTGCCAGTATTTTTGACTACAAAAACACGGGGTCTAGCTCTTGGCAGTGGTCCAAGTTGTCTGCTTTAATTGATAAATTTAAAAATGGGCTTATTTGGTCAGTAGGAAATGGGCAATCAATTAAGTTTTGGACAGATAATTGGATCACAACCTCTTCTCTGTCGGCCAGGGAAGAATGCCCTCAAATTTACAATCAGGACGAATCTGTTAGTGATTATATTTTGGGGGGGGGGGGGAAGTGGTGGAAAGAAAAACTCCAAGTGGTTCTCCCTATTGATATAGTGAATGAGATTATAGATATCCCTCTTTCTGCCTCCACTATGCAAGACCGCTTATACCGGTGGCCGGATAGGGAAGGCTGGTTTACTATATAAATTGATAACAACTCAGTCAGCATCACTCCTGGACAGTAATGCCTGGATATAGAAGAGTAATATCCCCCCGAAAGTCATAAACTTTCTTTGGAAAATAGCTCAGGACGGGCTCCCAACTTCTACTAGACTGTCCAACAGGGGTACGTCTGTCCCTTCCACGTGCTCTCTGTGTAATGCGGCACCAGAGGATGAGGTCCATTTGTTTATGGAATGTCCCTTTATCCAAGCAATCCACCAGCTTTCGTCCTAAGTCCAATCAAACATTGCCTGCTTGATTGCACAGTCCCGGGATATTAAGCCCATTCTATCTCTTCTAGGGAGGAGCCTAAATTCTTCTGCTCTGACCAACCTCGCTTTTTCGTGGTGGACGACGTGGTATATTAGGAACCAACATCTTTTTCATCAAGCTGCAATCCCACAAAAAGATAAAGTCTTACGACTAATTAAATCTCATATAGATAACTGGAATAAAACATCTACAGTTGAGGCTGACTTCGATGAGGACTTTCGCCGTCCTCGTCGGTACCTTCCTAAAAAAAGTCAGAAACAAAAAACAATTTCCTGGCGCAAGCCTCCCCGGGGCACGTTCAAACTCAATTTCAATGGATCAACCCTTTCTATTGGCGACAGCTCTGCTGGTGCCATCATTAGGGACTGGGTAGGCCACCCAATTTCCGTATACCACCAACGGTTGGGCAAACAAAAATCGCTCACAGAGGAAACATTAGCTCTTAAAATAGGGATCCAACAAGGGACAACTCAATATAGAAAAGATCCCAATCGAAGGAGATAGCAAGATAATCATTCTTCAGTTAAATAGAAAAACTAACTGCCCTTGGGAGATCGAACTAATACTTTCAGATGCTCAAGTCCTGCTATTGAATGTGGAAAAAGTAGATTTCTTTCATGTTCCTCGTATGGGCAATAGAGTGGCGGATAAGGGTTGATAGGAGGAAATCGAGTATGCAAAATAGAATGTAAATAAACTAAGGCAATCCAGATTCCGTCCCTTGCAAATGATTACAAGACGTCCTCCTGATGTAGCAGCGGGAAGTCAGGATCGATCCACGAGGAAGAGTGTCAGCGGATCCTAGGTAGCGGAGAATCTCACGGAAGTGGTCGACAACAGGGGTCCTAGATCTCGAGTACAGTTGCTCGACAGAAGATCGGACAGTCGAACAGCGCAGCAGCAACTCGACAGTTTTGGTCGATCTCGACAAAGGCTTACTCGAGATCGAGTAGGGTCCTCGACGTCGGGTTGGCTCTTGTCAATAACCTGCACACAGAAGCTACGACGATGCTGGATCGAGAATCAGTAACTCGAGATCGAGGAGTGCTAGTCGATCTCGAGGAAGGGCAGAAACTAAAACGAATAAAAACAAGTGCTTTGGGATTTCGAACTAAACTGTATGTAAAAGACTTCCAAGATTGGGGTTTGCATCAACGATAACCAAGCATGCATAAGGCAGGAATAAAAACAGATAATCATGTGAATCGCATCAAAGGACTAAGCTTTCGCCTTTTCCAATAATTAGACAACTCTTACAAGAAACCCTAATTGTCTCTACTGATTTTATGTTTACAATCCAAGTTGTTAGCATGGACCTCCATTAGATGGGTAATAAACACATAACAAGTAGCAAATGCTCAAAACATGATAAAAGTCGGATCTTTACTTTAAACACGCATGGCTATCGTCGGGCTCGCCCCAACCCTAGAAGTGGGTGGACTACTCGCGCTTCATTGCAACCTCAGACATTGATTGATGAAAAGAAACTTGCATTAAACTAAATTCAAAGCCTTTACAATACCGGCAATCCAACTTTCGTTGAACGCTAAAACCCTAAACCCTTCGAACTCCTAAACCGTCTCTGTGAACTACTTCTCTACTTCTGAATTGGATTAATCTAAAATCAGCCCCATGGGCTTTATTTATAGCCTTCTACTCCTTGTTATTCAAGGATAGAATATCTCTATCTTTATCTAAATCTATATCTAAAGCATTAAAGATAAATAAATGCAAAACCATAATTAAATCTAAAAACGGGAATTATATCTAAAAGTCTTCAAGTGGATAAATCTTCTCCTCCATGATGGATCTTGATAGAATCGGATACAACTCGGCAATCTTCGTCCCCAAGGAATCCCAATCCGAGTAGAACTGCTCAAACCGCGTAACGCGCTCCCGGACAGCTTTCCTCGATCTCGAGTAGACTTACTCGATCTCGAGTAACATGGACGTCGACTTCGGCTTGGCTCGGCGTCTCGGGTAGCAGGTCCTCGACATGGCTCGGAAAGGAGCTCTAGGCTTGTCGATATCGAGTAGATTACTCGATATCGAGGAAGGGTTACCCGACATGTCTTCGTCTTCGGCTTCTCGATCCGGTGGTCTTCCTCGACTCCGGGCTGGTCTTCAGATCTTGTCGATATCGAGTAAAGTACTCGATATCGAGTAACTCTCTAGAGTCAGGTAGCTCTGCCTTCAGTTCCTCGACCTGGCCCGTCCTCGACCAGGCACTGCTCGGACACTTTTGGTCGATATCGAGTAAATGTACTCGATATCGAGTACATCTCTCAGCTTTCTGCTCTGTTCTTAAAACGCACTTTCCCGAGTCCTCGTTTCCTGAATTGACGCATATGACCATGTGTTAGAAAGCTCTTTTCGAGGGCTACAACTCTCATGAAGACATCAAAGCTTGATTCAGAATGAAAAATGGTGAAAAATGGTCTTTTCTCCAGCTGGACCATTCTTAGCTTTTCCATGAGTTTCCTTTAAGCTCCAAAGTGCATCCGATTTCTGCAAAATATAACAAAAACTTGTGTAGACCTCCATATATTGCAAATAAACATAAACTACACAAATTATGTATTATTCTAACCCAAATGCATGCAATGTATGCAGAAAACGATATAAAAGTTACTGTAAAACATGGCAGATTTAGCTCACAACAAACACCCCATACTTAAGCATGCTTGTCCTCAAGCAATACTTTTATTTGTCATTCAGGGGAAGAAATCAAAACTCTCAACATATTAGATTCATTCTTATATAACCCTGCAATCAATTACCATCCTCGAAAAGGTACTAGTGTCACAGATCCATGCATGTGCAATTATACAAAAGCAACATCTACTCACAAAAGAAGGGTTATGCAAAAAACCTTCCATGTGTAACAAAGTATTAATAATCAAGAGGACTTCAATTTAAGCTCAATAAGGAATAGATTGGTAAAAGACTAAAGGTGGGCAATTTTTGGTAATGTGGTGCTAATAATTTGGGGAAATGGATTATTTCCAAACTTGAATTTCCACATTCCTTCTCCTTGAGATTCATCACCTTTCATATTGCTTTTTCTCAATAATAATGCTTTTACCTCTCTAACCTCAGCACTACCTTCTCGCGAGTCGCAAACATGGGTGTCATGAATGGCCCCGGATACTTAGTGCTTTGGACTCCTCACCTGTGTGTCCCATCTCGCCAAACTTGTAAAGAACGGAATTTAATTAATATTTATAAAATATCCGTAGGATAATCCGAATATTATCCTCCCTTATGATTATGAAAACCCGGAAAATTTAAAAATTTTATGCCTAGCTTTACATGGATTTAATGACGGGAAAAATATACCCAAGCCACTTTTCTCGTATCTTATAAACGTAACGGATTTTAACGCTTTGTGAGCTCGGGTTTTACATTATGTTAAAGAGGTCATCCACCCAAATTGCCCAACATTGAGCCACCAAACCCTTGACTTGTGGCTTGCTTGTGAATGTAGACATTCAACCACTCCCATCTCTTCATCCCATCACCACCCATGCTTTGACTCATGAAGCCAACCACCCCTCTCCTCTATAATCCTGACCCCAACACTCATGTGGAGCTCATCCAAAGAAGCCCCACCGTCACTTGAGAGGAGAGAGAGAGAGAAGGAGAGCCTTGCTCCATTTTAGGTCCATTTTGGAAAGCCTTCACAAGAAATAGCATAACTCCCTCCATTCTCATCCAAATTGAGCAAACTCGGTGGCCATGGATCCGTCTTGAACCCAGCTTTCCATAAATATCTCAAACACAAAAATCCAAGGTCGTTTGCCCAGCCAAAACCGTCCATCTTTGGAGATGCAGAAAACTGTTTTTGAAGGGTCTTGAGAGTTTGACTTGATTTCTTGGCAAGAACCCTTCCTTTCTTCCAAAACTGAGTTCCAACATGTGTTTTAACTCATTTTATTCAACTTTGAGTAAGAATCTAAATCATGTTTTCGGATTTTTGGTGACAAAATGGCAAGGTGTTTGAAAGGTGTTCCGAAGGACTCCCGAGGGTGTTCTTGAGTCGTTTGTGTGGGATCCTTCGAAGGTAATCCCTCATCTGCCTCCCCCTCTCTAGGAATAGGTCTTGTGTGCTTGTAAAGGGCTTAGGAAGTGGAGCCTCTATGTGTTTATGGTTGCGTTTTGTAGCAAACGTCACAAAACAAAATGGATATATGTGCCTCTGTAATTTGGACTTTATTTCCAATCCAACGGTCTGATTTGGCTGAAATATTAATATGATGTTTATGGAAATGTTATCTAACTTACCTTCAAAAAAATTACGGTAATCCAACGGTTGGATCAATAGTTATTATAATTTTAGTAACCAGTGTTTATAATGACTCGGTTAAAAAAAGACTTAGTTAAGGGAATGCTAAGAATATGGTTAAATATATGATGGCATAACCGAAAATTAGAGCATATAAAATGCAGAAATGAAGTATACTCATAACTTGGCTTATGATCCGATAAGAAGAAAATCGATTATGTGATAATACGATATAGATTATAACTGGTTAAGTCCGGATCACTTAACCAAAGTGCGTAATCTATAGAATCGTGAACTTCGTGTGAATATATGTTGATTATTAGTTTGGGTACCATGCATTAGAATACCACCTAATAAAAGCTTAATGAAATTAATAGGCTCTTGTTGATTGGATCCTTGGTTGTGCACTTTATTGCTTGCTTATTCTCCGGACTCCAGGTAAGGCGCCTGGACTTACTCATGATGGATTTATGTGATACTCTTTGTCTTATCGAGAGTCTTCATGCATCACGCGACCTAGCAACATGTTTAGGAATATAAACCGGTAATATGACGTAGGATGAACTTAGTAAATCAAACAATCCATATGTATGCTATGTGTCTATGGTAGGACGGCCGTCAAAATCTGAATAAAGGACTTATACTCGATGGAACACGAATGAAATGATGAAAGACTTATGATGAGAAAGAATGAGTATGTTTGAGAAGGATGAGTACGTTTGAGAAGGATGAGTACGTTTGAGAAGATATTATGATATGATCGTGATGATGATGATGATGATACGGGCCCTTGTGTGTTTATTTCGCATTTATATATATATCTATACACTTGCTTATGTGTTACATTTTAACATTCATGTAGTTTAAGTATGCCTCTTTATATGGCATTGAGTGTGCATATTTCCGATGATTGACCCCGATTTATTTCTTGTTTTTAGATTCAGGTACCCCTTACCCGATATGACTTACTTATATGGATGGTTGTCGGGACAAACCTTTTGGACGATTAGAGTGAGGGAGGCGCTTGAAATTCGTACTCTTTTGCTCATACGTTTTATCGTTTTGACCCGGCGCGGCCGTGGCATTTTGTTGTGTTTATGATTTCCGCTTTTATTTCTGTTCGAAACATTTTCGCGATAGTCTAGGATAGGTAAAGCCTCCAACGGGCTTACGATCTTTTCGGGGTTCGCAATCCACATCTTTTGACAACTAAACCTTCCGCTTAAATGAGCCTAATAATAACTCGTACTCGGTCGTAAGATCCAAAGCTCACAGGAGAAGATCAAACTTCTCCTATAACGTTCCCCGATAATCTAGTATTTCGAACCTTATTTACCTTCTAAGTAGGTTTATGGAGGTTAATTCGGGTACTTAAATTTCGGGTCGTTACAAAGTTGGTATCAGAGCCAAGGTTGTTCGACCTGAGTACGCACGAGTTAAAAATTAATTTTCAAAACCCGCCCACCGTTTTGGAAATTTTCAAGGATTTCGAATTGTTTAAAGGGCAAAGATGAAAACCCTTTGGAAAATGAAAATGGTTAGGATCTTTATAGACGAGAGATAGGATCGACGGGTAGAGACAAGGTGATAGGCATCCTTAGAGATGTAGAAGGGTTCGGGTAGACCGCCTAGCTTTTCCTTACAGACGGGCCTGGAAGACTCCAAGGGAGCAATCAAGGTGGTTGGAACAGGATAGGATTTAGAGGCGGGCTCGCCAAGCTATCCCTCGAAGGATAGCTATCTAGTTAGCTTCCGTGCGATATAAAACTGTGCCTGCGGGCCATCCCCTTAAAGGGATGTAATTATGTGAGATGAATGTGCCTGAGGGCCGTCTTCCTTGAAGAAGACGTTTTATTTAGTTGTATTTTGAGTACAGTTAAATGTCCAGTTGTCAGCATGGTCGACACCCAGATTATTAGAGGACGCGGGAGACCACGTGGCCGAGGTCGTGGCCGCATTCCCGAGACAGAGACTGAGACTGAGCCCGATGTTGAGGTCGAGATCCCCGGACAGCACGAGGGAGAGGCTGATAGGCAGCAGCAGGGATCAGCGATAGAGAGGGCATTACTCGCATTGCTAGAGCGAGAGAGATCGGTTGGCGTCACCGACTGGGTGAAGAGACTATCACAGAGTAGCCCGCCTATCTTCGAGGCCGGACCCGGAGAGGATATCGAGCAGTTCTTCAGAGGACTCGAGGGAGTTTTCAGCTTGATTGGAGTACCCGATGCGGAGAGACAGAGGCTTGCGGCTGGGCAGCTTAAAGGAGATGCTTATGACAGATGGCTTGTCTACTGTGATGATCGTACTGCATGGACCTACGAGGAGTTCAAGAAGTTGATGCTGAGAGAGTACTGTCCATCTGGGACACAAGCAGCACGAGAGGTTGCGTTCTTCAGCACCCGCTATGACCCACGGCTATCTATTTCCGAGATTGTCTGCCAGTTCAAGAAGGAGCTCGTCTATTGTGGAAAGGTCTGTAACACCGACGAGATGCGCATCCGCATGCTTTCTATGAGGCTTCCGCCAGACGTTCTTCTGATCTCTACCAGCATGGAGGGAATGACATATGACAGATTTCTAGAGATGATCCTCCGCTATGACCAGCAGCTACCTCTGACAGCTGTCACGTCTTCAGCTTTCCGCACTCCATCTGGCGGAAAGAGGCCACGACCTGCGGAGCACAGATTTGATAGGGGCCCAGGGAAGGGGCTAGCGAGAGGAGGATCTACTAGTGGGACCACTTGGGCCATTCCAGCTGTACTTGTATCATCATACCGCGAGGCTAGAGTGAGAGTTGTTATCTGCCACAGCTGTCGCGAGGAAGGCCACTACCAGACAGACTGCCCTGGGAAGTTCATTTCCTGCTACACGTGTAGAGGGGTAGGACATCGTGCTATCATGTGCCCGCAGGGCGAGAGATCTTCAGTCACTCCTGCAGCTTCAGCTTTACGCCTTCTAGAGGCACCGAGACCCGCTCAGATTTCTTATGCACAGGGTCAGGGGAGGGGGACTCCCTCGGGAGCTGGCCGAGGAGATAGTAACTATGGAGGTGGCCGAGGAGACATCAACTTTAGAGGAGGACGAGGTCGAGGTGGAGGTCGAGGTAGAGGTAGAGGAGGTGGTCGAGGGGGCCGAGGATCTTACCAGGATCAGCAGACACAGTCGTCGGTAGGGTCGGCAGGACCAGACCAGGGCAGAGGTTCTGGACAGCTGGCAGCGATAGCTGTAGACACTGATTTCTTACCACCTCCGCCGCCCCGCGCGTTCCCGATGCGGAACGGCGATTCGACAACTCCGACTTCCATAGGTACGATATCGTTCTGTGGCTCTACTCTTCACATTCTATTCGATACCGGGGCAACCCACTGCTTTATAGCAGATTCATGCGTAGCTAGATTTAAACTTATAAGTTCGATATGTCCCGCGTTAGTAGTACGTATGGCGGATGGGGCTAGGTTTAGGACGGGGCGTGAGATCCTAGGATGCCCCATTCGGATAGGAGAGCGAGAGTGGCCCACTGACTTGATAGTCATGCCACTGAGGACAGACGAGATGATCCTGGGGATGGACTTTATGAACTTCTACAGGGCGATCCTCAACCTGAGGACCCGTACAGTTTCCATCCTCGCGGAGGATAGGACTGAGCACGAGGTGTGGGGGGACGACCCCAAACGGAACGGAGCCCAGATCAGCGTCGTTCGAGCGGCGAGACTTCTAGACCAGGGATGCACGAGCTACTGGTGTTACGCTTTAGAGGTGGATCGCGAGCGACCCAGCCTGACAGATGTCCCCGTTGTTAGTGAGTTTGCTGACGTTTTCCCAGACGAGCTACCAGGACTTCCGCCACAGCGAGATGTTGATTTCTCTATACAGTTGGAGCTGGGCACCAGGCCGATTTCGAGGGTCCCGTACAGGATGGCGCCGACAGAGATGGCCGAGCTGAAGGCACAGTTGGAGGAGCTAGCCGGGAAAGGCTACATCAGGCCGAGTGCTTCGCCGTGGGGAGCACCAGTGTTGTTCGTGAAGAAGAAGGATGGGTCGTTGAGGCTATGCATAGATTACAGAGAATTGAACCGGGCTACGGTGAAGAACCGTTACCCATTGCCGAGAATAGACGACTTGATAGATCAGCTGCAGGGAGCTGTCGTCTTCTCGAAGATAGATTTGCGTTCGGGTTATCACCAGCTGAGGGTGAAGGCAGAGGACATCCCGATGACGGCCTTCAGGACTAGATACGGATACTACGAGTTTGTGGTTATGCCGTTCGGGCTAACCAACGTGCCAGCCGCCTTCATGGAGTTGATGAACAGGGTGTTCATCGATTTTCTTGATAGATTCGTGGTGGTATTTATCGATGACATCTTGATCTACTCGAGGAGCAGAGAGGAGCATACTGAGCACTTGAGGATTGTGTTGAGGATTCTGCAGAAGCATAAACTGTTCGGGAAGTTTAGCAAGTGTGAGTTCTGGCTCTCCGAGGTGATGTTTCTTGTTCATGTTATATACGCAACAGGGATATCAGTGGACGCATCGAAGGTTGATGCTATCGTTGCTTGGGAGGTCCCCAAGAACGTTAGAGACATCAGGTCTTTTCTAGGTTTGGCTAGCTATTACCGACGATTCGTCGAGGGCTTCTCCAGCATAGCTAGGCTGATGACGCAGCTGACGAAGAAGGGAGTACCTTTCGAGTGGAGCCCGGCGTGCCAGGCCAGTTTTGATCTGCTGAAGCAGAAGTTGACCTCCGCGCCAGTGTTAGCACTACCAGAGGGGACGGAGGACTTCGTGGTCTACACGGATGCTTCGAGTTCAGGTTTAGGTTGTGTGCTACAGCAGAGGGATCGGGTCATCGCTTACGCTTCACGCCAGCTGAAGCCAGGGGAGGAGTCATACCCCACGCACGATATTGAGCTAGCCGCAGTAGTACATGCGCTCAAGATCTGGAGGCACTATCTGTATGGCACGTCAGTGAGGATCATGACCGATCACAAAAATCTAAAGTACATTTTCACGCAGAAGGAGCTGAATATGCGTCAGAGGAGGTGGCTGGAGTTGATCAAGGACTACGAGTTGGAGATTGAGTATCACCCGGGGAAGGCCAATGTGGTGGCCGACGCCTTGAGTCGGAAGACTCGTCAGGAGATTGTTTTGTCCAGATTGACGGCTCGACTCGAGTTACAATGGGATCTGATCAGTTGTGGGATAGAGGTCTAGTCTCAGCGAGAGAGTGGACAGCTGAGTTTCCTGGAGGTTCAGTCAAAGTTGATGGATGAGATCCGACGAGCGCAGGCAGAGTGTCCGCGGATTGCCGATATCGGACAGCGCATGGCCCAGGGCCACTGTAGGTCTTTTACCGTCCGAGATGATGGGATGCTGATGTTGCAGGGACGAGTTGTTGTGCCTGATGTGCACAACCTGAAGCAGAAGATCATGATAGAGGCACATTCCACTCCTTATTCGGTCCATCCGGGATCGAATAAGATGTACCAGGACTTGAGGAGGACGTTCTGGTGGCGCAGGATGAAGACTGACATCGCTTTGTTTGTAGCGCGATGTCAGGTCTGCCAGCAGGTGCGCATAGAGCACCAGAAGCCCGGAGGGATGACACGATCACTTCCCGGCCCTGTGTGGAAGTGGACGGATATCACGATGGACTTCGTGACAGGATTGAGGATAGATGTACGAGGCTTTGATGCGATTTGGGTGGTGGTCGACAAGTTGACCAAGACCGCCCATTTTATTCCGATTCAGGAGACATGGCCTGTGTCTGATTTAGTCCGAGTTTTTATACAACATATAGTGAGGTTGCATGGGGTTCCCGAGAGAATAGTATCCGATAGAGATGGCCGCTTCACTTCGAGATTCTGGAGGCAGATGCACGAGGCTCTGGGGAGCAAGTTGCATTTCAGCACGGCCTATCACCCGCAGACGGACGGGCAGAGCGAGAGGACGATTCAGACGCTGGAGGATATGCTAAGGGCTTGTGTTTTGGAGTGGGGGAACCTTTGGGTTCGACATCTTCCCCTAGTAGAGTTTTCGTACAACAACAACTATCATTCATCGATCAGGATGGCTCCTTTTGAGGCGTTGTACGGGAGGCGATGCAAGTCGCCTATCTGCTGGGATGAGCCTGCAGACCGAGTTGGGACACTACCACAATACGTGCAGGAGGCGACAGATCAGGTCAGACGGATCCGAGAGCATCTGAGGGTTGCGCACGACCGACAAAAGAAGTATGCTGATAGGCGCAGGACTGAGTTGGCCTTTGAGGTTGGAGATCATGTCTGGTTGCGAGTGTCACCGACGAGAGGGATCCGACGATTCGGGATGAAGGGCAAACTGAGCCCTAGATATGTGGGCCCCTTTGAGATCCTCGAGCGAGTAGGAGAGGTTGCTTACAGAGTTGCTTTACCGCCCCGTTTGGCTGGTATACACGATGTCTTCCACGTGTCACAGTTGAGAAAGTACGAGCCAGATCCGAGTCACAGATTGGACTACTCCGGATTAGAGATAGCACCTGACCATACCTTCGTGGAGCATCCGATTGCTGTTCTTGACCGTCGGGTCAAGAAGCTGAGGCGCAGAGAGGTACCGTTGGTACTTATACAGTGGGCTAGGAGGAGCCCCGAGGATGCCACTTGGGAGACAGAGGAGAGTATACGGGCGAGCTATGGAGATGTATTAGATGAATTGCTAGCGTCGTATGTACAACCACGGGCAGATATAATTTTGACCGCGTGAGTAGCCGGTGAGTACCTGGGGGGGGGGGCCTTAGCCGTACTATGTGTGATTTGGGTGTTTACCACTGTGATTGAGTGTGCATTTCTGTGATTGATATGCGTGGTGGGGCCCATGAGCGGTCCTACGTGATGTGATTATCATTGATATGCGATATTTTATGATATATGACTGATATGATATCGTTATGATTATGTGATTGTTGTGAGTATGGTTGATAAATGATGGTATGTCGGAATATTGAACCTAGGAAAAGGAATAAGGCTTAGCCTTAGAGGTGGATGTTAATCCACCCTCTGTTTTGATTGAGTCGTAGTGAGATCGTGTGTTTGATCCTTAGAGGTAGATAACCACCCCCCGAGAAGGAGATGAGTCGAGACTAGAAGTGTCAAGGTCTAATGTCGAGTCGGGACGCCAAACACCTTGATTTTGAGATTTCGTTCGGAAATGAGCAAGTTAAGGTTCCAATGTCCGGGTAAACCTATTATACTTCGCGAAGTGGATACGAGCTTTCCAAGGGGGCACTCGTGGAATTTTCGCTAAGACCTAGCGGTAGTGTGATGATTCTCTCGAGTTGTGATACTTTCGGGGTTGAGGCGAGATGTGACGGGGGTGCTCGTTCACATGCTCGACGACGCCGTTCGGGATTATTACGGTTGTGAAACAGGTGGCGTGAGATTCTTGGACGACGCATCCAGGATGATCGTGTGCCTTTTGTTATGATTCAAGGACTCAAGTTTTAAAACCTTCTCCGACGGTTTAAACCTTTTTGTCTCGGGGACGAGACTTGTTCTTAGAGGTGGATGACTGTAAAGACCGGAATTTAATTAATATTTATAAAATATCCGTAGGATAATCCAAATATTATCCTCCCTTATGATTATGAAAACCCGGAAAATTTAAAAATTTTATGCCTAGCTTTACATGGATTTAATGAAGGGAAAAATATACCCAAGCCACTTTTCTCGTATCTTATAAACGTAATGGATTTTAACGCTTCGCGAGCTCGGGTTTTACATTATGTTAAAGAGGTCATCCACCCAAATTGCCCAACATTGAGCCACCAAACCCTTGATTTGTGGCTTGCTTGTGAATGTAGACATTCAACCACTCCCATCTCTTCATCCCATCACCACCCATGCTTTGACTCATGAAGCCAACCACCCCTCTCCTCTATAATCCTGACCCCAACACTCATGTGGAGCTCATCCAAAGAAGCCCCACCGTCACTTGAGAGGAGAGAGAGAGAAGGAGAGCCTTGCTCCATTTTAGGTCCATTTTGGACAGTCTTCACAAGAAATAGCATAACTCCCTCCATTCTCATCCAAATTAAGCAAACTCGGTGGCCATGGATCCGTCTTGAACCCAGCGTTCCATAAATATCTCAAACACAAAAATCCAAGGTTGTTTGCCCAGCCAAAATCGTCCATCTTTGGAGATGCAGAAAACTGTTTTTGAAGGGTCTTGAGAGTTTGACTTGATTTCTTGGCAAGAACCGTTCCTTTCTTCCAAAACTGAGTTCCAACATGTGTTTTAACTCATTTTATTCAACTTTGAGTAAGAATCTAAATCATGTTTTCGGATTTTTGGTGACAAAATGGCAAGGTGTTTGAAAGGTGTTCCGAAGGACTCCCGAGGGTGTTCTTGAGTCGTTTGTGTGGGATTCTTCGAAGGTAATCCCTCATCTGCCTCCCCCTCTCTAGGAATAGGTCTTGTGTGCTTGTAAAGGGCTTAGGAAGTGGAGCCTCTATGTGTTTTTGGTTGCGTTTTGTAGCAAACGTCACAAAACAAAATGGATATATGTGCCTCTGTAATTTGAACTTTATTTCCAATCCAACGGTCTGATTTGGCTCAAATATTAATATGATGTTAATGGAAATGTTATCTAACTTACCTTCAAAAATTACGGTAATCCAACGGTTGGATCAATAGTTATTATAATTTTAGTAACTAGTGTTTATAATGACTCGGTTAAAAAAAAACTTGGTTAAGGGATTGCTAAGAATATGGTTAAATATATGATGGCATAACCGAAAATTAGAGCATATAAAATGCAGAAATGAAGTATACTCATAACTTGGCTTATGATCCGATAAGAAGAAAATCGATTATGTGATAATACAATATAGATTATAACTGGTTAAGTCCGGATCACTTAACCAAAGTGCGTAATCTATAGAATCGTGAACTTCGTGTGGATATATGTTGATTATTAGTTTGGGTACCATGCATTAGAATACCACCTAATAAAAGCTTAATGAAATTAATAGGCTCTTGTTGATTGGATCCTTTGTTGTGCACTTTATTGCTTGCTTATTCTCCGGACTCCAGGTAAGTCCCCTGGACTTACTCATGATGGATTTATGTGATACTCTTTGTCTTATCGAGATTCTTTATGCATCACGCGACCTAGCAACATGTTTAGGAATATAAACCGGTAATATGACGTAGGATGAACTTAGTAAATCCAACAATCCATATGTATGCTATGTGTCTATGGTAGGACGGCCATCAAAATCTGAATAAAGGACTTATACTCGATGGAACACGAATGAAATGATGAAAGACTTATGATGAGAAAGAATGAGTATGTTTGGGAAGGATGAGTACGTTTGAGAAGGATGAGTACGTTTGAGAAGATATTATGATATGATCGTGATGATGATGATGATGATACGGGCCCTTGTGTGTTTATTTCGCATTTATATATATCTATACACTTGCTTATGTGTTACATTTTAACATTCATGTAGTTTAAGTATGCCTCTTTATATGGCATTGAGTGTGCATATTTCCGATGATTGACCCCGATTTATTTCTTGTTTTTAGATTCAGGTACCCCTTACCCGATATGACTTACTTATATGGATGGTTGTCGGGACATACCTTTTGGACGATTAGAGTGAGGGAGGCGCTTGACATTCGTACTCTTTTGCTCATACGTTTTATCGTTTTGACCTGGCGCGGCCGAGGCGTTTTGTTGTGTTTATGATTTCCGCTTTTATTTCTGTTCGAAACGTTTTCGCGATAGTCTAGGACAGGTAAAGCCTCCAACGGGCTTACGATCTTTTCGGGGTTCGCAATCCCCATCTTTTGACAACTAAATTTTCCGCTTAAATGAGCCTAATAATAACTCGTACTCGGTCGTAAGATCCAAAGCTCACAGGAGAAGATCAAACTTCTCCTATAATGTTCCCCGATAATCTAGTATTTCGAACCTTATTTACCTTCTAAGTAGGTTTATGGAGGTTAATTCGGGTACTTAAATTTCGGGTCGTTACAAAACTATTATCTCAGCGAGGAGGGTCAATCTACCTTTATCTCCTGAGGTGATTGGAATTTTTTCTCACTCATTAAATTTTCCATATATTTTTTTCAAACTTTCCTGCCAAACTCCAATAATGATAATAACACACCAACCATATAATAATCTCCATAATGTAACATCATTCTCAACATAATCCCCGGATAGGAAATAAGGTAAACAATGGGCAATATTTAGATCATGTGGAGCAATATATGAAATAAGGCATATTATGGCTTTTTGTGATGCATAAGCATAGTTAAGGCTAGGATTATAATCAATATGAGCATTATATGGAAATATAAAGTCCTCCATCATCTTATCATACAACATGTCAAAAACAACTTCAAATTTTACGGTTTTCAATAAAATAATGCACTTCATTTTGACTTCCTTTTACTAGGCAACTCCATGCTATATCTCTAATGAATCCAATTTTGCATCATCGAGTTCAATGTAAAGCTTCCATGACATTAATCAAAATTTTCAATGCGGGTCATTTTTTCAAACTTTGGAAAACATGCATGAAAGCACATAAATTAATAATGAATTCCAAAATAGCCATGTATAAGCAATTCAAGAAATAAACCTTAAAAATGCACACATAATGTCAAATAAAACCAAATATGCATAGAGTAAGCCCTTCCCTCACCCCATACTTAAACATTACAGTGTCCTCACTGTATAAAAACAAGGGTAAAGAAAGAAACTCACTAGACAGGTGTGCAGATCGTCGGGAATCGAGTGCTATGCTCTGGGCCGAGTCTGATTTAGTTTACTTCTATCCCCTTGGACCTGAAAAAATGTAGAAGAGAAATACCCACAATAGAAAAACTAAAAGTTCAAAACCACAAACAAACAAAAGCAACAATGTCCAAAAGTCCCAAAAATAAATGTCTATTTACAAGCTCTAGATTTTATAGTCGTTAGGCCGACTTTCTCCATTTAGCTTTAGCCTGGCTCATCTTTGTCCGGAGGTATAGGTGGATCTGGTGGTTCCTCCGATGGTGGGAAGCATGGGATGTCATCCGGGAGCATCATGTGAAGAAGTTTGAACCTCCTCGAGTGGACGCTCAATGGCTCCACCCATCCATCTTCCTGGGCTCCGGCTGGCATGCATAATGGAATATATAAAGGAAATTTGCGTACCTCATGATCATACCTCTTCCGCTACATTGGTTGATTTGTTTGCGCGTCTCCACCACAACAAAACGGTGGAGTGGAAAGAGATATTTCCACCTCATCGTGCGGAGCTTCATGCCACTTTGCGAGGACCCCATACTTGAATATGAACATTGGTTGCTCAAAATCGTCGGGGATAACCTTCACCTTATAAGGCAAAAGTGACTTTGAAACAACATGGGCAACGACATCCAACTTCTTCTTTTCTGGCTCTTCTTCTTCTTGAGGTTCTTCAAATGGTTTTTCAAAGACAAAGGGCAAAGTTGGAATTGAGATAGCGGAAGGACATACCTGGGTATCGACTAGAGATAGATCGATATCGATTGGAGATGGGTGGACATCGACTAGGTGTTGGTCAAGGTCGATCTCAGGTTCAGATTCTTCTTCTAGCAGGATTGAGGCTTCTGGTGGTGATTTTGACGATTCTTTTAGCTTCCTAAATGCGCGTACTCCCTCAAGCCATGCCTTCTCATCAACGATGTATAGCCATCTCAAATAATCCAATTCTTTTGCATACTGTCTCGCTCTTTCCCTTTCGAAATACTCGAATGTGTCCTGCATATACCTGTAGAAGAAAACTCAAAGAAAACGTGAGGTCTAACTACCTAAGGCGCGAATGATTGCTTCCCCGACAACGTCGCCAATTTGTTGATAGGAGGAAATCGAGTATGCAAAATAGAATGTAAATAAACTAAGGCAAACCAGATTCCGTCCCTTGCAAATGATTACAAGACCTCCTCCCGATGTAGCAACGGGAAGTCAGGATCGATCCACGAGGAAGTGTGTCAGCGAATCCTAGGTAGCGGAGAATCTCACAGAAGTGGTCGACAACAGGGGCCCTAGATCTCGAGTACAGTTGCTCGACAGAAGATAGGACAGTCGAATAGCGCAGTAGCAACTTGGCAGTTTTGGTCGATCTCGACAAAGGCTTACTCGAGATCGAGTAGGGTCGTCGACGTTGGGTTGGCTCTTGTCGATCACCTGCACACAGAAGCTACGGCGATGCTGGATCGAGAATCAATAACTCGAGATCGAGGAGTGCTAATCGATCTCGAGGAAGGGCAGAAACTAAAAGGAATAAAAACAAGTGCTTTGGGATTTCGAACTAAACTGTATGTAAAAGACTTCCAAGATTGGGGTTTGCATCAACGATAACCAAGCATGCATAAGGCAGGTATAAAACAGAAAATCATGTGAATCGCATCAAAGGACTAAGCTTTCGCCTTTTCCAACAATTAGACAACTCTTTCAAGAAACCCTAATTGCCTCTACTCATTTTATGTTTACAATCCAAGTTGTTAGCATGGACCTCCATTAGATGGGTAATAAACACATAACTAGTAGCAAATGCTCAAAACATGATAAAAGTCGGATCTTTACCTTAAACACGCATGGCTATCGTCGGGCTCGCCCCAACCCTAGAAGTGGGTGGACTACTCGCGCTTCATTGCAACCTCAGACATTGATTGATGAAAAGAAACTTGCATTAAACTAAATTCAAAGCCTTTACAATCCCGTCAAACCAACTTTCGTTGAACACCAAAACCCTAAAACCTTCGAACTCCTAAACCGTCTCTGTGAACTACTTCTCTACTTCTGAATTGAATTAATCTAAAATCAGCCCCATGGGCTTTATTTATAGCCTTCTACTCCTTGCTATTCAATGATAGAATATCTCTATCTTTATCTAAATCTATATCTAAAGCATTAAAGATAAATAAATGCAACAACATAATTAAATCTAAAAAGGGGAATTATATCTAAAAGTCTTCAAGTGGATAAATCTTCTCCTCCATGATGGATCTTGATAGAATCGGATACAACTCGGCAATCTTCGTCCCCAAGGAATCCCAATCCGAGTAGAACTGCTCAAACCGCGTAACGCGCTCCCGGGCAGCTTTCCTCGATCTCGAGTAGACTTACTCGATCTCGAGTAACATGGACGTTGACTTCGGCTTGGCTCGGCGTCTCGGGTAGCAGGTCCTCGACATGGCTCGGAAAGGTGCTCTAGGCTTGTCGATATCGAGTAGATTACTCGATATCGAGGAAGGGTTACCCGACATGTCTTCGTCTTCGGCTTCTCGATCCGGTGGTCTTCCTCGACTCCGGGCTGGTCTTCAGATCTTGTCGATATCGAGTAACTCTCTAGAGTCAGGTAGCTCTGCCTTCAGTTCCTCGACCTGGCCCGTCCTCGACCAGGCACTGCTCGGACACTTTTGGTCGATATCGAGTAAATGTACTCGATATCGAGTACATCTCTCAGCTTTCTGCTCTGTTCTTAAAACGCACATTCTCGAGTCCTCGTTCGTCGGATTGACGCATATGACCATGCGTTAGAAAGCTCTTTTCGAGGGCTACAACTCTCATGAAGACATCAAAGCTTGATTCAGAATGAAGAATGGTGAAAAATGGCCTTTTCTCCAGCTGCACCATTCTTAGCTTCTCCATGAGTTTTCTTTAAACTCCAAAGTGCGTCCGATTTTTGCAAAATATAAAAAAAAACTTGTGTAGACCTCCATATATTGCAAATAAACATAAACTAAACAAATTATGTATTATTCTAACCCAAATGCATGCAATGTATGCAGAAAACGATATAAAAGTTACTGTAAAACATGGCAGATTCAGCTCACAACATTGCACACCTTAGCCACCCTGCCCGAGGAGTCGATATTAAAAATGACCCTGGTCTTCTTAACCTCATCCGCAAGGATGCTGCCGGGTAGGGTCAGCCCACCCGAATTTTTTCCTAATAAAAAAAAAGTTGGGATGTCTTGAATCTAACTTATCTTAAAATATTTATTAAAAATAGATTTATCTATAATATGATTTAGATAAAAGTATATTTTATTTAGATTTATCCTTTTGGACATTGTTATATTTATCCTAGTATGATTTAAAATTATCTAATGCTATATAATTTGGTACATAATACCCCTATAGGTATTGAAATTATTTAGCCAAATGTCCATTTTATCAACATACTTTTGCAAAATGTCTAGTTAAAAAGAGTTTTTGCTAAATGTCCTAAATATTTTTGAAAACCCCGTTTTGCCCCTACCTTATAATTCAACCCTACGTTAAAATTTGTTTCCTCATCCCTTCTTCATCTCCCACAGATCTGATTCGTTGAAGCCATGGCTTCCTCACCTCCTGCTTCTCTCTCCTCGTATTCTCTGAAGATCCGGAAGAGATCGCCGAACTCCATTCAACAATCGACGATCTCCTTGAGTCGAATTCCATGGTTGCAGATCGAAACCGGTCGTCGATTTCGGCTCCAGATTTCGGCCAGGTTGAGCGATAGGAGGCCAGGAGGCGGGGGCGACTTCGATCTCATGCAGGGGCTGCTCTGGTGGTTGCATCGACAGGTGGAATTGGCGTCCTCCGCGCAGGCTCCCTCTCCCTGTTCTCCTCCACCGTCCTCTGCGCAGGCTCCGCTTGCTTCGCCGCCGAGGCAAGAGAAGAGCGAGATTCGACGGTTTTCGCCACCACCTCTACACAACCTGTGCTGCCGGATCCGAGCTCCAATGGCTCCAGATCTGGCCCCAGTGCCAGATCTGCTGCCGGATCCGAGCTCCACCGTCCTCTGCTGCCGGATCCGAGGCAAGAGAAGAGCGAGATTCGACGGTTTTCCCAGTCGCTGGTGGTGGCACGTGAAGGCGCGGATTCTTCCAGATCGCAGATCTGAAGAGAGACAAAGATCAGATCTGCACCGTCTTGTCTGTCACCATGGAGCAGTGCTTCGACACGGAGGAGAAATCGGAAGGCGCCGACCATTGAAGCAGATCTGAAGAGAGACAAAGATCAGATCTGCACCGTCTTGTCTGTCACCATGGAGCAGTGCTTCGACACGGAGGAGAAATCAGAAGGCGCCGACCATTGAAGCAGAAATTGGAGCCTCTATGGTGCTGCTGGCTCTTGTGTATTACTGGTGTTGTTCGGTTGTTTGCGGGGCGGATGATGTTGGCTCTTGTTGACGCTGAATCGGTGGAGAAGATGCTCAAGTGGTCGGGGTTGTACAATCTCACTACCAGATATATGTTCTGAGAACTTGATGATTTATGTTGCAATGGTGTCAGCAGTCCTCATTTTCATCTCCCATTTCCGCCTTTGAAGTTAGGTCTGTGCTTCTTCATCCTTCAATTTCAATTGATTTGCTCCTACAATTTTATAATTAAGGTTGGTGACACTATTCGGCTTTTGATGCTTCTTTGAATAATTGGTGACACTATGCAATTTTGTAATTAAGGTTGGTGACAATATGCAATTTCGCAATTTTCTAATTATGCAATTTTGTAATTAAGGTTGATTTTCTCCTGCGATTTTCTAATTATGTAAATTTTAATTGATTTCCTCCTGCAATTTTCTAATTCTGTGCCTTTTGGGATAATTGGTGAGGATTCTTTGAATACTTGTGGATGTAACTTTGGATTTTTAGTAAATCTAAACGAAGATGATAATTAGGTTCTTATATTTGTGTCACCAATAGTATCACAATTGATCTATAAGCGTGGTGACAGTGATCCCGTAAAAAAAACTCAAAAAACAAATCTGTCACCAAAAAAAGTTGTTACCACATTTGTTCCCACCGACATTGTCACCACAGTGATCTCGTAAAAAAAACTTAAAAAATAAAGGTGTCATCAAAAGAAGTTGTCAATGATAAGGGTGGTGACAGTGATAAGGGTAATGACAGTGACTAGCGATAAGGGCGGTGACAACAATAGAGGTAGTGACAACAATAAGGGTGGTGACAGTGATAGGGGTGGTAGTGTTAGTGATATGGGTGGTGATGACAGCGATTGGAGTGTTGGTGACAACGATAGGAGTGGTGACAACAATAGGGCGGTGACAACGATAGAGATGGTGACAACAATAAGGGTGGTGACAACAATATGGGTGTTGGTGACAGTGATAGGGGTGGTGGTGACATCGATAAGGGGTGGTGACAGCGATAGGAGTGGTGGTGACAACGATATGAGTGGTGGTGACAGCGATAGGAGTGGTGGTGACAACGATAGGAGTGGTGACAACGATAGGGCGGTGAAAACGATAGAGGTGGTGACAGTAATAAGGGTGATGACAACGATAGGAGTGGTGGTGACAGCGATAGGAGTGGTAATGACAGTGATACGAGTGGTGACAGTGATAGGGCGGTGACAGCGATAGAGGTGGTGACAACAATAAGGGTGGTGACAATAATATGGGTGGTGGTGACAGTGATAGAGGTGGTGGTGACAGTGATATAGGTGGTGGTGACAATGATAGGAGTGGGGGTGACAACGATAGTAGTGGTGACAGCGATAGGGAGGTGACAACGATAGAGGTGGTGACAGCGATATAGGCGGCGGTGACAGCGATATGGGTTGTGGTGACAGCGATAGGGCGGTGACATTAATCTCGTAAAAAAAAATTGTCACCCAAAAATTTGTTTATCATCATACATGTGTCACCAAAGCTATTGACCGGTGTCACCACTTATAAAGGTGGTGACACTAATTTTGTAAAAAAAAAAATTCAAAAAAAAAACGTGTCACCAATTTTTTTTTTGTCACCGAAGTTGTGTCACCAATTCATTGACTTTGACCAGTCGTTGATCAAAATAAAAATGGGAAGGAAGGAAGGGCATGGGAAGGAGGGGCAAAAATGTAATATTAGGACATTTTGCAAAAGAGGAAATAAGAGTAGACATTTTACAAAAGGCATTGTAGAAAATGGATACTTAGCTAAAAATTCCATAGGTATTCAACACATACAAGAGTTATAGGCCATTAACTGATTTGTTTTTATTTTTCAATCCAAAACGTTATCAATGTTTTTTTTAAAACATTGATATCCAAAATGTACGCGCTTCCACGCGCGTCTTCTTTTCCTTCTTCGGTGCTCAGCCGCCCTCTGCAAACCCTAAGACCCTTCTACCCGACTGACTTGCTTCCTCCGATCTGCACCCCTGCTACTCCAACTAAAGGGAAATCTCCCCCCTATTCGCCTAATGGCAATAAAACATATACGTACTTGCTCTTTATCAATACGAATCCCTCAGTCGTGTTCCATGACGGGCTTGCGGTGGAGGTTTCAATTTCGCCGTCGCTGCCTCGGTTTCGATCATGGGGGAGACCGATTGCAATCTGCAACAACAAATTAATGAATGATGAAAAAGGGAAGTGTTTCCCTGTCGGTAGGCCTCGATTTTCCAGGTGGAAGGGCCGGTTGTTCGATTGGGTGGCTGTGCGGGGTGGATCCTCCTGTGGTTGGATCCGACCATGTCTTGTCTTCTCCGTTCTTGTATGTGTACTCCCTACCTCTCTTGACTCCCTATTACTCCTGATTGATTACCAAATTTTCGATTATTTACCAAAAGCTTTACTTGTTCTTTGGATTAACAATCCATCGGTATCCATGGCCATTATTCACATCTTGCCTGCGATGCAATTGCAATTATTCTATGCTCTGCTGCTGGTTTTTCCCTCTTGTTTTTGCAAGATACCCCTCCATCTGACTAGCTCGCTTACAATCTTGTTGTCGATCACTTGCATACACTGCTGTCTTCGTTTTGTGTTCCTCAAGTTCTCGCAGGTTTGCCATCCAATGGTCTACACTGGACTCATCTTGGCTTTACCAGCCTTCTTTCACAGGTGTGTTGGGTTCTAGCTCGGCTGCTCGCACATTATTGTGCTTGTTTTTGTGGGGTGGATAGCTCCTCTCCTACTGGTTATCTTTTTTATCAATTGCATCTACTTTATATATTATACCCAGCGTTTTGTTTATTTCGGCAGACTCTTTCCTACTCCTTGGTTGTGGTTCTGGTGCGTTTGTGTCCTGCTTTGCAGAGCATGGTTGCGGGTTTTACAACTTGGGCGACCAGCCTTGGCTCGTAGGCTCATATACATCAGCTTCATACACAATTTCACCAATTGTAAACAACAATTAATTGCTAGTCTAGCCTCACAGGCTACGATTATATACAAATCGTGGTGTTGCTACAAGTTGTGTTCTCAATCTTTTGCTCATCCATTTACATTTACATTGGTGTTGAAGGATTTCTTACTCTTCAAGTTCTTTGTTACTGGTTCATTTGTGCTACTCGCTCTTCCTCAGCCTTTTGGGGGGCTGGACGTGCTGTCTGCCTCGACAGCACGTCCATGTACTAACTTGTATCACAATGGGGGAGTCGCTCGTATGACTTTATAAGCCTTACAAGGCTCAACATTTACACCAACGTTCATGTACTAACTTGTATCACTGTTTTACTAAAGCTTTCGTAATAAAATTCGATATTCATGGGAGGTTCATGAATGTCCCCACTCTTTATTTCATGGATAAGTTTCCTCAATTTATTAGCAAGACCAAGCTCTGTATTTTTGTGAATCAGAATTCGAATACCGTCCCCTTTGATGGATCCTCTTGCACTTACTTCATGTGGCCTATGAACAACTGCTCTCATATATTTTTCGACCCATCTATATTATCCTTTAGGCACACCTTGATGATCGTGATTGTCAATTTATGGTTATATACCATTTCTTCCAGTTGTCCACAACCTTATTATATTGCTTGGGTTTGTTCGTTTTTATTAAACATGAATGTGTTTACTATTTAGTTCGCCTTTCAGGCCTGAGCATTATTTCTTTCATCAACAACTGTCAAGCTTCGTTTTATTGGGTCCGTCGACCCTCTTTTCAAATATCGTTTACCAACGTTTACCACTAATATCGGTTCTTATATAAATATATCCACTTGGAATTGTTGTGGGATTCTGATCATACATATTTAGGTAGTGTTAATATAGATATTTGGATGGGTTTAGGTAGGGTAAAATGCATGAGTTTAGAATAGTTTTCATATTTTTATTATGTTTCAATTAGAGTCGGAATCTACAAGTTTTGTGCATGATTTCAGGTGATTGCAAAGAGGTGAAGCTAAGGTCGAGCCAATGCTCAAAGAATTGACGAAAATAGAAAAGCACGAGAGTCGAGGAGAGGAGCTAAGCATGAAGAATTGATTGGAGTTGTCCAAACTGGCGACACTGCACTAAAACGAGTCGTTCGAAGGCTGTAGTTATCGGATCGGGGCATACTTATACTTGTTGGAAAGAGGATTCGAAGATCTACAACTTTCGTGTTTACGACTTTTCCAAATTCGGCCTTGAAGACACTGAAATCGGGACTTCAAATGTGGCTGATAAATACAACTCGGCCTGGAAAAGACAATGCTCGACCGAGTTATATATGTGGCGAGCCCGAGTTTTGTAGTGAGTTTAAGAAAATGGTTGTTACTTTAGTTAATTTATGAAAGATGTTATGTTTCTTTTTATTTGATTATGAATTAATTAGGAGAGGGACATGAAACGTTAGTGGGGGGAAGAAGAACAAAAGAGGCTTTGTTTTCCTTCTTGAGGGGAAAACCCCGAACAGTGGTAGCAATCATTGGAGTCTTTTGTGATTTCTTTTCAACCATAAACCACTAAACCTCTTTGCTTGGGAAAAGTAATCGAAGCGTCGGGTTTATCATTTCATTGTGAGATTTCTCTATCTTAATACTCTTCTTTGAATATTATCAATTCTTTGCGTTGAATGTTTAGGGTTTTCGTGAATTTCCATTAGCCTGATCAACTGATGCCTTTTCATGATAATCTATAGCTAGATATAGGTAATTTCTGGTTGAGTTATCTATATTCTTGAGTAGCAAAGTATGAATCTCTAAAACTGGTTGCTTTAGGGATTTGTATACAGAATTGATTTGCAATTGATGCAATAACTGGTTGTGCGTGTCGATTGTCTTTGTTGATTTCCTTTAAACTTAATCGATTATTGAATTGAATCTTGATAGTTTCAAGATTGTTTGGTAATTAGGGTTTTCAGGGTCTGGTTGTCCTGTTAACTAGATTTGATAAGGAATTGGATTCAAAAGACCTAGTCTTTCCACAACAAAGTATTCAAGAGGAAGTTATCTTTTCGATATCAATAATCAATGAACAAACCTGATTGCTAAGATTGATTGACCTGAGCTATTCTCTCATATTCATTCACTTAATCTGTTTTACTTATTGTTTTGCTTACTATTGTTGCTTAGTTAGTTCAAACCATCAAAATTCCCCCCTTTATTTCTTGTTCTTGTTGACGCACTCTGATTTGCATACGAATCAGAGACTCTCTGTGGGATCGACACGTGCTTGCCAAACTACATTAGTTAGGTTAGTCGTTTATATTTGATAGGATTTAAGGCGACTAAAAATCCTCCGTCAGATTCGCCGTCGTAACTTTTGGACGAATATCGATATTTTCTGCCGAAACAACTTTATTAATGTGCTCGCTCTTCTTGAAACAAAAATTAGTTCACCGCCCGATGATAAGCTATGGCGGATGTGTGGTTTTACGAATATTGCGTTCGACCCTTCAGTGGGTTTTGCTGGAGGGGTTTGTCTCCTTTGGTGGGACTTACCTCCTTCAGCAGGCCAGATTACTTTGGTGTCGGTACAACACAGATTTATTCATTTTGACTATTTCGATACCCAAAGGAATTCTTCCATTGCGGTCATTGTTGTGTATGCCCCTCCTAATCATAATGGAAAGGACGCTTTCTGGGCGTCCTTGCAAACTTACTCAGCCCAGTGTCTTCATCCGATTGCCTTAATGGGTGATCTAAATGAGATTTTACCGCCGAACGATAAACTTGGAGGTGTTGTCCATTCCTTACGACAGTTTCCTCGTATTCAATCTATTCAGGATTCGCTTGACCTAATTAAGATCCCGACTTTCTGCGCTCAGTTTACCTGGAGTCATAAGAAGTTAGGGGAACCTGACAACTCGTTTGCTAAATTAGATTGGTTTCTGCCACACAGTACGATACATTTGAGTTTTGACTCGTTGAGGGTTCAGATCCACCCAATTACTTCATCTGATCACGCTCCGATTTCGGTGGACTTCCGAACACAGGATAATAATTACAAGAAACCTTTTCGATTCGAATTGGCCTGGATTACAAAGCCAGGATTTACTAAAATTGTGACGCATTTGTGGCATCTTCATCGTGTGGGTTCTTACATGTTCAACCTTGTTAAGAAGACTTCCCTTCTTAAAACCCTGGCTAAAAGATGGCGTAAATATACTTTTGGTAATATAAATCGTCAGATTCTCCAGACGGATGATGCCTTTCTCTCTCTACAAACTGCCCTTCTATCGTCTGCCTCTGAATCAGATCTTTTAAAGCAAAAAAGACTGCTTAATAAGCGTGAGCATCTGCTCGATTTCCAGCGCCGCTACTTGAGTCAACAGGCTAAGGTCAAGCACTTGAAACTTAACGATTCCAACACTGCGTACTTCCATCGAATTGCGTCTTCCAAACGGGGAAGAAAATTTATTAAAGTTATTCAGAACAACGCTGGTATTTGTATTACGGATAATAGGCTAATCCAACAGGAATTTGTTTCCGAGTTCAAAGCTAGATTTAAATCCTCTCTTGACCCATGCTTATCCCTATCCAGTGATCTGGATGTCATTTCATTTGAAATTATGACTGATGATAATATTAAACTTACTGCCCCTGTCTCAAACGTTGAAATCAAAAAGTTCGCCTTTGCTATGACGGCTGATAAATCAACCGGGCCTGATGGAATGCCTCCGGGATTTTACCAAACCTACTGGCCTATTTTGGGTCCTTTTGTGACCAAAGCAGTAAAGGCTTTTTTCACCTCCGGCAAAATTCTTAAACAAATTAATCACACTTTTACTACCCTAATTCCTAAAAACGATGACCCGTCCATGGTGAATCATTACAGACCTATTAGCCTTTGCTCCACTGTCTACAAAATTATTTCGAAGGTTTTATCTGCAAGACTCTCGTTGGTTTTCGATAAACTTATTCATCCTCTTCAGGGCGCTTTCACTAAAGGCCGCTCTATCCAGGATAATATCCTTATAGCTCATGAGATTTTTCACTCTTTCCACTCTCTTAAGGCCAAAATGGGCTCGATTGCTATGAAACTGGATATGAAGAAAGCCTATGATCAAATTGAGTGGCCTTTCCTCTTTCAAGTTTTAAACAAATTTGGTTTTGCTTTTGGATTCATTCATTGGATACACGAGTGTGTTACCACAGTATTCTACTCTATCTTAATTAATGATGAACCATCTGTTCCATTCACCCCATTGCGGCGACTCAAGCAAGGTGACCCTCTGTCTCCGTTCCTATTTATTCTGACAGCAGAAGTCTTGGCACGTACCTTGCAACGAGAGTCAACTATAAACAAGGAACTGGGATTCAAATTTGGGAGGGGAAATTAACTATCCCCTTCCTGGCATTTGCTGAAGATATCATTGTCTTTACCAAAATTTCCCAAACGGCCTGTTTCAAAGTAAATTCCATTATTCAAAAGATTTTGTCTCGTCTCAGGGCAGAAGGTCAATCTTCACAAATCAAGCTTTCAAGTGTCTCCTAATACATCCTCTGTTGCTATCAACACCTTTACGAACTCCCTTGGTATCCCCTAATATAATAACTTGGAAAAATACTTAGGTTGCCCAATCATTAATGGTCGGGTTAACAGAGATACTTTCTTTGAAGTGGTGCTGAAAGCGAAACAACAGCTTTCAAAGTGGAAAGCATCCTCTATTTCTACAGAAGGCGGTGTTGTGAGGAGGAAATCAAGTATGAAATATAACAAAATAGATCAAACCAGATTTAGGCCCACGCAAATAATTACAAGACTCCTCCAATGCAGTAAGAGAAAGTCAGGATCGAATGCACGAGGAAGCGTGTCAGCGGATCCTAGGGAGCTGTAAATCTCACAGAAAAGCAACAGAAAACAGAAACAAAGGAACAAAGAAAGAAAGACAGAAATAACAAACGAAAGCAAGAAATAAAATAAAGACAGCAACTAACTCGATCTCGACTAGGTGCAACTCGAGATCGACTAAGGCCTATCGAGTAGCTACTGCTCTATCTCGACTAAAACACAGAAAGTATAAATTTGCAGATTCGAACACAGAACTCAGATTTTTGACAGAAATAAACTCAATTTATGAAAGAACTTCCAAAGCCAGGGTATCAACACCACAACAGTAACCATGCAAAGTAACATATAAAGGCATAAAAGATCATGCTTTCCATCAAAATAACTTTCGTTACTAAGAAATAGGCATATAGAGTCTTTTGCATAAACCCTAATTGTTACTAACCCTTTTCACATAATTAATCCAAGGTGCATTAAGATCACTTTCGCTTCAATAATACAAAGAAGGATCACCTTTAAATCTCGCAAAAGAATCATGCTCATAGGGATAGAAGACGAATTTCGTAACAAGATCTGACCTTTACCGCATCACCTTACATGGCCACCGTCGGGCTCACCCCAGCCCCAGAAGTGGGTGGACTACTCGCTCTTCATCATCAAGAAAGACATTAAATAACAAAAGAAACTAACTTGCATTGAATTAAATAAAGAAAGCTTACAACCAACAAGACAAATCCGCTTTCGCCTTTCCACCTTGCTTGCCACAAACTCTCTCTCTCTACTCCTACTTACTTGAATGGAATTGTGTCTGAAATTGAATGAATGAAAAACTAGCCCCTAAGGCTTTATTTATAGCCTTCTATTCCTTGCTAATCAAGGATAGAATATATCTATCTATATCTAAAATTATATCTAAAACTTTAAAAGATAAATAAAAGCAATTTAGGAATTAAATCTAAAAGGAAAAGATAAATCTAAAATAGGTAAGATGTCTTCTTGTTGATAGATCTTCTCTTCCAAGGATAGAACTTGATGAAATCGGATAGACTCGGATTCCTTCGGCCCCAAGGACTCCCAACTCGACACGGACAGCCCAAGGCGCGTAACGCGGTTTCAGGACGCGGCTCGTCGATCTCGAGTAGGGCTCCTCGACATCGAGTAGAGGTGGTCATCGACTTGGTCTGGCTGGGCTTCTCGAGTGGCTCTGCTCGACAAGCTCGAATCTTGGCTCCGGGCTCCACGATCTCGACAAGGCCTCCTCGAGATCGAGTAGGGTTCCGGGATCGGGTTGTCTCTGACTCAGTGTCCTCGATCAGCTCTGCTCGACCTGGTGTGCTCGGACAGCCTTTGTCGAGATCGAGTAAGTGTACTCGAGATCGAGTAAATTTCTCTCAGCTTTCTGCTCTGTTCTTGAAACGCACTTTCCCGAGTCCTCGTTCGTCGGATTGACGCATATGACCATGCGTTGGAAAGCTCTTTCCAAGGGCTATAACTCTCATGAAGACATCAAAGCTTGACTCAGAACTAACAATGGTGAAAAATGGCCTTTTCTCCAGCTACACCATTCTTAGCTTCTCCATGAGTTTCCTTTAAGCTTCAAAGTGCGTCCGATTTCTGCGAAATATAACCAAAACTTGTGTAGACCTCCATATATTGCAAATAAGTGTAAACTACACAGATTCTGTATTATTCTAACCCAAATGCATGCAATGTATGCAGAAATCGATATAAAAGTAAGTGTAAAACATGGCAAATTAGGCTCACAACAAACACCCCATACTTAAGCTTGCTTGTCCTGAAGCAATACTTTTAATTGTCATTCAGGGGAAGAATTCAAACTCTCAACATCTTAGATTCATTCTCATATAACCCTGCATTCAATTACCATCCTCGAAAAGGTACTAGTGTCACAGATCCATGCATGTGCAAATATACAAAAGCAACATCTACTCACAAAAGGAGGGTTATGCAAAAACATTCATAAGTGACAAAGCATTAATAATCAAGAGGACTTTAATTTAAGCTCAAATAAGGAGTAGATTGGTAAAAGGCTAAAGGTGTGCAATTTTTGGCAATGTGGTGCTAATGATCCGGGGAAATGGAGTATTTCCAAACTTGCGTTTCCACATTCCTTCTCCATAAGATTCATCACCCCTTTCATATTGCTTTTTCTCAATAATAATGTTTTTACCTCTCTTACCTCAGCACTGCCTTCTCGCGAGTCGCAAACATGGGTGTCATGAATGGCCCCGGATACTTAGTGCTTTGGACTCCTCACAATGTTTCCCATCTCTCCAAACTATTATCTTAGAGAGCATGGTCAATCTACCTTTATCTCCTGAGGTGATTGGATTTTTTCTCACTCATTAAATTTTCCATATTTGTCAAACAATTTCCTTCCAAATTCCATATATGATATATAACAACACAAACACCATATGATAATCTCCATAATGTAACATCATTCTCAACATAATCCCCGGATGGAAATAAGGTAAAGAATGGGCAATATTTAGATCATGTGGAGCAATATATGAAATAAGGCATATTATGGCTTTTGTGATGCATAAGCATAGGTAAGGCTTCGAATATAACAATATGAGCATTATATGGAAATATAAAGTCCTCCATCATCTTATCATGCAACATGTCAAAAGCAACTTCAAATTTTACCTCCTTTCATGGTTTTAAATAAATAATGCATTTCATTGTGACTTCCCTTTACTAGGCAATTTCATGCTATATCTCTAATGAATCCAATTTTGCATCGTCGAGTTCAATATAAAGCTTTCATGACATTATTCAAAAATTTCAAATGGTGGTCATTTTTTCAAACTTTGGAAAACATGCATATAAGCACATAAATCAATAATGCATTCCAAAATAGCCATGTAGCAATTCAAAGAAATAAATTCCAAATATGCACAAATAATGTCAAATATGGCAAATATGCATAAAGTAAGCCCTTCCCCCACCCCATACTTAAATATTACAGTGTCCTCATTGTATAAAAACAAGGGTAAAGAAAGAAACTCACTAGACAGGTGTGCAGGGCCTCTTAATTTCGAATGAAAGAACTACCTGGGCCGAGTCTGAATATAGCTTGCTTCTATCCATGGACCTGAAAAGTGCAGAAGACATATACCCACAATAGAAAAACTAAAAAGTTTAAACCAAAAACAAACAAAAAGCAACAATGTCCAAATGTCCAAAAATAAATGTCTATTTACAAGCTCTAGATTTTATAGTCGCTAGGCCGACTTCTTCATTAAGCATTAGCCTGGCTCATCTTTGTCCAGAGGTATAGGTGGATCTGGTGGTTCCTCATGTGGTGGGAAACGTGGGATGTCATCTGGGGGCGTCATATGAAGAAGCTTGAACCTCTCCGAGTGAGTGCTCAATGGCTTCACCCATTCATCTTCCTGGGCTCCAGCTCGCATGCATAAAGGAAGATATAAAGAAAATATACATACCTCATAATCATACCTCTTCTGCTTCATATGTTGATTTGTTCGCGCGTCTCCACCACAGCAAAACAGTGGAGTGTGAAGAGATATTTCCACCTCATCATGCGGAGCTTCATACCACTTTGCGAGGACCCCATACTTGAACACAAACATCGATTGCTCAAAATTGTCAGGAATGGTCTTCACCTTATAGGGTAAAAGCGATCTTGAAGCACCATGGGCAACGACGTTCGGATTTTGTGTTGGTGGCTCTTCTTCTTCTTGGGATCCTTCCAAAGATTCTTCAAAGATAGATAGCGAAGGAGATATCGAAACAGAGGAAGGACATACCTGGGTTTCTGTGGTACATACGATTTTGGCTGGTGTTTCTGGATCAGTTCCTCCAGAATGTGTATATGTCGAGTCCAGGTAGTCGATGTCGACTGGCTCATAGAAGGGGACGTTGTCGAACCAACTTGTCATTGTTGATTTGGGCGATTTAGTGTAATGTTCCCATCTACGCAACACAAGCTCAGCTTCTACTTGCCTCGCACGCTCAGCTTGCTGTTCCCTGGCTGCTCTCTCAGTGACGAGAGCAGCATCTTTGGCGGCTATTTCCCTCTGAAGCCTCTAAATCAGCTGTTCTTGTGTTTCTGCAGCCGACATGGCTCTTTTTAGTTTAGCGTGGATGTGTAAGAGGCGCTCCGGTTCATCTAAGGTGTCAAACTCAGGTGGTTGACCAGAACGGCGCATACACCTGTGAAGTAACTCAAAAGAAAAGTGAGATCTGACTACCTAAGGCGCGAATGATAGCCTCCCCGGCAACGGCGCCAATTTGTTATGAGGAGGAAATCAAGTATGAAATATAACAAAATAGATCAAACCAGATTTAGGCCCACGCAAATAATTACAAGACTCCTCCAATGCAGTAAGAGAAAGTCAGGATCGAATCCACGAGGAAGCGTGTCAGCGGATCCTAGGCAGCTGTAAATCTCACAGAAAAGCAACAGAAAACATAAATAAGGGAACAAAGAAAGAAAGACAGAAATAACAAACGAAAGCAAGAAATAAAATAAAGACAGCAACTAACTCGATCTCGACTAGGTGCAACTCGAGATCGACTAAGGCCTATCGAGTAGCTACTGCTCTATCTCGACTAAAACACAGAAAGTATAAATTTGCAGATTCGAACACAGAACTCAGATTTTTGACAGAAATAAACTCAATTTATGAAAGAACTTCCAAAGCCAGGGTATCAACACCACAACAGTAACCATGCAAAGTAACATATAAAGGCATAAAAGATCATGCTTTCCATCAAAATAACTTTCGTTACTAAGAAATAGGCATATAGAGTCTTTCGCATAAACCCTAATTGTTACTAACCCTTTTCACATAATTAATCCAAGGTGCATTAAGATCACTTTCTCTTCAATAATACAAAGAAGGATCACCTTTAACTCTCGCAAAAGAATCATGCTCATAGGGATAGAAGACGAATTTCGTAACAAGACCTGACCTTTACCGCATCACCTTACATGGCCACCGTCGGGCTCACCCCAGCCCCAGAAGTGGGTGGACTACTCGCTCTTCATCATCAAGAAAGACATTAAATAACAAAAGAAACTAACTTGCATTGAATTAAATAAAGAAAGCTTACAACCAACAAGACAAATCCGCTTTCGCCTTTCCACCTTGCTTGCCACAAACTCTCTCTCTCTACTCCTACTTACTTGAATGGAATTGTGTCTGAAATTGAATGAATGAAAAACTAGCCCCTAAGGCTTTATTTATAGCCTTATATTCCTTGCTAGTCAAGGATAGAATATATCTATCTATATCTAAAATTATATCTAAAACTTTAAAAGATAAATAAAAGCAATTTAGGAATTAAATCTAAAAGGAAAAGATAAATCTAAAATAGGTAAGATGTCTTCTTGTTGATAGATCTTCTCTTCCAAGGATAGAACTTGATGAAATCGGATAGACTCGGATTCCTTCGGCCCCAAGGACTCCCAACTCGACACGGACAGCCCAAGGCGCGTAACGCGATTTCAGGACGCGGCTCGTCGATCTTGAGTAGGGCTCCTCGACATCGAGTAGAGGTGGTCATCGACTTGGTCTGGCTGGGCTTCTCGGGTGGCTCTGCTCGACAAGCTCGGATCTTGCCTTCGGGCTCCTCAATCTCGACAAGGCCTCCTCGAGATCGAGTAGGGTTCCGGGATCGGGTTGTCTCTGACTCAGTGTCCTCGATCAGCTCTGCTCGACCTGGTGTGCTCGGACAGCCTTTGTCGAGATCGAGTAAGTGTACTCGAGATCGAGTAAAGTTCTCTCAGCTTTCTGCTCTGTTCTTGAAACGCACTTTCCCAAGTCTTCGTTCGTCGGATTGACGCATATGACCATGCGTTGGAAAGCTCTTTCCGAGGGCTACAACTCTCATGAAGACATCAAAGCTTGATTCAGAACGAACAATGGTGAAAAATGGCCTTTTCTCCATCTTCACCATTCTTAGCTTCTCCATGAGTTTCCTTTAAGCTCCAAAATGCGTCCGATTTCTGCGAAATATAACCAAAACTTGTGTAGACCTCCATATATTGCAAATAAGTGTAACCTACACAGATTCTGTATTATTCTAACCCAAATGCATGCAATATATGCTGAAATCGATATAAAAGTAAGTGTAAAACATGGCAAATTAGGCTCACAACAGGCGGGAAAGTCCTTATCAAAGCTAATTTGAGTGCGAAACCAATTTTTCTCATGCAAGCCTTTTTGCTACCAACGTCTATCTTACATGAAGTAGATAAAGTATACCGTCAGTTTTTCTGGAATACACCTGCGAATAGCACACCTTTAATTAGCTAGGATAAGATCTGTGCTGATACTCTAAATGGAGGACTAGGCTTATACAAAGCTGAAACCATGACTATCGCTCTTCAAATGAAACTTCTATGGAAGATTATTGCGGAACCTGATAATCAGTGGGTTCACATCATTTCCCTTAAATACCTAAAGGGCAGTTCTTTGATAAACTACAATAGAAAGGTAATACGTCCTGGCAGTGGTCCAAGCTTATGTCGATCAAACACTTGTTCAAACCAGGTTTGTGTTGGTCTATGGGTGATGACACATACATAGATTTTTGGACCGATAATTGGATTTATGACGTCCCTCTTGCTAGTACAGCCATAGTGCCTCCTACCAGCCTAAATCTGTCGTGGAAAATGGGACGATTTATTGACTCCAATAGTTCGTGGAATCTTCCGAAACTGCAAAATGACCTTACAGGTCTTTTATCTCCCAACCATATTACCAATATCGGTCTGTCCCAATTACCTACAAATCCCTTTCGCGATCGCTTGTACTGGGGCCCGAGCAAAGACGGGTGGTTCTCTGCAAAATCTACTAGATCCATTGTGCCTTCTTCCACGGGTGATCCATCATTTACTTGTAAATGTATTTGGAAACTTGACGTTCCACATAAAGTTCGACTTTTCCTTTGGAAAATCTCGCGCGACGGTTTACCCACCACTGAAAGTCTTCAACGATCGCATATGGCTGTGCCGTTAGGGTGCCCTCTTTGTGGTAACATGCTTGAGACTAGGTTCCATCTTCTTTTGGATTGTAATATCACTTCTATGCTTCTCAAAAGCTTTCATTTAACCATTCCTTCTTCTGTAAAAGCCCTAGTCCACTTAGACTATAATACGTTGCTTACTCATTTATATTTGGCGATGGGTAACACGGCTATGGCCTTGCTGGCCACGATCTGGTGGAGTGTCTGGTTCTTCAGAAATAATGTTATGTTTGATCCTCATTTTAAACTTCGAGTTACCGACATCTCAGTTTTCGTCTCTACTACTCGTGATACTTGGTCTGCAACCAAAGATACTTTGCAGGTTGACGGTTCTTCGGGCAGTCCACAGCGAGCCCGTCCTCCTAATTTATCGGGTCGTCGTCTGGTTAAATCACCATAGTCTTCCTCATGGCAAAAACCGCCTACGTATTTTTATAAACTAAATTTTGATGGTTCTTCCAAATCAAATGTAACGGGTTCTTTCGGGTTTTTTATTAGGAATGATTGCGGTGCTATTGTTTCCTTGGGAAACGGCCCCTGCAATAATACTAATGTTGTCTACGCTGAGACTTTGGCCCTTCGGTTGGGTGTTTTGAAAGCTAAGCAGCTTCATATTGACAACCTTCTAATTGAAGGGGATTGTCTGACGGTTGTCAATGCTCTTCTGGGTGACTGTTCCTGTCCCTGGAACATTGAGCTGCTACAATCGGATACGGGGTTCGATCTATCATACTTCACTAATGTTGCTATTCTTCATATCTTCAGGGAATCAAATGTTGTGGCAGACAGGATTACTCGTCTTGCTTACAGATACCCTGTCGAGGATAGCTGCTCATCGGATCATCTGCTGGCTGATCTCGTCCGTCTGGACGCGCTACGAAGGCCCCCCGTCTTGTCGAGAACCTCCCTAACTCTTATCTTGCTTTGAAAAAAAAAACACATACAAGAGGTACGACCCTTGACCAACAGGGCTCCAAGAGGTTCAGGAGGCTAGTGAAGCCCTAACTAATAGGGCTAGAGTCCAAGCAACTAGCGGTGGTTTTCCATAAATGATTTTCTATGTTTTTTGTTTCATAGATTATCATTTATTAGTCAGTGTGGATTATGCATTTTGTAGTTCCGGTCTGGTTTCGAGAAACTATTTAATGAAATTTCTTATTGTAGCTTTAATCAATTTGGTGAATCATAATAAATTCTGTGTCAATCTTATTTATTTGAATATTCGTTCTTTGATCACAATAGATAGGAATTGAAATTCCTAAAAATTCAAATTCTTAGTTTTTTGATGGAAAAAAATACAAACAAACACATATATTAATCGTATTTTCCGGTTTTCAACTTTTTATTTTTTTTGGATTGGTGTGTTTCTAGTCGAATTTTTAATGTTTTAGTTGTTAACAAGCTCTTAATTTTCATCAAGTTTTTCAACTACAATTAAATTTTTTAACCCGGTGTCCAATTTTGGTTTTGATTGATCCAATAACCATTGAGAAGTACGTTAGCTCAATGTGGTTATAAGTGTTTACAAAATTAATATAAATGTTTCTATTAGGAGTTCTCCTAATGGAGTACCCGGAAATGCAAAATTGGGGGTATTGTTAGATTTTGGAATGGACATGTAATTAAAATATTTTAAAAAAAGGTTGGAAAGGGATCAATACTACTAACTGAATTCTTTGCATTTTGTACGGGATTAGAGCTAGCTCAGAGAAAAGGCTGGCAGAATATTAAAGTTGAAGGTGATAACCAAACGTTGATCAAGGCACTTGAAGACAACTCCAAAGTACTGTGGGAGATTTTCGGAATAGTTGAAAAGATTAGAAGATTAAAGTCGGCACACTCGACAACAAAATTTCGCCACTGTTTCAGAGAGGCAAACTTGCCAGCTAATTATATAACTAAGAATGACTTTAATTGTAATTCGTGTACCCTCCCTTTAAACATGGAGCTTTCTCAAATCATTCGGCGAGATGATCAAGAATGATATTTACTTGTAAAGACATTCTAATTTTTTTCTACTGTAAATAGGGCTGTTATATGAACTGAACAGTTCGAGCTCAGCTCGGGATCGGCTTGAAAAAGCTCAACTCGAGCTCGCTCATTTATTTAAACAAGCCGAGCTTGAACAAAATTTTAAGCTCGATCGGTTGAAAGCTCAGCTCGTTCGAATAAAGCTCGAATAGCTCGAATTCTATGGAATTTCTAAAATTTTCTTAGTTTACATATTATAACCAAGTAGAACTACTTAAAGCTCGAAAAAAGCTCGGCTCGAGCTCGTTCATTTTCTAAACAAGCCGAGCTTGAACAAAATAAAAAGCTCGTTTAAAAATTAGGCTCGGCTCGGCTCGAGCTCGTTTAACAAATGAACAAGCTTGAACATGCCAAGCTCGGCTCGTTCGGCTCGAATAACACCCCTAACTGTAAACAAAATAAATGTGGTTATCTAGTGGGCCTGCCCAATCAAAGAGGCCAATCTTCGTTCAGTGCGTCCCTTGCTTTGCCTTTTTTGTTTAATCTTTGCCCAACAGGGGTTAACCCAAATGTAAAAACTCAATTTAGATCCCATTAGAGCTCGAAATTCGGGTCATCTGGTTGGGTTCGAATTGGTCACATTCGGGTTGGGGCTCTGATGAGTCGGGTTAACTCGGTTAAAATTTCTGTGTCGGGTTTGGTCGGGTCGGGTCGGGCCGAATTTGATCAAAATGAAATTCAAATTGATAGGGTCTCGGTCAGAATCGGGTTGGACCCATTCGGGTTTTCGGTAAGAATCGGGTCGGTCTCGTTCGGATTTTGGGTCGGTATTCAGGCCGGCCTCATTCAGGTTTCAAGTAGAAGCGGATCAACATTTGCTTCAAACTTTTAATTGTTTGGGTTGAATTTGTTGAATCATGTTCGTTCGAGACTTTCGATCGGGTAATTAATTTTATTAAATTGAATATGTAATTCATGTTATTTGTGTATTTCAAAAAGTATTTTTAGTAAAATTAAATATGCTTCAATATATAATCTACTCATTGGCTCGTAAGCTCTAATATTGTTAAGATCTCGATTCGATCCTACGATTCCAACGATCCTACAATCTAAAAATGGAAAAACAATCCCGATCATTTTTTGCGATTCTAACGATCCTATAAAATGTCTATTATAAGAAATTTCTAATATTTACACTTTAAATCTAAGAAATTTATAATATATTTAATTATTTTGAATGATGTCCCTCTGCATAGGGTCTTCCAACCCATCTTTTGATGGCTTCAATATCGCTTTTTCGATCTACTTCATGCCTACTGTTAATTTTTTTATATATTAAGTTAATCTATACCCTCTCTGTTAATTAAAACTTGTCATTTGTTATTCATGTACGTTTTTTTAGAATGCTAAAAACTATATAAAATATTAATATTTTTTTTATAAAATCATACTTAATAGTAATAAGTATGAGATTATTTTTAAAAAAATATTAAAAAAGTTAATATTTTATATAGTTTTTAACACCTAAAAAAGCGTGTGTGAATTGTAAAACATCAAATTTTAAATAACGGAGTGAGTATTATATTTAGTTTATTTTCAAAATAGATATATAAAGATATATATTCGGGTCGGTTGGAATTCGGGTCGGGTTGAAATTCTGGTCGAATCTAATTTGAGTCGGATCCGAGTTGAGTCGGATTTGTTTGTATTCGGGTCACTTCGGATTTCGGGTCAATATCGGTTGGGCTTGGTTTTGGGTTCGGGTTATGCATAACACTAAATTTTCGGGTTTGGTCGGGTGAGTTGGTCCGGTTTCTCAGGTCGGATAAGATCTTACCAGCTCTAGATCCCCTATAACACTTTGTGTGTTACACTCGGTGTTATACTGAATTATTTCATATATAAATTCACATTAAAAATATATATTTATACTCTATACACTTATATTAACATTTCTTTAAACTTATATTATTAAAATATATGTTTTAAAAAAATATAAAAAATATTTTCTAAAATAATCAATCTTCGAATTATCCATAATTTTTAATAATAATTTTTCGTAATAAAATTTTATAAACATGTTAATATAAGTGTATAAAATATAAATATAATTTTTATAAAAAAAATTATTGTGAATTTATACTCAAAATAATTAAGTCTAACATCGAATGTAACAACCGGTGTTATAGGGAATTCGGACCGGTAAAAACTCATCTTTTAAATATACTCATTTGTTATAAATTATCTCTTAAATTGATATTTTCATAAAATCACTCTTAAATTACCTTTGTCACCAATCAATCACATATGGAATTATGACGTTCAAATCTAGGTTAAATTTAACAAATTACAATTTAACATCTCCATTTATATTATGTTCTAGTAGAATTTTTAAATTCAAATAAATAAGGGGCAATTTGCGAAATGTCCATAAAATAGGTACTAGTTGGTGAAATGTCCGCGTTTTGGGATAAATTGGTGAAATGTCCTAAATAAAAGACGCGACGCGCTCCATCGCTCCGTCTCTCTCATGCGCGCTCCCTCGGCCACTCTTCTCTCCGATCATAGCGATTCCAACGCCGATCATCTCTGATCACAATTGTGAGGATCATGATTGCTCTTCCGATTGGTCTCTCTACAAGCACATCGACCTTCCAAAAGGTACTCTCTCTCTCTATCCGTGTATATTTTTGCGATTAATTTCTTTGTTACTCTTTCAATTGTTTAGGTTTACAGGATTTTGATGATGCCTCTTGTTACTCAACTCTTTAATTTCGTGTCATGCTTCACATGAGTTGGAATTTTTGTTCGTTAAATGTTGTTGTGGAAACGAAAATTTGCATGGAAATCGATCTGCTCGGCACTTACACCGATTCGTCTGGTCCTGCTGAAGAGGAGCACCGAGCGAGTTAGCGAGCGAGGTCGATGTCGAGCGAGCGGAGCGAGCGAGGTCGAGAGAGCGGCCTTCATCACCTCAGATCTGGTTGTATTGTAGGTAAGTGTTGATACTCTGTCAAGGGAGCGTATAGCAGCAGTGTACTCATTCCATTATTGTCAATTCTGTCTTACTTGTTACTTGCCTTTCTTAATTTCTGGCTTTGCTGAACTATTGTCAATTGTGTCTGATTTGATCTCAAGGGGATAGATTTGGGAGGATTAGAGATGAAATCAATCTTTACTTCCGACTGTTTTCATTATCAGTCGATCTCCGATCGATTGATAAGGAAATCGATATTTGCTTCCGACTGTTTTCCCGTGTTTCGCAGCTTGAGATTCGAATTTACAAGTTCAATTTCTTTACATTTTTCTTCCGACTGATTTCCAATGGTGTAATTGGATTTTCTTCTTTGCTCGGCAGAGGGACCGCCTACTAATTTTCGAAACCCTGTGAATCCAATTGAGAAGATAGATGGGGCACTCGTGCATCGTAGAGAGTTGATTTGAGCAATAACTCCCTCTTTGTTTGGTTTCAGCAAATCCACACGCGATTTCCATGCTTGGAAATTCCTATCCCTCTGTTGGGGTCAGTTGTCACAGAATAATCTGAGCTCAATGGGAGTGTTGAATGGTGTGAACTCTAATGATAACTCACCATTTGATATAAATGACTTCCCTCAGTGGAGCAGTCGACCTCATTCTGCTGGAGGACCTCAAGGACAGATAGTTAATCAAGATACTTTTCTTCTGCCCTCATAGTTTTTTTCCTCTTGGCGCTTTCTGTTGGATGACTTCTAACAGTGCATAATAGGTTCCATGAGGAAGCATAGTCCAATTGTTCAGCAAAATCAAGAATTCAGCATCCAGAATGAAGATTTTCCTGCTTTGCCAGGATTTAAAGGTTAGTATTTGGCCATCTCTTTTAGATCTTCACCCACCCATGGTGATGTTCATGGTTGAATGATCACCTCTAACAATTTTAATGATTTCTCTTTGTAATGTGCTCCAAAAAACATATCAATGATCCGGATTTTTTAGTACTTATTAATGTAGGTTTAATTGGAAAGATTCGGAATGTATTTTGGTGTACAACTTTAACTTGGTATCCGGTCATCATTTAAATGTGAACATCAACACAATGCAAGTTTGGTAGTAGGTGAGTATTAGAACTTGAGGTTTATTATTATTATATATTAGTGCTAGTGCTATTTAGAATCTTAGTCTGTGCTAAAGTGTGTGTTAGAACTTGAGGTTACTAATTATGTGATTGGAAGTGGCTAGATGTTAAAAGTATCACAACAAGTTTGAATTAGAAATAGCTTTTCTGCATGATATATAATTAGGTTATTTGTGTTTAGTATTATTATATATTAGTGCTTACTATTAATAAATAAGGAAAAACATTGTTGCTGACACCCCTAATAACGGTGTCAGCACTAATACATCTTATTTTTGCACTTTTTTTTAAAATGTTATATGATAGATTACAAGTATTCGATTTCTATCTCTAGTCTAGTAATTTATTGAGCTTTAACAACCTTTTAGCTCAATGGTAGAGCAATGTGCTTATGCGCAAATACGTGGGTTTGACTCCCGCATAGGCTAAAGTTTATATAATTCTAGTAATTTACAAAATTTTGTAATCAATGTTCAATAATAAGATATATTAGTGCAATTTTTTAGTGCTCGCATCATTTTTATGTGAAATATAATCTATTATTGAGCAAAAATAAGAACATGTTGAACATAATTCCACCAATCCCCCATGTTGTGCAATCATAGTCTATTGATGAGCAAAACTAAGACCATGTTGTGCAACAATCTATTGAGCAACTATAAAATAATATTGAGAAAAAATAAGATCATGTTGAGCACAATTTCACAAGTCTCAATTGTTGTGCAAATATAATCTATTGTTGAGCAAAAATAAGATCATGTTGAGCAAATTTTCACCAATCCCACATGTTGTGCAATTATAGTCTATTGATAAGCAAAAATAAGACCATGTTGTGCAATAATCTATTGAGCAACTATAAAATGATATTGAGAAAAAATAAGATCATGTTGAGCACAATTTCACAAGTATCAATTGTTGTGCAAAATATAATCAATTGTTGAGCAAAAATAAGAACATGTTGAGCATAATTCCACCACTCTCCCATGTTGTGCAATCATAGTCTATTGATGAGCAAGAATAAGACCATGTTGTGCAAATATAAAAGTACGTTGTGCAAATTTAACCGTAAGTTGTGCAAATATGACCCAAGTCTAGGTTTTTTTTTGTCGTACAAATATAAGAGGACGCTGTGCAAATATAAGAGTACGTTGTGTAAATATAACCGTAAGTTGTGCAAATATGACCCAAGTCTACTTTTTTTTACATTTTGTCGTGCAAATATAAGAGTACGTTGTGAAAATATAACCGTAAGTTGTGCAAATATGACTCAAGTCTAGTTTTTTTTTTTTACATTTTTCGTGTCAGCACACATCATGTCAGCGTTTTCGTGTCAGCACTTTCTATTAGGCGTCAGCATTTTTTTCTTCATGTCATCACATTTTTATCGTATCAGCACTCATCGTGTCAGCACTTTCTATTGTGCAAATATAACTTGATTTTATGTACATATAACATTATATTGTGCAAATATAACTTTATATTATGCAAATTGCAGAATCAAAACAAAAGGTCGAAACACAGAAGGAAAAAACTCCCAATAAAGTGTAGAGATGTGTTGATGTATACACGAATTGTAGAATCAGTAACAAACGTAGACATTTTAATCAAATAATGTCAATGTCATTGAAGAATAATGAACAATACTAACATTAAAAAAACATCCCACTGAAGAGGAATAATTATGGTTCCATGTTAAGAGCTTGCTCACCTAATTAAAGTACCAGTAAGATCCATATTCATAATTAGCTGATGTGCATATAAAGGAAACTGTCAACCGTCGAGAACTTCGAACCTCTGACAAACCTGTTCTCCAATCTTGGTGCTTCCACATGATATTATGATCCTCCTCATGCAAGCATACACAATTCTCAATCGTCTTTACACCGCCCGTGAAATTTGTAAAGTGAGCATCAAAGTATTTGATAGAGCCCAAGCAATCACTTTCATTTGCTAAAAAAAAATTTCTCTCATCTAAACCTTATTTGCTCCGTGGAATGTATTTTGAAAACCATCTCAGCTAAAACAAAATTATGTATTTTAGCCTATGCGGGAGTCGAACCCACATCTATGTGTGTATACACATCGCTCTCCCCATTAAGCTAATTGGCTTTTAAAAGTACGATAGATGCAAAAACATAGAAAGAGATAAGAAACTTCAGCAATAACTAAAATTTGATGTTCTGTCGTACTTCACCTCCATTTTATTCACCTACATAACATAGAAAGAGATAAACTCAGTCTTGTTAATAGAATAAAGCTTCATATGTGCTAAGGTAGTGATCACAAATCAGTGACAGACAACCAGAAATCAAATAGCCACAACCCACAACAATCCTGATCATCTGTCAATTACAGCCAAAATCAAAATTTCTGGTACCTTCTCAAACAAATCAAGTTCTTCCTGGTACCTTCTCTTACCCAAGCTTTTCTATCTGTTCACAAAGCCCAAGAGCATATTTTCTGATCAGATTCCCTTTACGTTCAGAATTGCCCTCCACGTTTAATTGGAGTATAGAAGGTTTAGGATTTCTGTCACACTTGATCTGGTAAAGGATGGATCTCCATGCCTTCCCTAATTATTAAGAGCACCGATCTAGAAGAGGCAAAGGTCTTCGAAATCAATGACTGAGAGGAAGAATTACAGCAACTTTGCATCCTATCTAAGGAAATACACTGGTAACGGGAGAGTGGGAGGTCCATGGGACCATGGGATTGATCACTTGATCAGTACAATTCATGTCAAAATTTGATCAGTATGTTGTAAGGTGTTGGGACAGATTTGAATAGGAATCGGCCAGTTTTTTTCCTGCGAGAGAAATAAAAGGATTGAAGAACAGCACATGAACAAGTTCAAATTGCTACCTTCCAACAAAGGAACAAGACAGAATCATCTCCAGAAAGCTTCATTTTAAGATGTCTAAACACAATAATGAAGCATTTCTTGTTTGCAGACTGAAAAGTAACAACAAATTTTAATTCATCGACATGCTTAGGACGGAAAAGGGGAACTGAAATCAAAATTGTATTGGTCCCAAGTCCTAACTCATCAATCAAACTCAACCGAGTCAACGCCATCAATCTGTGAATTGAAGAAACCAAAAACTCATGCAGAGAATAGGAATTTAAAATTAGGTATTAAGATCAGAGATCACCATAAACGCAATAAGAGGATGCAATCGCTCTGGCCGCTCCCTCGATCGCTCGCTCCGCCGCTCCCTCCCTCCCTCCCTCGCTCGCTTCCTTCGCCGCACGCTCCCTCCCTCGCTCGCCACTAGACAGCGGCTCCGGCGCCACCCTCCCTCGATCTAGCTCGATCTCTCCTCTATAGATCGATCGAGATTCAGATCTCGCCGCCATCGATCGATCGAGATCTCGCCACCACTTCGTTTTCTGGTCTCCGCCGCCATAGATCGAGATCGAGACGTCCTCCAATCCGGCGCCAGAGAGATCGAGACCTCCATTGCCTTCGATGTCTGACAATCAATCGGGAGTGGAGAGAAAGATTGGAGAGACGATGGGGGCAACAATCGGATAAAAATAATAATTGAGAATTAGTATATAAAGTGGACAGTTTTCCAATTTGTCCAAAAAGGTGGACAATTCACTAATTTCTCCAAAAAAAGGGCATGTTTGGCAAATTTTTTCAATAAATAATTATAAAATTAAGGGGAAACTATTGACGCCATTTCCTCTTTTCAAATAACCAAAACATCATTTTCTCTATTAGCTTCTACACATTCAATTTAGGATATATATATATCTATCTCATGAACCAAAGAAATCCTTATGGTTTGATACATAAGAAATTCTACATTATGTTTTACAGGTATACGAACAGGTTCGATAATAAATATTCCCTCTTTTAGGATTTTTGAAAGATTCAAATCCCGGATTAGCATTGGATCCAGAGTTAACTCCTCCTTCTTAATAAAGCCAAAACCAAACTTTGTTGTCATTCTGCTTTCCTTTTCCCATTCAAGTACGGACAACGCATAATCAAAGAATTCCATAGTCAAAGGACTCAGCAGCCATTTCAATTACAAAGCAAAAGATCCTTTCATGAACGCATCTAAGTCTATTTCCCAAGTCCAAATGATTTTGGATTTCTTTTTCGTTCTACCCATTTTCATATCTGATTTGGTATAAAGTTCTTCTATATATTTTTGTTGGTTTGAGAGAACAGATTCGGGGTTCCCTCGGTTTTGGGCATCTGATGCGAGATCTCTTTGACCTATGGTTTTTTCTTCTTCTTGATTCTCTAATTCAAAATATTTTTTTTCTTTTTCATTTGATATATATATATATATATATATATATTCAAAATATTCCCCATTAACATATCCATTTTTATTAATTTTTTTAACAATTTTGTATTTGTTAATAGTAATTACGAAATTATTAATTTTTTATATAGAAAATGGATATTTTATATAATTTTTATCATCACAAAAAGTGTACATGTCATGAATTGTAAAAGTCATGTTTTTTCAAATGGAGAGAGTATAATTTTTGTGCTAAATATTATGCAGAGCGAAAATTAAAAAGAAAAAACTTTGCTCGTAAAGGATTTGTTATACAAATGGTGTAATAATTCATTCGTTTCGAAAAATATGTCGTTTATTATTCACAGATATTTTCTTTTGGATAAAAGCTTTCAACACAAAGCTGTTAAAAACTTTTTTCATATAAAAATGGATATTTTATAGTATTTTTATTAATAAAAAAATGTGCGTAAATATAAATGACATATTTTACAAAATTAGAAGATTTTGACTTATGAGTATTTACTTTAGAATTTTAGCAAAATGATTGAATTTAGGAAATTTTGAACAATTATATCATAAACTGTAATATGTCAACTCTAATATGTCAACTCTCCCTTTGAACAAGGATCTTTGTAACATCATCCTTCAGGATGATCAAGGTTGTGTTTTGTTTTCCTAACAGAACCATCCTAATGTTTGCCCACTGTAAAAAAAAGATTACCAAAGTGGAAAAAAGAAGAAGAGGAAAGACAGATGTGCCAGAGGAGGTGCAAAGGTGAGCCCAAAAAAACAATTTAAAGGGGAAAAGTTGTATGGAAAAGGAGAGGAGAAAGAGGGATTATTCCATGTGCATTAAATATCAACCCCCATATGCACTAAATATACAACCAATTCTTGCCTAAAAAAAAGAGGGAGAGATGATTGCGAGGGAAAGTAAAAGAGTCGCCATTGAAGCTGACTGGGAAGCAAAGATGGACCCAATTAACAGTTATATGCCAAACAATATGAAACACATGAAAACAACTGATTGTTGCATGCCACGCAAAGGGTGACACGTGCTAAACCAAGAAATCATATATTAATGAAAATGGGTAATAAAGTTTGCAATATTTGTTTTATGCCCATCAATACTCCTTATCCTATTCACCCCCCCCCCCCCCCGGAAATGGTAATTCTCACTCGTGTTCGACGACCATTGGGAACGTCGATGAGGTGGTTGGGAGTTCGAAGGGCGAAATTCGCACAGAGCATTGTTGATAGAGGAGACCTTGTAATTTGGGGAGGTAAGGAGCATGATCATGGAAAAGTTAAGGATGGACGCCTCTCGCTACGAGTTGGAGTTGACGTACCTTCCCCACAAGAAGTAGGAAGGATGTAATCCGTTTCCAATGAATTGCTGAATGTTCTGTCTGTGGATGGGGTAATCGGCCCTTCCTTGGATGGGTTCATCCACGAGTCTGGAGGGGTGTCTTGCACGAAGATTTATCATGCGTTGAGAGACATGAATGAAGAATTATGTTGGGGAAAGATTATATAGGGAAGATTACAGTGCCGAAAGTGGGCCTTCGTTGTTTGGCTTACTATTAGACACAGACTAAGCACATGAAGAAGAGTGAAGCACTGGAGAGGAGCTGATGCGGCTGAGTGCACACTGTGCAAACAAGCATAAGAGAGTGAAGATCACTTGTGGTTTGCTTGTCCTAAAATATGTGAAGTACAAAACCTTGTTTTTTGATGGATTGGCATCCATTGTCGATTTGACACCATTAGAGAATGACTTGAGTGGTTCGCTAGAGAACCTTTGAAGATTAGGAAGACTCAACTATATCAAGCCAAGCTCATGGTTTTCGAAGCTACTGTTTATTTTACATGGAATCATAGGAATAGACTTATATTTAGTAGTGAGCAATTCGCCCCCAGGAATTGCGCTGGCCACATTGTATCAAGCTGTCGCTCCCGCCTTTTCGCAAAGTGGAAGAATAAATCACTTGTGAAAAGGTTGGAGCGAAAGCTTAGTTGGGAGACATAGGGATTTTGTTGATAGGAGGTGATAGTAGGAGCACATTGGTAGATAGAGAGTTGGGTATTGGGAGGTATATGGCTAGATTGGACATGGGATTTTTTGGGTAGTTAGAGGAATCCTTTTGGTTGATGATTCCTTATTTTATATAAGACCCTTGGTATGGTCTTATTTTTTTTGTATTTGGGTTAATTCCTTCATCTATATATTTACCAGTTCAGGCCATAAATGTCGGGAAATAAAAAATGCACTAATTCCAAACTTACGTTTATGTGTCAATTATTATAATTTACGTGCAATCAACATCTAAACTTGTGCCATAAAAATAAAATACCATCTCAATGGTACTTCGATACCTATGAATTGTTAACAAATCCATGTAGTCCACGAATCATACAATGGGGAATCTTAAGTTGCTGACACGATTTAGCGTTCGGTTGACACACAATATTAAGTTGATGTCACATATTTCGTATTGGTTGATATACAACTGATCATTGGGTTGTCTGTATTTCCGATCATTCTTCAATGACATCACTTCCACTTTCCCTATATCCTCTACCTCTCTCATCTACGAAAATTTGATATCTTCTCTCCTCTGCGTTTTATGTTTTTTTCCCTCCCTTTTTCACTTAATGTTTCCCCTTCTCTCTCTCCTCTGCCACCATTTCTTGTCTCATTCCTCCCCCTCTCCTTTGCCATTATTAGAGCAACCCCAACAACTCTTGTATAATAGAGAAAATATGAAATTTTAGAGAAAAAGGTGGTTTTTTCACCCCAACAGATTTTGCAAATGGTGTTATAAAATAGAGAAACATTAGGAGAGAGAAGACAAATCTGTAAATTTATAGGAAGAAGTGAAATTTGTAAAATTAAATGCTTTGCTCTTCCCCATGAAATTGTTAATAGATTTGTGGTTGAGATTGTAAGATTTTGAATTAAAGTAAATATTTTATGTCCTATTTCTATTTCCTTTTAATTCAAGTAAAAATTTATTAAATAATATACAATAAATATAGAATATAATTAATGTAAAAACTTGTAAAATAGAAAAGCTGTTAGGGTTGTGGTGTAAAAAACTTTAGAGATTTTAAAAAAAAATTCCTACAAAATAGAAATTTTATAGAAAAGCTGTTGGACTTGCGCTTACATTTATCTTAAAGAAGCAATTAGGGACCAGCTAGTTTTGTAAAAAAATTTGGACCTCATTGCTAATTTTGCAAATTTTGTAAGGGGCACGGAGTATTATTTTTGCAAAGGTTATCAGCTTGGAACAATACCATTAACTTTTGAATTTAACTACAGTACTCCCTCCGTCTCGAAAAACAAGTCATTTTAGACTAGTTGAGTTGTATCAAAATACATGTCATTTTAGGTTTTCTAGGTAAGGGATAGTAATGATTTGTATTGGTTTTTGTGTTGTTGACTTTTTAAAAGAGTTTGATTGCTTAAAAAATATAGTGGGTATTTAAAAATAATAAAATTAATGAAAAAAAGTTAGTGAAATGATAATGTTGATTGATGTGTGAATGTTTTATTAAAATTAATGCACAATGCTAAAACGAAGGGAGTAATAAGTAGGCACAGATTAATTGTTGATGTGATGCATAAAGAAATTTGGACCATACATGTACCTTCGTGCCACAAATGCAGTCCATTAAAATTCCGGTACAGGACCACAAATTCCATGATTGGACAATATGTTGAAACGACTGGTGATGATTCGAAAGACAAATCGTTTGCTCCTCACCATACATGATGGAGTAGGCGTGGCCACGGGTTGGATCCGCCGAGTCGACGGGTTCGATCCGTCGAGTCAAGGGTCAGGGTTGGCCGACCCGAACCCTAACCCGTAAATCTCACGGGTTGACGGGTTTGTGTCGACCCGTTGATCCGGCGGGTTACATTATTTACAAATTTTTTTTTTTTTTTTTGTAAAAATGACTATTAAAATAAATAAATAAATAATATGTAAAGATTTTATCTTCACAACACATTTTATCACTTTGATATGAAGTGTTAAAAATATAGGAAGATTATATCTCCATATTAATTCTTTCATCCACAATAATTTCATTGTGTGATGTAAGAGAAAAAAAAAGAGAATATATTTCTCAAACTTCATTTCCAAGTTAATTTCCAATGTAGGAAATGTAGGACACAAGTGAAGTGGAAGATATGTGGTAGTGGGATACATATATATAGCCCTATGCCTTCTCATTCTAACTCCATATTTTCGATGTGGAACAAAGTCTTTGTCCCACATTGAAAATGAGGGGAAGGAAGAAAGACTTCCAAGTCTATAAAAGGAGAAGGATAGGGTTTATTTGTCTCACATTGCACATTGCATATTAGTTTATGTATTATTGTGAGTTATTTTAAGAATAATTTACATAATATTATAAATTTATTTTATTAAAAATAAATTTTTCAAAAAAAAAAATATTTTGAAAAGGCGGGTTGACCCGGCGGGTCGACCCGCCGGGTCACGGGTCACGGATTCCCCGACCCTAACCCTAACCCGCTACCCGTCCCCACCCGCCAACCCGTCAACCCGGACCCGGCGGGTCATTGACCCGTACGATCCGGCGGGTCACGGGTTGACCCGTAACCCGTGGCCACGCCTATGATGGAGTATGGAGTACATCTTTAATTAACAATGTGGACAAAAACTAATGGAGTACCAACAAAAATAAAGCCTATTATGGCACGGGACGAGACGGGATTGAGCCGGGATGGGACTCGTTCCGCGAAATTTTTACGGGACGGGATTGACAATTTTTTTTCGGGATGGGATGGTGTCTGGACGAGACGGGATCGGGACGGGCCTTATCCCGCAAATAAAAATAATAAAATATTATATAAATTTGCAAAGTGAAAAATGCTTTCATAATTCATGAATTTGTATAATATGTTGAATACGGTATTTTTCTCAACTATATTATTCATTAATATTAATAATAATAATATTATTATTATTATACTACGGAGTATTATTAATTCATACAATGATTATATAATTAATTATAATGTTCAACATATTTGGCTACATTATGTTACTAGATCAAGACGGAAAGGAATTGAGACGAGATTTACCATATACTGTCTCATTATCGATTGATTGTTGGAAAGAATACCGTATTTAGCTATTTGCCTCTTCTAGCTCTAAATGGGTATAATAATAATAATAATAATAATAATAATAATAATAATAATAATAATAATAATAATAATAATAATATTTCTTATTTTTATTGTTATTATTATAAAATAATTATACTTTACAAGAAAAAAAATATAATATGATATATATAATAATAATATAGTATAATAATAATAATTCTATTATAAAGTAATATTATTAATAAATTATATTATAATATTATATAATAATAATATTACTATTATTATAATCAATTATTATTATAAATTGAAAATTATAATTATAATTATAAATAATATTTGTTCAAATAATAATAATATTATTATTATAAACAAATATTATTATTATTATAAATGGAAGATTATGATTATAATTATAATTATAATGTTTGCTCAAAATAATAATACTAATAATATATTTTTATTATTCTATAATATAATAATAATAATAATATTATTATTATTATAAAAATTATTATGATTATAGTATGCGGGACGGGATGGGATTTGTGGGATCCCACCGGGATCGTCCCACGTTTCGTCCCGCGTGATTTTTGCGGGACGGGATCGGGACGGGATTCGCTATTTTATCATAAATCCCACCGGGATCGGGACGAGATCGAGACGGGACCGGGACGGGATCGGGATTTGCGCCCACCCCTACGGCCTACCTAGTACCGATCTAGGTCATATGAGATATATAGGATATGATATCATTTTATTATAAACAACATATAAGCTTGATGGACTACTCATTTCATTTGCCAATTGGTTTTGAGATGAAACCATGTTAGATTTGTATTGTTGTTCGTGTCTCCCGAACATGGACCCGCACACGACCTCCTTTTAGCTTGTTGCGTAATTGATCTCATAAAGATCTTGCTATAAATTAGTGTTATACATATAACTGCTCTACCATATTTTCATTGTACATGTGATCATGTATCTCTACATTCACCTTCTTCTATTTGTAGCACTTTTTAGTTTCACATTTTTTCTCCTCCAAAGAAGAAGAAGAAGAAATGAAAGAAACCATGTTTGTCGTCGACCTCCAGGACCTAGGCGGCTTCCTCTCATCGGAAACCTCAACCAATTTGTTTCCTCTCTACCACACCTCTACATGTATGAGTTATCCAAGACTTATGGCCCCCTTGTCTCCTTGAAACTCGGGTTCGTACCAACCCTAGTTGTTTCTTCAGCAAAGATGGCTAGAGAAGTGATGAAAACCCATGATATCGTCTTCTGCAATAGGCCAAAGTTAGCAACTCAACAAAAGATGTCTTACAATGGCTTCGACATAGTGTTTGCATCCTACGACGAACATTGGAGGCAATTCAAGAAAGTAAGTGTACTTCATCTATTTAGCTCTAAAAAAGTCCACTCCTTTTCCTCAATTCGAGAAGAGGAGGCTCATCAGATGATACAGAAGATCTCGCATCTTTCTGATGTTGGCATGACTATAGATTTAGGTGACATGATGACGTGCTTCACGAATGATGTAATATGCAAAGTCGCTTTTGGGAGGACATATAACCATACTAGAAGTGGACGTAGTTTCAAAGACATGCTTAAAGACGCAGAAGAAATACTTGCAAGTTTTTATTTTTCGGATTATTTTTCGTCTATGGGTTGGGTACTTGACAAAATCACAGGGATGTCAGCACACCTTCATAAGGTTTTCATGGAGTGGGATGAACTTTACGAGGAAATCATTAAAGAGCACCTTAACTCAACTAGGCCTAAAGCTGCAGGCCAAGAAAGTATAGTAGACGTGCTCTTGGAGCTCCAAAGAGAGAACTCATTGGGCATTAACATCACCATGAATCACATCAAAGCAATCCTCATGGTATGTTTCTTTTCTTTTGAGTAGGTATTAGTGTAAGATCGATTTAGATTTTTGTTGCCACTTACCAGCCGTATTGAATGCAAAACGTATCGTCACGGTCTCATACTTTCAACTATATACTTTGTTTTTTTTAATTATGCTTAAAAAATGTTAAAAATTTTATATAAAATATTTTTTTTATAATTTCATATTTACTACTTTATGAAATTATAAAAAAATAACAAAAAGCTAGATACTCCAAATATTTTAAAATTATGTTATAATACAATTATATTATGAGACAGTAGTATTAATGATAACAAAAAGTTAGATACTCCAAATATTTTAAAATAGTAGTATTAATGGTAGAAAAAGAAGAAGCAAAAGTGACTTAAATTATGAGACAGAGTAGTGGCCCGTAACTAAGAGTGTGTTTGGATTTCAAGTGTTTGTGTTTATAATACAATTATAAATATAAACACTTAAAAATATTTATTTAACCTAATTTATTATGTTTTTACAGTAATGTGAATTTAAAATAAAATATCATATAAATTGGGTCAACTAAACATTTATTATTGCGTTAACTTTATAATTACCTTATAAAATTAATATAATTGATTTACACAATTTATAAAATATTTTAAAATTATGTTATTTTAAATAAATTAGAAATTGTTTACACCAAATACTTTGGAAATATTTATATTTATAATCATGATAAAATTAGAATCCAAACACACCAAAAGCAAAAGAAGTTAGGTAGCTCAAAATGTAACTTGATAAGTCAGGCGCTCACTTGATCCAACAAAAACCTCTGAATCTGTGATGGTTTAAACTTTGCGACTTGAATTGTGTATTTGTACGTATTGCAGAACATAGTCATGGCGGGAACAGATACGAGTGCAGCAACGGTGATTTGGGCGATGACACAACTGATCAAAAACCCGGATGCCATGAAGAGAGCCCAAGAAGAAGCACGAGCTTTGATCCCAAACAAAACGAGAATGATAAGGGAAGAAGATCTTCACAAGCTGCTGTATCTAAAAGCAGTGGTGAAGGAGACCTTTCGACTGCACCCGGTTGACCCATTACTCGTCCCACGGGAGACCACTCGCAACTGCACCCTACAAGGGTACCATATCGAACAAAAAACCCTTGTGTTGGTGAACGCATGGGCCATTGGACGAGACCCTGAATCCTGGGAAGACCCTCTGGTGTTCGAACCCGAGAGGTTTATGGGTAACAACAAGGCAGCCGGAGTCGACTTCAGAGGCCAAGATTTCGAGCTGATTCCGTTCGGTGCTGGGAGAAGAATTTGCCCCGGAATGCAAATGGGGGCGGCCATGGTGGAGCTTGCACTCGCCAACCTGGTTTACTCGTTCGATTGGGCGGTGCCTGCGGGTATGGAGGAACATGTCATGGACACAACTGCCCTGCCTGGGATTACTGTACAAAAGAAGAACCCATTGTGTCTTTTGGCTACAAAAGCTTCATGGTAATTAACAACTTGAGAGTGCTTATTATATTGTATCCTATGTACACGATCTCCAGTCATCAGTCTCGACTCTATTAAACCATATTAGCACCGATGGAGTCCCATCGGTGTTGCGTGGAGCATATATCTAAATGTCAAACGAAGTTGCCGTCTTCAAATTGTCGATCTCTTCTAGCTCCTTTCAACTAATATTTTTGTTTTTTAGTTTGATGTGATGGATAGGAAAATATGGATCACATGAATATATGATATTCATAATCACTTAAAAAGGTTCCAACCACAGCGCTAGCTAATGGGTCATGAAGCAAAACAATGAATCTCTTTATGCAAATCCTCCTCATAGCAGCCGTTGTTAGTTTCTTCCATTTCCTCCTCCGAAAACGAGGAAGCAGATATGGAAGAAAGCCACCAGGGCCTCCTGGGCTTCCGCTTATCGGAAGCCTCCACGAGTTCTTCTCGTCTTGCCCACATCTCTACTTGCACGAGCTGTCCAAGACTTATGGCCCCCTCATGTCTTTGAGACTCGGGTCCGTGCCAACCCTTGTGGTTTCCTCTGCAAAAATGGCAAGAGAAATGATGAAAACCCATGATCACATCTTCTCCAATAGGCCCATGTTGGCAGCTATCCGAAAGCTATCTTACAATGGCTTGGATGTGGCATTTGCACCCTATGGTGATCACTGGAGGGAGATTAAAAGAGTGTGTGTACTTCATTTCTTTTGCTCCAAGAAAGTTCAGTCCTTTTCCTCAATCCGAGAAGAGGAGGTTTATCAGGCAACACAGACGATCTCACAGCTTTCATCCGAGGGTAAGCTAGTGGATTTAAGTGAGATGGCGATTTTCCTTACAGGTAGTATAGTATGTAGAACTGCTTTTGGAAGGAGCTATACTAGATTTGGGAGTACTAGTCTTGTTGAGATACTCAGAGAAGCACAAGGAATGTTCCTTATGTTCTGCTTTTCGGATTATTTTCCTTCCCTCGGCTGGATTGACAGACTAACAGGAATGTCAGCACAACTTCATAAGCTATTCATGGAGCTTGATGCTTTTTATGAGGAAATTATCGACGAGCATCTCAAGAAAATTAGGCCTGAATCTGGGCAAGAGGATATAGTTGATGTGTTACTCGATCTCCGAAGAAGGAATTCATTAGGAAGTGGCGCCATCACCATGGATCACATCAAAGGAATTCTCATGGTAAGTTGTTTTTTTAGGCCATGGATTTGAGTTAATTATCAAGTGTTTTTGAGATAGCAAGTGTTTTTTATCTCGGTTGCAGAATATATTCCTTGCAGGAACAGACACAACTGCAGCAACATTGGTTTGGGCTATGACAGAGCTGATGAAGAATCCGGAGGCAATGAAGCGACTGCAAGAAGAAACAAGAACATTAATGAGAAACAAAGGGAGGGATGTTATAAAACAAGAAGATCTTGAAGAGCTAGGATACCTAAAGGCGGTGGTGAAGGAGACGATGAGGTTGCACCCACCAAGTCCTTTATTAGTCCCAAGAGAAACCACTCAAAAGTGCAGCATAGAAGGGTATGAAATCCAAGAAAGGACCCTAGTCTTTGTGAATACATGGGCCATAGGACAAGACCTTGAATGCTGGGATAGCCCCGAAGAGTTCAATCCCGAAAGGTTTCTTGGAGACAATCCGGTGGACTTTAAAGGCCAACACTTTGAGCTGATTCCCTTTGGGTCCGGAAGAAGGATTTGCCCCGGTATACAAATGGCTGCTGCTATGGTGGAGCTTGCAATCGCCAATTTCATTTACTTGTTCGACTGGGCGGTTCCTGTGGGTATGGAGAAACAAGTCAATGACATGAATGTGTTACCAGGCATCACTCCACATAAGAAAGACCCACTATGTCTTCAGGCTCAAAAAGCTTTCTAAGTTAAGAACTGGGCAACCTTAGATGAACAAGCATATTATTTCTGTATAATAGAAAATGTAAATTTTTTTTCCAGCAATTTTCCCATGTTAACCACATTATCTTATACTCTGTAGTTTGGTTCATAAGGGCAATTCAATATAACAAGAAAATTTTGTAAATCTTCAGCTCTTAGTTTATGGTCTGTTTGCATACCAAAGATTAATCTTAGCTTACGATTAAAATCTAAATAAAATTTTTGATGAAATTTTAAAGATATATCAAAATTTGCAATAGATTAAAAAAGGAAATTAATTATTGTTTGGTATGACAAATTATAAAACTGTTTTTTTTTTTTTTTTTTGAAATGGCGAAAAGCTTTGTCACACCACATATAATAAGCTTGTGTCAAACATGCCTTTAGTGGTAAGTCGGTAACAAGTTTCCTGGATGAAGATTCAAATTATTGAAACCCTACTTCATTATTGTAATTTCTGTATGAATAAAAAAAAAATTATTGTAATTTGTGTAGCTAGGATGCATAAAAGATAAGGCAATGTTTTTATTGTAATTTCTGAACCACATATAGATATATAGAGATTTCAATTTTTGTACGTTTTCTGAACAATAGGATGAGAAAAAAAAAGGTATTTATAACTGGGATTCGTATAGTGAGACCAAAATCTGGGGAGTAGGATGTATCTCTTCCTGCAACTTCTCCTTCTCCTTCTCCTTGTTCCACTCGTTAGTTTCTTTTTGTTTCAATGTGAAACAAGAAGCAATAGGGTAAAACGTAAACTCCCTCCAGGGCCTCCGGGGCTTCCTCTCATCGGAAACCTCCACCAATTTCATTCGTCCTTCCCACAACACATCTACTTACATGAACTATCCAAGACTTATGGCCCCCTTGTGTCTTTGAAACTCGGGTTTTTGCCAACAGTTGTGGTGTCCTCCGCAAAAATGGTGAGAGAGGTGATGAAAACCCATGATCACATCTTCTCTAGCAGACCACCTTTTGTAGCTTATCAAAAGCTATCTTACAATGGCTTAGATGTAATATTTTCGCCGCTTGGCGATTATTGGAGAGAAATCAGGAAGCTATGTGTACTTCATCTCTATAGCTCCAAAAAGGCCAAATCTTTTTCGCCAATCCGAGAGGAGGAGATTCATCAGATGACACAGAAGATCTCACATCTCTGTGCAGAGGGTAAACCGGTAGATTTGAGTCAAATGATGATATGCCTTTCAAGCAATATCATATGTAAAATTGCTTTTGGAAGGAGGTTTGATGGATATGATGCTACATCATGTGGAAGAACTTTTCAAGAGATGCTTAAAGATGTACAAGAAATGTTTGTGACATTTTTCTTTTCGGATTATTTTCCTTTTATGAGTTGGGTTGACAAGCTTACAGGGATATCACCACGCCTTCATAAGGTTTTCATCGAGCTTGACCATTTTTACGAGGAAATTATAGATGGGCATCTCAGGACAGATAGGACGAGATATGGGCAAGAGGATATGGTTGATGTGCTACTCAAGCTCCGAGGAGAGAAATCCTTTGGAATCGACATCACCTCGGATCACATCAAATCACTTCTCATGGTAAGTATTTTGGTTTTGTTGCCTAATATTCTATCCTTTCTGTAAAACATGTCGTTGTACTATTTACGCACGTTTTTTTAGAGATAAAACCTATATAAAATATCTATTTTTCAAATAAATTTTTTAGTTACTATTAATAAGTACAAAAATGTTTTTAAAAAAATTTCATAAAAATATAGATATTTTATATAGTTTTTATTATCTTAAATAAGCGTGCGTGAATAGTAAATGACATGTTTTACCGAACTGATGTAGTCAGTGGCGGATCCAAAAAATTTTGTAGAGGGGGGCTAAAAAAGTTTTCTAGAAATTTTTTTTTCAATGTATGTATGAAAAAAATATTTTTTTGCACATATATATTCTTATGGGTTGTGTAAGGTATCTTACTTGCTCCAATCCAATTTATTTTCAACACTCATTTTAAGAAGTTAAAAACTATATAAAAAAGTTGATATTTAATTTATATAGTTAAACGACATATATTTTGAATCTGAAAGAGTAATAAACATTGCACAAGTACACAACCAATAAAAATACATAATTTTAGAGGAAAAGACATTATAAAATTTTTGAGTTCATTCAGATGAACGCTAAAAAATACTTGGTTTTGGACACAATTGGCTCAGAGCTTTGTCTTTGGATTTTGGAAGTGGGTTAATATGATTGACTTCAACCTTTAGCTTGTTTATATACAATTGCAAGCTGATTTTGCATGACTTTGTATGACAGCAAAGCAAAAAAAAAAAAGAAAAAAAGAAAAAAAAGGTGGGTGCATTCATTTAAAAAACAAACAGATAAAAAAGGGGGAATATGAGGAGTCGAACCCGGATTCTTGAGTTTTCAATGAATTCCGGTTACAAGTAAAGGGGAATGTGAGCAGGAAATGTGTGTGAGAGGGAGTATACAGGAAAGTTGAAGAGGAGAGAGGGGGAAGGGGGGAGGGAGTTTTAAATTTTAATCGTTTTAAACTAAGTTTCAGCCATTTTTATTTGTTAAAATTTAAAAATAAAATTATTTTTGAACTTAATTTAATTTTATCTATCTATAGACACTCACTTTATATATGTTTATGGAAAAAAAAAATCGAAGTAAGATTATTTTATGGACAGAAAGATAAATACAGAACTTACGTGTCAGTGAATACGTTCTTCGTGCCACTAACGTCCATTTATGTGCCAATATAGGGATATCTCGTGCCAACTCTTTTGACTCTAGCAGATAAACTCAAGTCCGAATATAACAATAACTATTATCTTAATTTTATCATCAATAGGCTTTGGAAAATATCGTCCGATGACAAACAAGCACATTCCCCTAAGGGGTCTATCTAGGAGCCTCTTCCAATCTGCAGTAGTAAGGGCGTAGTCCATATAACAAAGGAGCACCATCTTGGAAAAATGGTTGGCCCTCCTAATCATGGAGAAATGGTTGGTCTTTCCAAGCTTGCTCGACGGCGTCGGCATGACCTTCCTTCCTTTAGTTCTAACTATGGGTCACTTAGTTTTATACCTGAGATACAAGTGTGTACACTAAAAGGTTACATGTTACTAAAACACGTTTCAGTAACTGCAAAATTCATGCCAATAAAGACAAAATCCGTACCGGGAAAGAAAAAACGTGTGCTAGTAAAGAAAAAATGTGTGACAAAAAAAATGTATGACAGTAAAAGTTGCGTGACATCGCCAAATTTGCAACCTCCCTCGCCAATTTCTTCAGCTCCGGGCATCGCGATAACCGCTCCGGCGACTTCGCGAATCCAACCCCTCTCTCTCACACATTACATTAGCGAGGGTTGTGGAGGCTTTGAAGAAGAAAACCCAATCATCATCGTCTTCTTCCTCCTCCCGGAAAACCCTAGTTTCCCACCCTCGGTCGCAGCCATGGAGCCATCCCCTCCTACTCAGATTTAGCAGGCCCCTTCGCAGCCATGGAGCCATTGGCTGCAATCCTCGACCCCAATGCAGGCCCCTTCGAAACCCTAACTTTGCATTTGATGTCCACCTCCAATAACATTCGATCTGAGGCTGAATTGCTCTTCAATCTCTGTAAGCAAACCGATCCCGATTCTCTTTCTCTTAAACTCTCTCATATTCTTCAAGTCTCGCCCCACCAGGAAGGTCGTGCTATGTCCACAATCCTCCTTCGCAAGCTGCTCACTCGCGATGACTCCTACATCTGGCCTCGATTGTTCGACATCTCTAGCGTCTTCTCCACCGGCCTCCTCTAGCGCCTTCCCTGGCAACTTCTTTACCTTCTACAGCATGTAGAAAACCGGTTATTTTTTGCAATTTTTAAGGACCATTTGCTACTTTTGCAATTTTTTAAAGGGGGGTGTTAGTTTTGCCAATGGCTAAGAAAAGTGGTATATTACATGCTATTTACTAGGGGTGGGCACAAATCCCGCAAATCCCGTCCCGTCCCGCAACCCATCCCGATCCCGGTGGGATTTAGAAAAAAAAATTTTAATCCCGTACCGATCCCGTCCCGCAAAAATTATGCGGGACGGGACGCGGGACGAAGAGTTCGAATCCCGCAAATCCCGTCCCGTCCCGCATATATATATAAAATTATATATATTATATATTTACTTAAAATTAATAAAGATATATTAGAATATATTTACATTATACTTTAACATTTATTTATTTACGTGATGTTTTTTTTTTAAGATGTCAGAGACTTTGGAAGTGCATAGTTTATTATTGGCAAAAATGCATAAAACCACCCACTATTCATTATTGTTTGCAAATAATCACTCCTTATTCAAAAATTATCAAATAACCACCCACTATTCATTGTTGTTTACAAATAACCACTCCTTATTAAAAAATTGTCAAATAACCACCCATTAAATATAGGTTTTTGCAACTAACCACCCATACCCCTTTTCTTGTTAAACCTCACTTAATTTAATATGAAAAGACAATTATACCCCTATTCTTTAATGTTTCATTTTTAGTAAAAAGACAATTATATTTCTCTTTGTTGCTTGATTTTTCAGATATTACAATTAGACCTGTCAAATGGGTCATTCAGGTCGGGTAACTTCGGGTCCCGAGTAAAACGGGTTCCGGGTACATCCAGGTTGTCTCGAACCTGGGTTTGACTAAGTTTCGGGTCATTTTGTGTCGATTTTGGGTTTGTCAATTTTTAAATAAATTTTTAATAAACTTTTAATCTGGGTTTCGGGACATTTGATTTACCCGATTACTCGGAAAACATTTTTAATAAATTAAAAAATGAAAGATCAAATGTTTTTAAATAAAAAAATTTCTGACCCAAAATTAATCATATATTATTACATTTTATTAAAAAGAAAAAATTTGATATTTTATATATTATTACATTTTATTAAAAATTAAGTGAAATAATAAAAATCAAATATTTTTAATAAGATGTAATAATATATAAAAGATCATATTTTTAAAAAAATTGTTTAAAATTTTGATATTTATATATTATTACATTTTATGAAAAATTACGAGAAATAATAAAAATAAAATATTTTAGATCATATATAGTATATAATTACAAGCACTATGATTTATGAACAACGTCTTTAATTGTAGAATTTTAAAATTATCCAAAATTATCAAATCATGATTTTTTTAATTTAAAAAAGAAAAAATTGACAAACCCAAAATCGACCCAAAATTACCCGAAACTCGGTCAAACCCGGGTTCGAGACAACTTGGATGTACCCGGAACCCGTTTTACTCGGGACCCAAAGTGACCCGACCCGAACGACTCATTTGACAGGCCTAATTGTAATACTAGAAAAATCAACCAACAAAAAGAAGTATATTTGTCTTTTTATTAAAAATGAAACATTAAGAAATAGGGGTATAATTGTCTTTTCATATTAAATTAAGTGAGGTTTAACAAGAAAATGGGTATGGGTGGTTAGTTGCAAACAACCTATATTTAATGGGTGGTTATTTGACAATTTTTTAATAAGAGGTGTTTATTTGCAAACAACAATGAACAGTGGATGGTTATTTGACAATTTTTTAATAAGGGCTGGTTATTTGCAAACAACAATGAATAGTGGGTTGTTTTATACAATTTTGCCTTTATTATTTAATAAAAGAAAATAATAAAACACTGTTTTATTTGCCAAGAATCAGCCATGAAGGTTAGTCATCTAGGCACTTGACAGTGCCTGTCGCTACCAAACATCCGCCAAACAACTTTTAGAATATTGATATTGAATGATGCACAATCCATTCGACATATATACTTAATAGAACTTACCTTGTTGCCTCTGTAACGTTGTAGGATATATTCGTAGCAGGAACAGACACAAGCGCAGCGACATTAGTTTGGGCAATGACAGAGCTGATGAAGAATCCAGAGATTATGAAGCGACTACAAGAGGAAGCAAGAACATCAATGGGAAACAACATTGGGGATATGATCAAGGAAGAAGATCTTGATAAACTAAAGTATCTCAAGGCAGTGGTAAAGGAAATATTCAGATTGCACCCAACTGCGCCACTACTAGTCCCACGACAAACGACGAAAAAATGCATAATCGAAGGGTATGAAATCCAAGAAAAAACCCTTGTGATTGTGAATGCATGGGCCATTGGACGAGACCCTGAAGCTTGGGAAAATCCGGAAGAGTTCAAGCCTGAAAGGTTTCTTGGAAACAAAGCAATTGACTACAAAGGCCAAGACTTTGAGCTCATTCCCTTCGGGTCCGGAAGAAGAATTTGCCCTGGCTTGCATATTGGTGCAACCATAGTCGAGCTTGCGCTTGCCAACTTAATTTACTTGTTCGACTGGACATTGCCTGTTGGAAAGGAGGAAGAGGTTACAGACACAAGTGTTTTACCTGGGATTACTACGCATAAGAAAAAGTCGCTATGTCTTGTGGCCAAAAAACATTGATGAAGGTAACACACATAGAAAGACTTGTTAGATGGCTCACTCTTGATAGATCTTCATCATCTGAGCAAAATTAAGTTACAAATGTTGTTAGTATGAAACGAATTATAAATATATGAATGGAACTTGTAATAATCTTGTTTTAGTAATTCTTACACATAGTTATTCTGAGCCTATTCACATTTTGAGTCTTCTCAGTTGAATGGAAAAAACTACGAGTAAAGACAAATTGGTATATTTAAATATCCCCTTGAAACAGATTGGTATATTTAAAGGAAAGAGAGACAAAAAGGTATATAAAAAGTGGTTTCGGTGACAGACGACCCCTTTTCCCTTGTCGAGGTCGGTTCACTCATTTTAATTCGGTTTTTTAATTATTTTTTCACCCGGTTTTGTGCCAAACCAATTAAACCCATACCAGAAATAAAACTAAACCCCTAAATCGTTCTCCCACCTCCCAGATTACTTATGTGTATAATGACTTCCGATATGGCGATGGGCGAACTTGATGAAGATGGACTCGACGAGGATCGAGTGTATCAGCAAGGCATATGCTAAAGGTGAGTTCTCTTATGAAGGCTGGAAATTTCAAATTCTATTTCTCTTATTTGGTTCTTCTTCTTTTTTCCTGTTTGAATAGTTAGGGTTTAATACTTTGATAATTTAGGGTTTCAATAAGAAGATTAGAAGTGTTATGAATTCAACTATATATGTGTTTCCAGAACATTGATGGATCAAACAACACAAAGGGTGAGAAGAAAATTGACCCTAAGGAGGCGAGAAGCGGCTGACATGGAGCTTTTATTCCTAGAACAAAATGATTGTGATGGCACAATAGAACATGAAACTATAAATGGTAGAAGTAAGGATAAAGCTGGGAAAGGGAAAGTGTTAGAGAAGGATAATGAAGAACCATTTTTTGAAGGTGAATTGGAAGATGAATTTGAGGGTTATGATTTATGTGAGGAAGACAGTGATGGTGTTCATTCAGATAACTCAATCGATGTGGTGATCAATATAGAGGAACTGCAATATGATATCGACGAATTGATTCATATTAGAGAATTAAATCTAAATTTGAGGAGGGTGCAAAAGAATTCGGTTGAACCAGTTCCTACAAGTCAAATCCCTTGGGTTGATCCATCGGATCGATGTGAAAATCATGAAGATGGTATGTTGTCTTTCATTTTATAATATGCAACTCTATTTTTCTAACATCATAAATTTGTATCTATATTAATTTTAAGTTTAAATAGGTGGCATGCATGATTTTTTTGGTATTAGCTAGTGAGCACTAACCTGTAAGTTCCGTAACAGAGGCACCACGTGAGGGGAAAAGTGTGACATGAAGCAAGTGGCCATCATACTGGACTACTTATGAAGGTGGCTATTATTCAGACCAAAGGGATACAGATGATGAGGGACCTATTAACCAAGATGAGGATGAAGAATCTCAAGTTAAGCATGTGGTGGTGAGGACTAAGAAAGGAAAAAAGAAGTTGGATTGTCCATTTTTCAATGAGAAGACAAACATGAGAAATGTCTACTTTGAAGTGGGATTGAGGTTTGTATCTCAGAGGGTCTTGAAAGAGGCAATTTTATGGTACAACATTCAGAAAAAGAAGGACATTAGATACATAAAAAATGATCAGAAAATGATTCATGTCGGTTGTCATGGTTGTAGATGGGAGATGTCTGCTGTGAGAGACCTTGAGCACATGGACGCATGGCAAATTAAGGCGTATCAGGGAGAACATAGATGTGCGAGAACCTTTAGAAATAAATTGATTACTGAAAATCGGATTGCTGAAGAGTTCCTTGATAAAGTATTAAGAAATCCTAAGATGACTTCAAGAGAGATCAAGGAAGATATAAGGAGAAAGTACGATATCTTAGTCCACACTAAGATGTGCTTGAGAGCTAAAAATAATGCTCTCTCTACAGTGACTAATCTGATGAAGTGTCATTATGGAATTCTGAAAGCTATATCTTCGGGAGCTCTATAAGGCAAATCCTGGCACTAGATGTGTACTAAAGACTGTGGAAGCTCCTCTTGGTCAACCTGCTATCTTCTTGAAATTCTACATTTAATTTGTTATGATGCATTGAAGAAAGGCTTTGTTGAGACTTTCAGACCAATAATCGGTGTTGACGGTTGCTTTCTTAAGCATGCTTGCGGAGGACATCTTTTATGTTCAGTAGGTCGCGATTGGAACAATCATATGTATCCTATCACATGGGCAGTAGTAGCGGTTGAGAATATAATTACTTAGGAGTGGTTTCTAAAACTTGTAGGAGAATATTTGAATATGAGATTCGATGATGGTTGGACAGTAATTTCATATCAACAAAAGGTGAGTGACAAATCTTATATCTTTTGTATAGCGCTTCATTTATTTCAATTATTTTTGACATTTATGTACTTGCATAATTACAGGGACTTGTGCAGGCAATTCATGCAATATGGCCAAATATTGATCATAGACAATGTGCTAGACACATTCTATCTAATTGGAGAAAGGTGCACAAGGGTAGGGACCTTGAGTGACAATTTTGGAAGTGTGTTAAAGCTAAAACAATGGGACAATTTCATGCAGAGGTTACTGATTTGAAGAATTTGTCGAAAGATGTTTACGATGCTTTCATGAGTCGGGATCCTAATACCTTCTGTTGGTCCCATTTCAAAACTCATAGCAATTGTGAAGTTGTTGACAACAACATGCCATAAACATTCAACTCGTTCATCCTTTTAGCAAGGTACGTACAAGCCAATAGTTTCCATGTTAGAGGACATATGACTTGCTTTAATGGATAGAATAAAGCAAATGAAAAAGGAGGCTTCCAAGTTTGTGGCTGGTGTTGCTCCTAGAATTAGCAAGAACTGGGAGGAGGAATATGACCAGCAAAGACACTGTGACTGCAGATAGAATGGAGGAGATTCTCAAACTGGCTTTGAGGTTTTGCATAAAGGTATTAGTCACGCTGTTGACTTGGAGAGAAAAAATTGTTCATGTAGAGTGTGGGAGTTAACTGGTGTACCATGTTATCATGCAATGAGTGCAATTTTGTACATGAACAAAAAACCAGAACAAAAAATAAGATGGAGACCACCACTCTACCCACACCTCCAAACCAAACAAACCTACAATCTCGAAAGCAACCATTAATCACCCACCCTTAAAGGGGACACTACCCCAATAAAATACCCAATCCAAACTCCATACATTACTCTCTCCTCACATGAAAATAAAAGACGTAAAAGCAACCACCGAGGGGCGGAACCGAAACAGGCAAGGAGAAGATCTAGGAAAGCACAAAGGGGAGCAATTCCGACACAAGGATGAAGACTAAAGAGTATGTCAAATGCGGACAAAGAATGAAATAAGTAATTCTGAATCAGCACTGGAAAACAAAAAGGGAAAGCAATTAAGAAAAAAAAACTCTAAAATTAACACTAAATGAAACGGAAAAGCCACACATTGATCCATTTTTTTTTGGAAGCAGGATAAAGATTAGGAAAGCCGCTGACGACCCGGCTTCTTCCCTAGCGTGTCTGAGCGGACGAGAACACGGAGTTCTGAATCATCAGCGATGCTATCCTCGGCAGGGGAACTGTGAGCAATACGAGTAACCCTGTCAGCCACAAGATTGGAATCCCTGAAAATATGAAGAATAGCAACATTAGAAAAGGAGCGAAGAATTGTAGAAGTATCAGCCAACAACAGCTCAATATTCCAAGGGCAAGACAAGTCCCCCAGAAGAGCCTTAACAACGGCTAAACAGCCCTCGATCAGCAAGTTATCGAGATCCAAATTGATGGCCTTAACCACACCCTTGTGCAGCCCCATAGCCTCTGAGTAAACAGCAGAAGTGTTGTTGCAAAGACCAGAACCAATGGACACAACCGTTCCATTATGATCACGGATAACGAAACCGAAAGAACCTTTTTCAGATGGAAGGTAGGAGCCGTCAAAATTAAGTTTATAGTGCCCAGTGGGGGGCTTTTTCCATCTTTTCGATCTCTGTGCCTTGCTACGGTGCATCCTGGATAGGCTTTCGGTGTTACTCTGCTTCTGTGTAGTGTTTGGTTTTGGATTGTCATCATGTGATTCTCCCAACACATTCCACGACTCTGTAGCAGCTTTGAAGAAAATAGTAATAGCTTAAGGGAAAACAGAATGTATGTGTTGAAACACGAGTTGGTTGCGGAAGTACCAGATGGACCACCAAACGGTGGCTATCTTGGAGAATTTGACCTTCCCCTCTGATAAGTAAATAGCATTCAAAAGTCTGTTTGGTTTAAGATCTGTATAGCCAACGGGTATCGTAGGGCAACAGATACCAATTGATGAAAAAACATCCCGGGTGATCTGACAATCGCAAAGGATATGAGTGGTTGATTCAATTGAAGAGCCACAGAGGAGGCAACCCGAGGGAACCGAGACATGTGACCATTGTAGTCTTTCCGAGGTTGGTAGACCGTCCCGCGCAATTTTCTAAAGAAAATGGCGGATCTTATAGGGGATGTCAACCTTCCAAATCCACTGGCAATCAAACTGTGAATCACCAACATGCTTCTGACCAAGAGAAACAGCAGAACTGGTAGAGAACCACCCGTCCCTACTAGGGCCCCAAAAGAGCCTACCAGGAAAAATATTTTCGGTCAAATGAGTGGAAGTTATTCTAGTAGTGATATCCGTGTCCAGAAGCCCTTGTAGGTCATTGGATAGTTTTGGGGTATCCCATTTTTTGTATGTAGTAATGAAACGTGCCACTGGCCAAGCCAATGTAGCGTCATCGAGCGTTTGGTGAGCTAGTTTTGATAAAGGGGAGTTACAAACCCAGCTATCTTCCCAGAAGCTAACCGAATGTCCGTCCTCGATTGACCAGTTTAGGCCTGTCCTGAATTCAGGTCGAAAGATTCATCAGTCTTAACCATATGTAGTGAGTTGTTTTTCACATACTTAAGTATTGAGTTGTTTTTTAAATATTTTGTTTTAACGACTCTGACCCGTTATCCAGCTGCGCAATGATTTTCCACAACAGTTTCATTTGTAAGGCGATGTTCATCGTTTCGGCTTTGTGAAGTCCAAGACCCCTGTATAGGTAGAGTATCTGAGCAAATTTTGTCCTAACTCACAAGTGGAGTGTAATTAGCTTGTTTATTTCAAAAGAACTGTCTGTAAATCTTGTCCAGCTCATGGAGGATCGACGAAGGTAGCATAAACGCTTGCATAATGAATAAGGGTTGTGCACTTAAATTGGACATGATGAGGACCTTGCGGCTCTCTGCCGAGAGAGATGATGCTTTCCACTTGGATAATTGTTGTTTAGCTTTGATAATAATATCTGCAAAGGTATTAGGATTAACCCTGCCATTTAAAATTGAGCAACCCAGATACTTTTCCACATTGTTTGCCTGGGGAATACCCAAAGTGGTAGCGACAGTATTAACTGTTGTTGTAGAGGTGTTAGGCGAAACTTGGAAACTCGATTAATGCATGTTTACCTTTTGTCCTGGGATAGAACAAAACCGTTGGATGATGTTGGATAGATTAGTACATGTCGCTTGGTTAGCCTTTCCGAACAATAAGATATCATCCGCGAAGGCGAGGAATGGGATGTTAACTCCCCGTTGGCCGATGGTAAAGCATGCATCCTTTGTAATCATAGAGTTGCGTTGAAGAGTTCTAGCCAGAACCTCCGTTGTGAGAATAAAGAGGAAAGGAGATAAGGGGTCCCCGTGTTGAAGTCCCCTTGTAGGGATAAAAGGAGTGGAAGGTTCGTCATTGACGAGCATTGAGTACGATACCGTTTGTACACATTCTTTGATCCAAAGAATAAATTGTTCCGAGAACCCAAACCTGTTAAGAACAGAAAACAAGAAAGGCCATTCCACTCTGTCATAGGCTTTCTCCATATCCAACTTAACTGCCATGTAACCTTGTTTTGCCTTGGAGAGCCTAAACGAGTGAAAAATCTTGTGAGCAATTAGAATATTGTCGTGGATACACCTGCCCTTGGTGAAGGCACCTTGTAAGGGATGGATGAGTTTGTCGAAAACTTTGGATAACCTGCCTGTTAGAATTTTGGAAATGATCTTATAAACTGTAGAGCAAAGACTAATATGCCTAAAATGGTTAACTGTTTCCGGGTTATCCTTTTTTTGGAATAAGGTTATGAACGTGTGGTTTATCTGTCGCAACATTTTTTCGCTAGAGAAGAATGCCTTGACAGCTTTGATAACAGAGGGGCCAACAATGTTCCAATACGTTTGATAAAATCTAGCAGGCATGCCATCTGGGCCCGGGGCTTTGTCGACTTTGATAGCAAAGAGGGCGCATTTGATCTCATCGTTTGAGACTGGCGCCGTGAGCATTTAGTTTTGATGTGGGGGAGATTTCATTATCGATCACACTCATATCTGTGTCAAGGCATATATCGTGGTTGTAAGATGATCTGAATCGATCCTTGAAGCTATTTGTGAATTCATTTATGATTAAGTCATAATCAGAGAGGTTGGCACCAGAGTCCGTTTTAAAGAATTTGATAAGTTTTCTCCCTCTCTTGGCTGAGGCTATGATGTCCACTAAAATAGTCATGTTGAAATGCACATTTTAGCTCAATATTCTATATACTTTGCATATTTCGGGCTGGGAATATGTTAAATTTATATAATATATGCTTATTTGTAAGAAATAGAGGTCTACATAAGTTTTAGTTTAATATTACAGAATTTGGAGCTATTCCGGGACAAAACCAAGAAAAGAAAGCTGAAGCCAGGATTTACTCGATTTCGAGGAACACTCCTCGATATCGACAAAAAGTTGTGAACCAAAGCCTGGTTGAGGAGAGCCTGATCGAGAAAGCTGAGAAACGAAGCCAACTCGAGTTCTGAACATTACTCGATATCGAGTAATTTACTCAATGTCGACCAAAGCTCGAAAGAACACCTGGACTCGAGGAAAGAAACCTAATCGAGAAGCCAAAGAGAAGATAACTCGAGCAACATTTCCTCGATGTCGAGGAAATTGCTCGATATCGACGAAACTAAGAACGCCTGGCCGAGTCCAAGTCGGGGAGAGGTTGCTCGAGAAAGCCATCCAAGCCAAGTCGACGACAATTTTCCTCGATGTCGAGGAAATTCCTCGATATCAAGCAAAAAGTTCCTGGGTCGCGTGACGCTATTGGGCTGTTCGAGTCGAGTTGGGCTGTTAGGATCTGAATCTATCCAAATCTATCCGAGTATATCAAGATCTGTCCATGGAGAGAGGATTTATCTACCACATGAAGATATTTAGATATTTTAGATATATTTCCTTTTAAGATAAATGTTCCTTTTACTTAAAGTTTTATCTTTAGAGATTAGATATACTTTCCTTCCTTGATTAGCAAGGATTGGAAGCCTATAGGGCTGAGTTTTATTCATTCAATTCAGAAGCTAGAGAAGTAGTTCCATAGAGAAGTTTAGGAGTTCAAAGGTTTTAGGGTTTTGACATTCAACGAAAGTTGGAGTGTCGGGATTGTAAAGACTTTGAATATAGTTAATGCAAATTTCTTTTCATTCAACAATGTCTGCGATTGCGATGAGGCGCGAGTAGTCCACCCACTTCTAGGGTTGGGGCGAGCCCGACGATAGCCCTGCGTGTTTGAGGTAAAGATGCGACCTTTATCATGTTTTAAGCATCTACTACCTTTTATGTGTTTATTACCCATTCAATGGAGATCCATGCTAACAACTTGGATTGTAAACATAAAATCGGTAGATACAATTAGGGTTTCTTGAAAGAGTTTCTTAATTGTTGGAAAAGGCGAAAGCTTGATCCTTCGATGCAATTTGCATGATTATCGTTATTTATCTTGCGTGATGCATGCTTGGTTATTGTCGTTGCAAACCCTAATCTTGGAAGTTTTCTTTCATACATAGTTTATTTCGAAAAAGCCTTGTTCTTTATTTTATTTCTCTTTAAAGTTTCTGTTCTCCTCGATATCGACCAAAACTGGTCGACATCGACTGCTGATATTCGATCGCCTAGATCGTTGTAGCTTCTGGTTTGCAGGAACACGACGTCGACAAAAGTTTACTCGATATCGTGTAAAACTTCTCGATATCGACCAAAACCCGGGAGCTGCTGCTTGCTTGTTTCGCCTTGTCCGATCTTCTGTCGACTAACCTTAGTCGAGATCGAGGTAATCTGTGGTCGACTTCTGCCGTGAGGTTTCTCCGCTGCCTAGGATCCGCTGACCTGCTTCCTCGAGGATCGAACCTGACTTCCTTTTGCTACATCGGGAGGGAGTCTTGAACATTATTTGTTGGGATCCAATTGGTTTGCTTTACTTATTTCGTATTTTATTTGTAATCTCGATTCCCTCCTACAACAAATTGGCGCCGTTTCCGGGGAAGCAATCATTCGCGCCTTAGGTAGTTAAAATCTCACGTTTGCCTTAAGTTAATTTGCAGGTGTTTGCGTCGTTCTGGTCAAACACCTGAGTTTGATGCCGTAGACGAGCCGGAACCCCTTATACACGTCCATGCTAAACTGAAAAGAGCTATGGCGGCCGCAGAAACACAAGAACAGCTGATTGAGAGGCTTCAGACGGAACTAGCCACCAAGGATACTGCTCTCATCGCTGAGAGAGCACGCATTACACAGGAAGTTGCGCGAAGGAGGCAATTAGAAGATGAGCTTGCCCAATACCCTACCACTGCAGGGGATTACATGCATCCGTCTCTCATCGTGCCTAAATCGGCTATTCTAATCCCTGCGAATAACTATGAAATTTGCACTCCTTTCCTGATTGAAATTAAACATAATGCTTTTTACGGTAGATTTAATGAATGCCCTCTTCAACATATTACCAACTTTACTGATATGTTTCGTACTCTTGCTGAAGGTACCACCTTGGAATATGTCTTGATGAAGGCTTTTCGTTGGTCTTTGGCTGGTCCAGCATTAAAGTGGCTTGAAGGTCTCCGTCCACGATCCCTCACAACATGGGCCGAAGTGAGGCAGGAATTTCTCAACAAATTCTTTCCTCCTGTCAAGACAGCGCTCCTCCGCCAAAAGATTACATCTTTCAAACAGCAGCTTGGAGAGCCGCTAGCAAAAGCATGGGAACGATATAAGGATCTACTGCGATCCTGCCCTACACATGGACAACAACCTTGCATCGTTCAGGAGATCTTCTTCAATTCTCTTGAACTGGCTGCTAAGGATAGGATCAACACATATAATCATTATGAGTATCTAACAATGCCGCCAGCTAACGCATGGGCTGCCCTCGACAAGCTGACCAACTACGAGGAGAACACCTATGCCAGGCCAGCCCCATCTATACCCCTCTATGAGCCTTCTAAAGAGATTGACCAAGATGTCAGGGAGCAATACTACAGAGATCAGAATCGCAAGCTCCTCAAGCAAGTCAAGTATCTTTCTGTCAACCAGCCCTGCATCGAATGCGGATCACAGCGGCACACCACTACTGAGTGCCCACACACAGTAACTTTTATATCGTTTTCTGCATACATTACATACATTTGGGTTAGAATAGTACATAATCTATGTAGTTTATATTTATTTGCCAAATTATGGAATCTACACCAGTTTCTGTTTAAATTCGCAGAATTCGAGACGTTTTACAGCAACTCTAAGAAAGGTCAGAAAAGCTCGGAAAACCGCTACAGAAGTCCAAGGTCAAAGAAGCAGCGGAACCAGTCGAATCAAGCTGAGAACCCAGGTTACTCGATCTCGAGTGAACCTTACTCGATCTAGACGAACATGTCCGAGCACAGGCCTTGTTGACTAGGAGCAGTGTCGAGAACCAGATCAACCCGACTCCCGGAACCCTACTCGATCTCGAGGACCACCTAGTCGAGATCGACGACACCTCAGTGCCACACCCGGAGTCGATGAGAAGAGGAGCTGATCGAGAAGCCGAGGACGAAGACACCGAGCACATCTCTACTCGATCTCGAGGAGGCCTTGTCGAGATCGAGGAGCCACCATGCCCTAGTCCGAGGCCATGCCGAGGAGGAGTCCTCGACATCACCAGAGAACCATCCTCGACCACAACCCTAGTCGATCTCGATGAGCCCTAGTCGAGATCGACGACGCCCAGGAGCCCAGATCCGAGCTTGTCGAGCAGAGTCACCCGAGAACACCAGTCGACGACGAATCCTAGTCGATGTCGACGAGGCCTTGTCGAAGTCGAGTAGACCAGCTTCTGGAAACGCGTCGCCGTGAGCAGTCCGAGTCGAACTGGAGTTACTTGGAGCCGAAGGAAGTCGAGTAGGCCGAGATCTATCAAGTTCTATCCATGGAAGGGAAATCTATCAACATGAAGAGACTTACCTAGTTTAGATTTATCTTTCCCTATTTTAGATTTAATTTCATTATTGCTTTTATTTATCATTAAGCCTTTTAGATATAATTTTAGATATAGATAGAAGATTCTATCCTTGATTAGCAAGGAATAGAAGGCTGTAAATAAAGCCCTAGGGGTTGGTTTTTCATTGATTCAATCATACAAGTTTAGGGAAAGAGAAGTAGTTCCACAGAGAAGTTTTAGGAGTTCTAAAGTTTTTAGGGTTTTGGCATTCTACGAAAGTTGATTGCAAGGATTGTAAAGGCGTTGAATATAGTTTAATGCAAGTTTCTTTTTATACATCAATGTCTGCTACTGCGATGAGGCGTGAGTAGTCCACCCACTTCTGGGGCTGGGGTGAGCCCGACGGTGGCCATGTGAGATGATGCAGTAAAGGTCAGGTCTTTTTATGCAATTCGTCTTCTATCCCTATGAGCACGATTCTTTTGCGAGAGTTGAAGGTGATCCTTGTTTGTATTATTGAAGCGAAAGTGATCTTAATGCAACTTGGGTTAATTATGTGAAAAGGGTTAGTACCAATTAGGGTTTATGCGAAAGCCTCTATATGCCTATTTGTTAGTAACGAAAGTTATTTTGATGGAAAGCATGATCTTTTATGCCTTTATGTATTACTTTGCATGGTTATCATTGCGGTGTTGATACCCCGGCCTTGGAAGTATTTTATTATATTGATTTATTTCTGTCGAAAATCTGAGTTTTGGGTTCGCAATTTGTAATTTAAATTTTCTGTCTTTATAGTCGATATAGAGTAGAATCTTGTCGATTTCGAGTAGGACCTTTGTCGATATCGAGTTGGCTTTAGTCTATGTCGAGTTGAGTTCTGCTTCTGTCGTCGATTTTGAAGTTTTTGTTTTTACTAGCTGTTGTCGATCTCGAGTACCACCTAGTCGAGATCGAGTACGCCTGTTGCTTTGTTTTATTTTCTGCTTGGCTTTGTCTTTTCTGTCCTCGTTTTGTTCATTGCTTTTATTTGTTATTTTCTGCTTTTATTTCTGTGTTTCTGAGTTGGCTTTAGTCTATGTCGAGTTGAGTTCTGCTTCTGTCGTCGATTTTGAAGTTTTTGTTTTTACTAGCTGTTGTCGATCTCGAGTACCACCTAGTCGAGATCGAGTAGGCCTGTTGCTTTGTTTTATTTTCTGCTTGGCTTTGTCTTTTCTGTCTTCGTTTTGTTCATTGCTTTTATTTGTTATTTTCTGCTTTTATTTCTGTGTTTCTGTTGCTTGTCTGTGAGATCTGTTGCTACCTAAGAACTGCTGATGTGCTTCCTCGTGGATTCGATCCTGACAACCTTCTACTACAACGGGAGGAAGTCTTGTATTTATTTGCTGAGACAGGGAAGTCAGGCTGATCTTTATTTTATATTTATTTCATACTTGACCATCCTCCTGCAACAACAAATTGGCGCCGTTGCCGGGGAAGCTATCATTCGCGCCTTAGGTAGTTGAATCTCACGTCTACTTTGAGTTACTTTTCAGGTGTATGCGCCGTTCTGGTCTACCACCCGAGTTTGACAACTTAAACGAACCAGAGCGTTACCTACACATTCACTCTAAACTCAAAAGGATCATGGCGGCCGCTGAAACACAAGAGCAGCTGATTGCCATGCTTACAAGGGAGCTAGCCGCAAAGGATACTACTATAGCCAATGAAAGGGCAGCGAGGGAACAAGAAGCTGAGCGCGCAAGGCAAGCAGAAGCTGAGCTTGCCCAATATCCAACTGCTGCTGAGGATTATATGCATCCAACCCTCGTCGTGCCTGAATCGGCGATTCTTATCCCTGAAAACTCTTTTGAAATGCGCACTCAATTTCTTATAGAGCTTAAAAATAATGCTTTTTTTGGTAGATTTAATGAGTGTCCTCTTGAACATATTACGAACATTTCTGACATGTGCCGTACTCTTGCTGAAGGTACAACTTTGGAATATGTCAAGATGAAGTCTTTCCGCTGGTCGCTGGCTGGACCTGCACTGAAGTGGCTTGAAGGGCTGAAACCAAGATCCCTGACAACATGGGCCCAAGTAGAGCAAGAGTTTCTGAACAAATTCTTCCCACCCGCCAAAACAACACATCTCCGCCAGAAAATCACCGCCTTCAAACAGAAGCAAGGGGAACCGCTGGCACAGGCATGGGAGCGCTACAAGGAACTTCTGCCATCTTGCCCTACTCATGGACAACCACCCTACGTCATTCAAGAGATCTTCTTCAACTCTCTTGATCAAGTCACTAAGGACAGAATCAACCATTATACTCGCTATGAGTATCTGACAATGCCGCCAAGTGACGCATGGGGTGTGCTAGAGAAGCTCACCAACTACGACAACAAGTATGGGTCTACTGCAACTTATGAAGAGAACCCATACGCCAGGCCAACACCTTCCATGCCCCTCTATGAGCCTCCTAAGGAGATTGATTCGGATGTAAGGGAACAGTACTACAGAGATCAGAACAAAAAGCTCCTTAAGCAAGTAAAGTATCTTTCTGTCAATCAGCCTTGCATTGAATGTGGATCGCAACGGCACACCACTCCTGAGTGCCCACACACAGAGCAAGTCAGGATGGCAGAACACCATGAGGAGGTAGCTTACGCAGGGGGTCCCAATCGCTACATGGGGGACCAAAGGTTTCAGCAACCATAATGGAACCAAGGTGTCCCTAGGAACCCCCCGCCCTATAGAGCTCCAGGACATCCGGAAAGGGACCAGAAAAAGGATGATATACAGACAGTCCTGGAGGAAATACGGAGGAATCACTCAGAAACTAGGCATTCCTTCAACTCCGTCTACACTCAGATGCAAGGTGTCAACTCTAGGCTTGGGGAGATTGATATATGGCAAAAATCAGTTGATACACAGATTGTTCAGCTGGCAGCGGGAATCCCCAAACAGTCAGGTGCGCTCCCTGGGTCTTCAGAACCAAATCCTAAGGGAAAGACTGGGCACATCGCTGCTGTAAAACTCAGAAGCGGACATCAACTACAAGAGCCAGAGGTCAGAAAGCAGCAGAACAACGAAGAACAGGAACTCGACATCGACAACACTGTAGTCGACATCGAGGAGAGCCTAGTCGATGTAGAGGAGAAACTTCAGAAACCTTCGTCTGCACTGCACAGCAACTCGACTGCACCCAATTTGGTCGAGATCGACAAGGGGCTACTCGACATTGACGACGGTCAACCCGAGATCGAGAAGACTGCAGCACCTCCGACATCTGTTCTGGCTCCGAATCCGAAAAAGAAGCTGTCTTTCCCCACAAAATCTCCAAAGGACCCGGCAGAAAAGAAATTTCAGCGCTTCATCAAGATGCTTTAGAAACTCAACGTCACCATCCCCTTCACAGAAGCTCTCAATAAAATGCCATCCTATGTCAAGTTCCTGAAGGAGATTTTGAGCAAAAAGCGATCGATGGCTGAAATTACAGAGGAATGCAGCCATTTGGACATACTGGAGAAGAGGCCAGATCCAGGTAAGTTTGCTATAACCATTGGATTTGGTCCATATAAAATTAATGCTTTATGTGATATTGGAGCTAGTGTGAGTATAATGCCTTTAACAATTTGGTCCAAGATTAAGAAATGTGCCCTAGAGCCTGTGGATGCTAGACTATATATGGCCAACAACACTGTGGTCATCCCAACAGGCATGGTGGACAATGTACTAGTACAAGTAGGTAAATTCTTTGTCCCTGCTGATTTCCTAGTTATTGATATGCAAGAAGATCCTGCTTGTCCAATTATTTTAGGAAGACCCTTCTTGGCGACGGTGGATGCCAACATAAGCGTAAGGAAAGGAGTGCTCACCTTCAACATCAGCGATGAGGTAATTGAGTATTCCTTTAATAAAACTGAAAGGCATACAGGTCCAATGGAAGAGGTGAAATCTATCTCAACTGGCTACATCACCTGCGGGGAACCCAAGGTCAGAAATATGACCCCTGAGGAGCTGGAAAAAAGGGACATGGAGGCCTAGGTGGAGGAGATCATGGCAATCCTAAAGGAGAACGCAGAAAATCCAATCGACACAAATGAAGGTACGTCGTTATGGATTAATTATTTTTCGGTTGACGTGACAGGAACTAAGTATGGGGTCAAGATCGACCAAGACTCCTCGACATCGAGGACCCTAGTCGATCTCGACAAGACACAGAATCCTCCACCAGCACCAGCGTCATCGAGCAGCAATACAAAAGCTGAGGGCTACTCGACATCGAGTAAGCTACTCGAGATCGACCACCACTCGGTTTCCTCAACTTCGCCTTCTTCGACGCTGACTCCACCAGACGAACCAGGCTCCTCGATCTCGACTAGGCTTGTCGAGATCGACCACCACTAGGCTCCACCAGCTCCTGCTTCCTTGACGCTGCAGCCCCTAGGAGCAGAATCCTACTCGAGATCGAGTAGGCCACTCGATGTCGACAAGCCCTCCTCTTTGTCAACTCCTGCATCCCCGAGTAGCCCACCACCAGAACCTGCAGACTCGTCGAGATCGACTAGCCCTAGTCGAGATCGACCAAACACTGTGGTCCCCGATTCCGTCTCTGCAAAGGTAAGCCAAGGTATGGATCTTTCTTCTCCTATTTCCATTAAAGATTTATTTATACATGGGAGAGGTTTGCCTTGGTATGTGCGCTTATGTAGGATATCCAATGATGAGCCCAAGGAGTATGAAGTTGGAGACAAGCTCTATGTCTCTAAATCAAAGGATCATTGGTTCCCTAACAAATTCAACAAGAAGCGGATGGGACCTTTCGTGGTGAACAAGATCCATTCTGGAGGATTACAGCTGATGGACAAGAATGGAGTCTTATTTGAGGCCCAAGCTACATGGGCCCTGCAAATACCACCTTGAGCTAAATGGAAAAGTCGGCCTAGCTACTATAAAATCTAGAGCTTGTACATAGACTTTTTAGGACTTTTGAGACTTTGTTTTTTGTTTGAAACACCTTTAGTTTTTCTATTGTGGGTATATGTCTTCTACACTTTTCAGGTCCATGGATAGAGGCAAGCTATATCAATATTCACACTCGGCCCAGGCGATTCCTTCATTCAATATTAAGACGATCTGCACACCTGTCTAGTGAGTTTCTTTCTTTACCCTTGTTTTTATACAGTGAGGACACTGTAATGTTTAAGTATGGGGTAGGGGAAGGGCTTACTTTGTGCATATTTGCCATATTTTACATTCTTTGTGCATGTTTAGAATTTATTTCTTTGAATTGCTACATGGCTATTTTGGAATGCATTATTGATTTATGTGCTTATATGCATGTTTTCCAAAAGTTTGAAAAATGACCCCCATTGAAAATTTTGGTTAATGTCATGGAAGCTTTAATTGAACTCGACGATGCAAAATTGGATTCATTAGAGATATAGCATGAAATTGCCTAGTGAAGGGAAGTCATAATAAAGTGCATTATTTTCTTGAAAACCATAGAAGGAGGTAAAATTTGAAGTTGCTTTTGACATGTTGCATGATAAGATGATGGAGGACTTTATATTTCCATATAATGCTCATTGTTTGAAATCCTAGCCTTACCTATGCTTATGCATCACAAAAGCCATAATATGCCTTATTTCAATTATCGCTCCACATGATCTAAATATTTTCCATTCTTTACCTTATCCGGGGATTATGTTGAGAATGATGTTACATTATGGAGATGTTATATGGTGTTTGTGATTATTGTCGTTTATTGGAGTTTGGAAGGAAATTGTTTGAAATATATGGAAAATTTAATGAGTGAAAGAAAATCCAATCACCTCAGGAGATAAAGGTAGATTGACCCTGCTCTCTAAGATAATAGTTTGGAGAGATGGGACACATTGTGAGGAGTCCAAGGCACTAAGTATCCGGGACCATTCATGACACCCATGTTTACGACTCGCGAGAAGGCAGTGCTGAGGTCAGAGAGGTAAAAGCATTATTATTGATAAAAGCATTATGAAAGGTGATGAATCTTATGAACAAAGAATGTGGTATGAAAATTTGGAAAGTACTCCATTTCCCCGGATTATTAGCACCACATTGCCAAAAATTGCCCACCTTTAGCCTTTTACCAAATCTGCTCCTTGTTTGAGCTTAATTGAAGTCCTCTTGATTATCAATGCTTTGTCACTTATGAATGTTTTTTGCATAACCCTCCTTTTGTGAGTAGATGTTGCTTTTGTATAATCGCACATGCATGGATTTGTGACACTAGTACCTTTTCGAGGATGGTAATTGACTGCTGGGTTATATAAGAATGAATCTGATATATTGAGAGTTTTGATTTCTTCCCCTGAATGACAATTAAAGGTATTGCTTGAGGACAAGCAAGCTTAAGTATGGGGTGTTTGTTGTGAGCTGAATCTGTCATGTTTTACAGTAACTTTTATATCGTTTTCTGCATACATTACATACATTTGGGTTAGAATAGTACAGAATCTATGTAGTTTATATTTATTTTCCAAATTATGGAATCTACACCAGTTTCTGTTTAAATTCGCAGAATTCGAGATGTTTTACAGCAACTCTAAGAAAGGTCAGAAAAGCTCGGAAAACCGCTACAGAAGTCCAAGGTCAAAGAAGCAGCGGAACCAGTCGAATCAAGCTGAGAACCCAGGTTACTCGATCTCGAGTGAACCTTACTCGATCTAGACGAACATGTCCGAGCACAGGCCTTGTTGACTAGGAGCAGTGTCGAGAGCCAGATCAACCCGACTCCCGGAACCCTACTCGATCTCGAGGACCACCTAGTCGAGATCGACGACACCTCAGCGCCACACCCGGAGTCGATGAGAAGAGGAGCTGATCGAGAAGCCGAGGACGAAGACGCCGAGCACATCTCTACTCGATCTCGAGGAGGCCTTGTCGAGATCGAGGAGCCACCATGCCCTAGTCCGAGGCCATGCCGAGGAGGAGTCCTCGACATCACCAGAGAACCATCCTCGACCACAACCCTAGTCGATCTCGATGAGCCCTAGTCGAGATCGACGACGCCCAGGAGCCCAGATCCGAGCTTGTCGAGCAGAGTCACCCGAGAACACCAGTCGACGACGAATCCTAGTCGATGTCGACGAGGCCTTGTCGAAGTCGAGTAGACCAGCTTCTGGAAACGCGTCGCCGTGAGCAGTCCGAGTCGAACTGGAGTTACTTGGAGCCGAAGGAAGTCGAGTAGGCCGAGATCTATCAAGTTCTATCCATGGAAGGGAAATCTATCAACATGAAGAGACTTACCTAGTTTAGATTTATCTTTCCCTATTTTAGATTTAATTTCATTATTGCTTTTATTTATCATTAAGCCTTTTAGATATAATTTTAGATATAGATAGAAGATTCTATCCTTGATTAGCAAGGAATAGAAGGCTGTAAATAAAGCCCTAGGGGCTGGTTTTTCATTGATTCAATCATACAAGTTTAGGGAGAGAGAAGTAGTTCCACAGAGAAGTTTTAGGAGTTCTAAAGTTTTTAGGGTTTTGGCATTCTGCGAAAGTTGATTGCCAGGATTATAAAGGCTTTGAATATAGTTTAATGCAAGTTTCTTTTTATACATCAATATCTGCTACTGCGATGAGGCGTGAGTAGTCCACCCACTTCTGGGGCTGGGGTGAGCCCGGCGGTGGCCATGTGAGATGATGCAGTAAAGGTCAGGTCTTTTTATGCAATTCGTCTTCTATCCCTATGAGCATGATTCTTTTGCGAGAGTTGAAGGTGATCCTTGTTTGTATTATTGAAGCGAAAGTGATCTTAATGCAACTTGGGTTAATTATGTGAAAAGGGTTAGTACCAATTAGGGTTTATGCGAAAGCCTCTATATGCCTATTTGTTAGTAACGAAAGTTATTTTGATGGAAAGCATGATCTTTTATGCCTTTATGTATTACTTTGCATGGTTATCATTGTGGTGTTGATACCCCGGCCTTGGAAGTCTTTTATTATATTGATTTATTTCTGTCGAAAATCTGAGTTTTGGGTTCGCAATTTGCAATTTAAATTTTCTGTCTTTACAGTCGATATAGAGTAGAATCTTGTCGATTTTGAGTAGGACCTTAGTCGATATCGAGTTGGCTTTAGTCTATGTCGAGTTCAGTTCTGCTTCTGTCGTCGATTTTGAAGTTTCTGTTTTTACTAGCTGTTATCGATCTCGAGTACCACCTAGTCGAGATCGAGTACGCCTGTTGCTTTGTTTTATTTTCTGCTTTGCTTTGTCTTTTCTATCGTCGTTTTGTTCATTGCTTTTATTTGTTATTTTCTGCTTTTATTTCTGTGTTTCTGTTGCTTGTCTGTGAGATCTGTTGGTACCTAAGAACTGCTGACGTGCTTCCTCGTGGATTCGATCCTGACAACCTTCTACTACAACGGGAGGAAGTTTTGTATTTATTTGCTGAGACAGGGAAGTCAGGCTGATCTTTATTTTATATTTATTTCATACTTGACCATCCTCCTGCAACAACAAAAACCCAACTCGATGTCGAGGAGAATCCAAGCCCAGACGCGTCTGCACAACACAACAACTCGAAGTCGACAACAGTGGTCGATATCGATGAGAACCTTATCGATGTCGAGCAAAATCTTGTCGATGTCGAGGACTCTGCAACACCTCCGACATCTGTTCTGGCTACGAAGCAAAAAAAGACACTGCCTTTCCCTTTCAAGGCGCTAAAAGATCCCACTCCAAGTAAGTTTAATCGTTTTTTTAATATGCTTCGTTTACAGAAGCTCTTCAAGAGATGCCGGCTTATGTCAAATTTCTCAAGGAAATCCTTAGCAACAAGCGGTCTATCTCAGAAATCGCCAGCGAATGCAAAGTGCTCCACTTCCCTGAGAAGAGACCCGATCCTGGTAAGTTTTCTGTTACTGTGGGATTTGGACAATATAAATATGAGTTCTTATGTGATTTAGGAGCAAGCGTGAGTATCATGCCCTTATCAATCTGGCGAAAGTTAAAGATAGGGTCTATAGAGCCTGTGGATGCCAAACTATACATGAAAAACAATACAGTGGTCATCCCTATAGGTATGGTTGAGAATGTCCCCGTCCAGGTTGGTAAATTCTGTATTCCCGCTGATTTCCTGATTATAGATTGTGCTGAAGATCCTACTAGCCCTATTATTCTTGGTAGACCATTTCTAGCTACTGCAGATGCCAAGATTAGTGTCAAACAACGATTGCTCACCTTCACAACAAGCGATGAGGTCTTAGATTTCTTTATTCCCGCTGATTTCTTGATTATAGATTGTGCTGAAGATCCTACTACCCCTATTATTCTTAGTAGACCATTCCTAACTACTGCAGATGCCAAGATTAGTGTCAAACATCAATTGCTCACCTTCACAATAGGCGACGAGGTCTTAGATTTCTCTTTTGGCCCTGCAAAAGAGGAAATTTCATGGCTGGAGGTGAAGAGCATCAGCAACCACGAGATCGAGCAAACGACAGGGGAAAACACCAGAAGGCAACTCGACATCGACTTGACTTCCTCGATGTCGACCAAAGTTTTCCTCGATGTCGACCAAGCTTTCTCGACATCGACTTCCCCTGCTGAGCACCAGACTTGCCAAGAGCCCAAGTATGGGGTCCCTGTACTCGATGTCGACCAAATTTACTCGACATCAACCAACCCTAAGCACAAAGATTTCTGTTTTAGGCCCGAAAAGGTAAGTTCAGGTATGAATTCTACTCCTCCTCAGCCCATTAAGAAAATTATAAATGATTTAAGGGGAGGTAAGGCCCCGTGGCGAGCAAATCTGCGAAAAATGAGAGCTGGAAAGAAAAGGAAGGAAGAAAAGGGACATTATGCAAGCGACCACCTATCAGCTGAGCTTGCATACTACAATCAGGACATAGATGATCCAGGAGAAGGGCCAAGCACAAGTGGGGCACACATTGACTGCACTTAAAGCACAAGCGGAGAAGTCGGCCTAGCGACTCTAAAATCTAGAGCATGTATATAAAACTTGTGAATTTTGGGACTTTGAAACTTTTGTTTTTGGTTTTGTTTTTGTTTTTGTTTTTGAATACTTCATGTGAAATCTTGTTTTCGGGATAAACTATCAAATTTGCAGGTCGAAGAAAACTGAAGTCGACCAAACCTGGCCGATATCGACTAAAATTTTGGTCGATATGGGCTCATGAGGTTGAAATCGGCAAGGGGAGGAGGAGAAGCAGCTAGTCAATTTTGACCAACATTACTCGATATCGAGTAAGTTGGTCGATATCGACCAAAATTCCCCGACATTGACCGAGACAGTACTCGACAGGCCCTGTTTTACCTTCTTCGATGCATTATTCGGTGAGTTCCTTCCTTTACCCTTGATTTTATTTGATTTTATACAGTGGGGACACTGTATATTTTAAGTATGGGGTGGGGGAAGAGCTCATTATCATTATTATATGTTTGATTCTTGTTTTTGGTTTTACATGGTGAAATTTTGAGTAAAATTTTAAAATTTTGTGCATAAGGCTAAACTCAAAGTTCTATAAGACATCTCCCAAAGCTTGTAAATTGTTCAAAGAAATAGTGTCATGGAGGCTTTAATTGAACTCGAAGATGCAAAATTAGATTCATTAGAGATATAGCATGAAATTACCTAGTAAAGGGAAGTCACAATGAAGTGCATATTTTATTGAAAACCATAGAAGGAGGTAAAATTTGAAGTTGCTTTTGACATGTTGCATGATAAGAGGATGGAGGACTTTATATTTCCATATAATGCTCGTATTGTTATTCCCTAGCCTTACCTATGCTTATGCATCACAAAAGCCATATTATATGCCTTATTTCAAATATTTCTCCACATAATCCAAATATTGCCATTCTTTACCTTATTTCCTATCCACGGATTATGTTGAGAATGATGTTACATTATGAAAATTATTCCATGGTGTTTGTGTTGTTTTTATCATTATTGGAGTTTGGCGAAATTGTTTGAAATATATGGAAAATTTAATGAGTGAAAAAAAATCTGGTCACCTCAGGAGATAAAGGTAGATCGACCATGCTCACTGAGATAATAGTTCGGCGAGATGGGACACAAAGGTGAGGAGTCCGAAGCACTAAGTATCCGGGGCCATTCATGACACCCATGTTTGCGACTCGCGAGAAGGCAGTGATAAGGTTAGAGAGGTAAAAGCATTATTATTGATAAAAGCATTATGAAAGGTAATGAATCTTATAAAAAAGGGATGTGGTTAGGAAAGTTTGGAAATACTCCATTTCCCCGGATCATTAGCACAACATTGCCAAAAATTGCCCACCTTTAGCCTTTTACCAGTCTACTCCTTATTGAGCTTAAATTAAAGTCCTCTTGATTATTAATGCTTTTTCACATATGAATTGTTTTGCATAACCCTCCTTTTGTGAGTAGATGTTGCTTTTATTTGCACGTGCATGGATTTATGACACAAGTACCTTTTCGATGATGGTAATTGATTGCAGGATTATATAAGAATGAATCTATGATGTTGAGAATTTTAAATTCTTCCCTTGAATGTCCATCCAAGTTATTGCTTGGGGACAAGCAAGCTTAAGTATGGGGTGATTTGATGTCCACTAAAATAGCCGTGTTGAAATGCACATTTTAGCTCCAAATTCTATATACTTTACATATTTCGGGCTAAGAATATGTTGAATTTATATAATATATGCTTATTTGCAAGAAATAGAGGTCTACATAAGTTTTGGTTTAATATTACAGAATTTGGAGCTATTCCAGGACAAAACCAAGAAGAGAAAGTTAAAGCCAGGATTTACTCGATTTCGAGGAACACTCCTCGATATCGACAAAAAGCTGTGAACCAAAGCCTGGTCGAGGAGAGCCTGATCGAGAAAGCTGAGAAACGAAGCCAACTCGAGTTCTGAATATTACTCGATATCGAGTAATTTACTCGATGTCGACCAAAGCTCGGAAGAACACCTGGACTCGAGGAAGCAAACCTGATCGAGAAGCCAAAGAGAAGATAACTCGAGCAACATTTCCTCGATGTTAAGGAAATTGCTCGATATCGATGAAACTGAGAACGCCTAGCCGATTCCAAGTCGGGGAGAGGTTGCTCGAGAAAGCCATCCAAGCCAAGTCGACGACAATTTTGCTCGATGTCGAGGAAATTCCTCGATATCGAGCAAAACGTTCCTGGGCCGCGTGACGTTGTTAGGCTGTCCGGGTCGAGTTGGGCTGTTGGGATCTGAATCTATCCAAATCTATCCGAGTATATCAAGATCTATCCATGGAGAGAGGATTTATCTACCACATGAAGATATTTAGATATTTTAGATATATTTCATTTTAAGATAAATGTTCCTTTTATTTAAAGTTTTATCCTTAGAGATTAGATATACTTTCCTTCCTTGATTAGTAAGGATTGGAAGCCTATAAATAAAGCCTATAGGGCTAAGTTTTATCCATTCAATTCAGAAGCTAGAGAAGTAGTTCCATAGAGAAGTTTAGGAGTTCAAATGTTTTAGGGTTTTGGCATTCAACGAAAGTTGGAGTGCCGGGATTGTAAATACTTTGAATATAGTTAATGCAAGTTTCTTTTCATTCAACAATGTCTGCGATTGCGATGAGGCGCGAGTAGTCCACCCACTTCTAGGGTTGGGGCGAGCCCGACGATAGCCCTGCGTGTTTGAGGTAAAGATCCGACCTTTATCATGTTTTAAGCATCTACTACCTTTTATGTGTTTATTACCCATTCAATGGAGATCCATGCTAATAACTTGGATTGTAAACATAAAATCGGTAGATACAATTAGGGTTTCTTGAAAGAGTTTCTAAATTGTTGGAAAAGGCGAAAGCTTGATCCTTCGATTCGATTTGCATGATTATCGTTATTTATCTTGCCTGATGCATGCTTGGTTATTGTCGTTGCAAACTGTAATCTTGTAAGTTTTCTTTCATACATAGTTTATTTCGAAAAAGCCTTGTTCTTTATTTTATTTCGCTTTAAAGTTTCTGTTCTCCTCGATATCGAACAAAACTGGTCGACATCGACTACTGATATTCGATCGCCTAGATCGCTGTAGCTTCTGGTTTGCAGGAACACGACGTCGACAAAAGTTTACTCGATATCGAGTAAAACTTCTCGATATCGACCAAAACCCGGGAGCTGTTGCTTGCTTGTTTCGACTTATCTGATCTTCTATCAACTAACCTTAGTCGAGATCGAGGTAATTTGTGGTCGACTTTTCCCGTGAGATTTCTCCGCTGCCTAGGATCCGCTGACCAGCTTCCTCGAGGATCGAACCTGACTTCCTTTTGCTACATCGGGAGGGAGTCTTGAACATTATTTGCTAGGATCCAATTGGTTTGCTTTACTTATTTCGTATTTTATTTGCAATCTCGATTTCCTCTCTCAACAGGCTACTCGGTGAAAGTATCCATGGTTTGTATCATTTAGTCTTATATGTTTTGTTTTAGCTCTTCGGCTCCAGTATCGGCGTTGATAGTCCAACATTCTTTCTCTTTTATTTAGTAATCTCTTGTGCAGAGCAGCGTCGATAGGGTTGATTGAGGTTTTCAATTGATGATTTCCGCAGCAGTAGAATTTTTGCGTGTGTATCAAAAATCTGTTTGTAGATATTATGGAAGGTTTTCTTGTGCCATCTTTTGGCTATTGTTTTTAGCAGTGTAGTTTTTTTCACCAGTTTGAACATTAGTGACCCTATTGGTTAAATCTCCAAGCTTGGCGAACAATGTTGAATTCTGGTTTGGATGTCAATGCCAATTCAAACCGGAAAGGTTTTTTGTTTATGTGCGATGATGATCTGAAGTCGATGGAGATTGGCGCATGGTCAGATGAGGTAAAAGGGTGGATTTTAACCCGAACTCCGTCAAAACCAGTAATAATCTCATTCTGAGCTAGTAGGCTGTCAAGCTTTGCATAACTATTATTTGGGGCACCCGTTTTCCTTTTTTTTTTTTTGCCAAGTATAGGAAACCCCATAGGTTGGCACGTCGAGAAGTAAAAGCGAGTTTTTAATCTCGTGTAGGCGTATGAACCGTTGAGGTCTCGGGGACACACCCCCCAATTTGTCATTCGGGACCGCAATTTCATTTAGGTCACCAAGAAGACAGAAGGGAACAAGAAGCTGGGAGGCATAATGTGCGATAAACTCCTAAAATTAGTGTTTTGAGTTGTAATCTGGTGGCGCATATACTACCAGAAAGGCTGCCGTGGTATTCGTTCTTCGTTCATGGTAATTGAAATGGATTAATCTGTGGTGGACAGATACAAGATCCACACTACCCTCCAAACCTGGAACGTCTTTCCATAATAGATAGATGCCTCCCGAGAAACCTCGTGATGGGTCGAAAGCAATGTTCTTGAAACCGCATTTCTTCCAAACATTTTCAGGTGGAATCTTATTATTTTTTGTCTCTAGCAGTGCCAAAACATTGATGTAGTTATTTTGGCAGAAAAGTTCTCTGTCGGTCCAGAAATTCCTTTTTTTAACCCCCTACAATTCCAGGAGCAAATATTCATGGAAAAACAAATTTTGATAGGAGCCCGTCTGTACTTGGGATTCGCGACTAGTTGTGTGTAAGAGTTTGTGTCTTTAGCGAATATTGTAATATCATTTTGTTGGTAACATTTTGATTCCGGGGAAAATGGACCAAGCCTAAGTAGCATCCCGAAAGCCGAACACTTGAACCAACTATAAGGCAGATGGGAGGGGTGGTAAGGACATACAAAACATAATGTGAATAAATGGAGTGAAATTATAGGGTTGAAGCATGCAAGTTGTACTACATAATTTGAAAGCCGATTGTGTAGAAAAGTGGCTTTGATGCCAACATAAATAAATTGTGACATAAAGTGAGAGCATGGCGCTACAAAGTAAACATTTAATATTGTAACAATGAATTGTTTGTTGAGCCTCGCAAGGCTTTTCATTTGTGGGATTATTAGTCAGAAGAAATGCCTTGTGAGGCTGTACATAAACATTTTCCATGTTTGTTGATGCTTGTGAGCCGTAATGTGCAGCAGCAGAGGCACCAAGGAAAAGTAGCAGGCCACTGACAGTAACAAGACGAGCGTCGAGGGACGTCGTTGAAGCCACAAGAAACCAAATGGTGAAAGACCCATTATTGATAAGTATTTGTAAATATAAAATGGTAATGCCATTTGAGCAAGATGTGTCTGCGCTGGGGTGTGAGTATTGAGCCTTGTGAGGCACACGAGGAACATGAGTAGATTTTTTCAAGGCTTGTGAGCCATTAAGATGAAGTATTGTTCGATGGGCTATAGTATAAGAGAAATAGTAGAACAAGCCGTAGATAAGGTGTGTAAGAACAAGTAGCAGAAGGAACAACGCTATTAGTACGCACATTAGAGTGGTAAACTTATATAATTTATTAACAATAGATTGATTAAAATGTTTGGCCTTGTAAGGCTTTTTTACAATTTGGCAAGCAAATATGTAGCCTTTTGACCTTGAAATATCTAAATTGAAATTAGTAATACAATTAATCAATCTTGTAATATAGCATTTATTTATTAAATGAGCCTTGCAAGGCTTGCTAGCATTTGTAGGATTTTTTAGAAATTTTGCCTTGTAAGGCTTCAGAACAATTTGGTACAAGTTTTGTAAGGCTTGTGAGCCATTATACGTAGAAGCAGTAAGCCCAATATGAACACCCATGATATAAGTGAACCAATGCCAAGCACAAGGCCAGCCTGCAGAGACCACACGAAACCAGAGCTGTCCAAACCGAATGAAGGTTGCAGAAGGAAACCTGCACACAAACAACAAACAGCAGCAAGAGGAGAGAGCATGGAAGTAGAAACCATAAAGAATAATAGCAAGTAATACAATTAATCAAGTTTGTAACTGAACAATGCTTGTGGGCATTTGAGCATTTAGGTAGAAATTGTGCCTTGTAAGGCTTGTAAGCACTTTGATAAAAGCATTTCAAGGCTTCTGAGCCAAACGCAGCAGCATCAGATAGCCAAAACTGAACGAGTAGGAGACAAGCAAGCCACAACAACGCACAAACCATGACAGTAGAGTCCAAAATAAGCAAGAGTTGTCCACACCAAATGAAAGCAGTGGAAGGAGCCCTGCACATAGACAAAAACCAGCAGCAGAAGGAGGGAGCATAGAAGCAACAACCAAAGTTAATTAAAGACAAGAAGCAACCCTTGGGCAAGTAAATAACAGTGATTATATTAAAATCAGTAGAGGGATAGATAACTCTAGCAAAGCAAGCACAACAAAACTGGAGGAGCAAGAGAGCTCTACCAACACGAGTGGCCATGGGATTGTGTTCCCAATTAGATCCGTTAGGATATGAAAACTGATTGTGGGCATAATTGGTACTTGGGTCATTTGGTGGGAGAAGAAGAAGAAGAGAACTTACAAAGAATAGAGGTGACAGGGGCAAAGAGATATAGAGCAGCGAGATGAGACAGAGGCCGAAACGCCACCCACGCCACCAGTAGACACGACGTAGCCCGCCCGGCCACCACCAACTAGTCCCATCCAACATAAATGCCCAGAAACTAGCCCCGATCTAGGCACCAGGTGGGTGAAACACGCCGAATCGATAGCGAATCAGCGAAAGCCGCCTCCTTTCTGTAGCCCTTTCAAAGGAAAAACTCATCGTGAACAGGAAGACAGCAGGGGGTTCTAATTCGAACGAAAATCGCTGGCGGATCAAAGGTCAAGGGAAGGCACGATGGGTGTACAGAGGGATTTTTTTCGGCTTTCGTAGGTGAGCGGAACGGTAGTCGCTAGGGTTTTGTGGGCGCAGCAGATCAGTCGAGGAGGGGAGGCACATGGCGGCGCAAGCCATTGCTAATGGCGGGAGACACATCGATCCATTAATCATGAATAGAACACCGTAAAAAAAATCATACCTTTATAATTGAAGGATGAAGCCACTCAAACCATCAGGTCTTGCATTGTTTTCCAATTTTCCAACGAGGATGGACGAAATCCTTCCCCACTAATTTCTATCATATTTCATAACAACTAATTTCAGGAATTCATCCTCCGTGTTTTTCCAATCCCTCATTACCCTGATTGTAGGACAAACAACCTAGTATATAATTGGTTATGGAGGGGTTTGGGGGTAACTAGTACTATGGCTATGGTAGAAGACGAACGAGGGATTTGCTAGCTTATGGCAGACGTACGATGAGAGGAACATGAGAGTTATCTATTTAAAGCTAACAGTATTAATTTTGTTCTAATCAATCTCATATAAACTGAAAGTGTTAGCAAACATTATTTATATTTGTGTATATTATGTGTATAGTGACGATTGTACCCTCAAGGTTTTTACCCAATGATATATATATATATATATATATATATATATATATATATATATATATATATATATATATATATATATATATATATATATATATACAGGAGTAGGCCTCTGATATCCGGTAAAGAGTCAGTTATCCAAACACTTACATGGTATTAGCCTTTTTTTGTGAAACCCTAGTTTTTTTCCATTTCACAAAGTGATCCGCCGCCGCTGCCACAACCCTAACCGCCACCGCTGCCTCTCCTTGCTGCCGTTAGCCCTAGCCGTCGCCGCACCTTTCTCCAGCCGCCGCCGTGCCCTACCATTCCTGATGGCTAATGTTATTGACCCCCCTCCGCCGCCGACAAACCCCACACCGCAGCCACAAAACCCCGTTCATTCCGCTCAATCCGTTACCAATATAAAAGACCAAATTCCCCTTAACCTGGACCTCAAAAAGGTCCAATACCACACTTGGGCAGAACTCTAACACCTCATGTAAGGGCCACGACATCATCGCTCACATCAATGGCTCCGGCCTCCCGGATGATTCCCCAAGCCTCTTTGGAACCGCCTCGACTCCATCGTGCTCGGATGGATCTATGCCACCATCTCCGAGGATGTTTTGATAACTGTCCTCCAACCCGGCTCCATCGCTCGTGATGTTTGGCTCCGCATCAAGGGCCTGTTTCATGACAATCAATCCGCTAGGGCTACGAACCTAGAGGGCAAGTTCATCAACACCCGTCAGGAGAGCTTCTCCACCGTCTCCAACTATTACCTTGCCATCAAAGCCATCGTTGATCAACTTGGCAACGTCGGACACAAGGCCAGTGAAGAGCGCCTTGTCCTTCAGCTTATCAATGGCCTCTCCACTATGATCAGTAACACCCTACTGCTCCCGACTTTCATGGTGGCTCGTAGCATGCTCTCCATGGAGGAAAGCCGTTAGGGCCGCCCTCAGACATCGTCCCATGTCCTTGTGTCCTTAAAGGACTTCTTGCCCACGGACCCTTACCCCCGACCCCCTCCTTCCAACCAACCCAGGCCGACCCAACAGCGCGGAGGCAAAGACAGAGGCCACGGTAACCGCCGCGGGTGCGACAACCAGGGTGCCGACCACCGCTTGTTCACGCCGCCGCCGTGGCACCCGCATCCACAATGGGCGCCCCCGCCCTGTCCTTATCCAACGTGGGCTGGCTACCCTCCGTCGTCGATGGTCTGTCGGCACCGTCCACCACCGCATTCGGCCCCATCCCCGACGCTCTACGCATCCCAGCCGCATCACATGGACCTCTCCGCTGCATTCTCCACTATCGGACTTTAGCAGCCGGACGACAACTAGTATATGGATACCGGGGCACCTTCTCACATGACGAACGCACTAGGTAACCTACACACTGTTTTTTATTCTAGCACTTTACCGCCTGTCTATGTCGGAAACGGCACACCTCTTTCCATTGCCGGTTCGGGACAAGCAACCCTTCCTACTGGATCACCCCTTCGCTTTATTAACGTCCTACTAGCCCCTGACCTTGTCAAAAACCTCATCTCTGTTCGCCAATTTACCATCGATAATCACGTGGCCGTCCAATTTGACCCTTTTGGTTTTCTTGTGAAGGATCTACATATGAGGACCCCAATCATGCGATGTAATAGTTTCAACGACCTCTATCCACTAGCCGCCACCCGCAGTTCGCCCAATGTCGCCCCCTCCGTTGTCGTCTCCCTTTGTTCCAACTTGTGGTATTCTCGTCTTGGCCACCCTGGTGATCACGTGTTACAAAGTCTCCGCTCTAGCAATTTTATTTCTTATAATAAAGCGTCGATCGTTTGCACTTCGTGTGAAATCGCTAAGAGCAAAAGACTTCCCTTTAGCATTTCCCATTCCCTTATGTTTTCACATTTTGACATTATACATTGCGATTTGTGGACATCGCCTATTCTGAGTCCTACTGGTTTTCGCTATTATTTGGTTGTTCTTGATGATTTGACAAATTTTGTTTGGATCTTTCCTCTACGCCACAAATCGGAAACACAAGGTCATATTGTTACTTTTCACAAGTTGTCCAAACCCAATTTAATTTGCCTATCAAACCATTCAGTGTGACATGTGAGGCGAGTTCAACAACAACATCGTCCACTTTTTTTGTCAACAACAAGGGATAGCCCTCCGCTTCTCTTGTCCACAAACTTCCCCACAAAATGGAAAAGCGGAACGCATCCTCCGCACTCTCAATGACAAAACTCTAACCCTCCTCCAACACGCCTCCCTACCTCTCTCCTTTTGGGTTAAAGCCCTTCACACGGCCACCTACCTCCACAATATGCTTCCGTCCAAAGTCATTGACAACTCCATCCCCACTCTAGCACTCTACCATCCCTACCCTTCCTACAATCATATTCAAGTGTTTGGATGTCTTTGCTTTCCCAATATGAGTGCCACCGCTCCTCACAAGCTCTCCCCATGGTCCACCAAATGTGCCTTCTTAAGTATCTCCCCAAACCATCGGGGCTACCGTTTTCTTTCTTGGATACCAATCGGGTTGTCACTTCTCGCCATGTGATTTTCAACGAACATACCTTCACTTTCGCTTCCCAAACCCATCCCCCCGTCACCCCACCCCAGGCCACACCCGACGTTGACTCATACCCACCCCTCTTCCGCCACCTTTTTTCCCTCGCCCCTCCGATGTCGTGCCCGCCGCCTCAGGCTGTGCCCGCTGCACCCATGTCGCGGCCGCCATATCCGCTAGCCTCTCAACCACTTGTTGCGGCTCCCCAGCCGTTGCAGCACCTGCCGCACCAAGCTGCGCCCCCCGCCCCTCCCCTTGCAGCGCTTGCACCCCATTCCACCCCATCCATGAAGACCCGGTCTCAATCCGGGATCTTCAAACCCGACCCAAAGTACAACCTTCTAACCCCATCCACAGACATATCCCCCCTACATAAATCACCACAAAAGGTCTTACAAGAGCTGAACAGGCATGCCGCCATGGTCGATGAGTTTAGTGCTTTAATTAAAAATGGCATGTGGGACCTCGTTCCTAGGCCTCGGGACTCTATTATCATTAACCGCATGTGGTTGTTCAAACATAAGTACAGGTCGGATGGGACTCTTGAGCGTCACAAGGCTCGCCTAGACGTCAATGTCAAGTCTTAGGAGGTTGGTGTGGAATGTGATGAAACCTTTAGCCCGGTCGTCAAGCCCGGTACCATACGCATAGTTTTAAGCATCACTCTCACCAAGAACTGGCCTATTCACCAGCTGGACGTCAAGAATGCTTTCCTGTATGGTAACCTTCAAGAGATTGTGTATATGCATCAACTGCCAGGTTTCTATGATCGCTCGCGCCCCTCCCACGTCTGCCTTCTCTGGAAGTCTCTCTATGGGTTGAAGCAGACGCCTTGCGCCTGGTATCAGCGATTCGCAACGTACCTCACTAGGATTGGCTTTCAGGGAAGTTAGTCTGATCACTCCCTCTTTGTGTTCCATTCGGGGTCTAACACTGCTTACCTCATACTGTACGTCGATGACATTGTGCTCACTACATCCTCTTCCTTCTTATTGTCTAGACTGATGGCATTTCTGCATTCAGAGTTTGCCATGACTGATCTTGGTCCGCTGAGCTACTTCCTCGACATCTCAGTGACTCGCACTCATGATGCGTTGTTTCTTCAACAGAAGAAATATGCCCTTGAGATTGTCGCCAAAGCCCGGATGATGTCTTGCAAACCCGCCACCACTCCTGTCGACTGCAAATCCAAGCTCGATACTACCTCCAGTCCTAAATTCGATGATCCTACAGCCTACCGTAGTCTGGCGGGTGCCCTCAAGTACCCGATGTTCACTAGGCCAAACATTGCCTTCGTCGTTCAGCAGATTTGCTTATACATGCATGATCCTCGTGAGCATCACCTCCAGGCGCTCAAGTGCATCATCCGGTACATCAAGGGCACTAGTGACATGGGTTTGCACATCGGTCGCGGCCAGTTCGACACCCTCACCGCCTACTCGTATGCTGACTGAGCGAGTTGTCCCGAAACTCGCTGCTCCACATCTGGCTTCGCAGTGTACCTCAGCGACAACCTAGTCTCGTGGTCCTCCAAGTGTCAGGCGACCATCTCTCGCTCCAGTGTCGAGGTCGAGTATCGTGGTGTCGCCAACGCCGTGGCAGAGACCTGCTGGCAGCCACCTTGGTCTACTGCAACAATGTCTCCGTCGTCTACCTCTCGTTGAACCCGGTTCAACACCAGCGGACTAAGCACATCGAGATTGATATCCACTTCGTCAGAGAGAAAGTCGCCCTAGGCCAGTGACGGAGGTAAAACCTATCGTTGATCCGCCAAAGAAAACTCAAACCTATAGCAAGTATAGCAATAAGAAAGAGGTCGATCCACAAGGAAAGTTATAATTCTAGTTTGATTTAAGTGTCAATAAAACTAACCAATTTGGAGGGAGGGGGGTTTGTGTATGAAAGTTCTGCCTTTTACCAAAGCGAAATAAAGAAAGCAAAGTAAATGGATTTGTTTTAGACAATTAGGAGAAGCAATTCTACCTACAATTTTCCATTTTATTGGGTTGACGCGATCCTTGTAACTTCTTTTCGTCCTATTACGTTTCCTATGAATGCCCTTGTCCCGACATAATATAGTTACTAGTCCAACCAGTCCTAGCAACCCTTATCAATCGAACGGTCCCTAAAGAATGATTTAACCCAATTGATAGCTTTAAGTTCAGAGATTAGCCAAGGTATTTGCAGTCCCTAAAGAGGAATTTAACAACACATTCAACTTCCTACTCATTCAATTAGTTCAACTAGCCCTAAAGGAACAAGTTTGCCACTTAGGTTAAGGTTCACAACGAGGAATCTACAAAACCTTAGCAATTGAATTGATTCTAACTAGTTGCGTGGGCCAGATATAATAAAACAATAGACAATCAAGCACAAAGAAGTTGAAGCATTCAAATATAGGAAACAAGGAACGAGAATTAGAAACTCACAATCAATCCAAATAAAGCTGCAAATTGCAGGCAGAATAGATGAGTTTAGTTCCTCGTGGAAGACATCGCTCAGCTCTCTAAAGTGCCTGTTGAATGAAAGAGTAGAATAGAAGTGCTGGAAAATAAACTAAAAGTGGCCTTATATATGATCCCAAGTCGGCCATAAACAAATAACTAAGGTCTAGGGTTTTTTATTATTCAAAACGCTGCGCATAAGCGCTGACGACGAATGTTGCTTCCTTTTGCCCGCTGCAGCGGCCCTGGCGGCGGCCGCGGCATATTGTCTTTCACGGAAAATCTATTTCGAATTTGCTCTTCTTGTCAACAGAAAAGTTGTAGTTCTCTGAAAGATATTTCCAACGCATGGTCATAATAGTCAATCGGACAACCGAGGCCTCCAGAAAGTGCAAAACAAGCTCAACATGTGTGGCGACAACTTCTGCAGACTTGTTCTTCGTTTAGGTCCGTTTCTTCTTCTCAGGACCTCTTGAGATCTTCATGTAAGCTTCTCCGATCAACTAGACATTTTCATCTAATGCATTAACAACTCCTGTCTCATCATCGGATCCACGATTACCTGAAATAATCAATAAAAGTTTGTAGATTCCGACTCCACTAACATAGAGAGCAAATATGCAAATTGTACTTAATTCATCCATGAAATGCATCTTAACTAAGCTAAATGAAACCTATTATGCCTACCTAAAGGCATGCTATCAAACTCCCCCACACTTAACCTTTGCTTGTCTTCAAGCAATGATAGAATGAACATGAATCAATGCATCCCACAGGAAGTCCCTTCAAGTTTAAACCTCATCAAAAAGCAACATCATAGCAAGTGAAAACATAAGCCAAGTAAACAAACGTCATAGCATGTATTCCAGTGATCAAAGCTTAGAAGTAGACATCATCCAACCTCACCAGAAATATGTGTTTCACTAATGTGTTTAGGCTTTAAGGTACAACTCTCAACTCAATCCAAAATGCACTAAGTTCATAGAGATTGACCACCATATCACCAAATATCTACCGAAATGTCATTACTTGCAGGACACAATAAAGACACTAAATAAAATAGACATGTGAGTCGGTTTTGAAAAATAGATACCGCAGTCAATACCAAGAGGTGGCAACACAAGGAGAGTAATTCACACAATTGAGCAAAAGATTTCAAATAAGGCTAAACATTCTCACAAGGTCATGTTTTTAGGACTTCAATATACTTTAGCTCAATCATACATGCTCAGTTATATTCGCTAGCTCATGTTTCACAGAAATCAAATATAGACAAGGCCAAAACATCCAAAACTCCATGGGATTTATATGATCATGCTTGAAATTTAAATAAGAGGACAAACTAAGCTAGATGGGTGTTTGAATAACACATTTGTATGCAATGCATTCTTCTTTTTGGGATTTTCGAATTTTTTTTTAATTACCAAAATAAACAAGAAATTAATAAAAAAAAATGAAATAAATTAAACATGGCGCAGAAATTTAAATATGATCTCCTATATGCATCTATATACAGAATTCCTCTCCCCCACACTTATAGTTTTCATTGTCATCAATGAAACAGTAAAGACAACAAAAGTGAATCAAATATAATCAGGGTGAGGAAAAGGAAAGGAAAAGAAAGAAAAACTCACCACGGGTTGCCTCCTGAGAAGCGCATTTGTTTCAAGTCGCTGGCTCGAGGTAATGGCCCTTGTGTAAAGGCTCGGATTTTTAAATCCTAATTTTCGGGGAAAAAAAATAAATTGAAAATGAATTGAAAATGGGTTAAATTCGATTATTTCAAAGAAAACTCGTCCTAAATTTAATAAATCGAACTTGAAATTCTTAAAGCGAATTCCGTTCCCTATCACCAATTCTTATTCAATTATAACATCCAACTCATCTTCTCCTCCTTTGGGTAAATTCTATCTTCTCATCTCCTCCCTCTTTTCTTTGGTTCTCCTACTTTTGACAAAAAAACAAAAACCTTTCATTTTCTAAATTGGTGAAAGACCCTGCCTACCTACTCCAACTCTTCAAAAAGGGTTAAAATCCTCTACAACACTATATACACCCTTACATACAACACAAAATTAGTTGTGTTAAATATTTATGATAAAAAAAATTCAAAAAAATATATTTATGTTACAAATAACTAATCATATATATTTGTATAATTTTTTCATGAAAAAACATATTTAAAAAAATATTAAAATTATTATTATCAAATCATTATCTTTTCAATTTTAATATTTTTTAAAATATGTTTTTTCATGAAAAAATTATCCAAATATATATGATTAGTTATTTGTAACATAAATATATTTTTTTAAATTTTTTTTATCAAAAATATTTAACACAATTAATTTTGTGTTACACGTAGGGATGTATGTGAGGTTGTAGGTGATTTGGACTCCTTCAAAAGCAGAACCTAACCCATTCTCCCCACATTTCATTTTCAATTTCATAGACCCCCTCCTCAGTCTAATCAACACCATACCCGGATCCAAAAACCTCCCTCTGTCTAATTTCATTTGAAATCTCCCACCTCTTCTCTTTCATTTTGTCCCAGCCCCTCTCAAACGCTCACTGATTGACCACGACACGCCAGAACCACCACTAGTCGCCTCCACCACCAGCAACCACCGTCACCTCCATTTTCCTCCTCCATCCTGGATCGTCAGTAGCAGCAGCAGAACCACCACCTCTTCCCCCTCCTGTTGAACCACAGCTTGCTTTCGAGCAACCCGGAGAGCCCGGAGCAGCCCAGCCGCCGCCTCTCACCGTCTCTCCCTTATTTTCCGGGTTCAAGTGCGGTAAGGCCCCTTCCTCCCTCCTTTCACTTCGAAACCGCACAAAGCTACACACCCCTTGACCTACTACCTCCGTCCCAGATCATCTCCAGAAAGGATTCGACTCCGTCGAGCCAACCCGAGCCCAATCGAACCCCGACGGTGTTTCCCGGCGAGCATCGAGACTCCCTTCGGTGAGCCTTCTCCCTTTCCTCCTTCTTCTATTCCTTGCTTGTCTGAATGTGTGCGTCGGTGTAGTCGGGTCGAGGGGCCGGAGCCCAGATCCACCGCCGCCGGCCTCCCTTCCTCCTCTCCCTCCATTGTTTTCCGAAGCCCAACCACCCCCCCCCCCCCCCCCCCCTCTGACCTGTTGTTTTTGTCGAACAAAAGAAAGAGGAAGGAGGAGACTAGTGGGCCCATGTCCACCTCCCCGCCACATCACTTGCCATGTCACCGTGGGACCCCTCCTTTTAATCCTCATCAGCTGGGACCCTTTATTCTTTTTAAAATCGTTGGCTTGGTCTACAGAATGCAAGGAAAGATGGAAATGGGATTGGGCCTAATCCCTTTGGGCCGAAATTGTATTTTAAAAAGAAAACAAAGATGTTTTGGGCCTGTTGTAAAATGAGATCCGATTTTGGGGAGTTTTACAAAAGGGCTGGATTTTTTAAGTCTCCAAGATAAGGGTGGTTTTGGCAATTTCACAAAGGGGTCGGTTTTGATAAATAAATAAATAAAGGTGCTGGATTTTTATAAACTAAAATGGTTGGGATTTTAAAGAGATTTGGAAATATTTTACGAAAGTGTTAATAAATGGTATTTAAAATATTATCTAATATTAATTGAGATCTAAAATATAAAATATTATTTTGAGAATAAGGATATATTATTAGGGTGATTTAAATGTATTATCGAACTTGAATCGAAAGAGGAATTTGATGGGCATTTTCAAGGATCGGAATTTCTAACTAGTTGATTCGGATTTTAAAGCGGTTTCGGGACTAACTCGGGAATTATGTGATCGGTGACTAACTAGCATGATTGATGTGAATGGTTGACTAATATCATGATTGGTGTGTACTCATGGCATGATTAATTGACTAATGGCATGATGAAGTGTTAGACTTGTGTATCGTTAATTTATGCTTTCGAGATACGATGAATATGATGAACTTGATATATGTGCTATGCGGATTATTATTGCGGATATATTGTGGCGAATACATGAATGTGGCTGAATGGAATGATAAGAATGATATGGTCTTGTGGAATGTTGCAATTTGATGAATGGTTGAACTTGACGAAACGATGATTGCAATATGGTTGCTATTCTCGTTAAATGATTTGCTTGAGTGCTTGGATGATTAGACATAGACTTATATATGTGTTCTGATATGTATCTAGGTGATCTTTAATCTATCGTAATGCTTGACTTGTTGTTCTGCACCACCAGGTGAGTTCCTATATGAGCTCACTCAGATTCGAAAAAGAGATCTCCCTCCTTGTAGCCATATGCATACTAGGTGCTTGCATTCACAATAAAGCATGTCATGTAGTATCCTGCTAGGATTGCACTCATGATTGAGCATTCGTTTACCCATTGCTTTTGTAAACAGAACGACCGTTATCTGTGAAGTAACTAGAGTCATTGCTAGGGTTATAGGACGACCTAGTCTCATCGGGTCCCGTCTTGAGTCAATCGAGTCATGAACTTCCTTATATTATGAGATGCCTGCGGGCTTTATTGTGGAGCGGGTTGGGCATGCGTGCCGCTCGATTATAATGGAATGCATTCACGAGCTGGCCAGTCTCCGCCCTATCGGAAGGGGGTGGAGGTAGGAGAGGGATATACCACTTGGTATTCGGTGCTAAGGCCTTATTATATTTATGCACTTGATCTTAGGAGCATGTTAGTGTGTTAATATTCCGCCTTGCATCTAGAAGCATCTTTATTAGGACTAGCGTGTGTATGTGTCTGCTTGTTTGGGATTATATTGCGTAAGGCTTCGATCTGACACCGCCCCGCATACATATTTTTTTAAGTTTGTTTGTAGCATGACTGTTCCTTACTTCCGTGACGTGGGAACTCGCTTAGGCGATCGCACGGAAATGGTCTAACCTCACTAACATTGCCTATTAGATTTCGATAAATACGCTTACTGATTTGGTTTTGACCCGGCTCTGTCGTGGCACTCTCTTGTATTACACCTTGAGTTCGCTAATTGTATGACTATTGTTTTTTCACGCTTAGACTTACGACAGGTACAGGGGACTTCCCCGAGGATTCCAACAATCCCTTCAAATTTTGGGTATGAAATCCCACTTGAAAACGTTATAGTAGAATTTCAAACCTTCAACCTGTACTCGGGGCGCAAGATCCTAACGAGGGGTTTCATCCCTCAAAACGTAACCCGGGAATCATAATTCCGGGCCGTTACACCTTGAGTGGCCTAGGTTCCTCCACCAGGGTCACCTACACCTGTCATTTCATTGACAAATGCGGGCACCCTTGGAAGGTGTAGCTCTCTGTCCAAACATTCATCCATTACCCTTAGCTTCTCTCCTTGAGCTAGTCCTAGGGGTTGTCCTGAAATTAGAAAAGGTTTCAATTTGTTAGGGGGCTCACATTTCTATAAACTATTTTCCTCAAGTATCTCTAACAAATCACGAAAATTATTGTTGCGATCAATATCGTTATCAATAGGCATATCTAAAGAATTTTCAGGAGAAAGCTTAGCATGATTAAAGAGAGAGAATTCTATCTTTCTTCCATCAAACTCCATAGTCAATATACCCTCACAACAATTGATTTTCGTTTTCGCAGTTTTCAGGAATGGTCTTCCTAGTATAATGGGTGTTTCTGGGGCTCCCTGCTCCATATATTAAACAAAGAAATCAACAGGGAAAAACAAATCATCTACCATAACCAAAACATCTTCAATAACGCCTCTTGGCCTGATTTGTGATCGATCAACAAGTTGCACTGTAACCCCGGTCTCAGTCAGAGCACCTAAACCCAAAGACATGTACATGTTATAGGAAATAACATTAATTGAGGCTCCTAGATCTAGCATGGCTTGTTTGAATCTAGTATTCCCAATTGCACATGGAATTGTAAACATACCTGGGTCTCCACATTTTTTAGGCAATTTCTTTTGCAACACAGCAGAGACATTTTCATTCAAGCTTACCTTTTCCTTCTTTTTCAGTCTTTGCTTCTTCTTTATGGTGCACAATTCCTTCAAAAATTTAGCATATCTAGTGAAGGTTCGATAATATAAAACAATGTAATATAGAAATACTCTAGAAGGGGGGTTGAATAGAGTATGCCCGTTTTTCGCAGAAAGTCTCAAGACTTTTGGAGCTCGTATAAACCCTTTGAGATTAAACCTGAATCACAAAGTTAGACAATCGAACCAAGTGCGAAAATAAGGTAAAGCAATAGGTAAAGGACACGAGTAATTGTTTACGAAGTTCGGCACGAACTTGGCCTACGTCCCCGCCTAGGGTTCTTCCACAACCCTAGGATTCAAAAGGCTTTATTGATTCGCTTAGCTTAGGATCCTAATAGCTCACCGAGAAGCCTCTCTTCTATACAATTGCAATCTAGTCAACTCACGTTCCCTTGGAGTCCTAGACCAATCTAGAAGAGCCCACCTCTCTCAGTTATCTAGTACAATCCTCTTACTCGCACAAATCAATAGCCTAGTGCAACTTCCCGAGTTACAAACTCTCGAGTAACACTATAAATGAATATATCATATAAGCTCACAGTGACTCTCAAAGGCTTTGAAATAAACAACAAACTCTTGAGCGCTAGCAGAGAGACACTTGGAAGACAGATCTTGCTTGAATGAAAGCTCGTGTAGCACTTGTATTTCTGTCTTCTTCTTCCTTTCCTTTATAGAAGTAATATGGAGCATGAGGTTCTTCAACACTGGATCTTCAACAACGGCTAGAATGGATCATGGCGCGTCCGGATCTTCTATTTTTGGACACTTCGAAGACATGATCTTCTTTGAATTGGATCTCCTCAATATGCATCATAAGGAAAGATATAATCTCGAAATACTTCCTGAGAGATTAGTCATACATATATATATAATATAAAGGAAGTATATAATAAGATTAAATAATATTCAGACTTATAAAACAGGTTTTGTATTTCATCAACTGTTAATGCTCCAAGACCTTTGACACAAATATTCTGTCAAGGCCTTTGAAACATTTATTCCGATTTTCATCAAGGGAGGGAGTTATCAATCTCCCCCTTGATGAAAGACAAAACTTGTGCATCCCTGCAACTTAGTCAAGCATAAATAATATAATAGAAATCGGACTAAGTACCTGCATGGGTTAGACAAATGTTGGATCAAAATTTTTAAAGTATGCAAAAGCCATCCAACCGAAAACCAAAAAATAATAAACCAAGGTCTTCCAAGACCTTCAAGCATATAGGTTTTCAAAGTCTAAACAACACCACATATCATCTCCCCCTTTTTGTCTTTCAACAAAGGGAGGAGGTAAAACAGTCACCAAAAGTTTTGAAAAAGTTTCCAAAAACCAGCAATGTATCAAGGTTCAGGGGTGGGATAGGGTAGGGTAGGGTTTAAGCTTCGTCATGCGGAGCATCATCATCAGTGAGCCTCGTCCACAGTCCTTGCAGCATCTTGGAAATCCCGCTCACCTCCGTCATAAACTCCTTTTGCAGCTCCTTGATATCCAGGTGAACTTCCTCCAAGCCCAACTCTAGGTTGTCCATGCGTTCATCGAAAGCTGAAGCAGTGGGAAGGAATTTTGAAGGAGTGGCAAGACTCAAGGTCCCTTGGGGAGATCGAGTGATGCCAATCTTTTCAAGGCCCTTAGAGTCGAACTTACCCATATGACGCAGTTGTTCTTCATTTTTGACATCAATGCCAGAAGCTTTGAAAAGAGGGGTCAAAAGGGTAGCAAAGGGGAGGGGAGAGCCTTTTCTAGCTTTTCTGGCATGAGCCATGGTTCCAAGGATAGTGTTGGCCAGATCAAGATCAAGGCCATTTAAGATGCGGTAGAGCAGGACCATGGCATTGTCAGTAAGGAGTGAGCCGGAGTTAAGACGGGGTAAGAGGCATCGAACAATGATGTTGAAAATTATTTTTGCCTCAAGGGTTAGGGATGAGTGGGTGAATTGCTTTGAGGTGTTGTTGGATGCTTTGGGTAGAAGGTACTTGGCTCGGGCAAGGATGATGCAATTCTCTTTTGAGGGGTGTTTTTCAAAGGGTGGAACTGGGCTAGGTAAGCCAAGGAAATCTGCAAAGTCATTGGAGTTGAGAGAAATTCTAACCCCTTTGACAACAGACTCCAAAGACCAACCATTGGTGTCGTTTTTGGCTTTTAGGTTAATGTAAAACAGACGGGTAAGCTGGGGGTAGTAGACGGTTTCAAGGTTGAGAAGGGTCCAGGCTGGGGATTTTTTGAGAAGATCAATACAGGGTAACTTCAAAGCTTCGAAGAACTCAAAATCCAAAAAATCAGAATAGCTAATCCTACGAGTTCGAAACTCCTCTAACCACTTACCAACAGTCTCAGCATCTTGAAACCAAGAGAAGGGCAAGGATTGATTTACCTGGATATATGCAGAGGGATCGGCATTCTTCCTGCGAGCAATTGTCGGAGCAGCTCTCTTGACAGGCGCTTCAAGAGTCCTGAGGGTGCCCTTCCTGGTGCGCTTGGGAGATGGAGGCTTGACAGCAACAGGGGCTTTCCGCTTCTTTGGAGACGGGGGAGGAGGAGTAGGAGAGGGAGATTCTTCCTCCTCTTCCTCAGACCTCGAGTCCTCACCGGACCCCACTACATCTTCTTCAGCTTCCTCGTCATCTCCAGATCCCTCTTGCTCTTCTTCTTCTTCCTCAGGCTCCTCCTCGGATGGAACCTCCTCGGCTTCGGCTTCCTTCCGAATCCTCTCAGCTTCCTCCTCTGCCAGTTTCCTTGCAAGCTCGGCCTCCTCATCGGCCCTTTTCTTCTTCAGGGCTTCCTCCTCGGCTTCCTTGGCAGCATCTCTTTCCAGGATGGCATCGAGGTCATCTTCCTCCTCTTCCTCAGCCAAAATCTTTCTCTTCCTTTTCTGTTTGGCACTGAGAGGCTTCTTAGCAGAGCGCTTTTGAGAGCCCTTGGGAACAGTGGCCGTGCTCTCAGCGATGGTGCTCTGGACAACAGTCGTGACAATGGCTTGAGGAGCGGGTTCAGGTGTGGGAGAGGTAGCAGTGGCCTGACGTCCCTTGGGGGTGGCGCCAAGTCTTTTGGGTCTGACAACTTTCTTTGTTTTGGGTGCCATGGAGGAAATCGGCTAGGATTTCTTGAGAGGTTGAAGAAGGACAAAGCGGAAGGGTTTGGATCAGTTTGAGAGTGTGAAGAAATCGGGTACATAGGTGGGTATAAGTAGAGAGAAGTGATGGAGTGATGGGACGGGTTTAGAGTTCCAAGGGAGGGTAATGATATCATTGCAAGATTTGAAGAATTTCCAATTCAAAATTCAAATGTTCCATTAAAATCGGACTAAAAAACCGAGTGATTTAGTTCCAAAATTAAAATATCTTAACGGTTAAGAAAATCACTAAAATGGGTAATTTTGAAATCCGAAAAAAAAATATAATTGATTAAATATCTAAAAAGATATTAACCAAAAATATATGATCCGATAAATGTAATCCACCATTTAGTTCACACACCTTAACATAGTTTTCAAGAGTCTTGACACTAAGTAGAATTTATCTTTCGTAAAGGGAATGCTCCCCCTACGAAAGTGCATCCTTGTTAAGCATCCCAATCTCTCGTCTTATGAAGGTGAACTTGTCCTCAGCCAAAGGCTTAGTAAAAATGTCAACCCATTGATAATCAGTTGAAATAAACGAAATGGACACATCACCTTTTTCAACATGGTCTCTAATGAAATGATGCCTTACATCAATATGTTTGGTCCTTGAATGCTGAAAAGGATTCTTAGTGATGGAGATGACACCTGTATTGTCACAGTTAATTGGAATACCTTTGATGTTTATGCCAAGATCTCGCATTTGTTGAGCTATCCAAAGGATTTGGGAGCAACAGGCTCCAGCTGCAATGTATTCGGCTTCTGCAGTGGATAGAGCAACTGAGTTTTGCTTCTTTGAGTGCCAACTGATCAAAGATGCTCCTAAGAATCGGCAACATCCTGATGTGCTCTTCCTATCCACCTTATAGCCTGCAAAATCTGCATCAGAATATCCAATTAAAGTGAAATCATTTTGCTTTGGGTACCATAGTCCAAGCTCCTTAGTTCCATTGAGATATCGAAAGATCCTCTTCACAGCTACGAGTTGAGATTCTTTAGGATCAGCTTGAAACCTAGCACACATGCAAACACTAAACATGATGTTAGGTCTACTAGCCATGAGATATAATAAAGATCCAATCATTCCTCGATACTCCTTTTGATTGACACTTTTCCCAGTCTTGTCTTGATCTAGAGACAGTGTTGAGCTCATGGGAGTCTTGGCTGCTTTGGATTGATCCATTTTGAACTTCTTCAAGAGATCCTTAGTGTACTTACTTTGGTTGACAAAGATCCCTTTCTTGGATTGATGAACTTGTAATCCCAAAAAGAAGTTGAGTTCACCCATCAAGCTCATCTCGAATTCACTGCACATGATGTCAGAAAATTCCTTGCACAAAGATGTGTTAGTAGCACCAAATAATATATCATCAACATAAATTTGAATAACCAAAATGTCCTTTCCTTTGGTTTTGATAAAAAGAGTCTTGTCGATCAACCCCCTTTTAAAATCATTTTCTAAAAGATATTTTGACAAACGCTCATACCAAGCTCTTGGGGCTTGTTTCAAACCATAAAACACTTTGTCAAGTTTATAAACATGATTAGGAAATTCTGAACTTTCAAAACCTGGGGGTTGAGCTACATATACTTCTTCCTCTAAGAAACCATTAAGAAAAGCACACTTGACATCCATTTGATATAACTTTATGCTCATAAAAGATGCAAATGCTAATAAAATGCGAATAGCTTCAAGCCTGGCTACGGGAGCAAAGGTCTCCTCGTAATCAATACCTTCCTCTTGATTGTAGCCTTGAGCAACAAGCCTTGCCTTGTTCCTCACAATCTTACCATTCTCATCTAACTTGTTTCGAAATACCTATCGTGTGCCAATGACTGATTGATGCTTTGGCCTAGGCTTCAAAGTCTAGACTTTGTTTCTTTCAAATTCGTTAAGCTCACTTTGTATAGCAATGATCCAGTCTGGCTCCTGAAGTGCCTCATCTATCTTCTTTGGCTCAATAAGAGAAACAAACGCGTGAAAAGCACAAAGATCTTTAAGTTTAGAATGAGTTTGAACACTAGAAGTAGGGTCAGAAATGATATCCTTTAATGAGTGTGATGAGGAGTATTTGAATTTTCTTTTGCTAGTCTCAGCTCCTTGATTCGTCACACCAGTAGGATAGGCTTGTAGTACATCTGACTCCGTGGTTCTGTTAGGTTCAGTTACAGCAGTTTCTGACGTCTCAACACTGTTGGATTGGACACCAAGGGCTTTGGACGAATCTTCAACACCTTGGGCCAATTCTTCAGTGTTAAGAATCTGTTCCTGCATGTTCCTCTTCTCTGTGTTCTTGGTAGCAGCATCATCACCTTCCGCGTTCTCTTCATGGATGTTAAGATCTATATCTGCAACACTTTCACTCAAAGCACCGTCATTGCATTCATAAAAAATAACATGTATACTTTCTTCAACTACCTGGGTCCTTTTATTGAAGATTCTATAAGCTTTGCTACTTGTGGAGTAGCCAAGAAATATACCTTCATCACTATGCGCATCAAATTTCCCAAGGTTATCTTTTCCATTGTTATGAACAAAACAAGTACAGCCAAAGGGTTTAAAATAAGATATAAGTGGTTTGCGGCCTTTGAAAAGTTCATAAGGAGTTTTCTTTAAGATGGAACGAATAAGACAACGATTCAAAATGTAGTTAGCTGTGTTAACAGCTTCAGCCCAATAGGTTTTAGATAATGCATTTTCTAAAAGCATAGTCCTGGCCATATCCTCTAAGGTGCGGTTCTTGCGTTCCATAACCCCGTTTTGTTGAGGTGTCCTAGGAGCAGAAAAGTTATGGGAGATGCCATATTTAGCACAAAACAAATCAAACTGAAGTTGATCAAACTCCCTACCATGATCACTCCGAATTGACACTATGGGCTCGTTTCTTAAAGTTTGCAACTCCTTACAAAGTTTTGAAAACTCAAATAAGGCCTCTGATTTTTCTTTTAAAAATGCAACCCAAGTATATCTAGAAAAATCATCAACAACAACTAGCATGTACTTTTTACCATTGGGAGATTTGACTCGCATAGGACCACATAAATCCATATGTAAAAGTTCAAGGGGTCTAGAAGAACTTACAACCTTTTTGGGTTTGAAAGAGCTACGTGTTTGTTTACCTCGTGTGCATGCATTGCACATATCAATACATTTGAAGTCCATCTCAGGTAGCCCTCTTACAAGCCCTTTGGACACAAGCTTCTGTAGTGTATGTGGACTCACATGACCGAGTCTCCTGTGCCAGAGCTTTGGATCGTCCGTCAAAGCCTTTAGACAGGTTAAGCTTCCCTGTGCCACTTGATCAGCATTTACGGCGTATATATTGTTGTAGCGATATGCAGTCAAAATAACTTCACCTGTATCTTCTCTGCACACTATACATCTTTTCTTATTAAATCTGACATTGTTACCACTATCACATAATTGAGAGACACTAAGCAGATTATACTTCAAACCATTAACAAGATAGACATCTTTAATACTATGGCTGGAATCGCTTCCAACACTACCAATACCAACGATGTCGCATTTTCCTTTGTCACCAAGAGTGATTGTTCCCGTGGATTGCTTCTTTAGATCATGAAAGAGAGAACTCTTCCCACTCATATGCCTCGAGCATCCACTATCAATAATCCATTTGTGATCTTTCACCTTGGTGATCTCCTGCAAGACAAACATCAATCTTTGTGTTTAGACCAATAAGCAAATTTGGATCCATTGTTGGGGTAAACCATGTTTGGTAAAATAGTGCCTTTTGGAACCCAAACTTGTGTTATCCGTTCTTTTTTCAAATGAACAGGAAATGTATTGCGAATAATATATGGATCCTTTTTTCTATAGGGGCATGTCTCTTTTACATGTCCCTTTCTAGCACAATGGTGACATATAGAAGAGGTTCTGCTTCGTTTTGCCTTTACAAAAGTGGTAATGTGTTGCTTCTTTAAAAACTTTGGATTGTAACCAATACCCCTTTTGTTTAGAGAGCTTTGTTGCTCACCCAACATCCTATCGAGAGTACCTTTGGATTTGGTAAAACCTATGAGGGCTGTCTGTTGGTCTTGAATCTTATTATTCAGGGAGATCTTCTCGTTATCTAAGTCATGATGCTCATTTCTTAGAGAGGAGAGATCTTGCTTGAGTTCAGATTTCTCCAAGTCAAGCGTCTTGACTTTAATGTCAAGACCTGAATAAGAAGCTTCAAGACTTTTGACCCTCATAGACAGATCCTCAATAGTTCTTTACTGGTCCACAGTTCTCTTAATAAGAATGTTAGTTTGGGCAATAAGCTTTTCTTCATTGGCAATCATATTTGAAAGGAATTCCGATAATACCTCTTTTGGACTTGCCATAAGTTCTCTTACAGTAGCTTCAAGCTTTTCATCGTGGGATTTATCTTCTGAGGCCATAAGACAAATGTTGGCCTTCTCATCATCGGAGTCAGAGTCGGAATCACTCCAAGTTGCCACCATGGCTTTCTTCTTCCATTTGTCACCTTTCTTGGGCTGGCTCTTTGTGTTTTGAGGGCAGTCCTTCACAAGATGATCTGTTTCACCACATTGAAAACAAGACAACGGTTTAGTCTTCTTTTCATACTTGTTGTATTGAGGCTTACCTCGAAATTTTGAAGACTCTGATCCATCCTTGTTGTTGAATTGCTTCTTCATTTTGAGAATTCGAGCAAGGCCTCTTGTGATAAGAGCAAAAGGATCATCCTCATCGTCGTCCTCATCTTCGGAATCAGATCCATCCTTGGGCTCATCCTTCTTAGACTTGAGTGCCAAGTTCTTAGTGGTAGCTAGAAGTTCTCCATCGTCTTCATTAAGGATCATCTCATACGTGATCAGCTTCCCAAGAAGGTCATCAAGGGGTAGAGTGGTGAGGTCATGTGCTTCCTTTATAGCTGTTACTTTCGGACCCCATTTCTCTTTTGGGAGGCACCTCAGTATCTTCCTCACTTTCTCAACGTTGGTAAAGCTCTTGCCGAGACAGTCAAGGTTGTTGGTGATTTCTGTGAATCGTGTGATCATGGCCTTGATTGACTCATCAGACTTCATCTTGAAGAGATCATACTTTCGAAGGAAGATCCTGATCTTGGTGTCTTTCACTTGGCTCGTTCCTTCATAGGTGACGACCAGTTTGTCCCAAATCTCTTTAGCTGACCTACAAGATGAAATACGGTTAAACTCATCAGTGCTAAGACCACAATAAAGTAAGTTAATAGCCCTATAGTTTTTGGAGATGGTTTCAAGATCTTCTTGGTTGTATTCAGACTTCTTCTTTGCAACTTTGGTATCATTTGGTCCATCTTTCTCTGGAATCTTCGGACCATTCTCTATAATGTTCCAAAGCTCTAGATCTTGGTCTATGATGAACATCTTCATCAAAGATCTCCAATGGACAAAGTTGTTTCCTACAAAGAGTGGCGGTCTGCTTGTGGACCTTCCCTGTGCAAATCCTTCGCTTGCTTCAACAGATATGATCGAAAACTCACAAGATTGTTAGATCAAAAACAGTGAGTAAAGCTCTGATACCAATTGAAGGTTCGATAATATAAAACAATGTAATATAGAAATACTCTAGAAGGGGGGTTGAATAGAGTATGCCCGTTTTTCGCAGAAAATCTCAAGACTTTTGGAGCTCGTATAAAACCCTTTGAGATTAAACCTGAATCACAAAGTTAGACAATCGAACCAAGTGCGGAAATAAGGTAAAGCAATAAGTAAAGGACACGAGTAATTGTTTACGAGGTTCAGCACGAACTTGGCCTACGTCCCCGTCTAGGGTTCTTCCACAACCCTAGGATTCAAAAGGCTTTATTGATTCACTTAGCTTAGGATCTTAATAGCTCACCGATAAGCCTCTCTCCTATACAATTGAAATCTAGTCAACTCACATTCCCTTGGAGTCCTAGACCAATCTAGAAGAGCCCCACCTCTCTCAGTTATCTAGTACAATCCTCTTACTCTCACAAATCAATAGCCTAGTGCAACTTCCCGAGTTACAAACTCTCGAGTAACACTATAAATGAATATATCCTATAAGCTCATAGTGACTCTCAATGGCTTTGAAATAAACAACAAACTCTTGAGCGCTAGCAGAGAGACACTTGGAAGACAGATCTTGCTTGAATGAATGAAAGCTCGTGTAGCACTTGTATTTCTGTCTTCTTCTTCCTTTCCTTTATAGAAGTAATATGGAGCATGAGGTTCTTCAACACCGGATCTTCAACAACGGCTAGAATGGATCATGGCGCGTCCGGATCTTCTATTTTTGGACACTTCGAAGACATGATCTTCTTTGATTGGATCTCCTCAATATGCACCATAAGGAAATGTATAATCTCGAAATACTTCTTGAGAGATTAGTCATACATATATATATATATAATATAAAGAAAGTATATAATAAGATTAAATAATATTCGGACTTATAAAACAGGTTTTGTATTTCATCAACTGTTAATGCTCCAAGACCTTTGACACAAATATTCTGTTAAGGCATTTGAAACATTTATTCCGATTTTCATTAAGGGAGGGAGTTATCATCTAGGAATGCTCATAATCAATTTGAGTAAAGGAATATTTACCTCGCACTTGCTGAACGTCTCAAAAATCTCCTTATCGTTCTCATACCTTCTTGTTTCCTTCAGAGCTTCCGGAAATGGCAGAATTGGTTTTTGAGTCTCAATGGGAAAAGAGGAAGAAGGAGGGGAAGAAGAAGGCGGAGGAAGAGGAAAGAGAGGAGAAAGGTGGGATATGCGTACCTGAAGCTGAAGGCTCGGCGGTACCACTGGCGGCGGGCGCATTATGCTGCGGGCGCGGCGCGTTTGATTGGCCGCGGGCGCCGCAGGGGTGCTGCGGCCGCCGCACGCTGTGAGTTCTGTCTTCTTCTAGCACTTCTATCTCCTCGTCCATTATTTCTTCATCGTTCTTTTGAGGTGTGACAACCAGTTCCTTTCCACTTTTAAGCATTATTACACTGACATTCTCCCTAGGATTCTCAATCGTTTGCGATGGGAGCTTCCCTGAGTCATTTGCCTCTTTTGTGCTCAGCAGTTGAATGATTTGACTCATTTGATTCTCTAAGTTCTTAGATCGTTCACCTTGGTCTAAGACTGCATGTGCGAGGGTCTTAGTGCACGTCTCTAAGTTCTTTGTGCGTTCAGCCTGGTTCATGACGAATTATGTGAGGGCTTGAAGTGCATTTCCATCAAGTGCACTTGCATGAGGCTATCCTCCCTGGCGAAGGTCAAACTGTTGTTATGGCCTTACCTGATGCCCTCCTTGCTGATTGAAAGGTTCTTGGTAGTTTCCATGACTATAGCCCTGCTGATAGCCTCCATTGTAGTTATTATTGTTGAAGTGCCCAGGATTACCAAAGTTGCCTTGCCTAGGCCTTTATGGAGCAAAATTCTCAATTGCATTCAACTCAACACTAGGTTCTTGCCAAGTTGAGTACATATCAATAGGATGGGATGGATCACTGTAGGATTCACATGCTTTTAACTACTGAGATGCTCTGTCATGGCATGGGCAGCTAGCACAGATCATCAGTAAACCCATTGAAGGGGAATAAGACCAAATCCTTCTGAGAGAAGCCATGGCATGGGCAGCTAGCACAGAGTTTCTTGAAGCGCTCAAAGTACTCATGTATCGACTCTGTCGCGTACTGCTCAATGCTGCTGATGGACCTTTTCAAGGCATTAAGCTTTGTTGCAGGGAAGTACATCTCCAAGAAGACTCTCTTCATCTCAGCCCAAGTAGTAATAGATCTCGGTGGTAAATAGAAGAACCACTCCCTCACATCATCCTTCAAAGAGAAGGGAAAAGCTCTCAGCTTGATTTGATCCTCAGTAACGTTCTCAGGTTTCATTCCAACAACCACAGTATGGAACTCAGACAGATGCTTGTGGGGGTCCTCCCCACTCAACCCATGGAACTTGGGTATAAGATGAACTACCTCTGATTTCAGCTCAAAGTTGACTCCTTCCCCTAGCGCATGGAATTGGATTGTCAGGGGTTGCTGTGCCACATCAGGAGCGGAAAGCTCCTTAAGAGTGCGGTTTGCGTCGTTAGCCTTCTCTGCAATGTTTTCTACAGAGAAGAATTAGTAGCACGGGTATGGACCATATAATATGGTCCACACCAAAAATCAGCACTAAAATCACACGACAATCAATAAATTTCCCCGGCAACGGCGCCAAATTTGACGGAGGTAAAACCTATCGTTGATCCGCCAAAGAAAACTCAAACCTATAGCAAGTATAGCAATAAGCAAGAGGTCGATCCACAGGGAAAGTTATAATTCTAGTTTGATTTAAGTGTCAATCAAACTAACCAATTAGGGGGGGGGGGTTTGTGTGTGAAAGTTCCGCCTTTTATCAAAGCAAAGTAAAGAAAGCAAAGTAAATGGATTTGTTTTAGACAATTAGGAAAAGCAACTCTTCCTACTATTTTTCCACTTTATTGGATTGAAGCGATCATTGTAACTTCTTTTCGTCCTATTACGTTTCCTATGAATGCCCTTGTCCCGACCTAATACAGTTACTAGTCCAACCAGTCCTAGCAACCCTTATCAATCGAACAGTCCCTAAAGAAGGATTTAACCCAATTGATAGCTTTAAGTTCAGAGATTAGCCAAGGTATTTGCAGTCCCTAAAGAGGGATTTAACAACACATTCAACTTCCTACTCATTCAATTAGTTCAACCAGCCCTAAAGGAACAAGTTTGCCACTTAGGTTAAGGTTCACAACCAGGAATCTACAAAACCTTAGCAATTGAATTGATTCTAACTAGTTGCGCAGGCCAGATAGAATAAAACAATAGACAATCAAGCACAAAGAAGTTGAAGCATTCAAATATAGGAAACAAGTATCGTGAATTAGAAACTCACAATCAATCCAAATAAAGCTTCAAATTGTAGGCAAAATAGATGAGTTTAGTTCCTCATGGAACACATCGCTCAACTCTCTAAGGTGTCTGATGAATGAAAGAGTAGAATAGAAGTGCTGGAAAATAAACTAAAAGTGGCCTTATATATGATCCCAAGTCGGCCATAAACAAATAACTAAGGTCTAGGGTTTTTTATTATTCAAAACGCTGCGCATAAGCGCTGACGACCAATGCTGCGGGCGCAGCATATATGCTGCGGCCGCAACATGTGCTGCTCCCTTCTGCCCGCTACAGCCGCAGCATGTACTGCTCCCTTCTGCCCGCTGTAGCGGCCCTGGCGGCTGCCGCGGCATGCATGCTGCGGCCGCGGCATAATGTCTTTCACAGAAAATCTGTTTTGAATTTGCTCTTCTTGCTAACAGAAAAGTTGTAGTTCTCTGAAAGAGCTTTCCAACGCATGGTCATAATAGTCAATCGGACAACCGAGGCCTCCAAAAAGTGCTAAACAAGCTCAGCATGTCTGGCGACAACTTCTGCAGACTTGTTCTTCGTTTAGGTCCGCTTCTTCTTCTCAGAACCTCTTGAGATCTTCATGTAAGCTTCTCCGATCAACTAGAGATTCTCATCTAATGCGTTAACAACTCCTGTCTCATCATCGGATCCACGATTACCTGAAATAATCAATAAAAGTGTGTAGATTCCGATTCCACTAACATGAAGAGCAAATATGCAAATTGTACTTAATTCATCCATGAAATGCATCTTAACTAAGCTAAATGCAACCTATTATGCCTACCTAAATGCATACTATCAGCCAGGTTCGCGTATTACATGTCCCTTCTACACGTTAGTATGCGGACATTTTCACAAAAGGATTACCTACTCCTCTTTTTATGTCTTTTCGTTCCAGTCTTGCTATTCGCTCACCTCTAGCTGCGACTGATGGACGATGTTAGCATACATTATTTATATTTTTGCATATTATGTGTATAGTGACGATTGTACCCTCAGGGTTTTTACCCAATGATATATATACAGGAGTAGGCCTCTGAGATCCGGTAAGGACTCAGTAGTTTTAGTTATCCAAACACTTACAGAAAGTAGTACAATTTTCATGCCATGATGTATTAATTTGATATTTTTTTAAATAGATGATTTTTAATAAAATAAAGTATTATTGTACAATTAAATAAAATATTAATTTGATATTTTGAATTAAATTTATAAGAATAAACTCATCATTCTCTGTAATAAGCTCATTTAAGATGAACTTCATTAAATATGATAGTATATAAATATTACAAATAAATATATTTATATATTAATAGTATAATATTTTAAATTAAACTGTGAAAATGGTTGAAAAGGAACAAAAAAAGATACAGTACATGATCATGGGGAAGCAAACAAGGCAGCCGATTGTATAGCTAAGTCTAGGAATACTTGTACGGTTTCGAACCTCCCTACCTATAGGGATCTCTGTAACATCATCTAGTTGAATGATCATGGTGGTATCTTACCTTAGTAAGATCTGTCTAATTTTTACCTACTGAAAAAAAAAAAAAAAAAAAAAAAAAGATACAGTACATGATTGAAAAAGTGATGATTAAGGTGGATCCCACTACACGGAAGCGAAAACTTTTATGAGAGGTTATGTAACGAAAATGGCAAAATGTGGGCATGGTTGGATGGGCGGTCTTCCGTTCTTGTTCACATCCACAGTGGCCGTGCAGAGAGAATTAATAATTTAATACTCGAGTCTCCACTCTGTTGTCGGTAGGTAGTCCGAAGAACAGGACACGCCATAAGTAAAAAAATTGTAAGGTCGAACGGCAGACTATTATGTACTTGTATATGAAAATTTGTTGTCTATTGAAACATGATTGTTCGTATTTGTTCTTATGAGTTATGTACAATAATCATGTAATTTCAAACAACTAATTTTTCTTTTCAAAATTTCATTAAAATCTCGAGCGTTGATCTTTTTAATCTAACGCTTCATATTTGTTAATAGATTATATCATAAGAATTTATAAAAGATCTATTATAAAATATTAAAAAAAGTTATTAATTTTTAATAATCTCATAATTCTTACTAATAAGTATGAAATTATTTTAAAAAATTAATATTTTATATAGTCTTATTAATTCTAAAAAAACGTGTGTGAATAGTAAAAAAACTTATATTTTAGAACGGATGGAATATTATATTATATTATATTATATTATATTATATATATTTGGTAGGAATTATGAATCTATGGTGACGGGTTAGGTAAGATTTTCTTCTCATTTTCCAAGATTACCAAAATGTCTTATTTCCACCTTGACAAAAGAAAATGTCGAGACTTTAAGGTTTGTTTGGTACTATCATCCCGCTTTCTACAACTTTTAGTTTTGATTTCATCAGAAATAAAAGATTTTAATTTGATCAATTAGATTTTAGAATTGAAATTTGGAGTGATCAACTTGATGTCTATAATTTTGGGCTTTATTAGGAAAATGTCCACCACCCTCTCCATATTAGTAAAATATCCACCCCTAAAATAAAGTTGCTGAAACTCTTGTGCTAACCTCTGTTTCAACAGTTTTTTTTTCGTTTTTTTTTCGCATTTCCAGAGTTGCTGAAACCACTGGTGTCACCCTCTGTTTCAACAGTTTTTTTTTTCGCTTTTTTTTTCGTTTTTTTCCGCGTTTCTAGAGTTGCTGAAACCCCTGTGCCACCCTTTGTTTCAGCAGTTTGTTCTCGCGTTACTGTTTTTTTTTCGCGTTCTTGTTTTTTTTTTTCACGTTGCGGAAACCGGAGTTGCTGAAACCCCGATTTCAGCACTGTTGTTGATGTTGAAACCCCAGTTTCAGCAACGTTGTTGATGCTAAGCCCACGGTTTCAGCAAAGTTGTTGATGCTGAAACCCCGATTTCAGCAACGTTGTTGATGCTGAAATTGTTGCTGAAACCGTGTTACGAGATATAAAATTTAGCATATGCGGGATTCGAACCCACGTATTTGTGCATAGCACATCGCTTTACCATTTAGCTAAGAGGCTTTTAAAAAAATTCATTGCAATCCGCATTTCAGCAATTGCTGAAACTACAGTCCGCATTTCAACAACTGTTGAAATTGCCAATATTTAAACTGGATATAAGCTATTAGAATGTGCGTTCGTATGAGACGGGGTTAATAAACAGACTAAAATTATAAACAGGGTAAAAATTTATAAACTGTTGGTGGTAAAAGTAGTTAAAAATTTATGAAAAAATATAAACTCCGTATGGGACGAAAAACAGTTTATTTGTAAAAAGTGGAGTTTATTTGGTTATTATTAGGGGTATTGTGGTACTTTCAAACCAAATAAACAAAATAAACCCCAAATAAGCTCCCTTAAGTAGCTTATTTTTTAACTCATAATTTTAACCATTTTTACGAGTTTTTGGGTGTCCATACACCTTTTTAACAGGTTAAAAAAATAAACAGGCTGCTTCTACTTAATTTTTTAACCGGTTTATTGGTGAGCCATACATACCCTGTCTCTCGACATAAACAACCAATCAATTATAAAGACTGATTTGTTCAAGTATCAATGACAGTTTCATCACAATGCATATTCCATCTTTTCATCAACACTATCCGTATAATCAATGTCGATTCTTCAAAACATAAAAACCGTAGCAAACCTACCCTAATAAGATTTGTTAATGCTCTCAGCTACCAAGATTTGTCAATTTCAGTTTCAATTCCCCTAACTGCTGTCATATTACACAGGTAGAAATTCACTGCTATAAAGTATAACCACAAGCAAACACAAAGCCACTTCATACTAATCTACAAGCACGGGTAAGCATATTCACACAGATCTCTTCAGATCTATTAAAAAACAACTGAAATCTAAAAAAAAATAGCTAGATCTAGCAGAACCAAACTCAAACACTCTCTCGGATCCACTAAACTTCAGATCAAGCATGAAACGCAAGGCAGAGCTGCCAGAGCATAGATAAACGAAGGAAAAAGCAAGAGCAAGAAAAAGAACCCTAGGATGAAGAATGTCGCCTTTTTTTACCAGCGGTGTTTAAACGATGACTACTTTGGTTGAGGTTTTACGAGAATGGAGGACCTGCTGAAACGAGAATGGAGGCAGGGCGAGAAAACGAGAATAGAGGACCTGCTGAAAACGATGACCGGAGGTAGCAAGAGAGTGAGGGCGACGAGAAATGGAGGCAGCGCGCGAGCGAGCGAGAGCGACTGCGACGGGAGGACGATGAGAACTGGAGGCAGTGAGCAAGGGCGAGAGAGGCAAGATCTGGTGGTAGCGAGCGATTGATCGATTGATGATTTCAATGCAACGAATTTCAGCAGGCCGGATGATTGAGGATTCAGATTCGGCCGCGAAACAGGACAGAGAGCGCGGGCTGCAGGGCTGCCATGGGAGGGAGAGAGAGAGAGAGAGAGAGAGAGAGAGAGATTGCTTCTCTGATCCCGTCGCCATTGAAGAAGAGTTCGTGGCTTTGCTGTTTGCCATTGCTTCGATCCGAATACTTCGAGAGAGGGACGGAGATTCGCCAGAGCGCCTCCTCAGATCCAAGCGAGGGAGTGGTCGAGAAGTTCAGACAGCGATGATGGGGGTTGTGGTGGTCGCCGACGGTGGATGGTGGCGGCGGCAACAGTGGAGGATGTGGTGGGGTGGCGGCAACGGATGAGCGAGAGGGAGGCGATGATGAAACGGTGAGGAAGAGGAGGAGGTCTCGCTGAAACGCTAAGATCAGAATTTTATCCAAAAAAAAATTTCAATTTTTATTACCAAAACTTTGCTGATTTTTTATTTTTTCTGTTCATACGTACTCTAACAATTATATTTATCAAATATTATATTAGCTTATTAACATATATTTAATACAAATAATCAATCAATTTCAGTTACCCATCATATATTCGTTTACCAAATAGACTCTTACTAGCTTAACTTGTAATGATGATTTATAGCGAATAGATTATGAATTTGAATCTTCCTCCCTTGTTAGGATGGCATAAGAGTGCAAAAATATTCAAGTTTGAAACATTTTAGAAACATCGAGTTGATTAATTACAGTGTTTGTAATATACAGTATGGCACAAGGGTTAATTTGAAGCTTTTTGGAAACACTGAGGGTCAGTTTGGTAAAACAGAGCAGATAAGGTAGGTGAAACTGATATTGTAGCTGAAGCTGATGTATTAAGTGTGTTAAATATATGTTAAATTAAAGTTTTCAGAAGCTAGTAGGGTGTTTGATAACTCAGTTCATAGAGTAGCTGATGCAAACTAGCTGGTCAGATATAAAAAAATGAATAAAATTCTGAAAAGCTTGGAGTGAGTAGCTGTTGAAAAAAACAATTTCCGAAAAGCTACTTGCATTGCCAAACGTATCCTGAGTGGATTAAAATGTATAAGCGGTTTAACTGATTATTTATTTTATTTTATTTTTCCCATATTTTCTTACTGAACGAAGGAATCACTAATTAAGCATCCACAAATAAAAATTATCTTATAATTTTTTTTATATAATTCATCAATTTCTCTTAGCCTCTTAGGACTTTCATTTTTAATATTTGTGTTCAACAGATTTTATAAATATAAATTTTCTAATTTATATCCCGAAAGTATAAGCTAAATATACTGATTTGGAAAAAATCCACCAGATTTTTCAAGGGAGAGTTTGCAAAATGTAAAAAAAAAAACATGTCTTAATTGTTGAAATATCCACATCTTTGGACAAATTAGTGAATTGTCCATACCCCTTTTTTTTTTTTACATTTTACCGTGCAAATATAACATTATGATGTACAATATAATCATAAGTTGTGCAAATATGACTCATTTATTTTTATTTTTTTTACATTTTATCGTGCAAATATAACATTATGTTGTACCTATGCAAATATAACCGTATGTTGTGAAAATATGACCCAATTATTTTTATATATATTTTGTCGTGCAAATATAACTGTATGTTGTGCAAATATAACCGAAGTCTAGTTTTTTTTAACATGTCTTGCAAATATAACCGTATGTTATGCCTGTGTCAATACATTTTGGCGTGCAAATATAATAGTATGTTGTGCTTGTGCAAATATAAATGTATGTTGTGCTTGTCCAAATATAACTATATGTTGTGCAAATATAACATTTTTTTGTGCAAATGTAATATATATTTTTTCGACTTTTTTTTTTTCATTTCGGCACTTTTCGTTGTGCAACTATAATGATATGTTGTGCTCATATAACATTTTGTTGTGCAAATATAACTTTATGTTGTGCAAATGTAATATTTTTTTCTACTTTTTTTCTTCGTTTCAGCACTTTTCGTTGTGCAAATATAATTGTATGTTGTGCTCATATAACATTTAGTTGTGCGAATATAACTCGAAGTTGTGCAGATATAACATTATGTCGTGCGTCAGCACTTTCTGTTGTGCAAATATAACTTTATGTTATGCAAATATAATATTTATATTATATTTGCTTAAACAACCTTATGGAAAGGATATTCACATGCATCTATAGTTTAAAATTGCACTAATATATCTTATTATTGAACATTTATTATAAAATTTTGAATATTACTAGAGTTAGTATAAACTTTAGCCTATGCGGGATTCGAACCCACGTATTTGCGCATAAGCACATCGCTCTACCATTGAGCTAAGAGGCTTTTAAAACTCAATAATTACTAAACCAGAGATATTAATTGAATACTTGTAATATATCTATAACATTAAAAAAAGTGAAAAATAAGATATAATCGAAATCTTGTAATCGAAAACTTATAATTTGAATTTGATCAATTGAAATCTTGAATCCACATAAATATAATATTGATAAAAATTTATGCTTCTTTCTTGATAAGAGATTGATTTACTTCTTTCTTGATAAGAGACTGATTCTTTTACATTAAGACGAGTTCAAATGCATACCATTCAGTAGTAATAAATTGCTCATTGCACTGCCTGGTTAGCTTGACACTCGATACCTGAAAAATAACAGTCATATAAATCACCTAAAAAAGTGTAATCAACACGAAGGAATAGAAAAATAACAATCTTATAGATCTACGTGTCTTTAGAGTAACAAAAGTAGTACTAAATTGTGTTGGATTCCATATCTGAATTTGTGAACTAACGAAGAACTGGAATGGAGTTTTGGGAAGGAGACGAAATGAAAATGGAGGGAAAATTTGTGTTTATGTATTCATTGTCTATTACAGAACTTGCACTTGGGCTTTTATAGGCCCAGTCCATGACAAAGTACAGCTCGGTTTCTTAACAAATGATATAACCCGCTACCCATATACAAAGGACCCGGATCCTAACACCCCCCTCAAGATGGAGGTGGGGAAGAAACAACTCCAATCTTGCCAAGTATGGGAGCAAGGTGAGAGCCAGACACATTTTTGGTGAGGAAATCAGCCAATTGAGCACGCGAAGGCACATGATGGAGCGAGATCAGGACTTCCAAAAGCTTCTCCCTAGCATAATGGCAATCGAGTTCAATATGTTTCATACGCTCATGGTAGACGGGATTCTGAGCAATGTAGATTGCAACTTGGTTATCGCATTTGACGGGGACTGGAGTGATGCTTGGAACACCAAACTCACCGAGTAACCTTGTGAGCCAGGCAATTTCAGCGCACACTCGCCTAATAGACCTGTATTCTGCCTCTGCAGAAGAAAGGGACACACTCTGTTGCTTCTTTGATTTCCAGGACAACAAGCAGGAACCGAGGAAGATGACAAACCCACTGATAGAACGACGAGAAAAGGGACAGCTTGCCCAGTCTGCGTCGCAATAGGCATGGAGAGTGAAATTTGGGCTTTTAGTGAGCAAAAAACCCTTTGTGACAGATCCTTTCAAATATCGAAGAACATGATGGGCATTCTCCATATGAGCAGTCATAGGAGCTTGTAGAAACTGGCTTAGGAACTCCTCAGTGAAGGCCAAGTAAGGCATTGTGTGGACAAGGAAGTTCAGCTTCCCTACTAACCGACGATAAGAAGAAGGGTCATCCAATAAACTACCATCAGTAGGTGATAGCTGTAAATGAGGCTCCAGAGGACTAACCACAGGCGACTTTGGGCAAGGAAAATATGTAAGAAGATCAATCACAAAACGTTGCTGGCCAAGGAGGATCCCTCCATCGACCTTGGTGAATTCAATACCAAGGAAAAAGTACAACTCCCCCAAGTCCTTGATACGGAATTGAGCATCAAGGAAGGCCTTGAGATGCAGCATTTCAGAAGAGTCAATTTATGTGACTAAGATGTCGTCAACATCCACGGCCACAAAGCAAACTAGACCTTTGTATTTTTGAAAGAACAGGGAATAGTCACTTGCAGATTGTGTGTAACCACGTCTCCTGAGAGCAGCAGAGAGACGAGCATACCATTGCCTTGAGGCTTGTTTCAAGCCATACAAGGACTTCCTCAATCTGCACACCTTGTGTGGACCATCCACCAACAGTCCTAGAGGCACTTTCATGTACACTTCCTCGTCTAAATGCCCATGGAGAAACGAATTGTTGACGTCTAGCTGCATGACTACCCAGTCTCTTTGCAAAGCCATTGAGACCAATGTCCTGACAGTGGTCATTTTCACTACCGGAGAGAACGTTTCATTGTAATCTACTCCCTCCTTTTGAGTGAAACCTTTGACAACCAATCGAGCCTTATACCGTTCTATAGAACCATCAGCTTTCCTCTTAACTTTGTACACCCACCTGCACCCTATTGTCCTCTTCCCTTTGGGTAAATCAGTGATTTCCCAAGTACCATTGGCATCCAAAGCTCTAAATTCATCCTGCATAGCTCTCTGCCACAAATCAAAATCACAGGCTTCAGCAAAAGAAGAGGGCTCGTGATCAGGATGACTGAGAGTGGGTGCTGAAGCAGAAGGAAAAGAGCAATTGGAAGTAATGGTGTGGAAGTAGAATTCTGTGACTGAACATTGAGAGCAAGTATAGTCGGACAAGTAAGAGGGTGGGTTGTGAGTCCTTGATGAGCGTCTGAGAGACATTGTGGGAGGGACAACAGAGGGAAGGGCAGCTGGTGAATCTTGTGGAGATGACAAAACTAGATCATTAGAAGCTACAGCACCAGGATCAACATCAACCACCCGAGAATTGTCTTGCAAAGGAAATCCAAATTGAGGAGAATCACCAGCAGTAGCATTTGTGGTCATGTAGGGGAAGACATGTTCATGGAAAACCACGTCCCTAGATACTATGACCTGCTGGGTTTCAATATTGAGAAGTTTGTAACCCCTCTTCCCACCAGGATAGCCAAGGAGCACACATGGTGATGCTCGAGCAGAAAACTTGTCACGCCCATGTGACAAGGTAGAAACATAGCACAAGCATCCAAAACATCTAAAATAGTTGAAGGAAGGTGGGTGCTAATACAGTTTCTCAAAAGGAGACTACAATTTCAACAAATTGCTGGGGAGCCTATTGATGATGTGTACAACCATCACCACACTTTCTCCCCAAAAACGTTTAGGCATGCCAGATTCAAACATCAGACTCCTAGCAACCTCTAGGATGTGTCTGTGCTTTCGTTCAACTACCCCATTCTGATGAGTGGTTGCTGAGCAAGAACTCTGATACACAATGCCATGGTTGAGCAGAAACTGAGCATGGTCATTCCTACTTCCAAGCTCCATGGCATTGTTAGTTCTAATGGCTACAACCTTCCTACCAAATTGCCTTTCTACCAAGGCAAAAAACTGCTTCATAGCAGTGAAAGCAATAGCTTTGTTGGGAAGTAACTACACCCAAGTGACCCGAGTGAAGTCATCCACCATAGTCAGAAAATAACGACAACCGTCATAAGTAGGGATTCTATACGGTCCCCAGACATCCACATGCAGCAACTCAAAAGGAAACTTAGTCTTAATGGAACTCAAACCAAAAGGTAAGCGTGCCTGTCTAGACTTAGCACATATCAAAAAATACTTCAAGTCTAGAGAATAATCATTTCTCTTGGAGATAAACTTCATACCTTGCAAACTTCTAGATGGAAGATGTCCCAATCTCTTATGCCAAATTGAGACATCAACCATACCTGACGCTTAATTTGAAGAACTGTGAGAATGAGCGGCAACTTGATTTGCATGCCTGTATCCAATGAGAAAGAGACCCCTTACCAGCTCACCAATCTTCAAAGGACTTTTCATGGAAGGAGCATGTAGGTAACAACCATTTACAGTGAACAAAACAAAGCAGTTAAGCTCTCAAATCAGTTTCCCAACTGATATTAAATTGCACTTAAAATTAGGAACAAGGAAGGTGTTGTGCAATGTTAGCCCTTGCATAATTTCCACAGTCCCTGCTGAAGTGATATAAGTTGTCTCTCATGTTGGCAAGGTGATTGTGAAAGGCCTTGAAAGCTTATAATGAGACTTGAACAAATTGAGATCGCTACACATGTGGCCACTTGCCCCACTGTCAACGATCCAAATTCGTCCATCAAGAACTTGTTTGGACAAAAAAGTACCTGAAAATCCTACAAAGTCATCAGCTACAAGTTCCTTTCCACGAGATCCTAATCCAGTAGCCTGCAGCAAGGAGACTAGATGTGCAATTTGTTCACTGGCGAACTCACTTTTCTGGTTCTGATTCACACTTCCTGCAAATTTCTTTTCTCCACCATCTTTCTTGTCTCTATTCTCGGCATAACCTGTTGGAAAGCCGATTATGAAAAAGCAACGATCTATGGTGTGGTTAGTTTTATTGCAATTTGTACAGAACAAAGGTTTCCTCTCAAATCTCCCTTTGTCCCTTTCTGAATTTCCTTTTCCAGAACCTGTGCTTCCAGAATTTCCAGATCAAGTTCCGGAACTGTTGGACCCAGCAGTATTCGGCCTACATGCAGGGTTTGACGTCTTGGCGTTCATCGAAACCCCTTCTCCCTGATTAGATCCATCACTTCCGTTGTTCTCCCTCTGACTTTCTTCCTGTGTAAGAAGAAAATAGACTCGATCCATGTCTGGCAGAGGTTCCATTAACAAAATGGAACCTCTAACAATTGTATAGGACTCGTTCAATCCCATCAACAACCGTATAACTCTTTGATTCTCATGATACTGATCAAACTTCGCAACATAATTGCAAGTGCAACCACTACACGAACATGACGCCAAAATTTTAATATTGTCCAGCTCGTCCCAAAGTATCTTCATCTTAGTAAAATAGTCTTGAAAGGAGCTTGTACCTTGCTTCGTGATTGCCAATTCCTATCGGATTGAGTACAACTGTGTTCCTCCGACTTTATTGAATATGGATTCAAGTTGACGCCACACAGCCTGCGCGGTGTCATTATAGATCACACTGCATTTGATCTCCGGACTCAAGTTGTTGGTGATCCAGCTAAAAACCATGTCGTTACACCTCTCCCATAGCCTGAAGTTTGGAGAATCTACAGGGGGCTTCGGAATGGTTCCATTCGCAAATCCGACTTTGTTCTTTGCAGACAATGCAATCCCGACTGAACGCCGCCACTCTCCAAATCCTTTGCCTGCGAACATCACTGCGAGAATTAAATCAAAAGTAGGAAATTGATAGACGGAATCAAATCAGATTGCTAGATCTGCTCTGATACCATGTTGGATTCCAGATCTGAATTTGTGAACTAAAAAAGAACTAGAATAGAGTTTTGGGAAGGAGACAAAATGAAAATGGAGGGAAAATTTGTGTTTCTGTATTCATTGTCTATTACAGAACTTGCACTTGGGCTTTTATAGGCCCAGCCCATGATAAAGTACAGCTCGGTTTCTTAACAAATGATATAACCCGCTACCCATATACAAAGGACCCGGATCCTAACAAATTGCTGAGTGCTTAGTGAACTTACAATTGATTCATGAACATCTTGTCCGATGTCCCATTTAATTCAAATGGTAGAAGTTCATTTTTTTTATTAGGTAAAAATTAGGATAGAGGACTATCCAAGCGTATCCTTTCGGATGAGATCCTGAAGATCTGTATTAGATGTTATATGGACCCCAGAGGCAGAGTGACAAAGGTATGCAACCTTATATCTCGTAGGATGACCTATCCCAGCGCGGGGTATATGAGAAAAGGAAACTTTCCTCATATCTCGTAGGATGACCTATATATCAGGCAGAGTCATTTCTGCCTCCCAAGGGCATCTTATATCATGTTTTAGGTAATCAATGATAATTTTAGAGTCACCTTCAATGATCATGTGTTGTATATTCAGCTTTTTGGCCTCAATTATTCCTAGTTTTAAAGCCGTTGTTTCAGCCATTAGTGGTGATAAAATCCCAAGACGCTTATATAATATTTGAATGGGCTTACCATTCTAGTCTCTAATGATGATGCCAGCCGGTGGTTTTAGCCATTTCTTTTGTTTCATCTTTTCTTTTCGTTGTTTGTTTCTATCCTTTGATGGACAGTTCAAGGGTCGTATCCTTTGATGGACAGTTCAAGGGTAGGTCGGGCTGATCAAAATCTTCAAACTGGCAAGCACGAATCCAATTTTCAGATTGCCTAACACAAAACGCCTCAATGGTCTTAATCGTCGAAATTTTTTGGTTCCTAAAACAACCCCATTCCGGAAGTACAAAATTCCCCACTATTTTGTTACTATCGTCACTAATAGAAAATAGGCTTTTGAGCCCGGGCGTTTCGAATAATAGAGCCCGGATATATAGGAAATGGAGTCCGGGCATCAGCTTAATGTGATAATAGGTAAAGAGCCCGGACCCAAAAAGCACACGCTCAGGCTATTAGAGTCCAGTCCGAATCTGGTTAAAAATCTCCCAAAATTTGTAGCTCGGATTGTATTTTAATATCCGGGTTATTTGGGGTGTCAAATATCCCGGATATTTGTACTCCGGGTTATTTTCCCTATCAACAAGGCCCACATATTGGAGGTTATATAGCCCGGACATTGGTAGATCCGGGCTATTTGTACATAAATTTTACAGCAATTTTGCATTGCTTATATTTCCCGGATATAATAGTCCGGGCTCTTTTATATACATATTTTTTTAATTGCCATTTTTGGTAGGCCCTATTCCACATGTACGTTTTTACATTGTTCCTATTCACCTGTTTTACAAATATATTCCGCACATAGAAACACCAACACAGTGCAAGATTGATTATAAACAAAAGAGTAAACATGTTCTCATTAAGATAAGCAAAAAACTAGTCAAATCCAAATCGATGTCCATGAACATGCTCAGTACAAGATCTTGTCTCTCCTTTGCATAGTAGAACCAATAGTCTGCTAATAGCTAAAACAAAACATAACTAGAGTTCATATGCCAAAAGACACAAATGATATGCTAGAATTGACCGGCAATCTCGGTGGGTTTTTCGTCTGACATGAAGCGCAACCCGCTGAAGCTAATATATCCTTCCATCCTGCAAAAATCAGCAGCAATAAGCACAACAAAAAAGCTAAATAAAACCCAACTAAGGCGCTGTTGTAAGAAGGAAATCGAGTTCAAAATATAATAAAATAAATCAAACCAGATTCGTGCCCACGCAAATGATTACAAGACCTCCTCCTGATGCAGCAGCGTAAGTCAGGATTGATCCTCGAGTAAGCGTGTCAGCAGATCTTAGATAGCAGAGGAATCTCAAAGGCAGAAAATCAACCAGACACACAGAAATAACAAAGAAAAACAGAAAAGACAGCAAAGACAACAGCTTTTTGGTCGATATCGACCACTGTTGCTCGATATCGAGTAAGCAAATCGACCACAAAAGCTCAAAATCGACTGACAGAAACCAAAACCAAACAAAGTAACTCGACTTTAACCAACTAAACTCAACATCGACCAGATTGCTCGATGTCGACCAAATCTTCTTGAAATAGAGTAACTCAGAAACTAAAACTTGCAACTTTTCGAACGAAAACGAATGTAAATACGAAATTAACTCAATAAACTAAAGACTTCTAAGATCAAGGCATCAACACCACAACGATAACCATGCAAAATAACACATAAAGGCATAAAAGATCATGCTTTCATCAAATAACTTTCGTTATTAACAAATAAGAAAATAGGGGCTTTCTCATAAATCCTAATTGTTACTAACCCTTTTCACATAATTAATCCAAGTTGTATTAGGATCACTTTCGCTTCATGTTGTAAGGAGGAAATCGAGTATGCAAAATAGAATATAAATAAACTAAGGCAAACCAGATTCCGTCCCTTGCAAATAATTACAAAACCTCCTCCTGATGTAGCAGCGGGAAGTCAGGATCGATCCACGAGGAAGCGTGTCAGAGGATCCTAGGAAGCGGAGAAATCTCACAGAAATCGACAACAGTAGTCCTAGACCTCGAGTACAACAACTCGACAGAAGATCGGACAGTCGAACGCAGCGCAACATCTCTCGGCAAAGGCTACTCGATCTCGACAAAGGGCTACTCGAGATCGAGTAAAGTCCTCGTCGACGTCGGCTTGTCTTGGTCGAGTACCTGCACACAGAAGCTACAGCGACCTAAGTCGAAGATCAGTAGTCGAGATCGAGTTGTGCTATTCGATCTCGAGGAAGATAGGGAATAAAAACGAAATAAAGAAAATTCAAAGGCTTTGGGGATTCGAACTAACAAGTAGTAGATGCTCAAAATATGATATAAGTCGGATCTTTACCTCAAACGCGCAGGGCTATCGTCGGGCTCGCCCCAACCCTAGAAGTGGGTGGACTACTCGCGCTCCATCGCAACCTCAGACATTGATGTATGAAAAGAAACTTGCATTAAACTAAATTCAAAGCCTTTACAATCCCGGCAATCCAACTCTCGTTGAATGCCAAAACCCTAAAACCTTTGAACTCCTAAACTTCTCTGTGACCTACTTCTCTACTTCTGAATTGAATGAATAAAACTCAGCCCCATGGGCTTTATTTATAGGCTTCTAAACCTTGCTACTCAAGGATAGAAACATCTATATATATCTAAAACTATATCTAAAAGGCTTAATGATAAATAAAACCAACAACATAATTAAATCTAAATAAGGGAAATATATCTAAAAGTCTTAAGTGGATAAATCTTCTTCTTCCATGATGTATCTTGATAGATCGGATAGAACTATGCAATCTTCGGCCCCAAGGAATCCCAATCCGAGTAGGATAGATCAAAATGCGTTACGCGGCTTCTGAAGGCTTCCTCGATCTCGAGTAAGGCTACTCGATCTCGAGTAGAAGTGTTGGTCGACTGGCTGGCTCGGCGTCTCGGGTTGCTGGTGCTCGACTGGCTCGGATAGGGCTTCTGGGCGTCGTCGATCTCGAGTACCCTTACTCGATCTCGAGTAAAGGTGGCTCGTCGCCTAGGTCTTCTCGGTAGCGTCGGGTAGATCTTCTCGATGTGCTCGGTCATGGCTCCTCGGCTTTGTCGACATCGGGTAACAGTCCTCGATCTCGAGGAAGATGTCCGGGCATGGTCGGGTAGTCTCTCCTCGGCATCCTCGGGTGGCCTTCTCGACTCATGGTTGTCTGTGAAGCTTTGTCGACATCGAGTAATGGCACTCGATCTCGAGTAGGTTGCTGGAGCCGGGTTGTTCGTCTTCGGCTTCCCGACATGATCCTCCTCGATCCTGGCAGGAGTCTAGACATGGCGTGTCGAGATCGACTAAGGCTTGTCGATGTCGAGTAGCTTTGAGCTCCGGTTCTTGCTTCTTGATTTTCTCCCGAAATGGTTCCATATTCTGTAATATTAAACAGAAACTTATGTAGATCTCCATTTCTGACAAATAAGCATATACTACATAAATTCGACATATTCCCAACCCGAAATATGCAAAATGTATAGAATATGGAACTAAAATATGCATACAGACATGGCTACTTTAGAGACATCAAATCACCCCATACTTAGACTTGCTTGTCCTCAAGCAATAACCAAACAATAACCAAGACATACAACACATCCTTCAAGTCTTCGCCCTTTGTCAAAAGCAACATCTTAGTTTGTAGCAATGTAAGACAAGTGAATTTAACGTCATCACACATATATGAGCGATCCATAAGCATAGGCAATATAAATCCAACCTTACAGGAGTAATGTGTTTACACTCAGCTCTCAATGTGTTTAGGCTATGAAGATCAACTCTCAACTCGATTCCATATACAATCTCATAAACGTTGTAATTTAAATATGAATCCACTTCGCAACCAATTATGAAAATGCAACAAGAATTATCAGGAGGACTTCGCTCAATAGAAGTCTTCAAAGAAGATTCCATTCGGCGGGGTTGTAATGGGGCTTGGTAATAAATATAAGGGTATGGAATTATTTGGCCATGTGGTGCTTAATATAATTCGGGAATCAAGACTCCTAAATCTCCAACACAACCAAACCATAACTTCTCAGTCATATGCATTAATCAAACTCTCCCACTTTATCTCAATGAAACATGTAACCTTTCAAACTTTCTCAACCTCTCCAAAGTATGTATCTTCCGAAATAATGAAAGAAATAAGGTAAATTTGGCTCATGCACTTTATTCATAAATATATATACTTTTTTTTTCTCTTTTTTTATCGAATATTTTTTTTTGAAACGAAAATAAATAAAATAATACTAATGCTAGTGCATTTATATGGTGAGCCAAAAGTCCTTTTCCATAATATGCATAGCAAGATAAAAATTTAAAACCAACCCATATCTCAATAAATTCCACAATCCTTCCTACTTGAAATGCAACATAAGCTCCTTTTTTCCACAAACCATTCTTTCAACCAACTCTAAGTCTTAATTCCCAAATGGGGGTCAGGCTCAATTTGGCTAAGGATAATTTTGTGGAGTTTATAATAAAAGTCTCAGGCTAATGTTCTGGCTTCAAGCAGTGATAATGCAGGGTCGGTAAAAAGAGGATAAAATTGGCTCATGCACTTTATTCATAAATATATATACTTTTTTTTTTCTCTTCTTTTTTCGATTTTTTTTTAAACGAAAATAAATAAAATAATGCTAATGCTAGTGCATTTATATGGTGAGCCAAAAGTCCTTTTACATAATATGTAGTTGACTTCGAGCTTTTCCTCCTTTCTCAGAACTGCTGTAAATTGCTTCGATTTCTGCAAAATTAAACAAAAACTGGTGTAGATTCCATAATTTGGCAAATAAGCATAAACTAAATAGATTCTGTAATATTTTAGCCCAAATGTATAAAATGCATGCATAAAATGATATAAAAGTAACTATAAAACATGGCGAATTAGGCTCACAACAAACACCCCATACTTAAGCTTGTTTGTCCTCAAGCAATACTTTTAATTGTCATTCAGAGGAAGAAATCAAGACTCTCAACATATTAGATTCATTCTCATATAACCCTACAATCAATTACCATCCTCAAAAAGGTACTAATGTCACAAATCCATTCATGTGCAATAAAAACAACATCCACTCACAAAAGGAGGGTTATGCAAAAACAATTCATGTGACAAAGCATTAATAATCAAGAGGCTTTTAATTTAAGCTCAAATAAGGAGTAGATTGGTAAAAGGCTAAAGGTGGGATATTTTTGGCCATGTGGTGCTAATGATCCGGGGAAATGGAGTACTTTCCAAACTTTCATACCACATTCATTCTTTCTTTTAATTTCTCACCTTTCTCTCATCGCTCATTGCTTTTTTTCAATATAATGCTTTTACCTCTCTAACCTCAGCACTGCCTTCTCGCGAGTCGCAAAAATGGGTGTCATGAATGGCCCCGGATACTTAGTGCTTTGGACTCCTCACCTGTGTATCCCATCTCGCCGAACTATTATCTCAACGAGCAGGGTCGATCTACCTTTATCTCTGGAGGTGATCGATTTTTTTCTTACTCGTTAAATTTTCCATATATTTCAAATAATTTCCTACCAAACTCCAATAATGATATATAACAACACAATAACCATATAATAATCTCCATAATGTAGCTTTCATTCTCAACATAATCTCCGGATGGAAATAAGGTAAAGAATGGGCAATATTTAGATCATGTGGAGCATAATATGAAATCAGGCATAAATATGGCTTTTGTGATACATAAGGATAGGTAAGGCTAGGATATAACAATATGAGAATTATGGAAATATAAAGTCCTCCATCCTTTTATTATGCAACATGTCAAAAGCAACATCAAATTTTACCTCATTTCATGGTATTCAATAAAAATGTCCACTTCATTGTGACTTCCCTTTACTAGGCAATTTCATGCTATATCTCTAATCAATCCAATTTTGCATCGTCGAGTTCAATATTAAACTTCCATGACATTAATAAAAATTTTCAATGGGGTTGATTTTTCTTTAAAGTTTGGAAAACATGCATATAAGCACATAAATCAATAATGAATTCCAAAATAGCCATGTATAAGCAATTCAAGAAATAAACTTTTAAAATGCACACATAATGTCAAATATATCAAATATGCACAAAGTAAGCCCTTCCCCCACCCCATACTTAAACATTACAGTGTCCTCACTATATAAAAAATAAGGGTAAAGAAAGAAACTTACTAGACAGGTGTGCAGGATGTCAAAAATCAAGTGTAATGTTGCTGCAGAGCTGGTCGACATCGACATGGGCTGGTCGATTTCAAGGAAGTTGGTCGATGTCGACCAAGGTTACTCGAGATCGAGTAAGGTGATGCCTCCAGGGTGGTTTTCCTCGACCACATGCTCATTTTTGCTCGAGATGTTTGGTCAATTTCGAGTATATTACTCGACGTCGAGTAAGTCTGCATCTTCTTCTTCCTACAAGATTCGTTAGACGGAAAATATCCACAATAGAAAAACTTAAAATAATGTCCAAAACAAAAAACCAAAATTCACTCAAGAAAGCATAGGGATTTTTTATTAACATAAACATATAAAGAGAGGATAAAATTGACTTAAAAGGTGCCTCCATCATTTAATTCTCATTAACATAAACATATAAATGCATTGGCTTTGAATAACTATCACAATATTTAGAGATGCATAGGAAGAGTAAATACACTCAAGAAAGAAGAGGGATTTTTAATGTTCTCCCTATAAGGCCAAAATTCTCACTAGGACAATTTTTGTTGAATTTTAACCTTTAGTTTAGAATCATATGTGCTCAACTTCATCACAAGTTCACAATCCACATAAAACAATTTCGAGGACTTAGGCTAAACCTTCCAAACATGCCACAGGATTTATATGATCAAGTCAATCATTATTTATCATCATAGGACATCTAAGTTAGGGTATAAAAACTAAAACAATGCAAAAAATTTAAACATGCATTTTTTTCTTTTTTCGACATTATATATATATTTTTTTATTTTTTATGTAACTAAAAAGACAAGACTAAAGTATGACAAAAATGCATAAAACTTTAAACATGAATGCATAACCTAAAAATTAAAATTTCACCATGTAAAACCAAAAGCAAGACTAAAACATATAATAATGAAAATAAAAGCAAGACTAAAACATATAATAATGAAAATGAGCCCTTCCCCCACCCCATACTTAAAATATACAGTGTCCCCACTGTATAAAACTTAAATAACAACAAGAGTAAAGGAAAGAACTCACATGATAACATATCAAGGAGGGCGAACCAGTGCAGTTTGAGTAGATATGCTTGTCGATCTCGAGTACAGGGTACTCGATCTCGAGGAGCTTCGTCTGCGTCCAGTGGCTTCTGAAGTCGAGGAGCTTCTGGTGGCTTAGTCGATATCGAGTTAGCCTACTCAACATCGATGAGTTTCTGGGCTGCTTCTCCTTGTCGTCGTCGACTTGGCCTTCGTCGATTCTGACTGTTTTTCAGGGACTTCTTTATTCCACTTTTCGCGATCCTTATATGCTTGCCGACCTAAAAGCGTTAGATTGCACACAAAAACAAGACTATCCACATGAAGTATTCTAAAAGACATAAAACTAAAACCAAAAAACCAAAAACCAAAAAGTTCAAAAGTCCCAAAATTCATAAAGTTTAATATACATGCTCTAGATTTTAGAGTCGCTAGGCCGACTTCTCCGTTTGCGCTCAAGGACCATTAGTGCGGGGCCCGCTCATGCTTGCCCCTTCTCCTGGATCATCTAGGTCCTGATGGTAGTATGCAAGTTGAGCTGACAGGTGGTTGCTTGCATCATCTCCCTTCTCTTTCTTCTTCTTCCTTCTAGCTTTTAGCTTTCGCAGATTCTCTCGCCACGGGGCCTTACCTCCCCTTAAATTATTGATAAATTTCTTTATGGACTGAGGGGGAGTAGAATTCATACCTGAGCTTACCTTTTCGGACCCAAAATAGAAATCTTTGGGCTTGGGGCTAGTCGATGTCGAGTACTGTTGGTGGAGATCGAGTACAGGGACCCCATACTTAGGCTCTAGGCAAGTCTGTGGCTCAACAGAGGAAGTCGACATCGACAAAGTCTTGTCGAGATCGAGTAGAACCCTTTTCGAGATCGAGTTGCTCTTGTCGACCTCGAGTACAGTGTTGGCGTTTTCCTCCGCTGTTTGCTGGGTCCCGTGGTTGCTGATGCATTTCACCTCTAGCCATGAAATTTCCTCCTTTACAGGGCCAAAAGAGAAATCTAAAACCTCATTGCCTATGGTGAAGGTGAGCGATCGATTCTGGACACTAATTCTGGCATATACAGTAGCTAAGAATGGTCTACCAAGAATAATAGGTCTAGTAGGATCTTCAGCACAGTCTATGATAAGGAAATCTGCTTGAACAAAGAATTTACCAACCTGGACGGGGACATTCTCAACTATACCTATAGGGATGACCACTGTATTGTTCACCATGTATAGTTTGGCATGTAACGGCCCGGGATTATGATTCCCGAGTTACGTTTTGAGGGATGAAACCCCTCGTTAGGACCTTGCGCTCCGAGTACAGGTTGAAGGTTTCAAAACCTACTTTAATGTTTTCAAAGGGGGATTTCATACCCAAAATCGAAGGGATCGTTGGAATCCCCGGGGAAGTCCCCTGTACCTGTCGTAAGTCTAAGCGTGGAAATCAGAAATCATGCGACTAGCGAAAACAAGTGTAATACAAGAGGGTGCCACAACAGAGCCGGGTCAAAACGGAGTCTAAAGTGTAAATCCAAAAATATAATCAGAGTCTGGTGAAGTCTATAACTCCAGCGCTCACTCTCCGCCGACAAAATGACCCGCGCAATAAGCAAAGAGCACCGATAGGATGAACATAAATAATACCTAAAAAAAATTGATATGGGGCGGGATCAGATCGATGCCCACTTTAGCTCTGCATCCCAACCATAAGCACACATATACGCTATACCTAATAAAGATGCTTCTAGATGCATGGCGGAATATTAACACACTAACATGCTCCTAAGATCAAGTACATAATAATAATAAGGCCTTAGCACAGAATACCAAGTGGTATATCCCTCTCCTACCTCCACCCCCTTCCGAAAGGGCGGAGACTGGCCAGCTCGTGAATGCATTCCATCATAATTGGGCGGCACGCATGCCTAACCCGTTCCACAATAAAGCCCGCAGGCATCTCATAATATAAGGAAGTGCATGACTCGATTGACTCAGGACGGGACCCGATGAGACTAGGTCATCCTATAACCCTAGCAATGACTCTAGTTACTTCACAGATAACGGCCGTTCTGTTTACATACGCATAAAGAAATAGAATGCTCAATGGTCGATGCAACCTAGCATGGCACTACATGGCATGCTGATCATGAATGCAAGCACCTAGTATATCATGCACCTAAAGCAGGGAATAGCTCTATTCAATCTGAGTAAGCTCCGAAGAGACTTACCTGGTATCGCAGAACAGCAAAAGGCAATCAACCAGGCATTATGAAATCCGACACGTCACAGATGGTCACCTAACAAGTATAAGCACATCAATGAGTCTACCTCTAAAGCACACAAAGCATAGAATTATCACACACACAACTTCACAACTTAACATAATAACCATCACATCATCATTTTCATAATATCCACCTTATCTCGTAATCTATCATCTCAATATCTCACAACCATACTCAATATAATTCTCCAATTCATCAACTTAAGATAATTCCAATTCATACTTAACCAATTTGCATGCTATCATCTCACAATCTTACTTAGCATATAATTGCACATCTTCAACATAATCATATAACATTTAACCACAATTAATAAATCACCACAATATTATATCTTAAATCTCAAAACAACATTTTATATCTTAATCCCAATAATTTTACATACTACTTCTAACATCATTTTATTCTAACATCTTTATAAAATATCTATAAAATCCCAACAATATTCATTTAATCAAAACATCCCTTTTTAAATTACTAACCCAACCTTAATTTATTTAAATTACCAAAACACACCTTCTTATTTTATAAAATCCAAACCGGCCCCTTTGTTTTAAATCAACCCCAAACCGAGCCCTTATTTTGTTAAACCCAAAGTCGAGTTTTCAGACAAAAATTAGGCCCAAAACCGGTTTTGTTTTAAAAGGAAAAAGGCCCAACATTCCCCTTTTAAAATACCAAACTCGGTCCAAAAAAAAATTAGGCCCAATGGCTCCACATTCATTTCTTTCTTTCAATTCAAACCGAGCTGGGGATTCTAAAAGAAAAGAATGGGGCCCAGGTGAGGTGGCGCTGATTTGGTGGGCTGGCCCACAAGTCTTCTTCCTCCCCATTTTGTTTGAAAGAAACAGAGAACAAGCCTCCATTTTTGGTTGCCCAGAACCGACGGAAAGGAGGAGGAAATGAGGGACCTCCGGCGGCGGCGCTCCGGAAATCCGGCCACCCAGCCTCGCCGGCCACCCCGACAGACACGCCCGAGACAAGAAGGAAGGGAAGAAGAAGGAAGAGAGAAGGCTCACCGAGGGGTTCGACGTCGGAAAGCTCGGAGCTCCGGGGAGGCTGTCCGGGCTGCGTTGGGACTCGTCGGAAGCTCGAGGAAGCTCGCCAGGCCCTGGATTGAAGGTTTGAATCATCAAGACGGATCCTTGCTTGATTTGAAGGTGAAGGAGAGAAGGGGGGGGGGGGCGGAGCTTACCGTTCGGAATGAGGGAGCAGAGAGGGAGAGAGGTGGCGGCGGCGGCAGTGCTCCGGGGTGCTGGCGACGGAGGCGTGATGGTGGAGGTGTGGTGGCGTGGTGGAGGTGGCGTGGTGGAGGTGGCGTGGTGGAGGTGGCGGTGGAGCTCAAAGCAACGGTTTTGGGCTTGTCTGACAGTGAATGCCAAGAGAGAGGAGAGAAGGGTAGCAAGTGTGGATGGGCTGATTTTTCAATGGTCAAATTGCAACAAAAGAGGTCTGATTTTTTTTGTGAAGAGTAATGTGTTGTTTGTTTGCTAAAATAAGTAAAACCAAGTAGAGAGGGAGGGAAGGTGAGGATAAGATTTTCCCAAATTGGAATAGGGTGAGTTGGATGGATAAGGATTCGGAATATGACGGAATTGAGATCTCGGGTCGGGAATTTAAATTTCCGCTGATTGGTCGTTCAAAACTCGAAATGAAAGACGGAATTGATATTTAAATCGAAAAATTGGGCCGGAATTTATTTTTAAATTCATTTTGATTTTCTTTTTCCGATAATTAATATTAAAAAAAATCCGAGCCTTTACATGGCATCCATAGGCTCTATGCATCCTATTTTTACTTTCCGCCAGATGGATAAAGGCATGATGCTCACACTTGCTCCTAAATCACACAGAGACTCATATTTATATTGTCCAAAACCCACAGTAATAGAAAACTTACCAGGGTCAGGTCTCTTTTCATGGAAGTGGAGTACTTTGCATTTGCCTGCGATCTCTGAGATGGATCGCTTCTTACTTAGGATTTCTTTATGAAATTTAACATATCCAGGCATCTCTTGCAAGGCTTCTGTAAAAGGAATAGAGATATTCAGTTCTTGCATCATATTAACAAATCTGGTAAACCTACCTGTAGTGGGATCTTTCTGTGCCTTGGAAGGGAAAGGCAGTGGCTTTTTCTGCTTCGGAGCCAGATCAAACGTTGAAGGTGTTGCAGAGTCATCGACGTCGGCTTCCTGGTCCTCGATCTCAACTAGAGGCTAATCGAGATCGACTTGGGTGGTCGATTTCGACTTGCTGGGCTGCGCAGTAGAGTCCGAGCTCAGCTTCTGGTCCGTGTCGAGCAGATTTTTGTCGAGGTCGAGTAGAGTCTCCTCGAGATCGAGTTGCTTCTCTGCCTTGTCTTGCTGTTTCCCGACCTCTGGCTCGTGTAATTGATGCCCACTTCTGAGTTTGATAGCTGCGACGTGTCCGGTCTTCCCTTTAGGATTTGGTTCTGTTTGCCCCGGGAGTTGTCCGGATGGTCGTGGGATCTGTGCAGCGATTTGACCCATCTGAGTCTCTATTCCCCTTTTCCAGATGTCCAGTTCTCCAAATTTTGCAGTGATGTTCTGGAACTGGTTGTTGATGGTGCCCTGATTCCGACGCATCTCCTCAAGCATGAGTTGCAGATCATCCTTCTTTTGATTCCTTTCTGGATGTCCTGGAGCTCTGTAGGGTGGCGGGTTACTAGGAGGACCTTGGTTCCACTGTGGTTGATAAAACCTTTGATCTCCCATGTAGCGATTTGGACCCCCAGCGTAGGCTGCCTCTTCATGTGTCTCTGCCATTCTGACTTGCTCAGTGTGTGGGCACTCAGTAGTAGTGTGCCGCTGTGATCCGCATTCGATGCAAGGCTGATTGACAGACAAATATTTGACTTGCTTGAGGAGCTTGCGATTCTGGTCTCTATAGAACTGCTCCCTGACATCTGGGTCAATCTCCTTTGCTGGCTCATAGAGTGGCATAGATGTTGCTGGCCTGGCATAGGAGTTCTCCTCATAGTTCGCAGTAGACCCATATTTGTTGTCATAATTGGTGAGCTTGTGTAGCACACCCCAGGTGTCAATTGGCGGCATCGTCAGATACTCATAGCGAGTATCTGGCGTAGGGTGGCTGTCCATGAGTAAGGCAAGATCGCAGCAGTTCTTTGTAGCGTTCACATGCCTTTGCCAGCGGTTCCCCTTGCTTCTGTTTGAAGGCGGTGATTTTCTGGCGGAGGAGTGCTTTCTTGGCGGGTGGGAAGAATTTATTCAGAAATTCTTGCTCTACTTGGGCCTATGTTGTGAGTGATCTTGGTTTCATCCCTTCAAGCCACTTCAGTGCAGGCCCAGCAAGAGACCAGCGAAAAGCTTTCATCTTGACATATTCCAAAGTTGTACCTTCGGCAAGAGTACGACACATGTCAGAAAAATTGATAATATGTTCAAGAGGACACTCATTAAATTTGCCATAAAAAGCATTATTTTTAAGTTCTATAAGAAATTGAGTGCGAATTTCAAAAGAGTTATCAGGGATTAGAATCGCCGATTCAGGCACGACGAGCGTTGGATGCATATAATCCTCTGCAGTGGTTGGGAATTGGGCAAGCTCAGCTTCTTCTTGCCTTGCGCGCTCAGCTTCTTGTTCCCTCGCTGCCCTTTCAGCAGCGATAGTAGTATCCTTTGCGGCTAGTTCCCTTGTAAGCCTTGCAATCAGCTGTTCTTGCATCTCAACAGCCGCCATGGCTCTTTGTAGTTTAGCTCTGATGTGTAGAAGGCATTCTGGTTCGTCTAAGCCGTCAAACTCAGGTGGTTGACTAGAACGGCGCATAAACCTGAAAGGTAACTCAAAGTAGATGTGAGATTCAACTACCTAAGGCACGAATGATAGCTTCCCCAACAACGACGCCAATTTGTTGTAAGGAGGAAATTGAGTATGCAAAATAGAATGTAAATAAACTAAGGCAAACCAGATTTCGTACCTTGCAAATAATTACAAGACCTCCTCCTGATGTAGCAGCGGAAAGTCAGGATCAATCCACGAGGAAGCGTGTCAGCGGATCCTAGGCAGCGGAAAAATCTCACAGAAATCGACAACAGTAGTCCTAGATCTCGAGTACAGCAACTCGACAGAAGATCGGACAATCGAACACACCGCAGCAACTCTCGGCAAAGGCTACTCGATCTCAACAAAGGGCTACTCGAGATCGAGTAAAGTCCTCGTCGACGTCGGCTTGTCTTGGTCGAGTACCTGCACACAGAAGCTACAGCGACCTGGGTCGAAGATCAGTAGTCGAGATCGAGTTGTGCTATTCGATCTCGAGGAAGACAGAGAATAAAAATGAAATAAAGTAAATGCAAAGGCTTTGGGGATTCAAACTAAACTGTATGAAAAAGGGCTTCCAAGATTGGGGTTTGCAACAACGATAACCAAGCACGCATAAGGCAAGAATAAAACAGATAATCATGTGAATCGCATCAAATGACTAAGCTTTCGCCTTTTCCAACAATTAGACAACCCTTTCAAGAAACCCTAATTGTCTCTACTAATTTTATGTTTACAATCCAAGTTGTTAGGATGGACCTCCATTAGATGGGTAATAAACACATAACAAGTAGCAGATGCTCAAAATATGATAAAAGTCGGATCTTTACCTCAAACGCGCATGGCTATCGTCGGGCTCGCCCCAACCCTAGAAGTGGGTGGACTACTCGCGCTCCATCGTAACCTTAGACATTGATGTATGAAAAGAAACTTGCATTAAACTAAATTCAAAGCCTTTACAATCCCGGCAATCCAACTCTCGTTGAATGCCAAAACCCTAAAACCTTCGAACTCCTAAATTTCTCTGTGACCTACTTCTCTACTTCTGTATTGAATGAATAAAACTCAGCCCCATGGGCTTTATTTATAGGCTTCTAAACCTTGCTACTCAAAGATTGAAACATCTATCTATATCTAAAACTATATCTAAAAGACTTAATGATAAATAAAAACAACAACATAATTAAATCTAAATAAGGGAAATATATCTAAAAGTCTTAAGTGGATAAATCTTCTTCTTCCATGATGTATCTTGATAGATCGGATAGAACTATGCAATCTCCGGCCCCAGGGAATCCCAATCCGAGTAGGATAGATCAAAACGCTTTACGCGACTTTTGGAGGCTTCCTCGATCTCGAGTAAGGCTACTCGATCTCGAGTAGAAGTGTTGGTCAACTGGCTAGCTCGGCGTCTCGGGTTGCTGGTGCTCGATTGGCTCGGATAGGGCTCCTGGGCGTCGTCGATCTCGAGTAAAGGTGGCTCGTCGCCTAGGTCTTCTCGGTAGCGTCGGGTAGATCTTCTCGATGTGCTCGGTCATGGCTCCTCGGCTTTGTCAACATCGGGTAACAGTCCTCGATCTCGAGGAAGATGTCCGGGCATGGTCGGGTAGTCTCTCCTCGGCATCCTCGGGTGGCCTTCTCGACTCATGGTTGTCTGTGAAGCTTTGTCGATATCGAGTAATGGCACTCGATCTCGAGTAGGTTGCTGGAGCCGGGTTGTTCGTCTTCGGCTTCCCGACATGATCCTCCTCGATCCTGGCAGGAGTCTAGACATGGCGTGTCGAGATCGACTAAGGCTTGTCGATGTCGAGTAGCTTTGAGCTCCGGTTCTTGCTTCTTGATTTTCTCCCGAAATGGTTCCATATTCTGTAATATTAAACAGAAACTTATGTAGATCTCCATTTCTGACAAATAAGCATATACTACATAAATTCGACATATTCCCAACCCGAAATATGCAAAATGTATAGAATATGGAACTAAAATATGCATATAGACATGGCTACTTTAGAGACATCAAATCACCCCATACTTAGACTTGCTTGTCCTCAAGCAATAACCAAACAATAACCAAGACCTACAACACATCCTTCAAGTCTTCGCCCTTTGTCAAAAGCAACATCTTAGTTTGTAGCAATGTAAGACAAGTGAATTTAACGTCATCACACATATATGAGCGATCCATAGGCATAGGCAATATAAATCTAACCTTACAGGAGTAATGTGTTTACACTCAGCTCTCAATGTGTTTAGGCTATGAAGATCAACTCTCATCTCGATTCCATATACAATCTCATAAACGTTGTAATTTAAATATGAATCCACTTCGCAACCAATTATGAAAATGCAACAAGAATTATCAAGAGGACTTCGCTCAATAGAAATCTTCAAAGAAGATTCCATTCAGCGGGGTTATAATGGGGCTTGGTAATAAATATAAGGGTATGGAATTATTTGGCATGTGGTGCTTAATATAATTCGGGAATCAAGACTCCTAAATCTCCAACACAACCAAATCATAACTTCTCAGTCATATGCATTAATCAAACTCTCCCACTTTATCTCAACGAAGCATGTAACCTTTCAAACTTTCTCAACCTCTCCAAAGTATGTATCTTCCGAAATAATGAAAGAAATAAGGTAAATTTGGCTCATGCACTTTATTCATAAATATATGTACTTTTTTTTTTCTCTTCTTTTTTCGAATTTTTTTTTTGAAACGAAAATAAATAAAATAATACTAATGCTAGTGCATTTATATGGTGAGCCAAAAGTCCTTTTCCATAATATGCATAGCAAGATAAAAATTTAAAACCAACCCATATCTCAATAAATTCCAGAATCCTTCCTACTTGAAATGCAACATAAGCTCCTTTTTTCCACAAACCATTCTTTCAACCAACTCTAAGTCTTAATTCCCAAATGGGGGTCAGGCTCAATTTGGCTAAGGATAATTTTGTGGAGTTTATAATAAAAGTCTCAGGCTAATGTTCTGGCTTCAAGCAGTGATAATGCAGGGTAGGTAAAGAGAGGATAAAATTGGCTCATGCACTTTATTCATAAATATATATACTTTTTTTTTTCTCTTCTTTTTTCAATTTTTTTTTTGAAACGAAAATAAATAAAATAATACTAATGCTAGTGCATTTATATGGTGAGCCAAAAGTCCTTTTACATAATATGTAGTTGACTTCGAGCTTTTCCTCCTTTCTCAGAACTGCTGTAAATTGCTTCGATTTTTGCGAAATTAAACAAAAACTGGTGTAGATTCCATAATTTGGCAAATAAGCATAAACTAAATAGATTCTATAATATTCTATCCCAAATGTATAAAATGCATGCATAAAATGATATAAAAGTAACTATAAAACCTGGCGAATTAGGCTCACAACAAACACCCCATACTTAAGCTTGCTTGTCCTCAAGCAATACTTTTAATTGCCATTCAGAGGAAGAAATCAAGACTCTCAACATATTAGATTCATTCTCATATAACCCTACAATCAATTATCATCCTCAAAAAGGTACTAATGTCACAAATCCATTCATGTGCAATAAAAACAACATCTACTCACAAAAGGAGGGTTATGCAAAAACAATTCATGTGACAAAGCATTAATAATCAAGAGGCTTTTAATTTAAGCTCAAATAAGGAGTAGATTGGTAAAAGGCTAAAGGTGGGATATTTTTGGCCATGTGGTGCTAATGATCCGGGGAAATGGAGTACTTTCCAAACTTTCATACCACATTCCTTCTTTCTTTTAATTTCTCACCTTTCTCTCATCGCTCATTGTTTTTTTTCAATATAATGCTTTTACCTCTCTAACCTCAGCACTGCCTTCTCGCGAGTCGCAAAAATGGGTGTCATGAATGGCCCCGGATACTTAGTGCTTTGGACTTCTCACCTGTGTGTCCCATCTCGCCGAACTATTATCTCAACAAGCAGGGTCGATCTACCTTTATCTCTGGAGGTGATCGATTTTTTTCTTACTCGTTAAATTTTCCATATATTTCAAATAATTTCCTACCAAACTCCAATAATGATATATAACAACACAATAACCATATAATAATCTCCATAATGTAGCTTTCATTCTCAACATAATCTCCGAATGGAAATAAGGTAAAGAATGGGCAATATTTAGATCATGTGGAGCATAACATGAAATCAGGCATAAATATGGCTTTTGTGATACATAAGGATAGGTAAGGCTAGGATATAACAATATGAGCATTATGGAAATATAAAGTCCTCCATCCTTTTATTATGCAACATGTCAAAAGCAACATCAAATTTTACCTCATTTCATGGTATTCAATAAAAATGTCCACTTCATTGTGACTTTCCTTTACTAGGCAATTTCATGCTATATCTCTAATGAGTCCAATTTTGCATCGTCGAGTTCAATATTAAACTTCCATGACATTAATAAAAAAATTTCAATGGGGTTGATTTTTCTTTAAAGTTTGGAAAACATGCATAGAAGCACATAAATCAATAATGAATTCCAAAATAGCCATGTATAAGCAATTCAAGAAATAAACTTTTAAAATGCACACATAATGTCAAATATATCAAATATGCACAAAGTAAGCCCTTCCCCCACCCCATACTTAAACATTACAGTGTCCTCACTATATAAAAAATAAGGGTAAGGAAAGAAACTTACTAGACAGGTGTGCAGGATGTCAAAAATCAAGTGTAATGTTGCTGCAGAGCTGGTCGACATCGACATGGGCTGGTCGATTTCGAGGAAGTTGGTCGATGTCGACCAAGGTTACTCGAGATCGAGTAAGGTGATGCCTCCAGGGTGGTTTTCCTCGACCACATGCTCATTTTTGCTCGAGATGTTTGGTCAATTTCGAGTATATTACTCGACGTCGAGTAAGTCTGCAGCTTCTTCTTCCTACAAGATTCGTTAGACGGAAAATATCCACAATAGAAAAACTTAAAATAATGTCCAAAACAAAAAACCAAAAGCAACAATGTCCAAAAATCCCAAAAAAAAAAATGTCTATTTACAAGCTCTAGATTATATAGTCGCTACAAGCTCTAGATTACAAACTTAAAATAATGTCCAAAACAAAAAACCAAAAGCAACAATGTCAAAAAATCCCAAAAAAATCCTGCATAATCGCACATACCAAGGCAAACCTCTCCCATGTATAGATAAATCATTAATGTAAATAGGAGAAGAAAGATCCATACATTGGCTTACCTTCGCAGAATCGGATTTTGGGACCTCAGATTCTACTCGACATAGAGCAAGATTACTCGAAATCGAAGAGTTTCCTTCTTCTGGTGGGCTACTATTCGAGGGAGGAGAAGTCGACGAAGAAGGATTTTGGTCGACTTCGAACAATTTGGTCGATGTCGAGTTGTCCTCGGCTTTGAGTTGTCTGCCTGACGCTGCTGCTGTTGGTGGAGTGCTTTGATTTTGGTCGACGTCGGCCAAGTTACTCGACGTCGAGTAACTCTGGTCGACTTCAACCCCATACTTGAATCCTATCAAGGCATCCGAAAAGAAGTTAGTCGACGTTGACTTACCTTGGTCGATGTAGAGCAGATCCTCTCTGTTGTCGTTCAGGATGGCCATGATCTCTTCCACCTGGGCTTCCATATCTCTTTTTTCTAGCTCTTCGGGAGTCATATTTCTTACCTTAGGCTCCCCACAAGTAATGTAACCAGCTGATATAGACTTTACCTCTTCCATGGGACCTGTATGCCTTTCAGTTTTATTAAAAGAATACTCGATTACCTCATCGCTGATGTTGAAACTCAGCACTCCCTTTCTTACGCTTATGTTGGCATCCATCGTCGCCAAGAAGGGCCTTCCTAGAATGATTGGACAAGCAGGGTCCTCCGCCATATCAATAACTAAGAAATCAGCAGGGACGAAGAATTTACCTACTTGTACTGACACATTGTCCACCATGCCTGTTGGGATGACCACCTTGTTGTTTGCCATGTATAGCTTTGCATCCACGGGCTCTAAGGCACCTATCTTAATCTTGGACCATATTGATAGAGGCATTATACTTACACTAACTCCAAGATCACATAAAGCATTAAATTTGTATTGACCAAATCCGATGGTTATAGCAAACTTACCTGGATCTGGCCTTTTCTCTAGTACGTCCATTTGGCTGCACTCTTTTGCGATGTCAGCCATTGATCGCTTTTTTCTTAGAATCTCCTTTAGGAACTTGACGTATAATGGCATTTCATTAAGAGCTTCCGTGAAAGGTATGGTGACATTGAGCCTCTGAAGCATCTTGATGAAGCGTTGAAATTTCTTCTCTGCTGGATCCTTTGGAGATTTTGTCAGGAAAGGCAGCTTTTTCTTCGTCGAAGATGCAGAAGACTGGTCGACAGGGACAGAAGGCTAGTCGACATCGACTACAGGTTGGTCGACATCGAGTTGGTGCTGGTCGACATCGACTACAGTAGTTGACCTTGGGTTGGGCACAGAGTTCTGGTCGACATCGAGTTTCTGCTGGTCGATGTCGAGTAGGTTTTGGTCGACATCAAGTTGCTTGGTCGACGTCGAGTTGTCTACTGCGTCCTTCTCCTTGGTATCCTGATCGGTTGTTTGCATGTGTCGCTCACTCCTTAGATTCATTGCTGCTACTTGCCCCGCAGATTTGCCCTTAGGATTGGGCTCAGAAGATCCAAGGAGCGTACCTGACTGTCTGGGGACGCCTGCTGCTAGCTGGCCAATCTACGTGTCAATCGATTTCTTCCAGATATTGATTTCTCCAAGCCTAGCGTTGACACCATGTATCTGAGTATAGACTGAATTGAAGGACTACTTGGTGTCTGAATGGTTCCTCCGCATTTCCTCAAGGATGGTCTGTAGGTCATCCTTCTTCTGGTCCTTTTCCGGATGTCCTAGAGCTCGATATGGCGGGGGGTTCCTAGGGGAACCTTGGTTCCATTGTGGTTGATAAAACCTTTAGTCCCCCATATAAAGATTTGGACCCCTGCATAAACTACCTCTTCGTGGGTTTCTGCCATCCTGACTTGCTATGCGTGTGGGCACTCAGTAGTGGTGTGCCGTATTCGATGTAGGGCTGGTTGACAGAAAGATACTTGACTTGCTTGAGGAGCTTGCGATTCTGATCTCCGTAGTACTGCTTCTTGACATCTGGGTCAATCTCTTTAGAAGGCTCATAGATGGGCATGGATTGGGCTGGCCTGACATAAGCATTCTCATACACTACTAGAATATTGTAATTAGACATCATGTGATTTAAGTCTGTAAAAAAGAACAACAGATGTTAAATTCATCTATTATATCAATAATTTTTTTAATGATGTTAAAAAATATTTAGACAATTGTAAAATTTTCTAACAGATGTGAAATTGTTTGTTCTTAAAAAAATTAAAACACGTGCGGGTTTAAAATTTCTAAGTAAAATTGAGCGGGATTGAAGCATGAAGGAAAAAAATTGGAGGGCTTTCAAAATTGGGGGAAAATGATAACACTTACAAAATTTTCATCTCTCTCCAATAAAATATTTGGAGGGCTTTCAAAATTTGGGGAAAAATTAGAACACTTGGAAAATTTTCATCTCTCTCCACATTCACTTAGACCCCGATCTTCCTCTACTATCTCAATCACCTCCTTCCATTCCAGTTCCGCAGCGACCTTCCCCTGCTCCACGGCTTCACCAACCTTTGTCCACCTCCTCCTCTCTTCTCTGCTACAGCCTCTTCCACCGGTCACCACCTCCATCGCTGCTCTTCCTCTCTCTAGATCTGAAAACCAAACCTCCCCCGCCTCGCTCCCAAAATCCCTCACTTTCCCTCCAAATCTTAGAGGGTTTCTCCATTCGCTTCTTCCCTACCTCTTCCAGCAATGTCAATTTGAAATCTTGCATCCAGTCGAAACCCTAGCCAGATCTGGAGTCCGATGGTTGTTTTCGTTGTCTTCTTTAGTGGTCATAGAAGACGACGGAAACCCTAGCCAGATCATGTCGAAGTCCGATGTTAAGAAAAGCATATGCAATTTGTATTGCACATATTGCAACAATGGCGTCCTTTGTACCTCCCGTGTTACCTCTCATGAAGACGAAGGTTATCAACTTTTGTGCTTTCAACTGCAAGGTCACTTGTCTTCTTTCAGTATTCTTAATCTCAACTTTATGCTTGCATTTTCTTGACTATCTCATTTGCTATGTGTGCAATTCTAGCATGAACACAAGGTTGGCTGTTTCGGATTCTGCCCCTTTACTGATCAAGTGAAATTTTTAGGATGGGTTTTCTTGAGTGTTTGATCTGGATCCCTTATTGATCTTCTGAATGTTCTTTTATTAGGGTAAACTAATCAAAACCACCTTGATTTAGTGCACATTGCACAAACCCATCCTTAAAATTAACTGTTAAATCATAAAGATTGAAGTGGCTTAGATATCTAAAGATTGAATTGCCTTAATGGTTAAGTTTTAGGTTGATATAGTAATATAGTAATTAATTGAATTTAATAACCACCTTGTTTTAGTGCACATTGCACCTGATGTTCACTTTTCTTTGCATGTGTTAAGTTTTCCTAGTTATTCTTTAGGTGATCTGATGGGTTGCAGTATTAAGCTCTCTTCTCAACAAAGGCTAGTTTGGTAATGATTTTATCTTCCCTCGTCTGCATCAGAGACATTATTAGCAGTTAGCACAGTCCTAGTATCAGATTTTGAGATGTTTATCTTATAAATAGGATTGTTAGTGAAGGTTCGATAAAGTAAAACAAAGTAATATAGAAATACTCTAGAAGGGGGTTGAATAGAATATGCCGATTTTTCGCAGATAATCTCAAGACTTTTGAAGCTATTGCAAAACCCTTTCAGATTAGATGTAATACTTCTTCTGGAAAACGTGAATCACAAAGTTAAACAATTCGAACCAAGTGTGGAAATAAGGTAAAACAGTAAATAAAGGACGCAATGAGTTGTTTGCGAGGTTCGGCACGAACTTGGCCTACGTCCCCGCCTAGGGTTCTTCCACAACCCTATGATTCAACCGGCTTTTATTGATTCACAAGACTTAGCATCCTAATAGCTCACCGAGAAGCATCTCTCCTATACAATTGCAATCTAGTCAACTCACGTTCCCTTGGAGTCCTAGACCAATTTAGAAGAGCCCCACCTCTCTCAGCTATCTAGTACAATCCTCTTACACTTAGTGAATCAATCGCCTAGTTTCCACTTCCCGAGTTACAAACTCTCGAGTATAACACTCACTCAAAATATATCCTATAAGCTCACTGTGTAACTCTCAAATGCTTTGAAACAAAATAACAGACTCTTAAGAACAAGCAGAGAGCACACGAAGAAGAGAGAAGTATGCTTGAAGACTGAGTGTGATGTAGAGCATTGATGTTGTAAGAGTTCTCCAACTTCCTTCTCTTCTTCATCTCCTTTATATAGTGAAGATCATCGGCGCCACTTGAGGAAGGAATCTTCTCCAACGGCTAGCTTGGATTGTGGCTTGTGGGTGGATCTTTGAGATCTTTTAAATTGGGAAACTCTGAAGCCACAACCTTTCCGATTTGATCTTCTAATCTTTTCGTCTTTGGAAGAAGATAATATTTGAAAAGCTTCCTGAAAAGTTAGTATAAAATATCTGAAAGTATATAATAATATATAATAATATTCGAGCATAATAACATAGAGAACAGGTTTTGTGTTTCATCAACACAGTTGTAGCTTCCAGACCTTTGACACAAACTGACTGTCAAAGCCTTTGAAACTTATTCCGATTTGCATCATGGGAGTGGAGTTATCAATCTCCCCCTTGATGAAAGGCAAAACCTGTGCATCCCTGCAACTTAGTCAAACAGATATAATATAAGCAATATCGGACTAAGTACCTGCATGGGTTAGACGAATGTTGGATCATAATTTTAAAACATGAAATATCCAACAAAAACAAGCAAGGTCTTCCAAGACCTTTGAATCACAACAGTTTTAAAAAAGTCTAACACCAACACCAGATCATCTCCCCTTTTTTGTCTTTCATCAAAGGGAGGAGGTAAAACAGTCACCAAAAGTTTTGAAACAATTTTAAAAAACCAGCAATGTTTTAGATTCAGGGTTAGGGTAGGGTAGGATAGGGTAGGGTAGGGTTAAGCTTCATCGTCCAGAGCATCATCCGTGAGCAGCGACCTTAGACCTTGCAACAGCTTGGACACCCCGCTCATCTCCGTCATAAACTCCTTGTGCAGCTCCTTGATATCCAAGAGAACTTCCTCCAAGCCCAACTCCAGGTTATCCATGCACTCATCAATGGCTGAGGCAGTGGGAAGAGCTTTTGAGGGAGATGCAAGACTCCAAGTCCCTTGGGGGGACCGAGTGATGCCTATCTTCTCAAAGCTCTTGGAGTCGAACTTAACCATATGACGCCGTTGTTCTTCATTTTTGAAATCAATTCCAGAAGCTTTGAATATATGGGTTAAGATTGTGGCCAAGGGGAGGGGAGTTCCTTTTCTGGCCTTTCGAGTGTGAGCCATGGATCCTAGAATTGTATTGGCCAGATCAAGATCAATGCCATTCAGGATTCGGTATAGCAGGACCATGGCATTATCGGTTAGGAGAGAGCCATAGTTTATACGGGGTAAGAGGCAACGCATAATGATATTGAAAATAATTTTTGCCTCTAGGGTAAGGGATGAGTGGGTAAGCTGTTTTGAGGTGTTGTTGGATGCTTCGGGTAGGAGATATTTGGATCGGGCAAAGGTAATGCACTGTTCTTTTGTGGGGTTTTCAGGAGAGGTGGACAAGGGCTAGGTAGGCCAAGGAAATCAGCGAAGTCAATGGAGTTGAAAGAGATTCTAACTCCCTTGACGACTGATTCCAAAGACCAATCATCGACATTGTGTTTGGCTTTAAGATTAATGTAAAACAGACGAGTAAGTTGGGGATAATAAACAGATTCAAGGTTGAGAAGGGTCCAGGCAGGGGATTGTTTGAGGAGAGAGATGCATGGCAGATTCAAAGCTTCTAAGAACTCAAGATCAATAAAATCAGAACAACATATCTTATGAGTTCGAAACTCATCTACCCACTTTCCAGCCATCTCAACATTTTCAAACCAAGAAGAGGGCAATGATTGGTTTACCTGGATGAGGGCAGGTGGATCAGCATTCTTCCAGCGAGCCTGTGTGGGAGCAGTCCTCTTGGCAGGCGTCTCAAGGCTTCTGAGAGTGCCCTTCCTGGTGGGCTTGGGAGATGGAGGCTTTGCTGCTGGGGCTTTGCACTTCTTCGGAGACGGGGGAGAAGGAGGAGGAGAAGGAGAGGGAACAGGTTCAGGCTCCTCATCCTCTTCATCCTCTGACGCCGAGTCCTCAGCGGACCCTTCAGCGTCCTCGTCGTCTCCGGTTTCGTCAGCCTCCTCTTCCTCTTCCTCAGGTTCCTCTTCAGTGAGAACCTCCTCCTCTGCAGCTTTTAGGGCCTCTTCCTCGGCCTGCGTTCTGGCTTTCTCAGCCTCCTCCTCGGCTAATTTCCTTACCAGCTCGGCCTCCTCCTCGGCCTTTCCCTTTCTCAGAGCTTCTTCCTCGGCTTCCTTGATGGCATCACGTTCCAAAATCGCATCTAGATCCTCCTCTTCCTCCACCTTCTCAACAATGATTTTCTTTTTCCCTTTTTGCTTAGCACTAAGAGGTTTCTTTGCTGAGCTCTTCAGAGAACGCTTGGTTTTTGTAGTTGTGCTCTCAGAGATGGTGCTCAGGACAGTAGCTGGGACGATTGCTTATGGAGTGGGTTTTGGTTGAGCGGAAGTAGCAGTGGCCTGGCGTCCTTTGGGGGTGGCGCCAAGATGTTTGGGAGTGGAGGCTTTGTTTGATTTGGGAGCCATGGAGATATTCGGCTAGGGTTTCAGAACAGGTTGAGAGGTTGAAGAAGAAAAATAATTGGAAAGGGTTTAGGTAAATCTGAAGTTGTGAGATAATCGGGTGAGGTTTGGGGTTTAAAAAGAGAGAGAGGGTTAAGTGATGGGACCAATTTATAGTTCCAATGAGGGTAATCATAACATTGCCATTTTGAAAATATTTCAATTCAAATTTCAAACCTTCTTCACACAATTTAAAATAGGAGGGAAGAAATCTGAAAATATCTTTTCCAAAAATAAAGCACATACTCGGATAGAGGAATAAAACATGCAGCATATATAAAGAAGTTTAATAATTCATTAAAAACTATATTTGATCAAATATCTAAAGAGATATCAACCAAATATATGATCCGTTATATGTTCTCTACCATTCAGTTCACACACCTTGACATAATTCTCAAAGGTCTTGACACTGAGTAGAATATATCTTTCGTAAAGGGAAAGCTCCCCCTACGAAAGTGCATCCCTGTTAAGCATTCTAATCTCACGTCTAATGAAGGTAAACTTGTCCTCTGCCAAAGGCGTAGTAAAAATGTCAGCCCATTGATAATCAGTTGAAATAAAAGATATGGACACATCACCTTTTTCAACATGGTCTCTAATGAAATGATGCCTTACATCAATATGTTTGGTCCTTGAATGCTGAATATGATTCTTTGTGGTTGATATGGCACTTGTATTGTCGCACTTAATGGGAATACCTTTGAGATTAATGCCAAGATCTCTCATTTGTTGAGCTATCCAAAGGATTTGGGAGAAACATGGTCCAACTGCTATGTATTCGGCTTCGGCAGTGGATAGAGCAACTGAGTTTTGTTTCTTTGAGTGCCAACCGATCAAGGATGCTCCTAAGAACTGGCAACATCCTAACGTGCTCTTTCTATCCACCTTATAGTCTGCAAAATCATTCTCATCTAGCTTGTTTTGAAATACCCATCGTGTGCCAATGACTGATTGATGCTTTGGCCTAGGCTTCAAGGTCCAGACTTTGTTCCATTCAAATTCGTTAAGCTCACTTTGCATAGCAATGATCCAGTCTGGCTCTTGAAGGTCCTCATCTACCTTCTTTGGTTCTACAAGAGAAACAAACGCGTGAAAAGCACAAAGATCTTTAAGTTTAGAACGAGTTTGAACACTAGATGTAGGATCAGAAATGATATCCTTTAATGAGTGTGATGAGGAGTATTTGAATTTTCTTTTGCTAGTCTCAGCTCCTTGATTCGTCACACCAGCAGGATTGATTTGTGATACATCTGACTCCGTGGACCTATTAGGTTCAGTTACAACAGTTTCTGGCATTTCAACACTGTTGGATTGGACCCCAAGGGCTTTGGACGAATCTTCAACACCTTGGACCAATTCTTCAGTGTTTAGAATATGTTCCCACATGTTCCTTTTCTCTGTGTTCTTGGTGGCAGTATCATCACCATCCTCGTTCTCTGCATGGATGTTAAGATCTATATCTGCAATATTTTCACTCAAAGAACCGTCATTGCATTCATCAAATATAACATGTATACTTTCCTCAACTAACTGGGTCCTTTTATTGAAGATTCTATAAGCTTTGCTACTTGTGGAGTAGCCAAGAAATATACCTTCATCACTACGCGCATCAAATTTCCCAAGGTTATCTTTTCCATTGTTATGAACAAAACAAGTATAGACAAAGGGTTTTCTTTAAGATTGAACGAATAAGACAACGATTCAAAATATAGTTAGTTGTGTTAACAGCTTCAGCCCAATAGGTTTTAGGTAATGCATTTTCTAAAAGCATAGTCCTGGCCATGTCCTCTAGGGTGCGGTTCTTTCGTTCCACAACCCCATTTTGTTGAGGTGTTCTAGGAGCAGAAAAATTATGGGAGATGCCATATTTAGCACAAAACAAATCAAACTGAAGTTGATTAAACTCCCTACCATGATCACTTCGAATTGACACTATGGGCTCGTTTCTTAAAGTTTGCAACTCCTTACAAAGTTTTAAAAACTCAAATAAGGCCTCTGATTTTTCTTTTTAAAAATGCAACCCAAGTATATCTAGAAAAATCATCAACAACAACAAGCATGTACTTTTTACCATTAGGAGATTTTACTCGCATAGGACCACATAAATCCATATGTAAAAGTTCAAGGGGTCTAGAGGAACTTACAACCTTTTTGGGTTTGAAAGAGCTACGTGTTTGTTTACCTCGTGTGCATGCTTTGCACATATCAATACCTTTGAAGTCCATCTCAAGTAGCCCTCTTACAAGCCCTTTGGACACAAGCTTTTGTAGTGTATGTGGACTCACATGACCGAGTCTCCTGTGCCAGAGCTTTGGATCGTCCGTCAAAGCCTTTAGACAGGTTAAGCTTTTATGTGCCACTTGCTCAGCATTTACAGCATATATATTGTTGTAACGATATGCAGTCAGAAAAACTTTTTTCTTGTTAAATCTGACATCATTGCCACTATCACATAATTGAGAAACACTAAGCAAATTATACTTCAAACCATTCACAAGATAAACATTTTTAATACTATGGTTGGAATCACTCCCAACACTACCAATACCAACGAGAGAACTCCTTCCACTCATGAAAGAGAGAACTCCTTCCACTCATATGCCTCGAGCATCCACTATCAATAATCCATTTTTGCTCCTTCACCTTGGTGATCTCCTGCAAAACAAACATCAACCTTTGTGGCTAGACCAATAAGCAAATTTAGATCCATTATTGGGATAAACCATATTTGGTAAAATAGTGCCTTTGGGGACCCAAACTTGCGTTATCCGTTCTTTTCTCAAATGAACAGGGAATGTATTGTGAATGATATGTGGATCCTTTCTCCTATAGGGGCAGGTCTATTTTACATGTCCCTTTCTTACATAGTGGTGACATATAGGAGAGGTTCTTCTTCCTTTTGCCTTTAAAAAAGTGGTAATGTGCTGCTTCTTTAAAAACCTTGGATTATAACCAATACCACTTTTGTTTAGAGAACTTTGTTGCTCACCCAACATCCTATCAAGAGTGCCTTTGGGTTTGGTAAAACTTTTGAGGGTTGTCTGTTGGTCTTGAATCTTATTATTCAGGGAGATCTTCTCGTTCTCTAAGTCATGATGTTCACTTCTTAGAGAGGAGAGATCTTGCTTGAGTTCAGATTTCTCTGAGTCAAGAGTCTTGACTTTAATGTCAAGACCTGAATATAAAGCTTCAACACTTTTGACCCTCATAGACAGATCCTCAATAGTTCTTTCCTGGTCCACAGTTTTCTTAATAAGAGTGTTAGTCTGGGCAATAAGTTTCTCTTCATTGGCAAACATATTAGAAAGGAATTCCGATAATACCTCTTTTGGACTTGCCATAAGTTCTCATATAGTTACCTCAAGCTTCTCATCGTAGGATTCATCTTCTGAGGCCATAAGACAGACATTGGCATTCTCATCATCGGAGTCAGAGTCAGAATCACTCCAAGTTGCCACCATGGCTTTCTTTTTCCATCTATCACCCTTCTTGGACTGGATCTTCGTCTTTTGAGGGCGATCTTTCACAAGATGATTTGTTTCACCACATTCAAAACAAGTCAAAGGTTTAGTCTTCTTGTCATATTTGATGTATTGAGGCTTACCTCGAAATTTAGAAGACTCTGATCCATCCTTGTTGAATTGTTTCTTCATTTTGAGGATTCGATAAGGCCTCTTGTGATAAGAGCAGAAGGATCATCCTCATCGTCATCCTCATCTTCAGAATCAGATACATCTTTAGGCTCATCCTTCTTAGACTTGAGCGCCAAGTTTTAGGTGCTTGCTGGAAGTTCTACATCGTCTTCATTGAGAATTATCTCATGCGTGATCAGCTTTCCAAGCAAGTCAGCAAGAGGCAGGGTGGTGAGATCTTGGGCTTCCTCTATGACTGTTACTTTAGGACCCCATTTTTCTTTTGGGAGGCACCTCAATATCTTCCTCACTTTCTCAGTGTTCTTAAAACTCTTGCCGAGAGAGTCAAGGTTGTTGGTGATTTCCGTGAACCGTGTGAACATGGCCTTGATAGACTCATCAGGCTTCATTTTGAAAAGTTCATACTTTCGAAGGAAGATGCTGATCTTGGTGTCCCTCACTTGGCTAGTTCCTTCATAGGTGACAACCAGCTTGTCCCAAATCTCTTTAGCTGACCTATAAGATGAAATATGGTCAAACTCATCAGTGCTAAGACCACAATAAAGTAAGTTAATAGCCCTGTAGTTTTTGGAGGCGAGTTCAAGATCCGCTTGGATGTATTCTGACTCCTTCTTCGCAATTTTGGTTCCATTTGGTCCGTCTTTCTCTGGAACCTTCGAACCATTCTCTATAATGTTCCAAGGTTCTAGATCTTGATCTATAATGAACATCTCCATCAATGATCTCCAGTGGACAAATTTGTTTCCTACAAAGAGTGGTGGTCTAATGGTAGACCTTCCCTATGCAAATCCTCCGCTTGCTTCACCAGACATATTAAAAAACTCACAAGATTGTTAGATCGAAAGCAGTGAGTAAAGATCTGATACCAATTGAAGGTTCGATAAAGTAAAAGAAAGTAATATTTGAAATACCCTAGAAGGGGGGTTGAATAGAGTATGCCGGTTTTTGGCAGATAATCTCAAGACTTTTGAAGCTATTGCAAAACCCTTTGAGATTAGATGTAATAGTTCTTCTGGCAAACCTGAATCACAAAGTTAAACAATTCGAACCAAGTGTGGAAATAAGGTAAAGCAGTAAATAAAGGACGCAATGAGCGGTTTGCGAGGTTCGGCACGAACTTGGCCTACGTCCCCGCCTAGGGTTCTTTCACAACCCTTGGATTCAACCGACTTTTATTGATTCACAAGACTTAGGATCCTAATAGCTCACCGAGAAGCCTCTCTCCTATACAATTGCAATCTAGTCAACTCACGTTCCCTTGGATTCCTAGACCAATATAGAAGAGCCCCACCTCTCTCAGCTATCTAGTACAATCCTCTTACACTTAGTGAATCAATCGCATAGTGTCCACATCCTGAGTTACAAACTCTCGAGTATAACACTCACTCAAAATATATCCTATAAGCTCACTATGTAACTCTCAAATGCTTTGAAACAAAATAACAGACTCTTAAGAACAAGCGGAGAGCACACGAAGAAGAGAGAAGTAGGCTTGAAGACTGAGTGCGATGTAGAGCGTTGATGTTGTAAGAGTTCTCCATCTTCCTTCTCTTCTTCATCTCCTTTATATAGTGAAGATCATCGGCGCCACTTGAGGAAGGAATCTTCTCCAACGGCTAGCTTGGATTGTGGCTTGTGGGTGGATCTTTGAGATCTTCTAAATTGGGAAACTCTGAAGCCACAACCTTTTCGATTTGATCTTCTAATCTTTTCGTCTTTGGAAGGAGATAATATTTGAAAAGCTTCTTGAAAAGTTAGTATAAAATATCCGGAAGCATATAATAATATATAATAATATTCGAGCATAATATCATAGAGAACAGGTTTTGTGTTTCATCAACACAGTTGTAGCTTCAAGACCTTTGACACAAACTGACTGTCAAAGCCTTTGAAACTTATTCCGATTTTCATCAAGGGAGTGGAGTTGTCAATTTGGTTTGTGGTAGTTTTGTCTTGGAACCAAATATCAGAAAAATGTGAGTTCTTGGCGTCTTTCGAACTGCTTGTTTTGTTGTTCTCAAAACCATTTTCACTTCATTAAATAAGACTATAAATGCATAACAATGAGTTCTTATCGATCAATTTGTGTTAAGTATTAGTATATTATGGCTTTTCAATAATTTTTGTCAGGTTCTCATGATGTTTGTATCTTGGGGGGAGTCCTCAGAGAAGCTGAGATATCTGCCTGTTTTGAAGAAACATACAAGGTATGGTATAGTTTGAATGTTTAAATGAACTTCATTCTTGAATTTCATTGTTTCAGTATTACATTTGAGTTCTATATAGCTGGATAAGGACTCTATGATGAATTGTGGTTGGTCAAGGATGGTGGTGGAATAACTCTTCATATTCCAAGAAAAATTGTATGTTTATTTGTTATTGTTGGATGATGATACGTTTTCTGTTGCAGTACAGTTTCATGTTTATCATATTTCAGAAAAACAAAATGGGTTTGATCTTTCCAAACAAATAGAGCCTAATGCTGATAGGAGCTAAAAACTTTCTGGTTGGAAGCTGGAACCCTGGAACTGTGAAACATGTAAAATATGAACTTCGAATGTTAACAGTTAAACTAGTTTATTATCTTGTTAATTAATTGAGTCTATTATCATGTATTTCATGGAGCTAAAAGCTTTTCAATGGTAGTGATCTATTCCATTTGAGGATGTTTTTGGGTGCTTTTTTCTGTTGTCAAGAGCTGAATTCGCTGCATTTAAGGTGGTTATTTATTTTTTTCAATAATTTAATCTCTATGTTTGTTCTAGAATATGCTCATTTCTCTATTGTGATAGCATTCCCTTGTTCATACTGTAACGGCCCGGGATTATGATTCCCGAGTTACGTTTCGAGGGATGAAACCCCTCGTTGGGATCTTGCGCCCCGAGTACAGGTTGAAGGTTTGAAATCGAAGATGTGTAGTTTAAAGTGGGATTTCGCACCCAAATCCAGAAGGTCCGTTGGAGACCCCAGGGTAAACCCTTCTACCTGTCCTAAGTCTACAACGTGGAAAATCCTTTATCATGCAAAGGGCATAAGTTCTGAAAATGATACAACTGACGCCACGGTAGAGCCGGGTCAAAACAGAATATAAGTAGGGAGAAATTCCAAAAGCATAAATCTGGTGAAGTCAGGTTTCAACACTCACTCTCCGCCATATGAATGGACCCCGTCATAACAGCACAAAATCAAGCAGTGTATCGGGTACCTGAAACTATACCACTAAGTCAGGCCAAGAGTCCGCCCGCGGGTCCTCTGACCGCGTTGAGGACATATAATACGCCTATACCTAGAATAAAGGATGCCTACATGCAGTACTGGAATATTAACCACACTATCATGTTCCTAATTCATATGTGCAGAATATTAAGTGAGGCCTTAACAAAGAATACGAAGTGGTATATCCCTCTTCTACCACCACCCCCCTTCCAAGCAGGGTGGAGACTGGCCAGTTCGATTCGATAGCATCTCAAATCTCATCATCATATCGTATCTCATCATCATATCGTATCTCATCATCATATCGTGGATCTTGCAAAAAGAAAATAATAATGTTGATAATAGTAAAGGTGTTCCAATGACCCAAATGACTCAGGACGAACCCGATGGAGCTGGGCTGTCCTATGACCCTATCAAGGATTCTATGACTCACAGATAACGGCCGTTCTGTATTCAAACGCATACAGAATAAGAATGATCATTCGTAAGTGCAATTCCTAAGCATGACTCTACATGACATGCTTTTATGCATATGCACCACCTACATACTATATGACACATCAGACAGGAGATACTGGTTACTGAGTAAGCTCCGGAGGTACTTACCTGGCTAGCAGATCAGCAACAAGAGAATCCAGCACACAGTATTCACAATCACAGAGTATCACCTAGTACATAATGGAATATACATAAGTTTACTTCCAACTATTAAGCACTCAAGCACACCTCAATCAATAGAACAAGTAACATATTATGAAAGTCATTTCATCGCATCATCCGCTCCACAAGACCACATCGTTTTCCATAAATCATTCAACCAATTCCGCATGTTCATATACATCATTTCCGCATATACCTCAATGGTTCATCAAAATCATAAGACATAATTGTGTGATATAAAAGCCTACTACCTCGTCATAATTATCCAACATTTAATCTCTTATAATAATTCACCACAAGTCATGCTATTAGTCACACATATCATACTGTTAATCAAACGATCATATATATCATTATGCTAGTTAGTCACCGAACAAGTATAATTCCCAAGTTATTTCCAAATCCATTTCAAAATCCAACTTAAACAGTTAAGAATTCCGACCCTTGAAAATACTCGCTAAATTCCTTTTTCAATTTATTATCTTAAATCACTTTCCAACTTTGAAATTCTTTTTCAAATTCCTTTTAAATCTTCAAGTCCAAATAATATATTTTAAACCCTCAATAGTATTACATGATATTTTAAATACTATTTATTTGACACTTTTATAAAGTATTTCCAAATCCCCTAAAATCCCGACCATTTTTATTTAATAAATCAACCCTTATAATTCTCCCAAAATATAATAATTTATCTTTTAAATCCTCAATTACTATTATAATATATTTTAATTACCGTTAGTTAGTTAAATAAGTAAGCGGATAAATCCGAACCGAACCGAACCGGACCCAAACCCGACTAATTAACCCCAAACCGGTTAAATGATATAAAATAACAAGGGAGGGGCCCACAAATGCTGACTGGGCAAGGAGAAGGCGCCCGCTCTCGCGCTCAACCTGCTCTCGCGCAATTCCGCCGGCTCCTCGCTCGCTGGCTGCTCGACGTCGCTGGTCCAGCTCTCGTTCCCGCACCCACTGCCTCAGCTGCTCGCTCGCTCAGCCTCCCACGTCCAGCTGCTCTCGCTCGGCTCACCCGCGCTCATCACCTCGCCTCGCGCTCGCTCCCACGCTCGCCACTGCTCGTTCGGCCTAGCCGATGCCCTCGAGCTGCCGGAGCTCTCGAGCTCGTTTGATACCCCACACTCATTACACACTAACATGCACCTATCTCAAGGAGTAGCGATCTATGCATTAATAACGTGTTCATCTCATCCACTTTACACGTTCATAGAAGAAGCTAGTAACCTATCATTTCATTCATTAATCATGCTTGATATACTAAGAACATTCATGCACGAGCGGATATGGGACATGCGTGGCATAAGTTGCATTAGTTTTAACAACATAAAAGGACATTATATACATGACTAATCACTCAGTTGGATACACATAAGCAGGTCGTAATATCATGGGGCCAAGGCAAGCACGCTACGAAGTACCTATCACATCATATACATCCATACTCACATAGTCTGACAAGGACGAAACATGATCATACGAGGGCCTATAATTGAGACATAAGTCCTACATGATACTAGAAATGTTCATTAAACATATACACAATCAACATGGTCTAATTAGATTAATTCAGCATGCTAGGACAATCATCTCATATACTAAACATACATGATACAACGAAAGTTGACCACACTACCATGGGCCTAATTCATGGGAAGACAATAATCATGGAAGTTCCATACATATGACACATACATCGCCTCATAAGAGCAACCGTGCAGATATGAGGCAAGTCATGCTGAAATACATCAATATACTATGTCATGCAACCACAAGAATGACTGCTACTATAACCGACAAAATTCTCCAAGGCCATTCACCGACTCATCACCCCATTTCCCGTGAGGCGCTAGTATGACTCGCTGGGTTAGGACATTACGCTGTTTCCGAGAGGTGAGGGTAGAACTCGTGTTTAGACTCTTGTGGCAAGAAGACATGGTTGGCCATTACGAGGATCGAAAGGGATGACTCCATAAGACAACTCGCTTCTATCTCAAAACGATTTAAATCCTCACTCCCACTAACACACTCAAGTAACCCTCACATCCGACACGATTTCCAAAGGTATTTAGTTGACCGGCCCAAATTTCCCGTGAAAGACCCCAACCACAGGTACGAGACTCGATAGAAGCATCGATGGTGGGATACGAAACAATACTCTAAACAGGGAGAGCGGATGCTTCTCGACCCTTGCTAACATGCCTAGGTGTTTTGGTGGGGCGGATGACAGAGTCAGAACCATTAGAGGGTTTGAATTATGTAGGGGTTATTCCGACAAGACAAGAATTCTGATGACTTAAGAACAAGGCTTTCTCCCACTATCTCGTTTGCATAGTTATTCAATACATGATTCAAGTCAAGGCATACTGATTAGTTCGCTATCCTAAGCACAGTAGAACACTCATCACGGAAGCAATCAACAAGATTAATATGATCCTCTTCGAGGAGGATCACCTTCGGGCCCAATTGCATATATGTATATATAACATAAGCATATAGACGATCTATGTCATCCTTCGAGGGACGGCTGGCCGGAGGGGCAAAAACCTCACGACCTCCTAACTCAACACTCCAACCTCCGTGGTGTTCCTTGGAGTCTGCTAGGCCCATCTGTAAATAAAAGCTAGTATTTTGCCTACCGTTCCCCGAGTTCTACATCCATAAGGGATGTCTATCGCTTTAGTCTTTACCCAAGAGATTGTTTCCCCTTTATTCATTTTAGGTTTTAAGTCCAATTAAATTCGTTTTGCCCTTCTTAAAACATTTTCCAAAACCGTTTGAAATCATTGGGCGATTTTCAAAACCTCTTCAACCTATTGTACTCGGATTGCAAAACCTCAGCTCTGATACCACCTTTGTAACGGCCCGAGATTATGATTCCCGAGTTACGTTTCGAGGGATGAAACCCCTCGTTGGGATCTTGCGCCCCGAGTACAGGTTGAAGGTTTGAAATCGAAGATGTGTAGTTTAAAGTGGGATTTCGCACCCAAATCCAGAAGGTCCGTTGGAGACCCCAGGGTAAACCCTTGTACATGTCCTAAGTCTACAACGCGGAAAATCCTTTATCATGCAAAGGGAATAAGTTCTGAAAACGATACAACGGACGCCACGACAGAGCCGGGTCAAAACAGAATATAAGTAGGGAGAAATTCCAAAAGCATAAATCTGGTGAAGTCAGGTTTCAACACTCACTCTCCGCCATATGAATGGACCCCGTCATAACAGCACAAAATCAAGCAGTGTATCGGGTACCTGAAACTATACCACTAAGTCAGGCCAAGAGTCCGCCCGCGGGTCCTCTGATCGCGCTGAGGACATATAATACGCCTATATCTAGAATAAAGGATGCCTTCATGCAGTACTGGAATATTAACCACACTATCATGTTCCTAATTCATATGTGCAGAATATTAAGTAAGGCCTTAACAAAGAATACCAAGTGGTATATCCCTCTTCTACCACCACCCCCCCTTCCAGGCAGGGTGGAGACCGGCCAGTTCGATTCGATAGCATCTCAAATCTCATCATCATATCGTATCTCATCATCATATCGTGGATCTTGCGAAAAGAAAATAATAATGCTGATAATAGTAAAGCTGTTCCAACGACCCAAATGACTCAGGACGAACCCGATGGAGCTGGGCTGTCCTATGACCCTATCAAGGATTCTATGACTCACAGATAACGACCGTTCTGTATTCAAACGCATACAAAATAAGAATGCTCATTCGTAAGTGCAATTCCTAAGCATGATACTACATGACATGCTTTTATGCATATGCAACACCTACATACTATATGACACATCAGACAGGAGGTACTGGTTACTGAGTAAGCCCCAGAGGTACTTACCTGGCTAGCAGATCGACAACAAGAGAATCAAGCACACAGTATTCACAATCACAGAGTCTCACCTAGTACATAATGGAATATACATAAGTCTACATCCAACTATTAAGCACTCAAGCACACCTCAATCAATAGAACAAGTAACATATTATGAAAGTTATTTCATCGCATCATCCGCTCCACAAGACCACATCGGTTTCCATAAATCATTCAACCAATTCCGCATGTTCATATACATCATTTCAGCATATACCTCAATGGTTCATCAAAATCATAAGACATAATTGTGTGATATAAAAGCCTACTACCTTGTCATAATTATCCAACATTTAATCTCTTATAATAATTCACCACAAGTCATGCTATTAGTCACACATATCATACTGTTAGTCAAACGATCATATATATCATTATGCTAGTTAGTCACCGAACAAGTATAATTCCCAAGTTATTTCCAAATCCATTTCAAAATCCAACTTAAACAGTTAAGAATTCCGACCCTTAAAAATACTCGCTAAATTCCTTTTTCAATTTATTATCTTAAATCACTTTCCAACTTTGAAATTCTTTTTCAAATTCCTTTTAAATCTTCAAGTCCAAATAATATATTTTAAACCCTCAATAGTATTACATGATATTTTAAATACTATTTATTTGACACTTTTATAAAGTATTTCCAAATCCCCTAAAATCCCGACCATTTTTATTTAATAAATCAACCCTTATAATTCTCCCAAAATATAATAATTTATCTTTTAAATCCTCAATTACTATTATAATATATTTTAATTACCGTTAGTTAGTTAAATAAGTAAGCGGATAAATCCGAACCGAACCGAACCGGACCCAAACCCGACTAGTTAACCCCAAACCGGTTAAATGATATAAAATAACAACGGAGGGGCCCACAAATGCTAACTGGGCAAGGAAAGGGTCCCACCAGCTTCTTCTTCCTCCGATTCAAAAGAAGGAGCCCGCTCTCGCGCTCAACCTGCTCTCCCGCAATTCCGCCGGCTCCTCACTCGCTGGCTGCTCGACGTCGCTGGTCCAGCTCTCGTTCCCGCACCCACTGCCTCACCTGCTCGCTCACTCAGCCTCCCACGTCCAGCTGCTCTCGCTCGGCTCACCCGCGCTCATCGCCTCGCCTCGCGCTCGCTCCCACGCTCACCACTGCTCGTTCAGCCTAGCCGATGCCCTCGAGCTGCCGGAGCTCTCGAGCTCGTTTGATACCCCACACTCGTGTCTCGCTCACCCCCAATTAGACCCAACATCGAAAGAATTCAAGATATCGAAAGAGAAAGAAAAGAAGGCTCGGGAGCTCACCGAGGATGGATTTTTCGCGACTTCGGAGCTCTCGATCGGAGTTCTGGGCTTCTTCGGTGGCTCGCGATGGCTTGTCGAACCTGCGTCGGACATGGGTGAGTGTGATGGAGGAGCTCAGGGGTGATTTGGATCGGAAACGAAGGAGAACGACTTACCGAAGCGGCCAAATGTGCTCGAACAGGGGAGGAAGAGGACGGGAGGTGCGCTCGCGGATCTCCGGGCTCCTGGTGGCGCTGCTTCTGGCGTCGGGGCTCGAAGGAGGAAGAGGTGGGGTTTTGTTTTCTCCTTGCGGCAAAATAGGGCAAGGAAGGAGGTGGGCTGCGGTGATGGTGAACGACGACGACTGGGCTGATGGTCGAGCTGCAGTGACAGTGATGGTGATGCGTGAAGATGGGGAAGGAGGGAAGTGATGGTGTGGAAATGGTTCATCATGAAGGTGATGGTGAATGTGTAGAGGAGAGGGGAATGCCGATGGTGATGGGGAGTAGGTGAAAGTTCATCATGAAGGCATGGTGAGGTGAGGTGATGGGAGTAGGTGTAGATGAGTGTTGAATTGGTTAACAAATACCCGAAAATAAATCTCGAATACGTGAATTTTGAATCCCAAAATTAGTTCCCGAATGTTAGTTTTCCCCGAATCCCGCTTTCTCGAGCAATTAGATTTTTAAAATTGAAAAGGATATTGCCATCCGATAATTATTTTGAATTTTCGAGGTCAAGGACGTAAATTGTTCGCCAAATTTTATATTTCGGTCGGAATTCGCTAAACGAGTTTTAAACCCGATTTAATTTCATTTTGAATTCTCTTTTTTTGAAAAATTTGGATTTGAAAATTCGAGCCTTTACACGTACGGAATTCAACTCATTTTATGAATTTAGAATGATTTTCTGTGATAGAATTCAAGATTACCTTTTCTCAACCGATGGTCTAGTTGGGTTGCATTAGTTAGAACCTTATATTATATTATAGTTATCTCATTCCGTGGTTTGTTAATCATTATTTCTACATTACAAGGAATTCAATGTACAAAAATTGACGTGTCTACTTTTTTGAGAATTTAATCCTCGTTTTGAAATGTCTAATTCACAATGTATATCCATGCTCCTTTTTTGTTTTTTGTTTTGATATATTTTTTTACAGATCTATATTTCTAAGTTTCTTTGGGTTTCTTTTTCTTTCATTTATGTGTCTGAATTTAGGGGTTCCGTATTGGATGTCGAGCACCAGATCTCGGCGGAGTTCCAATTAAATTGATAACCTTTTTGATCCAACAAGGCTAGATCTAGGAGAAAATAAAAGCTCAAAAGGGTTGTGTTATGGAGAATGTGGGTGGGTGATGGCCTGAATCAGTGATCTTGTTACTGTAAGGTATGTCTCTCTCTGTTCCTAGTGTTGTTCTCGGTTTACAAGGTGATGGAGGGTGTAGGTCTGGAAGTTTCGGGTGAGAAGAGATGTCCGACGGCAGTGTTTAGGGTGTTGGAGGGTCTAGATCTGGTGGTTTTAGAGCCTCATTGTGTTCTCTCACTGTAGTGTTGGTCTCGACTAAGAAAGAAAAGCAAGTTACACAGTGCTCCTCACTTGTACCGCAAATGATGAATACTACACGAAAGACGAGCAAGTTACGCGGCTTAGGTAATGGTAATATGCTCCATTGATTTTCTGTTTAAGCATTTGGAAGCTCAAACTTGACTGTCTCTCTATCCCTATTCAGGTTTTGAACAGCAGTTGCATCCCCTAAAGAACTCAACAGTCATCAATGGTGAAAAGGTCAGCTCCAACCACTTACTTTGTCCATCCCTTTCCCTGAATTCAATTTGACAATGGCTACATTCTCTTATGTGGAATGACACTCATTTTTGCAGGGAAGTCGAGTTGATGAATCAACAAGCTGCTGCTCCCCATCAAGACACCGCGTTGGCTGATCATGAGTGAGTTTTAAGCCATCACGTACAAACGATCACCTTCAATTCAAATGCAAATTTAATTATAGTGTAAACCAATTTTATACATGCTACCTGACATTGTTCTTAACAACTCAACTTGAACTGTTTTAACCAACTCACTAGTTGGTGATCGAAGATGTACATTCTTTCTGGTACGAAGAAATCGAACGCCCTCCTAAATTCTTTCTTCATGATTGCTTTTGATAGTTCAGCCATTTAATTTTGCAATAAATGGAAATGGGGAAACGTTATCCTTTTAGTGAAATCCTCTTAACATAGCTGCATATACATACAGATTTGTATTTTTCTGCAACAAACAAAAAGGAGATGGTAGGTACAATAAACACTCCCATTTCAGAATAAAAAAAATGATGTTTTTATTTATATAAATTTGTATTTGAGTGAAGCAACCTGACTAATGAATGTGGCTACCCATTGCCCCACCATCAATACACTCCCATTTATCTTACACTATTATGGATTTTGGTTAGTTTAGTTCTGCACTTGTTAATGCTTCATGAAATGATTGGATTTAGACTGTTTTAATTGATGGAAATGCCATTGGAAGCACCTGAGAGAATTGAGCCTGAATTATATGTACCAAATGAGTAATCAATTCTTCAATCCAGCCTCTTGGAAAATAAGACTTTCCATGTATGTTTGTTTAGTGCTGTAATTTAGTTGATACAATGGGGGTGGGCTTGTATATAAGGATTGATCCTCGCCAGCATGCAAAAGCAAGTTGTCGCCCCAACCAGTGCCTTGGTGCCTAAGACAGTTTTTTTCTCTCCTTTCCCGTTTCATTCTTTTATTACCTAGTTATTTTCCCAAAACTAACTTGAACTATTGCCTTACATATATGGTTTCTTGTGTGTTCTTTGTACAGATTTTCTCTGGGGAGCGTGTATATAGAGGTACGTTCAAGGTTCCAACTCCGCTGAAAGTAGCAACTGACGTGTCCAAGTAAGATGTTTACCTTCACCTTTTTTCGGGTTTACATTAGAGCAATACACTTCACACATACTTGAAAGTGAAATGTGGTTGGTCTGAATATTTTGTGCTTTGTCTTGTTAGGTGGTTAAGGTCGCTGATTTTGGAGTAGGTAGAGTTAAAACTCAGTCTAGAGTTATGACTGTAGATTGTAGAAACTAAAATGTATAGCTGGATGGCTCTTGAGGTTAGTTTGAGTCAATTAAATGCAGCTTATGTAGATCACTCTTGTTTAATACTCGCGTATCGAGAAGATGTGCTTGCCTTAGTAGATTCTGTAAGTTAAGAGTGTATAATTATTTTCTATCAGATAATGTGCTCTCAATCTGATTATAATAAATAGGTATAAGGCCACTGGAAAATAGGTATGCAAAGTTGGTGACTGTTAGTGACTCTGTTGAGTTTATACCATGATCTTGTCTCTGTAGCAAAGGTAAGAACGCTTCATAGTGTCTCTTTTAGGTAGGTTTTCCATGGACGGTTTGATATTCATCTGCTTCTCCTTTCTTCTCTACATGTGACAAGCTCTCACTTCCGGTTATATTCCCACTGGGGCTCTTCTTGTGAGCCCTGAAGTTCAAGAAGCTATCCACTCCCAAAGTAACAAACTTGGTATGGATGCAGTTAACTATGAAAAAAGTTATGCAACCTCTCCATGAAAGACAAAGAATACAACGCTATTTTTATCAGTTTTGGGACGACGAGCTATTTTATACTTTTATGGATTGTTTTGTTGTCGCAATTACCCCAGGTTTTCGGAGTTGATTTACTCAATTTTCAGCCATTTTAATTCCAATTTTTGGGTTGCTTGCTTGATCCACTGAGTGTTTATTGTTATGAGAGCCACTCTGATATATGTAATATGTATTTAATTAGACGTTAAGTCGTGTTGTTGCTTATTCTGTTTTATCGATGTTACCGTGTACATATATAGTATGTTTTATAAGTTAATTAAAGTATTGATCTGCTCATTTTCATAAGCAAAATCATATCTTATATTGAGCAAAGAGTGTTGTGTATTGAGCGAAAAGACATCAGATCATTATATAAAAATGGATATCGATATTATTAAAGACATCATCTAATTAACCTAAATTAATGTCTAGCACATATTTTTACATTACAATGCTAATATAAATTGATATATATTGATAACAATAACATCCTTAGAAAAAGTTAAAATGATGTTGAATAATAAAAAGACATCACTTTTCAAAAATAAATCAATATCAATATGAATAACAATATTATTTTTATATACATACCATATAGGGCATTACTTTAAAACAATATAAAATTATAAATTATATATATGAAATTAATGCATACATAATAAATTCAATAAAAAGATGTCTAATTTATTTTAATATATTGGTTATTTCAAAAATAGTGATGTAAATGTTAAATTTTGGCTTGGTGTGGACATCTTCATAAGCTTTTAAATGAAAAATAACGAGGGTTTAACAACAAGTGAACATGTCATAAACCAAATTGAGGTGTTGATTTATATCTATATTCGAAATAAAACAAATGCTTTAACCAAGAAAAGACATCTGCTTAAAACCGATGTGAAAAGTTTTGATCTTTTACTACACGCACATAGAGATCGGAAATTTTTTTGAAAGATATCTGTTGACAACAAATATCTAATTTCAATTTTCTAGTAGTGATGCATCATAGTTTGTCGGAGTCCCATACTTATTGTCGTATTTAGTAAGCTTGTCGAGGGGGGTAGCCCATGCGTCAGCTGGTGGCATCGTCAAATACTTGTAATGAGTATACTGGTTGATCCTATCCTTAGCGGCCAGCTCAAGAGAATTGAAGAAGATCTCCTGAACGACATAGGGTGGTTGTCCATGTGCAGGGCAGGATCGCAGTAGATCTTTATAGCGTTCCCATGCTTTTGCTAGCGGCTCCCTAGGCTTCTGTTTGAAAGTTGTAATCTTCTGGCGGAGGAGCACTGTCTTGGTAGGAGGAAAGAATTTGTTGAGAAATTCCTGCCTTACTGCAGCCCAAGTTGTGAGGGATCGTGGAGGGAGACCTTCAAGCCACTTCAGTGCTGGACCGGTGAGGGACCATCGAAAAGCCTTCATCTTGACATATTCCAGCATAGTACCTCCGGCAAGAGTTTGTCACATGTCAGAAAAATTGGTAATATGTTCAAGAGAACATTCATTAAATCTTCCATAGAAGGCATTATTTTTAATCTCAATCAGGAAAGGAGTGCGAATTTCAAAATTATTTCCAGGGATTAAAATGGCCGATTCTGGGACAACAAGAATCGAGTGCATGTAATCCTCTGCAGTGGTAGGGTATTGGGCAGGCTCGGCTTCCGCTTGCCTCTTTCGCTCAGTTTCCTACTCAGTGCGTGCTCTCTCAACGGCGAGAGCAGCATTGTTGGCTTCTAATTCCACCCTTCGCCTTTGTACCAGCTGCTCTTGTTTTTCTGCGGCTGCCATGGATCTTTTCAATTTAGCGTGGACGTGTATAAGGCATTCCGGGTGGTCCAAGGCGTCAAACTCAGGTTGTTGACCAGAACGGCGCATACACTTCAAAATCAAAACTTAAAGAAAAAAGTGAGATCTAACTACTTAAGGCGCGAATGATTGCTTCCCTGGCAACGGCGCCAATTTTGTTGTAAGGAGGAAATCGAGTTCAAAATATAATAAAATAAATCAAACCAGATTCGTGCCCACACAAATGATTACAAGACCTCCTCCTGATGCAGGAGCGGGAAGTCAGGATCGATCCTCGAGGAAGTGTGTCAGCAGATCTCATGTAGCGGAGGAATCTCACAGGTAGAAAATCAACCAGACACACAGAAATAACAGAGAAAAGCATAAAAGACAGCAAAGACAACAGCTTTTTGGTCGATATCGACCACTGTTGCTCGATATCGAGTAAGCAAATCGACCACAGAAGCTCAAAATCAACTGACAGAAACCAAAACCAAACAAAGTAACTCGACTTCAACCAAATCAACTCGACATCGACCATATTGCTCGATGTCGACCAAAACTTGCAATAAACTAAAACTTGCAAATTTTCGAACGAAAACGAATGTAAACACGAAATTACACTGCTAGAAATCTGTCATTTAACATCGGGTAATGACCGATGTCTTTCAAAAAAAGAATCGATGTCTATGTGGGTGATGTAAAAAGTCAAAAGTTTTTCACATCGGCCAAAACCCGATGTCTATAATCTTTTTAACATCGTTTCTAATTATGAAAATGATATTTTTAATATCTTATAACATCGATTATATTTTTGTAACCGATGTTATAACATACCAAGACATCGGGTTTTGACCGGTGTTACAAAAAATTTACTTTTAACATCACCCACATAGACATCAATATTTTTTTTATTAACATCGGTTATTACCCGATGTCAAATGGTATATTTGTAGTTTTTTTATTACGATAGCCTATACGGGATTTGAACCCGTATCTTTGTGTTTGAACACAAACGCTCTACCAATTTGAGCTAATAGGCTTCAAATATCAGCATAAAGCTAAATCATTCATCATAAAAGTCATGAACTCATCAAAGTTCAAACTGCTAATTTGATGAGTATGCATCTTACTCGTCAAATTCTTTTACAGGAGACATGGCATTCCTCATGTCCCAAAGCTGAAATGAAAACAATCATTTGAATCAAATCCAAACAAAAACATCTCCAGAAGTCTAGAAACAATCATTTGCTCTTTTGTTCAGCTGACCATTAGTGATCACCTACTAGGTTGGCCCTATTCCTATTTGTTACTACACCTAAATAAACCAGATTCAGAAGTAAAACTATAACAGGCACCAGCAGTCCGCATCCCTCCTGCCACACTCTTGATATAAAAGGTAATGACAAACTTGGATGGAACCATAGCACTTCACCTATAGCACATATGAATTCTTGAATTCAAAATGCCAGAAGTGCGCGATTTCAAAGACCAACCTGGATATCAACTTCTGTAAGGTTCTGCTTGATATTCAACGGAAAGTCATGCATACATACCTTAAGAAGAGGAAATAGAGATCTTCAACGGAAAGCATGTAGTAAACAAACCATTTGCATGTTGTTTGAGCAATAATGGTGTCAACATTTTAAGAGAATCTCAAGATACTAGGCATAATAATGTACATAATAATCCCATACAATTTTCATACCAATTGGATCATACCTTGTCAAGATTTGACCCCGGGAGGGGAAGATGTGGGTGATCTGATATTGGTTTAGGTTGCCAGGGTTGAGGCATTTGAGCTCGAGATTGACCAGCAATTGGAGTAGATGGGTTAACACACCCAGTGTTCCCGGAGGAATTTTGTGGAACATCAGCAACATGTGGCCTTTCACGAGACATCATCTGCTTGAGGACGTAGTTGTCGTCATGCAGCTCAAAGGGTGTGCTGCAGCAAGAATCATCAGAGTCAGGATTTTCGTCATAGTTGTGTTGATTGCATAGGATATACAGATATAATCAAATAAGGCTGTTATTTTTTCTCTAGTTAAATGAAAATTGTTTTCTTCATTTTGCATTTTACAGTCACGAGCACTTCTGAACAAAAGGAATCATCAACCTGTAATAGGCAAAGTAACTTCTGTTCTAAACGGCAAGTTCACATATTCGAGTAAATTAGAAAAAACCTAGGTCCATTTGCACAACCTAACATTTATAAGCAAAATATCATTTAATGGTCCATTTGGATTTTCTTAGCAATTTAACACCTAGGCCTAATTTATCTGTAAAATAACATTTAAAAAAACATGAAACGTGTAAATAAACCCTCATTACACTAGGATATTAGCTTTTGTTTTTGGATAAGTGAGAGTATTTGGGACACTGTACACATTTTGATACACACATGAGTTAGTTCTTTAGAAGGTTTTTATCTAGATGTAGGCCAGGCTAGAAGAGAGTGGATTAATGCAGTCAAAGAGAGTGGATTCATCCAGCTATGCTTGGTATTTTGTGAATGGCGTTTAACATTAATGGCCAGTGAGAGAAAGAGAGAGTTCCCTTTGCCGGTGAGTGCCATGGTGGATTTGGCCTAGGGTTACTTTTGGCGCCCTTGGTTCTCTAAGTTTGTCTCTCTGAGTTTACCTACAGTACTTGTGCATATTTTGAGATTTCAAATTTAAATCCATCACATTTCTCAATGTTTTTATGAGACTGAAATAGGTATTAATGCTGAATTATCAACAAAGTATGGATATGAGTGGTTATATGCAGTTTTGCGTACATTGAGTGGTTTTATGCTAAGTGTCCTATAAATATTCTGATTACCGGTAGAATAGTAGGTTTATGCAATTTAGAGAGATATACATAACATCATAAGCAAGTCAAATTGTGTAGAAGATCAAACTTTCCACTCACCTGTTGAAGTCATAATGAACTAGCTGCATATCCTCTGATATCTCCACCTCTACGGTTGCATTTGGTCTCGTCTATCATTCAGATTTTAGAATAAATCAGATTTAGATTTAGTCATCACAAAACGGAAAAGGCTTCTATAAGTTGCAAAGAATTGATAATCTGAGCTCTTTTTTTTCCTGCGACAACCAAATAAGTGTGCACGATTCATCAATTTTCTTAACAGAGGGAGAAGCTTTAACAGGATAGGAAGATGGCCCTTTTTTTTTGTAAATCCAGGCCAAGTAACTTTCATGTTAAAGATATTTACCATAACCAACCTTGACTGACAACTTCTAAGAAAATTCCTGCTCATGCAAGAGCTAATTTACGGTACCCGAAAGTTACACCTATGCCTAGATGCTAGACTTCACAGATTGTAACCACGTTGAACGTTGCTTTTCTACAGTTAATTTGCTCATTTTCAGTTTGTTTGTGAATGCTTTTGAATAGCAATGAAATGAAAGATAATCAGTATCAACTGAACAAGCATAAAAGGCAAGGCCACACCACAACTTCAACTAGAGGAGCATAATTTTTGGTTCCGTTGTATCACGTGTTCATATCCCATCAACTTCAACCATAGACCAGTGAAAAAAGGAATGTCAAACTTTGATATTATGTGAGCTAGGAATCCACTAAAACATGGAAAAGAAATGCCAACATTTACTTTACCTGTTCCTCCAACTCCTGTAGGTAAGCAGCTATTTTCTCTATCCTACTTCTCACTCACATCCGCTCCGCCTACAATAATCATTTGTATCAGTAAGCAGCTTGCAGAATCTTTTCCTTACATACAATAAATTCCTAAAACAAAATCTATGTGAGTTATTTACAAATGATGAAACTATACCTTCAACTGTACATATTTTCTCAAATATTAATATAAGAAAAATCAATTTAAAGCATAAGAGACCTACAAATTCTCATGCCTATAAGAGGAATTATGATACAATCTCTATTATTTCAACTGTTTAGGCAATACATAATGAACTGGAGTACCAAAAAACAGACTATGTTATGTGACCAGAAACAACAAATCAAGCGGAAAAAGAAAACGGATTACAGATAGAACCTAGACACCTTTAATAGGCTCGCATTGCTTCATCAATTCTCCCTAAAAATACAAGTGAAAAGGGTACGAAATCAGACATTCGCCGATTCAGTCAACAATGAAACGGAACAGATAGAAAGCCACAAATTCCAATTGCATCACCAGGGAAAGAAAAAAAGGGTAAAGCAGAACAGAAAAATTGCAAACTAAATTGAACAACCGAAGAATGATTCAATACCTCAAGTAGGGTCGGACTTCAGGATTTTTAGAGCGCAGATTTGGAATCGGGATCAGAGGGTGGTAAGGGAAGCAGTCGGAATATTGCTCTGAATTTCACGGCGAAGGGAGGCAAGCCAGAAGAGGAAGAGGATGACGAATGAATGTGACGGAGCGAAGTCGCAGCAGTGAAGTATCAGCGAAGAGCTAAAAATAAGGGTAAACCCTAAATCTGGTGTGTATGGGTTTAGATATGAGAAGGAAGAACGGATCTGGCCGGATTTGTGAAGGGAGGTGGCGGGAGGGGGAGGTGGAGCGAGTCGCCGGCGAGAAGAAGGTGGATTTGCGAAGGGAGGTGGCGGGAGGAGGAGGTGGAGCGAGGGGTCGATTTTTGCAAATGAAGAAAGAAGAAAGAAGGGTCTTCTAAATGGTACACATATTTGTTTAAGCGGGTTTTCAAATGAATTCAAGTTTAGTTCCGCGCTTTTTAATTTTTATTTAAAACACGTCTTTAACATCGGTTAAATAAATCAGACAATGTCTATACTTTTATTTACATCGCAAATTTAGAAATTGATATTAAATTTTTTTTTTAACAAGGCAGGTTTTTCTGACTGATGTTAATCACCCGATGTTAAATAGCAGAATTCTAGTAGTGTTAACTCAATAAACTAACGACTTCCAAGATCAGGGCATCAACACCACAACGATAACCATGCAAAATAACACATAAAGGCATAAAATATCATGCTTTTCATCAAATAACTTTCGTTATTAACAAATAGGAAAATAGAGGCTTTCGCATAAATCCTAATTGTTACTAACCTTTTTCACATAATTAATCCAAGTTGTATTAAGATCACTTTCGCTTCAACAACACAAACAAGGATCACCTTCAACTTTTGCAAAAGAATCATGCTTGTAGAGATTAGAAGACGAATTTCATAAAAAGATCAAACCTTTACCGCATCACCTCACATGGCTACCGTCGGGCTCACCCCGACCCTAGAAGTGGGTGGACTACTCGCTCTTCATTATTAATAAAGACATCAATAATAAAAGGAAATAAATTTTCATTAAAATAAACTAAAAAAGAAAGCTTACAACCGAACAAGTCAAATCCGCTCTCGCCTTTCCACCTTGCTCTCGCCACAAGCTCTCTCTCTCTCTCTCTCTCTCTCTCTCTGTAACTACTTACTTCTCCTTCTGAAATTGAATGCTTAGAAATCAACCCCTAAGGCTTTATTTATAGCCTTCATTCTCTATCTAATTAGGAAAGAAAACTATATCTAAATCTATATCTATCTATCTTTTATTTAAAGATTAAAACGTGGAAATAAATAAATAAATCCTAAAAGGAATTATATCTAATTGTGGATAAATCCTCCTTGGACTTGATAGATCTTGATGAAATTTGCTCTCGAAAATATCTCCATTGGATTCGGGATAGAACCTTAACAAGAATCCGGACTAGCTCGATTTCGGCTTCTGGGATCAACTCCATATCAAGTAATTTACTCGATATCGACCAGAATTTCTCCGTCTTTAGCTTCTTGACTCGATCTCGGCTCGAGGACGACACATCGACTTGATTTCAACTCGATATCGAGTTAGCTAACTTGATATCGACCAACGTCTTCCTGCTCCCAGCTTCTCGAGTCGATGTCTAGTCTCCAGCTCGATATGTGGTACTCGACATCGAGTATGCAACTCGATATCGACCAAATCTCTCGGCTCTGCTCGATTCTTGGCAACTCTGGTGGAAATCGACTCATGTACTCGATATCGAATAAGAGTGATCGATATCAACCAAGTGGTGTCGAGTTGATTTTTCCTTGCTTCCGGCTCAATTTATCCTGGTTCCGCTTTTCCTTGACCTCGGACTTCTGTAGTTGACTTTGAGATTTTCTTCTTTTCTCAAAACTGCTGTAAATTGCTTCGATTTCTACGAAATCAAACAGAAACTGGTGTAGATTTCATAACTTGGCAAATAAGCATAAACTACATAGATTCTGTACTATTCTAGCCCAAATGTACAAAATGCATGCAGAAAACGATATAAAAGTAACTATAAAACCTGTCGAATTAGGATCACAACAGGCGCATTTGAATCATCTTTCGTTTGAACCAATCAATATGAATTCGGCCTTGAAAAATCTACATTGAAATTGTTCGATTTCCTTTTTATGTAGCTGGATCAAATAGGGAGAGAATTCCAACGAAGGCAGCAATCATCATGGGGAGGTGGAGATCAAAGCTAACTTGGATCAAATTACTAGGATCAAGTTCATAAAGTTGCACTTTAATGAGGGATTCTTCATTGGGTAAATTGCACAAACACAGCAAGGTTCAATTCCAAAATGAAGTGTTTAAAAAATACGTACCATTTTTTACTCTACTTGTACGTGCAATAAACAGGCTGACTTTAGGTCCTACCAAAGTCGGCCTCTTATGTAGCATGGATACTCTCCGGCCTATATACTCTATAATTTTTTTTTAAAAAAAAAATAAAATAAAAGATTGGATGCATATTATAGCCCGGATTTCTCACATCCGGCCTCTTATATAGCATGTGCGTTTGAATTTTTTCCTTTGATAGAGTTCAGAGCCATCCTAGCACCTCCCTCATGTCCCTGGATCTGTGAATAATTTGTTGAAGGGTTTGTAGTTCTTTTGGACTTAGATGGTTCCTTATGAGATCTGGAAAGCATTCAATTAGAATGTGCATATCGTCCTCCAAACAGTCCAGTCACCTATCACAAGTCGTTGGCATCGGCACCCCGTGCGATGCAAGTCTAGCCTTCGTTGGCAACCCCAAGTGAGCAATTTTCCATATGAAGTTCTTTATTTTATAGGGGGAGGTCGAATTTCCATATCCAATTAAAATCTCTATTTCCACCCGCCTCCTCATTCATGATGAATTTGTAGGCGGAAGAGGTGGTGAACCAACCATTTTTATCCGGCCACCAATATAGCCTATCTTCTAATGTCGATATAGGCAAAGGGATCGCTAGGATTTCGTCAACTAGTGATGTAGGGAGTACCACCCTAAGCTTTTCGACCCACCATTGCCCATTAATAATGTATTCGCTAACTAGTTTATCCTTGTCAAATTGGACCGGACAGTCCGGCCTATTGCATAAAGCTATCTCGGACACCCAATTATCAGTCCAAAACTTCACCGAAGTACCATTGCCAATAAACCAAATAAGGCCAGATTTGAAACTATAAAGCAGATTTTTTAGTTTCGCCCATTGCCAAGACATGTTTCCAGACTTTTTATATTTTAGTATGTGTGTATTCTTCAAATACTTGTGGGTGATTACCCTAACCCATATGTTGTTTGGTTCAACTAAAACTTTCCAAAGTAGTTTTAATTGCAAGGCCTCGTTCATTTCCTTCGCTTTTCTGATTCCCAACCCGCATGATTTCTTCGGTTTACCGATCTTATTCCATCGAATTAGTGGTCTATGTTGCGCATCCTTGTTCTGGAAGAAGCTCCTATTTATTGCATCTAGTTCCTTTTGGATTGTAGATGGGAGCATGAAGTTATGCATTATGTATAGCGGTTTTGCTGTTAGGTTTGATCCAATAAGTGTTGCTCGACCTTGTTGAGATAAGGAATCAGCCTTCCATTTACTAAACTGATCCTTGGTTTTGGTGATGACTTCCTTAAACGTGTCTTTATTTACCCTTCCATTTTTAATGGTTCACCCCATATATTTTTGCACATAATTAGAATGGGTGATACCAAGCGTTCTGCCCAACTCCGAGATACGTGTGCGAGCAATCCCATTTGTGGCCTGGAAGGCAGGTTTATGATAGTTGACTTTTTGCCCGAAAATTTGACAGTAGTCATCAAGAATTTCCCTTACTTTGTGGAATGCAGTAGTGCTTCCTTTTAAGAAAATTAATATATCATCTGCAAAAGCAAGAAAAGGGATACAAGGTCCCGTGGTTCCGAATGTGAAGCCAACCGACTTGTCAGGGGCCGAGGCCACCCTAACAAGCCTCCGAGCCAGGATTTCAGCACCTAATATAAATAGAAATGGTGATAAAGGATCCCCTTGTCGTATGCCTCTTGTACGAGTAAACAGTTCCGTAGGCCCATTGTTAACAAGGACGGAGAACGAAACTGATGTAATACATTCTTTTATCCAAATTACAATTTTTTGGTGAAAACAAAATTTCATCATGACAAATTCCGTGAAATCATAGTCAACACTGTCGTAAGCCTTTCCATGTCTAATTTAAGGGAAAGCTACCCTTCCTTGCCCTTTCTGGTTTTGAAAGAATAGAAGATTTCATGGGCTATGAGTACATTATCCTGAATGGCTCTGTCCGAGACAAAAGCACCCTGGAGAGGGTTGATTAGTTTCCCCAATACTTTCTTTAGTCTTTCTAGTAAAGTCTTTGATATTATTTTATAAATCGTTGAGCATAGATTGATGGGTCTGTAGTGACCTGTTGTAGTCAGATTCTCTATTTTTGGTAGCAATGTAATGAATGTATGATTTATTTGTTTGAGCATTCTTCTAGATAAGAAGAAACTTTTAACTGATCTGATAACAAATGGACCAACCACATCCCACGATGACTTGTAGAATTCGGCTGACATCCCTTCACGCCTCGGAGCCTTATTCCTACCTAAGCAGAACACTGCATTTTTTATTTCCCCGTTCGAGAGTATGGCTGTAAGCATTTTATTTTCCTCAGGTGTGATGTCCGGAGAGATAAAATTAAGAAACTCATTCAATTTTGCTCTATTAATTGCTTGTTTTGTAAATCTCTTCTGGAAATCATTTCTAATCTCATTATTAATGTTATTTCCCCCTCGTTATCTGTCTGCCTTCAGATGTTGTTATACTTCTGATTAACTTTCTATTTCTTTTGACAGATGCAATTCTATGAAAGTATCCAGTATTTGAGTCTGATAGTTTAATATATTTGGACTTGGCTCTTTGATTCCAGTATAATTTCTGAAAAAGGAGCAGCTTCTCTTTCTTTCTAATCAGGTTTCCTTCTTTTAATTGCATATTATTGTTCATGCTATGTGACAGTCCTTGCTGTATTTGGAGTAACTGTGCTTCAACCTTTTGTAGTTGTCGGAAAATGTTTCCAAACGTATTTTTGTTCCAACTTTTTGCTTTGTCTTTCAATAACTTAGTTTTTCGGACAAATTGATACATTGTCGAACCATGACATTTAAATCGCTACAGTTGTTTGACAATATTCTTGAAATCATTGTGTTGTAACCAACAGTTTTCAAATTTGAATGGCGGGGGTTTGAATGTTTAACTGGTCATTAGTTCAATGTTGATTGAACAATGGTCAGAGAATGAGAAAGCACCTTTTTTTTGTGAAAATAGCCGGGTATTGGTGTATTATATCATGCTGAACTAATACTCGATCAAGTTTCTCTTTTATGTTCCCATTCTCTATTTGTTTCTTTCTCCAGGTGAATTAGTTACCCCATGAAGGAATTTCCTCATGAGAGCATTGATTCTTAATTTCTGCGAGTGTGACAAATCTACGCGGATGCGTTACCGTACCCCCCTCTTTATCAGCAAAGCTTCCAATTTCATTGAAATCACCCATAACAATGCATGGGATAGTGGCATGTTTTATCGCATCGACCACTAGATTCCAGAATCTTGTTTATCTTGTTCATGGGGAGGGGCGTAAATGAACCAAATTAAACATGAGAAATTGTCGATGAAGTTGGTGTATTTGGTGACAATGACCCTAGGCATTTTTGCTACTACTTCAATTGTTTCATTTAGAACGCTACTTTCCTTCCATAGTATTCCCAGGCCACCCGACTTGCCCGTGGCAGGGGACCAAATAGCTTTATCGAACCCCGCCCCCTTCCATACAGAAGGTGCAGGAATGTTTTTCGTTTTTGTTTTAGCAAGTGCAAGCAGCTGTATTACTTGTATATGTTCTGATTTACACCATGTATTAATATCCACCAAGAACGTTGGTCATCCGATCCCCTTCAATTCCAAAAACTAATCTTCATTTTGAACTGATTTTTGGGAGAGCAAGACAGATACTCGTAACTCACCACTAGAATGGTGCAATGGTAATGGTTTATTATAGCAATTGTATTCATCCGTTTTTTGCTTGCCTTTGATTTTTTCCTTGTCCGCCAAACTGTTGAGTACCAAAAGAAGCGAAGACAAAAACTAGTAATTTGGGTTATTGGAAGGCTTGAGAATAGAAGAGGCAAAACCATTCACGTTCTTATAGTGATCATTCCACTTTGTTTTATTAGTAATTATTTTAATTTTAGCATTAGTCTTATGTTTTCATTCCTGTGAAAAGGCACTTCCAATAGGCCAATAAAGGCAAGATGGCTTACAGTACCAAGTATGGTGGATGGTGGCAGTAGAATAAGAGGTGGATAGAGAGTCAAATTCACACCATGTAAAGATAATGATCACGAGGGTATAAGAGCATAACTTTAATCTTTAGAAGCCCATTAATGCAACCGTTCAGTAGGTATGCAAACATGCTAATATATTTTTTCATATGAGATGAGGTGAAAACAGTAGGATGGTCATTGTTGTTCTTATAGTGATCAAGGTTAGTTGCATACAGAGTGGTATTTTGTAGCTCCATGATGTTTTCTTTAATCCTGGACAGGCGAGACCGAAGCCTGGCCACCACAAGGGTAGGTTTCTTTTTTCCCTTTTGAGGGGGTGTTCTTTGGTTTTTCACCCTTTTCCTTTGGGTCTGGTGTCCCATCGGAAGGCTCAATTAGCTCATTGATGGCAATCCCCTTGTTAGCTCTCCTTTTCGGGGTGGGATTCGATTCATCCATCTTTTGCTTTCCATTGTCATTTTTTCGAAAAGCAAAGCTTAGAAATAGCACACAATTTTGGTCTGCATATGTGATCAGAGAATAAGAAAGAGGGGGAATGGGAGCAGAAATGTTGAAGAAGGTGTGAATAAGCAAAGCCCCCTCAACCCAACATTTGGAGGCGAAGAGAACCAAACTAAAACCAGACCAAAGGGGAAGCTTATCTCCAAAGACCCGTACCTCCAAACCCTTAAACATCTTCTTCATCAATTGCTTCTTTTGCATCTCCAAACAATCACTCATCTTGTAATCACACTCCGGATTTGATTCGTGTGAAATTAAAGGCGGTAGGAGCCAATCAATTTCCCACCACCACCAGACTTTGAACTCTGTACACCATATTTCATTTTGTGGAATGGGACAATTTGGTTTGCTTCGATAATAATCATAGTCGAAATTGGTGGATGTGGTAAGAACTTTGTGGAATTGGGATTGATTTATTGCCAGAGATGCATTAATCAAGGTAATCGGCTGTTGATTTGATCGAGTTTGGAGGCTACGATTATCGGGTTCATTCAGAAAGGGGAAAGGGGTTGTCTTCTCTCTCATCGAGAGTGGTAGAAGCACATTTGATATCAATCCATCTCCGTTTTCTATTGGGGTGAAAGGGGTGATGGTTTTTATCCATGGTCCTTGGAGTAGTGGAGTACCATAGATAATTTTTTTAAAAAAAAATAAAAAAAAAAGTCAGATTTTTTAGGGTGTCCCTATATACACCGCAAATCCGTGGATTAGAGCTGCTAATCAATGTCGGATTCGACGTTGTAACATTAATTACATTACAACGTCGGATTCGACGTTATAATATGTAAAGTGAAGGATCGGATCGGGCCGAATCGGGCTAACAACGTCGGATCCCACATTGCTAGGGTAAAAAATAAAAAATCCCACCCACCCACCCACACTCACAAAAAAAAATAAAAATAAAGAAAGAGCAACGTCCAAAAGGACGTTGTAAACCAATTTTTTTTTTTTAATATCTTATATTTGGCCCGGTCTGACCCGTATTAGCAGCGTTCAATTTGACGTTGTAACAATGTCTAATTCAACGTTGTTATAACATTCGATAAGTGAAATTAGCACACAATTAACAACGTCAACGTCTAATCCAACGTTGCTACAACGTTGGATCCAACGAAGTATTTGCGGTGTATATAGGGAACGCGATTTTTATTAACCCAAAAATTTTTTTGTGAGGGAGTATCATATTATGATACTCACTTTATTGATTCTTCCACATTTTATAGTAGTATTTTATTATAAAAAGTAGCTATGATACTCAACACCAATACAACAGTTAAAGATGCTCTAAGAGGGATTGTATTTATTGTCAATAAAATAGAACAGATTTTTAAGGGGGTTGTTATATGCACGGTCGATATCTCGCGATTTACACGGTACGCGACCGCGCATTGTGAGTTCGCGACCGCGCACCCGCAATGCGCGGTCACGTTTTTTTTTAAATAAATCCGCGCATGCACAGTACGCATACGCGAATATATATATATATATATATATATATATATATATATATATATATATATATATATATATATATATATATATATATATATATATATATATATATATATATATATATATATATATATAAATCAGGGTACGCACGCTGCGCGTACGCGGATATATTTATTTTTACTGAAAATAAATCAGATATGTACGAATCGAAATAAGATATATATACGAATCGAAATAAGATAGATAATGATATGTACACGGAATAAAATAAGATAGATAATCGAAAGACATATCCTATATATTTAGATATAGATATATTTGGAGATTAATGGCAATAGATATATTTTTTTTCCAACAATAAAAGATGATGATCTCTATATATACAATGCGTGTTTAGGTCACAAATATGAAAATTTTGACACCTCTAGTAAAGCTAATATTTCGAAGATCCTAAAGTTCTCCATATGTCGTCGCAAGTTGAAGATGATCTACCATTCAACCCATATGATTACAGCAATCCGCAAGAACTTCTAACTCATGTCGATGTAAGTCTAAATACGATTGTACTAAAATCTCATGTATATATCTTCCATGTTTCCAATATTTTTGAATATATAGTTGTATATGTCAATATTAGAGAGATTTATTTAACATCTACTCTATCGATTTCACAATACATGGGTATTTTAGATGGTAATTTTTGCTTCAAATTAGATGATGTTAGATATTTTATAGGTAGGTGATTGTAATAATTTGTATTGTTTTGTGTATTCTTTACTTTTGAAAATATTATAATTGGTTAAAATGTGTAGTGGGTATATAAAAATAATAATATTTGTGAAAAAGTTAGTAGAATGATGATGTTTTTTTTTAAAAAGTGAGGTGACAATGTATTATGAAATGGATGGATTATCTGTTTTGAATGTTTTTGTTTCCAATGTGTGTGTATTATATCATCAATATGTTTCCAATTGTAGGATATCGCCGACTTTTCTCTAGAAGAGGGTACCGATTATTCAGATATGTTTCGGATAGATGGATATTTCTTTGACTCCAAGAACGTAAAGGAGTGGGCTCGTTTTATGGGTAGAATTAGAAATATGGTGTTAATAACTCATATGTCTTGGAAGAGCAAGCGAAACAGGTTAGGTGTCTTTCGTTTGGTTTGCGAGTACTATGGCTATCCTAGAGATGCAGCCAGGTAAATGGGATGCCCATTTGGATGCAGCCAGGTAAATTGGATGCCCATTTGAGCTCGAGGGTCGTGAGTACAAGACAGGTAAATGGAGAATGTTTGTTATATGTGGTTCTCACAACCATAATCTTCCGGATAACTTGTACGGGCATACCTTTGCCAGAAGGTTGACTGATAAACAACATCATAAGGTACGACGCAGTGCAATGATTGGGTTAAAACCACGACAGTTGTTGAGTATCCTTGAAGATGAAGATTCCCAATATGTGACGAGTATCCGTCAAGTCTACAACTCTGTTCAGAAGATGAAGAGGGTAGAGGCGGAGGGTCGTGGAGATATACAACAAGCATTGCATTCACTCGAAGGAAAGCAGTACGATTTCTTCGTACGTAGAGTGCACGGGTCTAATCAGCTGAGTGATTTAATGTTTTCTCACCCAGACTCACAACATTTATGGAGGTTATTTCCCTACGTCATCATGATGGATGCAACATACAAGACAAATGAGTACGTGTATCCTTTTTTATTTATTTATTGTACAAATAGATTTAAATTTTGTCTAATTAGTTGCTCATGATTTATTGACTATCTTTCTTTCATGTAGGTATAAGATGCCATTGCTGCAAATAGATGGGTTCACTAGCACAAAAAAGACATTTGCGATAGCATTTGCATTCATCACGAAGGAGACCACAGATCACTACAGCTGGGTGATGCAGACACTCCGAGATCTCTGTAAACATAGAATGCCAGATGTGATTGTTGTTGTAGGAGGAAAACGAGTATGCAAATAAAATATAAATAAATCAAAGCAAACCAGATTCCGTCCCTTGCAAATGATTACAAGACTCCCTCCCTATGCAGCAGTGGGAAGTCAGGATCGATCCTCGAGGAAGCGTGTCAGCGGATCTTAGGTAGCTGTAAATCTCACATACAGAAAAGCAAAAAGACAGAAAGAAAGACAGAAATAACAAAGCAAAAGTAGAAAATAAAGCAAGTAACAGAATTAACTCGATATTGACAACTTCTACTCGATATCGACTAACAATTCCCGAGATCGACAAACAGCAGAAACTTAAGATTGCAAATTCTCGAACACAGAACTCAGATTTTCAATGAAATAAATCAATATACTAAAAGACTTCCAAATCCAGGGTATCAACACCACAACGATAACCATGCAAAATAACACATAAAGGCATAAAAGATCATGCTTTCCATCAAATAACTTTCGTTATTAACAAATAGGAATATAGATGCTTTCTCATAAACCCTAATTGTTACTAACCCTTTTCACATAATTAACCCAAGTTGCATTAAGATCACCTTCGCTTCAATAACACAAACAAGGATCACCTTCAACTTTCGCAAAAGAATCATGCTCATAGGGATATAAGACGAATTACATAAAAAGATCGTACCTTCACCGCATCACCTTACATGGCTACCGTCGGGCTCACCCCGACCCTAGAAGTGGGTGGACTACTCGCTCTTCATTGCAATAGCAGACATCTTTGATGAAAAAGAACTAACTTGCATTAATAAACTCAAACTTACAACCTCTTCTCCTTCTCTCTCTATGTGTAACTACTTGTCTCTGAAATTGAATGAATAAAATCCAGCCCCTAAGGCTTTATTTATAGGCTTCCAACCATTTCTAATTAAGGTAAGAAAGTCTATCTATATCTATATCTACTTTATCTTATAACATAAAGATAAAACATGGAATAAAAGAATTAAATCAACTACGATTATATCTAAAGTGGATAAATCTTCCTTGGAATTGATAGATCTTGATAGATGTGGATAGAATTTGGTCTCGAAAATATCTACATTGGATTTGGGATAGAAACTTAACAAGAAGTCGGTTAAGCTCGGAATCCGCCGCCGTGGGTCCAGTCGATATTGGCTTGGTTAAGTCGATATTGACCTGTGCTTCCTCGATTTCTCTTCAGCTAGTCGATATTGACTCCAGAGATGAAAATTGAGTTCATTTGTACTCGATATCGAGTTGAGTTACTCGATATTGATTAGCATGTCTCAGCTCCAGCTTTCTTGACTCGGTTCCAAGACGTTGACTCGATATGGGGCACTCGATATTGACTTGGTTAAGTCGATATCGACCACTGTTCTTCAGCTTTGTCGATTCTGGCCAACTCTGAGTCGATTTGGAGAATTTCAACCTAAATCTGGCCGATATTGAGTGTGCTTGGTCGATATCGACCAGTCTTCTCAGCATCCTGCTTTGTTCTTGAAACAAACTTTCCCGAGTCCTTGTTCGTCGGATTGACGCATATGACCATGCGTTGGAAAGCTCTTTTTGAGGGCTACGACTCTCATGAAGACATCAAAGCTTGATTCAGAATGATGAATGGTGAAAAATGCCCTTTTCTCCAGCTGCACCATCCTTAGCTTCTTCATGACTTTCCTTTAAATGCCAAAGTGCCTCCGATTTTTGCAAAATAAAACAAAAACTTGTGTAGACTCCATAATTTGGCAAATAAGTGTAAACTACATAGATTCTGTATTATTCTAACCCAAATGCATGCAATGTATGCAGAAAACGATATAAAAGTTACTGTAAAACATGGCAGATTCAACTCACATCAAACACCCCATACTTAAGCTTGCTTGTCCTCAAGCAATACTTTTATTTGTCATTCAGGGGAAGGAATCAAAACTCTCAACATATTAGATTCATTCTTATATATCCCTGCAATCAATTACCATCCTCGAAAATGTACTAGTGTCATATATCCATGCATGTGCAAATACACAAAAGCAACATATGCTCACAAAAGGAGGGTAGTGCAAAAACAATTCATGTGACAAAGCAACAATAATCAAGAGGACTTAAATTTAAGCTCAATAAAGAAGTAGATTGGTAAAAGGCTAAAGGTGGGCAATTTTTTTGGCAATGTGGTGCTAATGATCCGGGGAAATGGAGTATTTCCAAACTGAATTTCCACATTCCTTTTTCCTTTGATTCAACACCTTTCATAATGCTTTTTTTTTTCAATAATAATGCTTTTACATCTCTGACCTCAGCACTGCCTTCTCGCGAGTCGCAAACATGGGTGTCATGAATGGCCCCGGATACTTAGTGCTTTGGACTCCTCACCTGTGTGTCCCATCTTCGCCAAACTATTATCTCAGCGAGCAGGGTCGATCTACCTTTATCTCCTGAGGTGATCGAATTTTTTCTCACTCATTAAATTTTCCATATATTTCGAACATTCTCCTACCAAACTCCAATAATGATAATAACAACACAACAACCATATAACATCTCCATAATGTAACATCTTTCTCAACATAATTCCCGGATAGGAAATAAGGTAAAGAATGGCAAATATTTAGATCATGTGGAGCAATATATGAAATAAGGCATATTATGGCCTTTGTGATGCATAAGCATAGGTTTGGCTAGGATTATAAACAATGAGCATTATATGGAATTATAAAGTCCTTCATCATCTTATCATGCAACATGTCAAAAGCAACTTTCAAAATTTACCTACTTTCATGGTTTTCAAGAAAATATGCACTTCATTGTGACTTCCCTTTACTAGGCAATTTCATGCTATATCTCTAATGAATCTAATTTTGCATCGTCGAGTTCAATATAAGGCTTCCATGACATTTATCAAAATTTTCAATGGGGGTCATTTTTTCAAACTTTTGGAAAACATGCATATAAGCACATAAATCAATAATGAATTCCAAAATAGTCGTGTAGCAATTCAAGAAATAAACCTTAAATATGCACACATAATGTCAAATAAAACCAAATATGCATAAAGTAAGCCCTTCCCTCACCTCATACTTAAACATTACAGTGTCCTCACTGTATAAAAACAAGGGTAGAGAAAGAAACTCACTAGACAGGTGTGCAGGGCTTCAAAAACTCGATTGAACATGCCTGGGCCGAGTCCAATTTAGCTTGCTTCTATCCCATAGACCTGAAAAATATAGAAGACATATACCCACAATAGAAAAACTAAAAGTTCAAAACCAAAAACAAACAAAAGCAACAATGTCCAAAACTCCCAAAAAATAAATGTCTATTTACAAGCTCTAGATTTTATAGTCGCTAGGCCGACTTTCTCCATTGAGCTCAAGGTGGCATTTGCAGGGCCCATGTAGCTTGGGCTTCAAATAAGACTCCATTCTTGTCCATCAGCTGCAGTCCGCCTAAATGGATCTTGTTCACCAGAAAAGGCCCCATCTTTTTCTTGTTGAATTTGTTAGGAAACCAATGATCCTTTGATTTGGAAACATAGAGCTTGTCTCCAACTTCATACTCTTTAGGCTCATCATTGGAAACCCTACATAATCGCACATACCAAGGTAAACCTCTCCCATGTATTGATAGATCTTTAATTGAAATAGGAGAGGAAAGATCCATACCTTGGCTTACCTTCGCAGAATCGGATGTCGGAAGCTCCTGAGGGTCTGGTCGATATCGAGTTAGGTCACTCGATATCGAGTTGTGCTGCTCTTCAGGTGGACTCTCAGTCGATATGGAGGGAGATGGGTCGATTTTTTTAAGTCGATATTGAGTAAGCTCACTCGATATTGACTTGACTGGCTCAATATTGACTAGCTTCTGCTCAACAGGAGGAATCGACTCAGGAGATGCAGCTCAATATTGACCAAAGGGGGTCGATATTGAGTCGTTTTGCTCGATATCTGGTAGGGCTGTCTCGACATAGGGAGGTCGATATTGACATGTGGTAGTCGATATTGAGTGCCTTTATGGCTCTGTCGACTTCTCAAGGTTAATTTTGACCCCATACTTAAGACCTGGCAAGGCATCCGAAAAATAGTTAGTCCAAATCGACTTACCTGGGTATATTTCGATTGGATTCTCTGCCTCTTCGTTCAGGATGGCCATGATCTTTTGCACATGGGCTTCCATATCCCTCTTTTCCAGCTCTTCATGAGTCATATTTCTTACCTTAGGCTCCCCGCAAGTGATGTAACCAGCTGAGATATATTTTACCTCTTCCTTTGGACCTGGCCTTTTAGTTTTATTAAAAGAATACTCAATTACCTCATCGCTAATGTTGAAAGTGAGCACTCCTTTCCTCACGCTTATGTTGGCATCCACCGTCGCCAAGAAGGGTCTTCCTAGAATAATTGGACAAGCAGGGTCCTCTAGCATATCAATAACTAAGAAATCAGCAGGGACAAAGAATTAACCTACTTGTACTGGCACATTGTCCACCATGCATGTTGGAATGACCACCGTGTTGTTGGCCATATACAACTTAGCATCCACATGCTCTAGGGCACCTATCTTAATCTTGGACCAAATTGTTAAAGGCATTATACTCACACTGGCTCCAAGATCACATAAAGCATTAAATTTGTATTGACCAAATCCAATGGTTATAGCAAACTTACCTGGATCTGGCCTCTCCTCAAGTATGTCCATGTGGCTGCACTCCTCTGTAATCTCAGCCATTGATCTCTTCTTGCTTAGGATCTCCTTGAGGAATTTGACATAGGATGGCATTTCATTGAGAGCTTATGTGAAGGGTATGGTGACATTGAGCTTCCGAAGCATCTTGATGAAACGCTGAAATTTCTTCTCTGCTGGATCCTTTGGAGATTTTGTTGGGAAAAGCAGCTTCTTTTTCTGATTCTGAGCCGGAACAGATGTCGGAGGTGTTGCAAATGAGTCAATATTGACTGGAGGGGACTCGATATCGACTGCAGTATGGTCGATATTGACCGGTGGTTGGTCGAAATCGACTACTGGAGTCGGTTTCGGGTTCACTGGTGCAGATGGGTCGATATTGACCTGGGGTGGTCAATATTGACTAAGTGTTGGTCAATATCGACTAGGTGTTGGTCGATATCGACCTCCTCTGCAGTGCCGTCTTTTGCTTCTCCGGTCTCTGTTTCGTGCAGTTTGTGTCCGCTCCTGAGCTTTACGGCTGCGATGTGTGCGGTCTTCCCCTTGGGATTTGGCTCTGAAGATCCTGGGAGTGAGCTTGACTGTTTGGGGACTCCTGCTGCTAGCTGGCCAATCTGTGTATCAACTGATTTCCGCTATATATCAATCTCCCCAAGCCTAAAGTTGACACCTTGAATCTGAGTGTAGACTGAGTTGAAGGACTGCTTGGTGTCTGAATGATTTCTCCGTATTTCCTCTAGGACGGTCTGTAGATCATCCCTTTTCTGGTCCCTTTCCGGATGTCCTAGAGCTCTGTAGGGTGGGGGGTTCCTAGGGGCACCTTGGTTCCATTGTGGTTGCTGGAACTTTTGGTCCCCCATGTAGCGATTGGGACCCCCTGCGTAAGCTGCCTCTTCATTGTATTCTGCCAGTCTACTTGCTCCGTGTGTGGGCACTCAGTAGTGGTGTGCCTCTGGGATCCGCATTCGATGCAGGCCTGGTTGACAGAAAGGTATTTGACTTGCTTAAGGAGCTTGTGATTCTGATCTTTGTAGTATTGCTCCTTGACATCTGGATTAATCTCTTTAGAGGGCTCATAGAGGGGCATGGATGGGGCTGGCCTAGCATAGGCATTCTCCTCATAGTTGGTTGGAGTCCCATACTTGTTATCATAGTTGGTCAGCTTGTCGAGAGCAGCCCATGCGTCAGCAGACGACATTGTCAGATACTCATAGTGAGTATATGTGTTAATTCTATCATTTGCAGCCAAGTCCAGAGAATTGAAGAAGATCTCTTCAACTACGTAGGGTTGTTGTCCATGTGTAGGGCATGATCGCAGCAGATCCTTATAGCGTTCCCAAGCCTTTGCCAGCGGCTCCCCAGGCTTCTGTTTGAAAGCTGTGATCTTCTGGCGAAGGAGTGTTGTCTTGGCAGGAGGGAAGAACTTGTTGAGAAACTCTTGCTTTACTTCAGCCCATGTCGTGAAGGATCGCGGTTTCAGCCCTTCAAGCCACTTCAGCCCATATCGAATAACAATTCCCGAGATCGACAAACAGCAGAAACTTAAGATTGCAAATTCTCGAACACAGAACTCAGATTTTCAATGAAATAAATCAATATACTAAAAGACTTCCAAAGCCAGGGTATCAACACCACAACGATAACCATGCAAAATAACACATAAATGCATAAAAGATCATGCTTTCCATCAAATAACTTTCGTTATTAACAAATAGGCATATAGAGGCTTTCTCATAAACCCTAATTGTTACTAACCCTTTTCACATAATTAACCCAAGTTGCATTAAGATCACTTTCGCTTCAATAACACAAACAAGGATCACCTTCAACTTTCGCAAAAGAATCATGGTCATAGGAATAGAAGACGAATTGCATAAAAAGATCGTACCTTCACCGCATCACCTTACATGGCTACCGTTGGGCTCACCCCGACCCTAGAAGTGGGTGGACTACTCGCTCTTCATTGCAATAGAAGACATCTTTGATGAAAAATAACTAACTTGCATTAATAAACTCAAACTTACAACCTCTTCTCCTTCTCTCTCTATGTGTAACTACTTGTCTCTGAAATTGAATGAATAAAATCCAGCCCCTAAGGATTTATTTATAGGCTTCCAACCCTTGCTAATCAAGGTAAGAAAGTCTATCTATATCTATATCTACTTTATCTTATAACATAAAGATAAAACATGGAATAAAAGAATTAAATCAACTACGATTATATCTAAAGTGGATAAATCTTCCTTGGACTTGATACATTTTGATAGATGTGGATAGAATTTGGTCTCGAAAATATCTACATTGGATTCGGGATAGAAACTTAACAAGAAGTCGGTTAAGCTCGGAATCCGCCGTCGTGGGTCCAGTCGATATTGACTTGGTTAAGTCGATATTGACCTGTGCTTCCTCGGTTTCTCTTCAACTAGTCGATATTGACTCCAGAGATAAAAATCGAGTTGATTTATACTCGATATCGAGTTGAGTTACTCGATATTGACTAGCATGTCTCAGCTCCAGCTTTCTTGACTCGATTCCAGGACGTTGACTCGATATGGGGCACTCGATATTGACTTGGTTAAGTCGATATCGACCACTGTTCTTCAGCTTTGTCGATTCTGGCTAACTCTGAGTCGATTTGGAGAATTTTGACCTAAATCTGGTCGATATTGAGTGTGCTTGGTCGATATCGACCAGTCTTCTGAGCATCCTGCTCTGTTCTTGAAACGCACTTTCCCGAGTCTTCGTTCGTCGGATTGACGCATATGACCATGCGTTGGAAAGCTCTTTTCGAGGGCTACGACTCTCATGAAGACATCAAAGCTTGATTCAGAATGATGAATGGTGAAAAATGCCCTTTTCTCCGGCTGCACCATCCTTAGCTTCTTCATGACTTTCCTTTAAGCTCCAAAGTGCCTTCGATTTCTCCAAAATATAACAAAAACTTGTGTAGACTGCATAATTTGGCAAATAAGTGTAAACTACATAGATTCTGTATTATTCTAACCCAAATGCATGCAATGTATGCAGAAAACGATATAAAAGTTACTGTAAAACATGGCAGATTCAGCTCACAACAATTGTCATAGATCGAGAGTTAGCAGTAATCAAAGCCATCAAGGAAGTGTTCCCAACCGTGAAGCATTTATTGTGCAGGTGGCATGTAATGTCAAATATCGAAGTGAAGGCAAAGATCACACGATCAAAAGCTAAAGAAAATGAGTCTGTCCGTGATTGTTATGCCTTGGTAGAGTCGACATCAGAATTAAGCTACAAACGACGTCTTCAATCAATGCAGACCAAGTAGGAAGGACGTTGGAGCCTCATGGAATACCTTGAAACCACTTGGCTCAAGGACTTTAAGGAGGCACTTGTTAGAGCTTGGGTTGATTGCTATCCTCACTTTGGGACTAGAACAAATAGCTGGTAAGTGTTTTGGATGTTTGTACTAGTGAATTACGTATGAATGTTATTTTGGATAAATAGATGTTTAACCGCCAACCTATTGAAAACCATGCAGTTGTGAGTCGCAACATGGGAAGCTGAAGGATATGTTGAACACGTCAATAGGGGGGTTTGACGACGTGGTCAAGTGCGTCGACAAAATGGTCAACGGGTAGATCAAGCAAATAAAGGGTTCCCTTGAGATGTCACGCATGAATGTTCTTAGGAGTGTTTCTAGTAACCCACTATTGGCTCCCCTCGTTATGAAGGTGACAACTGAGTGCTTTAAATTATTGCTCAACAATTACACCACGGCGATAGGTAGACCCACTGATGATGGGGTCTGTCGGGACAGGTATTGGCGAGATGTGTATGGCGTGCCATGTGTTCATGAATTTTTACAAGCCATATCCACCCGTACGCCGATAAGCTTGAGTCAAATTCATCCCTTCTGGAGGCAAGTGATGTGGAGTGGACCTATTATGGCAGAGGAGGGCAGCGAACCTATGGAAGATATAGACCAGACCAGGTTAACGTTGCCCAGGTTGAAGAGAAGGCTTGAGGCAGATGATCTCACTCCTCAACAAGCTAATTTTATTGCCACAACTTTCATGAAGATGGAGAATCCCGAAGAAACTAACATGAAAACACCACCTATAAGCAATCCTAGAGGTCGACCAATAGGGAGGCGATCAATGATGCGCGAACCAACGACAGTTGAGCATGCAGTGCGACGGTCAGCCACCCGAGGTCGAGGGAGCGGTCGAGGTCGTCCAAGTGGTCGAGGTCGTCGAAGCGGTCGAGGCGATCCAATGACACTTGGCCCCACGACATTTTTGTCCGTCCATGTGGACTGGTTTGTCCCACGCTATGTTGATCGCGTTCAAAATGTGAGTTCGGATGGGCATTGTGGGTATCGAACGCTTGCAGTGTTGATTGGAAATGGGGAGAACCAGTATATAAGGGTCCGACAAGAGATGGCTGATGAGCTGCGTAGGAACAAGGATTTGTATCAAGCAACATCGATGTTGAACGATATTGAAGGGCTGATTGGTAATGTTGACATCAAGGATCCCAGTCAATGTAGTCCGACGAGGTGGATGGAGGCGCCGATGGTTCCTTTGGCAGCCGCGACATGATATCAACTTATTGTGGTCATCCTTAGCAAGGGTGGTCCGCATACATGTATCTCGATGATGGCACCTACAACGACCGCAAGGCCGCCGACAGATATTATTACAATGGCGTTGATTGGCGGAGTGCACTGGGTACCGGTTAGTGAACTTCAACCCTTACTATTACTATTCGTACACATTGTATCAATTGTTAATTATTGTATTTCATAACAAATTAAATAGGTATGGCTTCGATCAGACTCACCGATCCCTCCAACAACTCCAGAATGGGATCATTTCCACCACCAGAGCGTAAACGGTTGGGATGGACCATTCAATACAAGGATGGCAGAGTACCTTAACCTTTGACGTGCTGATCCTGATCGTTCAGGACACCAAGACGGCGATAGAGTATATCATAATATATCAGATTGAGAATTTATGTTAAACTATTTCAGATTTCCTGTTATCGAATAGATATATGTATTTTGTTTTCAAACTTGAGTAGAGCATAAAATTCATGAATAAACATTTTCTTAACTAGAGTGCATGACATAAAACATATCTGAAATACATAAACTCCCTAACATTGAACACCAAAGTATATCACAGTTGCCGTTGTGATGCCCGGACTTGAGTGGGGGCGCGTGGGATTGGGTTTTTCATTGCCTCGAAGTAGTAACTGAGAATCTCCTGATGGCTATAAAACTCCTCACGGCGTTCTAGCATTTTCCGGATGCGCTCCCCTAACAAGTACAATCGCTATCATTTGAAAAAAAAACACATTGTCACGATCACAAATGCAATATAAGTAATGAAATATTTAAGGCACAATTCATACCTGAGCTTGTATTGTGGATATCGGCGTCGGTTCCTCCTCGATAGGTTGGGCCTCAACTGTACTCTGTAGAACATAGGGATGGTCATGACGACTGAACCACTCCATATAGTCGGGCGTAACCAGATGCCCCTCATATGCAAGAGGCAGGTTGTGAAGGTTCACCAAATTAGTGGGATTGTGTCGCTGATCCCAGACATCGAACATATCCGAAAAGGTCAACTTCAGGTGGGCTGTACCAACAGGCCGAGTCTCAATAGTGGGTGGGATACGGTCCATGGGTATGTTTTGCACACGTCTGAACTGTCTTAATACGCGGTACGACATGTATGGCTCATGGATATCTGAAATGGACAAAACCCCTCTATATCGAGAAACTTGAAACTCAGCGTCATAGTTAATGAACCTATCATCGTACGGCATGAACCTTACGTCCTCGGCTCTCATCGTGTCCGACTGATTGGTAATGTTGTGTACCCTATCCAGAGTACGCGGTGGTGTCGCTCTATGTGTCCACCGACAAGCCCACCTACGATCAATTTGGAGGGGCCGCTCCTCAGCCATTGTAGGGGCAAATGCCGGAAAATGTGCCCAAATCCAAAACTTTTTACATATAAAGGAAAAAAAAAATTAGTCTAATTGATTGAAAGCACGAATTTTGTATGTAAACCTTATAAGAATACCTGAACCAATGCAGCGCACCCACTCATGGTTCCCACCCCTTCCCTGCTCACGATGCCCAGGGATCGATACAAGAGGGAAAGCATGGCAATACCCCATGAGTACCGCCACGTCATATCATGATTGTAGACTAAGTCAACTGCCCACAAGGGTATGTGTGTAGTCGACTTATCATTGATAAAGATCGCCCCAAGTACTATCAATAGATACCCGGTCGCAACAGATTGGGCATAAGCATCGCCATTAGGAATCATCGCCTTCATCATCTCCTCTAACTTTTCCTGAAGGAAGCGCGTCCCTCGACTGCTCATGTCTGAAGTGGATATGCCAAGTCTGGTGGTGAGGAAAGGCCGGCGTTGCGCATCGGTCATAGGGGTACGTGGGGCAACTCCGTTAATCTGTAGGCCAAGTATGATGGCTACATCATGGAGGGTGATAGTCATCTCACCCCAGGGAAAGTGGAACGTGTTCGTCTCGGGGTGCCATCGACAGATAAATGCTTGGATCAAAGAATGATCCACCGTGCCAAACTCGATGTCCTCCAGATCTATAAGGCCTCTTAGTCTTGCAAGCCCGAACCAACTCATAGGGGTAAGAACACGAGGCAAGTTTCTGAGGAACCGAATGTGGGTGTTGCGTCGAATGCATCGAATTAGATTGTCCTCCTACAAGGGAAAAACACATAATTCTTTAGGTAATAATTAAATATTTAATTTAAGTAAGAACTTTCACAAGAAAATATAAATGAATACATACCTAACCCATCCAAATAAGTCTGCATCTGTGCGTCCTATACCACGTCAATGGTTGATTCTCTAGCGGTCGGCCGTCATTGGTAACTGGTGGTTGTAGTTGTTCCTCCTATATGTGTTGTGCCCCTTGTTGTGGTGGGTCCTGATGGACCGGCTGCTGATGTGAATGCTCTTGTTGCTCATAATAGTGCTTGTAGTCATAACCAGCATCCGTCGTCACATTGTGGTAGTCATACGCTTCGGGATTGAATGCCTCCTGATTAATGCCATCATCTGTGTTGGCGTCCTTAAATTCCTCTTCATTGGACGCATCAGACCCAGCTGCGTCGTCCGACTGAATATCCTCGAGCCCTAATGTCCCGCTCGGGAAAGGAGACGGTGTACGCTCTGAGGAGGAGCGTCTCAGAGTAGGTCGACTCGGCCCAGGCGAACGTGTCCTATCCCTTATAATTGATGTACTCGTCCGAGCGGGTACAGTAGTGGCGGTAGCTGGAGCCTTCTCTTGCGCCTCCTCAGCCCTTTCATGTTCACCTCGACGGGCCGAAGCCGTGGGCCGTCGCCGCTCCAATGCCGTAGAAATTTGCTATCATATTGCATAACAAATAAACAATGTTACAATTTGTTATCAGTACAAATATCCAAAAATTAGTCCGTACACATCAATTATGTTTATCTATTCCTATAAGGTTATGATTGATAAACATGAATTACTTCTTTCCATTTAACTAATTTCAGTGATCTATTTTAAAAGGTATTTTGTTTACCTATTTTCATTGGTGTTTCATTTACCTATTTTTGGGTTTAGGGTGAAATCTTACTTTTTTTTTTTAGCATTTACATTTCTTTCATAAAATTTAATATAACGCTAACTATAATGTTGCTTATATACTTCAAAATTATTTTTTCCTATCTTTGTAACTCCTAAAAACCTTTATTTCGCTTACCTATTGTCTATGTAATTTTGTCTAACTCATAACACAATGAATTTCGATCATATATTTTCGGTTGCTTATTTCAACATAAATGATACATACAAATTCGTATAAAAAAATTCTTTCAACTAAAATGAACTTACTAAACATTATTACAATTTCTAATATTTCATGGAACTTTTTTCATCGTCAAAACATCTTACAATTTCTAATATTTCATGGAACTTTTTTCTTTTCTCACTAAACATTATAAATATCATAAAATTTATCAAAACTAAAATGAACTTACTTCTCTCGCTCTCCGACGCTCATCCTTATCTTGCGAAGATCGATCCCCTCGAAGCCAACCCATGGCGCTACTTGCAACCTTCTTCATTTTCGATGTCATGATTCCCGATTATCTACACTTAAATTTAATTAATGTAAGCCAAATGCAAACCTAAAGAAAATAAATGATTTCCGATTAACTAAATGTAAATTTAATTAGTGTAAGCTATACACAAAACCTAATGAAGATAATGCATAAAAAAGAAAATTACTCTTACCTTTTCAACCAAATGAAGATGTGATGAACAACTTCAATGAAAAGCATAAAATTTCAGAACAATATTTTGTGAAATGGGCAAAGCTGTGTGGTGAAGGGTAGGCTTGGGGTCGGATTTTATAGGCGATGGGCATCCGTATCTCCGTGAAGCGCGGGTGCAGAGATTCTCGCGTGAAATCCGGGATACGCAGCAGCAGAGATTCCCGCGTGCGCCCGTCCGTGACAGTGTTGTCAAATCGGCGTGGGTTGCTGTCCATCAGCGCACTCGCTGTGCGCAGGCGCATGCCCCCATCGGCACACTCGATGTGCGCATCTGCAGATGTATCCGCGCATTCGTTGTGCGCAACTGCGGCCCGCCTTTTTCATCCGCGCTTTCGCAGTGCGCCATTGCCTAGGTTAACCGTGCAAACGGCGATAATTTCACCGTGCACTTAGCAATTCCGTTTTTTAATAGATAGTAGATTAAAAAATGACGGTAGGCCTCAATTCTAAGGAAAGACCATAGTTCTTCTGTTGTTTATTCACACATCTCTTTTCCCTTCAATCACCCAATTTCTTCCATCTATTTTGAACAATGAAACATCAGTACTTGCTTGTCGATCAGTCCTACACTACCCCTTACATGATAAGCTGGTGAAAGCAAGATCAGGTTCATTCATTAGCTGAACTTGTTAATGGCTATTATGTTTATTTTCTGTACATAGAAACTATCTTGATTTTAATTGGTAGGCTGATTCCTTTGGATTGAGACGAGTTTAAATGCATACCATTCAGTTGAAAAAGATGACAAATGAAAAGTATGTACATGCCTCTCATCAAACAGTGTTTTTTTCCTACCAACAGCATATAAATGACAGATCTCTGGAAATGGTGTTAAAATTTATAAGCTAATATAGAAAGATTAATGAGTCAATTAGATTTACTCTTAGGTAACAGTTAAACATATAGAAAGATAAATGTTGGGACACTTGTAAATCCCACATCGGAAGTGGGAGAAATCTGAACCCAGCATATAAGTGGATGGGCTACTCCACCTAACGTCAATTGGTTTTGGGATGGTGCCCCAGTCCGGCTTATATGTTGGACTTTCTGGTCGGACCCAACAAGACTTCCCCCTAACAAACTGGTATCAGATCCGAGTTCGACGGGTGGGCCGGTTACACCGAAGATTGAGATGGACTCCACATCTATATCGATGACGGGTTACTCGAACCCGTTGCGTGGAGGTCTCAATTCCAACCGGGCTAGACTTGTGAATCGTGATGGATTCAGAAGTGAGAGAGGAATGTGTTGGGACACTTGTGAATCCCACATCGGAAGTGGGGTGATTCTGAATCTAACATATAAGTGGATGGGCTACTCCACCTAATGCCAATTGGTTTTGGGAAGGTGCCCCGATCCGGCTTATATGTTGGGCTTTCTGGTCGGGCCCAACGAGACTTCCCCCAACAAACTGGTATCAGAGCCGGGTTCGGCGCGTGGGCCGGTAACATATAAAGGCATAAAAGATCATGCTTTCCATCAAAATAACTTTCGTTACTAAGAAATAGGCATATAGAGTCTTTTGCATAAACCCTAATTGTTACTAACCCTTTTCACATAATTAATCCAAGGTGCATTAAGATCACTTTCGCTTCAATAATACAAAGAAGGATCACCTTCAAATCTCGCAAAAGAATCATGCTCATAGGGATAGAAGACGAATTTCGTAACAAGATCTGACCTTTACCGCATCACCTTACATGGCCACCGTCGGGCTCACCCCAGCCCCAGAAGTGGGTGGACTACTCGCTCTTCATCATCAAGAAAGACATTAAATAACAAAAGAAACTAACTTGCATTGAATTAAATAAAGAAAGCTTACAACCAACAAGACAAATCCGCTTTCGCCTTTCCACCTTGCTTGCCACAAACTCTCTCTCTCTACTCCTACTTACTTGAATGGAATTGTGTCTGAAATTGAATGAATGAAAAACTAGCCCCTAAGGCTTTATTTATAGCCTTCTATTCCTTGCTAATCAAGGATAGAATATATCTATCTATATCTAAAATTATATCTAAAACTTTAAAAGATAAATAAAAGCAATTTAGGAATTAAATCTAAAAGGAAAAGATAAATCTAAAATAGGTAAGATGTCTTCTTGTTGATAGATCTTCTCTTCCAAGGATAGAACTTGATGAAATCGGATAGACTCGGATTCCTTCGGCCCCAAGGACTCCCAACTCGACACGGACAGCCCAAGGCGCGTAACGCGGTTTCAGGACGCGGCTCGTCGATCTCGAGTAGGGCTCCTCGACATCGAGTAGAGGTGGTCATCGACTTGGTCTGGCTGGGCTTCTCGGGTGGCTCTGCTCGACAAGCTCGAATCTTGGCTCCGGGCTCCTCGATCTCGACAAGGCCTCCTCGAGATCGAGTAGGGTTCCGGGATCGGGTTGTCTCTGACTCAGTGTCCTCGATCAGCTCTGCTCGACCTGGTGTGCTCGGACAGCCTTTGTCGAGATCGAGTAAGTGTACTCGAGATCGAGTAAATTTCTCTCAGCTTTCTGCTCTGTTCTTGAAACGCACTTTCCCGAGTCCTCGTTCGTCGGATTGACGCATATGACCATGCGTTGGAAAGCTCTTTCCAAGGGCTATAACTCTCATGAAGACATCAAAGCTTGACTCAGAACTAACAATGGTGAAAAATGGCCTTTTCTCCAGCTACACCATTCTTAGCTTCTCCATGAGTTTCCTTTAAGCTTCAAAGTGCGTCCGATTTCTGCGAAATATAACCAAAACTTGTGTAGACCTCCATATATTGCAAATAAGTGTAAACTACACAGATTCTGTATTATTCTAACCCAAATGCATGCAATGTATGCAGAAATCGATATAAAAGTAAGTGTAAAACATGGCAAATTAGGCTCACAACAAACACCCCATACTTAAGCTTGCTTGTCCTGAAGCAATACTTTTAATTGTCATTCAGGGGAAGAATTCAAACTCTCAACATCTTAGATTCATTCTCATATAACCCTGCATTCAATTACCATCCTCGAAAAGGTACTAGTGTCACAGATCCATGCATGTGCAAATATACAAAAGCAACATCTACTCACAAAAGGAGGGTTATGCAAAAACATTCATAAGTGACAAAGCATTAATAATCAAGAGGACTTTAATTTAAGCTCAAATAAGGAGTAGATTGGTAAAAGGCTAAAGGTGTGCAATTTTTGGCAATGTGGTGCTAATGATCCGGGGAAATGGAGTATTTCCAAACTTGCGTTTCCACATTCCTTCTCCATAAGATTCATCACCCCTTTCATATTGCTTTTTCTCAATAATAATGTTTTTACCTCTCTTACCTCAGCACTGCCTTCTCGCGAGTCGCAAACATGGGTGTCATGAATGGCCCCGGATACTTAGTGCTTTGGACTCCTCACAATGTTTCCCATCTCTTCAAACTATTATCTTAGAGAGCATGGTCAATCTACCTTTATCTCCTGAGGTGATTGGATTTTTTCTCACTCATTAAATTTTCCATATTTGTCAAACAATTTCCTTCCAAATTCCATATATGATATATAACAACACAAACACCATATGATAATCTCCATAATGTAACATCATTCTCAACATAATCCCCGGATGGAAATAAGGTAAAGAATGGGCAATATTTAGATCATGTGGAGCAATATATGAAATAAGGCATATTATGGCTTTTGTGATGCATAAGCATAGGTAAGGCTTCGAATATAACAATATGAGCATTATATGGAAATATAAAGTCCTCCATCATCTTATCATGCAACATGTCAAAAGCAACTTCAAATTTTACCTCCTTTCATGGTTTTAAATAAATAATGCATTTCATTGTGACTTCCCTTTACTAGGCAATTTCATGCTATATCTCTAATGAATCCAATTTTGCATCGTCGAGTTCAATATAAAGCTTTCATGACATTATTCAAAAATTTCAAATGGTGGTCATTTTTTCAAACTTTGGAAAACATGCATATAAGCACATAAATCAATAATGCATTCCAAAATAGCCATGTAGCAATTCAAAGAAATAAATTCCAAATATGCACAAATAATGTCAAATATGGCAAATATACATAAAGTAAGCCCTTCCCCCACCCCATACTTAAATATTACAGTGTCCTCATTGTATAAAAACAAGGGTAAAGAAAGAAACTCACTAGACAGGTGTGCAGGGCCTCTTAATTTCGAATGAAAGAACTACCTGGGCCGAGTCTGAATATAGCTTGCTTCTATCCATGGACCTGAAAAGTGCAGAAGACATATACCCACAATAGAAAAACTAAAAAGTTTAAACCAAAAACAAACAAAAAGCAACAATGTCCAAATGTCCAAAAATAAATGTCTATTTACAAGCTCTAGATTTTATAGTCGCTAGGCCGACTTCTTCATTAAGCATTAGCCTGGCTCATCTTTGTCCAGAGGTATAGGTGGATCTGGTGGTTCCTCATGTGGTGGGAAACGTGGGATGTCATCTGGGGGCGTCATATGAAGAAGCTTGAACCTCTCCGAGTGAGTGCTCAATGGCTTCACCCATTCATCTTCCTGGGCTCCAGCTCGCATGCATAAAGGAAGATATAAAGAAAATATACATACCTCATAATCATACCTCTTCTGCTTCATATGTTGATTTGTTCGCGCGTCTCCACCACAGCAAAACAGTGGAGTGTGAAGAGATATTTCCACCTCATCATGCGGAGCTTCATACCACTTTGCGAGGACCCCATACTTGAACACAAACATCGATTGCTCAAAATTGTCAGGAATGGTCTTCACCTTATAGGGTAAAAGCGATCTTGAAGCACCATGGGCAACGACGTTCGGATTTTGTGTTGGTGGCTCTTCTTCTTCTTGGGATCCTTCCAAAGATTCTTCAAAGATAGATAGCGAAGGAGATATCGAAACAGAGGAAGGACATACCTGGGTTTCTGTGGTACATACGATTTTGGCTGGTGTTTCTGGATCAGTTCCTCCAGAATGTGTATATGTCGAGTCCAGGTAGTCGATGTCGACTGGCTCATAGAAGGGGACGTTGTCGAACCAACTTGTCATTGTTGATTTGGGCGATTTAGTGTAATGTTCCCATCTACGCAACACAAGCTCAGCTTCTACTTGCCTCGCACGCTCAGCTTGCTGTTCCCTGGCTGCTCTCTCAGTGACGAGAGCAGCATCTTTGGCGGCTATTTCCCTCTGAAGCCTCTAAATCAGCTGTTCTTGTGTTTCTGCAGCCGACATGGCTCTTTTTAGTTTAGCGTGGATGTGTAAGAGGCGCTCCGGTTCATCTAAGGTGTCAAACTCAGGTGGTTGACCAGAACGGCGCATACACCTGTGAAGTAACTCAAAAGAAAAGTGAGATCTGACTACCTAAGGCGCGAATGATAGCCTCCCCGGCAACGGCGCCAATTTGTTATGAGGAGGAAATCAAGTATGAAATATAACAAAATAGATCAAACCAGATTTAGGCCCACGCAAATAATTACAAGACTCCTCCAATGCAGTAAGAGAAAGTCAGGATCGAATCCACGAGAAAGCGTGTCAGCGGATCCTAGGCAGCTGTAAATCTCACAGAAAAGCAACAGAAAACATAAACAAGGGAACAAAGAAAGAAAGACAGAAATAACAAACGAAAGCAAGAAATAAAATAAAGACAGCAACTAACTCGATCTCGACTAGGTGCAACTCGAGATCGACTAAGGCCTATCGAGTAGCTACTGCTCTATCTCGACTAAAACACAGAAAGTATAAATTTGCAGATTCGAACACAGAACTCAGATTTTTGACAGAAATAAACTCAATTTATGAAAGAACTTCCAAAGCCAGGGTATCAACACCACAACAGTAACCATGCAAAGTAACATATAAAGGCATAAAAGATCATGCTTTCCATCAAAATAACTTTCGTTACTAAGAAATAGGCATATAGAGTCTTTCGCATAAACCCTAATTGTTACTAACCCTTTTCACATAATTAATCCAATGTGCATTAAGATCACTTTCTCTTCAATAATACAAAGAAGGATCACCTTTAACTCTCGCAAAAGAATCATGCTCATAGGGATAGAAGACGAATTTCGTAACAAGACCTGACCTTTACCGCATCACCTTATATGGCCACCGTCGGGCTCACCCCAGCCCCAGAAGTGGGTGGACTACTCGCTCTTCATCATCAAGAAAGACATTAAATAACAAAAGAAACTAACTTGCATTGAATTAAATAAAGAAAGCTTACAACCAACAAGACAAATCCGCTTTCGCCTTTCCACCTTGCTTGCCACAAACTCTCTCTCTCTACTCCTACTTACTTGAATGGAATTGTGTCTGAAATTGAATGAATGAAAAACTAGCCCCTAAGGCTTTATTTATAGCCTTATATTCCTTGCTAGTCAAGGATAGAATATATCTATCTATATCTAAAATTATATCTAAAACTTTAAAAGATAAATAAAAGCAATTTAGGAATTAAATCTAAAAGGAAAAGATAAATCTAAAATAGGTAAGATGTCTTCTTGTTGATAGATCTTCTCTTCCAAGGATAGAACTTGATGAAATCGGATAGACTCGGATTCCTTCGGCCCCAAGGACTCCCAACTCGACACGGACAGCCCAAGGCGCGTAACGCGATTTCAGGACGCGGCTCGTCGATCTTGAGTAGGGCTCCTCGACATCGAGTAGAGGTGGTCATCGACTTGGTCTGGCTGGGCTTCTCGGGTGGCTCTGCTCGACAAGCTCGGATCTTGCCTTCGGGCTCCTCAATCTCGACAAGGCCTCCTCGAGATCGAGTAGGGTTCCGGGATCGGGTTGTCTCTGACTCAGTGTCCTCGATCAGCTCTGCTCGACCTGGTGTGCTCGGACAGCCTTTGTCGAGATCGAGTAAGTGTACTCGAGATCGAGTAAAGTTCTCTCAGCTTTCTGCTCTGTTCTTGAAACGCACTTTCCCAAGTCTTCGTTCGTCGGATTGACGCATATGACCATGCGTTGGAAAGCTCTTTCCGAGGGCTACAACTCTCATGAAGACATCAAAGCTTGATTCAGAACGAACAATGGTGAAAAATGGCCTTTTCTCCATCTTCACCATTCTTAGCTTCTCCATGAGTTTCCTTTAAGCTCCAAAATGCGTCCGATTTCTGCGAAATATAACCAAAACTTGTGTAGACCTCCATATATTGCAAATAAGTGTAACCTACACAGATTCTGTATTATTCTAACCCAAATGCATGCAATATATGCTGAAATCGATATAAAAGTAAGTGTAAAACATGGCAAATTAGGCTCACAACAGGCGGGAAAGTCCTTATCAAAGCTAATTTGAGTGCGAAACCAATTTTTCTCATGCAAGCCTTTTTGCTACCAACGTCTATCTTACATGAAGTAGATAAAGTATACCGTCAGTTTTTCTGGAATACACCTGCGAATAGCACACCTTTAATTAGCTAGGATAAGATCTGTGCTGATACTCTAAATGGAGGACTAGGCTTATACAAAGTTGAAACCATGACTATCGCTCTTCAAATGAAACTTCTATGGAAGATTATTGCGGAACCTGATAATCAGTGGGTTCACATCATTTCCCTTAAATACCTAAAGGGCAGTTCTTTGATAAACTACAATAGAAAGGTAATACGTCCTGGCAGTGGTCCAAGCTTATGTCGATCAAACACTTGTTCAAACCAGGTTTGTGTTGGTCTATGGGTGATGACACATACATAGATTTTTGGACCGATAATTGGATTTATGACGTCCCTCTTGCTAGTACAGCCATAGTGCCTCCTACCAGCCTAAATCTGTCGTGGAAAATGGGACGATTTATTGACTCCAATAGTTCGTGGAATCTTCCGAAACTGCAAAATGACCTTACAGGTCTTTTATCTCCCAACCATATTACCAATATCGGTCTGTCCCAATTACCTACAAATCCCTTTCGCGATCGCTTGTACTGGGGCCCGAGCAAAGACGGGTGGTTCTCTGCAAAATCTACTAGATCCATTGTGCCTTCTTCCACGGGTGATCCATCATTTACTTGTAAATGTATTTGGAAACTTGACGTTCCACATAAAGTTCGACTTTTCCTTTGGAAAATCTCGCGCGACGGTTTACCCACCACTGAAAGTCTTCAACGATCGCATATGGCTGTGCCGTTAGGGTGCCCTCTTTGTGGTAACATGCTTGAGACTAGGTTCCATCTTCTTTTGGATTGTAATATCACTTCTATGCTTCTCAAAAGCTTTCATTTAACCATTCCTTCTTCTGTAAAAGCCCTAGTCCACTTAGACTATAATACGTTGCTTACTCATTTATATTTGGCGATGGGTAACACGGCTATGGCCTTGCTGGCCACGATCTGGTGGAGTGTCTGGTTCTTCAGAAATAATGTTATGTTTGATCCTGATTTTAAACTTCGAGTTACCGACATCTCAGTTTTCGTCTCTACTACTCGTGATACTTGGTCTGCAACCAAAGATACTTTGCAGGTTGACGGTTCTTCGGGCAGTCCACAGCGAGCCCGTCCTCCTAATTTATCGGGTCGTCGTCTGGTTAAATCACCATAGTCTTCCTCATGGCAAAAACCGCCTACGTATTTTTATAAACTAAATTTTGATGGTTCTTCCAAATCAAATGTAACGGGTTCTTTCGGGTTTTTTATTAGGAATGATTGCGGTGCTATTGTTTCCTTGGGAAACGGCCCCTGCAATAATACTACTGTTGTCTACGCTGAGACTTTGGCCCTTCGGTTGGGTGTTTTGAAAGCTAAGCAGCTTCATATTGACAACCTTCTAATTGAAGGGGATTGTCTGACGGTTGTCAATGCTCTTCTGGGTGACTGGTCCTGTCCCTGGAACATTGAGCTGCTACAATCGGATACGGGGTTCGATCTATCATACTTCACTAATGTTGCTATTCTTCATATCTTCAGGGAATCAAATGTTGTGGCAGACAGGATTACTCGTCTTGCTTACAGATACCCTGTCGAGGATAGCTGCTCATCGGATCATCTGCTGGCTGATCTCGTCCGTCTGGACGCGCTACGAAGGCCCCCCGTCTTGTCGAGAACCTCCCTAACTCTTATCTTGCTTTGAAAAAAAAAACACATACAAGAGGTACGACCCTTGACCAACAGGGCTCCAAGAGGTTCAGGAGGCTAGTGAAGCCCTAACTAATAGGGCTAGAGTCCAAGCAACTAGCGGTGGTTTTCCATAAATGATTTTCTATGTTTTTTGTTTCATAGATTATCATTTATTAGTCAGTGTGGATTATGCATTTTGTAGTTCCGGTCTGGTTTCGAGAAACTATTTAATGAAATTTCTTATTGTAGCTTTAATCAATTTGGTGAATCATAATAAATTCTGTGTCAATCTTATTTATTTGAATATTCGTTCTTTGATCACAATAGATAGGAATTGAAATTCCTAAAAATTCAAATTCTTAGTTTTTTGATGGAAAAAAATACAAACAAACACATATATTAATCGTATTTTCCGGTTTTCAACTTTTTATTTTTTTTGGATTGGTGTGTTTCTAGTCGAATTTTTAATGTTTTAGTTGTTAACAAGCTCTTAATTTTCATCAAGTTTTTCAACTACAATTAAATTTTTTAACCCGGTGTCCAATTTTGGTTTTGATTGATCCAATAACCATTGAGAAGTACGTTAGCTCAATGTGGTTATAAGTGTTTACAAAATTAATATAAATGTTTCTATTAGGAGTTCTCCTAATGGAGTACCCGGAAATGCAAAATTGGGGGTATTGTTAGATTTTGGAATGGACATGTAATTAAAATATTTTAAAAAAAGGTTGGAAAGGGATCAATACTACTAACTGAATTCTTTGCGTTTTGTACGGGATTAGAGCTAGCTCAGAGAAAAGGCTGGCAGAATATTAAAGTTGAAGGTGATAACCAAACGTTGATCAAGGCACTTGAAGACAACTCCAAAGTACTGTGGGAGATTTTCGGAATAGTTGAAAAGATTAGAAGATTAAAGTCGGCACACTCGACAACAAAATTTCGCCACTGTTTCAGAGAGGCAAACTCGCCAGCTAATTATATAACTAAGAATGACTTTAATTGTAATTCGTGTACCCTCCCTTTAAACATGGAGCTTTCTCAAATCATTCGGCGAGATGATCAAGAATGATATTTACTTGTAAAGACATTCTAATTTTTTTCTACTGTAAATAGGGCTGTTATATGAACTGAACAGTTCGAGCTCAGCTCGGGATCGGCTTGAAAAAGCTCAACTCGAGCTCGCTCATTTATTTAAACAAGCCGAGCTTGAACAAAATTTTAAGCTCGATCGGTTGAAAGCTCAGCTCGTTCGAATAAAGCTCGAATAGCTCGAATTCTATGGAATTTCTAAAATTTTCTTAGTTTACATATTATAACCAAGTAGAACTACTTAAAGCTCGAAAAAAGCTCGGCTCGAGCTCGTTCATTTTCTAAACAAGCCGAGCTTGAACAAAATAAAAAGCTCGTTTAAAAATTAGGCTCGGCTCGAGCTCGTTTAACAAATGAACAAGCTTGAACATGCCAAGCTCGGCTCGTTCGGCTCGAATAACACCCCTAACTGTAAACAAAATAAATGTGGTTATCTAGTGGGCCTGCCCAATCAAAGAGGCCAATCTTCGTTCAGTGCGTCCCTTGCTTTGCCTTTTTTGTTTAATCTTTGCCCAACAGGGGTTAACCCAAATGTAAAAACTCAATTTAGATCCCATTAGAGCTCGAAATTCGGGTCATCTGGTTGGGTTCGAATTGGTTACATTCGGGTTGGGGCTCTGATGAGTCGGGTTAACTCGGTTAAAATTTCTGTGTCGGGTTTGGTCGGGTCGGGTCGGGCCGAATTTGATCAAAATGAAATTCAAATTGATAGGGTCTCGGTCAGAATCGGGTTGGACCCATTCGGGTTTTCGGTAAGAATCGGGTCGGTCTCGTTCGGATTTTGGGTCGGTATTCAGGCCGGCCTCATTCAGGTTTCAAGTAGAAGCGGATCAACATTTGCTTCAAACTTTTAATTGTTTGGGTTGAATTTGTTGAATCATGTTCGTTCGAGACTTTCGATCGGGTAATTAATTTTATTAAATTGAATATGTAATTCATGTTATTTGTGTATTTCAAAAAGTATTTTTAGTAAAATTAAATATGCTTCAATATATAATCTACTCATTGGCTCGTAAGCTCTAATATTGTTAAGATCTCGATTCGATCCTACGATTCCAACGATCCTACAATCTAAAAATGGAAAAACAATCCCGATCATTTTTTGCGATTCTAACGATCCTATAAAATGTCTATTATAAGAAATTTCTAATATTTACACTTTAAATCTAAGAAATTTATAATATATTTAATTATTTTGAATGATGTCCCTCTGCATAGGGTCTTCCAACCCATCTTTTGATGGCTTCAATATCGCTTTTTCGATCTACTTCATGCCTACTGTTAATTTTTTTATATATTAAGTTAATCTATACCCTCTCTGTTAATTAAAACTTGTCATTTGTTATTCATGTACGTTTTTTTAGAATGCTAAAAACTATATAAAATATTAATATTTTTTTTATAAAATCATACTTAATAGTAATAAGTATGAGATTATTTTTAAAAAAATATTAAAAAAGTTAATATTTTATATAGTTTTTAACACCTAAAAAAGCGTGTGTGAATTGTAAAACATCAAATTTTAAATAACGGAGTGAGTATTATATTTAGTTTATTTTCAAAATAGATATATAAAGATATATATTCGGGTCGGTTGGAATTCGGGTCGGGTTGAAATTCTGGTCGAATCTAATTTGAGTCGGATCCGAGTTGAGTCGGATTTGTTTGTATTCGGGTCACTTCGGATTTCGGGTCAATATCGGTTGGGCTTGGTTTTGGGTTCGGGTTATGCATAACACTAAATTTTCGGGTTTGGTCGGGTGAGTTGGTCCGGTTTCTCAGGTCGGATAAGATCTTACCAGCTCTAGATCCCCTATAACACTTTGTGTGTTACACTCGGTGTTATACTGAATTATTTCATATATAAATTCACATTAAAAATATATATTTATACTCTATACACTTATATTAACATTTCTTTAAACTTATATTATTAAAATATATGTTTTAAAAAAATATAAAAAATATTTTCTAAAATAATCAATCTTCGAATTATCCATAATTTTTAATAATAATTTTTCGTAATAAAATTTTATAAACATGTTAATATAAGTGTATAAAATATAAATATAATTTTTATAAAAAAAATTATTGTGAATTTATACTCAAAATAATTAAGTCTAACATCGAATGTAACAACCGGTGTTATAGGGAATTCGGACCGGTAAAAACTCATCTTTTAAATATACTCATTTGTTATAAATTATCTCTTAAATTGATATTTTCATAAAATCACTCTTAAATTACCTTTGTCACCAATCAATCACATATGGAATTATGACATTCAAATCTAGGTTAAATTTAACAAATTACAATTTAACATCTCCATTTATATTATGTTCTAGTAGAATTTTTAAATTCAAATAAATAAGGGGCAATTTGCGAAATGTCCATAAAATAGGTACTAGTTGGTGAAATGTCCGCGTTTTGGGATAAATTGGTGAAATGTCCTAAATAAAAGACGCGACGCGCTCCATCGCTCCGTCTCTCTCATGCGCGCTCCCTCGGCCACTCTTCTCTCCGATCATAGCGATTCCAACGCCGATCATCTCTGATCACAATTGTGAGGATCATGATTGCTCTTCCGATTGGTCTCTCTACAAGCACATCGACCTTCCAAAAGGTACTCTCTCTCTCTATCCGTGTATATTTTTGCGATTAATTTCTTTGTTACTCTTTCAATTGTTTAGGTTTACAGGATTTTGATGATGCCTCTTGTTACTCAACTCTTTAATTTCGTGTCATGCTTCACATGAGTTGGAATTTTTGTTCGTTAAATGTTGTTGTGGAAACGAAAATTTGCATGGAAATCGATCTGCTCGGCACTTACACCGATTCGTCTGGTCCTGCTGAAGAGGAGCACCGAGCGAGTTAGCGAGCGAGGTCGATGTCGAGCGAGCGGAGCGAGCGAGGTCGAGAGAGCGGCCTTCATCACCTCAGATCTGGTTGTATTGTAGGTAAGTGTTGATACTCTGTCAAGGGAGCGTATAGCAGCAGTGTACTCATTCCATTATTGTCAATTCTGTCTTACTTGTTACTTGCCTTTCTTAATTTCTGGCTTTGCTGAACTATTGTCAATTGTGTCTGATTTGATCTCAAGGGGATAGATTTGGGAGGATTAGAGATGAAATCAATCTTTACTTCCGACTGTTTTCATTATCAGTCGATCTTCGATCGATTGATAAGGAAATCGATATTTGCTTCCGACTGTTTTCCCGTGTTTCGCAGCTTGAGATTCGAATTTACAAGTTCAATTTCTTTACATTTTTCTTCCGACTGATTTCCAATGGTGTAATTGGATTTTCTTCTTTGCTCGGCAGAGGGACCGCCTACTAATTTTCGAAACCCTGTGAATCCAATTGAGAAGATAGATGGGGCACTCGTGCATCGCAGAGAGTTGATTTGAGCAATAACTCCCTCTTTGTTTGGTTTCAGCAAATCCACACGCGATTTCCATGCTTGGAAATTCCTATCCCTCTGTTGGGGTCAGTTGTCACAGAATAATCTGAGCTCAATGGGAGTGTTGAATGGTGTGAACTCTAATGATAACTCACCATTTGATATAAATGACTTCCCTCAGTGGAGCAGTCGACCTCATTCTGCTGGAGGACCTCAAGGACAGATAGTTAATCAAGATACTTTTCTTCTGCCCTCATAGTTTTTTTCCTCTTGGCGCTTTCTGTTGGATGACTTCTAACAGTGCATAATAGGTTCCATGAGGAAGCATAGTCCAATTGTTCAGCAAAATCAAGAATTCAGCATCCAGAATGAAGATTTTCCTGCTTTGCCAGGATTTAAAGGTTAGTATTTGGCCATCTCTTTTAGATCTTCACCCACCCATGGTGATGTTCATGGTTGAATGATCACCTCTAACAATTTTAATGATTTCTCTTTGTAATGTGCTCCAAAAAACATATCAATGATCCGGATTTTTTAGTACTTATTAATGTAGGTTTAATTGGAAAGATTCGGAATGTATTTTGGTGTACAACTTTAACTTGGTATCCGGTCATCATTTAAATGTGAACATCAACACAATGCAAGTTTGGTAGTAGGTGAGTATTAGAACTTGAGGTTTATTATTATTATATATTAGTGCTAGTGCTATTTAGAATCTTAGTCTGTGCTAAAGTGTGTGTTAGAACTTGAGGTTACTAATTATGTGATTGGAAGTGGCTAGATGTTAAAAGTATCACAACAAGTTTGAATTAGAAATAGCTTTTCTGCATGATATATAATTAGGTTATTTGTGTTTAGTATTATTATATATTAGTGCTTACTATTAATAAATAAGGAAAAACATTGTTGCTGACACCCCTAATAACGGTGTCAGCACTAATACATCTTATTTTTGCACTTTTTTTTAAAATGTTATATGATAGATTACAAGTATTCGATTTCTATCTCTAGTCTAGTAATTTATTGAGCTTTAACAACCTTTTAACTCAATGGTAGAGCAATGTGCTTATGCGCAAATACGTGGGTTTGACTCCCGCATAGGCTAAAGTTTATATAATTCTAGTAATTTACAAAATTTTGTAATCAATGTTCAATAATAAGATATATTAGTGCAATTTTTTAGTGCTCGCATCATTTTTATGTGAAATATAATCTATTATTGAGCAAAAATAAGAACATGTTGAACATAATTCCACCAATCCCCCATGTTGTGCAATCATAGTCTATTGATGAGCAAAACTAAGACCATGTTGTGCAACAATCTATTGAGCAACTATAAAATAATATTGAGAAAAAATAAGATCATGTTGAGCACAATTTCACAAGTCTCAATTGTTGTGCAAATATAATCTATTGTTGAGCAAAAATAAGATCATGTTGAGCAAATTTTCACCAATCCCACATGTTGTGCAATTATAGTCTATTGATAAGCAAAAATAAGACCATGTTGTGCAATAATCTATTGAGCAACTATAAAATGATATTGAGAAAAAATAAGATCATGTTGAGCACAATTTCACAAGTATCAATTGTTGTGCAAAATATAATCAATTGTTGAGCAAAAATAAGAACATGTTGAGCATAATTCCACCACTCTCCCATGTTGTGCAATCATAGTCTATTGATGAGCAAGAATAAGACCATGTTGTGCAAATATAAAAGTACGTTGTGCAAATTTAACCGTAAGTTGTGCAAATATGACCCAAGTCTAGGTTTTTTTTTTGTCGTACAAATATAAGAGGACGCTGTGCAAATATAAGAGTACGTTGTGTAAATATAACCGTAAGTTGTGCAAATATGACCCAAGTCTACTTTTTTTTACATTTTGTCGTGCAAATATAAGAGTACGTTGTGAAAATATAACCGTAAGTTGTGCAAATATGACTCAAGTCTAGTTTTTTTTTTTTACATTTTTCGTGTCAGCACACATCATGTCAGCGTTTTCGTGTCAGCACTTTCTATTAGGCGTCAGCATTTTTTTCTTCATGTCATCACATTTTTATCGTATCAGCACTCATCGTGTCAGCACTTTCTATTGTGCAAATATAACTTGATTTTATGTACATATAACATTATATTGTGCAAATATAACTTTATATTATGCAAATTGCAGAATCAAAACAAAAGGTCGAAACACAGAAGGAAAAAACTCCCAATAAAGTGTAGAGATGTGTTGATGTATACACGAATTGTAGAATCAGTAACAAACGTAGACATTTTAATCAAATAATGTCAATGTCATTGAAGAATAATGAACAATACTAACATTAAAAAAACATCCCACTGAAGAGGAATAATTATGGTTCCATGTTAAGAGCTTGCTCACCTAATTAAAGTACCAGTAAGATCCATATTCATAATTAGCTGATGTGCATATAAAGGAAACTGTCAACCGTCGAGAACTTCGAACCTCTGAAAAACCTGTTCTCCAATCTTGGTGCTTCCACATGATATTATGATCCTCCTCATGCAAGCATACACAATTCTCAATCGTCTTTACACCGCCCGTGAAATTTGTAAAGTGAGCATCAAAGTATTTGATAGAGCCCAAGCAATCACTTTCATTTGCTAAAAAAAAATTTCTCTCATCTAAACCTTATTTGCTCCGTGGAATGTATTTTGAAAACCATCTCAGCTAAAACAAAATTATGTATTTTAGCCTATGCGGGAGTCGAACCCACATCTATGTATGTATACACATCGCTCTCCCCATTAAGCTAATTGGCTTTTAAAAGTACGATAGATGCAAAAACATAGAAAGAGATAAGAAACTTCAGCAATAACTAAAATTTGATGTTCTGTCGTACTTCACCTCCATTTTATTCACCTACATAACATAGAAAGAGATAAACTCAGTCTTGTTAATAGAATAAAGCTTCATATGTGCTAAGGTAGTGATCACAAATCAGTGACAGACAACCAGAAATCAAATAGCCACAACCCACAACAATCCTGATCATCTGTCAATTACAGCCAAAATCAAAATTTCTGGTACCTTCTCAAACAAATCAAGTTCTTCCTGGTACCTTCTCTTACCCAAGCTTTTCTATCTGTTCACAAAGCCCAAGAGCATATTTTCTGATCAGATTCCCTTTACGTTCAGAATTGCCCTCCACGTTTAATTGGAGTATAGAAGGTTTAGGATTTCTGTCACACTTGATCTGGTAAAGGATGGATCTCCATGCCTTCCCTAATTATTAAGAGCACCGATCTAGAAGAGGCAAAGGTCTTCGAAATCAATGACTGAGAGGAAGAATTACAGCAACTTTGCATCCTATCTAAGGAAATACACTGGTAACGGGAGAGTGGGAGGTCCATGGGACCATGGGATTGATCACTTGATCAGTACAATTCATGTCAAAATTTGATCAGTATGTTGTAAGGTGTTGGGACAGATTTGAATAGGAATCGGCCAGTTTTTTTCCTGCGAGAGAAATAAAAGGATTGAAGAACAGCACATGAACAAGTTCAAATTGCTACCTTCCAACAAAGGAACAAGACAGAATCATCTCCAGAAAGCTTCATTTTAAGATGTCTAAACACAATAATGAAGCATTTCTTGTTTGCAGACTGAAAAGTAACAACAAATTTTAATTCATCGACATGCTTAGGACGGAAAAGGGGAACTGAAATCAAAATTGTATTGGTCCCAAGTCCTAACTCATCAATCAAACTCAACCGAGTCAACGCCATCAATCTGTGAATTGAAGAAACCAAAAACTCATGCAGAGAATAGGAATTTAAAATTAGGTATTAAGATCAGAGATCACCATAAACGCAATAAGAGGATGCAATCGCTCTGGCCGCTCCCTCGATCGCTCGCTCCGCCGCTCCCTCCCTCCCTCCCTCGCTCGCTTCCTTCGCCGCACGCTCCCTCCCTCGCTCGCCACTAGACAGCGGCTCCGGCGCCACCCTCCCTCGATCTAGCTCGATCTCTCCTCTATAGATCGATCGAGATTCAGATCTCGCCGCCATCGATCGATCGAGATCTCGCCACCACTTCGTTTTCTGGTCTCCGCCGCCATAGATCGAGATCGAGACGTCCTCCAATCCGGCGCCAGAGAGATCGAGACCTCCATTGCCTTCGATGTCTGACAATCAATCGGGAGTGGAGAGAAAGATTGGAGAGACGATGGGGGCAACAATCGGATAAAAATAATAATTGAGAATTAGTATATAAAGTGGACAGTTTTCCAATTTGTCCAAAAAGGTGGACAATTCACTAATTTCTCCAAAAAAAGGGCATGTTTGGCAAATTTTTTCAATAAATAATTATAAAATTAAGGGGAAACTATTGACGCCATTTCCTCTTTTCAAATAACCAAAACATCATTTTCTCTATTAGCTTCTACACATTCAATTTAGGATATATATATATCTATCTCATGAACCAAAGAAATCCTTATGGTTTGATACATAAGAAATTCTACATTATGTTTTACAGGTATACGAACAGGTTCGATAATAAATATTCCCTCTTTTAGGATTTTTGAAAGATTCAAATCCCGGATTAGCATTGGATCCAGAGTTAACTCCTCCTTCTTAATAAAGCCAAAACCAAACTTTGTTGTCATTCTGCTTTCCTTTTCCCATTCAAGTACGGACAACGCATAATCAAAGAATTCCATAGTCAAAGGACTCAGCAGCCATTTCAATTACAAAGCAAAAGATCCTTTCATGAACGCATCTAAGTCTATTTCCCAAGTCCAAATGATTTTGGATTTCTTTTTCGTTCTACCCATTTTCATATCTGATTTGGTATAAAGTTCTTCTATATATTTTTGTTGGTTTGAGAGAACAGATTCGGGGTTCCCTCGGTTTTGGGCATCTGATGCGAGATCTCTTTGACCTATGGTTTTTTCTTCTTCTTGATTCTCTAATTCAAAATATTTTTTTTCTTTTTCATTTGATATATATATATATATATATATATATATATATATATATATATATATATATATATATTCAAAATATTCCCCATTAACATATCCATTTTTATTAATTTTTTTAACAATTTTGTATTTGTTAATAGTAATTACGAAATTATTAATTTTTTATATAGAAAATGGATATTTTATATAATTTTTATCATCACAAAAAGTGTACATGTCATGAATTGTAAAAGTCATGTTTTTTCAAATGGAGAGAGTATAATTTTTGTGCTAAATATTATGCAGAGCGAAAATTAAAAAGAAAAAACTTTGCTCGTAAAGGATTTGTTATACAAATGGTGTAATAATTCATTCGTTTCGAAAAATATGTCGTTTATTATTCACAGATATTTTTTTTTTGGATAAAAGCTTTCAACACAAAGCTGTTAAAAACTTTTTTCATATAAAAATGGATATTTTATAGTATTTTTATTAATAAAAAAATGTGCGTAAATATAAATGACATATTTTACAAAATTAGAAGATTTTGACTTATGAGTATTTACTTTAGAATTTTAGCAAAATGATTGAATTTAGGAAATTTTGAACAATTATATCATAAACTGTAATATGTCAACTCTCCCTTTGAACAAGGATCTTTGTAACATCATCCTTCAGGATGATCAAGGTTGTGTTTTGTTTTCCTAACAGAACCATCCTAATGTTTGCCCACTGTAAAAAAAAAGATTACCAAAGTGGAAAAAAGAAGAAGAGGAAAGACAGATGTGCCAGAGGAGGTGCAAAGGTGAGCCCAAAAAAACAATTTAAAGGGGAAAAGTTGTATGGAAAAGGAGAGGAGAAAGAGGGATTATTCCATGTGCATTAAATATCAACCCCCATATGCACTAAATATACAACCAATTCTTGCCTAAAAAAAAGAGGGAGAGATGATTGCGAGGGAAAGTAAAAGAGTCGCCATTGAAGCTGACTGGGAAGCAAAGATGGACCCAATTAACAGTTATATGCCAAACAATATGAAACACATGAAAACAACTGATTGTTGCATGCCACGCAAAGGGTGACACGTGCTAAACCAAGAAATCATATATTAATGAAAATGGGTAATAAAGTTTGCAATATTTGTTTTATGCCCATCAATACTCCTTATCCTATTCACCCCCCCCCCCCCCCCCCCGGAAATGGTAATTCTCACTCGTGTTCGACGACCATTGGGAACGTCGATGAGGTGGTGGTTGGGAGTTCGAAGGGCGAAATTCGCACAGAGCATTGTTGATAGAGGAGACCTTGTAATTTGGGGAGGTAAGGAGCATGATCATGGAAAAGTTAAGGATGGACGCCTCTCGCTACGAGTTGGAGTTGACGTACCTTCCCCACAAGAAGTAGGAAGGATGTAATCCGTTTCCAATGAATTGCTGAATGTTCTGTCTGTGGATGGGGTAATCGGCCCTTCCTTGGATGGGTTCATCCACGAGTCTGGAGGGGTGTCTTGCACGAAGATTTATCATGCGTTGAGAGACATGAATGAAGAATTATGTTGGGGAAAGATTATATAGGGAAGATTACAGTGCCGAAAGTGGGCCTTCGTTGTTTGGCTTACTATTAGACACAGACTAAGCACATGAAGAAGAGTGAAGCACTGGAGAGGAGCTGATGCGGCTGAGTGCACACTGTGCAAACAAGCATAAGAGAGTGAAGATCACTTGTGGTTTGCTTGTCCTAAAATATGTGAAGTACAAAACCTTGTTTTTTGATGGATTGGCATCCATTGTCGATTTGACACCATTAGAGAATGACTTGAGTGGTTCGCTAGAGAACCTTTGAAGATTAGGAAGACTCAACTATATCAAGCCAAGCTCATGGTTTTCGAAGCTACTGTTTATTTTACATGGAATCATAGGAATAGACTTATATTTAGTAGTGAGCAATTCGCCCCCAGGAATTGCGCTGGCCACATTGTATCAAGCTGTCGCTCCCGCCTTTTCGCAAAGTGGAAGAATAAATCACTTGTGAAAAGGTTGGAGCGAAAGCTTAGTTGGGAGACATAGGGATTTTGTTGATAGGAGGTGATAGTAGGAGCACATTGGTAGATAGAGAGTTGGGTATTGGGAGGTATATGGCTAGATTGGACATGGGATTTTTTGGGTAGTTAGAGGAATCCTTTTGGTTGATGATTCCTTATTTTATATAAGACCCTTGGTATGGTCTTATTTTTTTTGTATTTGGGTTAATTCCTTCATCTATATATTTACCAGTTCAGGCCATAAATGTCGGGAAATAAAAAATGCACTAATTCCAAACTTACGTTTATGTGTCAATTATTATAATTTACGTGCAATCAACATCTAAACTTGTGCCATAAAAATAAAATACCATCTCAATGGTACTTCGATACCTATGAATTGTTAACAAATCCATGTAGTCCACGAATCATACAATGGGGAATCTTAAGTTGCTGACACGATTTAGCGTTCGGTTGACACACAATATTAAGTTGATGTCACATATTTCGTATTGGTTGATATACAACTGATCATTGGGTTGTCTGTATTTCCGATCATTCTTCAATGACATCACTTCCACTTTCCCTATATCCTCTACCTCTCTCATCTACGAAAATTTGATATCTTCTCTCCTCTGCGTTTTATGTTTTTTTCCCTCCCTTTTTCACTTAATGTTTCCCCTTCTCTCTCTCCTCTGCCACCATTTCTTGTCTCATTCCTCCCCCTCTCCTTTGCCATTATTAGAGCAACCCCAACAACTCTTGTATAATAGAGAAAATATGAAATTTTAGAGAAAAAGGTGGTTTTTTCACCCCAACAGATTTTGCAAATGGTGTTATAAAATAGAGAAACATTAGGAGAGAGAAGACAAATCTGTAAATTTATAGGAAGAAGTGAAATTTGTAAAATTAAATGCTTTGCTCTTCCCCATGAAATTGTTAATAGATTTGTGGTTGAGATTGTAAGATTTTGAATTAAAGTAAATATTTTATGTCCTATTTCTATTTCCTTTTAATTCAAGTAAAAATTTATTAAATAATATACAATAAATATAGAATATAATTAATGTAAAAACTTGTAAAATAGAAAAGCTGTTAGGGTTGTGGTGTAAAAAACTTTAGAGATTTTAAAAAAAAATTCCTACAAAATAGAAATTTTATAGAAAAGCTGTTGGACTTGCGCTTACATTTATCTTAAAGAAGCAATTAGGGACCAGCTAGTTTTGTAAAAAAATTTGGACCTCATTGCTAATTTTGCAAATTTTGTAAGGGGCACGGAGTATTATTTTTGCAAAGGTTATCAGCTTGGAACAATACCATTAACTTTTGAATTTAACTACAGTACTCCCTCCGTCTCGAAAAACAAGTCATTTTAGACTAGTTGAGTTGTATCAAAATACATGTCATTTTAGGTTTTCTAGGTAAGGGATAGTAATGATTTGTATTGGTTTTTGTGTTGTTGACTTTTTAAAAGAGTTTGATTGCTTAAAAAATATAGTGGGTATTTAAAAATAATAAAATTAATGAAAAAAAGTTAGTGGAATGATAATGTTGATTGATGTGTGAATGTTTTATTAAAATTAATGCACAATGCTAAAACGAAGGGAGTAATAAGTAGGCACAGATTAATTGTTGATGTGATGCATAAAGAAATTTGGACCATACATGTACCTTCGTGCCACAAATGCAGTCCATTAAAATTCCGGTACAGGACCACAAATTCCATGATTGGACAATATGTTGAAACGACTGGTGATGATTCGAAAGACAAATCGTTTGCTCCTCACCATACATGATGGAGTAGGCGTGGCCACGGGTTGGACCCGCCGAGTCGACGGGTTCGATCCGTCGAGTCAAGGGTCAGAGTTGGCCGACCCGAACCCTAACCCGTAAATCTCACGGGTTGACGGGTTTGTGTCGACCCGTTGATCCGGCGGGTTACATTATTTACAAAAATTTTTTTTTTTTTTTTGTAAAAATGACTATTAAAATAAATAAATAAATAATATGTAAAGATTTTATCTTCACAACACATTTTATCACTTTGATATGAAGTGTTAAAAATATAGGAAGATTATATCTCCATATTAATTCTTTCATCCACAATAATTTCATTGTGTGATGTAAGAGAAAAAAAAAGAGAATATATTTCTCAAACTTCATTTCCAAGTTAATTTCCAATGTAGGAAATGTAGGACACAAGTGAAGTGGAAGATATGTGGTAGTGGGATACATATATATAGCCCTATGCCTTCTCATTCTAACTCCATATTTTCGATGTGGAACAAAGTCTTTGTCCCACATTGAAAATGAGGGGAAGGAAGAAAGACTTCCAAGTCTATAAAAGGAGAAGGATAGGGTTTATTTGTCTCACATTGCACATTGCATATTAGTTTATGTATTATTGTGAGTTATTTTAAGAATAATTTACATAATATTATAAATTTATTTTATTAAAAATAAATTTTTCAAAAAAAAAAATATTTTGAAAAGGCGGGTTGACCCGGCGGGTCGACCCGTCGGGTCACGGGTCACGGATTCCCCGACCCTAACCCTAACCCGCTACCCGTCCCCACCCGCCAACCCGTCAACCCGGACCCGGCGGGTCATTGACCCGTACGATCCGGCGGGTCACGGGTTGACCCGTAACCCGTGGCCACGCCTATGATGGAGTATGGAGTACATCTTTAATTAACAATGTGGACAAAAACTAATGGAGTACCAACAAAAATAAAGCCTATTATGGCACGGGACGAGACGGGATTGAGCCGGGATGGGACTCGTTCCGCGAAATTTTTACGGGACGGGATTGACAATTTTTTTTCGGGATGGGATGGTGTCTGGACGAGACGGGATCGGGACGGGCCTTATCCCGCAAATAAAAATAATAAAATATTATATAAATTTGCAAAGTGAAAAATGCTTTCATAATTCATGAATTTGTATAATATGTTGAATACGGTATTTTTCTCAACTATATTATTCATTAATATTAATAATAATAATATTATTATTATTATACTACGGAGTATTATTAATTCATACAATGATTATATAATTAATTATAATGTTCAACATATTTGGCTACATTATGTTACTAGATCAAGACGGAAAGGAATTGAGACGAGATTTACCATATACTGTCTCATTATCGATTGATTGTTGGAAAGAATACCGTATTTAGCTATTTGCCTCTTCTAGCTCTAAATGGGTATAATAATAATAATAATAATAATAATAATAATAATAATAATAATAATAATAATAATATTTCTTATTTTTATTGTTATTATTATAAAATAATTATACTTTACAATAAAAAAAATATAATATGATATATATAATAATAATATAGTATAATAATAATAATTCTATTATAAAGTAATATTATTAATAAATTATATTATAATATTATATAATAATAATATTACTATTATTATAATCAATTATTATTATAAATTGAAAATTATAATTATAATTATAAATAATATTTGTTCAAATAATAATAATATTATTATTATAAACAAATATTATTATTATTATAAATGGAAGATTATGATTATAATTATAATTATAATGTTTGCTCAAAATAATAATACTAATAATATATTTTTATTATTCTATAATATAATAATAATAATAATATTATTATTATTATAAAAATTATTATGATTATAGTATGCGGGACGGGACGGGATTTGCGGGATCCCACCGGGATCGTCCCACGTTTCGTCCCGCGTGATTTTTGCGGGACGGGATCGGGACGGGATTCGCTATTTTATCATAAATCCCACCGGGATCGGGACGAGATCGAGACGGGACCGGGACGGGATCGGGATTTGCGCCCACCCCTACGGCCTACCTAGTACCGATCTAGGTCATATGAGATATATAGGATATGATATCATTTTATTATAAACAACATATAAGCTTGATGGACTACTCATTTCATTTGCCAATTGGTTTTGAGATGAAACCATGTTAGATTTGTATTGTTGTTCGTGTCTCCCGAACATGGACCCGCACACGACCTCCTTTTAGCTTGTTGCGTAATTGATCTCATAAAGATCTTGCTATAAATTAGTGTTATACATATAACTGCTCTACCATATTTTCATTGTACATGTGATCATGTATCTCTACATTCACCTTCTTCTATTTGTAGCACTTTTTAGTTTCACATTTTTTCTCCTCCAAAGAAGAAGAAGAAGAAGTGAAAGAAACCATGTTTGTCGTCGACCTCCAGGACCTAGGCGGCTTCCTCTCATCGGAAACCTCAACCAATTTGTTTCCTCTCTACCACACCTCTACATGTATGAGTTATCCAAGACTTATGGCCCCCTTGTCTCCTTGAAACTCGGGTTCGTACCAACCCTAGTTGTTTCTTCAGCAAAGATGGCTAGAGAAGTGATGAAAACCCATGATATCGTCTTCTGCAATAGGCCAAAGTTAGCAACTCAACAAAAGATGTCTTACAATGGCTTCGACATAGTGTTTGCATCCTACGACGAACATTGGAGGCAATTCAAGAAAGTAAGTGTACTTCATCTATTTAGCTCTAAAAAAGTCCACTCCTTTTCCTCAATTCGAGAAGAGGAGGCTCATCAGATGATACAGAAGATCTCGCATCTTTCTGATGTTGGCATGACTATAGATTTAGGTGACATGATGACGTGCTTCACGAATGATGTAATATGCAAAGTCGCTTTTGGGAGGACATATAACCATACTAGAAGTGGACGTAGTTTCAAAGACATGCTTAAAGACGCAGAAGAAATACTTGCAAGTTTTTATTTTTCGGATTATTTTTCGTCTATGGGTTGGGTACTTGACAAAATCACAGGGATGTCAGCACACCTTCATAAGGTTTTCATGGAGTGGGATGAACTTTACGAGGAAATCATTAAAGAGCACCTTAACTCAACTAGGCCTAAAGCTGCAGGCCAAGAAAGTATAGTAGACGTGCTCTTGGAGCTCCAAAGAGAGAACTCATTGGGCATTAACATCACCATGAATCACATCAAAGCAATCCTCATGGTATGTTTCTTTTCTTTTGAGTAGGTATTAGTGTAAGATCGATTTAGATTTTTGTTGCCACTTACCAGCCGTATTGAATGCAAAACGTATCGTCACGGTCTCATACTTTCAACTATATACTTTGTTTTTTTTAATTATGCTTAAAAAATGTTAAAAATTTTATATAAAATATTTTTTTTATAATTTCATATTTACTACTTTATGAAATTATAAAAAAATAACAAAAAGCTAGATACTCCAAATATTTTAAAATTATGTTATAATACAATTATATTATGAGACAGTAGTATTAATGATAACAAAAAGTTAGATACTCCAAATATTTTAAAATAGTAGTATTAATGGTAGAAAAAGAAGAAGCAAAAGTGACTTAAATTATGAGACAGAGTAGTGGCCCGTAACTAAGAGTGTGTTTGGATTTCAAGTGTTTGTGTTTATAATACAATTATAAATATAAACACTTAAAAATATTTATTTAACCTAATTTATTATGTTTTTACAGTAATGTGAATTTAAAATAAAATATCATATAAATTGGGTCAACTAAACATTTATTATTGCGTTAACTTTATAATTACCTTATAAAATTAATATAATTGATTTACACAATTTATAAAATATTTTAAAATTATGTTATTTTAAATAAATTAGAAATTGTTTACACCAAATACTTTGGAAATATTTATATTTATAATCATGATAAAATTAGAATCCAAACACACCAAAAGCAAAAGAAGTTAGGTAGCTCAAAATGTAACTTGATAAGTCAGGCGCTCACTTGATCCAACAAAAACCTCTGAATCTGTGATGGTTTAAACTTTGCGACTTGAATTGTGTATTTGTACGTATTGCAGAACATAGTCATGGCGGGAACAGATACGAGTGCAGCAACGGTGATTTGGGCGATGACACAACTGATCAAAAACCCGGATGCCATGAAGAGAGCCCAAGAAGAAGCACGAGCTTTGATCCCAAACAAAACGAGAATGATAAGGGAAGAAGATCTTCACAAGCTGCTGTATCTAAAAGCAGTGGTGAAGGAGACCTTTCGACTGCACCCGGTTGACCCATTACTCGTCCCACGGGAGACCACTCGCAACTGCACCCTACAAGGGTACCATATCGAACAAAAAACCCTTGTGTTGGTGAACGCATGGGCCATTGGACGAGACCCTGAATCCTGGGAAGACCCTCTGGTGTTCGAACCCGAGAGGTTTATGGGTAACAACAAGGCAGCCGGAGTCGACTTCAGAGGCCAAGATTTCGAGCTGATTCCGTTCGGTGCTGGGAGAAGAATTTGCCCCGGAATGCAAATGGGGGCGGCCATGGTGGAGCTTGCACTCGCCAACCTGGTTTACTCGTTCGATTGGGCGGTGCCTGCGGGTATGGAGGAACATGTCATGGACACAACTGCCCTGCCTGGGATTACTGTACAAAAGAAGAACCCATTGTGTCTTTTGGCTACAAAAGCTTCATGGTAATTAACAACTTGAGAGTGCTTATTATATTGTATCCTATGTACACGATCTCCAGTCATCAGTCTCGACTCTATTAAACCATATTAGCACCGATGGAGTCCCATCGGTGTTGCGTGGAGCATATATCTAAATGTCAAACGAAGTTGCCGTCTTCAAATTGTCGATCTCTTCTAGCTCCTTTCAACTAATATTTTTGTTTTTTAGTTTGATGTGATGGATAGGAAAATATGGATCACATGAATATATGATATTCATAATCACTTAAAAAGGTTCCAACCACAGCGCTAGCTAATGGGTCATGAAGCAAAACAATGAATCTCTTTATGCAAATCCTCCTCATAGCAGCCGTTGTTAGTTTCTTCCATTTCCTCCTCCGAAAACGAGGAAGCAGATATGGAAGAAAGCCACCAGGGCCTCCTGGGCTTCCGCTTATCGGAAGCCTCCACGAGTTCTTCTCGTCTTGCCCACATCTCTACTTGCACGAGCTGTCCAAGACTTATGGCCCCCTCATGTCTTTGAGACTCGGGTCCGTGCCAACCCTTGTGGTTTCCTCTGCAAAAATGGCAAGAGAAATGATGAAAACCCATGATCACATCTTCTCCAATAGGCCCATGTTGGCAGCTATCCGAAAGCTATCTTACAATGGCTTGGATGTGGCATTTGCACCCTATGGTGATCACTGGAGGGAGATTAAAAGAGTGTGTGTACTTCATTTCTTTTGCTCCAAGAAAGTTCAGTCCTTTTCCTCAATCCGAGAAGAGGAGGTTTATCAGGCAACACAGACGATCTCACAGCTTTCATCCGAGGGTAAGCTAGTGGATTTAAGTGAGATGGCGATTTTCCTTACAGGTAGTATAGTATGTAGAACTGCTTTTGGAAGGAGCTATACTAGATTTGGGAGTACTAGTCTTGTTGAGATACTCAGAGAAGCACAAGGAATGTTCCTTATGTTCTGCTTTTCGGATTATTTTCCTTCCCTCGGCTGGATTGACAGACTAACAGGAATGTCAGCACAACTTCATAAGCTATTCATGGAGCTTGATGCTTTTTATGAGGAAATTATCGACGAGCATCTCAAGAAAATTAGGCCTGAATCTGGGCAAGAGGATATAGTTGATGTGTTACTCGATCTCCGAAGAAGGAATTCATTAGGAAGTGGCGCCATCACCATGGATCACATCAAAGGAATTCTCATGGTAAGTTGTTTTTTTAGGCCATGGATTTGAGTTAATTATCAAGTGTTTTTGAGATAGCAAGTGTTTTTTATCTCGGTTGCAGAATATATTCCTTGCAGGAACAGACACAACTGCAGCAACATTGGTTTGGGCTATGACAGAGCTGATGAAGAATCCGGAGGCAATGAAGCGACTGCAAGAAGAAACAAGAACATTAATGAGAAACAAAGGGAGGGATGTTATAAAACAAGAAGATCTTGAAGAGCTAGGATACCTAAAGGCGGTGGTGAAGGAGACGATGAGGTTGCACCCACCAAGTCCTTTATTAGTCCCAAGAGAAACCACTCAAAAGTGCAGCATAGAAGGGTATGAAATCCAAGAAAGGACCCTAGTCTTTGTGAATACATGGGCCATAGGACAAGACCTTGAATGCTGGGATAGCCCCGAAGAGTTCAATCCCGAAAGGTTTCTTGGAGACAATCCGGTGGACTTTAAAGGCCAACACTTTGAGCTGATTCCCTTTGGGTCCGGAAGAAGGATTTGCCCCGGTATACAAATGGCTGCTGCTATGGTGGAGCTTGCAATCGCCAATTTCATTTACTTGTTCGACTGGGCGGTTCCTGTGGGTATGGAGAAACAAGTCAATGACATGAATGTGTTACCAGGCATCACTCCACATAAGAAAGACCCACTATGTCTTCAGGCTCAAAAAGCTTTCTAAGTTAAGAACTGGGCAACCTTAGATGAACAAGCATATTATTTCTGTATAATAGAAAATGTAAATTTTTTTTCCAGCAATTTTCCCATGTTAACCACATTATCTTATACTCTGTAGTTTGGTTCATAAGGGCAATTCAATATAACAAGAAAATTTTGTAAATCTTCAGCTCTTAGTTTATGGTCTGTTTGCATACCAAAGATTAATCTTAGCTTACGATTAAAATCTAAATAAAATTTTTGATGAAATTTTAAAGATATATCAAAATTTGCAATAGATTAAAAAAGGAAATTAATTATTGTTTGGTATGACAAATTATAAAACTGTTTTTTTTTTTTTTTTTTGAAATGGCGAAAAGCTTTGTCACACCACATATAATAAGCTTGTGTCAAACATGCCTTTAGTGGTAAGTCGGTAACAAGTTTCCTGGATGAAGATTCAAATTATTGAAACCCTACTTCATTATTGTAATTTCTGTATGAATAAAAAAAAAATTATTGTAATTTGTGTAGCTAGGATGCATAAAAGATAAGGCAATGTTTTTATTGTAATTTCTGAACCACATATAGATATATAGAGATTTCAATTTTTGTACGTTTTCTGAACAATAGGATGAGAAAAAAAAAGGTATTTATAACTGGGATTCGTATAGTGAGACCAAAATCTGGGGAGTAGGATGTATCTCTTCCTGCAACTTCTCCTTCTCCTTCTCCTTGTTCCACTCGTTAGTTTCTTTTTGTTTCAATGTGAAACAAGAAGCAATAGGGTAAAACGTAAACTCCCTCCAGGGCCTCCGGGGCTTCCTCTCATCGGAAACCTCCACCAATTTCATTCGTCCTTCCCACAACACATCTACTTACATGAACTATCCAAGACTTATGGCCCCCTTGTGTCTTTGAAACTCGGGTTTTTGCCAACAGTTGTGGTGTCCTCCGCAAAAATGGTGAGAGAGGTGATGAAAACCCATGATCACATCTTCTCTAGCAGACCACCTTTTGTAGCTTATCAAAAGCTATCTTACAATGGCTTAGATGTAATATTTTCGCCGCTTGGCGATTATTGGAGAGAAATCAGGAAGCTATGTGTACTTCATCTCTATAGCTCCAAAAAGGCCAAATCTTTTTCGCCAATCCGAGAGGAGGAGATTCATCAGATGACACAGAAGATCTCACATCTCTGTGCAGAGGGTAAACCGGTAGATTTGAGTCAAATGATGATATGCCTTTCAAGCAATATCATATGTAAAATTGCTTTTGGAAGGAGGTTTGATGGATATGATGCTACATCATGTGGAAGAACTTTTCAAGAGATGCTTAAAGATGTACAAGAAATGTTTGTGACATTTTTCTTTTCGGATTATTTTCCTTTTATGAGTTGGGTTGACAAGCTTACAGGGATATCACCACGCCTTCATAAGGTTTTCATCGAGCTTGACCATTTTTACGAGGAAATTATAGATGGGCATCTCAGGACAGATAGGACGAGATATGGGCAAGAGGATATGGTTGATGTGCTACTCAAGCTCCGAGGAGAGAAATCCTTTGGAATCGACATCACCTCGGATCACATCAAATCACTTCTCATGGTAAGTATTTTGGTTTTGTTGCCTAATATTCTATCCTTTCTGTAAAACATGTCGTTGTACTATTTACGCACGTTTTTTTAGAGATAAAACCTATATAAAATATCTATTTTTCAAATAAATTTTTTAGTTACTATTAATAAGTACAAAAATGTTTTTAAAAAAATTTCATAAAAATATAGATATTTTATATAGTTTTTATTATCTTAAATAAGCGTGCGTGAATAGTAAATGACATGTTTTACCGAACTGATGTAGTCAGTGGCGGATCCAAAAAATTTTGTAGAGGGGGGCTAAAAAAGTTTTCTAGAAATTTTTTTTTCAATGTATGTATGAAAAAAATATTTTTTTGCACATATATATTCTTATGGGTTGTGTAAGGTATCTTACTTGCTCCAATCCAATTTATTTTCAACACTCATTTTAAGAAGTTAAAAACTATATAAAAAAGTTGATATTTAATTTATATAGTTAAACGACATATATTTTGAATCTGAAAGAGTAATAAACATTGCACAAGTACACAACCAATAAAAATACATAATTTTAGAGGAAAAGACATTATAAAATTTTTGAGTTCATTCAGATGAACGCTAAAAAATACTTGGTTTTGGACACAATTGGCTCAGAGCTTTGTCTTTGGATTTTGGAAGTGGGTTAATATGATTGACTTCAACCTTTAGCTTGTTTATATACAATTGCAAGCTGATTTTGCATGACTTTGTATGACAGCAAAGCAAAAAAAAAAAAGAAAAAAAGAAAAAAAAGGTGGGTGCATTCATTTAAAAAACAAACAGATAAAAAAGGGGGAATATGAGGAGTCGAACCCGGATTCTTGAGTTTTCAATGAATTCCGGTTACAAGTAAAGGGGAATGTGAGCAGGAAATGTGTGTGAGAGGGAGTATACAGGAAAGTTGAAGAGGAGAGAGGGGGAAGGGGGGAGGGAGTTTTAAATTTTAATCGTTTTAAACTAAGTTTCAGCCATTTTTATTTGTTAAAATTTAAAAATAAAATTATTTTTGAACTTAATTTAATTTTATCTATCTATAGACACTCACTTTATATATGTTTATGGAAAAAAAAAATCGAAGTAAGATTATTTTATGGACAGAAAGATAAATACAGAACTTACGTGTCAGTGAATACGTTCTTCGTGCCACTAACGTCCATTTATGTGCCAATATAGGGATATCTCGTGCCAACTCTTTTGACTCTAGCAGATAAACTCAAGTCCGAATATAACAATAACTATTATCTTAATTTTATCATCAATAGGCTTTGGAAAATATCGTCCGATGACAAACAAGCACATTCCCCTAAGGGGTCTATCTAGGAGCCTCTTCCAATCTGCAGTAGTAAGGGCGTAGTCCATATAACAAAGGAGCACCATCTTGGAAAAATGGTTGGCCCTCCTAATCATGGAGAAATGGTTGGTCTTTCCAAGCTTGCTCGACGGCGTCGGCATGACCTTCCTTCCTTTAGTTCTAACTATGGGTCACTTAGTTTTATACCTGAGATACAAGTGTGTACACTAAAAGGTTACATGTTACTAAAACACGTTTCAGTAACTGCAAAATTCATGCCAATAAAGACAAAATCCGTACCGGGAAAGAAAAAACGTGTGCTAGTAAAGAAAAAATGTGTGACAAAAAAAATGTATGACAGTAAAAGTTGCGTGACATCGCCAAATTTGCAACCTCCCTCGCCAATTTCTTCAGCTCCGGGCATCGCGATAACCGCTCCGGCGACTTCGCGAATCCAACCCCTCTCTCTCACACATTACATTAGCGAGGGTTGTGGAGGCTTTGAAGAAGAAAACCCAATCATCATCGTCTTCTTCCTCCTCCCGGAAAACCCTAGTTTCCCACCCTCGGTCGCAGCCATGGAGCCATCCCCTCCTACTCAGATTTAGCAGGCCCCTTCGCAGCCATGGAGCCATTGGCTGCAATCCTCGACCCCAATGCAGGCCCCTTCGAAACCCTAACTTTGCATTTGATGTCCACCTCCAATAACATTCGATCTGAGGCTGAATTGCTCTTCAATCTCTGTAAGCAAACCGATCCCGATTCTCTTTCTCTTAAACTCTCTCATATTCTTCAAGTCTCGCCCCACCAGGAAGGTCGTGCTATGTCCACAATCCTCCTTCGCAAGCTGCTCACTCGCGATGACTCCTACATCTGGCCTCGATTGTTCGACATCTCTAGCGTCTTCTCCACCGGCCTCCTCTAGCGCCTTCCCTGGCAACTTCTTTACCTTCTACAGCATGTAGAAAACCGGTTATTTTTTGCAATTTTTAAGGACCATTTGCTACTTTTGCAATTTTTTAAAGGGGGGTGTTAGTTTTGCCAATGGCTAAGAAAAGTGGTATATTACATGCTATTTACTAGGGGTGGGCACAAATCCCGCAAATCCCGTCCCGTCCCGCAACCCATCCCGATCCCGGTGGGATTTAGAAAAAAAAATTTTAATCCCGTACCGATCCCGTCCCGCAAAAATTATGCGGGACGGGACGCGGGACGAAGAGTTCGAATCCCGCAAATCCCGTCCCGTCCCGCATATATATATAAAATTATATATATTATATATTTACTTAAAATTAATAAAGATATATTAGAATATATTTACATTATACTTTAACATTTATTTATTTACGTGATGTTTTTTTTTTAAGATGTCAGAGACTTTGGAAGTGCATAGTTTATTATTGGCAAAAATGCATAAAACCACCCACTATTCATTATTGTTTGCAAATAATCACTCCTTATTCAAAAATTATCAAATAACCACCCACTATTCATTGTTGTTTACAAATAACCACTCCTTATTAAAAAATTGTCAAATAACCACCCATTAAATATAGGTTTTTGCAACTAACCACCCATACCCCTTTTCTTGTTAAACCTCACTTAATTTAATATGAAAAGACAATTATACCCCTATTCTTTAATGTTTCATTTTTAGTAAAAAGACAATTATATTTCTCTTTGTTGCTTGATTTTTCAGATATTACAATTAGACCTGTCAAATGGGTCATTCAGGTCGGGTAACTTCGGGTCCCGAGTAAAACGGGTTCCGGGTACATCCAGGTTGTCTCGAACCTGGGTTTGACTAAGTTTCGGGTCATTTTGTGTCGATTTTGGGTTTGTCAATTTTTAAATAAATTTTTAATAAACTTTTAATCTGGGTTTCGGGACATTTGATTTACCCGATTACTCGGAAAACATTTTTAATAAATTAAAAAATGAAAGATCAAATGTTTTTAAATAAAAAAATTTCTGACCCAAAATTAATCATATATTATTACATTTTATTAAAAAGAAAAAATTTGATATTTTATATATTATTACATTTTATTAAAAATTAAGTGAAATAATAAAAATCAAATATTTTTAATAAGATGTAATAATATATAAAAGATCATATTTTTAAAAAAATTGTTTAAAATTTTGATATTTATATATTATTACATTTTATGAAAAATTACGAGAAATAATAAAAATAAAATATTTTAGATCATATATAGTATATAATTACAAGCACTATGATTTATGAACAATGTCTTTAATTGTAGAATTTTAAAATTATCCAAAATTATCAAATCATGATTTTTTTAATTTAAAAAAGAAAAAATTGACAAACCCAAAATCGACCCAAAATTACCCGAAACTCGGTCAAACCCGGGTTCGAGACAACTTGGATGTACCCGGAACCCGTTTTACTCGGGACCCAAAGTGACCCGACCCGAACGACTCATTTGACAGGCCTAATTGTAATACTAGAAAAATCAACCAACAAAAAGAAGTATATTTGTCTTTTTATTAAAAATGAAACATTAAGAAATAGGGGTATAATTGTCTTTTCATATTAAATTAAGTGAGGTTTAACAAGAAAATGGGTATGGGTGGTTAGTTGCAAACAACCTATATTTAATGGGTGGTTATTTGACAATTTTTTAATAAGAGGTGTTTATTTGCAAACAACAATGAACAGTGGATGGTTATTTGACAATTTTTTAATAAGGGCTGGTTATTTGCAAACAACAATGAATAGTGGGTTGTTTTATACAATTTTGCCTTTATTATTTAATAAAAGAAAATAATAAAACACTGTTTTATTTGCCAAGAATCAGCCATGAAGGTTAGTCATCTAGGCACTTGACAGTGCCTGTCGCTACCAAACATCCGCCAAACAACTTTTAGAATATTGATATTGAATGATGCACAATCCATTCGACATATATACTTAATAGAACTTACCTTGTTGCCTCTGTAACGTTGTAGGATATATTCGTAGCAGGAACAGACACAAGCGCAGCGACATTAGTTTGGGCAATGACAGAGCTGATGAAGAATCCAGAGATTATGAAGCGACTACAAGAGGAAGCAAGAACATCAATGGGAAACAACATTGGGGATATGATCAAGGAAGAAGATCTTGATAAACTAAAGTATCTCAAGGCAGTGGTAAAGGAAATATTCAGATTGCACCCAACTGCGCCACTACTAGTCCCACGACAAACGACGAAAAAATGCATAATCGAAGGGTATGAAATCCAAGAAAAAACCCTTGTGATTGTGAATGCATGGGCCATTGGACGAGACCCTGAAGCTTGGGAAAATCCGGAAGAGTTCAAGCCTGAAAGGTTTCTTGGAAACAAAGCAATTGACTACAAAGGCCAAGACTTTGAGCTCATTCCCTTCGGGTCCGGAAGAAGAATTTGCCCTGGCTTGCATATTGGTGCAACCATAGTCGAGCTTGCGCTTGCCAACTTAATTTACTTGTTCGACTGGACATTGCCTGTTGGAAAGGAGGAAGAGGTTACAGACACAAGTGTTTTACCTGGGATTACTACGCATAAGAAAAAGTCGCTATGTCTTGTGGCCAAAAAACATTGATGAAGGTAACACACATAGAAAGACTTGTTAGATGGCTCACTCTTGATAGATCTTCATCATCTGAGCAAAATTAAGTTACAAATGTTGTTAGTATGAAACGAATTATAAACATATGAATGGAACTTGTAATAATCTTGTTTTAGTAATTCTTACACATAGTTATTCTGAGCCTATTCACATTTTGAGTCTTCTCAGTTGAATGGAAAAAACTACGAGTAAAGACAAATTGGTATATTTAAATATCCCCTTGAAACAGATTGGTATATTTAAAGGAAAGAGAGACAAAAAGGTATATAAAAAGTGGTTTCGGTGACAGACGACCCCTTTTCCCTTGTCGAGGTCGGTTCACTCATTTTAATTCGGTTTTTTAATTATTTTTTCACCCGGTTTTGTGCCAAACCAATTAAACCCATACCAGAAATAAAACTAAACCCCTAAATCGTTCTCCCACCTCCCAGATTACTTATGTGTATAATGACTTCCGATATGGCGATGGGCGAACTTGATGAAGATGGACTCGACGAGGATCGAGTGTATCAGCAAGGCATATGCTAAAGGTGAGTTCTCTTATGAAGGCTGGAAATTTCAAATTCTATTTCTCTTATTTGGTTCTTCTTCTTTTTTCCTGTTTGAATAGTTAGGGTTTAATACTTTGATAATTTAGGGTTTCAATAAGAAGATTAGAAGTGTTATGAATTCAACTATATATGTGTTTCCAGAACATTGATGGATCAAACAACACAAAGGGTGAGAAGAAAATTGACCCTAAGGAGGCGAGAAGCGGCTGACATGGAGCTTTTATTCCTAGAACAAAATGATTGTGATGGCACAATAGAACATGAAACTATAAATGGTAGAAGTAAGGATAAAGCTGGGAAAGGGAAAGTGTTAGAGAAGGATAATGAAGAACCATTTTTTGAAGGTGAATTGGAAGATGAATTTGAGGGTTATGATTTATGTGAGGAAGACGGTGATGGTGTTCATTCAGATAACTCAATCGATGTGGTGATCAATATAGAGGAACTGCAATATGATATCGACGAATTGATTCATATTAGAGAATTAAATCTAAATTTGAGGAGGGTGCAAAAGAATTCGGTTGAACCAGTTCCTACAAGTCAAATCCCTTGGGTTGATCCATCGGATCGATGTGAAAATCATGAAGATGGTATGTTGTCTTTCATTTTATAATATGCAACTCTATTTTTCTAACATCATAAATTTGTATCTATATTAATTTTAAGTTTAAATAGGTGGCATGCATGATTTTTTTGGTATTAGCTAGTGAGCACTAACCTGTAAGTTCCGTAACAGAGGCACCACGTGAGGGGAAAAGTGTGACATGAAGCAAGTGGCCATCATACTGGACTACTTATGAAGGTGGCTATTATTCAGACCAAAGGGATACAGATGATGAGGGACCTATTAACCAAGATGAGGATGAAGAATCTCAAGTTAAGCATGTGGTGGTGAGGACTAAGAAAGGAAAAAAGAAGTTGGATTGTCCATTTTTCAATGAGAAGACAAACATGAGAAATGTCTACTTTGAAGTGGGATTGAGGTTTGTATCTCAGAGGGTCTTGAAAGAGGCAATTTTATGGTACAACATTCAGAAAAAGAAGGACATTAGATACATAAAAAATGATCAGAAAATGATTCATGTCGGTTGTCATGGTTGTAGATGGGAGATGTCTGCTGTGAGAGACCTTGAGCACATGGACGCATGGCAAATTAAGGCGTATCAGGGAGAACATAGATGTGCGAGAACCTTTAGAAATAAATTGATTACTGAAAATCGGATTGCTGAAGAGTTCCTTGATAAAGTATTAAGAAATCCTAAGATGACTTCAAGAGAGATCAAGGAAGATATAAGGAGAAAGTACGATATCTTAGTCCACACTAAGATGTGCTTGAGAGCTAAAAATAATGCTCTCTCTACAGTGACTAATCTGATGAAGTGTCATTATGGAATTCTGAAAGCTATATCTTCGGGAGCTCTATAAGGTAAATCCTGGCACTAGATGTGTACTAAAGATTGTGGAAGCTCCTCTTGGTCAACCTGCTATCTTCTTGAAATTCTACATTTAATTTGTTATGATGCATTGAAGAAAGGCTTTGTTGAGACTTTCAGACCAATAATCGGTGTTGACGGTTGCTTTCTTAAGCATGCTTGCGGAGGACATCTTTTATGTTCAGTAGGTCGCGATTGGAACAATCATATGTATCCTATCACATGGGCAGTAGTAGCGGTTGAGAATATAATTACTTAGGAGTGGTTTCTAAAACTTGTAGGAGAATATTTGAATATGAGATTCGATGATGGTTGGACAGTAATTTCATATCAACAAAAGGTGAGTGACAAATCTTATATCTTTTGTATAGCGCTTCATTTATTTCAATTATTTTTGACATTTATGTACTTGCATAATTACAGGGACTTGTGCAGGCAATTCATGCAATATGGCCAAATATTGATCATAGACAATGTGCTAGACACATTCTATCTAATTGGAGAAAGGTGCACAAGGGTAGGGACCTTGAGTGACAATTTTGGAAGTGTGTTAAAGCTAAAACAATGGGACAATTTCATGCAGAGGTTACTGATTTGAAGAATTTGTCGAAAGATGTTTACGATGCTTTCATGAGTCGGGATCCTAATACCTTCTGTTGGTCCCATTTCAAAACTCATAGCAATTGTGAAGTTGTTGACAACAACATGCCATAAACATTCAACTCGTTCATCCTTTTAGCAAGGTACGTACAAGCCAATAGTTTCCATGTTAGAGGACATATGACTTGCTTTAATGGATAGAATAAAGCAAAAGAAAAAGGAGGCTTCCAAGTTTGTGGCTGGTGTTGCTCCTAGAATTAGCAAGAACTGGGAGGAGGAATATGACCAGCAAAGACACTGTGACTGCAGATAGAATGGAGGAGATTCTCAAACTGGCTTTGAGGTTTTGCATAAAGGTATTAGTCACGCTGTTGACTTGGAGAGAAAAAATTGTTCATGTAGAGTGTGGGAGTTAACTGGTGTACCATGTTATCATGCAATGAGTGCAATTTTGTACATGAACAAAAAACCAGAACAAAAAATAAGATGGAGACCACCACTCTACCCACACCTCCAAACCAAACAAACCTACAATCTCGAAAGCAACCATTAATCACCCACCCTTAAAGGGGACACTACCCCAATAAAATACCCAATCCAAACTCCATACATTACTCTCTCCTCACATGAAAATAAAAGACGTAAAAGCAACCACCGAGGGGCGGAACCGAAACAGGCAAGGAGAAGATCTAGGAAAGCATAAAGGGGAGCAATTCCGACACAAGGATGAAGACTAAAGAGTATGTCAAATGCGGACAAAGAATGAAATAAGTAATTCTGAATCAGCACTGGAAAACAAAAAGGGAAAGCAATTAAGAAAAAAAAACTCTAAAATTAACACTAAATGAAACGGAAAAGCCACACATTGATCCATTTTTTTTTGGAAGCAGGATAAAGATTAGGAAAGCCGCTGACGACCCGGCTTCTTCCCTAGCGTGTCTGAGCGGACGAGAACACGGAGTTCTGAATCATCAGCGATGCTATCCTCGGCAGGGGAACTGTGAGCAATACGAGTAACCCTGTCAGCCACAAGATTGGAATCCCTGAAAATATGAAGAATAGCAACATTAGAAAAGGAGCGAAGAATTGTAGAAGTATCAGCCAACAACAGCTCAATATTCCAAGGGCAAGACAAGTCCCCCAGAAGAGCCTTAACAACGGCTAAACAGCCCTCGATCAGCAAGTTATCGAGATCCAAATTGATGGCCTTAACCACACCCTTGTGCAGCCCCATAGCCTCTGAGTAAACAGCAGAAGTGTTGTTGCAAAGACCAGAACCAATGGACACAACCGTTCCATTATGATCACGGATAACGAAACCGAAAGAACCTTTTTCAGATGGAAGGTAGGAGCCGTCAAAATTAAGTTTATAGTGCCCAGTGGGGGGCTTTTTCCATCTTTTCGATCTCTGTGCCTTGCTACGGTGCATCCTGGATAGGCTTTCGGTGTTACTCTGCTTCTGTGTAGTGTTTGGTTTTGGATTGTCATCATGTGATTCTCCCAACACATTCCACGACTCTGTAGCAGCTTTGAAGAAAATAGTAATAGCTTAAGGGAAAACAGAATGTATGTGTTGAAACACGAGTTGGTTGCGGAAGTACCAGATGGACCACCAAACGGTGGCTATCTTGGAGAATTTGACCTTCCCCTCTGATAAGTAAATAGCATTCAAAAGTCTGTTTGGTTTAAGATCTGTATAGCCAACGGGTATCGTAGGGCAACAGATACCAATTGATGAAAAAACATCCCGGGTGATCTGACAATCGCAAAGGGTATGAGTGGTTGATTCAATTGAAGAGCCACAGAGGAGGCAACCCGAGGGAACCGAGACATGTGACCATTGTAGTCTTTCCGAGGTTGGTAGACCGTCCCGCGCAATTTTCTAAAGAAAATGGCGGATCTTATAGGGGATGTCAACCTTCCAAATCCACTGGCAATCAAACTGTGAATCACCAACATGCTTCTGACCAAGAGAAACAGCAGAACTGGTAGAGAACCACCCGTCCCTACTAGGGCCCCAAAAGAGCCTACCAGGAAAAATATTTTCGGTCAAATGAGTGGAAGTTATTCTAGTAGTGATATCCGTGTCCAGAAGCCCTTGTAGGTCATTGGATAGTTTTGGGGTATCCCATTTTTTGTATGTAGTAATGAAACGTGCCACTGGCCAAGCCAATGTAGCGTCATCGAGCGTTTGGTGAGCTAGTTTTGATAAAGGGGAGTTACAAACCCAGCTATCTTCCCAGAAGCTAACCGAATGTCCGTCCTCGATTGACCAGTTTAGGCCTGTCCTGAATTCAGGTCGAAAGATTCATCAGTCTTAACCATATGTAGTGAGTTGTTTTTCACATACTTAAGTATTGAGTTGTTTTTTAAATATTTTGTTTTAACGACTCTGACCCATATGTTATCCAGCTGCGCAATGATTTTCCACAACAGTTTCATTTGTAAGGCGATGTTCATCGTTTCGGCTTTGTGAAGTCCAAGACCCCTGTATAGGTAGAGTATCTGAGCAAATTTTGTCCTAACTCACAAGTGGAGTGTAATTAGCTTGTTTATTTCAAAAGAACTGTCTGTAAATCTTGTCCAGCTCATGGAGGATCGACGAAGGTAGCATAAACGCTTGCATAATGAATAAGGGTTGTGCACTTAAATTGGACATGATGAGGACCTTGCGGCTCTCTGCCGAGAGAGATGATGCTTTCCACTTGGATAATTGTTGTTTAGCTTTGATAATAATATCTGCAAAGGTATTAGGATTAACCCTGCCATTTAAAATTGAGCAACCCAGATACTTTTCCACATTGTTTGCCTGGGGAATACCCAAAGTGGCAGCGACAGTATTAACTGTTGTTGTAGAGGTGTTAGGCGAAACTTGGAAACTCGATTAATGCATGTTTACCTTTTGTCCTGGGATAGAACAAAACCGTTGGATGATGTTGGATAGATTAGTACATGTCGCTTGGTTAGCCTTTCCGAACAATAAGATATCATCCGCGAAGGCGAGGAATGGGATGTTAACTCCCCGTTGGCCGATGGTAAAGCATGCATCCTTTGTAATCATAGAGTTGCGTTGAAGAGTTCTAGCCAGAACCTCCGTTGTGAGAATAAAGAGGAAAGGAGATAAGGGGTCCCCGTGTTGAAGTCCCCTTGTAGGGATAAAAGGAGTGGAAGGTTCGTCATTGACGAGCATTGAGTACGATACCGTTTGTACACATTCTTTGATCCAAAGAATAAATTGTTCCGAGAACCCAAACCTGTTAAGAACAGAAAACAAGAAAGGCCATTCCACTCTGTCATAGGCTTTCTCCATATCCAACTTAACTGCCATGTAACCTTGTTTTGCCTTAGAGAGCCTAAACGAGTGAAAAATCTTGTGAGCAATTAGAATATTGTCGTGGATACACCTGCCCTTGGTGAAGGCACCTTGTAAGGGATGGATGAGTTTGTCGAAAACTTTGGATAACCTGCCTGTTAGAATTTTGGAAATGATCTTATAAACTGTAGAGCAAAGACTAATATGCCTAAAATGGTTAACTGTTTCCGGGTTATCCTTTTTTTGGAATAAGGTTATGAACGTGTGGTTTATCTGTCGCAACATTTTTTCGCTAGAGAAGAATGCCTTGACAGCTTTGATAACAGAGGGGCCAACAATGTTCCAATACGTTTGATAAAATCTAGCAGGCATGCCATCTGGGCCCGGGGCTTTGTCGACTTTGATAGCAAAGAGGGCGCATTTGATCTCATCGTTTGAGACTGGCGCCGTGAGCATTTAGTTTTGATGTGGGGGAGATTTCATTATCGATCACACTCATATCTGTGTCAAGGCATATATCGTGGTTGTAAGATGATCTGAATCGATCCTTGAAGCTATTTGTGAATTCATTTATGATTAAGTCATAATCAGAGAGGTTGGCACCAGAGTCCGTTTTAAAGAATTTGATAAGTTTTCTCCCTCTCTTGGCTGAGGCTATGATGTCCACTAAAATAGTCATGTTGAAATGCACATTTTAGCTCAATATTCTATATACTTTGCATATTTCGGGCTGGGAATATGTTAAATTTATATAATATATGCTTATTTGTAAGAAATAGAGGTCTACATAAGTTTTAGTTTAATATTACAGAATTTGGAGCTATTCCGGGACAAAACCAAGAAAAGAAAGCTGAAGCCAGGATTTACTCGATTTCGAGGAACACTCCTCGATATCGACAAAAAGTTGTGAACCAAAGCCTGGTTGAGGAGAGCCTGATCGAGAAAGCTGAGAAACGAAGCCAACTCGAGTTCTGAACATTACTCGATATCGAGTAATTTACTCAATGTCGACCAAAGCTCGAAAGAACACCTGGACTCGAGGAAAGAAACCTAATCGAGAAGCCAAAGAGAAGATAACTCGAGCAACATTTCCTCGATGTCGAGGAAATTGCTCGATATCGACGAAACTAAGAACGCCTGGCCGAGTCCAAGTCGGGGAGAGGTTGCTCGAGAAAGCCATCCAAGCCAAGTCGACGACAATTTTCCTCGATGTCGAGGAAATTCCTCGATATCAAGCAAAAAGTTCCTGGGTCGCGTGACGCTATTGGGCTGTTCGAGTCGAGTTGGGCTGTTAGGATCTGAATCTATCCAAATCTATCCGAGTATATCAAGATCTGTCCATGGAGAGAGGATTTATCTACCACATGAAGATATTTAGATATTTTAGATATATTTCCTTTTAAGATAAATGTTCCTTTTACTTAAAGTTTTATCTTTAGAGATTAGATATACTTTCCTTCCTTGATTAGCAAGGATTGGAAGCCTATAGGGCTGAGTTTTATTCATTCAATTCAGAAGCTAGAGAAGTAGTTCCATAGAGAAGTTTAGGAGTTCAAAGGTTTTAGGGTTTTGACATTCAACGAAAGTTGGAGTGTCGGGATTGTAAAGACTTTGAATATAGTTAATGCAAATTTCTTTTCATTCAACAATGTCTGCGATTGCGATGAGGCGCGAGTAGTCCACCCACTTCTAGGGTTGGGGCGAGCCCGACGATAGCCCTGCGTGTTTGAGGTAAAGATGCGACCTTTATCATGTTTTAAGCATCTACTACCTTTTATGTGTTTATTACCCATTCAATGGAGATCCATGCTAACAACTTGGATTGTAAACATAAAATCGGTAGATACAATTAGGGTTTCTTGAAAGAGTTTCTTAATTGTTGGAAAAGGCGAAAGCTTGATCCTTCGATGCAATTTGCATGATTATCGTTATTTATCTTGCGTGATGCATGCTTGGTTATTGTCGTTGCAAACCCTAATCTTGGAAGTTTTCTTTCATACATAGTTTATTTCGAAAAAGCCTTGTTCTTTATTTTATTTCTCTTTAAAGTTTCTGTTCTCCTCGATATCGACCAAAACTGGTCGACATCGACTGCTGATATTCGATCGCCTAGATCGTTGTAGCTTCTGGTTTGCAGGAACACGACGTCGACAAAAGTTTACTCGATATCGTGTAAAACTTCTCGATATCGACCAAAACCCGGGAGCTGCTGCTTGCTTGTTTCGCCTTGTCCGATCTTCTGTCGACTAACCTTAGTCGAGATCGAGGTAATCTGTGGTCGACTTCTGCCGTGAGGTTTCTCCGCTGCCTAGGATCCGCTGACCTGCTTCCTCGAGGATCGAACCTGACTTCCTTTTGCTACATCGGGAGGGAGTCTTGAACATTATTTGTTGGGATCCAATTGGTTTGCTTTACTTATTTCGTATTTTATTTGTAATCTCGATTCCCTCCTACAACAAATTGGCGCCGTTTCCGGGGAAGCAATCATTCGCGCCTTAGGTAGTTAAAATCTCACGTTTGCCTTAAGTTAATTTGCAGGTGTTTGCGTCGTTCTGGTCAAACACCTGAGTTTGATGCCGTAGACGAGCCGGAACCCCTTATACACGTCCATGCTAAACTGAAAAGAGCTATGGCGGCCGCAGAAACACAAGAACAGCTGATTGAGAGGCTTCAGACGGAACTAGCCACCAAGGATACTACTCTCATCGCTGAGAGAGCACGCATTACACAGGAAGTTGCGCGAAGGAGGCAATTAGAAGATGAGCTTGCCCAATACCCTACCACTGCAGGGGATTACATGCATCCGTCTCTCATCGTGCCTAAATCGGCTATTCTAATCCCTGCGAATAACTATGAAATTTGCACTCCTTTCCTGATTGAAATTAAACATAATGCTTTTTACGGTAGATTTAATGAATGCCCTCTTCAACATATTACCAACTTTACTGATATGTTTCGTACTCTTGCTGAAGGTACCACCTTGGAATATGTCTTGATGAAGGCTTTTCGTTGGTCTTTGGCTGGTCCAGCATTAAAGTGGCTTGAAGGTCTCCGTCCACGATCCCTCACAACATGGGCCGAAGTGAGGCAGGAATTTCTCAACAAATTCTTTCCTCCTGTCAAGACAGCGCTCCTCCGCCAAAAGATTACATCTTTCAAACAGCAGCTTGGAGAGCCGCTAGCAAAAGCATGGGAACGATATAAGGATCTACTGCGATCCTGCCCTACACATGGACAACAACCTTGCATCGTTCAGGAGATCTTCTTCAATTCTCTTGAACTGGCTGCTAAGGATAGGATCAACACATATAATCATTATGAGTATCTAACAATGCCGCCAGCTAACGCATGGGCTGCCCTCGACAAGCTGACCAACTACGAGGAGAACACCTATGCCAGGCCAGCCCCATCTATACCCCTCTATGAGCCTTCTAAAGAGATTGACCAAGATGTCAGGGAGCAATACTACAGAGATCATAATCGCAAGCTCCTCAAGCAAGTCAAGTATCTTTCTGTCAACCAGCCCTGCATCGAATGCGGATCACAGCGGCACACCACTACTGAGTGCCCACACACAGTAACTTTTATATCGTTTTCTGCATACATTACATACATTTGGGTTAGAATAGTACATAATCTATGTAGTTTATATTTATTTGCCAAATTATGGAATCTACACCAGTTTCTGTTTAAATTCGCAGAATTCGAGACGTTTTACAGCAACTCTAAGAAAGGTCAGAAAAGCTCGGAAAACCGCTACAGAAGTCCAAGGTCAAAGAAGCAGCGGAACCAGTCGAATCAAGCTGAGAACCCAGGTTACTCGATCTCGAGTGAACCTTACTCGATCTAGACGAACATGTCCGAGCACAGGCCTTGTTGACTAGGAGCAGTGTCGAGAACCAGATCAACCCGACTCCCGGAACCCTACTCGATCTCGAGGACCACCTAGTCGAGATCGACGACACCTCAGTGCCACACCCGGAGTCGATGAGAAGAGGAGCTGATCGAGAAGCCGAGGACGAAGACACCGAGCACATCTCTACTCGATCTCGAGGAGGCCTTGTCGAGATCGAGGAGCCACCATGCCCTAGTCCGAGGCCATGCCGAGGAGGAGTCCTCGACATCACCAGAGAACCATCCTCGACCACAACCCTAGTCGATCTCGATGAGCCCTAGTCGAGATCGACGACGCCCAGGAGCCCAGATCCGAGCTTGTCGAGCAGAGTCACCCGAGAACACCAGTCGACGACGAATCCTAGTCGATGTCGACGAGGCCTTGTCGAAGTCGAGTAGACCAGCTTCTGGAAACGCGTCGCCGTGAGCAGTCCGAGTCGAACTGGAGTTACTTGGAGCCGAAGGAAGTCGAGTAGGCCGAGATCTATCAAGTTCTATCCATGGAAGGGAAATCTATCAACATGAAGAGACTTACCTAGTTTAGATTTATCTTTCCCTATTTTAGATTTAATTTCATTATTGCTTTTATTTATCATTAAGCCTTTTAGATATAATTTTAGATATAGATAGAAGATTCTATCCTTGATTAGCAAGGAATAGAAGGCTGTAAATAAAGCCCTAGGGGTTGGTTTTTCATTGATTCGATCATACAAGTTTAGGGAAAGAGAAGTAGTTCCACAGAGAAGTTTTAGGAGTTCTAAAGTTTTTAGGGTTTTGGCATTCTGCGAAAGTTGATTGCAAGGATTGTAAAGGCGTTGAATATAGTTTAATGCAAGTTTCTTTTTATACATCAATGTCTGCTACTGCGATGAGGCGTGAGTAGTCCACCCACTTCTGGGGCTGGGGTGAGCCCGACGGTGGCCATGTGAGATGATGCAGTAAAGGTCAGGTCTTTTTATGCAATTCGTCTTCTATCCCTATGAGCACGATTCTTTTGCGAGAGTTGAAGGTGATCCTTGTTTGTATTATTGAAGCGAAAGTGATCTTAATGCAACTTGGGTTAATTATGTGAAAAGGGTTAGTACCAATTAGGGTTTATGCGAAAGCCTCTATATGCCTATTTGTTAGTAACGAAAGTTATTTTGATGGAAAGCATGATCTTTTATGCCTTTATGTATTACTTTGCATGGTTATCATTGCGGTGTTGATACCCCGGCCTTGGAAGTATTTTATTATATTGATTTATTTCTGTCGAAAATCTGAGTTTTGGGTTCGCAATTTGTAATTTAAATTTTCTGTCTTTATAGTCGATATAGAGTAGAATCTTGTCGATTTCGAGTAGGACCTTTGTCGATATCGAGTTGGCTTTAGTCTATGTCGAGTTGAGTTCTGCTTCTGTCGTCGATTTTGAAGTTTTTGTTTTTACTAGCTGTTGTCGATCTCGAGTACCACCTAGTCGAGATCGAGTACGCCTGTTGCTTTGTTTTATTTTCTGCTTGGCTTTGTCTTTTCTGTCTTCGTTTTGTTCATTGCTTTTATTTGTTATTTTCTGCTTTTATTTCTGTGTTTCTGAGTTGGCTTTAGTCTATGTCGAGTTGAGTTCTGCTTCTGTCGTCGATTTTGAAGTTTTTGTTTTTACTAGCTGTTGTCGATCTCGAGTACCACCTAGTCGAGATCGAGTAGGCCTGTTGCTTTGTTTTATTTTCTGCTTGGCTTTGTCTTTTCTGTCTTCGTTTTGTTCATTGCTTTTATTTGTTATTTTCTGCTTTTATTTCTGTGTTTCTGTTGCTTGTCTGTGAGATCTGTTGCTACCTAAGAACTGCTGATGTGCTTCCTCGTGGATTCGATCCTGACAACCTTCTACTACAACGGGAGGAAGTCTTGTATTTATTTGCTGAGACAGGGAAGTCAGGCTGAATCTCACGTCTACTTTGAGTTACTTTTCAGGTGTATGCGCCGTTCTGGTCTACCACCCGAGTTTGACAACTTAAACGAACCAGAGCGTTACCTACACATTCACTCTAAACTCAAAAGGATCATGGCGGCCGCTGAAACACAAGAGCAGCTGATTGCCAGGCTTACAAGGGAGCTAGCCGCAAAGGATACTACTATAGCCAATGAAAGGGCAGCGAGGGAACAAGAAGCTGAGCGCGCAAGGCAAGCAGAAGCTGAGCTTGCCCAATATCCAACTGCTGCTGAGGATTATATGCATCCAACCCTCGTCGTGCCTGAATCGGCGATTCTTATCCCTGAAAACTCTTTTGAAATGCGCACTCAATTTCTTATAGAGCTTAAAAATAATGCTTTTTTTGGTAGATTTAATGAGTGTCCTCTTGAACATATTACGAACATTTCTGACATGTGCCGTACTCTTGCTGAAGGTACAACTTTGGAATATGTCAAGATGAAGTCTTTCCGCTGGTCGCTGGCTGGACCTGCACTGAAGTGGCTTGAAGGGCTGAAACCAAGATCCCTGACAACATGGGCCCAAGTAGAGCAAGAGTTTCTGAACAAATTCTTCCCACCCGCCAAAACAACACATCTCCGCCAGAAAATCACCGCCTTCAAACAGAAGCAAGGGGAACCGCTGGCACAGGCATGGGAGCGCTACAAGGAACTTCTGCCATCTTGCCCTACTCATGGACAACCACCCTACGTCATTCAAGAGATCTTCTTCAACTCTCTTGATCAAGTCACTAAGGACAGAATCAACCATTATACTCGCTATGAGTATCTGACAATGCCGCCAAGTGACGCATGGGGTGTGCTAGAGAAGCTCACCAACTACGACAACAAGTATGGGTCTACTGCAACTTATGAAGAGAACCCATACGCCAGGCCAACACCTTCCATGCCCCTCTATGAGCCTCCTAAGGAGATTGATCCGGATGTAAGGGAACAGTACTACAGAGATCAGAACAAAAAGCTCCTTAAGCAAGTAAAGTATCTTTCTGTCAATCAGCCTTGCATTGAATGTGGATCGCAACGGCACACCACTCCTGAGTGCCCACACACAGAGCAAGTCAGGATGGCAGAACACCATGAGGAGGTAGCTTACGCAGGGGGTCCCAATCGCTACATGGGGGACCAAAGGTTTCAGCAACCATAATGGAACCAAGGTGTCCCTAGGAACCCCCCGCCCTATAGAGCTCCAGGACATCCGGAAAGGGACCAGAAAAAGGATGATATACAGACAGTCCTGGAGGAAATACGGAGGAATCACTCAGAAACTAGGCATTCCTTCAACTCCGTCTACACTCAGATGCAAGGTGTCAACTCTAGGCTTGGGGAGATTGATATATGGCAAAAATCAGTTGATACACAGATTGTTCAGCTGGCAGCGGGAATCCCCAGACAGTCAGGTGCGCTCCCTGGGTCTTCAGAACCAAATCCTAAGGGAAAGACTGGGCACATCGCTGCTGTAAAACTCAGAAGCGGACATCAACTACAAGAGCCAGAGGTCGGAAAGCAGCAGAACAACGAAGAACAGCAACTCGACATCGACAACACTGTAGTCGACATCGAGGAGAGCCTAGTCGATGTAGAGGAGAAACTTCAGAAACCTTCGTCTGCACTGCACAGCAACTCGACTGCACCCAATTTGGTCGAGATCGACAAGGGGCTACTCGACATTGACGACGGTCAACCCGAGATCGAGAAGACTGCAGCACCTCCGACATCTGTTCTGGCTCCGAATCCGAAAAAGAAGCTGTCTTTCCCCACAAAATCTCCAAAGGACTCGGCAGAAAAGAAATTTCAGCGCTTCATCAAGATGCTTTAGAAACTCAACGTCACCATCCCCTTCACAGAAGCTCTCAATAAAATGCCATCCTATGTCAAGTTCCTGAAGGAGATTTTGAGCAAAAAGCGATCGATGGCTGAAATTACAGAGGAATGCAGCCATTTGGACATACTGGAGAAGAGGCCAGATCCAGGTAAGTTTGCTATAACCATTGGATTTGGTCCATATAAAATTAATGCTTTATGTGATATTGGAGCTAGTGTGAGTATAATGCCTTTAACAATTTGGTCCAAGATTAAGAAATGTGCCCTAGAGCCTGTGGATGCTAGACTATATATGGCCAACAACACTGTGGTCATCCCAACAGGCATGGTGGACAATGTACCAGTACAAGTAGGTAAATTCTTTGTCCCTGCTGATTTCCTTGTTATTGATATGCAAGAAGATCCTGCTTGTCCAATTATTTTAGGAAGACCCTTCTTGGCGACGGTGGATGCCAACATAAGCGTAAGGAAAGGAGTGCTCACCTTCAACATCAGCGATGAGGTAATTGAGTATTCCTTTAATAAAACTGAAAGGCATACAGGTCCAATGGAAGAGGTGAAATCTATCTCAACTGGCTACATCACCTGCGGGGAACCCAAGGTCAGAAATATGACCCCTGAGGAGCTGGAAAAAAGGGACATGGAGGCCTAGGTGGAGGAGATCATGGCAATCCTAAAGGAGAACGCAGAAAATCCAATCGACACAAATGAAGGTACGTCGTTATGGATTAATTATTTTTCGGTTGCCGTGACAGGAACTAAGTATGGGGTCAAGATCGACCAAGACTCCTCGACATCGAGGACCCTAGTCGATCTCGACAAGACACAGAATCCTCCACCAGCACCAGCGTCATCGAGCAGCAATACAAAAGCTGAGGGCTACTCGACATCGAGTAAGCTACTCGAGATCGACCACCACTCGGTTTCCTCAACTTCGCCTTCTTCGACGCTGACTCCACCAGACGAACCAGGCTCCTCGATCTCGACTAGGCTTGTCGAGATCGACCACCACTAGGCTCCACCAGCTCCTGCTTCCTTGACGCTGCAGCCCCTAGGAGCAGAATCCTACTCGAGATCGAGTAGGCCACTCGATGTCGACAAGCCCTCCTCTTTGTCAACTCCTGCATCCCCGAGTAGCCCACCACCAGAACCTGCAGACTCGTCGAGATCGACTAGCCCTAGTCGAGATCGACCAAACACTGTGGTCCCCGATTCCGTCTCTGCAAAGGTAAGCCAAGGTATGGATCTTTCTTCTCCTATTTCCATTAAAGATTTATCTATACATGGGAGAGGTTTGCCTTGGTATGTGTGCTTATGTAGGATATCCAATGATGAGCCCAAGGAGTATGAAGTTGGAGACAAGCTCTATGTCTCTAAATCAAAGGATCATTGGTTCCCTAACAAATTCAACAAGAAGCGGATGGGACCTTTCGTGGTGAACAAGATCCATTCTGGAGGATTATAGCTGATGGACAAGAATGGAGTCTTATTTGAGGCCCAAGCTACATGGGCCCTGCAAATACCACCTTGAGCTAAATGGAAAAGTCGGCCTAGCGACTATAAAATCTAGAGCTTGTACATAGACTTTTTAGGACTTTTGAGACTTTGTTTTTTGTTTGAAACACCTTTAGTTTTTCTATTGTGGGTATATGTCTTCTACACTTTTCAGGTCCATGGATAGAGGCAAGCTATATCAATATTCACACTCGGCCCAGGCGATTCCTTCATTCAATATTAAGACGATCTGCACACCTGTCTAGTGAGTTTCTTTCTTTACCCTTGTTTTTATACAGTGAGGACACTGTAATGTTTAAGTATGGGGTAGGGGAAGGGCTTACTTTGTGCATATTTGCCATATTTTACATTCTTTGTGCATGTTTAGAATTTATTTCTTTGAATTGCTACATGGCTATTTTGGAATGCATTATTGATTTATGTGCTTATATGCATGTTTTCCAAAAGTTTGAAAAATGACCCCCATTGAAAATTTTGGTTAATGTCATGGAAGCTTTAATTGAACTCGACGATGCAAAATTGGATTCATTAGAGATATAGCATGAAATTGCCTAGTGAAGGGAAGTCATAATAAAGTGCATTATTTTCTTGAAAACCATAGAAGGAGGTAAAATTTGAAGTTGCTTTTGACATGTTGCATGATAAGATGATGGAGGACTTTATATTTCCATATAATGCTCATTGTTTGAAATCCTAGCCTTACCTATGCTTATGCATCACAAAAGCCATAATATGCCTTATTTCAATTATCGCTCCACATGATCTAAATATTTTCCATTCTTTACCTTATCCGGGGATTATGTTGAGAATGATGTTACATTATGGAGATGTTATATGGTGTTTGTGATTATTGTCGTTTATTGGAGTTTGGAAGGAAATTGTTTGAAATATATGGAAAATTTAATGAGTGAAAGAAAATCCAATCACCTCAGGAGATAAAGGTAGATTGACCCTGCTCTCTAAGATAATAGTTTGGAGAGATGGGACACATTGTGAGGAGTCCAAGGCACTAAGTATCCAGGACCATTCATGACACCCATGTTTACGACTCGCGAGAAGGCAGTGCTGAGGTCAGAGAGGTAAAAGCATTATTATTGATAAAAGCATTATGAAAGGTGATGAATCTTATGAACAAAGAATGTGGTATGAAAATTTGGAAAGTACTCCATTTCCCCGGATTATTAGCACCACATTGCCAAAAATTGCCCACCTTTAGCCTTTTACCAAATCTGCTCCTTGTTTGAGCTTAATTGAAGTCCTCTTGATTATCAATGCTTTGTCACTTATGAATGTTTTTTGCATAACCCTCCTTTTGTGAGTAGATGTTGCTTTTGTATAATCGCACATGCATGGATTTGTGACACTAGTACCTTTTCGAGGATGGTAATTGACTGCTGGGTTATATAAGAATGAATCTGATATATTGAGAGTTTTGATTTCTTCCCCTGAATGACAATTAAAGGTATTGCTTGAGGACAAGCAAGCTTAAGTATGGGGTGTTTGTTGTGAGCTGAATCTGTCATGTTTTACAGTAACTTTTATATCGTTTTCTGCATACATTACATACATTTGGGTTAGAATAGTACAGAATCTATGTAGTTTATATTTATTTTCCAAATTATGGAATCTACACCAGTTTCTGTTTAAATTCTCAGAATTCGAGATGTTTTACAGCAACTCTAAGAAAGGTCAGAAAAGCTCGGAAAACCGCTACAGAAGTCCAAGGTCAAAGAAGCAGCGGAACCAGTCGAATCAAGCTGAGAACCCAGGTTACTCGATCTCGAGTGAACCTTACTCGATCTAGACGAACATGTCCGAGCACAGGCCTTGTTGACTAGGAGCAGTGTCGAGAGCCAGATCAACCCGACTCCCGGAACCCTACTCGATCTCGAGGACCACCTAGTCGAGATCGACGACACCTCAGCGCCACACCCGGAGTCGATGAGAAGAGGAGCTCATCGAGAAGCCGAGGACGAAGACGCCGAGCACATCTCTACTCGATCTCGAGGAGGCCTTGTCGAGATCGAGGAGCCACCATGCCCTAGTCCGAGGCCATGCCGAGGAGGAGTCCTCGACATCACCAGAGAACCATCCTCGACCACAACCCTAGTCGATCTCGATGAGCCCTAGTCGAGATCGACGACGCCCAGGAGCCCAGATCCGAGCTTGTCGAGCAGAGTCACCCGAGAACACCAGTCGACGACGAATCCTAGTCGATGTCGACGAGGCCTTGTCGAAGTCGAGTAGACCAGCTTCTGGAAACGCGTCGCCGTGAGCAGTCCGAGTCGAACTGGAGTTACTTAGAGCCGAAGGAAGTCGAGTAGGCCGAGATCTATCAAGTTCTATCCATGGAAGGGAAATCTATCAACATGAAGAGACTTACCTAGTTTAGATTTATCTTTCCCTATTTTAGATTTAATTTCATTATTGCTTTTATTTATCATTAAGCCTTTTAGATATAATTTTAGATATAGATAGAAGATTCTATCCTTGATTAGCAAGGAATAGAAGGCTGTAAATAAAGGCCTAGGGGCTGGTTTTTCATTGATTCAATCATACAAGTTTAGGGAGAGAGAAGTAGTTCCACAAAGAAGTTTTAGGAGTTCTAAAGTTTTTAGGGTTTTGGCATTCTGCGAAAGTTGATTGCCAGGATTATAAAGGCTTTGAATATAGTTTAATGCAAGTTTCTTTTTATACATCAATATCTGCTACTGCGATGAGGCGTGAGTAGTCCACCCACTTCTGGGGCTGGGGTGAGCCCGGCGTTGGCCATGTGAGATGATGCAGTAAAGGTCAGGTCTTTTTATGCAATTCGTCTTCTATCCCTATGAGCATGATTCTTTTGCGAGAGTTGAAGGTGATCCTTGTTTGTATTATTGAAGCGAAAGTGATCTTAATGCAACTTGGGTTAATTATGTGAAAAGGGTTAGTACCAATTAGGGTTTATGCGAAAGCCTCTATATGCCTATTTGTTAGTAACGAAAGTTATTTTGATGGAAAGCATGATCTTTTATGCCTTTATGTATTACTTTGCATGGTTATCATTGTGGTGTTGATACCCCGGCCTTGGAAGTCTTTTATTATATTGATTTATTTCTGTCGAAAATCTGAGTTTTGGGTTCGCAATTTGCAATTTAAATTTTCTGTCTTTACAGTCGATATAGAGTAGAATCTTGTCGATTTTGAGTAGGACCTTAGTCGATATCGAGTTGGCTTTAGTCTATGTCGAGTTCAGTTCTGCTTCTGTCGTCGATTTTGAAGTTTCTGTTTTTACTAGCTGTTATCGATCTCGAGTACCACCTAGTCGAGATCGAGTACGCCTGTTGCTTTGTTTTATTTTCTGCTTTGCTTTGTCTTTTCTGTCGTCGTTTTGTTCATTGCTTTTATTTGTTATTTTCTGCTTTTATTTCTGTGTTTCTGTTGCTTGTCTGTGAGATCTGTTGGTACCTAAGAACTGCTGACGTGCTTCCTCGTGGATTCGATCCTGACAACCTTCTACTACAACGGGAGGAAGTTTTGTATTTATTTGCTGAGACAGGGAAGTCAGGCTGATCTTTATTTTATATTTATTTCATACTTGACCATCCTCCTGCAACAACAAAAACCCAACTCGATGTCGAGGAGAATCCAAGCCCAGACGCGTCTGCACAACACAACAACTCGAAGTCGACAACAGTGGTCGATATCGATGAAAACCTTATCGATGTCGAGCAAAATCTTGTCGATGTCGAGGACTCTGCAACACCTCCGACATCTGTTCTGGCTACGAAGCAAAAAAAGACACTGCCTTTCCCTTTCAAGGCGCTAAAAGATCCCACTCCAAGTAAGTTTAATCGTTTTTTTAATATGCTTCGTTTACAGAAGCTCTTCAAGAGATGCCGGCTTATGTCAAATTTCTCAAGGAAATCCTTAGCAACAAGCGGTCTATCTCAGAAATCGCCAGCGAATGCAAAGTGCTCCACTTCCCTGAGAAGAGACCCGATCCTGGTAAGTTTTCTGTTACTGTGGGATTTGGACAATATAAATATGAGTTCTTATGTGATTTAGGAGCAAGCGTGAGTATCATGCCCTTATCAATCTGGCGAAAGTTAAAGATAGGGTCTATAGAGCCTGTGGATGCCAAACTATACATGAAAAACAATACAGTGGTCATCCCTATAGGTATGGTTGAGAATGTCCCCGTCCAAGTTGGTAAATTCTGTATTCCCGCTGATTTCCTGATTATAGATTGTGCTGAAGATCCTACTAGCCCTATTATTCTTGGTAGACCATTTCTAGCTACTGCAGATGCCAAGATTAGTGTCAAACAACGATTGCTCACCTTCACAATAAGCGATGAGGTCTTAGATTTCTTTATTCCCGCTGATTTCTTGATTATAGATTGTGCTGAAGATCCTACTACCCCTATTATTCTTAGTAGACCATTCCTAACTACTGCAGATGCCAAGATTAGTGTCAAACATCAATTGCTCACCTTCACAATAGGCGACGAGGTCTTAGATTTCTCTTTTGGCCCTGCAAAAGAGGAAATTTCATGGCTGGAGGTGAAGAGCATCAGCAACCACGAGATCGAGCAAACGACAGGGGAAAACACCAGAAGGCAACTCGACATCGACTTGACTTCCTCGATGTCGACCAAAGTTTTCCTCGATGTCGACCAAGCTTTCTCGACATCGACTTCCCCTGCTGAGCACCAGACTTGCCAAGAGCCCAAGTATGGGGTCCCTGTACTCGATGTCGACCAAATTTACTCGACATCAACCAACCCTAAGCACAAAGATTTCTGTTTTAGGCCCGAAAAGGTAAGTTCAGGTATGAATTCTACTCCTCCTCAGCCCATTAAGAAAATTATAAATGATTTAAGGGGAGGTAAGGCCCCGTGGCGAGCAAATCTGCGAAAAATGAGAGCTGGAAAGAAAAGGAAGGAAGAAAAGGGACATTATGCAAGCGACCACCTATCAGCTGAGCTTGCATACTACAATCAGGACATAGATGATCCAGGAGAAGGGCCAAGCACAAGTGGGGCACACATTGACTGCACTTAAAGCACAAGCGGAGAAGTCGGCCTAGCGACTCTAAAATCTAGAGCATGTATATAAAACTTGTGAATTTTGGGACTTTGAAACTTTTGTTTTTGGTTTTGTTTTTGTTTTTGTTTTTGAATACTTCATGTGAAATCTTGTTTTCGGGATAAACTATCAAATTTGCAGGTCGAAGAAAACTGAAGTCGACCAAACCTGGCCGATATCGACTAAAATTTTGGTCGATATGGGCTCATGAGGTTGAAATCGGCAAGGGGAGGAGGAGAAGCAGCTAGTCAATTTCGACCAACATTACTCGATATCGAGTAAGTTGGTCGATATCGACCAAAATTCCCCGACATTGACCGAGACAGTACTCGACAGGCCCTGTTTTACCTTCTTCGATGCATTATTCGGTGAGTTCCTTCCTTTACCCTTGATTTTATTTGATTTTATACAGTGGGGACACTGTATATTTTAAGTATGGGGTGGGGGAAGAGCTCATTATCATAATAATATGTTTGATTCTTGTTTTTGGTTTTACATGGTGAAATTTTGAGTAAAATTTTAAAATTTTGTGCATAAGGCTAAACTCAAAGTTCTATAAGACATCTCCCAAAGCTTGTAAATTGTTCAAAGAAATAGTGTCATGGAGGCTTTAATTGAACTCGAAGATGCAAAATTAGATTCATTAGAGATATAGCATGAAATTACCTAGTAAAGGGAAGTCACAATGAAGTGCATATTTTATTGAAAACCATAGAAGGAGGTAAAATTTGAAGTTGCTTTTGACATGTTGCATGATAAGAGGATGGAGGACTTTATATTTCCATATAATGCTCGTATTGTTATTCCCTAGCCTTACCTATGCTTATGCATCACAAAAGCCATATTATATGCCTTATTTCAAATATTTCTCCACATAATCCAAATATTGCCATTCTTTACCTTATTTCCTATCCACGGATTATGTTGAGAATGATGTTACATTATGAAAATTATTCCATGGTGTTTGTGTTGTTTTTATCATTATTGGAGTTTGGCGAAATTGTTTGAAATATATGGAAAATTTAATGAGTGAAAAAAAATCTGGTCACCTCAGGAGATAAAGGTAGATCGACCATGCTCACTGAGATAATAGTTCGGCGAGATGGGACACAAAGGTGAGGAGTCCGAAGCACTAAGTATCCGGGGCCATTCATGACACCCATGTTTGCGACTCGCGAGAAGGCAGTGATAAGGTTAGAGAGGTAAAAGCATTATTATTGATAAAAGCATTATGAAAGGTAATGAATCTTATAAAAAAGGGATGTGGTTAGGAAAGTTTGGAAATACTCCATTTCCCCGGATCATTAGCACAACATTGCCAAAAATTGCCCACCTTTAGCCTTTTACCAGTCTACTCCTTATTGAGCTTAAATTAAAGTCCTCTTGATTATTAATGCTTTTTCACATATGAATTGTTTTGCATAACCCTCCTTTTGTGAGTAGATGTTGCTTTTATTTGCACGTGCATGGATTTATGACACAAGTACCTTTTCGATGATGGTAATTGATTGCAGGATTATATAAGAATGAATCTATGATGTTGAGAATTTTAAATTCTTCCCTTGAATGTCCATCCAAGTTATTGCTTGGGGACAAGCAAGCTTAAGTATGGGGTGATTTGATGTCCACTAAAATAGCCGTGTTGAAATGCACATTTTAGCTCCAAATTCTATATACTTTACATATTTCGGGCTAAGAATATGTTGAATTTATATAATATATGCTTATTTGCAAGAAATAGAGGTCTACATAAGTTTTGGTTTAATATTACAGAATTTGGAGCTATTCCAGGACAAAACCAAGAAGAGAAAGTTAAAGCCAGGATTTACTCGATTTCGAGGAACACTCCTCGATATCGACAAAAAGCTGTGAACCAAAGCCTAGTCGAGGAGAGCCTGATCGAGAAAGCTGAGAAACGAAGCCAACTCGAGTTCTGAATATTACTCGATATCGAGTAATTTACTCGATGTCGACCAAAGCTCGGAAGAACACCTGGACTCGAGGAAGTAAACCTGATCGAGAAGCCAAAGAGAAGATAACTCGAGCAACATTTCCTCGATGTTAAGGAAATTGCTCGATATCGATGAAACTGAGAACGCCTAGCCGAGTCCAAGTCGGGGAGAGGTTGCTCGAGAAAGCCATCCAAGCCAAGTCGACGACAATTTTGCTCGATGTCGAGGAAATTCCTCGATATCGAGCAAAACGTTCCTGGGCCGCGTGACGTTGTTAGGCTGTCCGGGTCGAGTTGGGCTGTTGGGATCTGAATCTATCCAAATCTATCCGAGTATATCAAGATCTATCCATGGAGAGAGGATTTATCTACCACATGAAGATATTTAGATATTTTAGATATATTTCCTTTTAAGATAAATGTTCCTTTTATTTAAAGTTTTATCCTTAGAGATTAGATATACTTTCCTTCCTTGATTAGTAAGGATTGGAAGCCTATAAATAAAGCCTATAGGGCTAAGTTTTATCCATTCAATTCAGAAGCTAGAGAAGTAGTTCCATAGAGAAGTTTAGGAGTTCAAATGTTTTAGGGTTTTGGCATTCAACGAAAGTTGGAGTGCCGGGATTGTAAATACTTTGAATATAGTTAATGCAAGTTTCTTTTCATTCAACAATGTCTGCGATTGCGATGAGGCGCGAGTAGTCCACCCACTTCTAGGGTTGGGGCGAGCCCGACGATAGCCCTGCGTGTTTGAGGTAAAGATCCGACCTTTATCATGTTTTAAGCATCTACTACCTTTTATGTGTTTATTACCCATTCAATGGAGATCCATGCTAATAACTTGGATTGTAAACATAAAATCGGTAGATACAATTAGGGTTTCTTGAAAGAGTTTCTAAATTGTTGGAAAAGGCGAAAGCTTGATCCTTCGATTCGATTTGCATGATTATCGTTATTTATCTTGCCTGATGCATGCTTGGTTATTGTCGTTGCAAACTGTAATCTTGTAAGTTTTCTTTCATACATAGTTTATTTCGAAAAAGCCTTGTTCTTTATTTTATTTCGCTTTAAAGTTTCTGTTCTCCTCGATATCGAACAAAACTGGTCGACATCGACTACTGATATTCGATCGCCTAGATCGCTGTAGCTTCTGGTTTGCAGGAACACGACGTCGACAAAAGTTTACTCGATATCGAGTAAAACTTCTCGATATCGACCAAAACCCGGGAGCTGTTGCTTGCTTGTTTCGACTTATCTGATCTTCTATCAACTAACCTTAGTCGAGATCGAGGTAATTTGTGGTCGACTTTTGCCGTGAGATTTCTCCGCTGCCTAGGATCCGCTGACCAGCTTCCTCGAGGATCGAACCTGACTTCCTTTTGCTACATCGGGAGGGAGTCTTGAACATTATTTGCTAGGATCCAATTGGTTTGCTTTACTTATTTCGTATTTTATTTGCAATCTCGATTTCCTCTCTCAACAGGCTACTCGGTGAAAGTATCCATGGTTTGTATCATTTAGTCTTATATGTTTTGTTTTAGCTCTTCGGCTCCAGTATCGGCGTTGATAGTCCAACATTCTTTCTCTTTTATTTAGTAATCTCTTGTGCAGAGCAGCGTCGATAGGGTTGATTGAGGTTTTCAATTGATGATTTCCGCAGCAGTAGAATTTTTGCGTGTGTATCAAAAATCTGTTTGTAGATATTATGGAAGGTTTTCTTGTGCCATCTTTTGGCTATTGTTTTTAGCAGTGTAGTTTTTTTCACCAGTTTGAACATTAGTGACCCTATTGGTTAAATCTCCAAGCTTGGCGAACAATGTTGAATTCTGGTTTGGATGTCAATGCCAATTCAAACCGGAAAGGTTTTTTGTTTATGTGCGATGATGATCTGAAGTCGATGGAGATTGGCGCATGGTCAGATGAGGTAAAAGGGTGGATTTTAACCCGAACTCCGTCAAAACCAGTAATAATCTCATTCTGAGCTAGTAGGCTGTCAAGCTTTGCATAACTATTATTTGGGGCACCCGTTTTCCTTTTTTTTTTTTTGCCAAGTATAGGAAACCCCATAGGTTGGCACGTCGAGAAGTAAAAGCGAGTTTTTAATCTCGTGTAGGCGTATGCACCGTTGAGGTCTCGGGGACACACCCCCCAATTTGTCATTCGGGACCGCAATTTCATTTAGGTCACCAAGAAGACAGAAGGGAACAAGAAGCTGGGAGGCATAATGTGCGATAAACTCCTAAAATTAGTGTTTTGAGTTGTAATCTGGTGGCGCATATACTACCAGAAAGGCTGCCGTGGTATTCGTTCTTCGTTCATGGTAATTGAAATGGATTAATCTGGGGTGGACAGATACAAGATCCACACTACCCTCCAAACCTGGAACGTCTTTCCATAATAGATAGATGCCTCCCGAGAAACCTCGTGATGGGTCGAAAGCAATGTTCTTGAAACCGCATTTCTTCCAAACATTTTCAGGTGGAATCTTATTATTTTTTGTCTCTAGCAGTGCCAAAACATTGATGTAGTTATTTTGGCAGAAAAGTTCTCTGTCGGTCCAGAAATTCCTTTTTTTAACCCCCTACAATTCCAGGAGCAAATATTCATGGAAAAACAAATTTTGATAGGAGCCCGTCTGTACTTGGGATTCGCGACTAGTTGTGTGTAAGAGTTTGTGTCTTTAGCGAATATTGTAATATCATTTTGTTGGTAACATTTTGATTCCGGGGAAAATGGACCAAGCCTAAGTAGCATCCCGAAAGCCGAACACTTGAACCAACTATAAGGCAGATGGGAGGGGTGGTAAGGACATACAAAACATAATGTGAATAAATGGAGTGAAATTATAGGGTTGAAGCATGCAAGTTGTACTACATAATTTGAAAGCCGATTGTGTAGAAAAGTGGCTTTGATGCCAACATAAATAAATTGTGACATAAAGTGAGAGCATGGCGCTACAAAGTAAACATTTAATATTGTAACAATGAATTGTTTGTTGAGCCTCGCAAGGCTTTTCATTTGTGGGATTATTAGTCAGAAGAAATGCCTTGTGAGGCTGTACATAAACATTTTCCATGTTTGTTGATGCTTGTGAGCCGTAATGTGCAGCAGCAGAGGCACCAAGGAAAAGTAGCAGGCCACTGACAGTAACAAGACGAGCGTCGAGGGACGTCGTTGAAGCCACAAGAAACCAAATGGTGAAAGACCCATTATTGATAAGTATTTGTAAATATAAAATGGTAATGCCATTTGAGCAAGATGTGTCTGCGCTGGGGTGTGAGTATTGAGCCTTGTGAGGCACACGAGGAACATGAGTAGATTTTTTCAAGGCTTGTGAGCCATTAAGATGAAGTATTGTTCGATGGGCTATAGTATAAGAGAAATAGTAGAACAAGCCGTAGATAAGCTGTGTAAGAACAAGTAGCAGAAGGAACAACGCTATTAGTACGCACATTAGAGTGGTAAACTTATATAATTTATTAACAATAGATTGATTAAAATGTTTGGCCTTGTAAGGCTTTTTTACAATTTGGCAAGCAAATATGTAGCCTTTTGACCTTGAAATATCTAAATTGAAATTAGTAATACAATTAATCAATCTTGTAATATAGCATTTATTTATTAAATGAGCCTTGCAAGGCTTGCTAGCATTTGTAGGATTTTTTAGAAATTTTGCCTTGTAAGGCTTGAGAACAATTTGGTACAAGTTTTGTAAGGCTTGTGAGCCATTATACGTAGAAGCAGTAAGCCCAATATGAACACCCATGATATAAGTGAACCAATGCCAAGCACAAGGCCAGCCTGCAGAGACCACACGAAACCAGAGCTGTCCAAACCGAATGAAGGTTGCAGAAGGAAACCTGCACACAAACAACAAACAGCAGCAAGAGGAGAGAGCATGGAAGTAGAAACCATAAAGAATAATAGCAAGTAATACAATTAATCAAGTTTGTAACTGAACAATGCTTGTGGGCATTTGAGCATTTAGGTAGAAATTGTGCCTTGTAAGGCTTGTAAGCACTTTGATAAAAGCATTTCAAGGCTTCTGAGCCAAACGCAGCAGCATCAGATAGCCAAAACTGAACGAGTAGGAGACAAGCAAGCCACAACAACGCACAAACCATGACAGTAGAGTCCAAAATAAGCAAGAGTTGTCCACACCAAATGAAAGCAGTGGAAGGAGCCCTGCACATAGACAAAAACCAGCAGCAGAAGGAGGGAGCATAGAAGCAACAACCAAAGTTAATTAAAGACAAGAAGCAACCCTTGGGCAAGTAAATAACAGTGATTATATTAAAATCAGTAGAGGGATAGATAACTCTAGCAAAGCAAGCACAACAAAACTGGAGGAGCAAGAGAGCTCTACCAACACGAGTGGCCATGGGATTGTGTTCCCAATTAGATCCGTTAGGATATGAAAACTGATTGTGGGCATAATTGGTACTTGGGTCATTTGGTGGGAGAAGAAGAAGAAGAGAACTTACAAAGAATAGAGGTGACAGGGGCAAAGAGATATAGAGCAGCGAGATGAGACAGAGGCCGAAACGCCACCCACGCCACCAGTAGACACGACGTAGCCCGCCCGGCCACCACCAACTAGTCCCATCCAACATAAATGCCCAGAAACTAGCCCCGATCTAGGCACCAGGTGGGTGAAACACGCCGAATCGATAGCGAATCAGCGAAAGCCGCCTCCTTTCTGTAGCCCTTTCAAAGGAAAAACTCATCGTGAACAGGAAGACAGCAGGGGGTTCTAATTCGAACGAAAATCGCTGGCGGATCAAAGGTCAAGGGAAGGCACGATGGGTGTACAGAGGGATTTTTTTCGGCTTTCGTAGGTGAGCGGAACGGTAGTCGCTAGGGTTTTGTGGGCGCAGCAGATCAGTCGAGGAGGGGAGGCACATGGCGGCGCAAGCCATTGCTAATGGCGGGAGACACATCGATCCATTAATCATGAATAGAACACCGTAAAAAAAATCATACCTTTATAATTGAAGGATGAAGCCACTCAAACCATCAGGTCTTGCATTGTTTTCCAATTTTCCAACGAGGATGGACGAAATCCTTCCCCACTAATTTCTATCATATTTCATAACAACTAATTTTAGGAATTCATCCTCCGTGTTTTTCCAATCCCTCATTACCCTGATTGTAGGACAAACAACCTAGTATATAATTGGTTATGGAGGGGTTTGGGGGTAACTAGTACTATGGCTATGGTAGAAGACGAACGAGGGATTTGCTAGCTTATGGCAGACGTACGATGAGAGGAACATGAGAGTTATCTATTTAAAGCTAACAGTATTAATTTTGTTCTAATCAATCTCATATAAACTGAAAGTGTTAGCAAACATTATTTATATTTGTGTATATTATGTGTATAGTGACGATTGTACCCTCAAGGTTTTTACCCAATGATATATATATATATATATATATATATATATATATATATATATATATATATATATATATATATATATATATATATATATATATATATATATATATACAGGAGTAGGCCTCTGATATCCGGTAAAGAGTCAGTTATCCAAACACTTACATGGTATTAGCCTTTTTTTGTGAAACCCTAGTTTTTTTCCATTTCACAAAGTGATCCGCCGCCGCTGCCACAACCCTAACCGCCACCGCTGCCTCTCCTTGCTGCCGTTAGCCCTAGCCGTCGCCGCACCTTTCTCCAGCCGCCGCCGTGCCCTACCATTCCTGATGGCTAATGTTATTGACCCCCCTCCGCCGCCGACAAACCCCACACCGCAGCCACAAAACCCCGTTCATTCCGCTCAATCCGTTACCAATATAAAAGACCAAATTCCCCTTAACCTGGACCTCAAAAAGGTCCAATACCACACTTGGGCAGAACTCTAACACCTCATGTAAGGGCCACGACATCATCGCTCACATCAATGGCTCCGGCCTCCCGGATGATTCCCCAAGCCTCTTTGGAACCGCCTCGACTCCATCGTGCTCGGATGGATCTATGCCACCATCTCCGAGGATGTTTTGATAACTGTCCTCCAACCCGGCTCCATCGCTCGTGATGTTTGGCTCCGCATCAAGGGCCTGTTTCATGACAATCAATCCGCTAGGGCTACGAACCTAGAGGGCAAGTTCATCAACACCCGTCAGGAGAGCTTCTCCACCGTCTCCAACTATTACCTTGCCATCAAAGCCATCGTTGATCAACTTGGCAACGTCGGACACAAGGCCAGTGAAGAGCGCCTTGTCCTTCAGCTTATCAATGGCCTCTCCACTATGATCAGTAACACCCTACTGCTCCCGACTTTCATGGTGGCTCGTAGCATGCTCTCCATGGAGGAAAGCCGTTAGGGCCGCCCTCAGACATCGTCCCATGTCCTTGTGTCCTTAAAGGACTTCTTGCCCACGGACCCTTACCCCCGACCCCCTCCTGCCAACCAACCCAGGCCGACCCAACAGCGCGGAGGCAAAGACAGAGGCCACGGTAACCGCCGCGGGTGCGACAACCAGGGTGCCGACCACCGCTTGTTCACGCCGCCGCCGTGGCACCCGCATCCACAATGGGCGCCCCCGCCCTGTCCTTATCCAACGTGGGCTGGCTACCCTCCGTCGTCGATGGTCTGTCGGCACCGTCCACCACCGCATTCGGCCCCATCCCCGACGCTCTACGCATCCCAGCCGCATCACATGGACCTCTCCGCTGCATTCTCCACTATCGGACTTTAGCAGCCGGACGACAACTAGTATATGGATACCGGGGCACCTTCTCACATGACGAACGCACTAGGTAACCTACACACTGTTTTTTATTCTAGCACTTTACCGCCTGTCTATGTCGGAAACGGCACACCTCTTTCCATTGCCGGTTCGGGACAAGCAACCCTTCCTACTGGATCACCCCTTCGCTTTATTAACGTCCTACTAGCCCCTGACCTTGTCAAAAACCTCATCTCTGTTCGCCAATTTACCATCGATAATCACGTGGCCGTCCAATTTGACCCTTTTGGTTTTCTTGTGAAGGATCTACATATGAGGACCCCAATCATGCGATGTAATAGTTTCAACGACCTCTATCCACTAGCCGCCACCCGCAGTTCGCCCAATGTCGCCCCCTCCGTTGTCGTCTCCCTTTGTTCCAACTTGTGGTATTCTCGTCTTGGCCACCCTGGTGATCACGTGTTACAAAGTCTCCGCTCTAGCAATTTTATTTCTTATAATAAAGCGTCGATCGTTTGCACTTCGTGTGAAATCGCTAAGAGCAAAAGACTTCCCTTTAGCATTTCCCATTCCCTTATGTTTTCACATTTTGACATTATACATTGCGATTTGTGGACATCGCCTATTCTGAGTCCTACTGGTTTTCGCTATTATTTGGTTGTTCTTGATGATTTGACAAATTTTGTTTGGATCTTTCCTCTACGCCACAAATCGGAAACACAAGGTCATATTGTTACTTTTCACAAGTTGTCCAAACCCAATTTAATTTGCCTATCAAACCATTCAGTGTGACATGTGAGGCGAGTTCAACAACAACATCGTCCACTTTTTTTGTCAACAACAAGGGATATCCCTCCGCTTCTCTTGTCCACAAACTTCCCCACAAAATGGAAAAGCGGAACGCATCCTCCGCACTCTCAATGACAAAACTCTAACCCTCCTCCAACACGCCTCCCTACCTCTCTCCTTTTGGGTTAAAGCCCTTCACACGGCCACCTACCTCCACAATATGCTTCCGTCCAAAGTCATTGACAACTCCATCCCCACTCTAGCACTCTACCATCCCTACCCTTCCTACAATCATATTCAAGTGTTTGGATGTCTTTGCTTTCCCAATATGAGTGCCACCGCTCCTCACAAGCTCTCCCCATGGTCCACTAAATGTGCCTTCTTAAGTATCTCCCCAAACCATCGGGGCTACCGTTTTCTTTCTTGGATACCAATCGGGTTGTCACTTCTCGCCATGTGATTTTCAACGAACATACCTTCACTTTCGCTTCCCAAACCCATCCCCCCGTCACCCCACCCCAGGCCACACCCGACGTTGACTCATACCCACCCCTCTTCCGCCACCTTTTTTCCCTCGCCCCTCCGATGTCGTGCCCGCCGCCTCAGGCTGTGCCCGCTGCACCCATGTCGCGGCCGCCATATCCGCTAGCCTCTCAACCACTTGTTGCGGCTCCCCAGCCGTTGCAGCACCTGCCGCACCAAGCTGCGCCCGCCGCCCCTCCCCTTGCAGCGCTTGCACCCCATTCCACCCCATCCATGAAGACCCGGTCTCAATCCGGGATCTTCAAACCCGACCCAAAGTACAACCTTCTAACCCCATCCACAGACATATCCCCCCTACATAAATCACCACAAAAGGTCTTACAAGAGCTGAACAGGCATGCCGCCATGGTCGATGAGTTTAGTGCTTTAATTAAAAATGGCATGTGGGACCTCGTTCCTAGGCCTCGGGACTCTATTATCATTAACCGCATGTGGTTGTTCAAACATAAGTACAGGTCGGATGGGACTCTTGAGCGTCACAAGGCTCGCCTAGACGTCAATGTCAAGTCTTAGGAGGTTGGTGTGGAATGTGATGAAACCTTTAGCCCGGTCGTCAAGCCCGGTACCATACGCATAGTTTTAAGCATCACTCTCACCAAGAACTGGCCTATTCACCAGCTGGACGTCAAGAATGCTTTCCTGTATGGTAACCTTCAAGAGATTGTGTATATGCATCAACTGCCAGGTTTCTATGATCGCTCGCGCCCCTCCCACGTCTGCCTTCTCTGGAAGTCTCTCTATGGGTTGAAGCAGACGCCTTGCGCCTGGTATCAGCGATTCGCAACGTACCTCACTAGGATTGGCTTTCAGGGAAGTTAGTCTGATCACTCCCTCTTTGTGTTCCATTCGGGGTCTAACACTACTTACCTCATACTGTACGTCGATGACATTGTGCTCACTACATCCTCTTCCTTCTTATTGTCTAGACTGATGGCATTTCTGCATTCAGAGTTTGCCATGACTGATCTTGGTCCGCTGAGCTACTTCCTCGACATCTCAGTGACTCGCACTCATGATGCGTTGTTTCTTCAACAGAAGAAATATGCCCTTGAGATTGTCGCCAAAGCCCGGATGATGTCTTGCAAACCCGCCACCACTCCTGTCGACTGCAAATCCAAGCTCGATACTACCTCCAGTCCTAAATTCGATGATCCTACAGCCTACCGTAGTCTGGCGGGTGCCCTCAAGTACCCGATGTTCACTAGGCCAAACATTGCCTTCGTCGTTCAGCAGATTTGCTTATACATGCATGATCCTCGTGAGCATCACCTCCAGGCGCTCAAGTGCATCATCCGGTACATCAAGGGCACTAGTGACATGGGTTTGCACATCGGTCGCGGCCAGTTCGACACCCTCACCGCCTACTCGTATGCTGACTGAGCGAGTTGTCCCGAAACTCGCTGCTCCACATCTGGCTTCGCAGTGTACCTCAGCGACAACCTAGTCTCGTGGTCCTCCAAGTGTCAGGCGACCATCTCTCGCTCCAGTGTCGAGGTCGAGTATCGTGGTGTCGCCAACGCCGTGGCAGAGACCTGCTGGCAGCCACCTTGGTCTACTGCAACAATGTCTCCGTCGTCTACCTCTCGTTGAACCCGGTTCAACACCAGCGGACTAAGCACATCGAGATTGATATCCACTTCATCGGAGAGAAAGTCGCCCTAGGCCAGTGACGGAGGTAAAACCTATCGTTGATCCGCCAAAGAAAACTCAAACCTATAGCAAGTATAGCAATAAGAAAGAGGTCGATCCACAAGGAAAGTTATAATTCTAGTTTGATTTAAGTGTCAATAAAACTAACCAATTTGGAGGGAGGGGGGTTTGTGTATGAAAGTTCTGCCTTTTACCAAAGCGAAATAAAGAAAGCAAAGTAAATGGATTTGTTTTAGACAATTAGGAGAAGCAATTCTACCTACAATTTTCCATTTTATTGGGTTGACGCGATCCTTGTAACTTCTTTTCGTCCTATTACGTTTCCTATGAATGCCCTTGTCCCGACATAATATAGTTACTAGTCCAACCAGTCCTAGCAACCCTTATCAATCGAACGGTCCCTAAAGAATGATTTAACCCAATTGATAGCTTTAAGTTCAGAGATTAGCCAAGGTATTTGCAGTCCCTAAAGAGGAATTTAACAACACATTCAACTTCCTACTCATTCAATTAGTTCAACTAGCCCTAAAGGAACAAGTTTGCCACTTAGGTTAAGGTTCACAACGAGGAATCTACAAAACCTTAGCAATTGAATTGATTCTAACTAGTTGCGTGGGCCAGATATAATAAAACAATAGACAATCAAGCACAAAGAAGTTGAAGCATTCAAATATAGGAAACAAGGAACGAGAATTAGAAACTCACAATCAATCCAAATAAAGCTGCAAATTGCAGGCAGAATAGATGAGTTTAGTTCCTCGTGGAAGACATCGCTCAGCTCTCTAAAGTGCCTGTTGAATGAAAGAGTAGAATAGAAGTGCTGGAAAATAAACTAAAAGTGGCCTTATATATGATCCCAAGTCGGCCATAAACAAATAACTAAGGTCTAGGGTTTTTTATTATTCAAAACGCTGCGCATAAGCGCTGACGACGAATGTTGCTTCCTTTTGCCCGCTGCAGCGGCCCTGGCGGCGGCCGCGGCATATTGTCTTTCACGGAAAATCTATTTCGAATTTGCTCTTCTTGTCAACAGAAAAGTTGTAGTTCTCTGAAAGATATTTCCAACGCATGGTCATAATAGTCAATCGGACAACCGAGGCCTCCAGAAAGTGCAAAACAAGCTCAACATGTGTGGCGACAACTTCTGCAGACTTGTTCTTCGTTTAGGTCCGTTTCTTCTTCTCAGGACCTCTTGAGATCTTCATGTAAGCTTCTCCGATCAACTAGACATTTTCATCTAATGCATTAACAACTCCTGTCTCATCATCGGATCCACGATTACCTGAAATAATCAATAAAAGTTTGTAGATTCCGACTCCACTAACATAGAGAGCAAATATGCAAATTGTACTTAATTCATCCATGAAATGCATCTTAACTAAGCTAAATGAAACCTATTATGCCTACCTAAAGGCATGCTATCAAACTCCCCCACACTTAACCTTTGCTTGTCTTCAAGCAATGATAGAATGAACATGAATCAATGCATCCCACAGGAAGTCCCTTCAAGTTTAAACCTCATCAAAAAGCAACATCATAGCAAGTGAAAACATAAGCCAAGTAAACAAACGTCATAGCATGTATTCCAGTGATCAAAGCTTAGAAGTAGACATCATCCAACCTCACCAGAAATATGTGTTTCACTAATGTGTTTAGGCTTTAAGGTACAACTCTCAACTCAATCCAAAATGCACTAAGTTCATAGAGATTGACCACCATATCACCAAATATCTACCGAAATGTCATTACTTGCAGGACACAATAAAGACACTAAATAAAATAGACATGTGAGTCGGTTTTGAAAAATAGATACCGCAGTCAATACCAAGAGGTGGCAACACAAGGAGAGTAATTCACACAATTGAGCAAAAGATTTCAAATAAGGCTAAACATTCTCACAAGGTCATGTTTTTAGGACTTCAATATACTTTAGCTCAATCATACATGCTCAGTTATATTCGCTAGCTCATGTTTCACAGAAATCAAATATAGACAAGGCCAAAACATCCAAAACTCCATGGGATTTATATGATCATGCTTGAAATTTAAATAAGAGGACAAACTAAGCTAGATGGGTGTTTGAATAACACATTTGTATGCAATGCATTCTTCTTTTTGGGATTTTCGAATTTTTTTTTAATTACCAAAATAAACAAGAAATTAATAAAAAAAATGAAATAAATTAAACATGGCGCAGAAATTTAAATATGATCTCCTATATGCATCTATATACAGAATTCCTCTCCCCCACACTTATAGTTTTCATTGTCATCAATGAAACAGTAAAGACAACAAAAGTGAATCAAATATAATCAGGGTGAGGAAAAGGAAAGGAAAAGAAAGAAAAACTCACCACGGGTTGCCTCCTGAGAAGCGCATTTGTTTCAAGTCGCTGGCTCGAGGTAATGGCCCTTGTGTAAAGGCTCGGATTTTTAAATCCTAATTTTCGGGGAAAAAAAATAAATTGAAAATGAATTGAAAATGGGTTAAATTCGATTATTTCAAAGAAAACTCGTCCTAAATTTAATAAATCGAACTTGAAATTCTTAAAGCGAATTCCGTTCCCTATCACCAATTCTTATCCAATTATAACATCCAACTCATCTTCTCCTCCTTTGGGTAAATTCTATCTTCTCATCTCCTCCCTCTTTTCTTTGGTTCTCCTACTTTTGACAAAAAAACAAAAACCTTTCATTTTCTAAATTGGTCAAAGACCCTGCCTACCTACTCCAACTCTTCAAAAAGGGTTAAAATCCTCTACAACACTATATACACCCTTACATACAACACAAAATTAGTTGTGTTAAATATTTATAATAAAAAAAATTCAAAAAAATATATTTATGTTACAAATAACTAATCATATATATTTGTATAATTTTTTCATGAAAAAACATATTTAAAAAAATATTAAAATTATTATTATCAAATCATTATCTTTTCAATTTTAATATTTTTTAAAATATGTTTTTTCATGAAAAAATTATCCAAATATATATGATTAGTTATTTGTAACATAAACTCCTTTTTAAAATCGTTGGCTTGGTCTACAGAATGCAAGGAAAGATGGAAATGGGATTGGGCCTAATCCCTTTGGGCCGAAATTGTATTTTAAAAAGAAAACAAAGATGTTTTGGGCCTGTTGTAAAATGAGATCCGATTTTGGGGAGTTATACAAAAGGGCTGGATTTTTTAAGTCTCCAAGATAAGGGTGGTTTTGGCAATTTCACAAAGGGGTCGGTTTTGATAAATAAATAAATAAAGGTGCTGGATTTTTATAAACTAAAATGGTTGGGATTTTAAAGAGATTTGGAAATATTTTACGAAAGTGTTAATAAATGGTATTTAAAATATTATCTAATATTAATTGAGATCTAAAATATAAAATATTATTTTGAGAATAAGGATATATTATTAGGGTGATTTAAATGTATTATCGAACTTGAATCGAAAGAGGAATTTGATGGGCATTTTCAAGGATCGGAATTTCTAACTAGTTGATTCGGATTTTAAAGCGGTTTCGGGACTAACTCGGGAATTATGTGATCGGTGACTAACTAGCATGATTGATGTGAATGGTTGACTAATATCATGATTGGTGTGTACTCATGGCATGATTAATTGACTAATGGCATGATGAAGTGTTAGACTTGTGTATCGTTAATTTATGCTTTCGAGATACGATGAATATGATGAACTTGATATATGTGCTATGCGGATTATTATTGCGGATATATTGTGGCGAATACATGAATGTGGCTGAATGGAATGATAAGAATGATATGGTCTTGTGGAATGTTGCAATTTGATGAATGGTTGAACTTGACGAAACGATGATTGCAATATGGTTGCTATTCTCGTTAAATGATTTGCTTGAGTGCTTGGATGATTAGACATAGACTTATATATGTGTTCTGATATGTATCTAGGTGATCTTTAATCTATCGTAATGCTTGACTTGTTGTTCTGCACCACCAGGTGAGTTCCTATATGAGCTCACTCAGATTCGAAAAAGAGATCTCCCTCCTTGTAGCCATATGCATACTAGGTGCTTGCATTCACAATAAAGCATGTCATGTAGTATCCTGCTAGGATTGCACTCATGATTGAGCATTCGTTTACCCATTGCTTTTGTAAACAGAACGACCGTTATCTGTGAAGTAACTAGAGTCATTGCTAGGGTTATAGGACGACCTAGTCTCATCGGGTCCCGTCTTGAGTCAATCGAGTCATGAACTTCCTTATATTATGAGATGCCTGCGGGCTTTATTGTGGAGCGGGTTGGGCATGCGTGCCGCTCGATTATAATGGAATGCATTCACGAGCTGGCCAGTCTCCGCCCTATCGGAAGGGGGTGGAGGTAGGAGAGGGATATACCACTTGGTATTCGGTGCTAAGGCCTTATTATATTTATGCACTTGATCTTAGGAGCATGTTAGTGTGTTAATATTCCGCCTTGCATCTAGAAGCATCTTTATTAGGACTAGCGTGTGTATGTGTCTGCTTGTTTGGGATTATATTGCGTAAGGCTTCGATCTGACACCGCCCCGCATACATATTTTTTTAAGTTTGTTTGTAGCATGACTGTTCCTTACTTCCGTGACGTGGGAACTCGCTTAGGCGATCGCACGGAAATGGTCTAACCTCACTAACATTGCCTATTAGATTTCGATAAATACGCTTACTGATTTGGTTTTGACCCGGCTCTGTCGTGGCACTCTCTTGTATTACACCTTGAGTTCGCTAATTGTATGACTATTGTTTTTTCACGCTTAGACTTACGACAGGTACAGGGGACTTCCCCGAGGATTCCAACAATCCCTTCAAATTTTGGGTATGAAATCCCACTTGAAAACGTTATAGTAGAATTTCAAACCTTCAACCTGTACTCGGGGCGCAAGATCCTAACGAGGGGTTTCATCCCTCAAAACGTAACCCGGGAATCATAATTCCGGGCCGTTACACCTTGAGTGGCCTAGGTTCCTCCACCAGGGTCACCTACACCTGTCATTTCATTGACAAATGCGGGCACCCTTGGAAGGTGTAGCTCTCTGTCCAAACATTCATCCATTACCCTTAGCTTCTCTCCTTGAGCTAGTCCTAGGGGTTGTCCTGAAATTAGAAAAGGTTTCAATTTGTTAGGGGGCTCACATTTCTATAAACTATTTTCCTCAAGTATCTCTAACAAATCACGAAAATTATTGTTGCGATCAATATCGTTATCAATAGGCATATCTAAAGAATTTTCAGGAGAAAGCTTAGCATGATTAAAGAGAGAGAATTCTATCTTTCTTCCATCAAACTCCATAGTCAATATACCCTCACAACAATTGATTTTCGTTTTCGCAGTTTTCAGGAATGGTCTTCCTAGTATAATGGGTGTTTCTGGGGCTCCCTGCTCCATATATTAAACAAAGAAATCAACAGGGAAAAACAAATCATCTACCATAACCAAAACATCTTCAATAACGCCTCTTGGCCTGATTTGTGATCGATCAACAAGTTGCACTGTAACCCCGGTCTCAGTCAGAGCACCCAAACCCAAAGACATGTACATGTTATAGGAAATAACATTAATTGAGGCTCCTAGATCTAGCATGGCTTGTTTGAATCTAGTATTCCCAATTGCACATGGAATTGTAAACATACCTGGGTCTCCACATTTTTTAGGCAATTTCTTTTGCAACACAGCAAAGACATTTTCATTCAAGCTTACCTTTTCCTTCTTTTTCAGTCTTTGCTTCTTCTTTATGGTGCACAATTCCTTCAAAAATTTAGCATATCTAGTGAAGGTTCGATAATATAAAACAATGTAATATAGAAATACTCTAGAAGGGGGGTTGAATAGAGTATGCCCGTTTTTCGCAGAAAGTCTCAAGACTTTTGGAGCTCGTATAAACCCTTTGAGATTAAACCTGAATCACAAAGTTAGACAATCGAACCAAGTGCGAAAATAAGGTAAAGCAATAGGTAAAGGACACGAGTAATTGTTTACGAAGTTCAGCACGAACTTGGCCTACGTCCCCGCCTAGGGTTCTTCCACAACCCTAGGATTCAAAAGGCTTTATTGATTCGCTTAGCTTAGGATCCTAATAGCTCACCGAGAAGCCTCTCTTCTATACAATTGCAATCTAGTCAACTCACGTTCCCTTGGAGTCCTAGACCAATCTAGAAGAGCCCACCTCTCTCAGTTATCTAGTACAATCCTCTTACTCTCACAAATCAATAGCCTAGTGCAACTTCCCGAGTTACAAACTCTCGAGTAACACTATAAATGAATATATCATATAAGCTCACAGTGACTCTCAAAGGCTTTGAAATAAACAACAAACTCTTGAGCGCTAGCAGAGAGACACTTGGAAGACAGATCTTGCTTGAATGAAAGCTCGTGTAGCACTTGTATTTCTGTCTTCTTCTTCCTTTCCTTTATAGAAGTAATATGGAGCATGAGGTTCTTCAACACTGGATCTTCAACAACGGCTAGAATGGATCATGGCGCGTCCGGATCTTCTATTTTTGGACACTTCGAAGACATGATCTTCTTTGAATTGGATCTCCTCAATATGCATCATAAGGAAAGATATAATCTCGAAATACTTCCTGAGAGATTAGTCATACATATATATATAATATAAAGGAAGTATATAATAAGATTAAATAATATTCAGACTTATAAAACAGGTTTTGTATTTCATCAACTGTTAATGCTCCAAGACCTTTGACACAAATATTCTGTCAAGGCCTTTGAAACATTTATTCCGATTTTCATCAAGGGAGGGAGTTATCAATCTCCCCCTTGATGAAAGACAAAACTTGTGCATCCCTGCAACTTAGTCAAGCATAAATAATATAATAGAAATCGGACTAAGTACCTGCATGGGTTAGACAAATGTTGGATCAAAATTTTTAAAGTATGCAAAAGCCATCCAACCGAAAACCAAAAAATAATAAACCAAGGTCTTCCAAGACCTTCAAGCATATAGGTTTTCAAAGTCTAAACAACACCACATATCATCTCCCCCTTTTTGTCTTTCAACAAAGGGAGGAGGTAAAACAGTCACCAAAAGTTTTGAAAAAGTTTCCAAAAACCAGCAATGTATCAAGGTTCAGGGGTGGGATAGGGTAGGGTAGGGTTTAAGCTTCGTCATGCGGAGCATCATCATCAGTGAGCCTCGTCCACAGTCCTTGCAGCATCTTGGAAATCCCGCTCATCTCCGTCATAAACTCCTTTTGCAGCTCCTTGATATCCAGGTGAACTTCCTCCAAGCCCAACTCTAGGTTGTCCATGCGTTCATCGAAAGCTGAAGCAGTGGGAAGGAATTTTGAAGGAGTGGCAAGACTCAAGGTCCCTTGGGGAGATCGAGTGATGCCAATCTTTTCAAGGCCCTTAGAGTCGAACTTACCCATATGACGCAGTTGTTCTTCATTTTTGACATCAATGCCAGAAGCTTTGAAGAGAGGGGTCAAAAGGGTAGCAAAGGGGAGGGGAGAGCCTTTTCTAGCTTTTCTGGCATGAGCCATGGTTCCAAGGATAGTGTTGGCCAGATCAAGATCAAGGCCATTTAAGATGCGGTAGAGCAGGACCATGGCATTGTCAGTAAGGAGTGAGCCGGAGTTAAGACGGGGTAAGAGGCATCGAACAATGATGTTGAAAATTATTTTTGCCTCAAGGGTTAGGGATGAGTGGGTGAATTGCTTTGAGGTGTTGTTGGATGCTTTGGGTAGAAGGTACTTGGCTCGGGCAAGGATGATGCAATTCTCTTTTGAGGGGTGTTTTTCAAAGGGTGGAACTGGGCTAGGTAAGCCAAGGAAATCTACAAAGTCATTGGAGTTGAGAGAAATTCTAACCCCTTTGACAACAGACTCCAAAGACCAACCATTGGTGTCGTTTTTGGCTTTTAGGTTAATGTAAAACAGACGGGTAAGCTGGGGGTAGTAGACGGTTTCAAGGTTGAGAAGGGTCCAGGCTGGGGATTTTTTGAGAAGATCAATACAGGGTAACTTCAAAGCTTCGAAGAACTCAAAATCCAAAAAATCAGAATAGCTAATCCTACGAGTTCGAAACTCCTCTAACCACTTACCAACAGTCTCAGCATCTTGAAACCAAGAGAAGGGCAAGGATTGATTTACCTGGATATATGCAGAGGGATCGGCATTCTTCCTGCGAGCAATTGTCGGAGCAGCTCTCTTGACAGGCGCTTCAAGAGTCCTGAGGGTGCCCTTCCTGGTGCGCTTGGGAGATGGAGGCTTGACAGCAACAGGGGCTTTCCGCTTCTTTGGAGACGGGGGAGGAGGAGTAGGAGAGGGAGATTCTTCCTCCTCTTCCTCAGACCTCGAGTCCTCACCGGACCCCACTACATCTTCTTCAGCTTCCTCGTCATCTCCAGATCCCTCTTGCTCTTCTTCTTCTTCCTCAGGCTCCTCCTCGGATGGAACCTCCTCGGCTTCGGCTTCCTTCCGAATCCTCTCAGCTTCCTCCTCTGCCAGTTTCCTTGCAAGCTCGGCCTCCTCATCGGCCCTTTTCTTCTTCAGGGCTTCCTCCTCGGCTTCCTTGGCAGCATCTCTTTCCAGGATGGCATCGAGGTCATCTTCCTCCTCTTCCTCAGCCAAAATCTTTCTCTTCCTTTTCTGTTTGGCACTGAGAGGCTTCTTAGCAGAGCGCTTTTGAGAGCCCTTGGGAACAGTGGCCGTGCTCTCAGCGATGGTGCTCTGGACAACAGTCGTGACAATGGCTTGAGGAGCGGGTTCAGGTGTGGGAGAGGTAGCAGTGGCCTGACGTCCCTTGGGGGTGGCGCCAAGTCTTTTGGGTCTGACAACTTTCTTTGTTTTGGGTGCCATGGAGGAAATCGGCTAGGATTTCTTGAGAGGTTGAAGAACGACAAAGCGGAAGGGTTTGGATCAATTTGAGAGTGTGAAGAAATCGGGTACATAGGTGGGTATAAGTAGAGAGAAGTGATGGAGTGATGGGACGGGTTTAGAGTTCCAAGGGAGGGTAATGATATCATTGCAAGATTTGAAGAATTTCCAATTCAAAATTCAAATGTTCCATTAAAATCGGACTAAAAAACCGAGTGATTTAGTTCCAAAATTAAAATATCTTAACGGTTAAGAAAATCACTAAAATGAGTAATTTTGAAATCCGAAAAAAAAATATAATTGATTAAATATCTAAAAAGATATTAACCAAAAATATATGATCCGATAAATGTAATCCACCATTTAGTTCACACACCTTAACATAGTTTTCAAGAGTCTTGACACTAAGTAGAATTTATCTTTCGTAAAGGGAATGCTCCCCCTACGAAAGTGCATCCTTGTTAAGCATCCCAATCTCTCGTCTTATGAAGGTGAACTTGTCCTCAGCCAAAGGCTTAGTAAAAATGTCAACCCATTGATAATCAGTTGAAATAAACGAAATGGACACATCACCTTTTTCAACATGGTCTCTAATGAAATGATGCCTTACATCAATATGTTTGGTCCTTGAATGCTGAAAAGGATTCTTAGTGATGGAGATGACACCTGTATTGTCACAGTTAATTGGAATACCTTTGATGTTTATGCCAAGATCTCGCATTTGTTGAGCTATCCAAAGGATTTGGGAGCAACAGGCTCCAGCTGCAATGTATTCGGCTTCTGCAGTGGATAGAGCAACTGAGTTTTGCTTCTTTGAGTGCCAACTGATCAAAGATGCTCCTAAGAATCGGCAACATCCTGATGTGCTCTTCCTATCCACCTTATAGCCTGCAAAATCTGCATCAGAATATCCAATTAAAGTGAAATCATTTTGCTTTGGGTACCATAGTCCAAGCTCCTTAGTTCCATTGAGATATCGAAAGATCCTCTTCACAGCTACGAGTTGAGATTCTTTAGGATCAGCTTGAAACCTAGCACACATGCAAACACTAAACATGATGTTAGGTCTACTAGCCATGAGATATAATAAAGATCCAATCATTCCTCGATACTCCTTTTGATTGACACTTTTCCCAGTCTTGTCTTGATCTAGAGATAGTGTTGAGCTCATGGGAGTCTTGGCTGCTTTGGATTGATCCATTTTGAACTTCTTCAAGAGATCCTTAGTGTACTTACTTTGGTTGACAAAGATCCCTTTCTTGGATTGATGAACTTGTAATCCCAAAAAGAAGTTGAGTTCACCCATCAAGCTCATCTCGAATTCACTGCACATGATGTCAGAAAATTCCTTGCACAAAGATGTGTTAGTAGCACCAAATAATATATCATCAACATAAATTTGAATAACCAAAATGTCCTTTCCTTTGGTTTTGATAAAAAGAGTCTTGTCGATCAACCCCCTTTTAAAATCATTTTCTAAAAGATATTTTGACAAACGCTCATACCAAGCTCTTGGGGCTTGTTTCAAACCATAAAACACTTTGTCAAGTTTATAAACATGATTAGGAAATTCTGAACTTTCAAAACCTGGGGATTGAGCTACATATACTTCTTCCTCTAAGAAACCATTAAGAAAAGCACACTTGACATCCATTTGATATAACTTTATGCTCATAAAAGATGCAAATGCTAATAAAATGCGAATAGCTTCAAGCCTGGCTACGGGAGCAAAGGTCTCCTCGTAATCAATACCTTCCTCTTGATTGTAGCCTTGAGCAACAAGCCTTGCCTTGTTCCTCACAATCTTACCATTCTCATCTAACTTGTTTCGAAATACCTATCGTGTGCCAATGACTGATTGATGCTTTGGCCTAGGCTTCAAAGTCTAGACTTTGTTTCTTTCAAATTCGTTAAGCTCACTTTGTATAGCAATGATCCAGTCTGGCTCCTGAAGTGCCTCATCTATCTTCTTTGGCTCAATAAGAGAAACAAACGCGTGAAAAGCACAAAGATCTTTAAGTTTAGAATGAGTTTGAACACTAGAAGTAGGGTCAGAAATGATATCCTTTAATGAGTGTGATGAGGAGTATTTGAATTTTCTTTTGCTAGTCTCAGCTCCTTGATTCGTCACACCAGTAGGATAGGCTTGTAGTACATCTGACTCCGTGGTTCTGTTAGGTTCAGTTACAGCAGTTTCTGACGTCTCAACACTGTTGGATTGGACACCAAGGGCTTTGGACGAATCTTCAACACCTTGGGCCAATTCTTCAGTGTTAAGAATCTGTTCCTGCATGTTCCTCTTCTCTGTGTTCTTGGTAGCAGCATCATCACCTTCCGCGTTCTCTTCATGGATGTTAAGATCTATATCTGCAACACTTTCACTCAAAGCACCGTCATTGCATTCATAAAAAATAACATGTATACTTTCTTCAACTACCTGGGTCCTTTTATTGAAGATTCTATAAGCTTTGCTACTTGTGGAGTAGGCAAGAAATATACCTTCATCACTATGCGCATCAAATTTCCCAAGGTTATCTTTTCCATTGTTATGAACAAAACAAGTACAGCCAAAGGGTTTAAAATAAGATATAAGTGGTTTGCGGCCTTTGAAAAGTTCATAAGGAGTTTTCTTTAAGATGGAACGAATAAGACAACGATTCAAAATGTAGTTAGCTGTGTTAACAGCTTCAGCCCAATAGGTTTTAGATAATGCATTTTCTAAAAGCATAGTCCTGGCCATATCCTCTAAGGTGCGGTTCTTGCGTTCCATAACCCCGTTTTGTTGAGGTGTCCTAGGAGCAGAAAAGTTATGGGAGATGCCATATTTAGCACAAAACAAATCAAACTGAAGTTGATCAAACTCCCTACCATGATCACTCCGAATTGACACTATGGGCTCGTTTCTTAAAGTTTGCAACTCCTTACAAAGTTTTGAAAACTCAAATAAGGCCTCTGATTTTTCTTTTAAAAATGCAACCCAAGTATATCTAGAAAAATAATCAACAACAACTAGCATGTACTTTTTACCATTGGGAGATTTGACTCGCATAGGACCACATAAATCCATATGTAAAAGTTCAAGGGGTCTAGAAGAACTTACAACCTTTTTGGGTTTGAAAGAGCTACGTGTTTGTTTACCTCGTGTGCATGCATTGCACATATCAATACATTTGAAGTCCATCTCAGGTAGCCCTCTTACAAGCCCTTTGGACACAAGCTTCTGTAGTGTATGTGGACTCACATGACCGAGTCTCCTGTGCCAGAGCTTTGGATCGTCCGTCAAAGCCTTTAGACAGGTTAAGCTTCCCTGTGCCACTTGATCAGCATTTACGGCGTATATATTGTTGTAGCGATATGCAGTCAAAATAACTTCACCTGTATCTTCTCTGCACACTATACATCTTTTCTTATTAAATCTGACATTGTTACCACTATCACATAATTGAGAGACACTAAGCAGATTATACTTCAAACCATTAACAAGATAGACATCTTTAATACTATGGCTGGAATCGCTTCCAACACTACCAATACCAACGATGTCGCATTTTCCTTTGTCACCAAGAGTGATTGTTCCCGTGGATTGCTTCTTTAGATCATGAAAGAGAGAACTCTTCCCACTCATATGCCTCGAGCATCCACTATCAATAATCCATTTGTGATCTTTCACCTTGGTGATCTCCTGCAAGACAAACATCAATCTTTGTGTTTAGACCAATAAGCAAATTTGGATCCATTGTTGGGGTAAACCATGTTTGGTAAAATAGTGCCTTTTGGAACCCAAACTTGTGTTATCCGTTCTTTTTTCAAATGAACAGGAAATGTATTGTGAATAATATATGGATCCTTTTTTCTATAGGGGCATGTCTCTTTTACATGTCCCTTTCTAGCACAATGGTGACATATAGAAGAGGTTCTGCTTCGTTTTGCCTTTACAAAAGTGGTAATGTGTTGCTTCTTTAAAAACTTTGGATTGTAACCAATACCCCTTTTGTTTAGAGAGCTTTGTTGCTCACCCAACATCCTATCGAGAGTACCTTTGGATTTGGTAAAACCTATGAGGGCTGTCTGTTGGTCTTGAATCTTATTATTCAGGGAGATCTTCTCGTTATCTAAGTCATGATGCTCATTTCTTAGAGAGGAGAGATCTTGCTTGAGTTCAGATTTCTCCAAGTCAAGCGTCTTGACTTTAATGTCAAGACCTGAATAAGAAGCTTCAAGACTTTTGACCCTCATAGACAGATCCTCAATAGTTCTTTCCTGGTCCACAGTTCTCTTAATAAGAATGTTAGTTTGGGCAATAAGCTTTTCTTCATTGGCAATCATATTTGAAAGGAATTCCGATAATACCTCTTTTGGACTTGCCATAAGTTCTCTTACAGTAGCTTCAAGCTTTTCATCGTGGGATTTATCTTCTGAGGCCATAAGACAAATGTTGGCCTTCTCATCATCGGAGTCAGAGTCGGAATCACTCCAAGTTGCCACCATGGCTTTCTTCTTCCATTTGTCACCTTTCTTGGGCTGGCTCTTTGTGTTTTGAGGGCAGTCCTTCACAAGATGATCTGTTTCACCACATTGAAAACAAGACAACGGTTTAGTCTTCTTTTCATACTTGTTGTATTGAGGCTTACCTCGAAATTTTGAAGACTCTGATCCATCCTTGTTGTTGAATTGCTTCTTCATTTTGAGAATTCGAGCAAGGCCTCTTGTGATAAGAGCAAAAGGATCATCCTCATCGTCGTCCTCATCTTCGGAATCAGATCCATCCTTGGGCTCATCCTTCTTAGACTTGAGTGCCAAGTTCTTAGTGGTAGCTAGAAGTTCTCCATCGTCTTCATTAAGGATCATCTCATACGTGATCAGCTTCCCAAGAAGGTCATCAAGGGGTAGAGTGGTGAGGTCATGTGCTTCCTTTATAGCTGTTACTTTCGGACCCCATTTCTCTTTTGGGAGGCACCTCAGTATCTTCCTCACTTTCTCAACGTTGGTAAAGCTCTTGCCGAGACAGTCAAGGTTGTTGGTGATTTCTGTGAATCGTGTGATCATGGCCTTGATTGACTCATCAGACTTCATCTTGAAGAGATCATACTTTCGAAGGAAGATCCTGATCTTGGTGTCTTTCACTTGGCTCGTTCCTTCATAGGTGACGACCAGTTTGTCCCAAATCTCTTTAGCTGACCTACAAGATGAAATACGGTTAAACTCATCAGTGCTAAGACCACAATAAAGTAAGTTAATAGCCCTATAGTTTTTGGAGATGGTTTCAAGATCTTCTTGGTTGTATTCAGACTTCTTCTTTGCAACTTTGGTATCATTTGGTCCATCTTTCTCTGGAATCTTCGGACCATTCTCTATAATGTTCCAAAGCTCTAGATCTTGGTCTATGATGAACATCTTCATCAAAGATCTCCAATGGACAAAGTTGTTTCCTACAAAGAGTGGCGGTCTGCTTGTGGACCTTCCCTGTGCAAATCCTTCGCTTGCTTCAATAGATATGATCGAAAACTCACAAGATTGTTAGATCAAAAACAGTGAGTAAAGCTCTGATACCAATTGAAGGTTCGATAATATAAAACAATGTAATATAGAAATACTCTAGAAGGGGGGTTGAATAGAGTATGCCCGTTTTTCGCAGAAAATCTCAAGACTTTTGGAGCTCGTATAAAACCCTTTGAGATTAAACCTGAATCACAAAGTTAGACAATCGAACCAAGTGCGGAAATAAGGTAAAGCAATAAGTAAAGGACACGAGTAATTGTTTACGAGGTTCAGCACGAACTTGGCCTACGTCCCCGTCTAGGGTTCTTCCACAACCCTAGGATTCAAAAGGCTTTATTGATTCACTTAGCTTAGGATCTTAATAGCTCACCGATAAGCCTCTCTCCTATACAATTGAAATCTAGTCAACTCACATTCCCTTGGAGTCCTAGACCAATCTAGAAGAGCCCCACCTCTCTCAGTTATCTAGTACAATCCTCTTACTCTCACAAATCAATAGCCTAGTGCAACTTCCCGAGTTACAAACTCTCGAGTAACACTATAAATGAATATATCCTATAAGCTCATAGTGACTCTCAATGGCTTTGAAATAAACAACAAACTCTTGAGCGCTAGCAGAGAGACACTTGGAAGACAGATCTTGCTTGAATGAATGAAAGCTCGTGTAGCACTTGTATTTCTGTCTTCTTCTTCCTTTCCTTTATAGAAGTAATATGGAGCATGAGGTTCTTCAACACCGGATCTTCAACAACGGCTAGAATGGATCATGGCGCGTCCGGATCTTCTATTTTTGGACACTTCGAAGACATGATCTTCTTTGATTGGATCTCCTCAATATGCACCATAAGGAAATGTATAATCTCGAAATACTTCTTGAGAGATTAGTCATACATATATATATATATAATATAAAGAAAGTATATAATAAGATTAAATAATATTCGGACTTATAAAACAGGTTTTGTATTTCATCAACTGTTAATGCTCCAAGACCTTTGACACAAATATTCTGTTAAGGCATTTGAAACATTTATTCCGATTTTCATTAAGGGAGGGAGTTATCATCTAGGAATGCTCATAATCAATTTGAGTAAAGGAATATTTACCTCGCACTTGCTGAACGTCTCAAAAATCTCCTTATCGTTCTCATACCTTCTTGTTTCCTTCAGAGCTTCCGGAAATGGCAGAATTGGTTTTTGAGTCTCAATGGGAAAAGAGGAAGAAGGAGGGGAAGAAGAAGGCGGAGGAAGAGGAAAGAGAGGAGAAAGGTGGGATATGCGTACCTGAAGCTGAAGGCTCGGCGGTACCACTGGCGGCGGGCGCCGCATTATGCTGCGGGCGCGGCGCGTTTGATTGGCCGCGGGCGCCGCAGGGGTGCTGCGGCCGCCGCACGCTGTGAGTTCTGTCTTCTTCTAGCACTTCTATCTCCTCGTCCATTATTTCTTCATCGTTCTTTTGAGGTGTGACAACCAGTTCCTTTCCACTTTTAAGCATTATTACACTGACATTCTCCCTAGGATTCTCAATCGTTTGCGATGGGAGCTTCCCTGAGTCATTTGCCTCTTTTGTGCTCAGCAGTTGAATGATTTGACTCATTTGATTCTCTAAGTTCTTAGATCGTTCACCTTGGTCTAAGACTGCATGTGCGAGGGTCTTAGTGCACGTCTCTAAGTTCTTTGTGCGTTCAGCCTGGTTCATGACGAATTATGTGAGGGCTTGAAGTGCATTTCCATCAAGTGCACTTGCATGAGGCTATCCTCCCTGGCGAAGGTCAAACTGTTGTTATGGCCTTACCTGATGCCCTCCTTGCTGATTGAAAGGTTCTTGGTAGTTTACATGACTATAGCCCTGCTGATAGCCTCCATTGTAGTTATTATTGTTGAAGTGCCCAGGATTACCAAAGTTGCCTTGCCTAGGCCTTTATGGAGCAAAATTCTCAATTGCATTCAACTCAACACTAGGTTCTTGCCAAGTTGAGTACATATCAATAGGATGGGATGGATCACTGTAGGATTCACATGCTTTTAACTACTGAGATGCTCTGTCATGGCATGGGCAGCTAGCACAGATCATCAGTAAACCCATTGAAGGGGAATAAGACCAAATCCTTCTGAGAGAAGCCATGGCATGGGCAGCTAGCACAGAGTTTCTTGAAGCGCTCAAAGTACTCATGTATCGACTCTGTCGCGTACTGCTCAATGCTGCTGATGGACCTTTTCAAGGCATTAAGCTTTGTTGCAGGGAAGTACATCTCCAAGAAGACTCTCTTCATCTCAGCCCAAGTAGTAATAGATCTCGGTGGTAAATAGAAGAACCACTCCCTCACATCATCCTTCAAAGAGAAGGGAAAAGCTCTCAGCTTGATTTGATCCTCAGTAACGTTCTCAGGTTTCATTCCAACAACCACAGTATGGAACTCAGACAGATGCTTGTGGGGGTCCTCCCCACTCAACCCATGGAACTTGGGTATAAGATGAACTACCTCTGATTTCAGCTCAAAGTTGACTCCTTCCCCTAGCGCATGGAATTGGATTGTCAGGGGTTGCTGTGCCACATCAGGAGCGGAAAGCTCCTTAAGAGTGCGGTTTGCGTCGTTAGCCTTCTCTGCAATGTTTTCTACAGAGAAGAATTAGTAGCACGGGTATGGACCATATAATATGGTCCACACCAAAAATCAGCACTAAAATCACACGACAATCAATAAATTTCCCCGGCAACGGCGCCAAATTTGACGGAGGTAAAACCTATCGTTGATCCGCCAAAGAAAACTCAAACCTATAGCAAGTATAGCAATAAGCAAGAGGTCGATCCACAGGGAAAGTTATAATTCTAGTTTGATTTAAGTGTCAATCAAACTAACCAATTAGGGGGGGGGGATTTGTGTGTGAAAGTTCCGCCTTTTATCAAAGCAAAGTAAAGAAAGCAAAGTAAATGGATTTGTTTTAGACAATTAGGAAAAGCAACTCTTCCTACTATTTTTCCACTTTATTGGATTGAAGCGATCATTGTAACTTCTTTTCGTCCTATTACGTTTCCTATGAATGCCCTTGTCCCGACCTAATACAGTTACTAGTCCAACCAGTCCTAGCAACCCTTATCAATCGAACAGTCCCTAAAGAAGGATTTAACCCAATTGATAGCTTTAAGTTCAGAGATTAGCCAAGGTATTTGCAGTCCCTAAAGAGGGATTTAACAACACATTCAACTTCCTACTCATTCAATTAGTTCAACCAGCCCTAAAGGAACAAGTTTGCCACTTAGGTTAAGGTTCACAACCAGGAATCTACAAAACCTTAGCAATTGAATTGATTCTAACTAGTTGCGCAGGCCAGATAGAATAAAACAATAGACAATCAAGCACAAAGAAGTTGAAGCATTCAAATATAGGAAACAAGTAACGTGAATTAGAAACTCACAATCAATCCAAATAAAGCTTCAAATTGTAGGCAAAATAGATGAGTTTAGTTCCTCATGGAACACATCGCTCAACTCTCTAAGGTGTCTGATGAATGAAAGAGTAGAATAGAAGTGCTGGAAAATAAACTAAAAGTGGCCTTATATATGATCCCAAGTCGGCCATAAACAAATAACTAAGGTCTAGGGTTTTTTATTATTCAAAACGCTGCGCATAAGCGCTGACGACCAATGCTGCGGGCGCAGCATATATGCTGCGGCCGCAACATGTGCTGCTCCCTTCTGCCCGCTACAGCCGCAGCATGTACTGCTCCCTTCTGCCCGCTGTAGCGGCCCTGGCGGCTGCCGCGGCATGCATGCTGCGGCCGCGGCATAATGTCTTTCACAGAAAATCTGTTTTGAATTTGCTCTTCTTGCTAACAGAAAAGTTGTAGTTCTCTGAAAGAGCTTTCCAACGCATGGTCATAATAGTCAATCGGACAACCGAGGCCTCCAAAAAGTGCTAAACAAGCTCAGCATGTCTGGCGACAACTTCTGCAGACTTGTTCTTCGTTTAGGTCCGCTTCTTCTTCTCAGAACCTCTTGAGATCTTCATGTAAGCTTCTCCGATCAACTAGACATTCTCATCTAATGCGTTAACAACTCCTGTCTCATCATCGGATCCACGATTACCTGAAATAATCAATAAAAGTGTGTAGATTCCGATTCCACTAACATGAAGAGCAAATATGCAAATTGTACTTAATTCATCCATGAAATGCATCTTAACTAAGCTAAATGCAACCTATTATGCCTACCTAAATGCATACTATCAGCCAGGTTCGCGTATTACATGTCCCTTCTACACGTTAGTATGCGGACATTTTCACAAAAGGATTACCTACTCCTCTTTTTATGTCTTTTCGTTCCAGTCTTGCTATTCGCTCACCTCTAGCTGCGACTGATGGACGATGTTAGCATACATTATTTATATTTTTGCATATTATGTGTATAGTGACGATTGTACCCTCAGGGTTTTTACCCAATGATATATATACAGGAGTAGGCCTCTGAGATCCGGTAAGGACTCAGTAGTTTTAGTTATCCAAACACTTACAGAAAGTAGTACAATTTTCATGCCATGATGTATTAATTTGATATTTTTTTAAATAGATGATTTTTAATAAAATAAAGTATTATTGTACAATTAAATAAAATATTAATTTGATATTTTGAATTAAATTTATAAGAATAAACTCATCATTCTCTGTAATAAGCTCATTTAAGATGAACTTCATTAAATATGATAGTATATAAATATTACAAATAAATATATTTATATATTAATAGTATAATATTTTAAATTAAACTGTGAAAATGGTTGAAAAGGAACAAAAAAAGATACAGTACATGATCATGGGGAAGCAAACAAGGCAGCCGATTGTATAGCTAAGTCTAGGAATACTTGTACGGTTTCGAACCTCCCTACCTATAGGGATCTCTGTAACATCATCTAGTTGAATGATCATGGTGGTATCTTACCTTAGTAAGATCTGTCTAATTTTTACCTACTGAAAAAAAAAAAAAAAAAAAAAAAAGATACAGTACATGATTGAAAAAGTGATGATTAAGGTGGATCCCACTACACGGAAGCGAAAACTTTTATGAGAGGTTATGTAACGAAAATGGCAAAATGTGGGCATGGTTGGATGGGCGGTCTTCCGTTCTTGTTCACATCCACAGTGGCCGTGCAGAGAGAATTAATAATTTAATACTCGAGTCTCCACTCTGTTGTCGGTAGGTAGTCCGAAGAACAGGACACGCCATAAGTAAAAAAATTGTAAGGTCGAACGGCAGACTATTATGTACTTGTATATGAAAATTTGTTGTCTATTGAAACATGATTGTTCGTATTTGTTCTTATGAGTTATGTACAATAATCATGTAATTTCAAACAACTAATTTTTCTTTTCAAAATTTCATTAAAATCTCGAGCGTTGATCTTTTTAATCTAACGCTTCATATTTGTTAATAGATTATATCATAAGAATTTATAAAAGATCTATTATAAAATATTAAAAAAAGTTATTAATTTTTAATAATCTCATAATTCTTACTAATAAGTATGAAATTATTTTAAAAAATTAATATTTTATATAGTCTTATTAATTCTAAAAAAACGTGTGTGAATAGTAAAAAAACTTATATTTTAGAACGGATGGAATATTATATTATATTATATTATATTATATATATTTGGTAGGAATTATGAATCTATGGTGACGGGTTAGGTAAGATTTTCTTCTCATTTTCCAAGATTACCAAAATGTCTTATTTCCACCTTGACAAAAGAAAATGTCGAGACTTTAAGGTTTGTTTGGTACTATCATCCCGCTTTCTACAACTTTTAGTTTTGATTTCATCAGAAATAAAAGATTTTAATTTGATCAATTAGATTTTAGAATTGAAATTTGGAGTGATCAACTTGATGTCTATAATTTTGGGCTTTATTAGGAAAATGTCCACCACCCTCTCCATATTAGTAAAATATCCACCCCTAAAATAAAGTTGCTGAAACTCTTGTGCTAACCTCTGTTTCAACAGTTTTTTTTTCGTTTTTTTTTCGCATTTCCAGAGTTGCTGAAACCACTGGTGTCACCCTCTGTTTCAACAGTTTTTTTTTTCGCTTTTTTTCGTTTTTTTCCGCGTTTCTAGAGTTGCTGAAACCCCTGTGCCACCCTTTGTTTCAGCAGTTTGTTCTCGCGTTACTGTTTTTTTTTCGCGTTCTTGTTTTTTTTTTTCACGTTGCGGAAACCGGAGTTGCTGAAACCCCGATTTCAGCACTGTTGTTGATGTTGAAACCCCAGTTTCAGCAACGTTGTTGATGCTAAGCCCACGGTTTCAGCAAAGTTGTTGATGCTGAAACCCCGATTTCAGCAACGTTGTTGATGCTGAAATTGTTGCTGAAACCGTGTTACGAGATATAAAATTTAGCATATGCGGGATTCGAACCCACGTATTTGTGCATAGCACATCGCTTTACCATTTAGCTAAGAGGCTTTTAAAAAAATTCATTGCAATCCGCATTTCAGCAATTGCTGAAACTACAGTCCGCATTTCAACAACTGTTGAAATTGCCAATATTTAAACTGGATATAAGCTATTAGAATGTGCGTTCGTATGAGACGGGGTTAATAAACAGACTAAAATTATAAACAGGGTAAAAATTTATAAACTGTTGGTGGTAAAAGTAGTTAAAAATTTATGAAAAAATATAAACTCCGTATGGGACGAAAAACAGTTTATTTGTAAAAAGTGGAGTTTATTTGGTTATTATTAGGGGTATTGTGGTACTTTCAAACCAAATAAACAAAATAAACCCCAAATAAGCTCCCTTAAGTAGCTTATTTTTTAACTCATAATTTTAACCATTTTTACGAGTTTTTGGGTGTCCATACACCTTTTTAACAGGTTAAAAAAATAAACAGGCTGCTTCTACTTAATTTTTTAACCGGTTTATTGGTGAGCCATACATACCCTGTCTCTCGACATAAACAACCAATCAATTATAAAGACTGATTTGTTCAAGTATCAATGACAGTTTCATCACAATGCATATTCCATCTTTTCATCAACACTATCCGTATAATCAATGTCGATTCTTCAAAACATAAAAACCGTAGCAAACCTACCCTAATAAGATTTGTTAATGCTCTCAGCTACCAAGATTTGTCAATTTCAGTTTCAATTCCCCTAACTGCTGTCATATTACACAGGTAGAAATTCACTGCTATAAAGTATAACCACAAGCAAACACAAAGCCACTTCATACTAATCTACAAGCACGGGTAAGCATATTCACACAGATCTCTTCAGATCTATTAAAAAACAACTGAAATCTAAAAAAAAATAGCTAGATCTAGCAGAACCAAACTCAAACACTCTCTCGGATCCACTAAACTTCAGATCAAGCATGAAACGCAAGGCAGAGCTGCCAGAGCATAGATAAACGAAGGAAAAAGCAAGAGCAAGAAAAAGAACCCTAGGATGAAGAATGTCGCCTTTTTTTACCAGCGGTGTTTAAACGATGACTACTTTGGTTGAGGTTTTACGAGAATGGAGGACCTGCTGAAACGAGAATGGAGGCAGGGCGAGAAAACGAGAATAGAGGACCTGCTGAAAACGATGACCGGAGGTAGCAAGAGAGTGAGGGCGACGAGAAATGGAGGCAGCGCGCGAGCGAGCGAGAGCGACTGCGACGGGAGGACGATGAGAACTGGAGGCAGTGAGCAAGGGCGAGAGAGGCAAGATCTGGTGGTAGCGAGCGATTGATCGATTGATGATTTCAATGCAACGAATTTCAGCAGGCCGGATGATTGAGGATTCAGATTCGGCCGCGAAACAGGACAGAGAGCGCGGGCTGCAGGGCTGCCATGGGAGGGAGAGAGAGAGAGAGAGAGAGAGAGAGAGAGATTGCTTCTCTGATCCCGTCGCCATTGAAGAAGAGTTCGTGGCTTTGCTGTTTGCCATTGCTTCGATCCGAATACTTCGAGAGAGGGACGGAGATTCGCCAGAGCGCCTCCTCAGATCCAAGCGAGGGAGTGGTCGAGAAGTTCAGACAGCGATGATGGGGGTTGTGGTGGTCGCCGACGGTGGATGGTGGCGGCGGCAACAGTGGAGGATGTGGTGGGGTGGCGGCAACGGATGAGCGAGAGGGAGGCGATGATGAAACGGTGAGGAAGAGGAGGAGGTCTCGCTGAAACGCTAAGATCAGAATTTTATCCAAAAAAAAATTTCAATTTTTATTACCAAAACTTTGCTGATTTTTTATTTTTTCTGTTCATACGTACTCTAACAATTATATTTATCAAATATTATATTAGCTTATTAACATATATTTAATACAAATAATCAATCAATTTCAGTTACCCATCATATATTCGTTTACCAAATAGACTCTTACTAGCTTAACTTGTAATGATGATTTATAGCGAATAGATTATGAATTTGAATCTTCCTCCCTTGTTAGGATGGCATAAGAGTGCAAAAATATTCAAGTTTGAAACATTTTAGAAACATCGAGTTGATTAATTACAGTGTTTGTAATATACAGTATGGCACAAGGGTTAATTTGAAGCTTTTTGGAAACACTGAGGGTCAGTTTGGTAAAACAGAGCAGATAAGGTAGGTGAAACTGATATTGTAGCTGAAGCTGATGTATTAAGTGTGTTAAATATATGTTAAATTAAAGTTTTCAGAAGCTAGTAGGGTGTTTGATAACTCAGTTCATAGAGTAGCTGATGCAAACTAGCTGGTCAGATATAAAAAAATGAATAAAATTCTGAAAAGCTTGGAGTGAGTAGCTGTTGAAAAAAACAATTTCCGAAAAGCTACTTGCATTGCCAAACGTATCCTGAGTGGATTAAAATGTATAAGCGGTTTAACTGATTATTTATTTTATTTTATTTTTCCCATATTTTCTTACTGAACGAAGGAATCACTAATTAAGCATCCACAAATAAAAATTATCTTATAATTTTTTTTATATAATTCATCAATTTCTCTTAGCCTCTTAGGACTTTCATTTTTAATATTTGTGTTCAACAGATTTTATAAATATAGATTTTCTAATTTATATCCCGAAAGTATAAGCTAAATATACTGATTTGGAAAAAATCCACCAGATTTTTCAAGGGAGAGTTTGCAAAATGTAAAAAAAAAAACATGTCTTAATTGTTGAAATATCCACATCTTTGGACAAATTAGTGAATTGTCCATACCCCTTTTTTTTTTTTACATTTTACCGTGCAAATATAACATTATGATGTACAATATAATCATAAGTTGTGCAAATATGACTCATTTATTTTTATTTTTTTTACATATTATCGTGCAAATATAACATTATGTTGTACCTATGCAAATATAACCGTATGTTGTGAAAATATGACCCAATTATTTTTATATATATTTTGTCGTGCAAATATAACTGTATGTTGTGCAAATATAACCGAAGTCTAGTTTTTTTTAACATGTCTTGCAAATATAACCGTATGTTATGCCTGTGTCAATACATTTTGGCGTGCAAATATAATAGTATGTTGTGCTTGTGCAAATATAACTGTATGTTGTGCTTGTCCAAATATAACTATATGTTGTGCAAATATAACATTTTTTTGTGCAAATGTAATATATATTTTTTCGACTTTTTTTTTTTCATTTCGGCACTTTTCGTTGTGCAACTATAATGATATGTTGTGCTCATATAACATTTTGTTGTGCAAATATAACTTTATGTTGTGCAAATGTAATATTTTTTTCTACTTTTTTTCTTCGTTTCAGCACTTTTCGTTGTGCAAATATAATTGTATGTTGTGCTCATATAACATTTAGTTGTGCGAATATAACTCGAAGTTGTGCAGATATAACATTATGTCGTGCGTCAGCACTTTCTGTTGTGCAAATATAACTTTATGTTATGCAAATATAATATTTATATTATATTTGCTTAAACAACCTTATGGAAAGGATATTCACATGCATCTATAGTTTAAAATTGCACTAATATATCTTATTATTGAACATTTATTATAAAATTTTGAATATTACTAGAGTTAGTATAAACTTTAGCCTATGCGGGATTCGAACCCACGTATTTGCGCATAAGCACATCGCTCTACCATTGAGCTAAGAGGCTTTTAAAACTCAATAATTACTAAACCAGAGATATTAATTGAATACTTGTAATATATCTATAACATTAAAAAAAGTGAAAAATAAGATATAATCGAAATCTTGTAATCGAAAACTTATAATTTGAATTTGATCAATTGAAATCTTGAATCCACATAAATATAATATTGATAAAAATTTATGCTTCTTTCTTGATAAGAGATTGATTTACTTCTTTCTTGATAAGAGACTGATTCTTTTACATTAAGACGAGTTCAAATGCATACCATTCAGTAGTAATAAATTGCTCATTGCACTGCCTGGTTAGCTTGACACTCGATACCTGAAAAATAACAGTCATATAAATCACCTAAAAAAGTGTAATCAACCCGAAGGAATAGAAAAATAACAATCTTATAGATCTACGTGTCTTTAGAGTAACAAAAGTAGTACTAAATTGTGTTGGATTCCATATCTGAATTTGTGAACTAACGAAGAACTGGAATGGAGTTTTGGGAAGGAGACGAAATGAAAATGGAGGGAAAATTTGTGTTTATGTATTCATTGTCTATTACAGAACTTGCACTTGGGCTTTTATAGGCCCAGTCCATGACAAAGTACAGCTCGGTTTCTTAACAAATGATATAACCCGCTACCCATATACAAAGGACCCGGATCCTAACACCCCCCTCAAGATGGAGGTGGGGAAGAAACAACTCCAATCTTGCCAAGTATGGGAGCAAGGTGAGAGCCAGACACATTTTTGGTGAGGAAATCAGCCAATTGAGCACGCGAAGGCACATGATGGAGCGAGATCAGGACTTCCAAAAGCTTCTCCCTAGCATAATGGCAATCGAGTTCAATATGTTTCATACGCTCATGGTAGACGGGATTCTGAGCAATGTAGATTGCAACTTGGTTATCGCATTTGACGGGGACTAGAGTGATGCTTGGAACACCAAACTCACCGAGTAACCTTGTGAGCCAGGCAATTTCAGCGCACACTCGCCTAATAGACCTGTATTCTGCCTCTGCAGAAGAAAGGGACACACTCTGTTGCTTCTTTGATTTCCAGGACAACAAGCAGGAACCGAGGAAGATGACAAACCCACTGATAGAACGACGAGAAAAGGGACAGCTTGCCCAGTCTGCGTCGCAATAGGCATGGAGAGTGAAATTTGGGCTTTTAGTGAGCAAAAAACCCTTTGTGACAGATCCTTTCAAATATCGAAGAACATGATGGGCATTCTCCATATGAGCAGTCATAGGAGCTTGTAGAAACTGGCTTAGGAACTGCTCAGTGAAGGCCAAGTAAGGCATTGTGTGGACAAGGAAGTTCAGCTTCCCTACTAACCGACGATAAGAAGAAGGGTCATCCAATAAACTACCATCAGTAGGTGATAGTTGTAAATGAGGCTCCAGAGGACTAACCACAGGCGACTTTGGGCAAGGAAAATATGTAAGAAGATCAATCACAAAACGTTGCTGGCCAAGGAGGATCCCTCCATCGACCTTGGTGAATTCAATACCAAGGAAAAATTACAACTCCCCCAAGTCCTTGATACGGAATTGAGCATCAAGGAAGGCCTTGAGATGCAGCATTTCAGAAGAGTCAATTTATGTGACTAAGATGTCGTCAACATCCACGGCCACAAAGCAAACTAGACCTTTGTATTTTTGAAAGAACAGGGAATAGTCACTTGCAGATTGTGTGTAACCACGTCTCCTGAGAGCAGCAGAGAGACGAGCATACCATTGCCTTGAGGCTTGTTTCAAGCCATACAAGGACTTCCTCAATCTGCACACCTTGTGTGGACCATCCACCAACAGTCCTAGAGGCACTTTCATGTACACTTCCTCGTCTAAATGCCCATGGAGAAACGAATTGTTGACGTCTAGCTGCATGACTACCCAGTCTCTTTGCAAAGCCATTGAGACCAATGTCCTGACAGTGGTCATTTTCACTACCGGAGAGAACGTTTCATTGTAATCTACTCCCTCCTTTTGAGTGAAACCTTTGACAACCAATCGAGCCTTATACCGTTCTATAGAACCATCAGCTTTCCTCTTAACTTTGTACACCCACCTGCACCCTATTGTCCTCTTCCCTTTGGGTAAATCAGTGATTTCCCAAGTACCATTGGCATCCAAAGCTCTAAATTCATCCTGCATAGCTCTCTGCCACAAATCAAAATCACAGGCTTCAGCAAAAGAAGAGGGCTCGTGATCAGGATGACTGAGAGTGGGTGCTGAAGCAGAAGGAAAAGAGCAATTGGAAGTAATGGTGTGGAAGCAGAATTCTGTGACTGAACATTGAGAGCAAGTATAGTCGGACAAGTAAGAGGGTGGGTTGTGAGTCCTTGATGAGCGTCTGAGAGACATTGTGGGAGGGACAACAGAGGGAAGGGCAGCTGGTGAATCTTGTGGAGATGACAAAACTAGATCATTAGAAGCTACAGCACCAGGATCAACATCAACCACCCGAGAATTGTCTTGCAAAGGAAATCCAAATTGAGGAGAATCACCAGCAGTAGCATTTGTGGTCATGTAGGGGAAGACATGTTCATGGAAAACCACGTCCCTAGATACTATGACCTGCTGGGTTTCAATATTGAGAAGTTTGTAACCCCTCTTCCCACCAGGATAGCCAAGGAGCACACATGGTGATGCTCGAGCAGAAAACTTGTCACGCCCATGTGACAAGGTAGAAACATAGCACAAGCATCCAAAACATCTAAAATAGTTGAAGGAAGGTGGGTGCTAATACAGTTTCTCAAAAGGAGACTACAATTTCAACAAATTGCTGGGGAGCCTATTGATGATGTGTACAACCATCACCACACTTTCTCCCCAAAAACGTTTAGGCATGCCAGATTCAAACATCAGACTCCTAGCAACCTCTAGGATGTGTCTGTGCTTTCGTTCAACTACCCCATTATGATGAGTGGTTGCTGAGCAAGAACTCTGATACACAATGCCATGGTTGAGCAGAAACTGAGCATGGTCATTCCTACTTCCAAGCTCCATGGCATTGTTAGTTCTAATGGCTACAACCTTCCTACCAAATTGCCTTTCTACCAAGGCAAAAAACTGCTTCATAGCAGTGAAAGCAATAGCTTTGTTGGGAAGTAACTACACCCAAGTGGCCCGAGTGAAGTCATCCACCATAGTCAGAAAATAACGACAACCGTCATAAGTAGGGATTCTATACGGTCCCCAGACATCCACATGCAGCAACTCAAAAGGAAACTTAGTCTTAATGGAACTCAAACCAAAAGGTAAGCGTGCCTGTCTGGACTTAGCACATATCAAAAAATACTTCAAGTCTAGAGAATAATCATTTCTCTTGGAGATAAACTTCATACCTTGCAAACTTCTAGATGGAAGATGTCCCAATCTCTTATGCCAAATTGAGACATCAACCATACCTGACGCTTAATTTGAAGAACTGTGAGAATGAGCGGCAACTTGATTTGCATGCCTGTATCCAATGAGAAAGAGACCCCTTACCAGCTCACCAATCTTCAAAGGACTTTTCATGGAAGGAGCATGTAGGTAACAACCATTTACAGTGAACAAAACAAAGCAGTTAAGCTCTCAAATCAGTTTCCCAACTGATATTAAATTGCACTTAAAATTAGGAACAAGGAAGGTGTTGTGCAATGTTAGCCCTTGCATAATTTCCACAGTCCCTGCTGAAGTGATATAAGTTGTCTCTCATGTTGGCAAGGTGATTGTGAAAGGCCTTGAAAGCTTATAATGAGACTTGAACAAATTGAGATCGCTACACATGTGGCCACTTGCCCCACTGTCAACGATCCAAATTCGTCCATCAAGAACTTGTTTGGACAAAAAAGTACCTGAAAATCCTACAAAGTCATCAGCTACAAGTTCCTTTCCACGAGATCCTAATCCAGTAGCCTGCAGCAAGGAGACTAGATGTGCAATTTGTTCACTGGCGAACTCACTTTTCTGGTTCTGATTCACACTTCCTGCAAATTTCTTTTCTCCACCATCTTTCTTGTCTCTATTCTCGGCATAACCTGTTGGAAAGCCGATTATGAAAAAGCAACGATCTATGGTGTGGTTAGTTTTATTGCAATTTGTACAGAACAAAGGTTTCCTCTCAAATCTCCCTTTGTCCCTTTCTGAATTTCCTTTTCCAGAACCTGTGCTTCCAGAATTTCCAGATCAAGTTCCGGAACTGTTGGACCCAGCAGTATTCGGCCTAGATGCAGGGTTTGACGTCTTGGCGTTCATCGAAACCCCTTCTCCCTGATTAGATCCATCACTTCCGTTGTTCTCCCTCTGACTTTCTTCCTGTGTAAGAAGAAAATAGACTCGATCCATGTCTGGCAGAGGTTCCATTAACAAAATGGAACCTCTAACAATTGTATAGGACTCGTTCAATCCCATCAACAACCGTATAACTCTTTGATTCTCATGATACTGATCAAACTTCGCAACATAATTGCAAGTGCAACCACTACACGAACATGACGCCAAAATTTTAATATTGTCCAGCTCGTCCCAAAGTATCTTCATCTTAGTAAAATAGTCTTGAAAGGAGCTTGTACCTTGCTTCGTGATTGCCAATTCCTATCGGATTGTGTACAACTGTGTTCCTCCGACTTTATTGAATATGGATTCAAGTTGACGCCACACAGCCTGCGCGGTGTCATTATAGATCACACTGCATTTGATCTTCGGACTCAAGTTGTTGGTGATCCAGCTAAAAACCATGTCGTTACACCTCTCCCATAGCCTGAAGTTTGGAGAATCTACAGGGGGCTTCGGAATGGTTCCATTCGCAAATCCGACTTTGTTCTTTGCAGACAATGCAATCCCGACTGAACGCCGCCACTCTCCAAATCCTTTGCCTGCGAACATCACTGCGAGAATTAAATCAAAAGTAGGAAATTGATAGACGGAATCAAATCAGATTGCTAGATCTGCTCTGATACCATGTTGGATTCCAGATCTGAATTTGTGAACTAAAAAAGAACTAGAATAGAGTTTTGGGAAGGAGACAAAATGAAAATGGAGGGAAAATTTGTGTTTCTGTATTCATTGTCTATTACAGAACTTGCACTTGGGCTTTTATAGGCCCAGCCCATGATAAAGTACAGCTCGGTTTCTTAACAAATGATATAACCCGCTACCCATATACAAAGGACCCGGATCCTAACAAATTGCTGAGTGCTTAGTGAACTTACAATTGATTCATGAACATCTTGTCCGATGTCCCATTTAATTCAAATGGTAGAAGTTCATTTTTTTTATTAGGTAAAAATTAGGATAGAGGACTATCCAAGCGTATCCTTTCGGATGAGATCCTGAAGATCTGTATTAGATGTTATATGGACCCCAGAGGCAGAGTGACAAAGGTATGCAACCTTATATCTCGTAGGATGACCTATCCCAGCGCGGGGTATATGAGAAAAGGAAACTTTCCTCATATCTCGTAGGATGACCTATATATCAGGCAGAGTCATTTCTGCCTCCCAAGGGCATCTTATATCATGTTTTAGGTAATCAATGATAATTTTAGAGTCACCTTCAATGATCATGTGTTGTATATTCAGCTTTTTGGCCTCAATTATTCCTAGTTTTAAAGCCGTTGTTTCAGCCATTAGTGGTGATAAAATCCCAAGACGCTTATATAATATTTGAATGGGCTTACCATTCTAGTCTCTAATGATGATGCCAGCCGGTGGTTTTAGCCATTTCTTTTGTTTCATCTTTTCTTTTCGTTGTTTGTTTCTATCCTTTGATGGACAGTTCAAGGGTCGTATCCTTTGATGGACAGTTCAAGGGTAGGTCGGGCTGATCAAAATCTTCAAACTGGCAAGCACGAATCCAATTTTCAGATTGCCTAACACAAAACGCCTCAATGGTCTTAATCGTCGAAATTTTTTGGTTCCTAAAACAACCCCATTCCGGAAGTACAAAATTCCCCACTATTTTGTTACTATCGTCACTAATAGAAAATAGGCTTTTGAGCCCGGGCGTTTCGAATAATAGAGCCCGGATATATAGGAAATGGAGTCCGGGCATCAGCTTAATGTGATAATAGGTAAAGAGCCCGGACCCAAAAAGCACACGCTCAGGCTATTAGAGTCCAGTCCGAATCTGGTTAAAAATCTCCCAAAATTTGTAGCTCGGATTGTATTTTAATATCCGGGTTATTTGGGGTGTCAAATATCCCGGATATTTGTACTCCGGGTTATTTTCCCTATCAACAAGGCCCACATATTGGAGGTTATATAGCCCGGACATTGGTAGATCCGGGCTATTTGTACATAAATTTTACAGCAATTTTGCATTGCTTATATTTCCCGGATATAATAGTCCGGGCTCTTTTATATACATATTTTTTTAATTGCCATTTTTGGTAGGCCCTATTCCACATGTACGTTTTTACATTGTTCCTATTCACCTGTTTTACAAATATATTCCGCACATAGAAACACCAACACAGTGCAAGATTGATTATAAACAAAAGAGTAAACATGTTCTCATTAAGATAAGCAAAAAACTAGTCAAATCCAAATCGATGTCCATGAACATGCTCAGTACAAGATCTTGTCTCTCCTTTGCATAGTAGAACCAATAGTCTGCTAATAGCTAAAACAAAACATAACTAGAGTTCATATGCCAAAAGACACAAATGATATGCTAGAATTGACCGGCAATCTCGGTGGGTTTTTCGTCTGACATGAAGCGCAACCCGCTGAAGCTAATATATCCTTCCATCCTGCAAAAATCAGCAGCAATAAGCACAACAAAAAAGCTAAATAAAACCCAACTAAGGCGCTGTTGTAAGAAGGAAATCGAGTTCAAAATATAATAAAATAAATCAAACCAGATTCGTGCCCACGCAAATGATTACAAGACCTCCTCCTGATGCAGCAGCGTAAGTCAGGATTGATCCTCGAGTAAGCGTGTCAGCAGATCTTAGATAGCAGAGGAATCTCAAAGGCAGAAAATCAACCAGACACACAGAAATAACAAAGAAAAACAGAAAAGACAGCAAAGACAACAGCTTTTTGGTCGATATCGACCACTGTTGCTCGATATCGAGTAAGCAAATCGACCACAGAAGCTCAAAATCGACTGACAGAAACCAAAACCAAACAAAGTAACTCGACTTTAACCAACTAAACTCAACATCGACCAGATTGCTCGATGTCGACCAAATCTTCTTGAAATAGAGTAACTCAGAAACTAAAACTTGCAACTTTTCGAACGAAAACGAATGTAAATACGAAATTAACTCAATAAACTAAAGACTTCTAAGATCAAGGCATCAACACCACAACGATAACCATGCAAAATAACACATAAAGGCATAAAAGATCATGCTTTCATCAAATAACTTTCGTTATTAACAAATAAGAAAATAGGGGCTTTCTCATAAATCCTAATTGTTACTAACCCTTTTCACATAATTAATCCAAGTTGTATTAGGATCACTTTCGCTTCATGTTGTAAGGAGGAAATCGAGTATGCAAAATAGAATATAAATAAACTAAGGCAAACCAGATTCCGTCCCTTGCAAATAATTACAAAACCTCCTCCTGATGTAGCAGCGGGAAGTCAGGATCGATCCACGAGGAAGCGTGTCAGAGGATCCTAGGAAGCGGAGAAATCTCACAGAAATCGACAACAGTAGTCCTAGACCTCGAGTACAACAACTCGACAGAAGATCGGACAGTCGAACGCAGCGCAACATCTCTCGGCAAAGGCTACTCGATCTCGACAAAGGGCTACTCGAGATCGAGTAAAGTCCTCGTCGACGTCGGCTTGTCTTGGTCGAGTACCTGCACACAGAAGCTACAGCGACCTAAGTCGAAGATCAGTAGTCGAGATCGAGTTGTGCTATTCGATCTCGAGGAAGATAGGGAATAAAAACGAAATAAAGAAAATTCAAAGGCTTTGGGGATTCGAACTAACAAGTAGTAGATGCTCAAAATATGATATAAGTCGGATCTTTACCTCAAACGCGCAGGGCTATCGTCGGGCTCGCCCCAACCCTAGAAGTGGGTGGACTACTCGCGCTCCATCGCAACCTCAGACATTGATGTATGAAAAGAAACTTGCATTAAACTAAATTCAAAGCCTTTACAATCCCGGCAATCCAACTCTCGTTGAATGCCAAAACCCTAAAACCTTTGAACTCCTAAACTTCTCTGTGACCTACTTCTCTACTTCTGAATTGAATGAATAAAACTCAGCCCCATGGGCTTTATTTATAGGCTTCTAAACCTTGCTACTCAAGGATAGAAACATCTATATATATCTAAAACTATATCTAAAAGGCTTAATGATAAATAAAACCAACAACATAATTAAATCTAAATAAGGGAAATATATCTAAAAGTCTTAAGTGGATAAATCTTCTTCTTCCATGATGTATCTTGATAGATCGGATAGAACTATGCAATCTTCGGCCCCAAGGAATCCCAATCCGAGTAGGATAGATCAAAATGCGTTACGCGGCTTCTGAAGGCTTCCTCGATCTCGAGTAAGGCTACTCGATCTCGAGTAGAAGTGTTGGTCGACTGGCTGGCTCGGCGTCTCGGGTTGCTGGTGCTCGACTGGCTCGGATAGGGCTCCTGGGCGTCGTCGATCTCGAGTACCCTTACTCGATCTCGAGTAAAGGTGGCTCGTCACCTAGGTCTTCTCGGTAGCGTCGGGTAGATCTTCTCGATGTGCTCGGTCATGGCTCCTCGGCTTTGTCGACATCGGGTAACAGTCCTCGATCTCGAGGAAGATGTCCGGGCATGGTCGGGTAGTCTCTCCTCGGCATCCTCGGGTGGCCTTCTCGACTCATGGTTGTCTGTGAAGCTTTGTCGACATCGAGTAATGGCACTCGATCTCGAGTAGGTTGCTGGAGCCGGGTTATTCGTCTTCGGCTTCCCGACATGATCCTCCTCGATCCTGGCAGGAGTCTAGACATGGCGTGTCGAGATCGACTAAGGCTTGTCGATGTCGAGTAGCTTTGAGCTCCGGTTCTTGCTTCTTGATTTTCTCCCGAAATGGTTCCATATTCTGTAATATTAAACAGAAACTTATGTAGATCTCCATTTCTGACAAATAAGCATATACTACATAAATTCGACATATTCCCAACCCGAAATATGCAAAATGTATAGAATATGGAACTAAAATATGCATACAGACATGGCTACTTTAGAGACATCAAATCACCCCATACTTAGACTTGCTTGTCCTCAAGCAATAACCAAACAATAACCAAGACATACAACACATCCTTCAAGTCTTCGCCCTTTGTCAAAAGCAACATCTTAGTTTGTAGCAATGTAAGACAAGTGAATTTAACGTCATCACACATATATGAGCGATCCATAAGCATAGGCAATATAAATCCAACCTTATAGGAGTAATGTGTTTACACTCAGCTCTCAATGTGTTTAGGCTATGAAGATCAACTCTCAACTCGATTCCATATACAATCTCATAAACGTTGTAATTTAAATATGAATCCACTTCGCAACCAATTATGAAAATGCAACAAGAATTATCAGGAGGACTTCGCTCAATAGAAGTCTTCAAAGAAGATTCCATTCGGCGGGGTTGTAATGAGGCTTGGTAATAAATATAAGGGTATGGAATTATTTGGCCATGTGGTGCTTAATATAATTCGGGAATCAAGACTCCTAAATCTCCAACACAACCAAACCATAACTTCTCAGTCATATGCATTAATCAAACTCTCCCACTTTATCTCAATGAAACATGTAACCTTTCAAACTTTCTCAACCTCTCCAAAGTATGTATCTTCCGAAATAATGAAAGAAATAAGGTAAATTTGGCTCATGCACTTTATTCATAAATATATATACTTTTTTTTTCTCTTTTTTTATCGAATTTTTTTTTTGAAACGAAAATAAATAAAATAATACTAATGCTAGTGCATTTATATGGTGAGCCAAAAGTCCTTTTCCATAATATGCATAGCAAGATAAAAATTTAAAACCAACCCATATCTCAATAAATTCCACAATCCTTCCTACTTGAAATGCAACATAAGCTCCTTTTTTCCACAAACCATTCTTTCAACCAACTCTAAGTCTTAATTCCCAAATGGGGGTCAGGCTCAATTTGGCTAAGGATAATTTTGTGGAGTTTATAATAAAAGTCTCAGGCTAATGTTCTGGCTTCAAGCAGTGATAATGCAGGGTAGGTAAAGAGAGGATAAAATTGGCTCATGCACTTTATTCATAAATATATATACTTTTTTTTTTCTCTTCTTTTTTCGATTTTTTTTTAAACGAAAATAAATAAAATAATGCTAATGCTAGTGCATTTATATGGTGAGCCAAAAGTCCTTTTACATAATATGTAGTTGACTTCGAGCTTTTCCTCCTTTCTCAGAACTGCTGTAAATTGCTTCGATTTCTGCAAAATTAAACAAAAACTGGTGTAGATTCCATAATTTGGCAAATAAGCATAAACTAAATAGATTCTGTAATATTTTAGCCCAAATGTATAAAATGCATGCATAAAATGATATAAAAGTAACTATAAAACATGGCGAATTAGGCTCACAATAAACACCCCATACTTAAGCTTGTTTGTCCTCAAGCAATACTTTTAATTGTCATTCAGAGGAAGAAATCAAGACTCTCAACATATTAGATTCATTCTCATATAACCCTACAATCAATTACCATCCTCAAAAAGGTACTAATGTCACAAATCCATTCATGTGCAATAAAAACAACATCCACTCACAAAAGGAGGGTTATGCAAAAACAATTCATGTGACAAAGCATTAATAATCAAGAGGCTTTTAATTTAAGCTCAAATAAGGAGTAGATTGGTAAAAGGCTAAAGGTGGGATATTTTTGGCCATGTGGTGCTAATGATCCGGGGAAATGGAGTACTTTCCAAACTTTCATACCACATTCATTCTTTCTTTTAATTTCTCACCTTTCTCTCATCGCTCATTGCTTTTTTTCAATATAATGCTTTTACCTCTCTAACCTCAGCATTGCCTTCTCGCGAGTCGCAAAAATGGGTGTCATGAATGGCCCCGGATACTTAGTGCTTTGGACTCCTCACCTGTGTGTCCCATCTCGCCGAACTATTATCTCAACGAGCAGGGTCGATCTACCTTTATCTCTGGAGGTGATCGATTTTTTTCTTACTCGTTAAATTTTCCATATATTTCAAATAATTTCCTACCAAACTCCAATAATGATATATAACAACACAATAACCATATAATAATCTCCATAATGTAGCTTTCATTCTCAACATAATCTCCGGATGGAAATAAGGTAAAGAATGGGCAATATTTAGATCATGTGGAGCATAATATGAAATCAGGCATAAATATGGCTTTTGTGATACATAAGGATAGGTAAGGCTAGGATATAACAATATGAGAATTATGGAAATATAAAGTCCTCCATCCTTTTATTATGCAACATGTCAAAAGCAACATCAAATTTTACCTCATTTCATGGTATTCAATAAAAATGTCCACTTCATTGTGACTTCCCTTTACTAGGCAATTTCATGCTATATCTCTAATCAATCCAATTTTGCATCGTCGAGTTCAATATTAAACTTCCATGACATTAATAAAAATTTTCAATGGGGTTGATTTTTCTTTAAAGTCTGGAAAACATGCATATAAGCACATAAATCAATAATGAATTCCAAAATAGCCATGTATAAGCAATTCAAGAAATAAACTTTTAAAATGCACACATAATGTCAAATATATCAAATATGCACAAAGTAAGCCCTTCCCCCACCCCATACTTAAACATTACAGTGTCCTCACTATATAAAAAATAAGGGTAAAGAAAGAAACTTACTAGACAGGTGTGCAGGATGTCAAAAATCAAGTGTAATGTTGCTGCAGAGCTGGTCGACATCGACATGGGCTGGTCGATTTCAAGGAAGTTGGTCGATGTCGACCAAGGTTACTCGAGATCGAGTAAGGTGATGCCTCCAGGGTGGTTTTCCTCGACCACATGCTCATTTTTGCTCGAGATGTTTGGTCAATTTCGAGTATATTACTCGACGTCGAGTAAGTCTGCATCTTCTTCTTCCTACAAGATTCGTTAGACGGAAAATATCCACAATAGAAAAACTTAAAATAATGTCCAAAACAAAAAACCCAAATTCACTCAAGAAAGCATAGGGATTTTTTATTAACATAAACATGTAAAGAGAGGATAAAATTGACTTAAAAGGTGCCTCCATCATTTAATTCTCATTAACATAAACATATAAATGCATTGGCTTTGAATAACTATCACAATATTTAGAGATGCATAGGAAGAGTAAATACACTCAAGAAAGAAGAGGGATTTTTAATGTTCTCCCTATAAGGCCAAAATTCTCACTAGGACAATTTTTGTTGAATTTTAACCTTTAGTTTAGAATCATATGTGCTCAACTTCATCACAAGTTCACAATCCACATAAAACAATTTCGAGGACTTAGGCTAAACCTTCCAAACATGCCACAGGATTTATATGATCAAGTCAATCATTATTTATCATCATAGGACATCTAAGTTAGGGTATAAAAACTAAAACAATGCAAAAAATTTAAACATGCATTTTTTTCTTTTTTCGACATTATATATATATTTTTTTATTTTTTATGTAACTAAAAAGACAAGACTAAAGTATGACAAAAATGCATAAAACTTTAAACATGAATGCATAACCTAAAAATTAAAATTTCACCATGTAAAACCAAAAGCAAGACTAAAACATATAATAATGAAAATAAAAGCAAGACTAAAACATATAATAATGAAAATGAGCCCTTCCCCCACCCCATACTTAAAATATACAGTGTCCCCACTGTATAAAACTTAAATAACAACAAGAGTAAAGGAAAGAACTCACATGATAACATATCAAGGAGGGCGAACCAGTGCAGTTTGAGTAGATATGCTTGTCGATCTCGAGTACAGGGTACTCGATCTCGAGGAGCTTCGTCTGCGTCCAGTGGCTTCTGAAGTCGAGGAGCTTCTGGTGGCTTAGTCGATATCGAGTTAGCCTACTCAACATCGATGAGTTTCTGGGCTGCTTCTCCTTGTCGTCGTCGACTTGGCCTTCGTCGATTCTGACTGTTTTTCAGGGACTTCTTTATTCCACTTTTCGCGATCCTTATATGCTTGCCGACCTAAAAGCGTTAGATTGCACACAAAAACAAGACTATCCACATGAAGTATTCTAAAAGACATAAAACTAAAACCAAAAAACCAAAAACCAAAAAGTTCAAAAGTCCCAAAATTCATAAAGTTTTATATACATGCTCTAGATTTTAGAGTCGCTAGGCCGACTTCTCCGTTTGCGCTCAAGGACCATTAGTGCGGGGCCCGCTCATGCTTGCCCCTTCTCCTGGATCATCTAGGTCCTGATGGTAGTATGCAAGTTGAGCTGACAGGTGGTTGCTTGCATCATCTCCCTTCTCTTTCTTCTTCTTCCTTCTAGCTTTTAGCTTTCGCAGATTCTCTCGCCACGGGGCCTTACCTCCCCTTAAATTATTGATAAATTTCTTTATGGACTGAGGGGGAGTAGAATTCATACCTGAGCTTACCTTTTCGGACCCAAAATAGAAATCTTTGGGCTTGGGGCTAGTCGATGTCGAGTACTGTTGGTGGAGATCGAGTACAGGGACCCCATACTTAGGCTCTAGGCAAGTCTGTGGCTCAACAGAGGAAGTCGACATCGACAAAGTCTTGTCGAGATCGAGTAGAACCCTTTTCGAGATCGAGTTGCTCTTGTCGACCTCGAGTACAGTGTTGGCGTTTTCCTCCGCTGTTTGCTGGGTCCCGTGGTTGCTGATGCATTTCACCTCTAGCCATGAAATTTCCTCCTTTACAGGGCCAAAAGAGAAATCTAAAACCTCATTGCCTATGGTGAAGGTGAGCGATCGATTCTGGACACTAATTCTGGCATATACAGTAGCTAAGAATGGTCTACCAAGAATAATAGGTCTAGTAGGATCTTCAGCACAGTCTATGATAAGGAAATCTGCTTGAACAAAGAATTTACCAACCTGGACGGGGACATTCTCAACTATACCTATAGGGATGACCACTGTATTGTTCACCATGTATAGTTTGGCATGTAACGGCCCGGGATTATGATTCCCGAGTTACGTTTCGAGGGATGAAACCCCTCGTTAGGACCTTGCGCTCCGAGTACAGGTTGAAGGTTTCAAAACCTACTTTAATGTTTTCAAAGGGGGATTTCATACCCAAAATCGAAGGGATCGTTGGAATCCCCGGGGAAGTCCCCTGTACCTGTCGTAAGTCTAAGCGTGGAAATCAGAAATCATGCGACTAGCGAAAACAAGTGTAATACAAGAGGGTGCCACAACAGAGCCGGGTCAAAACGGAGTCTAAAGTGTAAATCCAAAAATATAATCAGAGTCTGGTGAAGTCTATAACTCCAGCGCTCACTCTCCGCCGACAAAATGACCTGCGCAATAAGCAAAGAGCACCGATAGGATGAACATAAATAATACCTAAAAAAAATTGATATGGGGCGGGATCAGATCGATGCCCACTTTAGCTCTGCATCCCAACCATAAGCACACATATACGCTATACCTAATAAAGATGCTTCTAGATGCATGGCGGAATATTAACACACTAACATGCTCCTAAGATCAAGTACATAATAATAATAAGGCCTTAGCACAGAATACCAAGTGGTATATCCCTCTCCTACCTCCACCCCCTTCCGAAAGGGCGGAGACTGGCCAGCTCGTGAATGCATTCCATCATAATTGGGCGGCACGCATGCCTAACCCGTTCCACAATAAAGCCCGCAGGCATCTCATAATATAAGGAAGTGCATGACTCGATTGACTCAGGACGGGACCCGATGAGACTAGGTCGTCCTATAACCCTAGCAATGACTCTAGTTACTTCACAGATAACGGCCGTTCTGTTTACATACGCATAAAGAAATAGAATGCTCAATGGTCGATGCAACCTAGCATGGCACTACATGGCATGCTGATCATGAATGCAAGCACCTAGTATATCATGCACCTAAAGCAGGGAATAGCTCTATTCAATCTGAGTAAGCTCCGAAGAGACTTACCTGGTATCGCAGAACAGCAAAAGGCAATCAACCAGGCATTATGAAATCCGACACGTCACAGATGGTCACCTAACAAGTATAAGCACATCAATGAGTCTACCTCTAAAGCACACAAAGCATAGAATTATCACACACACAACTTCACAACTTAACATAATAACCATCACATCATCATTTTCATAATATCCACCTTATCTCGTAATCTATCATCTCAATATCTCACAACCATACTCAATATAATTCTCCAATTCATCAACTTAAGATAATTCCAATTCATACTTAACCAATTTGCATGCTATCATCTCACAATCTTACTTAGCATATAATTGCACATCTTCAACATAATCATATAACATTTAACCACAATTAATAAATCACCACAATATTATATCTTAAATCTCAAAACAACATTTTATATCTTAATCCCAATAATTTTACATACTACTTCTAACATCATTTTATTCTAACATCTTTATAAAATATCTATAAAATCCCAACAATATTCATTTAATCAAAACATCCCTTTTTAAATTACTAACCCAACCTTAATTTATTTAAATTACCAAAACACACCTTCTTATTTTATAAAATCCAAACCGGCCCCTTTGTTTTAAATCAACCCCAAACCGAGCCCTTATTTTGTTAAACCCAAAGTCGAGTTTTCAGACAAAAATTAGGCCCAAAACCGGTTTTGTTTTAAAAGGAAAAAGGCCCAACATTCCCCTTTTAAAATACCAAACTCGGTCCAAAAAAAAATTAGGCCCAATGGCTCCACATTCATTTCTTTCTTTCAATTCAAACCGAGCTGGGGATTCTAAAAGAAAAGAATGGGGCCCAGGTGAGGTGGCGCTGATTTGGTGGGCTGGCCCACAAGTCTTCTTCCTCCCCATTTTGTTTGAAAGAAACAGAGAACAAGCCTCCATTTTTGGTTGCCCAGAACCGACGGAAAGGAGGAGGAAATGAGGGACCTCCGGCGGCGGCGCTCCGGAAATCCGGCCACCCAGCCTCGCCGGCCACCCCGACAGACACGCCCGAGACAAGAAGGAAGGGAAGAAGAAGGAAGAGAGAAGGCTCACCGAGGGGTTCGACGTCGGAAAGCTCGGAGCTCCGGGGAGGCTGTCCGGGCTGCGTTGGGACTCGTCGGAAGCTCGAGGAAGCTCGCCAGGCCCTGGATTGAAGGTTTGAATCATCAAGACGGATCCTTGCTTGATTTGAAGGTGAAGGAGAGAAGAGGGGGGGGGGGGGGGGGGGCGGAGCTTACCGTTCGGAATGAGGGAGCAGAGAGGGAGAGAGGCGGCGGTGCTCCGGGGTGCTGGCGACGGAGGCGTGATGGTGGAGGTGTGGTGGCGTGGTGGAGGTGGCGTGGTGGAGGTGGCGGTGGAGCTCAAAGCAACGGTTTTGGGCTTGTCTGACAGTGAATGCCGAGAGAGAGGAGAGAAGGGTAGCAAGTGTGGATGGGCTGATTTTTCAATGGTCAAATTGCAACAAAAGAGGTCTGATTTTTTTTGTGAAGAGTAATGTGTTGTTTGTTTGCTAAAATAAGTAAAACCAAGTAGAGAGGGAGGGAAGGTGAGGATAAGATTTTCCCAAATTGGAATAGGGTGAGTTGGATGGATAAGGATTCGGAATATGACGGAATTGAGATCTCGGGTCGGGAATTTAAATTTCCGCTGATTGGTCGTTCAAAACTCGAAATGAAAGACGGAATTGATATTTAAATCGAAAAATTGGGCCGGAATTTATTTTTAAATTCATTTTGATTTTCTTTTTCCGATAATTAATATTAAAAAAAATCCGAGCCTTTACATGGCATCCATAGGCTCTATGCATCCTATTTTTACTTTCCGCCAGATGGATAAAGGCATGATGCTCACACTTGCTCCTAAATCACACAGAGACTCATATTTATATTGTCCAAAACCCACAGTAATAGAAAACTTACCAGGGTCAGGTCTCTTTTCATGGAAGTGGAGTACTTTGCATTTGCCTGCGATCTCTGAGATGGATCGCTTCTTACTTAGGATTTCTTTATGAAATTTAACATATCCAGGCATCTCTTGCAAGGCTTCTGTAAAAGGAATAGAGATATTCAGTTCTTGCATCATATTAACAAATCTGGTAAACCTACCTGTAGTGGGATCTTTCTGTGCCTTGGAAGGGAAAGGCAGTGGCTTTTTCTGCTTCGGAGCCAGATCAAACGTTGAAGGTGTTGCAGAGTCATCGACGTCGGCTTCCTGGTCCTCGATCTCAACTAGAGGCTAATCGAGATCGACTTGGGTGGTCGATTTCGACTTGCTGGGCTGCGCAGTAGAGTCCGAGCTCAGCTTCTGGTCCGTGTCGAGCAGATTTTTATCGAGGTCGAGTAGAGTCTCCTCGAGATCGAGTTGCTTCTCTGCCTTGTCTTGCTGTTTCCCGACCTCTGGCTCGTGTAATTGATGCCCACTTCTGAGTTTGATAGCTGCGACGTGTCCGGTCTTCCCTTTAGGATTTGGTTCTGTTTGCCCCGGGAGTTGTCCGGATGGTCGTGGGATCTGTGCAGCGATTTGACCCATCTGAGTCTCTATTCCCCTTTTCCAGATGTCCAGTTCTCCAAATTTTGCAGTGATGTTCTGGAACTGGTTGTTGATGGTGCCCTGATTCCGACGCATCTCCTCAAGCATGAGTTGCAGATCATCCTTCTTTTGATTCCTTTCTGGATGTCCTGGAGCTCTGTAGGGTGGCGGGTTACTAGGAGGACCTTGGTTCCACTGTGGTTGATAAAACCTTTGATCTCCCATGTAGCGATTTGGACCCCCAGCGTAGGCTGCCTCTTCATGTGTCTCTGCCATTCTGACTTGCTCAGTGTGTGGGCACTCAGTAGTAGTGTGCCGCTGTGATCCGCATTCGATGCAAGGCTGATTGACAGACAAATATTTGACTTGCTTGAGGAGCTTGCGATTCTGGTCTCTATAGAACTGCTCCCTGACATCTGGGTCAATCTCCTTTGCTGGCTCATAGAGTGGCATAGATGTTGCTGGCCTGGCATAGGAGTTCTCCTCATAGTTCGCAGTAGACCCATATTTGTTGTCATAATTGGTGAGCTTGTGTAGCACACCCCAGGTGTCAATTGGCGGCATCGTCAGATACTCATAGCGAGTATCTGGCGTAGGGTGGCTGTCCATGAGTAAGGCAAGATCGCAGCAGTTCTTTGTAGCGTTCACATGCCTTTGCCAGCGGTTCCCCTTGCTTCTGTTTGAAGGCGGTGATTTTCTGGCGGAGGAGTGCTTTCTTGGCGGGTGGGAAGAATTTATTCAGAAATTCTTGCTCTACTTGGGCCTATGTTGTGAGTGATCTTGGTTTCATCCCTTCAAGCCACTTCAGTGCAGGCCCAGCAAGAGACCAGCGAAAAGCTTTCATCTTGACATATTCCAAAGTTGTACCTTCGGCAAGAGTACGACACATGTCAGAAAAATTGATAATATGTTCAAGAGGACACTCATTAAATTTGCCATAAAAAGCATTATTTTTAAGTTCTATAAGAAATTGAGTGCGAATTTCAAAAGAGTTATCAGGGATTAGAATCGCCGATTCAGGCACGACGAGCGTTGGATGCATATAATCCTCTGCAGTGGTTGGGAATTGGGCAAGCTCAGCTTCTTCTTGCCTTGCGCGCTCAGCTTCTTGTTCCCTCGCTGCCTTTTCAGCAGCGATAGTAGTATCCTTTGCGGCTAGTTCCCTTGTAAGCCTTGCGATCAGCTGTTCTTGCATCTCAACAGCCGCCATGGCTCTTTGTAGTTTAGCTCTGATGTGTAGAAGGCATTCTGGTTCGTCTAAGCCGTCAAACTCAGGTGGTTGACTAGAACGGCGCATAAACCTGAAAGGTAACTCAAAGTAGATGTGAGATTCAACTACCTAAGGCACGAATGATAGCTTCCCCAACAACGACGCCAATTTGTTGTAAGGAGGAAATTGAGTATGCAAAATAGAATGTAAATAAACTAAGGCAAACCAGATTTCGTACCTTGCAAATAATTACAAGACCTCCTCCTGATGTAGCAGCGGAAAGTCAGGATCAATCCACGAGGAAGCGTGTCAGCGGATCCTAGGCAGCGGAAAAATCTCACAGAAATCGACAACAGTAGTCCTAGATCTCGAGTACAGCAACTCGACAGAAGATCGGACAATCGAACACAGCGCAGCAACTCTCGGCAAAGGCTACTCGATCTCAACAAAGGGCTACTCGAGATCGAGTAAAGTCCTCGTCGACGTCGGCTTGTCTTGGTCGAGTACCTGCACACAGAAGCTACAGCGACCTGGGTCGAAGATCAGTAGTCGAGATCGAGTTGTGCTATTCGATCTCGAGGAAGACAGAGAATAAAAATGAAATAAAGTAAATGCAAAGGCTTTGGGGATTCAAACTAAACTGTATGAAAAAGGGCTTCCAAGATTGGGGTTTGCAACAACGATAACCAAGCATGCATAAGGCAAGAATAAAACAGATAATCATGTGAATCGCATCAAATGACTAAGCTTTCGCCTTTTCCAACAATTAGACAACCCTTTCAAGAAACCCTAATTGTCTCTACTAATTTTATGTTTACAATCCAAGTTGTTAGGATGGACCTCCATTAGATGGGTAATAAACACATAACAAGTAGCAGATGCTCAAAATATGATAAAAGTCGGATCTTTACCTCAAACGCGCATGGCTATCGTCGGGCTCGCCCCAACCCTAGAAGTGGGTGGACTACTCGCGCTCCATCGTAACCTTAGACATTGATGTATGAAAAGAAACTTGCATTAAACTAAATTCAAAGCCTTTACAATCCCGGCAATCCAACTCTCGTTGAATGCCAAAACCCTAAAACCTTCGAACTCCTAAATTTCTCTGTGACCTACTTCTCTACTTCTGTATTGAATGAATAAAACTCAGCCCCATGGGCTTTATTTATAGGCTTCTAAACCTTGCTACTCAAAGATTGAAACATCTATCTATATCTAAAACTATATCTAAAAGACTTAATGATAAATAAAAACAACAACATAATTAAATCTAAATAAGGGAAATATATCTAAAAGTCTTAAGTGGATAAATCTTCTTCTTCCATGATGTATCTTGATAGATCGGATAGAACTATGCAATCTTCGGCCCCAGGGAATCCCAATCCGAGTAGGATAGATCAAAACGCTTTACGCGACTTTTGGAGGCTTCCTCGATCTCGAGTAAGGCTACTCGATCTCGAGTAGAAGTGTTGGTCAACTGGCTGGCTCGGCGTCTCGGGTTGCTGGTGCTCGATTGGCTCGGATAGGGCTCCTAGGCGTCGTCGATCTCGAGTAAAGGTGGCTCGTCGCCTAGGTCTTCTCGGTAGCGTCGGGTAGATCTTCTCGATGTGCTCGGTCATGGCTCCTCGGCTTTGTCAACATCGGGTAACAGTCCTCGATCTCGAGGAAGATGTCCGGGCATGGTCGGGTAGTCTCTCCTCGGCATCCTCGGGTGGCCTTCTCGACTCATGGTTGTCTGTGAAGCTTTGTCGATATCGAGTAATGGCACTCGATCTCGAGTAGGTTGCTGGAGCCGGGTTGTTCGTCTTCGGCTTCCCGACATGATCCTCCTCGATCCTGGCAGGAGTCTAGACATGGCGTGTCGAGATCGACTAAGGCTTGTCGATGTCGAGTAGCTTTGAGCTCCGGTTCTTGCTTCTTGATTTTCTCCCGAAATGGTTCCATATTCTGTAATATTAAACAGAAACTTATGTAGATCTCCATTTCTGACAAATAAGCATATACTACATAAATTCGACATATTCCCAACCCGAAATATGCAAAATGTATAGAATATGGAACTAAAATATGCATATAGACATGGCTACTTTAGAGACATCAAATCACCCCATACTTAGACTTGCTTGTCCTCAAGCAATAACCAAACAATAACCAAGACCTACAACACATCCTTCAAGTCTTCGCCCTTTGTCAAAAGCAACATCTTAGTTTGTAGCAATGTAAGACAAGTGAATTTAACGTCATCACACATATATGAGCGATCCATAGGCATAGGCAATATAAATCTAACCTTACAGGAGTAATGTGTTTACACTCAGCTCTCAATGTGTTTAGGCTATGAAGATCAACTCTCATCTCGATTCCATATACAATCTCATAAACGTTGTAATTTAAATATGAATCCACTTCGCAACCAATTATGAAAATGCAACAAGAATTATCAAGAGGACTTCGCTCAATAGAAATCTTCAAAGAAGATTCCATTCAGCGGGGTTATAATGGGGCTTGGTAATAAATATGAGGGTATGGAATTATTTGGCATGTGGTGCTTAATATAATTCGGGAATCAAGACTCCTAAATCTCCAACACAACCAAATCATAACTTCTCAGTCATATGCATTAATCAAACTCTCCCACTTTATCTCAATGAAGCATGTAACCTTTCAAACTTTCTCAACCTCTCCAAAGTATGTATCTTCCGAAATAATGAAAGAAATAAGGTAAATTTGGCTCATGCACTTTATTCATAAATATATGTACTTTTTTTTTTCTCTTCTTTTTTCGAATTTTTTTTTTGAAACGAAAATAAATAAAATAATACTAATGCTAGTGCATTTATATGGTGAGCCAAAAGTCCTTTTCCATAATATGCATAGCAAGATAAAAATTTAAAACCAACCCATATCTCAATAAATTCCAGAATCCTTCCTATTTGAAATGCAACATAAGCTCCTTTTTTCCACAAACCATTCTTTCAACCAACTCTAAGTCTTAATTCTCAAATGGGGGTCAGGCTCAATTTGGCTAAGGATAATTTTGTGGAGTTTATAATAAAAGTCTCAGGCTAATGTTCTGGCTTCAAGCAGTGATAATGCAGGGTAGGTAAAGAGAGGATAAAATTGGCTCATGCACTTTATTCATAAATATATATACTTTTTTTTTTCTCTTCTTTTTTCAATTTTTTTTTTTGAAACGAAAATAAATAAAATAATACTAATGCTAGTGCATTTATATGGTGAGCCAAAAGTCCTTTTACATAATATGTAGTTGACTTCGAGCTTTTCCTCCTTTCTCAGAACTGCTGTAAATTGCTTCGATTTTTTCGAAATTAAACAAAAACTGGTGTAGATTCCATAATTTGGCAAATAAGCATAAACTAAATAGATTCTATAATATTCTATCCCAAATGTATAAAATGCATGCATAAAATGATATAAAAGTAACTATAAAACCTGGCGAATTAGGCTCACAACAAACACCCCATACTTAAGCTTGCTTGTCCTCAAGCAATACTTTTAATTGTCATTCAGAGGAAGAAATCAAGACTCTCAACATATTAGATTCATTCTCATATAACCCTACAATCAATTACCATCCTCAAAAAGGTACTAATGTCACAAATCCATTCATGTGCAATAAAAACAACATCTACTCACAAAAGGAGGGTTATGCAAAAACAATTCATGTGACAAAGCATTAATAATCAAGAGGCTTTTAATTTAAGCTCAAATAAGGAGTAGATTGGTAAAAGGCTAAAGGTGGGATATTTTTGGCCATGTGGTGCTAATGATCCGGGGAAATGGAGTACTTTCCAAACTTTCATACCACATTCCTTCTTTCTTTTAATTTCTCACCTTTCTCTCATCGCTCATTGCTTTTTTTCAATATAATGCTTTTACCTCTCTAACCTAAGCACTGCCTTCTCGCGAGTCGCAAAAATGGGTGTCATGAAGGGCCCCGGATACTTAGTGCTTTGGACTTCTCACCTGTGTGTCCCATCTCGCCGAACTATTATCTCAACGAGCAGGGTCGATCTACCTTTATCTCTGGAGGTGATCGATTTTTTTCTTACTCGTTAAATTTTCCATATATTTCAAATAATTTCCTACCAAACTCCAATAATGATATATAACAACACAATAACCATATAATAATCTCCATAATGTAGCTTTCATTCTCAACATAATCTCCGAATGGAAATAAGGTAAAGAATGGGCAATATTTAGATCATGTGGAGCATAACATGAAATCAGGCATAAATATGGCTTTTGTGATACATAAGGATAGGTAAGGCTAGGATATAACAATATGAGCATTATGGAAATATAAAGTCCTCCATCCTTTTATTATGCAACATGTCAAAAGCAACATCAAATTTTACCTCATTTCATGGTATTCAATAAAAATGTCCACTTCATTGTGACTTTCCTTTACTAGGCAATTTCATGCTATATCTCTAATGAGTCCAATTTTGCATCGTCGAGTTCAATATTAAACTTCCATGACATTAATAAAAAAATTTCAATGGGGTTGATTTTTCTTTAAAGTTTGGAAAACATGCATAGAAGCACATAAATCAATAATGAATTCCAAAATAGCCATGTATAAGCAATTCAAGAAATAAACTTTTAAAATGCACACATAATGTCAAATATATCAAATATGCACAAAGTAAGCCCTTCCCCCACCCCATACTTAAACATTACAGTGTCCTCACTATATAAAAAATAAGGGTAAGGAAAGAAACTTACTAGATAGGTGTGCAGGATGTCAAAAATCAAGTGTAATGTTGCTGCAGAGCTGGTCGACATCGACATGGGCTGGTCGATTTCGAGGAAGTTGGTCGATGTCGACCAAGGTTACTCGAGATCGAGTAAGGTGATGCCTCCAGGGTGGTTTTCCTCGACCACATGCTCATTTTTGCTCGAGATGTTTGGTCAATTTCGAGTATATTACTCGACGTCGAGTAAGTCTGCAGCTTCTTCTTCCTACAAGATTCGTTAGACGGAAAATATCCACAATAGAAAAACTTAAAATAATGTCCAAAACAAAAAACCAAAAGCAACAATGTCCAAAAATCCCAAAAAAATAAATGTCTATTTACAAGCTTTAGATTATATAGTCGCTACAAGCTCTAGATTACAAACTTAAAATAATGTCCAAAACAAAAAACCAAAAGCAACAATGTCAAAAAATCCCAAAAAAATCCTGCATAATCACACATACCAAGGCAAACCTCTCCCATGTATAGATAAATCATTAATGTAAATAGGAGAAGAAAGATCCATACATTGGCTTACCTTCGCAGAATCGGATTTTGGGACCTCAGATTCTACTCGACATAGAGCAAGATTACTCGAAATCGAAGAGTTTCCTTCTTCTGGTGGGCTACTATTCGAGGGAGGAGAAGTCGACGAAGAAGGATTTTGGTCGACTTCGAACAATTTGGTCGATGTCGAGTTGTCCTCGGCTTTGAGTTGTCTGCCTGACGCTGCTGCTGTTGGTGGAGTGCTTTGATTTTGGTCGACGTCGGCCAAGTTACTCGACGTCGAGTAACTCTGGTCGACTTCAACCCCATACTTGAATCCTATCAAGGCATCCGAAAAGAAGTTAGTCGACGTTGACTTACCTTGGTCGATGTAGAGCAGATCCTCTCTGTTGTCGTTCAGGATGGCCATGATCTCTTCCACCTGGGCTTCCATATCTCTTTTTTCTAGCTCTTCGGGAGTCATATTTCTTACCTTAGGCTCCCCACAAGTAATGTAACCAGCTGATATAGACTTTACCTCTTCCATGGGACCTGTATGCCTTTCAGTTTTATTAAAAGAATACTCGATTACCTCATCGCTGATGTTGAAACTCAGCACTCCCTTTCTTACGCTTATGTTGGCATCCATCGTCGCCAAGAAGGGCCTTCCTAGAATGATTGGACAAGCAGGGTCCTCCGCCATATCAATAACTAAGAAATCAGCAGGGACGAAGAATTTACCTACTTGTACTGACACATTGTCCACCATGCCTGTTGGGATGACCACCTTGTTGTTTGCCATGTATAGCTTTGCATCCACGGGCTCTAAGGCACCTATCTTAATCTTGGACCATATTGATAGAGGCATTATACTTACACTAACTCCAAGATCACATAAAGCATTAAATTTGTATTGACCAAATCCGATGGTTATAGCAAACTTACCTGGATCTGGCCTTTTCTCTAGTACGTCCATTTGGCTGCACTCTTTTGCGATGTCAGCCATTGATCGCTTTTTTCTTAGAATCTCCTTTAGGAACTTGACGTATAATGGCATTTCATTAAGAGCTTCCGTGAAAGGTATGGTGACATTGAGCCTCTGAAGCATCTTGATGAAGCGTTGAAATTTCTTCTCTGCTGGATCCTTTGGAGATTTTGTCAGGAAAGGCAGCTTTTTCTTCGTCGAAGATGCAGAAGACTGGTCGACAGGGACAGAAGGCTAGTCGACATCGACTACAGGTTGGTCGACATCGAGTTGGTGCTGGTCGACATCGACTACAGTAGTTGACCTTGGGTTGGGCGCAGAGTTCTGGTCGACATCGAGTTTCTGCTGGTCGATGTCGAGTAGGTTTTGGTCGACATCAAGTTGCTTGGTTGACGTCGAGTTGTCTACTGCGTCCTTCTCCTTGGTATCCTGATCGGTTGTTTGCATGTGTCGCTCACTCCTTAGATTCATTGCTGCTACTTGCCCCGCAGATTTGCCCTTAGGATTGGGCTCAGAAGATCCAAGGAGCGTACCTGACTGTCTGGGGACGCCTGCTGCTAGCTGGCCAATCTACGTGTCAATCGATTTCTTCCAGATATTGATTTCTCCAAGCCTAGCGTTGACACCATGTATCTGAGTATAGACTGAATTGAAGGACTACTTGGTGTCTGAATGGTTCCTCCGCATTTCCTCAAGGATGGTCTGTAGGTCATCCTTCTTCTGGTCCTTTTCCGGATGTCCTAGAGCTCGGTATGGCGGGGGGTTCCTAGGGGAACCTTGGTTCCATTGTGGTTGATAAAACCTTTAGTCCCCCATATAAAGATTTGGACCCCTGCATAAACTACCTCTTCGTGGGTTTCTGCCATCCTGACTTGCTATGCGTGTGGGCACTCAGTAGTGGTGTGCCGTATTCGATGTAGGGCTGGTTGACAGAAAGATACTTGACTTACTTGAGGAGCTTGCGATTCTGATCTCCGTAGTACTGCTTCTTGACATCTGGGTCAATCTCTTTAGAAGGCTCATAGATGGGCATGGATTGGGCTGGCCTGACATAAGCATTCTCATACACTACTAGAATTTGTAATTAGACATCATGTGATTTAAGTCTGTAAAAAAGAACAACAGATGTTAAATTCATCTATTATATCAATAATTTTTTTAATGATGTTAAAAAATATTTAGACAATTGTAAAATTTTCTAACAGATGTGAAATTGTTTGTTCTTAAAAAAATTAAAACACGTGCGGGTTTAAAATTTCTAAGTAAAATTGAGCGGGATTGAAGCATGAAGGAAAAAAATTGGAGGGCTTTCAAAATTGGGGGAAAATGATAACACTTACAAAATTTTCATCTCTCTCCAATAAAATATTTGAAGGGCTTTCAAAATTTGGGGAAAAATTAGAACACTTGGAAAATTTTCATCTCTCTCCACATTCACTTAGACCCCGATCTTCCTCTACTATCTCAATCACCTCCTTCCATTCCAGTTCCGCAGCGACCTTCCCCTGCTCCACGGCTTCACCAACCTTTGTCCACCTCCTCCTCTCTTCTCTGCTACAGCCTCTTCCACCGGTCACCACCTCCATCGCTGCTCTTCCTCTCTCTAGATCTGAAAACCAAACCTCCCCCGCCTCGCTCCCAAAATCCCTCACTTTCCCTCCAAATCTTAGAGGGTTTCTCCATTCGCTTCTTCCCTACCTCTTCCAGCAATGTCAATTTGAAATCTTGCATCCAATCGAAACCCTAGCCAGATCTGGAGTCCGATGGTTGTTTTCGTTGTCTTCTTTAGTGGTCATAGAAGACGACGGAAACCCTAGCCAGATCATGTCGAAGTCCGATGTTAAGAAAAGCATATGCAATTTGTATTGCACATATTGCAACAATGGCGTCCTTTGTACCTCCCGTGTTACCTCTCATGAAGACGAAGGTTATCAACTTTTGTGCTTTCAACTGCAAGGTCACTTGTCTTCTTTCAGTATTCTTAATCTCAACTTTATGCTTGCATTTTCTTGACTATCTCATTTGCTATGTGTGCAATTCTAGCATGAACACAAGGTTGGCTGTTTCGGATTCTGCCCCTTTACTGATCAAGTGAAATTTTTAGGATGGGTTTTCTTGAGTGTTTGATCTGGATCCCTTATTGATCTTCTGAATGTTCTTTTATTAGGGTAAACTAATCAAAACCACCTTGATTTAGTGCACATTGCACAAACCCATCCTTAAAATTAAGTGTTAAATCATAAAGATTGAAGTGGCTTAGATATCTAAAGATTGAATTGCCTTAATGGTTAAGTTTTAGGTTGATATAGTAATATAGTAATTAATTGAATTTAATAACCACCTTGTTTTAGTGCACATTGCACCTGATGTTCACTTTTCTTTGCATGTGTTAAGTTTTCCTAGTTAGTCTTTAGGTGATCTGATGGGCTGCAGTATTAAGCTCTCTTCTCAACAAAGGCTAGTTTGGTAATGATTTTATCTTCCCTCGTCTGCATCAGAGACATTATTAGCAGTTAGCACAGTCCTAGTATCAGATTTTGAGATGTTTATCTTATAAATAGGATTGTTAGTGAAGGTTCGATAAAGTAAAACAAAGTAATATAGAAATACTCTAGAAGGGGGTTGAATAGAATATGCCGATTTTTCGCAGATAATCTCAAGACTTTTGAAGCTATTGCAAAACCCTTTCAGATTAGATGTAATACTTCTTCTGGAAAACGTGAATCACAAAGTTAAACAATTCGAACCAAGTGTGGAAATAAGGTAAAACAGTAAATAAAGGACGCAATGAGTTGTTTGCGAGGTTCGGCACGAACTTGGCCTACGTCCCCGCCTAGGGTTCTTCCACAACCCTATGATTCAACCGGCTTTTATTGATTCACAAGACTTAGCATCCTAATAGCTCACCGAGAAGCATCTCTCCTATACAATTGCAATCTAGTCAACTCACGTTCCCTTGGAGTCCTAGACCAATTTAGAAGAGCCCCACCTCTCTCAGCTATCTAGTACAATCCTCTTACACTTAGTGAATCAATCGCCTAGTTTCCACTTCCCGAGTTACAAACTCTCGAGTATAACACTCACTCAAAATATATCCTATAAGCTCACTGTGTAACTCTCAAATGCTTTGAAACAAAATAACAGACTCTTAAGAACAAGCAGAGAGCACACGAAGAAGAGAGAAGTATGCTTGAAGACTGAGTGTGATGTAGAGCATTGATGTTGTAAGAGTTCTCCAACTTCCTTCTCTTCTTCATCTCCTTTATATAGTGAAGATCATCGGCGCCACTTGAGGAAGGAATCTTCTCCAACGGCTAGCTTGGATTGTGGCTTGTGGGTGGATCTTTGAGATCTTTTAAATTGGGAAACTCTGAAGCCACAACCTTTCCGATTTGATCTTCTAATCTTTTCGTCTTTGGAAGAAGATAATATTTGAAAAGCTTCCTGAAAAGTTAGTATAAAATATCTGAAAGTATATAATAATATATAATAATATTCGAGCATAATAACATAGAGAACAGGTTTTGTGTTTCATCAACACAGTTGTAGCTTCCAGACCTTTGACACAAACTGACTGTCACAGCCTTTGAAACTTATTCCGATTTGCATCATGGGAGTGGAGTTATCAATCTCCCCCTTGATGAAAGGCAAAACCTGTGCATCCCTGCAACTTAGTCAAACAGATATAATATAAGCAATATCGGACTAAGTACCTGCATGGGTTAGACGAATGTTGGATCATAATTTTAAAACATGAAATATCCAACAAAAACAAGCAAGGTCTTCCAAGACCTTTGAATCACAACAGTTTTAAAAAAGTCTAACACCAACACCAGATCATCTCCCCTTTTTTGTCTTTCATCAAAGGGAGGAGGTAAAACAGTCACCAAAAGTTTTGAAACAATTTTAAAAAACCAGCAATGTTTTAGATTCAGGGTTAGGGTAGGGTAGGATAGGGTAGGGTAGGGTTAAGCTTCATCGTCCAGAGCATCATCCGTGAGCAGCGACCTTAGACCTTGCAACAGCTTGGACACCCCGCTCATCTCCGTCATAAACTCCTTGTGCAGCTCCTTGATATCCAAGAGAACTTCCTCCAAGCCCAACTCCAGGTTATCCATGCACTCATCAATGGCTGAGGCAGTGGGAAGAGCTTTTGAGGGAGATGCAAGACTCCAAGTCCCTTGGGGGGACCGAGTGATGCCTATCTTCTCAAAGCTCTTGGAGTCGAACTTAACCATATGACGCCGTTGTTCTTCATTTTTGAAATCAATTCCAGAAGCTTTGAATATATGGGTTAAGATTGTGGCCAAGGGGAGGGGAGTTCCTTTTCTGGCCTTTCGAGTGTGAGCCATGGATCCTAGAATTGTATTGGCCAGATCAAGATCAATGCCATTCAGGATTCGGTATAGCAGGACCATGGCATTATCGGTTAGGAGAGAGCCATAGTTTATACGGGGTAAGAGGCAACGCATAATGATATTGAAAATAATTTTTGCCTCTAGGGTAAGGGATGAGTGGGTAAGCTGTTTTGAGGTGTTGTTGGATGCTTCGGGTAGGAGATATTTGGATCGGGCAAAGGTAATGCACTGTTCTTTTGTGGGGTTTTCAGGAGAGGTGGACAAGGGCTAGGTAGGCCAAGGAAATCAGCGAAGTCAATGGAGTTGAAAGAGATTCTAACTCCCTTGACGACTGATTCCAAAGACCAATCATCGACATTGTGTTTGGCTTTAAGATTAATGTAAAACAGACGAGTAAGTTGGGGATAATAAACATATTCAAGGTTGAGAAGGGTCCAGGCAGGGGATTGTTTGAGGAGAGAGATGCATGGCAGATTCAAAGCTTCTAAGAACTCAAGATCAATAAAATCAGAACAACATATCTTACGAGTTCGAAACTCATCTACCCACTTTCCAGCCATCTCAACATTTTCAAACCAAGAAGAGGGCAATGATTGGTTTACCTGGATGAGGGCAGGTGGATCAGCATTCTTCCAGCGAGCCTGTGTGGGAGCAGTCCTCTTGGCAGGCGTCTCAAGGCTTCTGAGAGTGCCCTTCCTGGTGGGCTTGGGAGATGGAGGCTTTGCTGCTGGGGCTTTGCACTTCTTCGGAGACGGGGGAGAAGGAGGAGGAGAAGGAGAGGGAACAGGTTCAGGCTCCTCATCCTCTTCATCCTCTGACGCCGAGTCCTCAGCGGACCCTTCAGCGTCCTCGTCGTCTCCGGTTTCGTCGGCCTCCTCTTCCTCTTCCTCAGGTTCCTCTTCAGTGAGAACCTCCTCCTCTACAGCTTTTAGGGCCTCTTCCTCGGCCTGCGTTCTGGCTTTCTCAGCCTCCTCCTCGGCTAATTTCCTTACCAGCTCGGCCTCCTCCTCGGCCTTTCCCTTTCTCAGAGCTTCTTCCTCGGCTTCCTTGATGGCATCACGTTCCAAAATCGCATCTAGATCCTCCTCTTCCTCCACCTTCTCAACAATGATTTTCTTTTTCCCTTTTTGCTTAGCACTAAGAGGTTTCTTTGCTGAGCTCTTCAGAGAACGCTTGGTTTTTGTAGTTGTGCTCTCAGAGATGGTGCTCAGGACAGTAGCTGGGACGATTGCTTATGGAGTGGGTTTTGGTTGAGCGGAAGTAGCAGTGGCCTGGCGTCCTTTGGGGGTGGCGCCAAGATGTTTGGGAGTGGAGGCTTTGTTTGATTTGGGAGCCATGGAGATATTCGGCTAGGGTTTCAGAACAGGTTGAGAGGTTGAAGAAGAAAAATAATTGGAAAGGGTTTAGGTAAATCTGAAGTTGTGAGATAATCGGGTGAGGTTTAGGGTTTAAAAAGAGAGAGAGGGTTAAGTGATGGGACCAATTTATAGTTCCAATGAGGGTAATCATAACATTGCCATTTTGAAAATATTTCAATTCAAATTTCAAACCTTCTTCACACAATTTAAAATAGGAGGGAAGAAATCTGAAAATATCTTTTCCAAAAATAAAGCACATACTCGGATAGAGGAATAAAACATGCAGCATATATAAAGAAGTTTAATAATTCATTAAAAACTATATTTGATCAAATATCTAAAGAGATATCAACCAAATATATGATCCGTTATATGTTCTCTACCATTCAGTTCACACACCTTGACATAATTCTCAAAGGTCTTGACACTGAGTAGAATATATCTTTCGTAAAGGGAAAGCTCCCCCTACGAAAGTGCATCCCTGTTAAGCATTCTAATCTCACGTCTAATGAAGGTAAACTTGTCCTCTGCCAAAGGCGTAGTAAAAATGTCAGCCCATTGATAATCAGTTGAAATAAAAGATATGGACACATCACCTTTTTCAACATGGTCTCTAATGAAATGATGCCTTACATCAATATGTTTGGTCCTTGAATGCTGAATATGATTCTTTGTGGTTGATATGGCACTTGTATTGTCGCACTTAATGGGAATACCTTTGAGATTAATGCCAAGATCTCTCATTTGTTGAGCTATCCAAAGGATTTGGGAGAAACATGGTCCAACTGCTATGTATTCGGCTTCGGCAGTGGATAGAGCAACTGAGTTTTGTTTCTTTGAGTGCCAACCGATCAAGGATGCTCCTAAGAACTGGCAACATCCTAACGTGCTCTTTCTATCCACCTTATAGTCTGCAAAATCATTCTCATCTAGCTTGTTTTGAAATACCCATCGTGTGCCAATGACTGATTGATGCTTTGGCCTAGGCTTCAAGGTCCAGACTTTGTTCCATTCAAATTCGTTAAGCTCACTTTGCATAGCAATGATCCATTCTGGCTCTTGAAGGTCCTCATCTACCTTCTTTGGTTCTACAAGAGAAACAAACGCGTGAAAAGCACAAAGATCTTTAAGTTTAGAACGAGTTTGAACACTAGATGTAGGATCAGAAATGATATCCTTTAATGAGTGTGATGAGGAGTATTTGAATTTTCTTTTGCTAGTCTCAGCTCCTTGATTCGTCACACCAGCAGGATTGATTTGTGATACATCTGACTCCGTGGACCTATTAGGTTCAGTTACAACAGTTTCTGGCATTTCAACACTGTTGGATTGGACCCCAAGGGCTTTGGACGAATCTTCAACACCTTGGACCAATTCTTCAGTGTTTAGAATATGTTCCCACATGTTCCTTTTCTCTGTGTTCTTGGTGGCAGTATCATCACCATCCTCGTTCTCTGCATGGATGTTAAGATCTATATCTGCAATATTTTCACTCAAAGAACCGTCATTGCATTCATCAAATATAACATGTATACTTTCCTCAACTAACTGGGTCCTTTTATTGAAGATTCTATAAGCTTTGCTACTTGTGGAGTAGCCAAGAAATATACCTTCATCACTACGCGCATCAAATTTCCCAAGGTTATCTTTTCCATTGTTATGAACAAAACAAGTATAGACAAAGGGTTTTCTTTAAGATTGAACGAATAAGACAACGATTCAAAATATAGTTAGTTGTGTTAACAGCTTCAGCCCAATAGGTTTTAGGTAATGCATTTTCTAAAAGCATAGTCCTGGCCATGTCCTCTAGGGTGCGGTTCTTTCGTTCCACAACCCCATTTTGTTGAGGTGTTCTAGGAGCAGAAAAATTATGGGAGATGCCATATTTAGCACAAAACAAATCAAACTGAAGTTGATTAAACTCCCTACCATGATCACTTCGAATTGACACTATGGGCTCGTTTCTTAAAGTTTGCAACTCCTTACAAAGTTTTAAAAACTCAAATAAGGCCTCTGATTTTTCTTTTTAAAAATGCAACCCAAGTATATCTAGAAAAATCATCAACAACAACAAGCATGTACTTTTTACCATTAGGAGATTTTACTCGCATAGGACCACATAAATCCATATGTAAAAGTTCAAGGGGTCTAGAGGAACTTACAACCTTTTTGGGTTTGAAAGAGCTACGTGTTTGTTTACCTCGTGTGCATGCTTTGCACATATCAATACCTTTGAAGTCCATCTCAAGTAGCCCTCTTACAAGCCCTTTGGACACAAGCTTTTGTAGTGTATGTGGACTCACATGACCGAGTCTCCTGTGCCAGAGCTTTGGATCGTCCGTCAAAGCCTTTAGACAGGTTAAGCTTTTATGTGCCACTTGCTCAGCATTTACAGCATATATATTGTTGTAACGATATGCAGTCAGAAAAACTTTTTTCTTGTTAAATCTGACATCATTGCCACTATCACATAATTGAGAAACACTAAGCAAATTATACTTCAAACCATTCACAAGATAAACATTTTTAATACTATGGTTGGAATCACTCCCAACACTACCAATACCAACGAGAGAACTCCTTCCACTCATGAAAGAGAGAACTCCTTCCACTCATATGCCTCGAGCATCCACTATCAATAATCCATTTTTGCTCCTTCACCTTGGTGATCTCCTGCAAAACAAACATCAACCTTTGTGGCTAGACCAATAAGCAAATTTAGATCCATTATTGGGATAAACCATATTTGGTAAAATAGTGCCTTTGGGGACCCAAACTTGCGTTATCCGTTCTTTTCTCAAATGAACAGGGAATGTATTGTGAATGATATGTGGATCCTTTCTCCTATAGGGGCAGGTCTATTTTACATGTCCCTTTCTTACATAGTGGTGACATATAGGAGAGGTTCTTCTTCCTTTTGCCTTTAAAAAAGTGGTAATGTGCTGCTTCTTTAAAAACCTTGGATTATAACCAATACCACTTTTGTTTAGAGAACTTTGTTGCTCACCCAACATCCTATCAAGAGTGCCTTTGGGTTTGGTAAAACTTTTGAGGGTTGTCTGTTGGTCTTGAATCTTATTATTCAGGGAGATCTTCTCGTTCTCTAAGTCATGATGTTCACTTCTTAGAGAGGAGAGATCTTGCTTGAGTTCAGATTTCTCTGAGTCAAGAGTCTTGACTTTAATGTCAAGACCTGAATATAAAGCTTCAACACTTTTGACCCTCATAGACAGATCCTCAATAGTTCTTTCCTGGTCCACAGTTTTCTTAATAAGAGTGTTAGTCTGGGCAATAAGTTTCTCTTCATTGGCAAACATATTAGAAAGGAATTCCGATAATACCTCTTTTGGACTTGCCATAAGTTCTCATATAGTTACCTCAAGCTTCTCATCGTAGGATTCATCTTCTGAGGCCATAAGACAGACATTGGCATTCTCATCATCGGAGTCAGAGTCAGAATCACTCCAAGTTGCCACCATGGCTTTCTTTTTCCATCTATCACCCTTCTTGGACTGGATCTTCGTCTTTTGAGGGCGATCTTTCACAAGATGATTTGTTTCACCACATTCAAAACAAGTCAAAGGTTTAGTCTTCTTGTCATATTTGATGTATTGAGGCTTACCTCGAAATTTAGAAGACTCTGATCCATCCTTGTTGTTGAATTGTTTCTTCATTTTGAGGATTCGATAAGGCCTCTTGTGATAAGAGCAGAAGGATCATCCTCATCGTCATCCTCATCTTCAGAATCAGATACATCTTTAGGCTCATCCTTCTTAGACTTGAGCGCCAAGTTTTAGGTGCTTGCTGGAAGTTCTACATCGTCTTCATTGAGAATTATCTCATGCGTGATCAGCTTTCCAAGCAAGTCAGCAAGAGGCAGGGTGGTGAGATCTTGGGCTTCCTCTATGACTGTTACTTTAGGACCCCATTTTTCTTTTGGGAGGCACCTCAATATCTTCCTCACTTTCTCAGTGTTCTTAAAACTCTTGCCGAGAGAGTCAAGGTTGTTGGTGATTTCCGTGAACCGTGTGAACATGGCCTTGATAGACTCATCAGGCTTCATTTTGAAAAGTTCATACTTTCGAAGGAAGATGCTGATCTTGGTGTCCCTCACTTGGCTAGTTCCTTCATAGGTGACAACCAGCTTGTCCCAAATCTCTTTAGCTGACCTATAAGATGAAATATGGTCAAACTCATCAGTGCTAAGACCACAATAAAGTAAGTTAATAGCCCTGTAGTTTTTGGAGGCGAGTTCAAGATCCGCTTGGATGTATTCTGACTCCTTCTTCGCAATTTTGGTTCCATTTGGTCCGTCTTTCTCTGGAACCTTCGAACCATTCTCTATAATGTTCCAAGGTTCTAGATCTTGATCTATAATGAACATCTCCATCAATGATCTCCAGTGGACAAATTTGTTTCCTACAAAGAGTGGTGGTCTAATGGTAGACCTTCCCTATGCAAATCATCCGCTTGCTTCACCAGACATATTAAAAAACTCACAAGATTGTTAGATCGAAAGCAGTGAGTAAAGATCTGATACCAATTGAAGGTTCGATAAAGTAAAAGAAAGTAATATTTGAAATACCTTAGAAGGGGGGTTGAATAGAGTATGCCGGTTTTTGGCAGATAATCTCAAGACTTTTGAAGCTATTGCAAAACCCTTTGAGATTAGATGTAATAGTTCTTCTGGCAAACCTGAATCACAAAGTTAAACAATTCGAACCAAGTGTGGAAATAAGGTAAAGCAGTAAATAAAGGACGCAATGAGCGGTTTGCGAGGTTCGGCACGAACTTGGCCTACGTCCCCGCCTAGGGTTCTTTCACAACCCTTGGATTCAACCGACTTTTATTGATTCACAAGACTTAGGATCCTAATAGCTCACCGAGAAGCCTCTCTCCTATACAATTGCAATCTAGTCAACTCACGTTCCCTTGGATTCCTAGACCAATATAGAAGAGCCCCACCTCTCTCAGCTATCTAGTACAATCCTCTTACACTTAGTGAATCAATCGCATAGTGTCCACATCCTGAGTTACAAACTCTCGAGTATAACACTCACTCAAAATATATCCTATAAGCTCACTATGTAACTCTCAAATGCTTTGAAACAAAATAACAGACTCTTAAGAACAAGCGGAGAGCACACGAAGAAGAGAGAAGTAGGCTTGAAGACTGAGTGCGATGTAGAGCGTTGATGTTGTAAGAGTTCTCCATCTTCCTTCTCTTCTTCATCTCCTTTATATAGTGAAGATCATCGGCGCCACTTGAGGAAGGAATCTTCTCCAACGGCTAGCTTGGATTGTGGCTTGTGGGTGGATCTTTGAGATCTTCTAAATTGGGAAACTCTGAAGCCACAACCTTTTCGATTTGATCTTCTAATCTTTTCGTCTTTGGAAGGAGATAATATTTGAAAAGCTTCTTGAAAAGTTAGTATAAAATATCCGGAAGCATATAATAATATATAATAATATTCGAGCATAATATCATAGAGAACAGGTTTTGTGTTTCATCAACACAGTTGTAGCTTCAAGACCTTTGACACAAACTGACTGTCAAAGCCTTTGAAACTTATTCCGATTTTCATCAAGGGAGTGGAGTTGTCAATTTGGTTTGTGGTAGTTTTGTCTTGGAACCAAATATCAGAAAAATGTGAGTTCTTGGCGTCTTTCGAACTGCTTGTTTTGTTGTTCTCAAAACCATTTTCACTTCATTAAATAAGACTATAAATGCATAACAATGAGTTCTTATCGATCAATTTGTGTTAAGTATTAGTATATTATGGCTTTTCAATAATTTTTGTCAGGTTCTCATGATGTTTGTATCTTGGGGGGAGTCCTCAGAGAAGCTGAGATATCTGCCTGTTTTGAAGAAACATACAAGGTATGGTATAGTTTGAATGTTTAAATGAACTTCATTCTTGAATTTCATTGTTTCAGTATTACATTTGAGTTCTATATAGCTGGATAAGGACTCTATGATGAATTGTGGTTGGTCAAGGATGGTGGTGGAATAACTCTTCATATTCCAAGAAAAATTGTATGTTTATTTGTTATTGTTGGATGATGATACGTTTTCTGTTGCAGTACAGTTTCATGTTTATCATATTTCAGAAAAACAAAATGGGTTTGATCTTTCCAAACAAATAGAGCCTAATGCTGATAGGAGCTAAAAACTTTCTGGTTGGAAGCTGGAACCCTGGAACTGTGAAACATGTAAAATATGAACTTCGAATGTTAACAGTTAAACTAGTTTATTATCTTGTTAATTAATTGAGTCTATTATCATGTATTTCATGGAGCTAAAAGCTTTCCAATGGTAGTGATCTATTCCATTTGAGGATGTTTTTGGGTGCTTTTTTCTGTTGTCAAGAGCTGAATTCGCTGCATTTAAGGTGGTTGTTTATTTTTTTCAATAATTTAATCTCTATGTTTGTTCTAGAATATGCTCATTTCTCTATTGTGATAGCATTCCCTTGTTCATACTGTAACGGCCCGGGATTATGATTCCCGAGTTACGTTTCGAGGGATGAAACCCCTCGTTGGGATCTTGCGCCCCGAGTACAGGTTGAAGGTTTGAAATCGAAGATGTGTAGTTTAAAGTGGGATTTCGCACCCAAATCCAGAAGGTCCGTTGGAGACCCCAGGGTAAACCCTTCTACCTGTCCTAAGTCTACAACGTGGAAAATCCTTTATCATGCAAAGGGCATAAGTTCTGAAAATGATACAACTGACGCCACGGTAGAGCCGGGTCAAAACAGAATATAAGTAGGGAGAAATTCCAAAAGCATAAATCTGGTGAAGTCAGGTTTCAACACTCACTCTCCGCCATATGAATGGACCCCGTCATAACAGCACAAAATCAAGCAGTGTATCGGGTACCTGAAACTATACCACTAAGTCAGGCCAAGAGTCCGCCCGCGGGTCCTCTGACCGCGTTGAGGACATATAATACGCCTATACCTAGAATAAAGGATGCCTACATGCAGTACTGGAATATTAACCACACTATCATGTTCCTAATTCATATGTGCAGAATATTAAGTGAGGCCTTAACAAAGAATACGAAGTGGTATATCCCTCTTCTACCACCACCCCCCTTCCAAGCAGGGTGGAGACTGGCCAGTTCGATTCGATAGCATCTCAAATCTCATTATCATATCGTATCTCATCATCATATCGTATCTCATCATCATATCGTGGATCTTGCAAAAAGAAAATAATAATGTTGATAATAGTAAAGGTGTTCCAATGACCCAAATGACTCAGGACGAACCCGATGGAGCTGGGCTGTCCTATGACCCTATCAAGGATTCTATGACTCACAGATAACGGCCGTTCTGTATTCAAACGCATACAGAATAAGAATGATCATTCGTAAGTGCAATTCCTAAGCATGACTCTACATGACATGCTTTTATGCATATGCACCACCTACATACTATATGACACATCAGACAGGAGGTACTGGTTACTGAGTAAGCTCCGGAGGTACTTACCTGGCTAGCAGATCAGCAACAAGAGAATCCAGCACACAGTATTCACAATCACAGAGTATCACCTAGTACATAATGGAATATACATAAGTCTACTTCCAACTATTAAGCACTCAAGCACACCTCAATCAATAGAACAAGTAACATATTATGAAAGTCATTTCATCGCATCATCCGCTCCACAAGACCACATCGTTTTCCATAAATCATTCAACCAATTCCGCATGTTCATATACATCATTTCCGCATATACCTCAATGGTTCATCAAAATCATAAGACATAATTGTGTGATATAAAAGCCTACTACCTCGTCATAATTATCCAACATTTAATCTCTTATAATAATTCACCACAAGTCATGCTATTAGTCACACATATCATACTGTTAATCAAACGATCATATATATCATTATGCTAGTTAGTCACCGAACAAGTATAATTCCCAAGTTATTTCCAAATCCATTTCAAAATCCAACTTAAACAGTTAAGAATTCCGACCCTTGAAAATACTCGCTAAATTCCTTTTTCAATTTATTATCTTAAATCACTTTCCAACTTTGAAATTCTTTTTCAAATTCCTTTTAAATCTTCAAGTCCAAATAATATATTTTAAACCCTCAATAGTATTACATGATATTTTAAATACTATTTATTTGACACTTTTATAAAGTATTTCCAAATCCCCTAAAATCCCGACCATTTTTATTTAATAAATCAACCCTTATAATTCTCCCAAAATATAATAATTTATCTTTTAAATCCTCAATTACTATTATAATATATTTTAATTACCGTTAGTTAGTTAAATAAGTAAGCGGATAAATCCGAACCGAACCGAACCGGACCCAAACCCGACTAATTAACCCCAAACCGGTTAAATGATATAAAATAACAAGGGAGGGGCCCACAAATGCTGACTGGGCAAGGAGAAGGCGCCCGCTCTCGCGCTCAACCTGCTCTCGCGCAATTCCGCCGGCTCCTCGCTCGCTGGCTGCTCGACGTTGCTGGTCCAGCTCTCGTTCCCGCACCCACTGCCTCAGCTGCTCGCTCGCTCAGCCTCCCACGTCCAGCTGCTCTCGCTCGGCTCACCCGCGCTCATCACCTCGCCTCGCGCTCGCTCCCACGCTCGCCACTGCTCGTTCGGCCTAGCCGATGCCCTCGAGCTGCCGGAGCTCTCGAGCTCGTTTGATACCCCACACTCATTACACACTAACATGCACCTATCTCAAGGAGTAGCGATCTATGCATTAATAACATGTTCATCTCATCCACTTTACACGTTCATAGAAGAAGCTAGTAACCTATCATTTCATTCATTAATCATGCTTGATATACTAAGAACATTCATGCACGAGCGGATATGGGACATGCGTGGCATAAGTTGCATTAGTTTTAACAACATAAAAGGACATTATATACATGACTAATCACTCAGTTGGATACACATAAGCAGGTCGTAATATCATGGGGCCAAGGCAAGCACGCTACGAAGTACCTATCACATCATATACATCCATACTCATATAGTCTGACAAGGACGAAACATGATCATACGAGGGCCTATAATTGAGACATAAGTCCTACATGATACTAGAAATGTTCATTAAACATATACACAATCAACATGGTCTAATTAGATTAATTCAGCATGCTAGGACAATCATCTCATATACTAAACATACATGATACAACGAAAGTTGACCACACTACCATGGGCCTAATTCATGGGAAGACAATAATCATGGAAGTTCCATACATATGACACATACATCGCCTCATAAGAGCAACCGTGCAGATATGAGGCAAGTCATGCTGAAATACATCAATATACTATGTCATGCAACCACAAGAATGACTGCTACTATAACCGACAAAATTCTCCAAGGCCATTCACCGACTCATCACCCCATTTCCCGTGAGGCGCTAGTATGACTCGCTGGGTTAGGACATTACGCTGTTTCCGAGAGGTGAGGGTAGAACTCGTGTTTAGACTCTTGTGGCAAGAAGACATGGTTGGCCATTACGAGGATCGAAAGGGATGACTCCATAAGACAACTCGCTTCTATCTCAAAACGATTTAAATCCTCACTCCCACTAACACACTCAAGTAACCCTCACATCCGACACGATTTCCAAAGGTATTTAGTTGACCGGCCCAAATTTCCCGTGAAAGACCCCAACCACAGGTACGAGACTCGATAGAAGCATCGATGGTGGGATACGAAACAATACTCTAAACAGGGAGAGCGGATGCTTCTCGACCCTTGCTAACATGCCTAGGTGTTTTGGTGGGGCGGATGACAGAGTCAGAACCATTAGAGGGTTTGAATTATGTAGGGGTTATTCCGACAAGACAAGAATTCTGATGACTTAAGAACAAGGCTTTCTCCCACTATCTCGTTTGCATAGTTATTCAATACATGATTCAAGTCAAGGCATACTGATTAGTTCGCTATCCTAAGCACAGTAGAACACTCATCACGGAAGCAATCAACAAGATTAATATGATCCTCTTCGAGGAGGATCACCTTCGGGCCCAATTGCATATATGTATATATAACATAAGCATATAGACGATCTATGTCATCCTTCGAGGGACGGCTGGCCGGAGGGGCAAAAACCTCACGACCTCCTAACTCAACACTCCAACCTCCGTGGTGTTCCTCGGAGTCTGCTAGGCCCATCTGTAAATAAAAGCTAGTATTTTGCCTACCGTTCCCCGAGTTCTACATCCATAAGGGATGTCTATCGCTTTAGTCTTTACCCAAGAGATTGTTTCCCCTTTATTCATTTTAGGTTTTAAGTCCAATTAAATTCGTTTTGCCCTTCTTAAAACATTTTCCAAAACCGTTTGAAATCATTGGGCGATTTTCAAAACCTCTTCAACCTATTGTACTCGGATTGCAAAACCTCAGCTCTGATACCACCTTTGTAACGGCCCGAGATTATGATTCCCGAGTTACGTTTCGAGGGATGAAACCCCTCGTTGGGATCTTGCGCCCCGAGTACAGGTTGAAGGTTTGAAATCGAAGATGTGTAGTTTAAAGTGGGATTTCGCACCCAAATCCAGAAGGTCCGTTGGAGACCCCAGGGTAAACCCTTGTACATGTCCTAAGTCTACAACGCGGAAAATCCTTTATCATGCAAAGGGAATAAGTTCTGAAAACGATACAACGGACGCCACGACAGAGCCGGGTCAAAACAGAATATAAGTAGGGAGAAATTCCAAAAGCATAAATCTGGTGAAGTCAGGTTTCAACACTCACTCTCCGCCATATGAATGGACCCCGTCATAACAGCACAAAATCAAGCAGTGTATCGGGTACCTGAAACTATACCACTAAGTCAGGCCAAGAGTCCGCCCGCGGGTCCTCTGATCGCGCTGAGGACATATAATACGCCTATATCTAGAATAAAGGATGCCTTCATGCAGTACTGGAATATTAACCACACTATCATGTTCCTAATTCATATGTGCAGAATATTAAGTAAGGCCTTAACAAAGAATACCAAGTGGTATATCCCTCTTCTACCACCACCCCCCCTTCCAGGCAGGGTGGAGACCGGCCAGTTCGATTCGATAGCATCTCAAATCTCATCATCATATCGTATCTCATCATCATATCGTGGATCTTGCGAAAAGAAAATAATAATGCTGATAATAGTAAAGCTGTTCCAACGACCCAAATGACTCAGGACGAACCCGATGGAGCTGGGCTGTCCTATGACCCTATCAAGGATTCTATGACTCACAGATAACGACCGTTCTGTATTCAAACGCATACAAAATAAGAATGCTCATTCGTAAGTGCAATTCCTAAGCATGATACTACATGACATGCTTTTATGCATATGCAACACCTACATACTATATGACACATCAGGCAGGAGGTACTGGTTACTGAGTAAGCCCCAGAGGTACTTACCTGGCTAGCAGATCGACAACAAGAGAATCAAGCACACAGTATTCACAATCACAGAGTCTCACCTAGTACATAATGGAATATACATAAGTCTACATCCAACTATTAAGCACTCAAGCACACCTCAATCAATAGAACAAGTAACATATTATGAAAGTCATTTCATCGCATCATCCGCTCCACAAGACCACATCGGTTTCCATAAATCATTCAACCAATTCCGCATGTTCATATACATCATTTCAGCATATACCTCAATGGTTCATCAAAATCATAAGACATAATTGTGTGATATAAAAGCCTACTACCTTGTCATAATTATCCAACATTTAATCTCTTATAATAATTCACCACAAGTCATGCTATTAGTCACACATATCATACTGTTAGTCAAACGATCATATATATCATTATGCTAGTTAGTCACCGAACAAGTATAATTCCCAAGTTATTTCCAAATCCATTTCAAAATCCAACTTAAACAGTTAAGAATTCCGACCCTTAAAAATACTCGCTAAATTCCTTTTTCAATTTATTATCTTAAATCACTTTCCAACTTTGAAATTCTTTTTCAAATTCCTTTTAAATCTTCAAGTCCAAATAATATATTTTAAACCCTCAATAGTATTACATGATATTTTAAATACTATTTATTTGACACTTTTATAAAGTATTTCCAAATCCCCTAAAATCCCGACCATTTTTATTTAATAAATCAACCCTTATAATTCTCCCAAAATATAATAATTTATCTTTTAAATCCTCAATTACTATTATAATATATTTTAATTACCGTTAGTTAGTTAAATAAGTAAGCGGATAAATCCGAACCGAACCGAACCGGACCCAAACCCGACTAGTTAACCCCAAACCGGTTAAATGATATAAAATAACAACGGAGGGGCCCACAAATGCTAACTGGGCAAGGAAAGGGTCCCACCAGCTTCTTCTTCCTCCGATTCAAAAGAAGGAGCCCGCTCTCGCGCTCAACCTGCTCTCCCGCAATTCCGCCGGCTCCTCACTCGCTGGCTGCTCGACGTCGCTGGTCCAGCTCTCGTTCCCGCACCCACTGCCTCACCTGCTCGCTCACTCAGCCTCCCACGTCCAGCTGCTCTCGCTCGGCTCACCCGCGCTCATCGCCTCGCCTCGCGCTCGCTCCCACGCTCACCACTGCTCGTTCGGCCTAGCCGATGCCCTCGAGCTGCCGGAGCTCTCGAGCTCGTTTGATACCCCACACTCGTGTCTCGCTCACCCCCAATTAGACCCAACATCGAAAGAATTCAAGATATCGAAAGAGAAAGAAAAGAAGGCTCGGGAGCTCACCGAGGATGGATTTTTCGCGACTTCGGAGCTCTCGATCGGAGTTCTGGGCTTCTTCGGTGGCTCGCGATGGCTTGTCGAACCTGCGTCGGACATGGGTGAGTGTGATGGAGGAGCTCAGGGGTGATTTGGATCGGAAACGAAGGAGAACGACTTACCGAAGCGGCCAAATGTGCTCGAACAGGGGAGGAAGAGGACGGGAGGTGCGCTCGCGGATCTCCGGGCTCCTGGTGGCGCTGCTTCTGGCGTCGGGGCTCGAAGGAGGAAGAGGTGGGGTTTTGTTTTCTCCTTGCGGCAAAATAGGGCAAGGAAGGAGGTGGGCTGCGGTGATGGTGAACGACGACGACTGGGCTGATGGTCGAGCTGCAGTGACAGTGATGGTGATGCGTGAAGATGGGGAAGGAGGGAAGTGATGGTGTGGAAATGGTTCATCATGAAGGTGATGGTGAATGTGTAGAGGAGAGGGGAATGCCGATGGTGATGGGGAGTAGGTGAAAGTTCATCATGAAGGCATGGTGAGGTGAGGTGATGGGAGTAGGTGTAGATGAGTGTTGAATTGGTTAACAAATACCCGAAAATAAATCTCGAATACGTGAATTTTGAATCCCAAAATTAGTTCCCGAATGTTAGTTTTCCCCGAATCCCGCTTTCTCGAGCAATTAGATTTTTAAAATTGAAAAGGATATTGCCATCCGATAATTATTTTGAATTTTCGAGGTCAAGGACGTAAATTGTTCGCCAAATTTTATATTTCGGTCGGAATTCGCTAAACGAGTTTTAAACCCGATTTAATTTCATTTTGAATTCTCTTTTTTTGAAAAATTTGGATTTGAAAATTCGAGCCTTTACACATACGAAATTCAACTCATTTGATGAATTTAGAATGATTTTCTGTGATAGAATTCAAGATTACCTTTTCTCAACCGATGGTCTAGTTGGGTTGCATTAGTTAGAACCTTATATTATATTATAGTTATCTCATTCCGTGGTTTGTTAATCATTATTTCTACATTACAAGGAATTCAATGTACAAAAATTGACGTGTCTACTTTTTTGAGAATTTAATCCTCGTTTTGAAATGTCTAATTCACAATGTATATCCATGCTCCTTTTTTGTTTTTTGTTTTGATATATTTTTTTACAGATCTATATTTCTAAGTTTCTTTGGGTTTCTTTTTCTTTCATTTATGTGTCTGAATTTAGGGGTTCCGTATTGGATGTCGAGCACCAGATCTCGGCGGAGTTCCAATTAAATTGATAACCTTTTTGATCCAACAAGGCTAGATCTAGGAGAAAATAAAAGCTCAAAAGGGTTGTGTTATGGAGAATGTGGGTGGGTGATGGCCTGAATCAGTGATCTTGTTACTGTAAGGTATGTCTCTCTCTGTTCCTAGTGTTGTTCTCGGTTTACAAGGTGATGGAGGGTGTAGGTCTGGAAGTTTCGGGTGAGAAGAGATGTTCGACGGCAGTGTTTAGGGTGTTGGAGGGTCTAGATCTGGTGGTTTTAGAGCCTCATTGTGTTCTCTCACTGTAGTGTTGGTCTCGACTAAGAAAGAAAAGCAAGTTACACAGTGCTCCTCACTTGTACCGCAAATGATGAATACTACACGAAAGACGAGCAAGTTACGCGGCTTAGGTAATGGTAATATGCTCCATTGATTTTCTGTTTAAGCATTTGGAAGCTCAAACTTGACTGTCTCTCTATCCCTATTCAGGTTTTGAACAGCAGTTGCATCCCCTAAAGAACTCAACAGTCATCAATGGTGAAAAGGTCAGCTCCAACCACTTACTTTGTCCATCCCTTTCCCTGAATTCAATTTGACAATGGCTACATTCTCTTATGTGGAATGACACTCATTTTTGCAGGGAAGTCGAGTTGATGAATCAACAAGCTGCTGCTCCCCATCAAGACACCGCGTTGGCTGATCATGAGTGAGTTTTAAGCCATCACGTACAAACGATCACCTTCAATTCAAATGCAAATTTAATTATAGTGTAAACCAATTTTATACATGCTACCTGACATTGTTCTTAACAACTCAACTTGAACTGTTTTAACCAACTCACTAGTTGGTGATCGAAGATGTACATTCTTTCTGGTACGAAGAAATCGAACGCCCTCCTAAATTCTTTCTTCATGATTGCTTTTGATAGTTCAGCCATTTAATTTTGCAATAAATGGAAATGGGGAAACGTTATCCTTTTAGTGAAATCCTCTTAACATAGCTGCATATACATACAGATTTGTATTTTTCTGCAACAAACAAAAAGGAGATGGTAGGTACAATAAACACTCCCATTTCAGAATAAAAAAAATGATGTTTTTATTTATATAAATTTGTATTTGAGTGAAGCAACCTGACTAATGAATGTGGCTACCCATTGCCCCACCATCAATACACTCCCATTTATCTTACACTATTATGGATTTTGGTTAGTTTAGTTCTGCACTTGTTAATGCTTCATGAAATGATTGGATTTAGACTGTTTTAATTGATGGAAATGCCATTGGAAGCACCTGAGAGAATTGAGCCTGAATTATATGTACCAAATGAGTAATCAATTCTTCAATCCAGCCTCTTGGAAAATAAGACTTTCCATGTATGTTTGTTTAGTGCTGTAATTTAGTTGATACAATGGGGGTGGGCTTGTATATAAGGATTGATCCTCGCCAGCATGCAAAAGCAAGTTGTCGCCCCAACCAGTGCCTTGGTGCCTAAGACAGTTTTTTTCTCTCCTTTCCCGTTTCATTCTTTTATTACCTAGTTATTTTCCCAAAACTAACTTGAACTATTGCCTTACATATATGGTTTCTTGTGTGTTCTTTGTACAGATTTTCTCTGGGGAGCGTGTATATAGAGGTACGTTCAAGGTTCCAACTCCGCTGAAAGTAGCAACTGACGTGTCCAAGTAAGATGTTTACCTTCACCTTTTTTCGGGTTTACATTAGAGCAATACACTTCACACATACTTGAAAGTGAAATGTGGTTGGTCTGAATATTTTGTGCTTTGTCTTGTTAGGTGGTTAAGGTCGCTGATTTTGGAGTAGGTAGAGTTAAAACTCAGTCTAGAGTTATGACTGTAGATTGTAGAAACTAAAATGTATAGCTGGATGGCTCTTGAGGTTAGTTTGAGTCAATTAAATGCAGCTTATGTAGATCACTCTTGTTTAATACTCGCGTATCGAGAAGATGTGCTTGCCTTAGTAGATTCTGTAAGTTAAGAGTGTATAATTATTTTCTATCAGATAATGTGCTCTCAATCTGATTATAATAAATAGGTATAAGGCCACTGGAAAATAGGTATGCAAAGTTGGTGACTGTTAGTGACTCTGTTGAGTTTATACCATGATCTTGTCTCTGTAGCAAAGGTAAGAACGCTTCATAGTGTCTCTTTTAGGTAGGTTTTCCATGGACGGTTTGATATTCATCTGCTTCTCCTTTCTTCTCTACATGTGACAAGCTCTCACTTCCGGTTATATTCCCACTGGGGCTCTTCTTGTGAGCCCTGAAGTTCAAGAAGCTATCCACTCCCAAAGTAACAAACTTGGTATGGATGCAGTTAACTATGAAAAAAGTTATGCAACCTCTCCATGAAAGACAAAGAATACAACGCTATTTTTATCAGTTTTGGGACGACGAGCTATTTTATACTTTTATGGATTGTTTTGTTGTCGCAATTACCCCAGGTTTTCGGAGTTGATTTACTCAATTTTCAGCCATTTTAATTCCAATTTTTGGGTTGCTTGCTTGATCCACTGAGTGTTTATTGTTATGAGAGCCACTCTGATATATGTAATATGTATTTAATTAGACGTTAAGTCGTGTTGTTGCTTATTCTGTTTTATCGATGTTACCGTGTACATATATAGTATGTTTTATAAGTTAATTAAAGTATTGATCTGCTCATTTTCATAAGCAAAATCATATCTTATATTGAGCAAAGAGTGTTGTGTATTGAGCGAAAAGACATCAGATCATTATATAAAAATGGATATCGATATTATTAAAGACATCATCTAATTAACCTAAATTAATGTCTAGCACATATTTTTACATTACAATGCTAATATAAATTGATATATATTGATAACAATAACATCCTTAGAAAAAGTTAAAATGATGTTGAATAATAAAAAGACATCACTTTTCAAAAATAAATCAATATCAATATGAATAACAATATTATTTTTATATACATACCATATAGGGCATTACTTTAAAACAATATAAAATTATAAATTATATATATGAAATTAATGCATACATAATAAATTCAATAAAAAGATGTCTAATTTATTTTAATATATTGGTTATTTCAAAAATAGTGATGTAAATGTTAAATTTTGGCTTGGTGTGGACATCTTCATAAGCTTTTAAATGAAAAATAACGAGGGTTTAACAACAAGTGAACATGTCATAAACCAAATTGAGGTGTTGATTTATATCTATATTCGAAATAAAACAAATGCTTTAACCAAGAAAAGACATCTGCTTAAAACCGATGTGAAAAGTTTTGATCTTTTACTACACGCACATAGAGATCGGAAATTTTTTTGAAAGATATCTGTTGACAACAAATATCTAATTTCAATTTTCTAGTAGTGATGCATCATAGTTTGTCGGAGTCCCATACTTATTGTCGTATTTAGTAAGCTTGTCGAGGGGGGTAGCCCATGCGTCAGCTGGTGGCATCGTCAAATACTTGTAATGAGTATACTGGTTGATCCTATCCTTAGCGGCCAGCTCAAGAGAATTGAAGAAGATCTCCTGAACGACATAGGGTGGTTGTCCATGTGCAGGGCAGGATCGCAGTAGATCTTTATAGCGTTCCCATGCTTTTGCTAGCGGCTCCCTAGGCTTCTGTTTGAAAGTTGTAATCTTCTGGCGGAGGAGCACTGTCTTGGTAGGAGGAAAGAATTTTTTGAGAAATTCCTGCCTTACTGCAGCCCAAGTTGTGAGGGATCGTGGAGGGAGACCTTCAAGCGACTTCAGTGCTGGACCGGTGAGGGACCATCGAAAAGCCTTCATCTTGACATATTCCAGCATAGTACCTCCAGCAAGAGTTTGTCACATGTTAGAAAAATTGGTAATATGTTCAAGAGAACATTCATTAAATCTTCCATAGAAGGCATTATTTTTAATCTCAATCAGGAAAGGAGTGCGAATTTCAAAATTATTTCCAGGGATTAAAATGGCCGATTCTGGGACAACAAGAATCGAGTGCATGTAATCCTCTGCAGTGGTAGGGTATTGGGCAGGCTCGGCTTCCGCTTGCCTCTTTCGCTCAGTTTCCTACTCAGTGCGTGCTCTCTCAACGGCGAGAGCAGCATTGTTGGCTTCTAATTCCACCCTTCGCCTTTGTACCAGCTGCTCTTGTTTTTCTGCGGCTGCCATGGATCTTTTCAATTTAGCGTGGACGTGTATAAGGCATTCCGGGTGGTCCAAGGCGTCAAACTCAGGTTGTTGACCAGAACGGCGCATACACTTCAAAATCAAAACTTAAAGAAAAAAGTGAGATCTAACTACTTAAGGCGCGAATGATTGCTTCCCTGGCAACGACGCCAATTTTGTTGTAAGGAGGAAATCGAGTTCAAAATATAATAAAATAAATCAAACCAGATTCGTGCCCACACAAATGATTACAAGACCTCCTCCTGATGCAGGAGCGGGAAGTCAGGATCGATCCTCGAGGAAGTGTGTCAGCAGATCTCATGTAGCGGAGGAATCTAACAGGTAGAAAATCAACCAGACACACAGAAATAACAGAGAAAAGCATAAAAGACAGCAAAGACAACAGCTTTTTGGTCGATATCGACCACTGTTGCTCGATATCGAGTAAGCAAATCGACCACAGAAGCTCAAAATCAACTGACAGAAACCAAAACCAAACAAAGTAACTCGACTTCAACCAAATCAACTCGACATCGACCATATTGCTCGATGTCGACCAAAACTTGCAATAAACTAAAACTTGCAAATTTTCGAACGAAAACGAATGTAAACACGAAATTACACTACTAGAAATCTGTCATTTAACATCGGGTAATGACCGATGTCTTTCAAAAAAAGAATCGATGTCTATGTGGGTGATGTAAAAAGTCAAAAGTTTTTCACATCGGCCAAAACCCGATGTCTATAATCTTTTTAACATCGTTTCTAATTATGAAAATGATATTTTTAATATCTTATAACATCGATTATATTTTTGTAACCGATGTTATAACATACCAAGACATCGGGTTTTGACCGGTGTTACAAAAAATTTACTTTTAACATCACCCACATAGACATCAATATTTTTTTTATTAACATCGGTTATTACCCGATGTCAAATGGTATATTTGTAGTTTTTTTATTACGATAGCCTATACGGGATTTGAACCCGTATCTTTGTGTTTGAACACAAACGCTCTACCAATTTGAGCTAATAGGCTTCAAATATCAGCATAAAGCTAAATCATTCATCATAAAAGTCATGAACTCATCAAAGTTCAAACTGCTAATTTGATGAGTATGCATCTTACTCGTCAAATTCTTTTACAGGAGACATGGCATTCCTCATGTCCCAAAGCTGAAATGAAAACAATCATTTGAATCAAATCCAAACAAAAACATCTCCAGAAGTCTAGAAACAATCATTTGCTCTTTTGTTCAGCTGACCATTAGTGATCACCTACTAGGTTGGCCCTATTCCTATTTGTTACTACACCTAAATAAACCAGATTCAGAAGTAAAACTATAACAGGCACCAGCAGTCCGCATCCCTCCTGCCACACTCTTGATATAAAAGGTAATGACAAACTTGGATGGAACCATAGCACTTCACCTATAGCACATATGAATTCTTGAATTCAAAATGCCAGAAGTGCGCGATTTCAAAGACCAACCTGGATATCAACTTCTGTAAGGTTCTGCTTGATATTCAACGGAAAGTCATGCATACATACCTTAAGAAGAGGAAATAGAGATCTTCAACGGAAAGCATGTAGTAAACAAACCATTTGCATGTTGTTTGAGCAATAATGGTGTCAACATTTTAAGAGAATCTCAAGATACTAGGCATAATAATGTACATAATAATCCCATACAATTTTCATACCAATTGGATCATACCTTGTCAAGATTTGACCCCGGGAGGGGAAGATGTGGGTGATCTGATATTGGTTTAGGTTGCCAGGGTTGAGGCATTTGAGCTCGAGATTGACCAGCAATTGGAGTAGATGGGTTAACACACCCAGTGTTCCCGGAGGAATTTTGTGGAACATCAGCAACATGTGGCCTTTCACGAGACATCATCTGCTTGAGGACGTAGTTGTCGTCATGCAGCTCAAAGGGTGTGCTGCAGCAAGAATCATCAGAGTCAGGATTTTCGTCATAGTTGTGTTGATTGCATAGGATATACAGATATAATCAAATAAGGCTGTTATTTTTTCTCTAGTTAAATGAAAATTGTTTTCTTCATTTTGCATTTTACAGTCACGAGCACTTCTGAACAAAAGGAATCATCAACCTGTAATAGGCAAAGTAACTTCTGTTCTAAACGGCAAGTTCACATATTCGAGTAAATTAGAAAAAACCAAGGTCCATTTGCACAACCTAACATTTATAAGCAAAATATCATTTAATGGTCCATTTGGATTTTCTTAGCAATTTAACACCTAGGCCTAATTTATCTGTAAAATAACATTTAAAAAAACATGAAACGTGTAAATAAACCCTCATTACACTAGGATATTAGCTTTTGTTTTTGGATAAGTGAGAGTATTTGGGACACTGTACACATTTTGATACACACATGAGTTAGTTCTTTAGAAGGTTTTTATCTAGATGTAGGCCAGGCTAGAAGAGAGTGGATTAATGCAGTCAAAGAGAGTGGATTCATCCAGCTATGCTTGGTATTTTGTGAATGGCGTTTAACATTAATGGCCAGTGAGAGAAAGAGAGAGTTCCCTTTGCCGGTGAGTGCCATGGTGGATTTGGCCTAGGGTTACTTTTGGCGCCCTTGGTTCTCTAAGTTTGTCTCTCTGAGTTTACCTACAGTACTTGTGCATATTTTGAGATTTCAAATTTAAATCCATCACATTTCTCAATGTTTTTATGAGACTGAAATAGGTATTAATGCTGAATTATCAACAAAGTATGGATATGAGTGGTTATATGCAGTTTTGCGTACATTGAGTGGTTTTATGCTAAGTGTCCTATAAATATTCTGATTACCGGTAGAATAGTAGGTTTATGCAATTTAGAGAGATATACATAACATCATAAGCAAGTCAAATTGTGTAGAAGATCAAACTTTCCACTCACCTGTTGAAGTCATAATGAACTAGCTGCATATCCTCTGATATCTCCACCTCTACGGTTGCATTTGGTCTCGTCTATCATTCAGATTTTAGAATAAATCAGATTTAGATTTAGTCATCACAAAACGGAAAAGGCTTCTATAAGTTGCAAAGAATTGATAATCTGAGCTCTTTTTTTTCCTGCGACAACCAAATAAGTGTGCACGATTCATCAATTTTCTTAACAGAGGGAGAAGCTTTAACAGGATAGGAAGATGGCCCTTTTTTTTTGTAAATCCAGCCAAGTAACTTTCATGTTAAAGATATTTACCATAACCAACCTTGACTGACAACTTCTAAGAAAATTCCTGCTCATGCAAGAGCTAATTTACGGTACCCGAAAGTTACACCTATGCCTAGATGCTAGACTTCACAGATTGTAACCACGTTGAACGTTGCTTTTCTACAGTTAATTTGCTCATTTTCAGTTTGTTTGTGAATGCTTTTGAATAGCAATGAAATGAAAGATAATCAGTATCAACTGAACAAGCATAAAAGGCAAGGCCACACCACAACTTCAACTAGAGGAGCATAATTTTTGGTTCCGTTGTATCACGTGTTCATATCCCATCAACTTCAACCATAGACCAGTGAAAAAAGGAATGTCAAACTTTGATATTATGTGAGCTAGGAATCCACTAAAACATGGAAAAGAAATGCCAACATTTACTTTACCTGTTCCTCCAACTCCTGTAGGTAAGCAGCTATTTTCTCTATCCTACTTCTCACTCACATCCGCTCCGCCTACAATAATCATTTGTATCAGTAAGCAGCTTGCAGAATCTTTTCCTTACATACAATAAATTCCTAAAACAAAATCTATGTGAGTTATTTACAAATGATGAAACTATACCTTCAACTGTACATATTTTCTCAAATATTAATATAAGAAAAATCAATTTAAAGCATAAGAGACCTACAAATTCTCATGCCTATAAGAGGAATTATGATACAATCTCTATTATTTCAACTGTTTAGGCAATACATAATGAACTGGAGTACCAAAAAACAGACTATGTTATGTGACCAGAAACAACAAATCAAGCGGAAAAAGAAAACGGATTACAGATAGAACCTAGACACCTTTAATAGGCTCGCATTGCTTCATCAATTCTCCCTAAAAATACAAGTGAAAAGGGTACGAAATCAGACATTCGCCGATTCAGTCAACAATGAAACGGAACAGATAGAAAGCCACAAATTCCAATTGCATCACCAGGGAAAGAAAAAAAGGGTAAAGCAGAACAGAAAAATTGCAAACTAAATTGAACAACCGAAGAATGATTCAATACCTCAAGTAGGGTCGGACTTCAGGATTTTTAGAGCGCAGATTTGGAATCGGGATCAGAGGGTGGTAAGGGAAGCAGTCGGAATATTGCTCTGAATTTCACGGCGAAGGGAGGCAAGCCAGAAGAGGAAGAGGATGACGAATGAATGTGACGGAGCGAAGTCGCAGCAGTGAAGTATCAGCGAAGAGCTAAAAATAAGGGTAAACCCTAAATCTGGTGTGTATGGGTTTAGATATGAGAAGGAAGAACGGATCTGGCCGGATTTGTGAAGGGAGGTGGCGGGAGGGGGAGGTGGAGCGAGTCGCCGGCGAGAAGAAGGTGGATTTGCGAAGGGAGGTGGCGGGAGGAGGAGGTGGAGCGAGGGGTCGATTTTTGCAAATGAAGAAAGAAGAAAGAAGGGTCTTCTAAATGGCGGGAGGAGGGGTCGATTTAAGCGGGTTTTCAAATGAATTCAAGTTTAGTTCCGTGCTTTTTAATTTTTATTTAAAACACGTCTTTAACATCGGTTAAATAAATCAGACAATGTCTATACTTTTATTTACATCGCAAATTTAGAAACTGATGTTAAATTTTTTTTTTAACAAGGCAGGTTTTTCTGACTGATGTTAATCACCCGATGTTAAATAGCAGAATTCTAGTAGTGTTAACTCAATAAACTAACGACTTCCAAGATCAGGGCATCAACACCACAACGATAACCATGCAAAATAACACATAAAGGCATAAAATATCATGCTTTTCATCAAATAACTTTCGTTATTAACAAATAGGAAAATAGAGGCTTTCGCATAAATCCTAATTGTTACTAACCTTTTTCACATAATTAATCCAAGTTGTATTAAGATCACTTTCGCTTCAACAACACAAACAAGGATCACCTTCAACTTTTGCAAAAGAATCATGCTTGTAGAGATTAGAAGACGAATTTCATAAAAAGATCAAACCTTTACCGCATCACCTCACATGGCTACCGTCGGGCTCACCCCGACCCTAGAAGTGGGTGGACTACTCGCTCTTCATTATTAATAAAGACATCAATAATAAAAGGAAATAAATTTGCATTAAAATAAACTAAAAAAGAAAGCTTACAACCGAACAAGTCAAATCCGCTCTCGCCTTTCCACCTTGCTCTCGCCACAAGCTCTCTCTCTCTCTCTCTGTAACTACTTACTTCTCCTTCTGAAATTGAATGCTTAGAAATCAACCCCTAAGGCTTTATTTATAGCCTTCATTCTCTATCTAATTAGGAAAGAAAACTATATCTAAATCTATATCTATCTATCTTTTATTTAAAGATTAAAACGTGGAAATAAATAAATAAATCCTAAAAGGAATTATATCTAATTGTGGATAAATCCTCCTTGGACTTGATAGATCTTGATGAAATTTGCTCTCGAAAATATCTCCATTGGATTCGGGATAGAACCTTAACAAGAATCCGGACTAGCTCGATTTCGGCTTCTGGGATCAACTCCATATCAAGTAATTTACTCGATATCGACCAGAATTTCTCCGTCTTTAGCTTCTTGACTCGATCTCGGCTCGAGGACGACACATCGACTTGATTTCAACTCGATATCGAGTTAGCTAACTTGATATCGACCAACGTCTTCCTGCTCCCAGCTTCTCGAGTCGATGTCTAGTCTCCAGCTCGATATGTGGTACTCGACATCGAGTATGCAACTCGATATCGACCAAATCTCTCGGCTCTGCTCGATTCTTGGCAACTCTGGTGGAAATCGACTCATGTACTCGATATCGAATAAGAGTGATCGATATCAACCAAGTGGTGTCGAGTTGATTTTTCCTTGCTTCCGGCTCAATTTATCCTGGTTCCGCTTTTCCTTGACCTCGGACTTCTGTAGTTGACTTTGAGATTTTCTTCTTTTCTCAAAACTGCTGTAAATTGCTTCGATTTCTACGAAATCAAACAGAAACTGGTGTAGATTTCATAACTTGGCAAATAAGCATAAACTACATAGATTCTGTACTATTCTAGCCCAAATGTACAAAATGCATGCAGAAAACGATATAAAAGTAACTATAAAACCTGTCGAATTAGGATCACAACAGGCGCATTTGAATCATCTTTCGTTTGAACCAATCAATATCAATTCGGCCTTGAAAAATCTACATTGAAATTGTTCGATTTCCTTTTTATGTAGCTGGATCAAATAGGGAGAGAATTCCAACGAAGGCAGCAATCATCATGGGGAGGTGGAGATCAAAGCTAACTTGGATCAAATTACTAGGATCAAGTTCATAAAGTTGCACTTTAATGAGGGATTCTTCATTGGGTAAATTGCACAAACACAGCAAGGTTCAATTCCAAAATGAAGTGTTTAAAAAATACGTACCATTTTTTACTCTACTTGTACGTGCAATAAACAGGCTGACTTTAGGTCCTACCAAAGTCGGCCTCTTATGTAGCATGGATACTCTCCGGCCTATATACTCTATAATTTTTTTAAAAAAAAAAAATAAAATAAAAGATTGGATGCATATTATAGCCCGGATTTCTCACATCCGGCCTCTTATATAGCATGTGCGTTTGAATTTTTTCCTTTGATAGAGTTCAGAGCCATCCTAGCACCTCCCTCATGTCCCTGGATCTGTGAATAATTTGTTGAAGGGTTTGTAGTTCTTTTGGACTTAGATGGTTCCTTATGAGATCTGGAAAGCATTCAATTAGAATGTGCATATCGTCCTCCAAACAGTCCAGTCACCTATCACAAGTCGTTGGCATCGGCACCCTGTGCGATGCAAGTCTAGCCTTCGTTGGCAACCCCAAGTGAGCAATTTTCCATATGAAGTTCTTTATTTTATAGGGGGAGGTCGAATTTCCATATCCAATTAAAATCTCTATTTCCACCCGCCTCCTCATTCATGATGAATTTGTAGGCGGAAGAGGTGGTGAACCAACCATTTTTATCCGGCCACCAATATAGCCTATCTTCTAATGTCGATATAGGCAAAGGGATCGCTAGGATTTCGTCAACTAGTGATGTAGGGAGTACCACCCTAAGCTTTTCGACCCACCATTGCCCATTAATAATGTATTCGCTAACTAGTTTATCCTTGTCAAATTGGACCGGACAGTCCGGCCTATTGCATAAAGCTATCTCGGACACCCAATTATCAGTCCAAAACTTCACCGAAGTACCATTGCCAATAAACCAAATAAGGCCAGATTTGAAACTATAAAGCAGATTTTTTAGTTTCGCCCATTGCCAAGACATGTTTCCAGACTTTTTATATTTTAGTATGTGTGTATTCTTCAAATACTTGTGGGTGATTACCCTAACCCATATGTTGTTTGGTTCAACTAAAACTTTCCAAAGTAGTTTTAATTGCAAGGCCTCGTTCATTTCCTTCGCTTTTCTGATTCCCAACCCGCATGATTTCTTCGGTTTACCGATCTTATTCCATCGAATTAGTGGTCTATGTTGCGCATCCTTGTTCTGGAAGAAGCTCCTATTTATTGCATCTAGTTCCTTGTGGATTGTAGATGGGAGCATGAAGTTATGCATTATGTATAGCGGTTTTGCTGTTAGGTTTGATCCAATAAGTGTTGCTCGACCTTGTTGAGATAAGGAATCAGCCTTCCATTTACTAAACTGATCCTTGGTTTTGGTGATGACTTCCTTAAACGTGTCTTTATTTACCCTTCCATTTTTAATGGTTCACCCCATATATTTTTGCACATAATTAGAATGGGTGATACCAAGCGTTCTGCCCAACTCCGAGATACGTGTGCGAGCAATCCCATTTGTGGCCTGGAAGGCAGGTTCATGATAGTTGACTTTTTGCCCGAAAATTTGACAGTAGTCATCAAGAATTTCCCTTACTTTGTGGCATGCAGTAGTGCTTCCTTTTAAGAAAATTAATATATCATCTGCAAAAGCAAGAAAAGGGATACAAGGTCCCGTGGTTCCGAATGTGAAGCCAACCGACTTGTCAGGGGCCGAGGCCACCCTAACAAGCCTCCGAGCCAGGATTTCAGCACCTAATATAAATAGAAATGGTGATAAAGGATCCCCTTGTCGTATGCCTCTTGTACGAGTAAACAGTTCCGTAGGCCCATTGTTAACAAGGACGGAGAACGAAACTGATGTAATACATTCTTTTATCCAAATTACAATTTTTTGGTGAAAACAAAATTTCATCATGACAAATTCCGTGAAATCATAGTCAACACGGTCGTAAGCCTTTCCATGTCTAATTTAAGGGAAAGCTACCCTTCCTTGCCCTTTCTGGTTTTGAAAGAATGGAAGATTTCATGGGCTATGAGTACATTATCCTGAATGGCTCTGTCCGAGACAAAAGCACCCTGGAGAGGGTTGATTAGTTTCCCCAATACTTTCTTTAGTCTTTCTAGTAAAGTCTTTGATATTATTTTATAAATCGTTGAGCATAGATTGATGGGTCTGTAGTGACCTGTTGTAGTCAGATTCTCTATTTTTGGTAGCAATGTAATGAATGTATGATTTATTTGTTTGAGCATTCTTCTAGACAAGAAGAAACTTTTAACTGATCTGATAACAAATGGACCAACCACATCCCACGATGACTTGTAGAATTCGGCTGACATCCCTTCACGCCTCGGAGCCTTATTCCTACCTAAGCAGAACACTGCATTTTTTATTTTCCTGTTCGAGAGTATGGCTGTAAGCATTTTATTTTCCTCAGGTGTGATGTCCGGAGAGATAAAATTAAGAAACTCATTCAATTTTGCTCTATTAATTGCTTGTTTTGTAAATCTCTTCTGGAAATCATTTCTAATCTCATTATTAATGTTATTTCCCCCTCGTTATCTGTCTGCCTTCAGATGTTGTTATACTTCTGATTAACTTTCTATTTCTTTTGACAGATGCAATTCTATGAAAGTATCCAGTATTTGAGTCTGATAGTTTAATATATTTGGACTTGGCTCTTTGATTCCAGTATAATTTCTGAAAAAGGAGCAGCTTCTCTTTCTTTCTAATCAGGTTTCCTTCTTTTAATTGCATATTATTGTTCATGCTATGTGACAGTCCTTGCTGTATTTGGAGTAACTGTGCTTCAACCTTTTGTAGTTGTCGGAAAATGTTTCCAAACGTATTTTTGTTCCAACTTTTTGCTTTGTCTTTCAATAACTTAGTTTTTCGGACAAATTGATACATTGTCGAACCATGACATTTAAATCGCTACAGTTGTTTGACAATATTCTTGAAATCATTGTGTTGTAACCAATAGTTTTCAAATTTGAATGGCGGGGGTTTGAATGTTTAACTGGTCATTAGTTCAATGTTGATTGAACAATGGTCAGAGAATGAGAAAGCACCTTTTTTTTGTGAAAATAGCCGGGTATTGGTGTATTATATCATGCTGAACTAATACTCGATCAAGTTTCTCTTTTATGTTCCCATTCTCTATTTGTTTCTTTCTCCAGGTGAATTAGTTACCCCATGAAGGAATTTCCTCATGAGAGCATTGATTCTTAATTTCTGCGAGTGTGACAAATCTACGCGGATGCGTTACCGTACCCCCCTCTTTATCAGCAAAGCTTCCAATTTCATTGAAATCACCCATAACAATGCATGGGATAGTGGCATGTTTTATCGCATCGACCACTAGATTCCAGAATCTTGTTTATCTTGTTCATGGGGAGGGGCGTAAATGAACCAAATTAAACATGAGAAATTGTCGATGAAGTTGGTGTATTTGGTGACAATGACCCTAGGCATTTTTGCTACTACTTCAATTGTTTCATTTAGAACGCTACTTTCCTTCCATAGTATTCCCAGGCCACCCGACTTGCCCGTGGCAGGGGACCAAATAGCTTTATCGAACCCCGCCCCCTTCCATACAGAAGGTGCAGGAATGTTTTTCGTTTTTGTTTTAGCAAGTGCAAGCAGCTGTATTACTTGTATATGTTCTGATTTACACCATGTATTAATATCCACCAAGAACGTTGGTCATCCGATCCCCTTCAATTCCAAAAACTAATCTTCATTTTGAACTGATTTTTGGGAGAGCAAGACAGATACTCGTAACTCACCACTAGAATGGTGCAATGGTAATGGTTTATTATAGCAATTGTATTCATCCGTTTTTTGCTTGCCTTTGATTTTTTCCTTGTCCGCCAAACTGTTGAGTACCAAAAGAAGCGAAGACAAAAACTAGTAATTTGGGTTATTGGAAGGCTTGAGAATAGAAGAGGCAAAACCATTCACGTTCTTATAGTGATCATTCCACTTTGTTTTATTAGTAATTATTTTAATTTTAGCATTAGTCTTATGTTTTCATTCCTGTGAAAAGGCACTTCCAATAGGCCAATAAAGGCAAGATGGCTTACAGTACCAAGTATGGTGGATGGTGGCAGTAGAATAAGAGGTGGATAGAGAGTCAAATTCACACCATGTAAAGATAATGATCACGAGGGTATAAGAGCATAACTTTAATCTTTAGAAGCCCATTAATGCAACCGTTCAGTAGGTATGCAAACATGCTAATATATTTTTTCATATGAGATGAGGTGAAAACAGTAGGATGGTCATTGTTGTTCTTATAGTGATCAAGGTTAGTTGCATACAGAGTGGTATTTTGTAGCTCCATGATGTTTTCTTTAATCCTGGACAGGCGAGACCGAAGCCTGGCCACCACAAGGGTAGGTTTCTTTTTTCCCTTTTGAGGGGGTGTTCTTTGGATTTTCACCCTTTTCCTTTGGGTCTGGTGTCCCATCGGAAGGCTCAATTAGCTCATTGATGGCAATCCCCTTGTTAGCTCTCCTTTTCGGGGTGGGATTCGATTCATCCATCTTTTGCTTTCCATTGTCATTTTTTCGAAAAGCAAAGCTTAGAAATAGCACACAATTTTGGTCTGCATATGTGATCAGAGAATAAGAAAGAGGGGGAATGGGAGCAGAAATGTTGAAGAAGGTGTGAATAAGCAAAGCCCCCTCAACCCAACATTTGGAGGCGAAGAGAACCAAACTAAAACCAGACCAAAGGGGAAGCTTATCTCCAAAGACCCGTACCTCCAAACCCTTAAACATCTTCTTCATCAATTGCTTCTTTTGCATCTCCAAACAATCACTCATCTTGTAATCACACTCCGGATTTGATTCGTGTGAAATTAAAGGCGGTAGGAGCCAATCAATTTCCCACCACCACCAGACTTTGAACTCTGTACACCATATTTCATTTTGTGGAATGGGACAATTTGGTTTGCTTCGATAATAATCATAGTCGAAATTGGTGGATGTGGTAAGAACTTTGTGGAATTGGGATTGATTTCTTGCCAGAGATGCATTAATCAAGGTAATCGGCTGTTGATTTGATCGAGTTTGGAGGCTACGATTATCGGGTTCATTCAGAAAGGGGAAAGGGGTTGTCTTCTCTCTCATCGAGAGTGCTAGAAGCACATTTGATATCAATCCATCTCCGTTTTCTATTGGGGTGAAAGGGGTGATGGTTTTTATCCATGGTCCTTGGAGTAGTGGAGTACCATAGATAATTTTTTAAAAAAAAAATAAAAAAAAAGTCAGATTTTTTAGGGTGTCCCTATATACACCGCAAATCCGTGGATTAGAGCTGCTAATCAATGTCGGATTCGACGTTGTAACATTAATTACATTACAACGTCGGATTCGACGTTATAATATGTAAAGTGAAGGATCGGATCGGGCCGAATCGGGCTAACAACGTCGGATCCCACATTGCTAGGGTAAAAAATAAAAAATCCCACCCACCCACCCACACTCACAAAAAAAAATAAAAATAAAGAAAGAGCAACGTCCAAAAGGACGTTGTAAACCAATTTTTTTTTTTTTTAATATCTTATATTTGGCCCGGTCTGACCCGTATTAGCAGCGTTCAATTTGACGTTGTAACAATGTCTAATTCAACGTTGTTATAACATTCGATAAGTGAAATTAGCACACAATTAACAACGTCAACGTCTAATCCAACGTTGCTACAACGTTGGATCCAACGAAGTATTTGCGGTGTATATAGGGAACGCGATTTTTATTAACCCAAAATTTTTTTGTGAGGGAGTATCATATTATGATACTCACTTTATTGATTCTTCCACATTTTATAGTAGTATTTTATTATAAAAAGTAGCTATGATACTCAACACCAATACAACAGTTAAAGATGCTCTAAGAGGGATTGTATTTATTGTCAATAAAATAGAACAGATTTTTAAGGGGGTTGTTATATGCACGGTCGATATCTCGCGATTTACACGGTACGCGACCGCGCATTGTGAGTTCGCGACCGCGCACCCGCAATGCGCGGTCACGTTTTTTTTAAATAAATCCGCGCATGCGCAGTACGCATACGCGAATATATATATATATATATATATATATATATATATATATATATATATATATATATATATATATATATATATATATATATATATATATATATATATATATATATATATATATATATATATATTTTATATATAAATCAGGGTACGCACGCTGCGCGTACGCGGATATATTTATTTTTACTGAAAATAAATCAGATATGTACGAATCGAAATAAGATATATATACGAATCGAAATAAGATAGATAATGATATGTACACGGAATAAAATAAGATAGATAATCGAAAGACATATCCTATATATTTAGATATAGATATATTTGGAGATTAATGGCAATAGATATATTTTTTTTCCAACAATAAAAGATGATGATCTCTATATATACAATGCGTGTTTAGGTCACAAATATGAAAATTTTGACACCTCTAGTAAAGCTAATATTTCGAAGATCCTAAAGTTCTCCATATGTCGTCGCAAGTTGAAGATGATCTACCATTCAACCCATATGATTACAGCAATCCGCAAGAACTTCTAACTCATGTCGATGTAAGTCTAAATACGATTGTACTAAAATCTCATGTATATATCTTCCATGTTTCCAATATTTTTGAATATATAGTTGTATATGTCAATATTAGAGAGATTTATTTAACATCTACTCTATCGATTTCACAATACATGGGTATTTTAGATGGTAATTTTTGCTTCAAATTAGATGATGTTAGATATTTTATAGGTAGGTGATTGTAATAATTTGTATTGTTTTGTGTATTCTTTACTTTTGAAAATATTATAATTGGTTAAAATGTGTAGTGGGTATATAAAAATAATAATATTTGTGAAAAAGTTAGTAGAATGATGATGTTTTTTTTTAAAAAGTGAGGTGACAATGTATTATGAAATGGATGGATTATCTGTTTTGAATGTTTTTGTTTCCAATGTGTGTGTATTATATCATCAATATGTTTCCAATTGTAGGATATCGCCGACTTTTCTCTAGAAGAGGGTACCGATTATTCAGATATGTTTCGGATAGATGGATATTTCTTTGACTCCAAGAACGTAAAGGAGTGGGCTCGTTTTATGGGTAGAATTAGAAATATGGTGTTAATAACTCATATGTCTTGGAAGAGCAAGCGAAACAGGTTAGGTGTCTTTCGTTTGGTTTGCGAGTACTATGGCTATCCTAGAGATGCAGCCAGGTAAATGGGATGCCCATTTGGATGCAGCCAGGTAAATTGGATGCCCATTTGAGCTCGAGGGTCGTGAGTACAAGACAGGTAAATGGAGAATGTTTGTTATATGTGGTTCTCACAACCATAATCTTCCGGATAACTTGTACGGGCATACCTTTGCCAGAAGGTTGACTGATAAACAACATCATAAGGTACGACGCAGTGCAATGATTGGGTTAAAACCACGACAGTTGTTGAGTATCCTTGAAGATGAAGATTCCCAATATGTGACGAGTATCCGTCAAGTCTACAACTCTGTTCAGAAGATGAAGAGGGTAGAGGCGGAGGGTCGTGGAGATATACAACAAGCATTGCATTCACTCGAAGGAAAGCAGTACGATTTCTTCGTACGTAGAGTGCACGGGTCTAATCAGCTGAGTGATTTAATGTTTTCTCACCCAGACTCACAACATTTATGGAGGTTATTTCCCTACGTCATCATGATGGATGCAACATACAAGACAAATGAGTACGTGTATCCTTTTTTATTTATTTATTGTACAAATAGATTTAAATTTTGTCTAATTAGTTGCTCATGATTTATTGACTATCTTTCTTTCATGTAGGTATAAGATGCCATTGCTGCAAATAGATGGGTTCACTAGCACAAAAAAGACATTTGCGATAGCATTTGCATTCATCACGAAGGAGACCACAGATCACTACAGCTGGGTGATGCAGACACTCCGAGATCTCTGTAAACATAGAATGCCAGATGTGATTGTTGTTGTAGGAGGAAAACGAGTATGCAAATAAAATATAAATAAATCAAAGCAAACCAGATTCCGTCCCTTGCAAATGATTACAAGACTCCCTCCCTATGCAGCAGTGGGAAGTCAGGATCGATCCTCGAGGAAGCGTGTCAGCGGATCTTAGGTAGCTGTAAATCTCACATACAGAAAAGCAAAAAGACAGAAAGAAAGACAGAAATAACAAAGCAAAAGTAGAAAATAAAGCAAGTAACAGAATTAACTCGATATTGACAACTTCTACTCGATATCGAATAACAATTCCCGAGATCGACAAACAGCAGAAAATTAAGATTGCAAATTCTCGAACACAGAACTCAGATTTTCAATGAAATAAATCAATATACTAAAAGACTTCCAAAGCCAGGGTATCAACACCACAACGATAACCATGCAAAATAACATATAAATGCATAAAAGATCATGCTTTCCATCAAATAACTTTCGTTATTAACAAATAGGCATATAGAGGCTTTCTCATAAACCCTAATTGTTACTAACCCTTTTCACATAATTAACCCAAGTTGCATTAAGATCACTTTCGCTTCAATAACACAAACAAGGATCACCTTCAACTTTCGCAAAAGAATCATGCTCATAGGGATAGAAGACGAATTACATAAAAAGATCGTACCTTCACCGCATCACCTTACATGGCTACCGTCGGGCTCACCCCGACCCTAGAAGTGGGTGGACTACTCGCTCTTCATTGCAATAGCAGACATCTTTGATGAAAAAGAACTAACTTGCATTAATAAACTCAAACTTACAACCTCTTCTCCTTCTCTCTCTATGTGTAACTACTTGTCTCTGAAATTGAATGAATAAAATCCAGCCCCTAAGGCTTTATTTATAGGCTTCCAACCATTTCTAATTAAGGTAAGAAAGTCTATCTATATCTATATCTACTTTATCTTATAACATAAAGATAAAACATGGAATAAAAGAATTAAATCAACTACGATTATATCTAAAGTGGATAAATCTTCCTTGGAATTGATAGATCTTGATAGATGTGGATAGAATTTGGTCTCGAAAATATCTACATTGGATTCGGGATAGAAACTTAACAAGAAGTCGGTTAAGCTCGGAATCCGCCGCCGTGGGTCCAGTCGATATTGGCTTGGTTAAGTCGATATTGACCTGTGCTTCCTCGATTTCTCTTCAGCTAGTCGATATTGACTCCAGAGATGAAAATTGAGTTCATTTGTACTCGATATCGAGTTGAGTTACTCGATATTGATTAGCATGTCTCAGCTCCAGCTTTCTTGACTCGGTTCCAAGACGTTGACTCGATATGGGGCACTCGATATTGACTTGGTTAAGTCGATATCGACCACTGTTCTTCAGCTTTGTCGATTCTGGCCAACTCTGAGTCGATTTGGAGAATTTCAACCTAAATCTGGCCGATATTGAGTGTGCTTGGTCGATATCGACCAGTCTTCTCAGCATCCTGCTTTGTTCTTGAAACAAACTTTCCCGAGTCCTTGTTCGTCGGATTGACGCATATGACCATGCGTTGGAAAGATCTTTTTGAGGGCTACGACTCTCATGAAGACATCAAAGCTTGATTCAGAATGATGAATGGTGAAAAATGCCCTTTTCTCCAGCTGCACCATCCTTAGCTTCTTCATGACTTTCCTTTAAATGCCAAAGTGCCTCCGATTTTTGCAAAATAAAACAAAAACTTGTGTAGACTCCATAATTTGGCAAATAAGTGTAAACTACATAGATTCTGTATTATTCTAACCCAAATGCATGCAATGTATGCAGAAAACGATATAAAAGTTACTGTAAAACATGGCAGATTCAACTCACATCAAACACCCCATACTTAAGCTTGCTTGTCCTCAAGCAATACTTTTATTTGTCATTCAGGGGAAGGAATCAAAACTCTCAACATATTAGATTCATTCTTATATATCCCTGCAATCAATTACCATCCTCGAAAAGGTACTAGTGTCATATATCCATGCATGTGCAAATACACAAAAGCAACATATGCTCACAAAAGGAGGGTAGTGCAAAAACAATTCATGTGACAAAGCAACAATAATCAAGAGGACTTAAATTTAAGCTCAATAAAGAAGTAGATTGGTAAAAGGCTAAAGGTGGGCAATTTTTTTGGCAATGTGGTGCTAATGATCCGGGGAAATGGAGTATTTCCAAACTGAATTTCCACATTCCTTTTTCCTTTGATTCAACACCTTTCATAATGCTTTTTTTTTTCAATAATAATGCTTTTACATCTCTGACCTCAGCACTGCCTTCTCGCGAGTCGCAAACATGGGTGTCATGAATGGCCCCGGATACTTAGTGCTTTGGACTCCTCACCTCTGTGTCCCATCTTCGCCAAACTATTATCTCAGCGAGCAGGGTCGATCTACCTTTATCTCCTGAGGTGATCGAATTTTTTCTCACTCATTAAATTTTCCATATATTTCGAACATTCTCCTACCAAACTCCAATAATGATAATAACAACACAACAACCATATAACATCTCCATAATGTAACATCTTTCTCAACATAATTCCCGGATAGGAAATAAGGTAAAGAATGGCAAATATTTAGATCATGTGGAGCAATATATGAAATAAGGCATATTATGGCCTTTGTGATGCATAAGCATAGGTTTGGCTAGGATTATAAACAATGAGCATTATATGGAATTATAAAGTCCTTCATCATCTTATCATGCAACATGTCAAAAGCAACTTTCAAAATTTACCTACTTTCATGGTTTTCAAGAAAATATGCACTTCATTGTGACTTCCCTTTACTAGGCAATTTCATGCTATATCTCTAATGAATCTAATTTTGCATCGTCGAGTTCAATATAAAGCTTCCATGACATTTATCAAAATTTTCAATGGGGGTCATTTTTTCAAACTTTTGGAAAACATGCATATAAGCACATAAATCAATAATGAATTCCAAAATAGTCGTGTAGCAATTCAAGAAATAAACCTTAAATATGCACACATAATGTCAAATAAAACCAAATATGCATAAAGTAAGCCCTTCCCTCACCTCATACTTAAACATTACAGTGTCCTCACTGTATAAAAACAAGGGTAGAGAAAGAAACTCACTAGACAGGTGTGCAGGGCTTCAAAAACTCGATTGAACATGCCTGGGCCGAGTCCAATTTAGCTTGCTTCTATCCCATAGACCTGAAAAATATAGAAGACATATACCCACAATAGAAAAACTAAAAGTTCAAAACCAAAAACAAACAAAAGCAACAATGTCCAAAACTCCCAAAAAATAAATGTCTATTTACAAGCTCTAGATTTTATAGTCGCTAGGCCGACTTTCTCCATTGAGCTCAAGGTGGCATTTGCAGGGCCCATGTAGCTTGGGCTTCAAATAAGACTCCATTCTTGTCTATCAGCTGCAGTCCGCCTAAATGGATCTTGTTCACCACAAAAGGCCCCATCTTTTTCTTGTTGAATTTGTTAGGAAACCAATGATCCTTTGATTTGGAAACATAGAGCTTGTCTCCAACTTCATACTCTTTAGGCTCATCATTGGAAACCCTACATAATCGCACATACCAAGGTAAACCTCTCCCATGTATTGATAGATCTTTAATTGAAATAGGAGAGGAAAGATCCATACCTTGGCTTACCTTCGCAGAATCGGATGTCGGAAGCTCCTGAGGGTCTGGTCGATATCGAGTTAGGTCACTCGATATCGAGTTGTGCTGCTCTTCAGGTGGACTCTCAGTCGATATGGAGGGAGATGGGTCGATTTTTTTAAGTCGATATTGAGTAAGCTCACTCGATATTGACTTGACTGGCTCAATATTGACTAGCTTCTGCTCAACAGGAGGAATCGACTCAGGAGATGCAGCTCAATATTGACCAAAGGGGGTCGATATTGAGTCGTTTTGCTCGATATCTGGTAGGGCTGTCTCGACATAGGGAGGTCGATATTGACATGTGGTAGTCGATATTGAGTGCCTTTATGGCTCTGTCGACTTCTCAAGGTTAATTTTGACCCCATACTTAAGACCTGGCAAGGCATCCGAAAAATAGTTAGTCCAAATCGACTTACCTGGGTATATTTCGATTGGATTCTCTGCCTCTTCGTTCAGGATGGCCATGATCTTTTGCACATGGGCTTCCATATCCCTCTTTTCCAGCTCTTCATGAGTCATATTTCTTACCTTAGGCTCCCCGCAAGTGATGTAACCAGCTGAGATATATTTTACCTCTTCCTTTGGACCTGGCCTTTTAGTTTTATTAAAAGAATACTCAATTACCTCATCGCTAATGTTGAAAGTGAGCACTCCTTTCCTCACGCTTATGTTGGCATCCACCGTCGCCAAGAAGGGTCTTCCTAGAATAATTGGACAAGCAGGGTCCTCTAGCATATCAATAACTAAGAAATCAGCAGGGACAAAGAATTAACCTACTTGTACTGGCACATTGTCCACCATGCATGTTGGAATGACCACCGTGTTGTTGGCCATATACAACTTAGCATCCACATGCTCTAGGGCACCTATCTTAATCTTGGACCAAATTGTTAAAGGCATTATACTCACACTAGCTCCAAGATCACATAAAGCATTAAATTTGTATTGACCAAATCCAATGGTTATAGCAAACTTACCTGGATCTGGCCTCTCCTCAAGTATGTCCATGTGGCTGCACTCCTCTGTAATCTCAGCCATTGATCTCTTCTTGCTTAGGATCTCCTTGAGGAATTTGACATAGGATGGCATTTCATTGAGAGCTTATGTGAAGGGTATGGTGACATTGAGCTTCCGAAGCATCTTGATGAAACGCTGAAATTTCTTCTCTGCTGGATCCTTTGGAGATTTTGTTGGGAAAAGCAGCTTCTTTTTCTGATTCTGAGCCGGAACAGATGTCGGAGGTGTTGCAAATGAGTCAATATTGACTGGAGGGGACTCGATATCGACTGCAGTATGGTCGATATTGACCGGTGGTTGGTCGAAATCGACTACTGGAGTCGGTTTCGGGTTCACTGGTGCAGATGGGTCGATATTGACCTGGGGTGGTCAATATTGACTAAGTGTTGGTCAATATCGACTAGGTGTTGGTCGATATCGACCTCCTCTGCAGTGCCGTCTTTTGCTTCTCCGGTCTCTGTTTCGTGCAGTTTGTGTCCGCTCCTGAGCTTTACGGCTGCGATGTGTGCGGTCTTCCCCTTGGGATTTGGCTCTGAAGATCCTGGGAGTGAGCTTGACTGTTTGGGGACTCCTGCTGCTAGCTGGCCAATCTGTGTATCAACTGATTTCCGCTATATATCAATCTCCCCAAGCCTAAAGTTGACACCTTGAATCTGAGTGTAGACTGAGTTGAAGGACTGCTTGGTGTCTGAATGATTTCTCCGTATTTCCTCTAGGACGGTCTGTAGATCATCCCTTTTCTGGTCCCTTTCCGGATGTCCTAGAGCTCTGTAGGGTGGGGGGTTCCTAGGGGCACCTTGGTTCCATTGTGGTTGCTGGAACTTTTGGTCCCCCATGTAGCGATTGGGACCCCCTGCGTAAGCTGCCTCTTCATTCTATTCTGCCAGTCTACTTGCTCCGTGTGTGGGCACTCAGTAGTGGTGTGCCTCTAGGATCCGCATTCGATGCAGGCCTGGTTGACAGAAAGGTATTTGACTTGCTTAAGGAGCTTGTGATTCTGATCTTTGTAGTATTGCTCCTTGACATCTGGATTAATCTCTTTAGAGGGCTCATAGAGGGGCATGGATGGGGCTGGCCTAGCATAGGCATTCTCCTCATAGTTGGTTGGAGTCCCATACTTGTTATCATAGTTGGTCAGCTTGTCGAGAGCAGCCCATGCGTCAGCAGACGACATTGTCAGATACTCATAGTGAGTATATGTGTTAATTCTATCATTTGCAGCCAAGTCCAGAGAATTGAAGAAGATCTCTTCAACTACGTAGGGTTGTGGTCCATGTGTAGGGCATGATCGCAGCAGATCCTTATAGCGTTCCCAAGCCTTTGCCAGCGGCTCCCCAGGCTTCTGTTTGAAAGCTGTGATCTTCTGGCGAAGGAGTGTTGTCTTGGCAGGAGGGAAGAACTTGTTGAGAAACTCTTGCTTTACTTCAGCCCATGTCGTGAAGGATCGCGGTTTCAGCCCTTCAAGCCACTTCAGCCCATATCGAATAACAATTCCCGAGATCGACAAACAGCAGAAAATTAAGATTGCAAATTCTCGAACACAGAACTCAGATTTTCAATGAAATAAATCAATATACTAAAAGACTTCCAAAGCCAGGGTATCAACACCACAACGATAACCATGCAAAATAACATATAAATGCATAAAAGATCATGCTTTCCATCAAATAACTTTCGTTATTAACAAATAGGCATATAGAGGCTTTCTCATAAACCCTAATTGTTACTAACCCTTTTCACATAATTAACCCAAGTTGCATTAAGATCACTTTCGCTTCAATAACACAAACAAGGATCACCTTCAACTTTCGCAAAAGAATCATGGTCATAGGAATAGAAGACGAATTGCATAAAAAGATCGTACCTTCACCGCATCACCTTACATGGCTACCGTTGGGCTCACCCCGACCCTAGAAGTGGGTGGACTACTCGCTCTTCATTGCAATAGAAGACATCTTTGATGAAAAATAACTAACTTGCATTAATAAACTCAAACTTACAACCTCTTCTCATTCTCTCTCTATGTGTAACTACTTGTCTCTGAAATTGAATGAATAAAATCCAGCCCCTAAGGATTTATTTATAGGCTTCCAACCCTTGCTAATCAAGGTAAGAAAGTCTATCTATATCTATATCTACTTTATCTTATAACATAAAGATAAAACATGGAATAAAAGAATTAAATCAACTACGATTATATCTAAAGTGGATAAATCTTCCTTGGACTTGATACATTTTGATAGATGTGGATAGAATTTGGTCTCGAAAATATCTACATTGGATTCGGGATAGAAACTTAACAAGAAGTCGGTTAAGCTCGGAATCCGCCGTCGTGGGTCCAGTCGATATTGACTTGGTTAAGTCGATATTGACCTGTGCTTCCTCGGTTTCTCTTCAGCTAGTCGATATTGACTCCAGAGATAAAAATCGAGTTGATTTGTACTCGATATCGAGTTGAGTTACTCGATATTGACTAGCATGTCTCAGCTCCAGCTTTCTTGACTCGATTCCAGGACGTTGACTCGATATGGGGCACTCGATATTGACTTGGTTAAGTCGATATCGACCACTGTTCTTCAGCTTTGTCGATTCTGGCTAACTCTGAGTCGATTTGGAGAATTTTGACCTAAATCTGGTCGATATTGAGTGTGCTTGGTCGATATCGACCAGTCTTCTGAGCATCCTGCTCTGTTCTTGAAACGCACTTTCCCGAGTCTTCGTTCGTCGGATTGACGCATATGACCATGCGTTGGAAAGCTCTTTTCGAGGGCTACGACTCTCATGAAGACATCAAAGCTTGATTCAGAATGATGAATGGTGAAAAATGCCCTTTTCTCCGGCTGCACCATCCTTAGCTTCTTCATGACTTTCCTTTAAGCTCCAAAGTGCCTTCGATTTCTCCAAAATATAACAAAAACTTGTGTAGACTGCATAATTTGGCAAATAAGTGTAAACTACATAGATTCTGTATTATTCTAACCCAAATGCATGCAATGTATGCAGAAAACGATATAAAAGTTACTGTAAAACATGGCAGATTCAGCTCACAACAATTGTCATAGATCGAGAGTTAGCAGTAATCAAAGCCATCAAGGAAGTGTTCCCAACCGTGAAGCATTTATTGTGCAGGTGGCATGTAATGTCAAATATCGAAGTGAAGGCAAAGATCACACGATCAAAAGCTAAAGAAAATGAGTCTGTCCGTGATTGTTATGCCTTGGTAGAGTCGACATCAGAATTAAGCTACAAACGACGTCTTCAATCAATGCAGACCAAGTAGGAAGGACGTTGGAGCCTCATGGAATACCTTGAAACCACTTGGCTCAAGGACTTTAAGGAGGCACTTGTTAGAGCTTGGGTTGATTGCTATCCTCACTTTGGGACTAGAACAAATAGCTGGTAAGTGTTTTGGATGTTTGTACTAGTGAATTACGTATGAATGTTATTTTGGATAAATAGATGTTTAACCGCCAACCTATTGAAAACCATGCAGTTGTGAGTCGCAACATGGGAAGCTGAAGGATATGTTGAACACGTCAATAGGGGGGTTTGACGACGTGGTCAAGTGCGTCGACAAAATGGTCAACGGGTAGATCAAGCAAATAAAGGGTTCCCTTGAGATGTCACGCATGAATGTTCTTAGGAGTGTTTCTAGTAACCCACTATTGGCTCCCCTCGTTATGAAGGTGACAACTGAGTGCTTTAAATTATTGCTCAACAATTACACCACGGCGATAGGTAGACCCACTGATGATGGGGTCTGTCGGGACAGGTATTGGCGAGATGTGTATGGTGTGCCATGTGTTCATGAATTTTTACAAGCCATATCCACCCGTACGCCGATAAGCTTGAGTCAAATTCATCCCTTCTGGAGGCAAGTGATGTGGAGTGGACCTATTATGGCAGAGGAGGGCAGCGAACCTATGGAAGATATAGACCAGACCAGGTTAACGTTGCCCAGGTTGAAGAGAAGGCTTGAGGCAGATGATCTCACTCCTCAACAAGCTAATTTTATTGCCACAACTTTCATGAAGATGGAGAATCCCGAAGAAACTAACATGAAAACACCACCTATAAGCAATCCTAGAGGTCGACCAATAGGGAGGCGATCAATGATGCGCGAACCAACGACATTTGAGCATGCAGTGCGACGGTCAGCCACCCGAGGTCGAGGGAGTGGTCGAGGTCGTCCAAGTGGTCGAGGTCGTCGAAGCGGTCGAGGCGATCCAATGACACTTGGCCCCACGACATTTTTGTCCGTCCATGTGGACTGGTTTGTCCCACGCTATGTTGATCGCGTTCAAAATGTGAGTTCGGATGGGCATTGTGGGTATCGAACGCTTGCAGTGTTGATTGGAAATGGGGAGAACCAGTATATAAGGGTCCGACAAGAGATGGCTGATGAGCTGCGTAGGAACAAGGATTTGTATCAAGCAGCATCGATGTTGAACGATATTGAAGGGCTGATTGGTAATGTTGACATCAAGGATCCCAGTCAATGTAGTCCGACGAGGTGGATGGAGGCGCCGATGGTTCCTTTGGCAGCCGCGACACGATATCAACTTATTGTGGTCGTCCTTAGCAAGGGTGGTCCGCATACATGTATCTCGATGATGGCACCTACAACGACCGCAAGGCCGCCGACAGATATTATTACAATGGCGTTGATTGGCGGAGTGCACTGGGTACCGGTTAGTGAACTTCAACCCTTACTATTACTATTCGTACACATTGTATCAATTGTTAATTATTGTATTTCATAACAAATTAAATAGGTATGGCTTCGATCAGACTCACCGATCCCTCCAACAACTCCAGAATGGGATCATTTCCACCACCAGAGCGTAAACGGTTGGGATGGACCATTCAATACAAGGATGGCAGAGTACCTTAACCTTTGACGTGCTGATCCTGATCGTTCAGGACACCAAGACGGCGATAGAGTATATCATAATATATCAGATTGAGAATTTATGTTAAACTATTTCAGATTTCCTGTTATCGAATAGATATATGTATTTTGTTTTCAAACTTGAGTAGAGCATAAAATTCATGAATAAACATTTTCTTAACTAGAGTGCATGACATAAAACATATCTGAAATACATAAACTCCCTAACATTGAACACCAAAGTATATCACAGTTGCCGTTGTGATGCCCGGACTTGAGTGGGGGCGCGTGGGATTGGGTTTTTCATTGCCTCGAAGTAGTAACTGAGAATCTCCTGATGGCTATAAAACTCCTCACGGCGTTCTAGCATTTTCCGGATGCGCTCCCCTAACACGTACAATCGCTATCATTTGAAAAAAAAACACATTGTCACGATCACAAATGCAATATAAGTAATGAAATATTTAAGGCACAATTCATACCTGAGCTTGTATTGTGGATATCGGCGTCGGTTCCTCCTCGATAGGTTGGGCCTCAACTGTACTCTGTAGAACATAGGGATGGTCATGACGACTGAACCACTCCATATAGTCGGGCGTAACCAGATGCCCCTCATATGCAAGAGGCAGGTTGTGAAGGTTCACCAAATTAGTGGGATTGTGTCGCTGATCCCAGACATCGAACATATCCGAAAAGGTCAACTTCAGGTGGGCTGTACCAACAGGCCGAGTCTCAATAGTGGGTGGGATACGGTCCATGGGTATGTTTTGCACACGTCTGAACTGTCTTAATACGCGGTACGACATGTATGGCTCATGGATATCTGAAATGGACAAAACCCCTCTATATCGAGAAACTTGAAACTCAGCGTCATAGTTAATGAACCTATCATCGTACGGCATGAACCTTACGTCCTCGGCTCTCATCGTGTCCGACTGATTGGTAATGTTGTGTACCCTATCCAGAGTACGCGGTGGTGTCGCTCTATGTGTCCACCGACAAGCCCACCTACGATCAATTTGGAGGGGCCGCTCCTCAGCCATTGTAGGGGCAAATGCCGGAAAATGTGCCCAAATCCAAAACTTTTTACATATAAAGGAAAAAAAAAATTAGTCTAATTGATTGAAAGCACGAATTTTGTATGTAAACCTTATAAGAATACCTGAACCAATGCAGCGCACCCACTCATGGTTCCCACCCCTTCCCTGCTCGCGATGCCCAGGGATCGATACAAGAGGGAAAGCATGGCAATACCCCATGAGTACCGCCACGTCATATCATGATTGTAGACTAAGTCAACTGCCCACAAGGGTATGTGTGTAGTCGACTTATCATTGATAAAGATCGCCCCAAGTACTATCAATAGATACCCGGTCGCAACAGATTGGGCATAAGCATCGCCATTAGGAATCATCGCCTTCATCATCTCCTCTAACTTTGCCTGAAGGAAGCGCGTCCCTCGACTGCTCATGTCTGAAGTGGATATGCCAAGTCTGGTGGTGAGGAAAGGCCGGCGTTGCGCATCGGTCATAGGGGTACGTGGGGCAACTCCGTCAATCTGTAGGCCAAGTATGATGGCTACATCATGGAGGGTGATAGTCATCTCACCCCAGGGAAAGTGGAACGTGTTCGTCTCGGGGTGCCATCGACAGATAAATGCTTGGATCAAAGAATGATCCACCGTGCCAAACTCGATGTCCTCCAGATCTATAAGGCCTCTTAGTCTTGCAAGCCCGAACCAACTCATAGGGGTAAGAACACGAGGCAAGTTTCTGAGGAACCGAATGTGGGTGTTGCGTCGAATGCATCGAATTAGATTGTCCTCCTACAAGGGAAAAACACATAATTCTTTAGGTAATAATTAAATATTTAATTTAAGTAAGAACTTTCACAAGAAAATATAAATGAATACATACCTAACCCATCCAAATAAGTCTGCATCTGTGCGTCCTATACCACGTCAATGGTTGATTCTCTAGCGGTCGGCCGTCATTGGTAACTGGTGGTTGTAGTTGTTCCTCCTATATGTGTTGTGCCCCTTGTTGTGGTGGGTCCTGATGGACCGGCTGCTGATGTGAATGCTCTTGTTGCTCATAATAGTGCTTGTAGTCATAACCAGCATCCGTCGTCACATTGTGGTAGTCATACGCTTCGGGATTGAATGCCTCCTGATTAATGCCATCATCTGTGTTGGCGTCCTTAAATTCCTCTTCATTGGACGCATCAGACCCAGCTGCGTCGTCCGACTGAATATCCTCGAGCCCTAATGTCCCGCTCGGGAAAGGAGACGGTGTACGCTCTGAGGAGGAGCGTCTCAGAGTAGGTCGACTCGGCCCAGGCGAACGTGTCCTATCCCTTATAATTGATGTACTCGTCCGAGCGGGTACAGTAGTGGCGGTAGCTGGAGCCTTCTCTTGCGCCTCCTCAGCCCTTTCATGTTCACCTCGACGGGCCGAAGCCGTGGGCCGTCGCCGCTCCAATGCCGTAGAAATTTGCTATCATATTGCATAACAAATAAACAATGTTACAATTTGTTATCAGTACAAATATCCAAAAATTAGTCCGTACACATCAATTATGTTTATCTATTCCTATAAGGTTATGATTGATAAACATGAATTACTTCTTTCCATTTAACTAATTTCAGTGATCTATTTTAAAAGGTATTTTGTTTACCTATTTTCATTGGTATTTCATTTACCTATTTTTGGGTTTAGGGTGAAATCTTACTTTTTTTTTTTAGCATTTACATTTCTTTCATAAAATTTAATATAACGCTAACTATAATGTTGCTTATATACTTCAAAATTATTTTTTCCTATCTTTGTAACTCCTAAAAACCTTTATTTCGCTTACCTATTGTCTATGTAATTTTGTCTAACTCATAACACAATGAATTTCGATCATATATTTTCGGTTGCTTATTTCAACATAAATGATACATACAAATTCGTATAAAAAAATTCTTTCAACTAAAATGAACTTACTAAACATTATTACAATTTCTAATATTTCATGGAACTTTTTTCATCGTCAAAACATCTTACAATTTCTAATATTTCATGGAACTTTTTTCTTTTCTCACTAAACATTATAAATATCATAAAATTTATCAAAACTAAAATGAACTTACTTCTCTCGCTCTCCGACGCTCATCCTTATCTTGCGAAGATCGATCCCCTCGAAGCCAACCCATGGCGCTACTTGCAACCTTCTTCATTTTCGATGTCATGATTCCCGATTATCTACACTTAAATTTAATTAATGTAAGCCAAATGCAAACCTAAAGAAAATAAATGATTTCCGATTAACTAAATGTAAATTTAATTAGTGTAAGCTATACACAAAACCTAATGAAGATAATGCATAAAAAAGAAAATTACTCTTACCTTTTCAACCAAATGAAGATGTGATGAACAACTTCAATGAAAAGCATAAAATTTCAGAACAATATTTTGTGAAATGGGCAAAGCTGTGTGGTGAAGGGTAGGCTTGGGGTCGGATTTTATAGGCGATGGGCATCCGTATCTCCGTGAAGCGCGGGTGCAGAGATTCTCGCGTGAAATCCGGGATACGCAGCAGCAGAGATTCCCGCGTGCGCCCGTCCGTGACAGTGTTGTCAAATCGGCGTGGGTTGCTGTCCATCAGCGCACTCGCTGTGCGCAGGCGCAGGCCCCCATCGGCACACTCGATGTGCGCATCTGCAGATGTATCCGCGCATTCGTTGTGCGCAACTGCGGCCCGCCTTTTTCATCCGCGTTTTCGCAGTGCGTCATTGCCTAGGTTAACCGTGCAAACGGCGATAATTTCACCGTGCACTTAGCAATTCCGTTTTTTAATAGATAGTAGATTAAAAAATGACGGTAGGCCTCAATTCTAAGGAAAGACCATAGTTCTTCTGTTGTTTATTCACACATCTCTTTTCCCTTCAATCACCCAATTTCTTCCATCTATTTTGAACAATGAAACATCAGTACTTGCTTGTCGATCAGTCCTACACTACCCCTTACATGATAAGCTGGTGAAAGCAAGATCAGGTTCATTCATTAGCTGAACTTGTTAATGGCTATTATGTTTATTTTCTGTACATAGAAACTATCTTGATTTTAATTGGTAGGCTGATTCCTTTGGATTGAGACGAGTTTAAATGCATACCATTCAGTTGAAAAAGATGACAAATGAAAAGTATGTACATGCCTCTCATCAAACAGTGTTTTTTTCCTACCAACAGCATATAAATGACAGATCTCTGGAAATGGTGTTAAAATTTATAAGCTAATATAGAAAGATTAATGAGTCAATTAGATTTACTCTTAGGTAACAGTTAAACATATAGAAAGATAAATGTTGGGACACTTGTAAATCCCACATCGGAAGTGGGAGAAATCTGAACCCAGCATATAAGTGGATGGGCTACTCCACCTAACGTCAATTGGTTTTGGGATGGTGCCCCAGTCCGGCTTATATGTTGGACTTTCTGGTCGGACCCAACAAGAGTTCCCCCTAACAAACTGGTATCAGATCCGAGTTCGACGGGTGGGCCGGTTACACCGAAGATTGAGATGGACTCCACATCTATATCGATGACGGGTTACTCGAACCCGTTGCGTGGAGGTCTCAATTCCAACCGGGCTAGACTTGTGAATCGTGATGGATTCAGAAGTGAGAGAGGAATGTGTTGGGACACTTGTGAATCCCACATCGGAAGTGGGGTGATTCTGAATCTAACATATAAGTGGATGGGCTACTCCACCTAATGCCAATTGGTTTTGGGAAGGTGCCCCGATCCGGCTTATATGTTGGGCTTTCTGGTCGGGCCCAACGAGACTTCCCCCAACAAACTGGTATCAGAGCCGGGTTCGGCGCGTGGGCCGGTTGCACCGAAGATTGAGATGGACTCCATATATGTATCGATGACGGGTTAGTCGAACCCGTTGCGTGGGGGTCTCAATTCTAACCGGGCTAGACTTGTGATGGATTCGCAAGTGAGAGGGGGATTTGTTGGGACACTTGTGAATCCCACATCGGAAGTGGGAGGATTCTGAACCTAACATATAAGTGGATGAGCTACTCCACCTAATCCCAATTGGTTTTGGGATGGTACTCCGGTGCGGCTTATATGTTGGGCTTTCTGGTCGGGCCCAACAAGCCCTTCCGGTAACAATAAACTCAATGTTCTCACCAAACAATCGATTACGGCAAAGTAGGTAACAAACTAAAACCTAATTGTTGGAGATTAGTTCCAAATCCATGGCTTACGGCCACAAAAAAGTACGAGGAACAAAATGCAGGCTCGAGTGTTACTCTGTGCCCGTGTTTGAGAGAGATTAGAAATCGAAATGACAGATCGAATCTCCGACTATTCAATTGAAAGATTTTGGTATTTCCAGAACAAAAGTGCAACTGAAATACTCGCCAGAGATTTATATCTTAATTTTTAACGCACATCGAAGCAAGTAAAACAACAAGCATCAAATTTCGATGAACAAAGACGACGACATCAACATTTCAATCAAAATCTCTTTCAGTTTCAGTACCAGCATTACCTCATCTCTAATCAGCAGTATCAAAGCCAACATCGAAATCGAAATTTGACGTTCAGCTGAGAGAAAAACAAATTAAATACTCCCTCCGTTCCACAATACATGTCCTTTTAGTTTTAGACACGCTTTTTAATGAGTGAAAAACACTATAAAATATTATTTTTTTAATTAATTTTTTTATATAATTTGATATTTATTACCAATAAGTATCAAATTATATAAAAAATTTAACTAAAAAAACAATATTTTATAGAGTTTTGCGCTCATTAAAAAGCGTGCCCAAAACTAAAAGACCATGTATTGTGGAACGGAGGGAGTATCAAATAAAGTGGAAACTCTTCCTATCACAATCGAAGGGGAAGAAAAGAGTAGACCCAGGCAAATGCGGGAGCGGGTCGGGCTTGGGATGGGCTTTAGCCCAAATTTTGTCCCGGAGTTGCGGGCACGGACCGAGCTAAGCCCGTTTAACGGATTGAAAACATTGTTCGAGCCCATCCGCTATTGTGGGCATTGGCGGCTCGCGGGTACCTGCCAAATTTTACCTTATTTGATCATGTTGTTATTTTTTTTAATACGTAACAGTATATTTTGTTTGAGGTTTTTAAAAACCCCTACCTCCCACTGTACACCTATTCTTATTTGGTTTAGCTTATATGTGTAATGGCATTGATTATTCCAACAGAAGTAATATATAATGTATGTTTAATTAGTCGATTACGTACGTACACATTAATTTCAACGTCTCTAAATCTCTAATGTGTGTTTAATTATCCTACCTTCTGTACACGTAAACATGAAGGATAAAAAAAGTGGTTTTGAGATTTTAGGGTTGTGAGATTTCTATATCATAATTTTTATTTTTTTCTTATAATTAATAATTTTTATTATATATGTTATATACAGTATATTATATAATATATATATATATATATATATATATATATATATATATATATATATATATATATATATATATATATATATATGTAAAATAGCGGGTATCCGTTACGGGTCTAACGGCTCATAACGGGTAGATTAGTCTACCCAATCCCGTACTCGCTGCGGGCGCGGGTCGGGCTTAGCGGCCCACTTGGGCTTTCCCCTCTAGCCAAACCTGTTTAACATGGCGGGCGGGTGGGACGGGCCGGACGGGCTGGCCTGCGTTTATCCAGGTCTAGAAAGAAGCACCTGATGGTGTTACTGATTCGCAGTCGCCCTTGGCCTTGCTTCAGATCCGGTCGCCCTCGACCTTGCTTCAGATCCGGCCATGGCCACCAAGACGAGGGAGTCGAGGACGTCTTCTGGATCTGATTACAATCTTAGGGCCGGATCGCTGGAGCGAGAGCGATAGACGAAGAGGAGCGGCATCACCACCAACGACATCGCCATCGATAGACGAAGAGGAAGCAGGATCGGATCGCAGGTGAAGTCGCAACCGCCTTCCTTCGCTCCTCTTCTTCGATTACTCGACGAGATCTTCCTCCTCCTCTTCTTCGATTACTCAATGGGATTTGGATCTTCCAGAGGCAAGAGGCGGCAACCAGGAGGAGAGAAAGAGGATTAAGGCGTATGTGGATGGGGTGGCGGCGAGCGTAGCGATTGATCGAGGGAGCATTAAATTGATGAGATCGGGAAGGAAGGAGAACAAGGTATTTGGAAGAAGAGCTTCATCTCCATTGTTGAAGGAATTTGGGGCTTTTTTTTTATCATACTTGATTTTTTTTAAGATGGATATTTTGCTAAATTGTCCCAAACATAGGACAATTCACTAATTAAGCCAATAAAAGTGCATGTAGCATAAATTTTCTATTTTTTAATCAGTTTTTAAATATCTTTTCTCAGCTCACTCATTTTATTTTAGGATTTTATTTTCTAATAAAATGAAGATAGTATCCACCCCATACGTTAAACAAACGTTTATAAATATTATTGTACTAATATATTATGCATTGCCCACTAAATCTTCATTAAAATGGTAGCAACCATGAAATTCTGTTGATGGTTAAAGATTGTAACTTGTAAGAGTATGTAAATGTAGAGAGTGTTAGTGTTAGTTGGTTAGCTAAGGGGCAGTTTGGTCTTTTCCAATCATCAAATTCTCTTAGACGATCCTCCCTCCCATTTTCCTCTTCTGTATAAATAAGGAACACAGAACTCGGTTGTTGTGTAATTTTTGGTGTGACAAACTCCTTGTTTCAATGGAAGCTTGCATTTTTGTTTTCAGATTCAATTTCAACTTCTGAAATGGTATCAGAGCAAAACGGATCTCATTGAGATCTTGATTGTGAATTGCTGTCTCGAGATCTCGAGTTCTTTTGTTTGTGTGATTCTCTGAAATTGAGTTTTTCGCCATGGCCGGAAGAGGAGCTGGTGTTCCACCGAATCAAGGTTCTGGTTCTGGAATAGAAGCAGGAAGAGGAATCTTCGTCACACCACCTAATGCAGGAGCTGGAAGAGGTGCTAACGGAAGCGGATTTGTGCCGCCAAATCCAAATCCAGGAGTCGAATTTGTGCCGCCGAATCCATTTTAGTTTGGAGAATTTGCTCAAGGTATGAATAACGTTCATGTCAATCCGTATTATCTCCCGAATTCAGACCATCCAGGAATGCAATTAGTCTCTACGTCTTTTAATGGAATCAATTTTACTAGTTGGAGTAGAGGAGTACGAATGGCATTAGCTACAAAGGCAAAATTAGGTTTCATTACAGGTACTTGTGTTAAACCTTCTAATGAGGACAGTGATGAATTTGAAAGATGGAGTAAAGCAGACTATATGGTCATGTGATGGCTGATTAACTCGATGAAGAGTGAAATTGGTGAACACTTCATGTATGTGCAGTCGTCTAGAGAGTTATGGGAAGAAATTCGTGACAGGTTCTATGAGTCCAATGATCCGCTCATTTATCAGTTAAGGAGTGATATTGGTAATTTGAGGCAAGAAAATGTATCTGTGTCTGTCTATTATGGGAAACTGAAAAGGATTTGGGATGAGCTGCAACTTCTTGATCCACTTCCTGTTTGTAGTTGTGATGGGATAAATCAGTGCAGTTGTACAATTCTGAAACGAATCTTGGAAAGGGAGATGAAGGCCAAGGTAATGCAGTTCTTAATGGGGGTTAACGATGCTTATGAGCATCTCAGGAACAACGTTTTATCCATGGATCCCATGCTTGGATTGAACAAGGTATTTCATATGGCTGGTCAGATTGAAAGACATAAAGAAATTACAGGTTTGCAATCAGATATGAATGCTTTGTCAGTGAGCAGGAATGAGCAACGTGAAGGAAGTGTTTTTGCTGTGGGAAACAGACTAAATCAAGGGAAGTTTATAGATCATATGAAGCGTGACTTCAAGAAAGCCAAGTATGAGCGTCAGTGTGACTACTGCAAAGAAAAAGGACACACTAAGGATTTCTGTTTCAAGTTGGTGGGCTACCCTAAGTGGTTCAAAGGTCCAAGAGACAATGAATTTCAGAAAGGAAGTTCTAGTGGATCTAACAAGTTTGCTGCTAGTGCTGAAGGGCAGCAATTTGGGAATCAGTTTGACAATCCTTTGGATACAGAAGCTGTCAAACCAGATCCCAGCATGGTAAATGCTATCTTTCATGAGATAGTAAGGATGATGAAAGGAAAAGCTCCTATGGAGGATGGAGATCCCTCAGCCAACCATGTTTTTGTCAATTTCTCAAGTATAATGAGTTTCTCCTTCCTTGTTGGTAATAACAAATCAGATAATTTGTCATGGATTGTAGATTCGGGTGCTACAGATCATATAGCTTTTGATATAAGCATTTTTTGTGAGATACACTCTTTGGATAAAGTGGTATCTCTTGGTTTACCAGATGGGACCTCTTTCTTGGTTAGGAAAGCTGGTACTGTTGTTATCTCTGCTGATTTGAGTTTGAAACATGTGCTTTTTGTGCCTCAATTTCAACACAACCTGTTATCTGTCTCCAAGATCTTGAAGGCACAGAGATTTGGGTTTAGTTTTAATGCAGTTGCATGCATATTGCAGGACCTTACCAGTAATTGCATCATTGCTAAAGGGATTGAGGATGGAGGACTTTACTACTTGAAAGCTAAAGACAGTGTGATGGGTGCAGCTAGAGCTCTATCCAGTGGTTTTCAGATTGACAGTTGTCTTGAGTTGCTTTGTAATAACTCTTCTAAGAGTGTTTGTAATAAAGTGGCCAGTTTAGAGTTGGTTCATGCCAGGCTTGGTCACCTATTAGTTTCTAAGATGAAACAATTGGATTTGTGTAAAGGTTGTGATTTCAGTAGTTTCTCATGTGACTCATGTGATATGGCTAAATATCACAAGTTACCATTTTCTTCAAGTAATTCAATTGTTGAGCTTCCTTTCATGTTGGTACATATGGATGTTTGGGGCCCCTATCGAGAGTCTTCCATGTGTGGGGCTAAATATTTTCTCACTATACTTGATGACCACTCTAGAGCTACTTGGGTTTATTTGATTCAAGATAAGACTCAGGTTTTTAGAATGATTGCTGCTTTCATTGCCTTAGTGAAAAATCAGTACAATACCACAGTTAAGTGCATAAGGTCAGACAATGGTACAGAATTCACCCAAAGGTCTTGTGTAACTTTGTTTGAACAACATGGGATTGTGCATCAAAGATCTGCTCCAGGAGTTCCTGAACAGAATGGTAGGGTGGAGAGAAAGCATCGTCACTTGATTGAAACAGCTAGAGCCATAAGGCATTATGCAGGTCTTCCAATCAAATTTTGGGGAGAATGTGTCTTAAGTGCCACCTACTTGATTAATAAAATGCCATCTGCAGTTTTGAATTGGAAATCTTCTTTTGAAGTGTTGAATGGAAATCCTCCTTCTTTTGACAATCTGAAAGTCATTGGGTGCTTATGCTATGCATATCAACCAAATGATCATAAGGATAAATTAGGTGTTAAAGCTAGAAGGTGTATCTTCTTGGGATACCCTCCTGATCAGAAAGCCTTTAAGTTTTTGACATGGAAAAGAAAGTCATTCTTGTTAGCAGACATGTGAAATTCCAGGAATTACAGTTTCCTTATAAGTCTCCTATGCAAGCTGATGCTCAGGTTCCAACAGTTCCAAGGCTTCATTTAGTTAATCCTGCTGCTTCTGATGAGCCAATTCTTTGTGATCATTTCCCCATAGTGCCAGCAGTGATTAGTGAGCATTCCTTTGAGTCTGTAGCTGATATTGATGATGTTGGTAATTCTCAGGCTTCTCTAAGATTACAGTCAAGTGCATCCAGTCCTGATCAAGCTCATGATAGTCAGTCCTCTCACTCCAGTCCTGTTCCTGTCATTCATGCTGAGATACTTGGAAAAAGGCCAATACACAGACCTCATAGATTCCAAGATTACATTTGCTCCAAGCTGCCCACCAGATCAGAGTCCCAATCTCAATCTTTTTCTGTCTTCTCAGTTCAGCACCTAGCTCCCCTATCTCTTTCCTATGTGCATTCTCTAATCAATGTATATGCAATCTTTGAGCCTAGAACCTATAACCAAGCTAAGAATGATGAGAAGTGGCAGATAACTATGCAAGCTGAAATTGATGCTCTAGGGAAGAATAGCACATGGTCAGTTACTGATTTGCCTCCTGGCAAAAAGGCTATAGGTTCTCGATGGAACTATAAAATCAAGTACAAGCCAACTGGAGAGGTTGACAGATTCAAAGCTAGACTTGTTGCTAAGGGGTACACTCAGATCAAAGACAAAGACTATAAACAAACCTTATCACTAGTTGCAAAATTGTCCACTGTCAGAATTGTCTTGGCACTAGCAGCAACTAGGGGTTGGAATTTACATCAATTAGATGTTAACAATGCATTTCTTCACAGTTTCCTTGATAAAGAAGTGTATATGTTACCTCCTCTTGGTTATAAATTGGCTGCTCCAGGTCAGGTTTGCAGACTTCACAGATCTTTATATGGACTAAAGCAGGCTACTAGACAATGGAACTTGGAGCTCACAAAGTTCTTGGAAAAGCTTGGCTTTGCTCAGTCACTTCATGACTACTCTCTGTTCACAAAGTCAGTTGGTGACACATTTACTGTGGCTTTGGTCTATGTAGATGATATGTTTCTCATGGGTAATGACAGTTCAAACATTGCTTTTACAAAGGCAGCCTTACACTCAGCTTTCACTATCAAAGATCTTGGCATAACTCGTTATTTCTTAGGTATGGAAATCTCAAGATCTTCCAAAGGGATATTATTGAACCAAAGGAAGTATGTCTTAGATATATTGCAAGATGCTCAAATGTTAGAATGAAAACCTGCAGCTTTTCCTATGCAAAGAGGTACTAAGCTCTCTAATTCTGTGGGTGAACCCATTGACAACCCAGAATTGTATAGGAGATTGGTTTGAAGGCTCCTTTATTTGACCATCACTCGTCCTGACATTTCCTTCACAGTACAGCAGTTAAGCCAGTTCTTGCAATGCCCTCGCACACCTCATTGGCAAGATGCCCTCTATCTCCTCAGATACTTAAAAGGCAGCTTCAACCTTGCCCTTTCCTATCCAGCTATATCAGATCTCAAGCTCACTGCATTCAGTGATGCTGATTGGGGCAACTGCCCTGTCACTAGGAGGTCTCTCTCAGGGTATTGTGCCTTTATTGGAGGTGCACTCATCTCATGGAAATCTAAGAAACAAAAGTTTGTTTCTAAATCTTCAACTGAGAGTGAGTATCGAAGTATGTCATACACTGCTAGTGAACTTATTTGGGTTCAAGGGCTGCTTTCTGATCTCAAAATTTCATTGCCTCTACATGTGACTCTATTTTGTGATAACAAAGCAGCTCAAAGCTTAGCCTCCAATCCAGTATATCATGAACGGACAAAGCATGTTAGAATCGATTGTCACTTCATCAGGGAACTTGTTCAGCAAGGTTTTCTGGCTACCTCACATGTCTCCTCCCAACTCCAAACAACTGATATCATGACTAAGCTGCTTGGAGCTCATCAACACCATATTCTATGTGCTAAGCTTGGCCTTGTGCAACCCCAAGCCAACCTTGAGGGGGGTATGTAGAGTGTGTTAGTGTTAGTTGGTTAGCTAAGGGGCAATTTGGTCTTTTCCAGTCTTCAAATTCTGTTAGACGCTCCTCCCTCCAATTTTCCTCTTTTGTATAAATAAGGAACACAAAACTCGGTTGCTGTGTAATTTTTGGTGTAACAAACTCCTTCTTGTTTCAATGGAAGCTTGCATTTTCATTTCAAGATTCAAGTTCAACTTCTAAAAGTAAAAACCCCTTTTTGGGCACAATGAGCGCGCGGTGTCCTGGTCCATGCACCCTCAGTTCCGAGATGCAAAACCCCAAATCTCTAAAGCAATTGTGAAATCCAGTGAGTCTTAGTCCGATTCAAGCCATGAAACCCACCTCGATATAGAATCGAGCCTCAATTTCGGCATCCTCTCGCCCCAAAAACACAATCTTCCCGATTCGCGCTCGTCCACCAGACATTTTTCTTGGTCGGTAGTCGTTGCTCTAAAAGTCAAGAAATCGGTAGTCGCAGAGTTGAGAAGGTGGGAAAAAACATCAAAAAAAGGAAAAAAAGGGTCTCGCCGGAAGGGGTGGTGGTGCTGCGCTGTGCGGTTTAGTATGCAGCGGGGGCCTGTCGGGTCACATTGCAATGGCAAAAAACCCACAGATTCAGCATCCATCGCTAATCCATTTAACAACCCCCGATTTTCTGGCCCCAAATCCCGCTTTGGTGAAGAGCACACCTCATAGGGGAGTAAAATCCCCAAGGACGGGGTTGTTCTTGCTTTGCCAGGGCAAAACTCAATTCCCTCCTTGTTTCTCATTACATTGGAGTCCATCTCCCATTTCTATTTGCCCATTGCTGTCCTGGACTAGTTGGGATATCATCTAAAAAATTATGGGATTGAAATTTGGAGCCTCGTTTCTCACCGGTGTATCAACAAAACCGTATTAATCCTTTGTTTGTCATCTCGTAAGGCCAAAGAGGTTCTCTGCAGGCATCTAGCTGGCTGCTGCGGGTGTCTTATTTGGGTTGCGACGTTCCGGGTAAAACTAAGCTCCAACTGTTTTTCGCCTGATGTTCAGAATCTCTATCGGTGGCATTGCTGTGTGATCCTTAAGGTATTCTCATGTCTTTTGGGAGGCTTCTGCCCCTTGACTCGATGTTGAATGCATGGTCGTTCAGTGACTCACTATTCTTTTTTATTACCTATGTTAACAATGGGAATGAAATCCATTCGTTATGTATGAATGTTGACTATCTAGTTTGTTTTGTTGAGCCCTTCTTATGGGATAAAACCTTCTATATGAATATTAATGTTAAGTCTATTTACTTATGTGTGTTGTGGTCTAGCTGCTATAACTTACTAACTTTTGTGATGAAAGTTTTTTGTTATTCCGCTGTCTCTCACAAGATGTATTATGAAATAAATACCATGGCTTGGCAACAATTGTATTTCTTTTAATACTTAATCCCAAAAATTACCTCTTGGATTTGGGCTTTTTTTCATACTAGTCTATTTTTGGAGCCCTTTTTCGAAGTCTTTGCTCGACCCAATTATGTGCAGATTGCCTCAAGGGAGTTTGTGTTCCAATGATTATTTGATTTAGTTCATTACATCACAAAGTGATCCTTTTATGGTGTTGGTAACACAGGTCATAAGCAATGTTGATCTCCAAATCGATTTAACTGTTCAATTGTTTTTGGCACGAGGATCGTTACATCTTGTCCTCGTTTCCCAGAAGGTTATAAATGAAGATCACATATTAGAATTATAGAGGTATAGGAAAAAAAAACCTTTTGGATGGAAATTATTAGTCGGTGCAGAAACAACCACATTCAATTGACGGCGCTAGCGGAAACAAAATCGGAATCCATTCCGGAAGATAAGCTTTGGAAAATTGTTGGCTTTAATGAGGCTATTTGGTCACCTGCTTCTGGGTGATCGGATGGTCTAGGTATTTTTTGGAAATCCCACCAATTATCGAACGAAATTATTTCGATTAAAATCCATTTGCCCTAAATTATTGGACTCCGCTACGAAAATGTTAACGATAGGTTTAAGATCCTTCTTCTGTTTGTGTATGCCCCTTTGGGTCCACAAGAAAAATACTCGTTTTGGGAAACTCTATCGTCTATTGTGTGTGATTCGATTATTCCTTGTATTGTGATAGGAGACTTAAAATAAAATTTTATGCAGTGAAGACAAGCTGGGAGGCATTAATCCTTGTTCTTCTCGGTTTACTAGATTACTACAATTTAAAAATGATTGTTCTCTTTTGGATCTTCCCACATTCAGGAACCCCTTCACATGGAGAAAGAAACTTGACAATGAAAACAACATCTGCAAAAAACTAGATCATGTTCTATTTCATCCCCAGATTATTCAGAGATTCCCCGACCTAATTACTAATAACATGAGCCTTTTCCTCATCCAATCACTGTCCTATATCAATAACTCTCGAGAAAGGCTCAATCTTTAAAGCTCCTCCTTTCAAGTTTGAGAATGACTGGCTTCAACGGAAGGATTTCCGGAACATAGTTAAACAATCTTGGCGAGCTAATTGTCTTGGCTCGACTATGTATCAACTGATGTTTAAACAAAACAAAATTTGAAGAAAAAAGCAAAGTATCAATATTGGAATTAGTCCACTTTTGGAAATATTTTTCGCCAATTAAATGAAGTGGAGAATGAACTTCTTAATATTCAATCATCTCAAGCTGGAGCCAACAATCGACAAAAGTGCCTTATTATAAAAAAAAGGAAAAATTTCTTCTCTTCCAAAAAACTTTTTGGAATCAAAGAGCCAAAACAAAGAATCCCAAGTTTTGAGATTCTAACACATCGTATTTCCATCGTGTTGCCTCTGGGCGAAGACATAGGAAACAAATCATCAATATAACTAGCTCTGAAGGCACATTGATAATAGGAGAGGAAAATGCCAGAAATAAAATTAAGAGTGATTTCGAAAAAAGATTCAAAACAGAGTCAATTGATGATAGCCTTCAAAACGAAATGCTGAATCTAATCTACCCATCAATTACTTATGAGGAAAATGATTTTCTCATTTCACACCCATCTAATAATGAAATTTAATTGGTTGTGTTAAGCCTCGGTAATAATAAATCACCAAGCCCAGATCGTTTTACAACCGAATTTTACAAGAAACGTTGGGATATCTTGGGTACATCCGTCATGAGATATGTGAAGGGCTTCTTCCACTCGGGCAAACTTCTAAAACAAATAAACCACATGTTTATTTCTCTTTTTCCTAAGCGTGATAGCCCGACTACCACTAGTCACTACCGCCCAATTAGTTTATTGATAGCATGCATTTAGGTAGGCATAATAGGTTGCATTTAGCTTAGTTAAGATGCATATTATGCATGATTTAAGTAGAATTTTCATAATTGCTTTCTATGTGGGTGGAGTCGGAATCTACACGTTTTTATTGATTATTTCAGGTAACTGTGGATCCGAGAAGGATAAATGGGTTGATAACGCATTGGATGAGAATGTCTAGTTGATCGAAGAAGCTTACATGAATATCTCAAGAGGTCCTGAGAAGAAGAAGTGAACCTAAACGAAGAACAAGTCTGCAGAAGTTGTCGTCAGACATGCTGAATTTGTTTTGCACTTTCTGGAGGCCTCGGTTGTCCGATTGACTATTATGACCATGCGTTGGAAAGCACTTTCAAAGAGCTTCAACTTTCCTGTTGACAAGAAGAGAAAATTCGAGACGGATTTTCCGTGAAAGACCGATGCAGCGGCCGCAGCATGTAAGCCGCGACTGCCGCCAGAACCGTCGCAACGGAGTTGGAGAAAATTGTTGATGCTGCGGCCGCAACATCCATGCCGCGGCCGCAGCATTGGTCGTCAGCGCTTAGACGCTGCGTTTCGATTAGTAAAAACCCTAGATGCTTTTGTTTTGTTTCATGGCCGACTTGGGATTGTTTATAAGGCCAATTTTAGTTATTTTTCTAGAACTTCTATTCTATTCTACGTTCTATCAGACAATTGGAGAGAGAGCGATGTTCGCCATGGGCGGCTAAACTCTCTTCGTTCTACTTGCAATCTGAAGCTTTATTTGGATTGAGTTGTGAGTTTCTTAATCTTGTTCCTTGTTTCCTATATTTGAATGTTTCAACTTCTTTGTGCTTGATTGTTTATTGTTTTGTTCTATCTTGTCTGGCCAACTTGTTATATCAATTCAATTGCTAGAGTTTTGTAGATTCCTGATTGCGAACCTTAACCCAAGTAGCAAACTTATCCATTTAGGGTTGATTGAACTAATTGGATGGGTAGGAAATTGGATGTGTTGTTAAATCCCTCTTTAGGGACTGCAAATACCTTGGTTAATCTCTGAACTTAAAGCTATCAATTGGGTTAAATCCTTCTTTAGGGACTGTTCGATTCATAAGGGTTTCTAGGACTGATTGGACTAGTAACTATATTAGGTTGGGACAAGGGCATTCATAGGAAGACTAAAAGGACAAGAGGAAGTTACAATATCAATTCAGACAAATAAAGTGGATAGTTGTAGGTAGAACGATCTTCTCTAAATTGTTTTGCATTAACTTGTTTATAGTTTAGTTTGTTTTCTTTCTTATTTCAATCACCCAAAACCCCCCTTTCTACTAATTGGTAAATACACTTTGCTGAGAAATACTTGATTCTCTGTGGGATCGACCTCTTACTTACTTGCTATACTAGTTTGTAGGTTTGAGTTTTATTTTGATACGGTTTAGGCGACTAAAAACCGTTCATCATTTATGCTCTACATTGTACAAGATAATATCAAAAATCTGGATAGGAAGAATCAAAACTGTTATTGGCAGACTAATTCACCCCATACAAGGTGCTTTTGTGTCCAATAGGGCTATTCAAGATAATGTGCTGGTTGCGCATGAAATCTTCCACTATTTCAGATCACGTAGGGGTCGTGAGGGTTGGTTGGCGATAAAATTAGATATAGAAAGAGCATATGATAAAGTCGACTGGAACCTTACAAAAAAGGTATTAGAAAAGCTTGAGTTCCAGAATTTTTTTATCTCTTAGATTATGGAATGTGTAACGACTGTGTCATTTTCAGTACTTGTGAACAATGGCCCCACGGACATGTTTTTTCCCTCTCGTGGTCATAGGCAAGGGGACCTCCTTTCCTCCTTTTTTGTTCATCTTAGGTGCGGAAATTCTAGATCGGAAACTCTTTGTCGAAACAAATGCAGTTAATAGCCCTATTGGCTTTTCTTTCGGCAGGAACGACCCTCGTGTTCCTTTTCTATCCTTTGCGGATGACATTATCATCTTTACAAAAGACAGCATGGATGCTGATCACAAAGTAAGAACAATAATTGATACATACTGTAACGTTTCTGTAGGGCTGGCACGGTACGATACCATGGGAAAATTTCGATTACCACATACCGTACCGATGCCATTTGGTATGTAAATTTTCATACCACGTACTAACTGAAGTGGTCGATAACCGACATTCTTGGTACCGAAAGTGTCGGTTACCGAATGTCTGGTACCGTGGTTACTGGTAGATCAAAAATTACAAAGTTAATTCAGCAGCTTGAGCATAACAAAATCAAATGCGTTAAACAAAATCAAAAATCAAATGAACAATTTATAATTCAATAGTTTCTTCTATGATTTCTATCGTTAACAGTTCAACACTAGGACCTAGATGGCCAGATTCAACAATTGAACGACCTAGATGACTAGGTGCGGCTTGAGCAGATCCGATGCCAGGAGGTCCTACGCTCGCACCTCTTCCTTATGCACCCCTTCCGATGCCATGAATCTTCCCAACGAACCTACGGGTACGGCCGAGAGATCGAAGATTGAGATTTGAAATCTCAGATTGAGAGAGAAGCGAGATTGAAGGGAGATCGAGAGATCGGTCGAAGACTTACAGGTGCGGCCGAGACTTGAGATCGAGAGCCTTGTCTTTGTGTCGGCCGTGAACGGAGATGCCTGGAGATGCAGGTGCGGCGACCGCTACTTGAATCTTGGATGACGTCTAGGGTTGAGCCACAATGGGTTCAACTTGTGAAGAATGAAGAAGAAAGATTGAAAGAACTAGAGAAGCACACACGGCAAGGACTAGGGATTTAGGGATTTTTTTTAATATATATATATATATATATATATATATATATATATATTCGGTACCACGGTACCACGGGATTTGGAGATTCATTAACGCGTACCGTACCGATCCTAGTCGGTACCGAAGCTTTGGTTACCGATTCCTTCGGTTGTCGATTACGTGGTACCAAATTTCTGTTGGTACGGTTGGTAATCGGTTGGTACGGTAATTTTTATACCATTGTCCAACCCTAGTTTCTGGACAAAAGGTTAATTATCATAAGTCGAGCTTACAAGCTATTAAAGGTATTTCAAACTCTAGGATTGCAGAGCTCCGTAATTGCTTGAATATTACAAATGAAATATTGTTGGATAAATATCTTGGTTGCTCTATTATTAATGGTAGAGTTAACAAACAGACATTTGAAGATATCATCTGTAAATCGAAAGAACGGATAAGCTAATGGCGTGCAAATGCCTTGTCGCAACAAGGTCGTGCAATCCTAATCAATTCAAACCTTTCAGCTAAACCACAGTACACAATGCAAAACTTTATGCTACCCATTTTAATACACAAATAGCTTGATCAAATTAATAGAATATTTTTTTGGAATAAAGATCTTCAACATCGGCCACTGATTAGTTGGGATAGGATTTGTAGACCGAAAAATTGTTGTCTACTAGGACTTCGAAAAGCAAAAGAAATGAATGAGGCTCTTCAAATGAAATAACAACGGAAAATCATCCTCTAACGTAATGGAAATTGTGAGCGACTACATTTTGGGTGGTAAATGGTGGTCGGAGAAACTTAATAATGTTTTACCTACTAACATAGTCATAGAAATAATGGACATCTTTCTACCCATATCCTCATTCGAGGATCGGCTATATTGGTGGTCTGATAAAGCAGACAGGTTCACGACTTCAAGTGCATACAAGCTAATCACATCACAATCATCCTTTAACGTAGATATCAACAAATGGATTCGGGGTATTGATGCCCCACCTAAGATAAAAAAATTCTTATGGGAAGTCTGCCAGGAAGGTCTCCCTATTGCCTCAAGGCTTGCCTCCCGTGGTGTTGATGTAACTTCCACCTGCAATCTTTGTGATGGGGCGGCCGAAGACGAAGTTCACCTCCTCATTGAATGCCCTTATGTGCGCTCTCTTCACCAATTTACTCCACAAATAGATTCAACCTTATCTACCATGATAACTCAATTTTATTATATAAAACTTATCTTCTCTTTGTTAGGGAATAATTTTAACTTTGCGGCTAAAGTGAGCATTGCCTTTGTATGGCGGATTACCTGTTACACTCGGAACCAACACGTATTCAGGCAGGTTCTCATCCTTCTGAGGGACATTTCACTACAAATAATTAAAACTCACATGCACAATTGGAATAGAACATATTAGATGGAGAATGATTTAGATGAGGACCCACACTTACCCACACAAAAAACCACGCACCCAATCAAGAGAAATAAGTACAGGAAAATTACATGGCCTAAACCACCAAAGGGGACTTTTAAACTAAATTTTGATGACTCTATGTTATCAAATAAGGATAGTTCAACGGGCGCCATAATCCGGGGCTGGAAGGGCCGACCAATTCGCATATGTTTCCAAAAACTCAGTAACCAAAGCCCTCTCAAAGCAGAAGTGCTAGCGCTAAAATTGGGAATCCAACACGCTATTCAACTCCATATCGAGAAAATACAAATCGAATGTGATTTTAGCGTAATCATAAATCACTTAAACAATCACACTAAATGCCCTTGGGAAATTGAGATCAAATAGTCAGATGTTAAACTTTTAATATCGACTTTGAATGAAGTGTCATTCTTTCATATTATCCGTTTAGGCAATAGAGTGGCTGATATGGTTGCACACATTTGCCACTCTGTCTGGGGTGTTGATATTTACAACCATTCTGGTCTTTCAGACCTCATCCGTAAGGATGCTTCCGTGTAAAGTACGCTCACCCCAATTGTTTCCAAATAAAAAAAATGGTAGCAACGATCTTTTTTTTTTTAACTTCTTTTGAAGACGAGAGTTTGGGGTATGCCAACCACGAGGTTGAATCCAAAGCCAGGTGCGTAAGTCGCTTAGGTGGCATCGCTAAAAAAATCGAGAAGAAAGAGAGTGTCCGAAAGCAGAATCTCAATATCTCGGGGAGCTTCTAGGTCCTATTAATCACATTAACGGGCAAAAAACCAATCACCTTCCAACGCGAGGCTGCGAATCTCTTCCTCCTAGCTTCCATCAACACTACTAAAAAAACAGGATTTAGCAACGGATACTTAGCCACGAATACTGGGCGTGGCTATATTCGTGGCCAATAGCAATGACATTGGCGACAACTGTTAATAGCCGTTGCTATTTTCGTGGCTGGGTGGCGTCTTGGTATGACACCTCTTCAAATTCGTGGCTAATAGCAACGAATATATGTCCGTGGCTGGTTTCGTGGCTGGAATGGTGGACTGGAGTGCTAAATAGCCACGAATATAGCCACAATCGTTTGATTCGTGGCTGTATTCGAAGCTGGTCCGGCCACGATATTATATCAATAGCTGAATTCGTGGATATTCGGTCCAGCAATCGTTAAGCATTTGGCCATTTAATGGGTTTGGTTTTAAATAGGCCGGATGAGTTAGTATCTCTCAATTTTTTTTTAGATTGAATATGTCCATTCAATAGGGTGTTAGTAAAACCGGAAGTGAAAGCCCATTAGCCTATTAGAATTCAAAGCCCAATAAGCCCATAGAATGAAAGGGTATTAATGGGCTTCGTTAGCGACGACTGCATCCGTGGCTATTACGAATGTTGTCAAAATTCAATGCGCTTGTACTGTACCCACAGATGGGGCGACACGCGTCCATTCCCTGCATATTTATGGTTGAGAGTATTTAATGGGGCCGGCCCACTTTGCATATTGTCTTCTAGCTCCATATCCACTTGCAATTTGGAAGGTTTGGCAGTGGTGGATCGATCAGTCCGACCTCAGCTCTCTGTTCATTCGTGGGTACGAGGTACGTAATTATTATTTTTTTGTTTAACTTTAGTTACATACTATATAATATATACTCCGTATTACATATATATATATAAAATATATAGATATACAAATGAAAAGGGTTTTTTGAAATGGTAAATAAAATATATAATGGGTATATGGAAATGGTGTATAAATTATTTTGTTATTATGTTATTGAAGAAATCGATTGAAATGGGTATTATATATACAAATGTGAAAAGGTTTTTTTGAAATGGTATATAATTTGAAGAATATATTTGTAAATGTGATATGTAATAAAAAAAATTGGTTGTAATTGATACATGTATATATGTTCAATTATTACAATATATATTTATTCAATGTTTAATTCAATATGTAGTTTATTATTAATTTATTATGATTATAGTATCCATACAGATTGATTGATCGAATATGGGCGATCGTTCCTGGATGTATGATATGTACTTGGAGGATCGTAGAGGATTAAAGCCTGAATACTATGAAGGGGTGGATAAGTTTATAAATTTTGCTTGTGCTCAAACTTATTATGTCGATGAAGGTAAGATAAAATGCCCATGTCGGAGATGTGAGAATTGTTATTTTGAGAAAGCAGATGATGTGAAGGATCATTTATACCGTCGTGGGTTTATGTTTGATTAATATTGTTGGACGGCACACAGCGAAGCTATTGGACATCCAAACCATGATCAAATGGTAGGGGGCAACCAGTGGGCTATGTATGATCAGTTAACTGCAGAGCAAAGAATGGTGTTTGACATTGTAGGGCCGAACTTTGTTCCTCCTTCATGGTTTAGTGTTAATGTCGATGGTAATCATGATGAATTCCAACCAGCTGAAGTGAATGAGGTCGATGAAATGAGGGAAGATCCAGTAGCGACTGACGAGGCTAATCTATTGTCCACGCAGTTTGCAGATGTGCTAAGAGCCGCTGATGAACATGTGTTTCCAAGGTGTACTACACATACACAATTGTCCTTTGTGAGCCGACTTATGAGCTTGAAGTGTGATTATAATGTTCCCCAAAGCCTCTTTGATGGTTTCGTGCAATTGTATGATGAAGTGTTACCTTCTGAGCACAAGATTCCGACCAGCTACTCTGAAACTGAGAAGGTAGTTCGAAATTTGGGGTTACCGGTGGAAATAATAGCCATGTGTCCCAATGGTTGTATGTTGTATTGGAAGAATGATGCCAATGGAGAATCATGTAAGTTCTGTGGTGAAGCAATATATGTTGTGGGTGCAGGCAGACGTAGGGCACAGAAGGTTTTATTCTACTTGTCTCTTATTCCGAGGCTACAGAGATTATATGCTTCGCAGGTGACAACCAGCCATATGACTTGGCATGCGGAGCACGTAACAGAGGAGGGGATGATGTGTCATCCTTCAGATGGAGATGCATGGAGGATGCTAGATATGAAGCATCCTGATTTTGCTTCCGAGCCTCGTAATATTCAGTTGGGTTTATGCACAGATGGATTTGCTACATTTAACAAATCTGGTCAGAATTATTCTTGTTGGCCTGTGATTGTCACTCCTTACAATCTTCCACCTCATTTGTGCATGAGGTCCGAGTACATGTTTATGTCGTTGATAGTGTCAGGTCCTCGAAACCCAAAGAAGTTAATTGATATTTGCCTCCAACCTCTTTTTGATGAGTTGTTGCAGTTGTGGGACGTTGGAGTTGCTACCTATGATGCCTCGAGGAGAGAAAACTTTATTATGCGCGCAGCACTACTCTGGACTATCAGTGATTTCCCTGGATATGCTATGTTGTCTGGATGGAGCACTGCAGGTCAGTTGTCTTGTCCGATTTGCATGGAATCGGGATGTGATGCATTTCGGCTCAAAAATGGTCGGAAGGCTTGCTGGTTCGATTGCCATCGGAAGTTTTCAGAGATTGATCACCCCTTTTGTAAGAACAAGAAGGACTTCTACAGAGGGCACGTGGAAACAGGATTGCCACCTCCATTGCTATCGTGGGAGCAGATATGGGAGCGGGTTCGTGCTTTCCCAACGCTCATGGAGGATCCTTCCTACAAGTCTGATGAGTATGGGATTTCTCATAAGTGGACAAAACAAAGCATTTTCTAGAGACTCCCATACTGGAAGGACCTTCTAATCCGACACAATCTCAATGTTATGCACATTGAGAAAAATGTCTTCGACAATGTGTTCAACACTGTGATGGATATCTCTGGGAAGATAAAGGATAACTTGAATGCCCGGAAGGACATTCGCCTATATTGCCATCGACTTGAGCCGGAGGTAGCAGATGATTACAAGGGTGTGAAACCTAAAGCAATATATACCTTGACAAGAGAGGCGAAGAAGAAGGTGGGAGAGTGGTTGAGGACTGTCAAATTCCCCGATGGCTATGCTTCCAACCTAGGAAGATGTGTTCAGAGTGACGATTGCGGTCTCAGTGGAATGAAGAGCCACGATTGTCACGTGTTTATGGAGAGACTCTTGCCGATCGCCTTCAAAGAGTTGTTGCATCCAAGCGTATGGGGTCCGTTAACTGAGTTGAGTATTTTCTTCCAAACAATTTGTTCGTCATCATTGTCAGTTTCTATCATGGACCAGCGGATCCGGATGATTCCGCTATTGGTTTGCAAGTTGGAGCGCATCTTCCCTCCATCCTTTTTTGACTCCATGGAGCATCTCATAGTCCATCTGCCACATGAGGCCCGAGTGGGTGGTCCGGTCCATTATCGATGGATGTATCCATTCGAGAGAAATCTATTTAAGCTAAAAAGAAGATCGTCCAAAAGAGCAATGTAGAAGGGTCGATCGTGATGGCCTACTTACGAGAAGAAATAGCTAATTTCTCGGTGCACTACTTCCCTTTGGATGTTCCTTCCAAATTGAGGAGACCCGCCAGAAATGATGTCTTCGAGGGTGAAGGTTATGCCTTATCTATTTTCAATCAAACCGGCGAGGGTAGGGGGAAGGAGACAATAAGGTGGTTGACTGAAGAGAAAGAGTGGAAGACCGCACACACATACGTGTTGGTCAACTGTCCGGAAGTACAACCGTACATTGAGTAAGTAAACAAACCGAACACACTTCTCATCAATTTATTTATATATATATGACTGAATTTACTTACCATTACTTACTTTATTATGTGTAGGATATTTGAGAGTGACATGGGGGATAACGTGGGAGATGACCTCATTGAAAATGAATTCGCGAATTGGTTTAAGAATTATGTAAGTGTTCGTAATTATACAAAATTTGATCTCATACGTCTTTGTATATTATATTGCATATGTAGTTACTTCGGAACGTGATTGTTTGATAGGCCTTAGATAAAGGAAGTGGCTTGGGACCAACTGATCTTTTGTGGAGTTTGGCATGGGGACCTAATGTGAAAGCAAGAAGTTGGCTAAGATACTTCGTCAATGGCTATAAGTTCAACACTCTCGATCATGGTGTAGGGAAATCAACTATGAATAGCGGCGTTTGTGTTCGTGGGTCCAACTATGCGACGAACGAATCAGATTTTTTTGGTCTCCTCGAAGAAATTATCGAGCTTGACTACCCAAGTGCCCTTGCTTACCCACTGAAAGTTACCCTGTTCAATTGTCGATGGTTTGATCCAACGACAAGAGGAACTCAAATTCATCCCGTATACCAGTTTGTTGAAATCAATCCGAAAAAACTATATAGAAGGTATGAGCCTTTTGTTCTCGCGCAAGAAGCTATGCAGGTTTATTACGTTCAATATCCAGGAGCCACCCGTGACCGGATGGATTGGTGGCATGTGTGCAAGACAAGGGCTCGGAACAGGATAGAACAAAGGTGGGGATGCACGGGCCTAGCTGAAACAGATGCTTATCAGTCCGATGAAATCGTCACCCCTGAATTCTCCATCGACATAGTAGCTGTAGGTGATGCACCGACAACCTTGCGAGATCCTTCAGGTGAGTTTGCTGAAGTCACCGATGAGGTTACTGTAGAAGAAGAGGGTGTGTTTGATGAAGTCGATGACGACAATCTTGTTGCAGAAGAAGAGGACGAGTTGGAGGCGACAACAAGCTGTGAAGAAGCCTCTGACTGACCACCCCAGTGACCTACAAGGTGTGTGAGATTCTGTTTTCAGCAAAAGTGTCCAAAACTTCTGTTTGGGGATTTTTTTATGCTTCCAAACTAATGTAATTTTGCTTTGTGTCTATCTATACTTGTAGGGTTTCAAAGCATAGGAACGATCTCTGATCATAGGAATGAAAATTCAGATGGATATTTTGCTTCCAAACTAATGTAATTCTGTTAGAAGAAGGGGGGACTAATGTTTTCAGAGCATAGGGCTTCCAAACTAATGTAATTCTGTTTTCAGCAATGGTGTGTGAGAAGAAGAGGACTAATGTTTTGGGATATTTTGCTTTATGCAATATCCAAACTAATGTAATTTTGGGATTTTTTTGTTGGACATGTACAATTGACCTATGAGGGAATCGAACCCTCTTCTTTGTGCAATGCACAGCGCTCTTCCACTGAGCTAATAGGCCTTAAACCAAATGGATAGCAGTAACTAAAACAACATCCATTTATCACTTTCCCAATCGAACCCCCTTTTTTTTACTGATTTAAATATAAAAAAGGGAGCTTAGGACAGGAAGGCAGTAATAACATACCAGAGAAGCTGGGACGATTTCATCCACCAGTTTAGGAGATTCGGGCAGTGGCTGTGCTCTTCCTGGCTCTTCATGCTGATCAATTAGAAGGAATTGGACACTTTTAAGATTCAGAAAAGAAACATAACTCATAAACGTGATAACAAGTTTGACTGTCATCGGCTGAAATTATGACTATGAAATTATGACTGTAAACGTGATAACAAGTTTGATTCAGAAAAGAAACATAACTCATAAACGTGATAACTCATGCCAATTGCCATTGCAAGGAAAAAACAAAGAAGTATGACTGTCATCGGTTGAATCCTGTTGTGTGGCAGAATCATGCCAATACCCAAAACAAAACACAAATTCCGATCGACAATACCCAAAACAAAACACAAATCATGTCAATACCCAAAACAAAACATAACTAATAAATGATTTTGTTATAGAAGATTAACGTCACAGGTCAAAATATGTATGGAGGATCGGCAATACCCAATTCAAGGAACACAAATTCCGATCGGAACTGATGCCAATACCCAAAACAAAACACAAGGAACCAAACACAAGGAAACAAATACAAGGAAACAAACACAAGGAACAAAACACAAGGAATGGATGCCAATACCGAATTGAAACAGAAGGAACACGAATTCGCTTCATCGCCAATTCAAAAAATAAGAGAAACAGCAAGGGAGACGAGGATGCTTACCACTAGAGTGGGAGGAAACGGTGATATTTCCGATCGGATTGCGCGAGTTTGAAGCCAATTCACCAAATCGGTCCTGCAATTCCGATCGGATTCCAACTAGAGTCGGAGGAGACGGTGATGTTCCACGGTCGAATTCAAAGCAAGTGGTTAGGGTTTCTATTCCAGCTAGAGTGGGAGGAGATTGAAAAATGGGCCTTTCCGAATTGGGCTTTTTAATGAAGTTGGGCTTTTTAATAAAATTAGGACCATCTGCTTTTAAGTGTCTGAGCCCTATTTTGTATTCGATCCCAAGTTTTCAACCAAAAATTCCGAGGGAACCCAAATTTTCAGTGGGAAATTTAAAGAGTCAAAATTTTAATCCCCAAATTTTGAGTGGGAAATTTGAAGCGTCAAGTCAAACCCTAAACCACACCGAATCCACCCTTTTCTTTTATTTCACTCTCTCTTTCCTTTCACTCTCTGTGCCACGCTTTTCTTTCCTTTCCAAAACCCTAACCACACCGAAGCCATGAGAGGGGGTGTTGTGAGGAGGTCTAGCCGCCACGGAGCCGCCGCCAGACCACCAATTGCTCCGATCATGGTAAGGGGTAAGGCTAAACCGGGACCCACTCCCTCCGCCGCCCAATCTCCACCGGTGACCACCCAATCTCCAACCCCCACTGCGCCATCTCCACCTCCCACTGCGCCATCTCCCCCGGTTAACTCTCCAACCCCCAATGCGCCATCTCCACCCCGAAGACCATCTACCACTCGCCTCTCTCAACCACCGATCCCTAAACCTCCAACCTGACCGTCACTCCGGAGAAAGTTACCCACTCCTCCTCTTCACCGGTTACCCAGCTACCCACTCCCACCCCTCAAACCAGATCGTCACCCCGGAGAGTTCGCCCATCTCTGGCCTCCTAAACTCTGAACTCTTCACCCATTGCGCCCTCTCCGCCGGTTACATCTCCTCCCACTGTGGCCTCTCCATCCTCTCAACACGGGCTCTCGGACGGGACCATGGCGTCATCCCAATCTCCAGCCCCTATTAACAAAAATGAGGGGGAATCATCTTTACACACCGAGGAGCATGCAGAGTCGCAAAACCAAGACGACGAGGATGCCACATCGAGTGACGAGGCTAGTAGGTGGAACAGAAAGGTGCACATTCAACTGGTGAATGGAACGTAAGTCGTGGCTAGCCTTTCCCTTTCAATTTTATTTCTCTGAATTTTTCTTCTCTGAAATGACTAATGTAATTTGAGGTTTCTTAATTGTTGTCATTGTATATATGATGCATATATATATACACACATTGAACTGAAAACAATTGACTGTGAAAGTTTTGGACTTATTAAACTGAGAGGAAATCAATTGAATGTGAAAGCAAAGCTGATGTTGAATAGATAAATTAAATGTGATAGAAATTGACTTATTAATGTAATTTTAGGTTTCCATTTTCTGAATTTTCATTTATTTGAATTGGTGACTGTAATTTGATGAGTTGATTATTAATGATAATGATATACTGGTGACAGCAACATTTGCATCATTCATCTCTTCATTCTCTGTGTTGAGCAAGTCACCAGAACTAATACCTTTTTTTTGGGTATTGCATGATGAAGATTTGATTCAAGCAATCCTGCATTTGGAGTCCTCACACAGGTGATTCATTCTCATTTCGATGTCCCATATATACGGTGGATCGATGTTCCTGAACCAACAATGGAGTTATGGTGGGAGATGTTCAAGGTATGACACAATTCAATCAAATGCTTACATGTATTGCACACACATATGACTTGAATATATAACAGCAGTTTGTTTATTCTCGAATCAATCAAAGTCGATGTACATGGGACGAACAACAATTCCCAGAGTCTGTCATTCGCAAAGCTTTCAACACAAAGGGAGGAGACCACCTGAGGAATGTATTTGGGAAGGCTCGCTCGGGAAAAACAAAGAAGAAGCCTACATGGGTAAAGCAAGTTATATGGGTCAAGATGTGGGAGATATGGAAAAAAGAGGATAAGTTCAACCACCAATATGAACTGAACAAGCAAAACCGAGCTGTTGCAACAGAGAAAGGCGCCCCAATTTTCAGTGGTGGATCTGTGTCCACAACTGTAATTAAGAAGCGACTGGTAATTTCCATGTTGTTTTCTGATTTACTATATTCTCACACCTTACATTATTTAAACTTACTTTCTTTATATATTTTATATCTGTGATATGTATAGTTAACGAATAACTTCAATTCTTGTAGAGGGAGGAGCTTGGAGTGGATCCAACACCAAAACAAACCTTTGAAAGATGTCAGAGAAAAAAAGATGGTTCTTGGGCGGGTGCTCAGTGCCAAGATATTGTGGTAATTACTTACAAACTCAAGTGTTTCTTTAATTACATTTTTCTGCTATGGTCTTGCTTACTTGCTTACAATAGTTGAACTTGAAGTATGGTTTGTTATATGGTTTTTGTTTAATTATTGTCAACCATGGCATGGTTTCTTATCTGGCATTTATCAAGCTTTGAATTTCTAGGACAAGTTTATTTGAGAATGGTTTGTTATGTGGTTTGTTATCTGGTATGGTTTGTTATATCTTTATTGTCAACCATGTAAGTTTATCTGAGAATATCTGATTCTGTTGTTGAGAAAATATATCCGGCTTACTTGCTTTCAATATGGTTTGTTATCTGGCATTTATCAAGCTTTGAGTATTTTTTGTTATCTGGCATTTATCAAGCTTTGAATGTATGGTTTGTTATCTGGTTTTTTTCTACCTTGGTGTTTCTACTTTGGATTGTTATCTCACATTTGTCAACCGTGATATGGTTTGTTTCTGCTATGGTCTGGCTTACTTTCTACTCTGTTTTTTCCATCTGTTCCTCCTTAGCCTTCATGTTTCATTCTTTTTCCTTGAATTTCTAGGACAAGTATGATCAGCTGTTTGAAGAGGAAATCGTAGATGATGATGACGTGTCTGAGAATGGATCCCATTCTATTGACACAGAAGTTGTGTAGCTCAAGGCAACAGGTGGTGCGAAGCGAGGCCGGGTTCTGGGCTTGGGATCGGAGTTTCAACGAATTTTGAAATCAGCGCCGTGTCTTCAAACTGGTGCCCAGGTATCTGCATCTGCTCGTTCTGGCAATATGGAGGATTACGTGCTGACGGAGCTCTCCACCTTCAAGGAAGACATGAGGAAGGAAATGGTGGAGTTGGGGGATCATGTGCAGACCCAGGTGGCCACAAACCTCAGGGAAAAATCTTCTCAATTGGGGATAGAGTGCAGGAACAGGTAAGCACAAGCGTAAGGCAGGACATGGCAACCATTGGTGAGCAACTGATGGGTGAGACTAAGAAGGCAAATGAAGAGTGGCAGGAGAAGCTTCTCAGCACCATGATGCAGTTCTACAAGGGCAAGGGCAAACGCCCACAAAGTAAGTTGGTGTTTTTCTGGTTTTCAAATGGTTTGTTGGACTTGTCGTATTTTGGTTAAAACTGGTGGATGTATTTTGGATTATCGAACTTGCGGATGTATGGTTGATTGTTGAACATTGGTGACAGCGTTGTGTATGTATATAACACGAACTTTATGTGCATTATGTTTACTAATCTATTTGGGGGTATTAGATATAACATTATATGTATATTCTCAATCATATAAATAGCGCATCCAAATAATAGCATAACATTATATGTATATTCTCAAATAATAGAAACGACATTTGCAACGACAATTTCCGACGCCGTGGTCGTCACCACAGCCACGGAAACCATAAGTCATACCCAGCCACGAAATTAGCCACGACTACATGAGTTCGTCGCTATTTTTCGGTCGCTACGTCGGCCCAAATTTAGTCACGAGGCATATGGCTACGGATGGCCCGACAGTTGCTGAGTCCGTGGCTAAATCGATTAGCCACGGATATTCGTAGCCAAATTTGTTGCTATTTTCCGTGGCTAAATTCTGTTTTTTTAGTAGTGCAATCCGAGTGACAGGTCCCATCGATCGCATTCACGAAGCCTGCAGAAGCATTACCAAAGAAAGATTTAGCACCATCGAAATTGAGTTTGAAAATACATTCTTAAGGTTTTCGCCATCTGATAATTTTTCTTTGGCGCGGGTTACTCTTTGGGTTCATAATTGTTTTTTCGCTTTGGTTATCTATTTCATCTTGTTTTGTTTTTTCCAATTTTTTCTATGGTTTTTTTAATTATTATTTCCATCCATGTTCTTATTCTGGGCAGCCGGGACTGAATTACAACAGAAAAATCAAACAGAAAATGGTAGTAACTAGACACTTTTTTGGGGCTTTTTGCAAAAACGTCACACAAGGGAAAAAATTACAAAACTAAACCGCAACCCAAAATTTTTCAAAATTGTCCAGGTCAAGAGGGGGGATGGGAAGGGCAATAGACAGTCACCACCGGGGTAAAATCATGTGAGGCATTGAAAGAGGCTTTCTCTCTCCTCCTCTCCCCGCTCTCCTCCTTACTCCTGCCAACCGCCCGCCTCTTGCCTCATGCCTCAACTCTTTGTGTATTTCAGCCTCTCTACACTCAGCTGGTTGCTTGCCTTCCGCCTCCGCCTTCACCGTCTTCGACCTCTCTCTTTCCTTTCGCCTTCGTTTTTCACCCTCTCCGCTTCATTCTTCAGTTCAGCAGCCCTCTGCCTCCTCCTCTCCTCACAAGCTCTCAAGGTCTGTAAGTTTTTCATTGTTAATATGAGTGCAGTTTCGCTATTTTATACTTTATTAATTGTATATGCTAAGAAATTAGAAATTGGGATTTGAATGTTGTGTTTGATGGGGAAGACGACCTGGATTTGGTAGGATTTATTTGGCTGGTTCATGCCTTCAATGCCCGGTTACTTTAAAAATCACAACTTTAGGGTTGAAAATCTGCAATTGACAAATTGTTACTTGTTAGGGTTTATTTGGTTACTTGCTTGAGAAACTGAGAATTAAATTATTGATATTTTCTTGAGAAATTGAGAAGTTAAATTTCATTGCTTGAAATTCGGTTATGCTAACTGATAGCCTTGAAACTTCAATTAGTGTGGTAGAAACTGCTGATGGACAACAATTGATTTTCGAGTTGATGTTTTATTTCTGTAGGTGTGAGTTTCACTGCATGGTGACTTATCATCCAAAATCATCGTTAGGACTCAATTTTCTTATAAATTTGCTTTGATTGAGTGAGATATATATCCGAGATTGCTGCGTTTCTGTTTTAATCTACCTTGGTAGAATTGATGATGGCCGAAAAAGGTGTTAGTAGAGGCCTTTACGTTTTATTACTGTGGGTCTTGTTTAACCATTTAGAATTTGATATAGTTATTGAATTAGATGTTGTATGATGCAAATGATTACTTGCCAATATTAACTGCATTTTATATAAGTATCGATATCTCTATCATTAGACTGAATGACGATGAGATTAGAGGTTGGAGTTTTTATGTTTGGCCGTATTAATTTCCCTTTCTGATTTAATTCCTATTGGTAGGATAGTTTCACAGGAATGGTAGGATAAATATACAATATTGGTAGGTTGATATTGTAATCACCGAAATTCCTAAGTGTAGAACTAGCTAGTCAGAAAGTACGGAAACTTGACACTCATGGTAGGATAGATGCACAAAAATGGTAGGATAAATCGAAACTAATGGTAAGATAAAACAATGTTATTAGTAGGATGAGAATGGAAACCCAATAGTTCCTGTATAACTTAACACATAGGTAGGATAGATGTACACTAATGGTAAGATATATTTGTACTATTGGAAAGAAGTAGAATTGATATTGACTTTTCATTGAACTTTTTTATACAGCAATGAGAATTGTTGCAATACAAATACATTTTCCTTGGAATGGTGAATTTGAATACTTTTGTTTTTGGTAGCTTATCTCTGTTGATAATTACTAATTGTTCTTTTATGTCATTAGGTCCTTACATCAGTGACTAATTATGCCTCAATATTGTACTGAGTTGCCCCTTGAACAATCACTATCAAGGACATTGCTAAAGGCAAACAAGAGGGGATGCTTATCCTAGGCTTTGACCATTGATGCAATGCTATATATTGAGACTACCTTGCTTCTTGGATAAAGGTTGGTTTAAGAATGATATGTTAATTAAAAACCCTCTCCCTCCCCACATAGGGAAAAAAGAAGAAGAAAAAAAACCTTTCTGTGAAAATTTTAGATATCCTTTTTCAATCGAGGCTATAATTCGGTCTTTTTACATTTCCTATTTGAAAAGTAAAGCTCTATGTAGTTCCTTGCTCTGAATTTTTCTAGTATGATTTTAAAAGCATTAAGCATTTCAGACTAGTAATCACTGAGATCATGTACATATATAGCAGTGTCTAATTAAGGTTGCCTTTAGAATCTTCTTTCTACCTTTCAGCTCTATAAAAAAATGTAGAAACTTTATTTTTATTCTTCAAATGCATAACTCTCATATACTTTGTTTGGCTGCTGCATATCTTATAGAAAATGTTCTGCATGCCTAGTATGTGGTGCATTTGATTCACATGCCACATGTTTTTTTATCACTTCTTGATCCCTAGATGATCATAAGGAGTACCCATTGAAAATAGCGTATTAGCTCAATTGGTAGAGCGTTGTACTTGCACAAAGAGATGTGAGTTCGACTCTCACATATCCTAATACGGAGTGTGTGTTCATAAGTCTCCGATATATTATGTTTTGGTAAATCCAATTATACGTTTACATATTTCCAATAGTATAAATATATCTTACCATTAGTGTGCATCTATCCTACCATTAGTGTCAAGTTGTACAGGAATTACTGAGTTTCCATTCTGATTCTACCAATATCGTTGTTTTCTCCTACCATTAGTTTCCATCTATCCTACCATTCTAATCCTTCCATTCTGATTCTACCAATATCCTACCATTAGTGTCAAGTTATACAAGAATTCCCAGTTCTCCTTGTTCCATGTTTGATCAAGTGTTGGTAGTTCATAGTCCTCGAGCCTTGGTGACAGATGAAATTTAGGTAGCTTTAGCAGCGTATGTAATCCCCTGGAATTTCAACATGTTAGCAACCAACCATCACATTCAAAGAGTATCCATTTACCTGATGATATTAGATAATCAGCACTACGAACAAGAATAAGGGGAGTGTAAGTAAAACTCATTTCAGAAACGTGACACGACGATATTGGTAGGAAACTGAGCATCCAGTTGGCCATTTTATTTGCAAAACTAATAGGATCAGAATTGTAGGATAGATGGAAACTAATGGTAGGAGAAAACAAATATATTGGTAGAATCAGAATAGAAACTTAGTAATTCATGTATAACTTGACACTAACGGTAGGATAGATACACACTAATGGTAAGATATATTTATACTATTGGAAATATGTAAATGCATAATTGGCTTTACCAAAACACGATATATCGGAGACTTATGAACACACACTCCGTATTAGCCTATGTGAGAGTCGAACTCACATATCTGTGTGCAAACACAACACTCTACTAATTGAGCTAATATGCTATTTTCAATGGGTACTCCTTATGATTATCTAGGCATCAAGAAGTGATAAACTAATAGGGCAAGAAGAAAAATGCAGTTGCCAACCAAAGTTCAACGGATAACAAAAGTTCAACATATATTACTTGCTAAAAATGCAATACCATGCAGCCTAAACTAAAGCACAATTTGAGACCCATTAGCTCAGAACTGGGGTGGATGAAGAAGCTTGCGAGCATTGAGGTTGAGCAGTACAACTACAAGGCCTTTCCTAATGAGTTCTTCTGGGAGATGACAGATGACACCCCAGAGGGTCACCTGCCCTTGACAAATGCCCTTAGGGGCACCCAGCTCTTGACCTACATCCTCAATCACCCTGCTTTTCGGGAGATGGAAGACGAAGAAGGGTACTGATGCGGGACGAACGTCGTTGGCACTTTCGCCCTTTGCCAAATAGTAATAATATCCAAACTTAAACACACAACTAATAAATTAGGCAACCAATCACTTGATAAACCAAATAACAACTAGTATAGCGATGAAGTCCAGTGTCGAACCCACATGAAGAAGCGATTTCCTATTCAATAACTCTAAACAAACACTCTTATAGCAAAGCAATGATTCTTGACACGTAGCAAATATGTAAACGTAACCAGATTGCAAATCACAAGACAAATAGATATCAAAGTAGAATGAACATTTCACCTGTAATTCTCTGACAATGGTTGGAATTCATGGTCCTCGGATTGATATCTCAACTATACATATTTCTAGGTCTATTTGACTAAAGTTGAGAGATTCGCAAAGATTCATTCATCTTATTCAATATCACTAAAGAATAGCATTAAGAACTCAAGTAATCCAAACCAATTGGCACATTGACTCTATTCAATCAAGACTAATAGGCGCATACTGAACTCAATCTAATCGGAACATTGACTCTGTTTTTTTTTATCAACTGATTCTGCTTTTTTTTAACCTTAGAGTTTATAGTGGGTTTAGATGAGTTTAACCTTACTTATAAGCTCATGATTGTCAATGGATTTTGATTTATGAGCTCTTACTCTTGTTGGCTATTGCATTATTCAAAGTTTAGACAAGTTGTCAATGAAATGATTAAGTTTCATTATATGAGATTTTATTCCCTATTGCATTTATCTAATTATTTCCTTATCAATGAGTGTAGGAATATTGCTAAAATGGTTAAACGTGGAACACGACCAATTAGGCCTACACGTCTCGTCTTTTCCACACCTCATGGACATGCTGACCAAGCTCCAACCCCTGCTCCTACAGTTGCTATAACCCCTGCTCCAACCCCGGCTCCTACAACAGTTCCTACATCAGCTCCTACAACAGCTCATGTTCCTCCTAGAGTTGCAGCAGCTCCTACAGCTCCTCCTAGAGCTACAACAGCTCATGTAATTCCAACAATTACTACAGCTCCTTCATTGTCAAATGAGCAACCTTCTGTTGAAATGGAGGTGGATGAAGAAGAGTGTGAAGTGGATGAGGATGAAGAAACTGCAACCCAAACTCCATCCCAAAGTCTAAACCAGGAGGAAGCTAGTGGATCTATTTCCTCAGGGAGTAAAAGGAAGCTTGTAGGACTTGCTAGGAATAATGTCCGGTTAGTGTTTCAATTTAAAACCTATTGACCTTATTTATAAATTATTCATTTGCTAGTTGTTTCTTATTTGTAGTGATTTTGAGCCCCGTCAGCCAGCATTTGGAAAATTGGTAGACATTGTCCATGGTCAGTACACTAGAATTTGGACAAGCTTGAACAAGGTTCCTGCCACTCAAAAGGAGTTGTGGTTTAAAGAATTTGAGGTACAAACTGAAATAGATATTCATGGTTCCCCCAAGTTTATGACATGTCCTTTTATATAATTTATTAATTACATTCATATTAGGTTATTAATGCATTTTCTTCTTTTGTGCAGAAGAGCTTTTATTGGACTGTATCTACTAACCAAATGAAGAAGACATTTGTTCATCAAGTTGCTGATCACATTCGCAATGTTTTCAAGGCATGTCGTTCAAGAGGTACAATACCAAGCTTTATCGGTGTGAAATAGTGTCAAGCAATGGAGAAGCTTAGAAAAACCGACAAAAATATGTTGCACCAAGATGAGGTCAACAAGAAGAACAAGACATCACAAAGGGCAAAAGAATCTTGGGTTTATCGAGGTGGTTCTCGCAAACTGACGAAGCATCTCGAGGAATCGGTAAGTATCATAATCTATTTACTCTTTTTATTGACTCAAACTAAATTGTATTTTTTATGTACTCAAATTAAATACTTGCATTTGTATTTTTATGGCATAATCGTGTATATACCCATAGAAATCATCTAATTGTTTAAATACCCATTGAAAATTGATAATTGGCCATATACCCATTAAATATGTTGTAAAATTGTCCAAGATAAAGTCTTTTAGTCAATCTTTTCAAAAAAGAATTACAATTATTAATTCATTTCTTGTTATTCTTATCTTTTCCAGCATTCAAGTTTGAAACCCTAAAACATCTTGTTAAGCAATGTTGATCTTCATCCTAATTTCAACCTTTAGAAGAAGCTTTTAATTTTTGACTTCTTTTTAGTTTTAGAATTTTTTTTATTTTACATACAGTAAATTAACCGACTTATAATTTTTTTAATTTTGATTTTTGTATACAGTAAATGAGCCAATTTTTTACTTCATTTTACCCTTTCAATTTTTGATTTTGGTTTAATATATCTTTCTTCATATATTGACACTTGGAACTGTGCAGCTTCACCCCATCTAAGAGCCTCATCTTTATCAGACATATATCTTTCTTCATATATTCGGATTCACCTTCTATCACATCTTGAACAAGCGCGCATAAAGTTGTAAAATCTAACATCTTGGTCCCATTGGGACCAAGTTTTGGCATTTACATTATTTGATTCAATCAATCAAATATTCAGAGATTCATGAACAAGTGCATAAAGTAGTGAACTCATGAACTCATCCAAATCACAAATCCCCAATTTTCCAAATCAATTCCATCCCTTAGCCCTAATAATTAAAATTTCCAAAATCATATTAACCATCGCAAATTGTAGGAAAAATGAAAGCCTAGGATTGAAGACACATACCAAAATTGTGGAGCATAAGGGGAGGAATAGGGGATTTAGCACACAAAGCAGAAGAGGGAGGGTGTTCGGGGCTAGTGTGGCTGCTGGAGCGAGCGGGAAGAGGGCCGGTGCAGGAGCTGCTGCAAGGTTAAGCTTCTGGTAGTGGTGAACGTCGACGAGTAGAGGTGATGACGGAGAGGTAAGTGTTAGCATTATATTATTTATACATGTACAGTTACCATTGTACCCTCGGGTTTTCACCCATTGATATATATACAGGAGTAGGCCTCTGAGATCCGTTAAGGACTCAGTTCTCTAAACACTTACATGGTATCAAGCTTTTGTGTGAAACCCTAATTTTTGTTTCACACCTAACGATCCACTAAGCCGCCGCAGCCCCAAGCCGCCGCCGCCACGCCCTAGCCGCCGCCGCCAGCCCAGTCGCCGCCGCCGCCCCCTGCTGTCGCCGCCTCCCCTTCCTGCCGCCGCCGCTCCCTACAGCCGCCGCCGCCGCCCCCTGTTCCTCCTTTCTCCCTTCCGCCACAATATCCCACCCCTTCTCGATGTCTACCGACGAGATTATCAACCCAATCAACCCTAACCTCATTCCACCCAACCCTAACCCTCCACCACCACCACAAAACCCCTTTCACTCCGCTCAATCCGTCACCAACATCAAAAATCAAATTCCCCTAACCCTAGATCTTAAAAAGGTCCAATACCACACATGGGCGGAGCTCTTCCAAACCGCCTGTAAGGCTCACGACGTCATCACCCACATCGACGGCTCTGATCGTCCGACTGATGTCCCTGAGCCCCTCTGGAACCGCCTTGACTCCATCGTTCTTGGATGGATCTATGTCACCATCTCTGAGGACGTCCTGATTACCGTCCTCCAACCAAACTCTACCGCCCGTGATGTCTGGCTCCGCATAAAGGGCCTCTTCCATGACAATCAATCCGCTAAGGCAGTGGATCTTGAGGGCAAGTTCATCAACACCCGTCAGGAAAGCTTCTCCACCATCTCTGACTACTGCCTCGCCATCAAAGCCATCGTTGATCAACTAGGCGATGTTGGGCACAAAGTTAGCGAAGAACGCCTTGTTCTTCAACTTATCAACGGCCTTTCCACCAAATTTGATGTCGTCGGTGGCATGATCAGCAACACATCGCCACTTCCGGCCTTCATGGTGGCTCGCAGCATGCTCTCTAGGGAGGAAAGCCGTCAGGGACGCCCCCAGGGCCCTTCCCATGTCCTTGTTTCCTCCAAGGATTTCATAGCCCTAGACCCCCTTCCCCACACCCAACCCAGACAACCCCAACAACGCGGAGGACGCGATAGAGGCGGTAACAGCAGCGGCCGTCGCGGCCGCGGCCGCCGCCTGGGCAGTGGTACACGCAGCAGCAATGGTCCCCCGCTCCGCCGCCCTGCCCTTATCCGACGTGGGCGGGATACCCCCCATAAGAGTTGGTCTTCACGCAGCGTCCGCCACAGCAGCGGGCCCCATCCCCGGCGATGTACGCTTCACAGCAGCCTCCAGCGCACCCCATGCACACTAACCGCTCCGCCACTTTCTCCACCATGGGACTCCAGCAGCCGGACGACAACTGGTACATGGATACCGGGGCCTCCTCTCACATGACGAACGCACCAGGTAACCTACAAACTGTTTTTAATTCGAGCACTTTACCGTCTGTTTATGTCGGAAACGGCGAGTCTCTTAAAATTGTCTGTTCGGGTCACACAACCCTTCCCAATGACCCACCCCTACGCCTCAACAAAGTCCTGCTTGCCCCTGACCTTGTTAAAAACCTCATTTCTGTTCGTCAATTTACCGTCTATAATCACGTGGCTGTCCGATTTGACCCGTTTGGTTTTCTTGTGAATGATCTTCGTATGGGGACCCCAATCATGCGCTGCAATAGTTCTGGCGACCTCTACCCCATCACCAAAGCTCGCCCACAGTCTCCCACCGCCCCCACCGCCTTCGTCGCCCATCGTTCTGACTTGTGGCACGCTCGTCTTGGCCATCCCGGCGACCACGTGCTCCAATGTCTCCGCACTAGTCATTTAATTTCTTGTAATAAAGCCTCTGGCGTTTACATTTCCTGTGAAATCGCCAAGAGCAAGCGTCTCCCTTTTAGCATTTCTCATTCCAGTACATTTGCACCTTTTGATCTTTTGCATTGTGATTTGTGGACATCTCCTATTTCAAGTGCTTGTGGTTTTCGATACTATTTGGTTGTCCTTGATGATTTCACCAATTTTGTTTGGGTTTTTTCCCTACGTCACAAATCGGAAACACAAAGTCACATTGTCAATTTTCACACATTTGTCCACACTCAATTCACTTTGCCCATCAAGGCTATTCAGTGCGACATGGGAGGAGAGTTTGACAACAATTTTGTTCGCTCCTTTTGTCAACAAAATGGGATATCACTCCGCTTCTCATGCCCCCAAACCTCTCCACAAAATGGCAAAGCGGAACGTATTCTCCGCACCCTCAATGACAAAACTAGAACCCTCCTACATCACGCCTCTCTCCCCCTCCCCTTTTGGGTTGAGGCGCTTCACATGGCCACCTATCTCCACAATATACTTCCATCCAAAGCCATTGGAAACTCTATCCCAACCTTGGCACTCTACAAGCGCTACCCCTCTTACGATCACATTAGAGTGTTTGGATGTCTCTGTTTTCCCAACATGAGTGCCACCGCCCCTCACAAGCTATCCCCACGATCTACTAAATGTGTCTTCTTGGGCATCTCCCGACACCATCGAGGCTGCCGTTGTCTTCGCTTGGATACAAATCGGGTTGTCACTTCGCGCCATGTGATTTTCGACAAATAGACCTTCCCCTTCGCCACACCACTCACCCCTGCTGTCCCCAACCCACCCACAGCACCCAATTCCGACGAATTCCCACCCCTCCTATGCCACCTATTCCAACAAGCATCATCCGGAACCAACCCACCGCCCAAAACCCCCACCCAAATCGATTGGCGGCGGGCGCCGCAACCCATGCGGCGGGCACCCCCCCTGGCAGCGGCCGCCGCACCCCCCCCCCCCCCCCCCCCCCGCCTATCCCGCTGCACCCCTTGCGGCGGGTGCACCCCTCCTGGCAGCGCCCGCCGCACCCCCAGCCCCCCTCTTTCCCCCTCAGCAGGCAACCCCTCTTACCCACCAACCTCCGATTGCACCCCCGCCCATTCCATGAAGACCCGGTCGCAGTCCGGCATCTTCAAACCTAACCCCAAATACAACCTTCTCACTCCGTCTTCCGACATATCTCCTCTCCCCAAATCGCCCCACAAGGCCTTATAGGACCCGAACTGGCAAGCTGCCATGATGGATGAGTTTAGTGCTCTTATTAAAAATGGCACGTGGGACCTCGTTCCAAGGCCTCGGGACACTAATATCATTAACTGCATGTGGTTGTTCAAGCATAAGTACAGGTCAGACGGAACTCTAGAGCGACACAAGGCTCGGCTAGTGGTCAACGGCAAGTCACAGGAGGTTGGGGTTGACTGTGATGAGACTTTCAAACTGGCTACCATCCGCACAGTTCTGAGCATCGCCCTTACTAAGGATTGGCCTATCCATCAGCTTGACGTCAAGAATGCCTTCCTTCACGGCAACCTTCAGGAGACTGTGTATATGCATCAGCCGCCAGGCTTTTATGATCGCACCCGCCCATCTCACGTCTGCCTTCTCCGGAAGTCTCTCTATGGGTTGAAACAGGCGCCTCGCGCCTGGTATCAGCGGTTCGCCACGTACCTCACTGGCATTGGATTTCAGGGCAGTCAGTCTGATCACTCCCTTTTTGTGTTCCACTCAGGGTCTGACACTGCCTATCTTCTCATGTACGTTGATGACATCGTGCTCACCGCTTCCTCTACATCGCTCATGTCAAGGCTGATGGCCCTACTGCGATCAGAGTTCGCCATGACTGATCTCGGTTCCCTGAGCTACTTCCTTGGGGTCTCTGTGTCACGCACTCCTACTACCCTGTTCCTTCATCAGCAGAAGTACACTCTTGAGATCGTCGACAAGGCCGGCATGACGTCTTACAAACCCGCCACCACCCCTGTCGACTGCAAGTCCAAGCTCGACGCTACCTCCAGTCCTAAGGTTGAGGATCCTACAGCCTACCGCAGTCTGGCCGGTGCTCTCCAGTATTTGACATTCACCAGACCGGACATTGCCTTCGCCGTACAGCAGATCTGCTTATACATGCATGATCCCCACGAGCACCATCTTCAGGCGCTCAAGAGGATAATCAGGTACATCAAGGGCACTTCTGACATGGGTTTACATCTCGCTCGCAGCAGGTTTGACTCCCTCACCGCCTATTCTGACGCTGACTGGGCGGTTTGTCCTGAAACCAGACGCTCTACATCTGGTTTCGCGGTATACCTGGGCGACAATCTGGTCTCGTGGTCCTCCAAGCGTCAGGCCGCCATCTCCCGCTCGAGTGCCAAGGCTGAGTATCGTGGTGTTGCCAACGCCGTCGCTGAGACCTGCTGGCTCCGCAACCTTCTCTGCGAACTCCGGGTTCCCCTTCGATCGGCTACACTGGTCTACTGCGACAATGTCTCCGCTGTTTACCTGTCGTCGAACCCAGTTCAGCACCAACGGACGAAGCATATCGAAATTGACATCCATTTCGTCAGAGAGAAGGTCGCCCTAGGCCAGATCCGAGTTCTTCATGTCCCTTCTGCACATCAGTATGCGGACATTTTCACAAAAGGCTTACCTACTCCTCTTTTTACTTCTTTTCGTTCCAGTCTTGCTATTCGCTCACCTCTAGCTGCGACTGAGGGAGGATGTTAGCATTATATTATTTATACATGTACAGTTACCATTGTACCCTCGGGTTTTCACCCATTGATATATATACAGGAGTAGGCCTCTGAGATCCGTTAAGGACTCAGTTCTCTAAACACTTACAGTAAGGATGTGAACAGAGCGAAAGAGGGTTGGCCATTCGAGGAGAAGTAAGGGGGGGAGCGAGAGGGATCCCCATCGAGAAGGACGGTGGTTCTGACGGTTCCAAGGAGGCAAGATTATGGTGCGAGAAGGGGTGATGGGTAGGGTCTGCAGGAGCTATCTGGGAGAGATGAAATCGACGACTGCCTTTAACGTTCGAGCCCTGATTATCAGTTGCCCCTTTTCCTTTCTCATTCTCTCTTCCTTTCCTTCACATGTAACCCGTTTTGCAAAGTTGTTTATTTTTTTTACCTAGTTATGCAAATCAGCCAAAATCAAAATGCACGTGATTCAACATTAGTTAAAAAAAATAAAGATAAAAACTGCACCCCACCCTGGTGGACCATATTGAAAAATGGGTGTCACTCTGTTACACATTACGTACATGAAATAATCAATCATTGAATAATATACAGTATCAATATATATACTCCATTTTGATATTTTATTTTACACTGATTTTTTATTCAAAATATCTATATGGATATATTTTGAGCTGTAGTGTAATAAATGTAAGTAAAATAATACTCATTTTATTTGAAAATTTAAATTATTTTAAACAAATTTAGTTGAATAAAAACATATGTCCTTCTAGAATTATAGAATATTTTAATCCCACCATGTTATATTTCAACTTCCAATTTCATAATTTTTCTTACCAATGAAAAAATAATTATTATTCTTACCCTGTATCATCCAATTAACAAATCAAACTTTAAAAATAAAAATAAAAAATATATGTCTTTAATGCACTTTAATAATTGTGGAAATATTTACAAATATACTATTTTTTTCCTTACCAGTTTAAGTGGGCTAAGCCCACTCTACATCTGGATCGGGTTACTGTAGGCCCATTAAGGAGTTGACCGTCCAACCCACAAGCGTCTTCATGTTTCCACGGAGATTCGAACTTCGAACTTCGAACCTCGAGGCATGGATGTAGCCCCATAACCACTACACCATACTAAGAGCAAAAACATTAGTGAGCCTCCAGGCCCTTAGATGAAGCCACCTAGGATTTTTGTTTTAAATAAAAAAAAAAAGAAAAGGTAAGAGCACCCACAATGGGGTGTTTAAGCATCAATATAAGAAACTTAATAATAAAATAAAAAGAAGAAGGGACATTTTATTAGGGAATGATTTGATAGGTTTCTAAGCAACAAACCCTTAAAAACTCAAAAAGCAAGAGAAGTGGGGTCATTTGGGTAAGAAGGAGGAAAGAGAAGGAGATAGGATGATAGTAGTGGAGTTAGGTGGTGGGCCAATTTTATTTTTATATTACTTAGTTTTTAAATAAAGTGGGTTGTACGGATGTAAGGTTAAATTTTGATGGGGTTTCTAAGGAGAGAAAAAAATTAAAAGTAAAGTTAAGGAACCTGCTATAGGTTTCACGGATGCGGATGCTCTAAGGGCCCGGCCTTCCGAGTTCGTCTGCAAGGGACTGAAAGTTTGGGACTCATGACACAACTTTCCATGGCACATGAGAGACACGTGCATGTAACACCAAAGGAAAGGAGGGAAACGGCATCGTTTATAACAAAAGGGGAGGGAAGTGCTGCGTTTCAACACCCACTGAGCATATTCACAAAGCTCACATTATTGTAGCATTGGAGGTTGGCAACCCTTTTGTATTTATGTTTTTTTATAATAGAATTTACACCATTTTCAGACTTTTTTTTTTGAAAAAAAATATATTTTACGAATGTGATTTAATTTTATGTACATATAAACACTCATTTTACATATGTTTAATCGGAAAAAAATCATGCAAACAATAATATTTTATTTGTTAATATTTTATCAAACATTTTCCCCAATAATAATAATAATAATAATAATTATTATTATTATTATTATTATTATTATAAAGTAATTGAAAAGGGTAAATAGTAAAAAGTAAGGGTCCGAAAGTCGGGATCACGAATGAGAGTGCAAATAATAAAAAAAACTGGAATGAGACCCTTAAACTGATGTGACAGAGGAAAAGTAAGTTAAGGGCCCGGGTTCGGACTCACGAATGAACATTGCTCTAATCTAAAATGACGATAATATCAAGACTGCGTGCAAGTTGCAAACACTCTTAAGACTTGAAAAACAATTAATTTCATTGTAACACTAGCAGCAGAACATAGCCATTTTTAGCACACTACACTAGGAAGCAAAGATGCATCTCTTCCTGCAGCTTCTCCTTGTAGCAATCCCCTTCTTTCTTCTCCTCAAAACAGCAAGAAGAACAAATCAGGGAAGAAACGTTCTTCCTCGACCTCCGGGGCCTCCTGGGCTTCCGATCATCGGAAACCTCCACCAGCTCCCCTCCCTACCACACCTCTACTTCCACCAACTATCCAAGACTTACGGTCCGCTAGTGTCTTTGAGACTCGGTTGTGTACCTACACTTGTGGTCTCCTCCGCGAAAATGGCGAGAGAGGTGTTTAAAACGCATGATCACATCTTCTCTAGCAGGCCATCTTTTGCAGCTTACCAGAAGCTATCATACAATGGCTCGGATGTGATCTTTTCAGCCTACGGCGAATACTGGAGGGAAATCAGGAAGGTGTGCGTGCTTCATCTCTTAAGCTCGAAAAAGGCGCAATCTTTTTCCCCTGTCCGAGAGGAGGAGGTTCGTCACATGACACAGGAGATCTCACATCTCTGTGTTGAGGGTAAACCAGTAGATTTGAGTCAAATCACAGTGTTGTTTACAAGCAATGTAATATGTAGAATAGCTTTTGGGAGGAGGTATGATGGCTATACTAATGCTAGATGTGGAATTAGCTTTCAAGACATGCTTAAAAGGATACAAGAAGCTTTGATGAGTTTCTACTTTTCCGATTATTTTCCTTCTATTGGATGGATTGATAAGCTCACAGGGATGTCGGCACGCCTTCATAAGGTTTTCATGGAGCTCGATTGCTTTTACGAGGGAATTATAGAAGAGCATCTCAAGACAAATAGGCAGGAATCCGGGCAAGAGGATATTGTTGATGTACTACTGAAGCTCCAAGGAGATAAATCATTTGGATTCGACATCACCCCTCATCACATCAAAGCAATCCTCATGGTGAGTAATTTGGTTTTGCTGACAAACAGATTTTGTTACAAAGTGTTTTGGAATGGACTTATCCTGTTGCCTCTTTTGCAGAATATATTCGCAGCAGGAACAGAAACAAGTGCAGCGACATTGGTTTGGGGAATGACGGAGCTGATGAAGAATCCGGAGGCTATGAAGCGACTACAAGAGGAAGTAAGAACAACAAAGGGAAACAACATCAGGGATGGGGATATGATAAAAGAAGAAGATCTTGATAAATTGGAGTATCTCAAGGCAGTGGTGAAGGAAACATTCAGATTGCATCCAACTGCTCCACTACTAGTCCCACGAGCAACCACGAAAAATTGCACAATCGAAGGGTATGAAATTGAAGAGAAAACCTTAGTGTTTGTGAGTGCTTGGGCCATAGGACGAGATCCCGAATCTTGGGAAACCCCGGAAGAGTTCAAGCCTGAAAGGTTTCTTGGCAATAAACAAGTCGACTACAAAGGCCAAGACTTTGAGCTGATTCCGTTCGGGTCCGGAAGACAAATTTGCCCTGGTTTACAAATTGGTGCAGCCACACTTGAGCTTGCACTTGCCAACATGGTTTATTTTTTCGACTGGACGGTACCTGTCGGCATGGAGGAAGAGGTCCTGGATACAAGTGCTTTACCTGGCCTTACTACACACAAGAAACACCCGCTATGTCTACTGGCCAAAAAAATTGATTCAGGTAAAGCATAGAAAGATTTCTTATATGGGTCACTGTAGCAGTCTTCGTGTGTGCAAAATAAGTTACCAAATGCTGTCGGCATGGTAAAACCACATGGTAAAATGCATTTCTCTCCATTGGAAGTTGGAACTTGTAATAATCTTGTTTTAATAAGTTTCATATGCAACTTGAATCTTCTGTTAATGATGTACTCCGTATTATTTGACGAGAATAAATTATGGTATTTTCTCACTTTTTCAGTACGTTTATATAGCTTGTTTGGAAAAATTAAAAATTATGATAGCTCTTGTAATAATAGCTCAACTACTCCGGAAAAAAAAAAAAAAATAGCTCAACTACAGAGTGTGGATCAAGTTTGCAAAGGCAGGAGCAGTTGCATCCAGAAGTATATGGATGAGATTAATAGTTATTAATTATAACTTAGAATACACAATTTATATCTATATCTATAAGCCTTTTTTTTATGTCCAAATTTAATCCAGATGCTTGTAAACTAGAATCAGATATGGTTGTTCGAGTGATAAGTCGAAGAATCAAAGACAAATGATAGTTTTTAATTTATATAAGTGGGAACAAGACAAAAACCTTCAGGAATTTTTTTTTTGTCTTAGGCCAATTACTGTACAAGCCCAGCTCACTCTCTCGAGACTATACTATAAGCTCTCATCTGAAACCCTAGAGAGCAGCCTCCTTCACTATTCGCTTCTCCACATTTTTTTGGGGCAAGTAAGGAAAAGTGATGTCTTTTATACGACTTGTCAAAAGTAATATTTATAATCCAAACAAATAAACTAAAGTATAGTAAGTAACTAAGTAAGTAAGGAGTCGAACTCATATAAAAATCTAGTTTCGTATATCTAATGTTGATTCGGAACAAACAAGAATAAGATTGAGATTAAGAGAGTAAAGTAAAAAAAGTAAAAGAAAGTAATGATATTTTTAAATTTGTTACCAATAGGATAAAAGTGTTTCATCTACAATTCTCAACAATTGTTAGAGTTCATGATCCTTTGTCTGATTTCATTGTTATTCTAATTCAATGCAATGCAATTGATGATTGAGTTATTCCGACTTTGGTTTAATTAGATTGACATCCCTCACAGCATGACAATCTCTTACACTATATGCGATTCGATATGGATTCTTAAACATACAGCAAGATAAATTCCTAAAGTACTTGGCAGTTTGGCAGTACCGAACCCTCCTAATCAATGATATGGTCAAAGGCTTCAACCCCTTTAACCCTAATCTCAAAGGAACCGATATTTAACCAAGTGTAATTACTTTGCATAGCCAATTGATGCTTTCACGGAACCAATTATCTATTGCTTGCTACCATGGATGAACTATTCTTACGAAATCATTAATCAATAGCATGAATGCAAATCCTGTCTAGGTGATCAATCAAGAGAGAATATATACAAACAAGAATTATGAGCATAAAGGTAATGACATAACTAATTAATAACAATAGAAATCAAAACCTCACAATTCAACTAACCATGTCTTTGAATCACATGCAAAACATCAAAACCAGCATCTTCTAATCATCTTTAGGCTCTCATCAAGCTCGGATTAATTATAAAACTGCAGAATAAACACAAAATAGCGTAGATTCTGAACTCGACTGCCCAAATGGATAATAATGCAAATTAACTATAAAACAAGCAAGAAACCTATCCTAACATTAATACAAAGAGGGGGACCGGAGCACGCTTTTTTTATGCATGGGGGCACACTTCTCGTACTGTGCTTATAGTAGGTGCGCTCCCAAACAAGTACGCTTATTATTTAACCGTGATCCTATATTTTAAGCATGGTTTTGTTTTGAAGCGTTCTTAAAATTGTCATACAACCAATATCTGTTCTACTCGAATTATAAGAATGCTTCAATTGAAGTGAGCTAAAAAAAAGTTTTAGCACACTTTCTTTCAAACCGTCCTTAATAATAAGCAAACTTTAAATAAAAAGTGCGCTCTTTCATATATCTCTCAAACGGATATATCCATCTCAACACTGGTCCAATACAATACCTTACCTCTCGAACCAAGAGTCGAACCCAAGACCTCTTGCACCCTCATACTGAATTCATCCGATTCACACGCCTGCCACCTGAGCTACGAAATTTTGTTGTAACTTTGTGCATTTACTTAATCTAATTACTAAAAAAACTCTAAATATAAAAAATCTTTTTTTCGAGAACGGTTTATTAAAATAAATGAGAACGCTTTAAAAGAAAAATGTGTTCCCTCTAGTTAAATTTGGTTTTGGGTAGACACTTTTCTTATAAAATCGTGTTTGTTTTAATTTTTTTAAGCACACTTTACATGAAAACCGAGCTAATTATTCCTTTAGAAACAAACGAGAACGGTTTTATAGAAAAGCTAGCGTGTTGATTTTAGTTAAAGTTGATTTTGGGAACACACTTGTAAAATAAAACTGTGTTCATTTTAATTTAGTTTCAAGCACGCTTCACACGAAAACCATGCTTAATAGTTTTTAGAAATAAACGAGAACAGTTTTATAGAAAAACGTGTTTGTTTTAGTTAAATTTGGTTTTGGGAACACACTTTGAGAATTAAAGTGTGTTCGTTGTAATTTTTTTAAACACTCTTTACACGAAAATCGGGTTAAATATCTTTTTACAAATAAAAGAGAACGGTTTTATAGCAAAACGTGTTTTTTTTAGTCAAATCTGGTTTTGAGAACCACTTTGAAAATTAAACTGTTCGTTTTAAGTTTTTTTAAGCACGCTTTACACGAAAATTGGTCTAAATATTTTAATAGAAATAAACGAGAACGGATTTATGGAAAATCGTATTGCTTTTAGTTTAATTTGGGGTTGGGAACACACTTTAAATATAAATCATGCTTAAAATAATAAAAAATAAGCACGCTTGTCAAAAACCCTACCCAACTTATCGTGCTCCACCCCTATATTTGTATTAGTGGAAATGCATCTAAACCTATCTATAACGCCTATCTAAAATATACATTATCAAACTCCCCCACACTTAAGATCTTGCTTGTCCTTAAGCAAATGAAGAATAAACATAAATCAATGCATTCCACACGAGATTCCTTCATAACTTAACCCTACCAAAAGCAACATCAAAGCAAGTGCAAACATGAATAAGACAAGCAAACTTCCTTACATGTATATGAACGATCAATCAGCTTGCATGCCTATCAATCCAACCTCACAATGGAAGAGCATGTGTTTTTCTCACTCTTATGTGTTTAGACTTTAAACATAACTCTCAACTCAATTCTATATGCAAACATCAATCTTAAATATTGACACTTATATAGCAAAATCTCAACCGGATATATCAAAGCAAACAAGCAACATCAAGAGGACTTTCACTCAATGGAAATCATCAAACAAGACTCTATTGAGTGGGGTTGTAATGGGGCTTGATATAAACACAAAGGCAAGAAATTATTTTGGCTATGTGGTGCTATCAATTCTAGGAACTAAGATTCCTAACAGTAGCTTCTAACATAACACAAAAACAACTCAAAATCACTCAATCTCACATAAGAACATAAACTCTAAGAAATAAACTCTCAATATAAAATATAATAACTTCCAAGTTAAACTTCAAAATGAACAATTCAACCAAATACTTTATCCAACTCTCATATGCAAGAATGAACAAACAAGGCTCTTTATGTGCAATTGTGCCTAATCCGTTAAAACACTCTCTCCTCTCTCTATAAACTAGAGAGAGGGAGTCGGTAATCCTCCTCCTCGGAAGTCGAAGATAGTAGTCGGTAACCTTACGCGGAGGCTGAAAACCCCCTCTCCGGACACCAGAAACCCTCCTAATTCGGGAGTCTTAAACTTCTCCTTCGAGAGTATTGATTTTCATTTTTTTTCTCTAATTCCGATTTGGAGCTTTTGTCTATCGGTTGGTGAATCGGGAGGGGAGAGGTGCGGTTTGGTTGTCCAGGTACCGGTGATCCGCCTCTTTCTTCCTTATCGCATCTCTCAGCGCCTCCTCAACAGTCTCGACCTTCATTAGGCCTTTATTCTCTAATTCACATATATCTCTGTGATGTTTCGACAATCTGTGAGGTTTGGTCTTGCGTCTGTCGTTGATCATCATCTGTACTGGGCGGTTCTGACTTGCTCGCCCCCATCTCGCTCTGGTTGTGATGGGCGGTTCCTGTTCGGCCATTATTGGCGGTGTCCCGGCCTGGCCCTGGTGCCGATTTATAATCCCCTCCTTTTCGGTGTCCCATTCCCGGGTGGTGGGTGGTGGTCGCCGAGCTGGTTTGCTCGGTCTACAAATTACCGTCCCTGCTTCCATTCTCCTTGGCCGCTGTTACCGCTTCCTTTTTTCCTCGGGCTTGGGAGGCCCGTAGCTGGGCCTTTGTGTTGTTTCTTTGGGCCCAAGGTTAATCCTTGAGCCCAAAGCAGCCCTAAAAAATGCATATTAAAAAAATCCCGAGAAAGTTATACATTGTGTACAAATTCCGAAAGGGCTAGATCAAATCCCGAAAGGGTTACAATTAAATCCCGAAAGGATCTCTTGGTGCGTCATATAAGGGTGGTTTTCGGCTGCGAGTCTGGTTGTTTGTGGCGTTCTTCGTTTGAGTTGGAGCTCTGGCGTCCGATGTTGGGTCTGGTTGGGGTCGAGGTAGTGTGTATCGAGGCGACTCCGCGTTTCAGAAATTGCCTTGTAGGATCGTCTTCACTATCCACATGGACTCTTGTTGTACCGCTGGCCAGCAGTGTCACTGCTTGGTGGGGTTTGGCATCGACTCTTAGTCTATGTTGTCTCTAGCATGGTCGGCCCTGGTTTGCTTGTTCGACTACACTTGTGTGCCTCTCTCCGTATGTACTACTCCTTTTTTTTCTGCTTCTATGATGTATTTTCTGGTTCTTGTTGTATGGCGGCTAGCCGTTTGCCGACTTTGTCGGTCTCTCGAGTTTCCGGATCTGTCCGGCCTCAAACTATTTCCTAATAAAAAAAAACAAGGCTCTTTATTTCTTTTTTTTTTCTTTTATTGATTTTCTTTTCTTTTCTTTTTCCTTTATTTTCTTTCTTTTCGGCTTTTTTTTTCTTCTTTTGATCCAAATGCATGAAATACAAATATGAGGACAATAAGCACGTAACATTACATCTTTCTCAAAACCTCTCAACAATAAGCACAAACTATAGCATTCATTTCTCAACTCAAAATTCGAATACCCATCTAAGATGGGTATTCGAATAATAACATATATATGCTAGGGGGACTTTCCGGTGAAACGATTCTTACAATGTAACGAGGGGAGAATTGTGAGCCACTAGTAGACCTGAGCATGGGCCGGGCCGGGCGGGCTTGGGCCGGGCCTCTAACATTTTAGAGGCCCATTGCACCGGACCGGGCTTGGGCTAGGCCCGGTTTTTGGGTCTACTACGTACATTGCCCAAGCCCACCCTTATTGGCGGGCCGGGCCGTGCACCGGGCCTAGCGGGGTTTTTTTTTAGTAATAGATTCGAGTCGGGGGAATCTTACAGACAGCATAACCGGTTATGTTACTAAATTTTCCTTTTAGTTAATACCTAAGAAGCAAAATCAATTAAAGACCTAACACATATAAATCTATATATTTTCTTATATATATTTTATGGGTTTTCTTTTATACATATATATGTACCATATATAACTAATACACACTATATTATATATGGAGTATATATTACTATATGTACTGTTTTGACAAAAAAAATATATATAAATATACACTGTAATATATATAAAAATTAAAAACTACACACTGTATAAACATATATATATAGTTTATAGTTTGATAAAAAAAAATATCATTATATATATATAATTATATGTATGATATTATAATATTAATATATAGCAGACCGGGCCTAATCGGCCCGCTTGTGCCTCATACTATGCCCGAACCCGGCTCGATCGGGACGATTGTGCTACACAAGTCCGCTTTTTTCCCCGGGCGGGTTGGGCGGGCCGGGCGGATTAGCCCAGGTCTAGCCACTATATCTATCTTAATCCAATGGCTATAATTTTAGGGGAGAAAAAAAAAGGATAATTATTTAATTAAAGACTACCGTTTTTTTTGTGATACGGTTATTGACTATTTTTATCCATATTAATCCACTCACTTTAAAAGTGAATATATAAAATATAAAAATTGAATATTTATCCTATTAAAATAGAACGTTTTCTTTAAAAAAGGAATAACAATGACAATTTGACAAGTCAAACAATTATGTTAATTCCAATTAGGAATCACCGTTTTCGTTTTCTTTTTATCGATTTTTTCAAAAAAAAAATGAATACCTAAAAAATTGAGTTCCATAGACAAAATTGGACAATTTTTCTATTATTTCTTTTTAAACCAACAATTGTTCTGATACAAGTATGATCTGTGTGTTAACTCGAGCTATTGATAATATCTCTTGTTGGAATAAATGTCAGGTTAAATCGAAATTACCTAAACGTGTTAAGCCTCCTGATAAAATGATGTGGAAATGTCCTCCAATAGATGTAGTTAAGATCAATGTAGATGCTTCGGTAAAAAGTGATACTCAACCACATGTTGGTTGTGTTGTGAGGAATAATGGCGGTCAAGTTAGTCGGATACATAAATGTAACGTTAGGATGAGTTCTTTCATTTTGGCAGAAGCTTTTGCTGTATATACAAGTATAAGACCGGCAGCAGAGACGGGGATCCGAATATTGATAGTTGAGAGTGATTATGCTATTATCATCGACGCCATCAACCATGCAAACAATATCCCATGGGAGGTCATTCAAATAGTCCAAGAGATCCATTCATTAAGAAGAGATTTTGAGAGCATCACTTTTCAACATTGCTATAGAGGCCAATGGAGCAGCTGATTTTATTGCTAAATCTCAGTTCAATTGTAATTTTATTTTGAGTGCTTGTTGTTGTGAGTTCCAGAAGATCATCTTGCGAGATGATCATGGATGTCGGTAGTACATCCAATCTTTTGCCTTCTATAAAAAAACAATTTTCCCGTTTTTACAGGATAAAAATATTCACATTTTTTGTTCTATTCACTTCCATTTTGTATAGATCAGTACCCAAAATAAAACCTATGAATGTACTCTTTATGCAAAAAGGAAAATGATAACTGTTTTTTTGAAGAAAATGAAAACTGTTTTTTTTTTATTAACTTTGTTAAATTGTAGTCTAAAGGTTTCAATGGATCCAATGGCTTAAGTTTCTCCCCTCGTTACATGGTAAGGAATGTTCTCATTGGAAAGCTCTTATATATATATCTATATAGGGAGTGGTTCCAGAGTGCACACCCCTTAGGGTGTACCTTGTGCACGAATCTTGGCCTTTGATTGAAAGAAATGGAAGGCCAGGATTAAATGAGTGTTTCATTTTTTTTTAAATAGAAAAAATGGTGGAACCCACCTAAAAAGTCTGACGCGCTTTTTTTTCCGGATCTGATTTCGCTGTTTTGAAAAACTTGCCCATTCCACCGAATAATATTTCATATACTACCGAATAATGTTATATTTCGTTTTTCCATCCATTTCAAATCAAATTTTACCAATTATACTGAATAATCTGTCACATACTACCGAATAATGTTTGTTTTTTGTCAATCAATTTTAGTTTTAACTCCCGAGTTAATTTTTACGCATTCAGTTTTGAAATATTATTCGGTAGAATATTTATATTTTTTTGGGAAATAGAAACAACATTAGGAATGATCAGGAGGTTTTGATGTTGTTTGTCAAACCGAAAGCTCCCTATACCGACGAATAATAATCCAAATTTCACCGAATAATTAACAACTCTTTAACACTAACAACCAAAATTGAACTCATTTTTCTGAATAATTAACAAATAATGTTGATACAGAGGTCCAAATTATATCACGCCCACCACCCCCTCCACCCTTAAACCACCCACCCCAGGACACCCCCCGACCACCGGCCATAGCCTGGAAAGTCGATCCAGCACCACCCGGATCTGAGCCATAGGAGAGGAGGCGCCGCCCCTAGCACCGCGGGATCTGATACACAAGCAACGAAACCCTAATTTCAGTTGAAACCGGCAATTCAGAGGCAATTCCACTAAACAGGCCAAAATTCAGGAAAAAGAAATGAAGAAGAAGGAAATTTCAGTTTGAATTTCAGTATCTTAGTATCAATTTCAAAAATCTAACAAGAAATTCAGAAACTTACATTTTTCTTCTTCGTAGGCTCGTCCACGCCGCCGGAAGACTCCGCCGTCGTGGTGGTGCTGGAGGACAAATCCAACTTCCCCCTTGGCGTTCAGATTCACCGGTTGAAAGTAGGGCTTCGCCGGACCGTCTCCTCCTCCCCTTGCCGTTCAGATGCGGCCGCCGCCAAGCCCTCACACTCGTCTCCTCCTCCCCCATATGCGCCGCCGCCATCTCCTTGGAGTTCAGATTCGGCCGCCGCCAAGCCCGCAACCCCGTCCATCTCCTCCGCACCCAATTGCGCCGCCGCCATCGCCCTGGCGTTCAACTTCGGCCTCCTCCAAGCCCGCACCCCTGTCTCCTCCTCTCCCGTCTGCGCCGCCGCCAGCGCCTCCGAAGACGAAGCCCTAATCGCTCACCTCTCATCTTCAACCTCTTCTTCGCCTCTCTCCTCTTTGCCGTCACCTTTGTAGGGTTTTAAACAATTATTGTCACGCGCTTCACATTCTAAGGGGTGGGCTTGGGCTTGTTTTTCAGTTTTTTTTTAAATCAACCCAATGACGTGGCATCATCCCAACCATCAATTTCATATAGATCAATGATCCACAATTGTGCACAAAGTACACCCTAAGGGGTGTGCACAAGTTACCCAATCTATATATATATATATATATATATATATATATATATAGAATTTAAACAACATAAATCATATCATGATGCATGAAACTATAATTTTTGAAAAGTACACTAAAACACAAATCAATAAACATGAAACTGAAATCATAAACATGAGCTAAACTAAACTCTAAACCTGCTCCCCCACATTTAAATGTTACATTGTTCTCAATGCAAAAGCATAAAGAACAATGAATAAAACTCAGGTGAATGAAGGGATAACTAACCACTCACTGGGCGGGAGGAGGGTGGAATCCAGACAACTGGTGTAACCTAGCAAGGATACGTGCCAGATTGGACTAGATCTCAGCCATAGGATAAGAGATCTCCAAGAGGCCAGACTGATGCTTCCTCTCTAACTCTGTTAGACGACATTCAAACTCATCTAGAATTATGTAAATGGGGTTAGGTTCTGCTGCAACATCAAAGTCCCCCTCCTGATGCTCATTCTCTAACTGATAAACCTTTTCTAGTAAACTCTTTTGCTCAGTCTCTTCCTTGTCTGAAGGGATCTCATGAGGCATAAGAAGACTTTCATGACTAAGCCTGAAATCATCGAGTCTAAAACAAAATGGCAACTCCATAGGGAGGTGCAGATGGTGTTCTCCATGCTCTCATGCAAAACATCTATATCTCTCTTTTGAGCGAAGAGACCATAACTTCTCAATGATGCCAGACCAAGTCAATGCAGCGATGTCATAAGTGTAATCAATGCGCAGAGGTCGTACCCCAGTCAAATCAAAGCAAAAGTGATGGGAAATCAAAGAGATCAATCCTCCAAAAACAATAGTGCAATCAACACGCTGATAAGTTGTGAATATTATTTTATGTCAGTGCAGTTTCCTAAGAACAGTTGAACCCAATTTGGTGTTCTCGTGGCCTCAGGAGCCTAACAGCCAATCATAGACACCACAGTTGGATCAACCAACCCAAAGAATACAGGGCTAAGCAACCTATGACATAAATGCATCGCAGGGTGCGTGATCATATAATCAAAATAATCTGCTTCTTTCTCAAAAGGTCGTCAAGTAGCTACGGCCCATACCTCAAACAGAGGAGGATCGGCAACTGCATGGTCCCACGACTTAGAATTCTTCCAGGTGATGCCAAAAGCCTAAGCTATCAAGTCCTTAGTGGCCAGAAATTCTTTTCCTCGTATGCAATAACGAATCTTCTTATTAGAACGAAAATCTAGGGTGGCTAGGAATTATCGCACTAATGCAGGATACGTAGGCGCGATGAACTCAACGAAATCTCCCAAATCACCTTTGTCAAGGAGTGTAGAAACATGATCAAACAAGCCAAGGCGGTGCAGAGTTTCTACATCAAATAACATAATCGAAGCGTACTTCCTATTCCCAATATTTATCTAACGATCTTCTTGGTCCTCTGTCAGATAAGCTGACTTAGCCATGTTGGAAACAGTAGTCATGATTTCACAACAAAGGAGCAAGATCGACAGAACCAACACAAAATGAACCCAAAAACCTTCCTATGTAAAAACAGTGGGCGTCGATATTGGGGGCAGCGGGCGCCAGTGCTGACAGAACTCAAAAATCCAAATTTTAACGTCGTTGTACGGACGTCGAAACTCCGTCCAATTGCTTCCTTGATGCATAAAACTTGATTCCAAAGCCTTATTGGGTAGAAAGGATGGGTATGATAGTGAGAAAGATTAGATTTGGTGGGGGTTTGTGGGTTGAATTTTAATCTGATGGATGATGGATAGTAATGGATGAAAGTGGTGATTTGAAGATGAAAGTAGGGTGAATGGATGATGGAGATTAAGAAAATTTATGCTTTTTTGGTGAAATTCAAGGTTTTAGAATGATGGAATTTGGGATTTGAGTACGAGGGTTTTGAGGTTTTATGGTTTTGGATGAGGCAAAAGTTTGAAGAAAGGTAAGAAAAGATAGAAGAAGTGGGGTATTTATATGGAAGGTCTATGAGATAAAAGATAAAAAGATAAATATAATAATGGTCCCAATTCTTCCTTTCCGAATCAAAATCGAGTGCTGCACAGACATAGCGGCGAACGCCAATTTTAAAGTGGCGGTCGTCGGTCAACATGTGTTTCCAACTTCGTTTCTTTTTTCAATTCGAACTCTCGTGCGAGTTAGTTCTAACAAGAAATATTCTGAAAACACAGTAAAACACCTATCTTACTTAACTAGATTGAAAAGCAAATGCAGAAATAGAAATATAACTAATTACCTTGGGTTGCCTCCCAAGAAGTGTCTTTGTTTCACGTCGTCGGCTCAACGTGTTACTTTCTTGGCTAAAATTCCTCCACCAGGGTCACTTATACTTGTCCTCTTCTTGACGATCGTGGACACCCTCGGAAGATGTGGCTTTCTATCCAAGCAATGGTCTAATTCCTCAATTTGCTTCTTTTCTTAACCTTGAGCTAGTCCTGGAGCTTGTCCTAAAATAACAAAAGCTTCCACACTATTTGGAGTTAATACTCTATCTTTCTTCCATCAAACCTCATAGTTAATGAACCTTCACAACAATCAAATTTTGTTTTCGCGGTCCTTAAGAATGGTCTTCCTAAGATGATTGGTGTCTCAGGGGTTCCCTGTTCCATATCTAAGAAGAAAAAATCTGCATGGAAAATTAAATCATCAACCATAACTAGAACATCTTCAACAATGCCTCTTGGTTGGCTTAATCTATCATCGATCAGTAACTTGCATTGTAACCCCTGTCTGTCAGAGTATCCAGACCCAAAAACTTGTACAAATTATAAGACATAACATTAATTGAAGCTCCTAGCTAGATCCAGCATAACTTGTTAGAATCTAGTGTTTCCAATTGCACATAGAATTGTAAACATACCTTGATCTCCACACTTTTCAAGCACTCTCTTTTGCAAAATAGCAGAGATATTTTCCTTTAAATTTACCTTTTCCTTAGTCTTCATCCTATGCTTCCTCTTAATAGTGCATATTTCCTTCAAAAATTTTGCATAGCGAGGCACAGACTTAATTAAATTTAACTTTTCCTTAGTCTCCATCGCCAAAAAGCCCCTATTTCATTGTTCAACCGTAATTTTATAGGGCGAAACACATATACTTGGAGGGAAAATGTCCGAATTAGGTGACCATGTGGCATTGCCTCGACGACTTGTGGATGGTGGGCATGAAAGCCACGTGACATTTTTAATTAGTCGATTTGAAATCCAATTTGTCCACAGATGATTGAGACTTTTGGTTACTATTATTCGTCCGCGAATAATGCCTTATATCCAAAATAAAGGGTTACATCAATGTGTAAGTCATTTACTAATCAATCTATACATTATTTTAATTCAAACGCCACTTTAATTATATATTTTTTGTACATTTTTTACCATAACCTTATCCTTCTTATTTTATACTAACTTTGTTAATATTTTATTCAATTTTATAATAGTATTTTGTTATATTATTGATATTTTTTATGATGAGGAACCCACCTTCGATGGTAAACCCCCAGTATGTGATTGAGCTGGCAAGAGCCACGTACCAAGTAAACTGGATTGCGCCGACCGACTTGACCCACTAGTAGGGAGCAAGGCTAGCTAACCTTGGATTTCTCATCCAAGGAAAGGGGTGGAGACAGAGATCGAATCCAAGATCTCCTTACCACTCCTTTGCTCCACACTACTAAGTCACCCGACTAGGACATATTATTGATATTGGTATTTTATTTTTAAAAAACGCATTATGGAGCGGACATTGTACTAGCATTGTTTTATAATATGTATTATAATGTAATATTCTGAAGTATAAGTCATAATTACTTATTATTCAAATAGATCTTATGGTAATTATATATTATCACATTTCACAATTTTTCTTCCTCACTTTCAAAGTTTCAATGTATATCGAGTTAGAAATAAAACACCGCAAATGAATGGTTCACGATTTGTATTTTGATGAATGACAATTGACAAAATGAGCAGAGAACTAATAGCTATTATGTTAATTTATGGTAATATTTTGAATGTAATGCAAGACAATATTAATTATAAATTGAATATGATTTAAATTTAAATTAGACTAAATCAAGATTGGTCTTGCTTAAATTCATAAATTCGGATTCTGCCGGTGCGTTCATCGCCCTAGTTACATCAAACCTAGCCGGTATTGATTGAAGATGTGGTTCATTCATATGTATCTGAATGGTGTCTTGTCTTCTTCGTATCTCAGTTGTGATTATATAATTCAAGTTTTTTGTTTTTTTTTTTTTTTTTTTTTTACAGTAGGCAATAAATTAGATGTACTAACAACATCCATCACATGATTATCTCGTAAGATGATGTTCTGAAACTCACAACAACAGAAACTCAAAATAAAATTATAATTCAACTGAGATTTAGCAAGAAAATCAGCTGCACCATTTGCCTCTCTGTAACAGTGCTAAATTGTGACCCCCTCAAACTCTATGCTTAACGAATGGATCTCTTGGATTCTATAATTTAAGTTGAACCCAACTACATATAAGACAATATGTTGTAAATTTACCTTTAAACTCTCTTTATATTTTTTTTTCTTAAACATAAATATGCTGACACGTAAATATGTGATGTAGCTCCGTGCAAACTAAGCAAATACTCCCTTTTATTAATTTTAAATATAAGACGATTGAATTTTGTACACGTAGTTTAAGGAGTTTTTAATGTTTTTACATTATAATACTTATTATTAATAATTATAATAATGTACAAAAATTAATTAAACATTTAATATTTATATAGTTTTTAGCTCCTTGCACCACGTGCACAAAAGTCAAATGCCTTATATTTACAATCGTATGGAGTTTATTTTATTATAGTATATTAGCTCGAATAACCGTCTCCTCTACCCAGTAAGAGAAATGATGGTTACAATTCGACCCCAAACTTTGCTTAGAGCGGGAGAAACTGAAATTGTTATTGCTGTAAAAGCATACATTTGCTATAAATTAGCAATGAGGTATCAAGTATACATATCACATTTCTCAAATAAACTTAGTGAGAAGCAACGAATTAAACATGTTTTTCCTCATTACCCTCTTTCTTTTTACTTCTCTCTTGTTTCTCATTCAAAAAATCAGAACAACTAGGAGTAAGCAACCTCCACGGCCTCCTCGCCTTCCAATCATCGGAAACCTCCACCAGATTGCCTCCTGGAGTCAACACCTCCGCTTTCATGAACTATCCAAGACCTACTGTAAAGGCCTCGGGTTTTAAAATAATAATTTAAAAATAAATAAAATAAAATAGATTTAAGTTAGAAAATTTGGACATTTGAAAATCGTATTTTAAAATCTTTAAAGTGGATTCCGGCCTAATTTTGAACTTTGAAGGATAATTTCGTCATTTTACCTCGGGAATTTAAATAAACTTTGGGGTGTCGATACCTTTGTAATTTTGAAGCGTTATTTTGATCGAGTAGGGATAAGATTCCTAGGACGAATTTCGAGATTTATTTTCCGGGTATTTTTTTTATATGGGATGACTTATAATCTTTTTTTTAACCCATCTTGTCATCTTCCTCCTCCCACATCCCAAAAATCAGCTTTTGTAATCTCTTGGATGATTTGAAAATCAAGAGGCTCCACCCCACTTCCCCTTTTCTTGTTTGAAGAGACACCACAACACGTCAACACTCATCTCTTTCTCCCCATCTATATGCTCACCAAAAAGGGGAAACAAGACAAACCCCTTTCTCAACACAACCTTTTTTTCACCCATAAATCAGATTTGTTGACCATTTCAACACCCACACAACCCAAGGATCCAAACACCCCTTATCCTTTTCCCTTCCATTGAGAATGCCGAGAACGAGTTTCTCCAAAACCCCTCACTCTCCACCTCCTTGCTCGGCTGACCACACTTCCACCACCACCGTGTTTCACCACCACCACTTCACCACCCCTCCCTTGTTCTCTCCCTTCTGTCGAGGCGCATCAGTAGCCAGGGGCAGCCCAAGACCGAGGCCGCTCCACTCCTCCTCCTCTGCCAGACGAGACCGAGGCCGCCAGCAAGACACCACCACCGTCTCCGCCTCCTCTGTTTTAGACGACGAAAGCCACCACACCCTCCGAAGCCGCCGGTAAGCTCCCCTTCACCTTTTCTCGAAAACGACGAAAAGCTCCACCTTTCTCATCAAACACCATCAATCTAGGTCCGAGGAGCAATCTCCACCTCCGACGAAGCCCGTCGAGCCTCCGACGCATCTCCGGCGAGTCCAATCGAGGCGATTTCGAGCGTTTTCCGGCGAGGCAAATCCGCTCGGTGAGCTCCTCTTTCCACCTCCTTCCCTTCCTTCTTGCCTTGTGTGTGCGTGTGTCGATGTTGGGAATAGGTGGTCGGAGCCCCGCGCTATCGCCAACGGCCCTTCCTCCTCTCCTTCCTTTTCTCGGTTTTGGGCAAAAATGGAGCTCTTCTCCTCCTTTCATTCGATTAGAAGAGGAAGAAGAAAGAAGACTGGGCCCCTCGCCACCTCAGCTGCCACATCACCCTGGGGGCCCTCTTCCATATTTTTTAAATCCACACTTCGGTTCAGAATTTAAAGAGAGGATGAATTGCTTTTGGGCCTGTTTTTATGGGCCTATTCATAAGCTCTATATTTGATAAGGATTTTTTAGCCTATTTTGTAAAGAGGGCTCGATTTTATTGGATTAAAAAAAAATAGGCTCGGTTTTGGGAATCGAACAAATAAAGGTCGGCTTTGGTAATTTGAATAGGGGATGATTTTATTAAATGAAAATTATTAGGATTTTAAAAGATTTAGAGATATTTTATGAAAATGGTATTTAAACTATTACATCATATTATTTGAGTTTTAAAATATAAAATACTATTATTAAGATTTAAAGATATAATATTACAATGATTAAAAGAAATTATAATATTATGAGACTTGGAGATTTAAAAGGATATTATCGGATTTAAATCAAAAAAGGAATTTGACAAACGTTTCCAAGGTTGGAATCTATAACTATTTGACTCGGTTTTCAAAACGGTTTTCGGGATTAACTTGGGAATTGTGTGATCGATGACTAATTAGCATGATAATATGAATAAGTGACTAATAGCATGTTTTGTGTGGACTAATGGCATGTATGAATGATTAATGGCATGAGATGTTAGGATTATGTATCGCTTGACTTATACTTTATGAACTATTATGAACTGTTGAGATATATACGGATATGTTATTATGAGAATATGAATGTGGCTAAGTGAATTATGGAGAATGATATGGTCTCGTGGAATGTGACAATATGATGAATGGTTGAACTTGACGGGATGATAATTCGAGGTGTTATGATGCTATTGAATGATGTGTGCTTTGTATGACTGAATGGGTAGATATAGACTTATATGTGTTCTGCTATATATCTAGGTGATACCTTGTGTTTATGATTGATATGTACCGGACCTTCCATTATGCTGTTCTGCATAGCCAGGTGAGTTCCTATATGAGCTCACTCAAATTCGAAAAGAGATCTCCTTGCTTGTAGCCATGTGCACACTAGGTGATTGCATTCATAATAAAGCATGCCATGTAGTATCCTGTTAGGATTGCACTCATGATTGAGCATTCGTTTACTCATTGCTTTTGTAAACAGAACGGCCGTTATCTGTGAAGTAACTAGAGTCATTGCTAGGGTTATAGGACGACCTAGTCTCATCGGGTCCCGTCCTGAGTCAATCGAGTCATGAACTTCCTTATATTATGAGATGCCTACGGGCTTTATAGTGGATACGGGTTGGGCATGCGTGCCACCTGATTATATGAATGAATGCATTCACGAGCTGGCCAGTCTCCGTCCTATCGGAAGGGGGTGGAGGTAGGAGAGGGATATACCACTTGGTATTCGGTGCTAAGGCCTTATTATATTTATGCACTTGATCTTAGGACCGTGCTAGTGTGTTAATATTCTGCCTTGCATCTAGAAGCATCTTTATTAGGACTAGCGTGTGTATGTGTCTGCTTGTTTGGGATTATATTGCGTAGGGCTTTGATCTGACACCGCCTCGCATACATTTTTTTTAGGTTTGTTTTGCAGCATGATTATTCCTCGTTTCCGTGACGTGGGAACTCTCTTGGGCGATCTCAAAGAACTGGTTTAACCCCACCAACATTGTCTATTAAATTTCAATAAATATGCTTACTGGTTTGGTTTTGACTCGGCTCCGCCGTGTCACCCTCTTGTATTACACCTTGACTCTATTATTTGCATGATTATTGGTTCTTCACGCTTAGACTTATGACAGGTACAGGGGACTTCCCCGGGAATTTCAATGATCCCTTCGAATTTTGGGTATGAAATCCCACTTGAAAACGTTAGAGTAGAATTTCAAACCTTCAACCTGTACTCGGGGCGCAAGATCCTAACGAGGGGTTTCATCCCTCGAAACGTAACTCGAGAATCATAATCCTGGGCCGTTACAAAGATGGTATCAGAGCTCAGGTTATGCAAACCGAGTATGATAGGTTGAAGTGGTTTTGAAAATGGCCCAAGGTTTTCAAATGGTTTTTTTTTTCAAAATGTTTTAGAAAGGGCAAAATGAATTTAATATGGCTAACTCAAATAGACTAAATATGAACTTGACTCAATAAATCTGGTAATCAAACAAAGGGAAACGAAGGGGTAGTGAAGGCGCTAGACCATCCCTATTGGATGTAGTTGGGACAGGTAGGCAAAATATAGCTTGTTCTTTACAGATGAGCCTACAAGACTCCAAGGCTTTGCGTCGTAGTGGCTGGAGTGGCGAGTTAGGTAGAGATAGTGAGGTTTTGCCCCTTTGGTCACTCGCCCCACGTAGGGTGGCCATAGGATAACTTGATTGTTGATTGTTCTGTTTTGAGTGCTGTATGCTTACATTGGAAACCTGGTTGCTGTTCTTGACTATGAATCATGTGTTAAATGTCCTTGCGAATGGAATAGCGGGGGATACCTTCTACCATTATAGAGTCGGGATTCCAATCCTTGTGGGATCGCCTTTGACCTCTTAAGCTTGACTACTTTCTTCTTCGGTCTTCTTTTCCTGACCCACTAAACGTCTTTATTGAGCTTTTCTTGCGATGCCGGTGTGACATATGGGTAACCACATTTGAGGTTGTATTAGAGTACGCTACTACCTGAGCCCTTTTTCTACCCTACTCGAGAGTTACACGAATATTTCACGGGAAACAAGTCATGGGGTTCACGGAAGTGAGTCAAAGTCGCCCTTGTAGATCTCCGCCGGGTTATCTTAGTTTCTTCGTCCATGATTGTATGATTCTATATGTACTACCCCATAGACTTGCAGATTGATCCATAGTGTGAAATTATGCCTACATGTCTTGATGTCCATGTTTAGCCATTGTTTAGATCAGTATTACATTTGTTATGCCCCCATATCATCCCAGCATGATCTACTTAGTATATGCATTGTTATACTAATGCTCGAATGAATGTATCATATGTTAGTAAACCGCATGATCAATGTCCTCTTTGCAGATAGGCTCATGATAGTGTGCTCATTCCATTCTGATATCTTAATAGAGTTATTTACTTGATGGGTGTGTGTTACAACTTGATGTTCAACTTGCTTCATATGATGCCTAATTTCCAACACGCTCAACCAATTGTCATTCCATGATGACATCCATACTTCTCACATACTTTCATGAATATATGACCACTAAACCATAACATGTTTACCTTCCGATTTCCGTGATGTTTTCTCCTGCTCAGTGGTATCCTTTTGTATTTCCCTGAATGCATGACTTGATATTTTGTGCATGTACAATTTAGATATTTGCATGGACCTGTAATTGTCTACCATCACATCTATGCCTAGCAATCTTTCTTTAGGCCCATGTTATACTCCGCTATATGTCTATCATTACCCTCTTTCTTTTTACTTCTCTCTTGTTTCTCATTCAAAAAATCAGAACAACTAGGAGTAAGCAACCTCCACGGCCTCCTCGCCTTCCGATCATCGGAAACCTCCACCAGATTGCCTCCTGGAGTCAACACCTCCGCTTTCATGAACTATCCAAGACCTACTGTAAAGGCCTCGGGTTTTAAAATAATAATTTAAAAATAAATAAAATAAAATGGAATTAAGTCAGAAAATTTGGACATTTGAAAATCGTATTTTAAAATCTTTAAAGTGGATTCCGGCCTAATTTTGAACTTTGAAGGATAATTCCATCATTTTACCTCGGGAATTTAAATAAACTTTGGGGTGTTGATATCTTTGTAATTTTGAAGCGTTATTTTGATCGAGTCGGGATAAGATTGCTAGGACGAGTTTCGAGATTTATTTTCCGGGTATTTTTTTTATATGGGATGACTTATATTCTTTTTTTTAACCCATCTTGTCATCTTCCTCCTCCCACATCCCAAAAATTAGCTTTTGTGATCTCTTGGATGATTTGAAAATCAAGAGGATCCACCCACTTCCCCTTTTCTTGTTTGAAGAGACACCACAGCACGTCAACACTCGTCTCTTTCTCCCCATCCATATGCTCACCAAAAAGGGGAAACAAGACAAACCCCTTTCTCAACACAACCTCTTTTTCACCCATAAATCAGATTTGTTGACCATTTCAACACCCACACAACCCAAGGATCCAAACACCCCTTATCCTTTTCCCTTCCATTGAGAATGCCGAGAACGAGTTTCTCCAAAACCCCTCACTCTCCACCTCCTTGCTCGGCTGATCACGCTTCCGCCACCACCGTGTTTCACCACCACCACTTCACCACCCCTCCTTTGTTCTCTCCCTTCTGTCGAGGCGCATCAGTAGCCAGGGGCAGCCCCAGACCGAGGACGCTCCACTCCTCCTCCTCTGCCAGACGAGACCGAGGCCGCCAGCAAGACACCACCACCGTCTCCGCCTCCTCTGTTTTAGACGACGAAAGCCACCACACCCTCCGAAGCCGCCAGTAAGCTCCCCTTCACCTTTTCTAATCGAAAACGACGAAAAGCTCCACCTTTCTCATCAAACACCAACGATCTAGGTCCGAGGAGCAATCTTCACCTCCGACGAAGCCCGTCGAGCCTCCGACGCATCTCCGGCGAGTCCAATCGAGGCAATTTCGAGCGTTTTCCGGCGAGGCAAATCCGCTCGGTGAGCTCCTCTTTCCACCTCCTTCCCTTCCTTCTTGCCTTGTGTGTGCCTGTGTCGATGTCGGGAATAGGTGGTCGGAGCCCCGCGCTATCGCCGGCGGCCCTTCCTCCTCTCCTTCCTTTTCTCGGTTTTGGGCAAAAATGGAGCTCTTCTCCTCCTTTCATTCGATTAGAAGAGGAAGAAGAAAGAAGACTGGGCCCCTCGCCACCTCAGCTGCCACATCACCCTGGGGGCCCTCTTCCATATTTTTTAAATCCACACTTCGGTTCAGAATTTAAAGAGAGGATGAATTGCTTTTGGGCCTGATTTTATGGGCCTATTCATAAGCTCCATATTTTATAAGGATTTTTGGGCCTATTTTGTAAAGAGGGCTCGGTTTTATTGGATTAAAAAAAAATAGGCTCGGTTTTGGGAATCTAACAAATAAAGGTCGGCTTTGGTAATTTGAATAGGGGCTGATTTTATTAAATGAAAATGATTAGGATTTTAAAAGATTTAGAGATATTTTATGAAAATGGTATTTAAAATATTACATCATATTATTTGAGTTTTAAAATATAAAATACTATTATTAAGATTTAAAGATATAATATTACAATGATTAAAAGTAATTATAATATTATGAGACTTGGAGATTTAAAAGGATATTATGGGATTTAAATCGAAAAAGGAATTTGACAAACATTTCCAAGGTCGGAATCTATAACTATTTGACTCGGTTTTCGAAACGGTTTTCGGGATTAACTTGGGACTTATGTGATCGATGACTAATTAGCATGATAATATGATTAAGTGACTAATAGCATGTTTTGTGTGGACTAATGGCATGTATGAATGATTAATGGCATGAGATGTTAGGATTATGTATCGCTTGACTTATACTTTATGAACTATGATGAACTGTTGGGATATATACGGATATGTTATTATGAGAATGTGAATGTGGCTAAGTGAATTATGGAGAATGATATGGTCTCGTGGAATGTGACAATATGATGAATGGTTGAACTTGATGGGATGATAATTCGAGGTGTTATGATGCTATTGAATGATGTGTGCTTTGTATGACTGAATGGGTAGATATAGACTTATATGTGTTCTGCTATATATCTAGGTGATACCTTGTGTTTATGATTGATATGTGCCGGACCTTCCATTATACTGTTCTGCAAAGCCAGGTGAGTTCCTATATGAGCTCACTCAGATTCGAAAAGAGATCTCCCTGCTTGTAGCCATGTGCACACTAGGTGCTTGCATTCATAATAAAACATGCCATGTAGTATCCTGTTAGGATTGCACTCATGATTGAGCATTCGTTTACTCATTGCTTTTGTAAACAGAACGGTCGTTATCTGTGAAGTAACTAGAGTCATTGCTAGGGTTATAGGACGACCTAGTCTCATCGGGTCCCGTCCTGAGTCAATCGAGTCATGAACTTCCTTATATTATGAGATGCCTGCGGGCTTTATTGTGGATACGGGTTGGGCATGCGTACCACCCGATTATATGAATGAATGCATTCACGAGCTGGCCAGTCTCCGCCCTATCGGAAGGGGGTGGAGGTAGGAGAGGGATATACCACTTGGTATTCGGTGCTAAGGCCTTATTATATTTGAAAAGAGGGATATACCACTTGGGCATGCGTACCACCCGATTATATGAATGAATGCATTCACGAGCTGGCCAGTCTCCGCCCTATCGGAAGGGGGTGGAGGTAGGAGAGGGATATACCACTTGGTATTCGAAAAGAGATCTCCCTACTTGTAGCCATGTGCACACTAGGTGCTTGCATTCATAATAAAGCATGCCATGTAGTATCCTGTTAGGATTGCACTCATGATTGAGCATTCGTTTACTCATTTCTTTTGTAAACAGAACGGTCGTTATCTGTGAAGTAACTAGAGTCATTGCTAGGGTTATAGGACGACCTACTCTCATCGGGTCCCGTCCTGAGTCAATCGAGTCATGAACTTCCTTATATTATGATATGCCTGCGGGCTTTATTGTGGATACGGGTTGGGCATGCGTACCACCCGATTATATGAATGAATGCATTCACGAGTTGGCCAGTCTTCGCCCTATCGGAAGGGTGTGGAGGTAGGAGAGGGATATACCACTTGGTATTCGGTGCTAAGGCCTTATTATATTTATGCACTTGATCTTAGGACCGTGCTAGTGTGTTAATATTCTGCCTTGCATCTAGAAGCATCTTTATTAGGACTAGCGTGTGTATGTGTCTACTTGTTGGGATTATATTGCGTAGGGCTTTGATCTGACACCGCCCTGCTTACATTTTTAATAGGTTTGTTTTGCAGCATGATTATTCCTCGTTTCCGTGACGTGGGAACTCTCTTGGGCGATCTCAAAGAACTGGTTTAACCCCACCAACATTGTCTATTAAATTTCGATAAATATGCTTACTGGTTTGGTTTTGACTCGGCTCCGCCGTGTCACCCTCTTGTATTACACCTTGACTCTGTTATTTTCATGATTACTGGTTCTTCACGCTTAGACTTCTGACAGGTACAGGGGACTTCCTCGGGGATTCCAACGATCCCTTCGAATTTTGGGTATGAAATCCCACTTGAAAACGTTAGAGTAGAATTTCAAACCTTCAACCTGTACTCGGGGCGCAAGATCCTAACGAGGGGTTTCATCCCTCGAAACGTAACCCGGGAATCATAATCCCGGGCCGTTACACCTATGACCCCCTTATGTCTTTGAAGCTCGGTTTCAGACCGACCCTTGTTGTCTCCTGCACGGAAATGGAAAAGGAAGTGACGAAAACACAAGACGAAACCTTCTATTGCAGGCCGTGTCTGGCTAACCAACAGAACATGTCTTACAATGGCTTGGATGTTGCCATTGCACCCTACGGTGATTACTGGAGGGAAGCTCGAAAGTTGTGTGCACTTCATCAATCTCTTTAGCTGTAATAAGGTGCGCTCCTTCTCTTCCATCCGAGAAGAGGAGGTTTATCCGATGACACAGGAGATCTCGTGTCTTTCTGAGGAGGGTAAGGTTGCAGACTTGAGTGGGATGATGATGGACCTTACTATCCGTGTTATAAGTAGGATTGCCTTCAAGAGGCCGTATAATGGCGCTAATGCGAGAGGCCGACGTAGTTTCCAAGAGATGCTAAAGAATACCCAAGAAATGATCATGAGTTTCTGCTTCGCGGATTTTTTCCCTTGTTTGGGTTGGGTCGACAAGCTTACAGGGATGTTGTCTCGCCTTGATGAAGTTTTCATGGAGTTGGGCAGCTTTTATGAGGAGATTACTGAAGAGCATTTGATGACAACTGAAAATGTAGCTAAATTTAGGCAAGATGATATAGTTGATGTGCTACTCAAGCTTTGAAAGGATAAATCATCGGGCATTGACACCACCACCAATCATGTAAAGACCGAAAATTTTAAAAATTATTTAATAAATTTCCGAGGGACAATCCGAGCAATTATCCTCCTTTTACGATTTTGAAAACCCGGGAAAATTTAAAATTTTTGGATGACATATTTTATATGGAAAGAGGATTACAATTCCGATCTAATGGAATTCGTATGACAATTTTCCGAGAAATATTGGTGAGGCAAAGGTCTTGTCATCAATTTATTTCGGTAACTTTCATAACTTGTCGCGACTTTTCGAGATGTCTTTTAACCTCAAAATGCCGCCTCCCCTATGACCCATTTCAGCCCCATTTTGATGATCTTCATGAGCCATCATTTTTTTTTATTAAAGAATGAACCCCCCCCCCCCCCCCCCAATGGATTGACACCTTTGAATGACCAATTCCTATTCCATGCACTATGCTACCTAATGCTACCTAATACACACCAACTCCTTGACCACCCTTGCCCACCCTTTTGGCTCCATAAAGAACCCCAATTGGCTGCCATTCTCAATCATCTACACCACCAAAATCGGAGAGAGAAAGAAAGAAAAAGAAAAAGAAAGAAAAGAGGGAAGCCATTGTTGGCCTAGCAACACCTCAAATTCAAACCACCATAACTCCCTCCTCACTCAAGCTTTTTGGCTGATTCTTAAAGACAAATATCCACAAAAGAGAGGCCTTTCCAACCATAGTTCTTTCACAAAAATCCAGACCAGTCAAGATAGCCGTTGAGCCCCATTTCCGAGCCAGCAGTGCCGAGTCCTTTGTGTTCTTGAGGTTTTCAAGTGTGTTTGGGTGAGTCTTGGTTTCCTCCCTTTCAAATCTGATTTTATACTTGTTCTACAACTAATTTTGAAGGTTTTTCTCTAAGACTTCCTTTTATGTTTTGCTTTTGATTTGTCAAAAATGCTAGGTGTTTGGCGCAAGGTCCCGGGAAGCTTGGAAGGGTAATTTGGTATTTTTCGAGAGAGGCTTCGAGGGTAATCTCTCATCCACCTTCCCCTCTATAGTTTAGGAGCCTTATGTGTAAATTAGGGCTTAGGAAGTGGAGCCTCTATGTGTTTTTGGTTGCGTTTGTAGCAAACGTCACAACAAACAAAATGGATATATATGCCTCTGTAATTTAGACTTTAATTCCAATCCAACGGTCTGATTTTGCTGAAACCATAATATGATGTTCATGAAAATGTTATCTATCTTCCCTTAAAAAATTACGGTAATCCAACGGTTGGATCAAGATTTAATATAATTTTAGTAACCAGTGTTTATAATGACTCGATTAAAAAAATTGGTTAAGGGAATGCTAAGAATATGGTTAAATATATGATGGAATAACCGAAACTTAGAGCATATAAAATACAGAAATGAAGTATACCCATAACTTGGCTTATGATCCGATAAGAAAAAAATCGATTATGTGATAATACGATATAGATTATAACTGGTTAAGTTCGGATCACTTAACCAAAGTGCGCAATCTATAGAATCATGAACCTCACGTGGATGTATGTTGATTATTAGGTTGGGCACCGTGCATTAGAGTACCACCTAATGAAAGCTTAATGAAATTAATAGGCTCTTATTGATTGGATCCTTGGTTGTGCACTTTATTGCTTGCTTATTCTCTGGACTCCAGATAAGTCCCCTGGACTTACTCATGATGGATTTATGTGATACTCTTTGTCTTATCGAGAGTCTTCATGCATCACGCGCCCTAGTAACATGTTTAGAAATATAAACTGTTAATATGACGTAGGATGAACTTAGTAAATCCAATAATTCATATGTATGCTATGTGTCTATGGTAGGACGGCCGTCAAAATCTGAATAAATGACTTATACTCGATGGAACACGAATGAAATGATGAAAGACTTATGATGAGAAAGAATGAGTATGTTTGAGAAGGATGAGTATGTTTGAGAATGATGAGTGTGTTTGAAAAGATATTATGATATGATGGTGATGATGATGATGATGATGATTATGATGATGATACGGGCCCTTGTGTGTTTATTTCGCATTTATATATATCTATACATCACTTGCTTATGTGTTACATTTTAACATTCATCTAGTTTAAGTATGCCTCTTTATATGGCATTGAGTGTGCATATTTTCGATGATTGACCCCGATCTCCTTTAATGTTTTTAGGTTTAGGTACCCATCTTCCGCACTGATTTTTTATGTGATGTCTGACGGGAAAGGCCTTTGGATGATTAGAGTGAGGGAGGCACTTGACATTCGTACTCTTTTGCTCATACGTTTTATCGTTTTGACCCGGCGCGGCCGTGGTGTTTTGTTGTATTTATGATTTCCGCTTTTATTTCTGTTCAAAACGTTTTCGTGATAGTCTAGGACAGGTAAAGCCTCCAACGGGCTTACGATCTTTTCGGGGTTCGCAATCCCCATCTTTTGACAACTAAATCTCCCGCTTAAATGAACCTAATAATAACTCGTACTCGGTCGTAAGATCCAAAGCTCACGGGAGAAGATCAAACTTCTCCTATAACGTTCCCCGAGAATCTAGTACTCCGAACCTTATTTACCTTCTAAGTAGGTTTATATATGGAGGTTAATTCAGGTACTTAAATTTCGGGTCATTACAAATCACATCAAAGCAATTCTCATGGTAAGTTTCTCCATTTAGGTTTAAACAATGAACTTGCTCGATCCTAATGATAAATGTTCTTGTTCTAATGCAGAATGTTTTTGTAGGAGCAACCGAAACAAGTGCAGAAATAATGGTTTGGGTGATGACGGAGCTGATGAGGAATCTGAATGCCATGAATCGAGTCCAAGAAGTGGCGAGAGCTTTGATGGGAAGCGAAAGCAGGGATATAATAAGTGGAAAACATTTCGAGAAAATGGTGTATCTAACCACAGTGATGAACGAGACAATGAGATTGCACCCAATCACACCATTACTACTCCCACGAGAGACCACTCAAAAGTGTGTAATAAGAGGGTATGAGATCCACGAAAAGACTCTCGTCTATGTGAATACATGGTCCATCGTACAAGACCCTAATTCATTCGATAATCCGAAAGAGTTTGCACTTGAAAGGTTCCTCAACGGTAACAACAGAGTAGTCGATTTCAGAGGCCAAGACTTCGAGCTGAAAACTTTCGGAGCCGGAAGAAGAATTTGCCCTAGAATGCAAATGGGCCTAGCTCTGACAAGATTTAGCAACTAAGCTAGATCTTGTTTTGTAAATAACGGTAGATGATGAACTTGAAGGGAGAAGGAAGAGGGTAGAAGAAGAAAACCTGATTTAAATCACATAAGCATGCTTTGACAGTTATAATAATATGCATAAGTAGTGTAAAGGGCTCAAGACAATGCCAAGTGGAATATCCCTCTCCTACTTAACCCCCGGCCTTTTTCAAGAGTGGACCTGGCCAACACGGTACCCATTTCATCATGGTTGTGCACGCACCACGACATCATCATCATCATCATCAACATCAAGAATAACGTAAAGTAAATCAAGCTCGCCCGATGGTGTTGGGCTATCATAACATGCTTATATTGACTCGATTGACTCAGGGTACCCGATGAGGCTGAGCTACCCTATGACCCTAGCAAAGACTCTAGGACTATCACAGATAACGGTCGTTCTGTATTCAAACACACATAATAACTACATGTTCAATTCAATGCAATCCTAGCATGATATTACATGGCATGCTTTAATATGCAACACCTACACATCACATGACACATCAGGCAGGAGGTCCTGGTTACTGAGTAAGTCCCGTAGGATACTTACCTGAAGATGCAGAACAACAAGATAACACAAGCAAAGGCCCAAATGCAAGTCCAAAGCAATCCAAAAGCAATACACACCTATCATCAAATCATTTCCATAAGCCGTCGGACCAACATTCATACACGCATAGCCCTAGTGCTCAACATCCTCAAAATCAATCGATAGTAAAACCATTTTCCAAAACCTTTCCGCTACGATCAACATCAACCAAAATCATTTTCTTCCAATCAACCCCATTGATAAAATCGTACCAACCATAGTTTTCAAACTCTGAAATCCCAAATTAAGTCAACTCATATTCAAAACAATTTCTCAATCAGATTTGGGCAATATCCATTTATAAAACGTTAAATCTTTAACCAACTTGCAAGTTGATACTACTAGAACAATCCTGGCATATTTATTTTCAAAATCATTACATAAATAAATTCCGACATTTAGTCACAGAATAATTCTATTTTCACAAACCATATTTAATCATCACAAATTACTTATCATAATTAATAACACTTTTAAAATAATTCCATAATGTACAACAATTTCAGAAATCTAGAAATATACTTTTATAAGTCTGAAATAACCTAAAAACAATATTAACATACTTAACATTAGAATTGTAACACCCCCTTCTATAAACGAGGGAATGTTGCAGCGCCAGTGATTACTCGGACTTTAATGTCTTCGTAACCACCTTAGGCTTATAGGGACATGATACCATGCTCCCATAAACAAGATTATAACAAAATTACATATAAATAACGGAAGTCTTAAAATACAATAAATCTTTTTTTATTAAACATATAATTAAAAATACAATATTCAATACACTAAAACATTATAGCGGAAGACTTGGTAAAAATAAACACTTAAATCTTTATACAATATTTTCTAACAACTTTAAATAATTAAATCTTGAAAATAAAATGTCTTCTTACTCTTCTTAAACTTCTCTTTGGAGACTCGACCTTAACCTGCGAACTGGAGACTGGGGTATTGTATGAAGACAATGAACCCTTAGCCGTCCAAATTAACAAAGGACGATTAGTTCGCGAGAACTAGCAAGTGACGGCTTGAAAACTAGGACTACTTCAGATTTATACTCATTGACCTTTAATGGTATGAATTAAACCCGAATGCGATTATTAGAGTATTTTCGATGGGCTAATAATTTGACGGCACAACTGTTATGACACGGATAATCTCGAAGGATTGAATTACATAAGAAGTGGGTGACAAACACCCTTAGGAACCATATCCTGAGTACGGATGAGATATGATATAGCTTGAATCAATTGTGATCACTATGAAACCAAATGTCTATCACACACTTCACTCACTTTCCTCACATTGAATAACTTGAACACAATTTTACACAACGTTACACATTTTAACACATTAATATAGTTTACACGCTTCACAACACACTCTTTGATAGGTTACACATTTCATTCGAAACACACCTCTTAATTAATAATTAATAATTACTTATACGATATCGGTCCCGCTCTCAATAGCAGATAACGACCTACTACCTTTTTATTTGGTAGTGTAACATTCCGATCGATAATATATGCGCGTTCGAAATGTGTTAGTTTCATGAAACTTTAAGACCGGGGAATAACGGCCCCGACCTGACTATACCATAACACTCTCACTTAACTTTACACATTACACGGTTCACTTTACTTTGCATTGATTGATACGTTTTACTTGAATTGATCTTGATTCAGTTGAGTTCCGATCGTAACACACAATCCTCACATTCTCCCTATATATTGATTAATGACTTATCTTAAGAGATCACACATTACAAAAGTAATCCATATTATTTAAAGGTAACATGGATACTAAATAGAATAAAATAAAAAAACGGATGGAAACATCAACGAAATAACATGTTCTACACCTAACCATTTTAGCATGAAAGAACATTAATAAATCATGCTTTAAAGAAATGGTGGGTAAACTATATGTTATTATTTTATATTAAGGTCAAATAATAACTTTACCCAATTTTACTTGCCAAATCCAAACTGATTGTTAAATAAATTACACAAAACAGGTGAATTGTAATTTATTTTATTTAACTTGGCAAGCAATCAAATGAAAGAAAACAACTAGACACGAAAGCACCAAAGTGAGCAGAAAGGCTCGGAAAGTCACTTGCCTTTTTCGTCTTGTTGGATTTCGATACCAACTATGGACTTCAAAGACTTGTGAACGAGTTTGACTCACTTAGTAAAGGCTCTACACACATGAAATACAAGGCACAAAGAAGAGTTTAGTAATTGGTATTTTTATACACATAATTGACTTATTAATTCAAATAAAATTGAATTAATTATAAAGTCAGAATTTATACCAATTACATCCTCTTGGGAATCTTGTCTCGGGATGGATGTGTAGGGATTCGAGATTATCTCTACGAATTAAAGAATTTACGTGAGTTAAAATACATTCTATAACTATGGGATATTTTCTATAAATTTAACAACTAAATAAGGGCATATTTTATAAAAATAAAGAGAATGGGAGGAAAGTTGTAATTTCATCATCCCCTTCCTTAGCCCAACACGAGTACGCACGCAGGTTTGTCGATTGCCGTCGATGGCGAGGCATCGGTGGATTGCGACGGCCTCCACGGGGAGAGGCGGCGACGAGGGCTTACGACGGATGCTCTACCAGGCTGGGGCGAAACTGTTGGTGGCGCCTAGCGGTAGTGTGATGGCCGGAAGTTGACCAGTGGTGGTCGGTGGCGAGGTAGAGAGATCACAAATTTGGGGCTTTTTGGTTTTGTATGTTTTTTCACAAATTTTGTGAATGTAATTATTCCTAGAGATAAAAGGAACGTCGCGGTGTGGGTTAGGAGCTCGGTTTTGACATCCAATGGTGGAATTGAGTCCCAACAACTGCAAAGAACTACGCCCTAATCCGATTCGAATTGTAAATGGAAAATTGAATTAAGAAGGGGAACCGATTCGTATTAAAGAGGTCAACCAATTTTAGAAATCAATTTCGATCTTCATCCTTATCTTCCACGTCGATTTGACGAACTACAAATCGAAGGGTTTTTTAATCTGGATGAATTTGAGGATGGATTCGTAGGTTAAGTAACAAATTCATCACGTGATTGATACGAGAGAATTAAATAGAAGTTAATAGAGGCGTTTTAGAGTTGAAAGGTCAAAGGAATTAATTCATCTGTTAAAGACCATGCTTCATTAAAAGCGTTTAACGTTACAGTGAAGGGGAAGGAAGAAGAAGCGGTTCAATTTGGTTCGGTTCTTATTTTCCTTCATTTGGTTTGGTTGGACCGATTCAACAAAAGACATGGTTTGGTTTCCATTTTTTTTTTTTTGATAAGGTAAGAATTCGGTTGGCCAGAAACCTAACCGATCGCATCCTGTCGGATGAGGTCTAACAGACCTAGATGTGTTTCAAGTGCATGCCCCCGCAGACAGTGGCTAAGGTGTGCAACCTTATCAGCAACTCTGTTCCCATTTCAAGGAACATGCGAGAAAGATACTTCGTGAAAATATTGAAGGATTGTTTTGATATCTCCCATAGTCAATTCAATCTCCCAGGGACATTTTCCTTTTCGTGCTAGATGGTTGATAATGATTTGTGAATCTCCTTCAACTATGATTTTTTGGATTTGAAGTTCTCTAGCTTTAATTACTCCTTCTCTTAGGGCGAGTGCTTCCGCCATAAGAGGAGATTGTTTACCTATATATTTGTCTCCCAATGAAATGGGTTTTCCTTCCCAGTCCCGGATAATGTACCCGGTGGTGCTTCCATACAAATTTGAAGATGAACCATCGAAATTAAGTTTCATAACATCTCGTCCCGATTTTCTCCACTTAATTTTTGTTGTTTTTTTTAATTTTTCGGCTTGGCTTGTCTATTATATTTTCTATTCCTATGTCCTCCTCTTGTTTGCATGCTTTTCTCCAATTCTCATAAAGAGAATTTATGAAACACTGTATTTCCCTATTTGATGGAATATGGTTTTCTCGGAAGATAATTTGATTTCTGTAAAACCAAATGACCCACCATTTGAGTGCTAATGCTTCTTTTTCTATTGGATTGAGTTTATCACCTAATGTGCTCATGATTACTTTGATGTCTCTTGTGTTATTTAGTAGGCTAGGTGTGATGTGTTTAATTGCTTGTATCTGCAGAGCTGGATGGTTTGCGAAAAAGCATTCAATAAAAAGATGTGCTTCATCTTCGAAATGATGGTTACATAATTTACAGGGGATAGGGACAGAGACGCCTCTCTGGGATAATCTAGTTGTTGTTGGGAGCCCCTTTTGGGCCATTTTCCATAGAAAGTTTTTAATCTTTGGGGGAATATTTAGCTTCCAAATCCATGAGTTGGGGTCGTATGCCATATTATCAAAGTTTGTAATGAGTTTCATTGCACTTGCAGTTGTGAACCAACCCTCTCGATCCGGCCACCAAAAGAGTCTATCTGGGAGCGGCGAGACAGGGATAGGAATTTCTATTATTTCCTGTACGATTGTGTTATCGAAAACTTGGTTTAATCTCTCAATCCACCATTTTCCGTTTATCATATAATCACTGACCTTTTGGTTTATGTTAACGCTTTGAGGTGGGTTTATTCTTCCTAAAAGAGGGGACATCGATAACCAATTGTATGTCCAAAAATTAATGGATCTCCCGTCTCCTACAGACCAGATGAGGCCTTTTTTGAATTTGTCAATAAGCCGGCTTAGGTTTCTCCACTTCCATGATTTGTTGCCCTTTGCTTTATATTGTAGCAGTTCTGTGTTTTTCAGGTATTTATACCTTATCAGTTGAACCCAATAGTTATCAGGTTCAGCAAGGATTTTCCATAGTAATTTCATTTGGAGAACCTCATTCATGTCCTTCGATTTTCGGAGGCCGATCCCACCTTTACTTTTTGGTTTGCATATTCTATCCTAACTTATTAGTGGTCTATGTTGAAGATCTTTGTTCCAGAAAAAAGTTCTGTTTAGTTGATCCAGTTCTTTGTGTATATTGATCGGCAACATAAAGCTCTACATTAAGTAGAGGGGTTTTGACGAAAGATTTGAATTAATAAGTATTGCCCTTCCCTGCTGAGAGAGCGCATTGGCCCTCCACTTAGATAGTTGCTCTTTGGATTTGCATACAGTTTCTTCAAAAGTTTCTCTATTCACTTTTCGGTTAATAATGGGGCAACCCAGATATTTTTCTAATGTTGTCGTATGATGAATTTGTAAACTACATTCAAGTTCTTGAACTCTAGTTCTGGGTACACCACAAGTTGTTTAAAAGGAGGATTTGTGAAAGTTAACCTTCTGGCCCGAGTACTTACAATATTCATCAATAATTTTTCTTATATTTTCGCTTGCAGTTGAAGTGGCTTTCGCAAAAATCATGATGTCGTCCGCAAAAGCTAGGAAAGGAATGGAGATACCGTCTATGCCAAACATAAACCCAACAGTTCCATTTCTCGAAGAAGCCTCCTCTTGTAGTTTTTTGGCAAGGATTTCCGCCCCCAGAATAAATAAAAAGGGGGATAATGGATCACCCTGACGAAGACCCCTAGTTGGTTTGAATAATTCTGTAGGGCCGTTGTTTACCAAAACTGAAAATGAGACTGTTTCTACACATTCTCTAATCCATCCAATAAATGTTGGGTGAAAGCCAAATTTTGTTAGGATTTGATGGGAGAAGTCCCAATCTACACGATCGTATGCTTTTTCCATGTCAAGTTTTATTGCCATCCAGCCTTCGTTTCCTTTTCTATTTTTGAAAGTGTGGAAGATCACGTGTGCTATCAAAATATTGTCCTGAATAGCGCGATCAGATACAAAAGCTCCTTGTAAAGGATGTATGAGCTTCCCTATTACTTTTTTTAGACAATCAGTTATGATTTTTGAAATAAGCTTGTAAATGGTTGAGCAAAGACTTATTGGTCTGTAATTGTTTGTTGTAGCTGGGTTATCACATTTTGGTAAAAGGGTAATAAATGTGTGGTTTATCTGTTTAAGCAGTTTACCTGATTGGAAGAATCCTTTGACTGCTTTTATCACTGATGGGCCGACAATGCCCCAATAAGTTTTGTAGAATTCCGCCGTCATCCTGTCTGGCCCTGGGGACTTGTTTTTTCCCATACTAACTAATGCACTTTTAATTTCGCTATTTGTAACAGGTTTTATTAATTCTTCATTTTCCCTATCCATAATTGAGGGAGTTATCAATGATAGGTAACCTGAGAGGTTTGACCTATTTTCCCAGTCTCTTTTAAATCGTCTTTCAAAATCTTGTTGAATTTCCTTCTTGACATTTTCTTCCCCGACAATTTGGGTTCCGTTTGCAGTTGTAATATTTCTAATAATCTTTCTATTTCTTCTTCCCGTTGCTATCTTGTGGAAATAGCCAGAGTTAGTGTCAGACAGTTTTAGGTGTTTAACTTTTGCTCTTTGCTTCCAGAATTTCTTGTGGAAATTCAACAAGGCTTCTTTTTTCTTAAGTAGTTGTGTTTGTTTATCCACCATGAGTGTGTTTTGAGAAACTAAATTCATCTTTTGTATCTCGAGAAGACTAGATTCGACATCTTTTAGTTGTCGGAATATGTTTCCGAAAGTTTTCCTATTCCATTCTTTAGCTTTTACCTTTAAAATTTTTGTCTTAAAGGATAGTTGAAACATTGCTGAACCACTACAGTTTGCTCTCCAGGATTGTTTGACTATATTGCGGAAATCATTCCTCTATAACCACATGTTTTCCAGTTTGAAGGGTGAGGCTTTGTGTATTTCACCATTATTTAGATCGAGGGAGATGGGACAATGGTCAGACGTTGTGAACGCGTGGTGTGTAATTTGTAGATTTGGGTATACCTCCAAAAACTGATGTTGGACAATTGCTCTATCTAGTCTTTCAAGGATATTGTCTGGTCCAAACTCCTTTTTTCTCTATGTGAAAGAGTTCCCTGAAAAAGGTATTTCAACTAGATCACAAGATCCTTTAAGATCAAGAAGACGTCTAAACCGCGTGGGGTTGATTTATGTTCCTCCGAACTTGTCTTCTCCATAACTGATCTCATTCATATCCCCAATCACCATACAAGGTAGGTCTGTAGAGCTTATTAAATCTTTAACTGTCATCCAGAAAGCGTCTTTATCCCTTTCATCAGGAGGACCATAGACGAAGATAATGATGCAGGAGAAATTTGAATTAAAATTTTTGTATTTGACCGAAATGATTCTCTCAAATTGTGTGTCTAATGATATATCTCCATATGTAAGGTAGTGTGATTTCCACAATACACCAATCCCACTAGAGCGCCCAATGGCAGGCGACCAGATCGCATTATCAAAACAAGGGCTTCTCCGTGTTTTTTCATCTGGTATTTGTTCTGTTTTTGTCTCCGTAAGGGAGATTAGATGAATTTGCTCATTTTTACAAAGGAGCTAATGTCGGTCCAGAAAGTGGGTTTTCCAATACCCCTACAGTTCCATGCGCATATTTTCATTTAATAGTAGTTTTTTGGGTGGCAATCTCCGGTATGATCCCACCCCCATTGCTTTTGTCTAAGAATTTGTAGTTATCTTGGTTACCCTGAGTTGCATAGGTAATACAAACTTTGTATGGAGATTTGGTTGATGAGCTAGTACTTTGACTGAAATTATTGTCTAAAAATTCATCTATGAACTTGTAGACTTGTTGTATTATTTCGAAAGGTCTCGTCATTTTAGTATTGACATTAGTCTTCACATTTCTATAGAAAAAAGTCTTCCCATTTCTATAGAAATTAATCAACAATAATTGGTTTGTGCTAAAGCTATGACAGTTGCTCATGCTAGCATCACGATTGTGATTGAGATTCTTAATGGTGAGATTAGGGCAATCAAAGAGAATTGGATGAAACATAAATAATTGGAACCCATTGATTTCACAAGGAAAGCCATCCTCCATTACATGCCCATTATCATCATTTTCCAAGTACAAAGAGTTACAGCAGAAGTGGCGCACTACCAGTGCCTTCATAGCAGCCGAAATTTTACAATGCAAGGGAGGAGATCCTAAAAAACATTCCTTTCCCAAAGCATACATAGCACTACATAGATTACCAACACAAGTGGGATGCAACAACGCAACATTGTTCGAATGAGTTTTATTCCAAAAAAGATTTGTGGCCCTTGAGAAAGTTTTACTCCATAGAAGCCAATTACAAATTTCATGTGGTGTTTGACTCATTTGAGCTGGGAGGAGCTCAAAAATACTGCACCGAACTTCATTTGGGTGGAGACTAAACAAAGGAGAGACTAAAGTGGAAATGAGCTGGGTCTCAAAGTGTAGCAGAGTATCTAGCTGTGTTAAAGAGATACTACAATGATCATGATTAGGTGAATTGTTTTGCAGAACCATGACGGGGGGTAGATGCTTAACATTCTGCACATTGTTTCTCAAATGCTTAACAATCTCATCAACCAAAAGAGCCACAAGATGAAACAAACAATACGTTGACGAGTATGCACGTCAAGTTTTAATTACAATAAGCTGCAAAAGTTTATAAACAAGATCATCCATTACAAATATTTTTTTCCACATGTACCTAATTTTCTTTCTGATTTTTTTAGCTTCATCGCCAATGAAAGGTGTCAGTAGGGAGATAGAATTCAGAACAATACTAACTTCTTGAAATCTGCCTTGTATAGCAAAGAGTTTCTCTTTTCCAATGGTCCTCATTCTAGATTTCTTTTCATCTTTGCCTCTCCGTTTCTCCATCACTGCATCAATAGGACACTGGAACCCCACAGGCGGAGAGCCATAGGAGCATGGTTTAGCCCTTGCGGGGTTTGGTTTTAAGAGGAACTGACAATTCAGTCCCCATGTTTTTCATCAGGCCCTTTCGGGGGGTGGGTTGTGTAGAGATGAAACCATCTACCACACTGATTTTCATTTCTAGAATTTTCATGAACGGATTTGTACAGAAAAAGGATGAAAAATTGCAATTAGAGATAACTACGGATTTCATGAGAGGTATAAAGCGATTAAGTAGAATCAATAGCAAGATTATCTGAAAGAACCTGGTTGCGACTGTAGAAGCTACATACTTGTCGTCCAAAAGCGAGGACCCAAAGTGGCCAAGGCAAGGGCATAAAAACACCCGGATGCCCATAGACCTAACAGAGTTCCAAAGCTCAAAAGGATCCGCCATGGGGGTTGCGCCCTCAACATAAATAGTGGAAGGAGTTTTTGAGGTCGTTAGAACCACAAACAACTCCGCACCCTTTCGAGAGGTAGGGGGTGAAGAGGCATATACCTCAAACATGGGGTTGATCAAACACCAGAAAATGGTGTGGTTTTGTACACAATGCAACAAATACACCCAGAGATGTGTTAGGACCATATAATCCAAAAGCAAGATATATCCACAAACGAGAAATAATTAAGCACCACTAGTCGATTTGTAATACCAAATCAAGGGGATTATACACATGAAAAATAAATAATTGAACAAACAATGGGCTAAGAAATTGGCACACTTGAGATGGTTAGCAATTAAGGCGAACAACCCCAAGAACACAATAGTAGATTGATAAAGACATTTGTTCCAATTTAACAGACTTACAGTAGGGGGTGCCCATACCAAGACCTCAAACATGGGTTTGATCGGAGACCATTTAGAGGTCTGGTTGTACAACCTGTATAGAGATTCCTTTGGGAATGTGAAGGGCGAAGGAGCAAAAGCCCCTTTTTTGATCTTGTTCAAGGAGTACAGTTCACCTGTAGATGTTAGGAGGATTCCACCACCACAAGAAGGGAGCAAAATCCCACCAGGTGATAGTGGAAACACAAGATTTTGAGGGCCCTTTCGGGATGTAGACGGTAGAGGGACACAAGGTCCCTCTAGGGTTTTGTTCACCCGGAAGGTGAGGTTTTTTGCACAGATCCAGATTTTAACAAAAGAGAGAGAAAGGAGGTATCAGGACCCCGACCAACACCGGAGACACCGCCACCGCCAAAGCCAGCCAGAGAACCACAGTTTCGCCTGACAAAGAGAAAGCAAATTCCAGCCACCACCATTTCTGCTTCTCCAAAATTCAGCCCCATCAGCAATTGTTTTCTTCCTCTTTTTGAAGTTCTTTCTAGCTGAAGCAAGAGATCTCCACCCAGCCATCGACTCTTTTCCTTTTCGACCATGGCTCGCTGTAATCCATGGTGAGAGCCTATCCTTCACACCACATAGACGACAGTGACTTACATGACCATACAAATCCTTGATTTCATCTAGGGCTGTTATATGAGCCGAACAGCTCGGGCTTGGCTCGGGCTCGGCTCGATCAAATACGTCAAACAAGCCGAGCTTGAACAAGGTTTTGGGCTCGAACCGAGCCCGAGCCGAGCTCGAGCTCGAGGCGAGCCGAGCCCAAAAGCTCGCCACTTTGACGAAATTGCCCCTAGGGTAAATAAAACTCATTCTGAAGTTCTGAACCCTCAAGCAATTAGAAGAGCCGCCCTCTTCTATACACCCTCTCTCCAACTTTCCCCCATCTGCTCTCTCTCTCTCTCTCTCTCTCTCTCTCTCTCTCTCTCTCTCTCTCCCTCCCTCCCTCCCTCTCGCTATGGCCGACTCTTCCCCATCTACCTTCAATTGCTGACGAGTGACGACTCTTCCCGACGACCGACTCTTCTCTGACGAGGCTCTCTCTCTCCGCTATGGCCGACTCTTCCTTATCTATTTTCAATTGCTCTCGACTCTTTCGGACGACCGACTCTTCTCTGGCGAGGCTAGTACATCTACTACTCTTTCAGTTGATGCAGTTACGGGGTTTCAGTATCACTTATTATCAATTTATCATGAATAAATCTTTCAGATTCTTTCTCTGCATCCCTCTCTCAGCGAGTCAGCTTTCATTCGTTCGAAATTTTGGATCTGAAATTCGCTCAAGCAGGCAAGCAACTCCGAATCAACTGTAGGTATGGCTTTGGTTTTCATCCAATTGAATTTGTAATTAGGTTTCTCTGACCTTCGATGGTTGTAATTTGTTTTTTTACAGATCTCGACTTCTACTAGTTCTTCTCCTAGGGTTCTTCATTTCTCTCTCAACTGGGTTTCTCCTACTCTCTGTGTCCGACGAACTCAGTGCCCATTAGTCTCTCCTCGGCGGCTCCTCGGAGTTCCTCACTTCATCCTTCTGTTAGAACTTGAAATTTTACCTAGATTGATTTTTTTTATGTTGTTCAATTTCATCCTCCTATTGTTCTTTGTTTATCTTCTTGCGCGAGGGTGATTCAAATTTGTACAGCTTAATTAAACAATATGGTTCATTAGAAATTTGTAGAACTTACAATTGATAAAAAAAAAATATAAGAAATTTGTAAATTTCATCTTCCTGTTCATCTTCCATTCTTCCTAGACTTCCTGTGTAATTTGCGTTTTAGGGTTTCGGATACAACCGAGTTGAACGAGCCCAACTGACGAGCTCAAACGAGCCCAGGCTCGTTCCTTCAGCTTGTTCGAGCTCAAACAAGCCGAGCTCGAGTTTCACCCTGGGCTCGCGAGCCGAGCTTGAGCACCAAAATAAGCTCGAATAGTTTTTGGGCTTGAGCTCGGCTCGGCTCGTTTGCCGTTCGAGCCAAGCTTGGACATGTCAAGCTCGGCTCGTTCGGCTCGAATATCACCCCTAATTTCATCCTTGAATATGCTTAGATCAGAAGGGTTGATATGAGGAAGGCTCAAATCGGGATGGAGATCAGCCGAGAGGGTTTCGATTTCGGATTTGAGAATTAGGGTTGGGGGTGGGTTTTTTGGCAATGGAATTTGGGGGCACGTGAGGCGCGTTCTCCACATAGCTTTTTTTTAGCCTACTTAATTAAAATATATGGTTTGGTTTCCATATATATGTATGACTATTTATTTAAATAAATATTCCAAATAATCTTTTATAATAATTCAAACTTTATAATAAATATCATAAATTCATTTTAACCTTATTTATTTACTTAAATTAAAACAGAAATAGCCAAAAATATTTTGGGGGTATTTCAAGAATAGTATAAAGTCATAACATAGCATAAAACAAATTAAATCAATTTATTGCCCTGATCCAAAGAAAGGCCAATACCCAGCCCGGTTCCCTGACCAGACCCGAGTCCAGAAAAAAAAAGAACAGAAGGAAGCCTAGACAATTTAACCCGAAACCCAAACCCGATTTCCAAAACCACTCTCCCAAACTGAACCTAGAAGGTGTGATATAACCCGGAAAATTGGAGTCGGATTAGGCCCAATATCGAAGCCCAAAGGAATAGGCCCAGAACCAAAACCTCCCCAAAACCCGCATCTGAGAAGAAAGAAAAGAAGAGAGGAGTTGGGACCGGATTTTTGCTGACAGGGCTTGAGGCGGGGCTCACGGCCTGGGACTTATCTTCCTCAAGCAAAAGAACAGAGGAGCAGGACGCTGAACGACGACGACGGAAACGAACGGTTTTCGGCCTGAGATTTCACCCAGGTGCTCGGAACGAAATTCCGACCATGACCCAACCTCAAAGAAGGAAGCGATGCGAGAATAAAAGGAGGGAGAAAAAGGCTTACAGTGAGGGCCGATCTTCTCCGGAGTTCCTTGTCGGAAGAAATATGGCTGAGTCGGCGAGGGAGGGAGTTCTAGAAGGCCTGGATCGGATGTAAATGGTTATAAAGGTTCACGTTTATTCGAATTTGAGTAGAAAGGAGTGAAAACAAGGAAAACCGACCTTTATGAAATTGCACAGGGAAAATGGGGCTCGGGTCGGCGTCCCTGGTGGGTGGGGGGGGGGGGGGGGGGGAGAGACTGAAACCGATGATGCTGCGGTTGCTTGGATGCAAATGGAGAGGATGATGGTTGCTCAGTTTCTTGAAAAAACAGGAGGAGGCGGCAACGCGGTGCTCTGATAGGATTTCTGTGGCAGCGGAGGCTGGGATGGTGCTGGGCGCTGGCGATTGAAACCGGAAGCGGATGGAGGTTGCTGTGGTGGTAGTGGCTCAGAGGTCCGAGGGTGGTGGTGCTCGCAGTTAACGACCTTCAGAGGAGAGGGTGGCGACGGAGGGTGGGTTTCTTGGCGATTGCAAGGGAGTAGGAGGGAGAGATTGATAATATGGGAAATCAAACAAAGATAGTGGGTTTGTGAATGTTAAGGGAGAGAGAGAAGAATTGTCCTCTGAATGTCTTGTGGGATGAGGATTGTGCATAGGACAACAAGCAAGCTGTGAATTTGTACAAAAGGAATCCTCCCCAACGGCATCTGTGTGAGAGAGAGGAAAGAGAAAGAGAAATGGAATTAAAGTGGTTACAAATAGATATTTTGAATACTCGAATAAATATCTCAAAATCCGGTCTCTTACCTTATCCGATCAAACTCAAAATGGTTTTAAATTTTCAAATCCGAGTTTAATAACGAACGCCGAATATCATCCTCAATTTTGAAGCTCAAAGGCGGGATTAAAATTCGTCAAAATCCGATATTTCAAACGATGCCGGAATGACTTTAAAATCAAAATTGTGCTCGAGGACGAGTTTTCTCCCATTTTTACAGATCGAATAAAATAATAATTTATTTAATCAAAATAATATTAAATTAATATTAAAATATTTTCGGTCTTTACATTCATCCACCTTTAAAAACAAGTCTCGTCCCCGATACTAAAATCATTCTAAAGCACCAGGAAGGAATTCGAAATCGGCGAGTCCGAGGATCATGCCATAGATCCCGTAAGTACCTCATAAGGGTTCGTATGAGATTATCACAGTATCTTCGACGTGACCATGATATTCCCAATTGGTCGTAACAAGTATGCGATATGGGCCCTTATCACATCCTTACCTTGGCTTCTCGGTTATACGATAACTCAAAAGCATTATAGCGTCCCGACTAGGTCTTAGAAAGCAGTTTATAAGTGCCCCTATAAATGCTTGTATCCACTTCGTGAGCCGTTATAGTTTCGTGAGCCGTTATAGTGTGAATCCAATTCTGAAAACTCCAAAAGACTTTGAAAATGGAAAGATTGACCTCAAAATTGTTTGAAATTCTCGATAGCATTCATTCTTTTAAATCTCAATTATTTTCTTTCAAACCGTTCAAAATCTTCAAATCCAACGTTTAATCAATCAATTCAGATCACGAGAGGTGGAATCATCCACCTCTAAGAGCTAATCTCACATTCTCTTCCTAGTTTCCATAATCAAATCAATCTATCAATCTTACTCAACGGAAATCATAAGCCAAGAAATGCATAACCGCATAAACCAACCAATCTCCAACCAAAACGTCACGAGGCAAGTCTCAAAGCACATACTAACACAATGTCACAAGGTCACATCAAGCATCTCCACACCATACTAAAGGCCATGATACACATCTCAACAATATGCCAAAATCATAACACACGGGATCACACCAAAAGTCATAAAAGATATCTCACTATCGCATATCAGCACCGCAATCATAGTAGGGTAAGTCACAACAAGGGATCTCATTTAATGCATAAATTCACATAGTCATCCTATCCAATTTCTATCCATCATTATCATAACATATTTATCACGTCAATCATTGGTACTTGCAAGGTTAGCCATAGCGAAATTTCATCATAAGTCAATGGAACAAAACTACTTATCAACACATCAATACAATCAAGGTCATGCTATTAAGATTCAATCAAAAGGGAAGATCAAGCAGTATATCACCATCAAAATGTCAACATGCTCTCCAGAAATCATCTTAACTCATCACAATGCCATATAACGATCATTTAGTAATCAAGCACCAATATCTCATATATATACAAATCATATTCATATTTCAAGTCATACTCATCATTTACATCCTCACAATCATGCTTAACGACAATATAACATAACATCATGTTTATCACCACATAATAACACATCATTATCTCATATATCATGTCACAACACATCATAACATGCTTCTAAAACAACATAACGGGATAGCAAAGCATCAATATATCATGATGACACTTGTCACTACCAACTAGATTTCAATATTGCATATCAACATATAATATCATCCCATATCAGGTTCATCATGGTCGTTATCTAACATCATACCAATACATATTAATAATCACATAATTATGAAGATCCTCACATCAACACCCATCAAAATAAGACGCAGCCCCCAATCGCTCGATTCCAATTCCCAACTCAAGACTAGCCTCATCTAGACTTTACCAACATCAACTCAATACATCCTCTAAAAAGAAATTATAATTCATTTCAATACTCTAATCTCGCCTCTCATTCCACCAAGCACTCTCACTCACTATCCACCTCTAGGAATCGAACTCCTATATCTAACCCCACACCCAAGTACCCTCTCATACTATGTCCTCAATACTCTCAGAAGCCATTCCCCACACTTCCCAAGGTATCACAAGCATCATGCCCTTCTAACCACACCTCCTTTATAAAAATTCCTCGGTCACTACTTAGTCGACCCATTCCTAACCATACTCTCACCCAAGATTCACCTAGAAGCTCACCAAAAACATCCAAGAATTGCATCTTCCCAAAACTCACCCGGTCTTACCTACCCCAACATCCCTCTCTTGCGACGTTCCTCATGATACCATCGATCATTCTAACTGCTCAAATCCTTTCACCAGTCTCCGGTCATTCTTCAAGAAAATCTCACCCACAAGTTCAAAAAAGAAGCAATCATGGACATTATTACACATAAGGATTACATCATATCTGCTAGCATTTGTATCAATAGCGTCATTAGTTCATCATTAAGCATTGCAATTGTATCAATAAGTCGCAATTTACTGTCATGCTCAATAATTATTGCAAAGAACCATATACGAACATAATCAAGTCAAGCTAGCATGTTTTATCATAACCTTATCAAATAAAAATTCAGGTTCTCAGCATTTGTAGTTCATGCTTATTAGGCAAAGGAATTTAGATCATGCTTAGTAATTCAGAGTATCCTCAGATCAAGACATCATGGCACTATCACATCATATCGTCATAGACAACAGTCAATCAGGCAACGGTCATTACCAAGTCAACACATCCACACGTAAATCTCATCGTCAGGTCAGTGTAATATCGTCATCAACTAATTTAGAAGGATTAGAAATTCAAACAGAGGACACTCTTGCTCGTATGTCATATCGTATTCAGTAACCGCCACCCTCGAATCGTGCTTGTCCCGTCGACATCGTTGATCCTGAGGCTCGTGGGTTATGGTCTCACGTGTTGTGAGCCTAATTTGCCATGTTTTACACTTACTTTTATATCGATTTCTGCATACATTGCATGAATTTGGGTTAGAATAATACAGAATCTGTGTAGTTTACACTTATTTGCAATATATGGAGGTCTACACAAGTTTTGGTTATATTTCGCAGAAATCGGACGCACTTTGGAGCTTAAAGGAAACTCATGGAGAAGCTAAGATTGGTGCAGCCGGAGAAAAGGCCATTTTTCACCATTCTTCGTCCTGAATCAAGCTTTGATGTCTTCATGAGAGTTTTAGCCCTTAGAAAGAGCTTTCCAACGCATGGTCATATGCGTCAATCCGACGAACGAGGACTCGGGAAAGTGCGTTTTAAGAACAGAGCAGAAAGCTGAGAGATGTACTCGATATCGAGTACCTTTACTCGAGATCGACCAAAAATGTCAAAGGAGTGCCTGGTCGAGGAGGAGCTGATCGAGAAGACGAAGACGAAGACATGCCGGGTTACACTCTACTCGAGATCGAGTAAACCTACTCGAGATCGAGGAACCCGGAAGCCGGCACCCGAGCCATATCGAAGAGAGGTTGCTCGACAACACCAGAAGACCTGGTCGACGAGCCACCTTTACTCGAGATCGAGTAAGGTCCTCGAGATCGACCAAGCCTAGGAGCCATGTCTGAGCCACATCGAGGACCAGCAACCTGAGACGCCGAGCCAGCCAAGTCGACGTCAGTTCTACTCGATCTCGAGGAGCCTTGGTCGAGATCGAGGAGCCGCGTCCCGAAGCCGCGTTACGCGGTTTGAGCAGTCCTACGCGCTGTGGGAGCCCTTGGAGCCGAAGGAATCCGAACTGGCCGAGATCCATCAAGTTCTATCTATGGAAGACAAGATCTATCAACATGAGAAGACTTACCTATTTAGATTTAATTTCCTCTTTATATATTTAATTCCTAAATTACTTTTATTTATCTTTTAAGCTTTTTAGATATAGATAGATATATTCTATCCTTGATTAGCAAGGAATAGAAGGCTATAAATAAAGCCTTAGGGGCTGTTTTTTCATAATTCAATTCAATTCAGAGCAAGAGAAGTAGTTCCACGGAGACAGTTTAGGAGTTTTAAGGTTTTTAGGGTTTTGGCATTCAGCGAAAGTTGGATTGCCGGGATTGTAAAGGCTTTGAATTTAGTTTAATGCAAGTTTCTTTTTATACATCAATGCCTGCTATTGCGATGAAGAGCGAGTAGTCCACCCACTTCTGGGGCTGGGGTGAGCCCGACGGTGGCCATGTGAGGTGATGCGGTAAAGGTCAGATCTTTTTATGCAATTCATTTTCTATCCCTATGAGCATGATTCTTTTACGAGAGTTGAAGGTGATCCTTGTTTGTATTATTGAAGCGAAAGTGATCTTAATGCAACTTGGGTTAATTATGTGAAAAGGGTTAGAAACAATTAGGGTTTATGCGAAAGCCTCTATATGCCTATTTGTTAGTAACGAAAGTTATTTTGATGGAAAGAATGATCTTTTATGCCTTTATGTGTTACTTTGCATGGTTATCGTTGTGGTGTTGATACCCTTGCTTTGGAAGTTCTTTCATATATTGATTTATTTCTGTCGAAATCTGAGATTCTGTGTTCGAAGTTGCAATTTGAGGTTTTCTGTGTTTTTGTCGATCTCGAGTACTGTGCTTGTCGAGATCGAGTAGGTTCTGTCTTTGCTTTTATTTCTTGCTTTCGTTTGTTATTTCTGTCTTTCTTTCTTTGTTCCTTTGTTTCTGTCTTCTGTTTGCTTTTCTGTGAGATTTACAGCTGCCTAGGATCCGCTGACACGCTTCCTCATGGATTCGATCCTGACTTTCTCTTACTGCATTGGAGGAGTCTTGTAATTATTTGCATGGGCCTAAATCTGGTTTGATCTATTTTGTTATATTTCATACTTGATTTCCTCCTCACAACATCACGCTTCCGTCGCGCTGCTCTATCGCTATCCAACTTCCCATTCCCTCTTCTATGTGGTTGCTTGTCCAATGTGTCGCATAGAAGTCTACATCCCATAACTCCTTAGCAGAGGTTACATACAAGAAATTTTCAACAAGCTCTAGTTTCATTGAATTGAGCAACCAACACATAACCATGTAGTCACATCAAATCCAACGCTCCAGATCAACCGTACCTTCCTCTAGACGAGCACACATACCATTAATAAATCCAAGTTTCATCTTCGCACCGAGTGCCATCCGTACGACCCGACTCCATCTCTGAAAATTAACCCCTGTGAAATGGATCGCAACTAGTGACATTCCAGGGTGATAAGAGTTCGTGAGATGAAGTGGATCTGTGTTGCTTCCACCATGACTCAAACAAACTCCCTCAAAACTACCATCAACATTCATATTCGATCCAAATTGCTCAGACATCGCTAGTCGACAATAAGATCTCAGCAAGAAAAACTAGCAAATCAGGGATCTATAACAACGAAGCATCAAAATCGCAGCAAGAACAATCAGAGAAGCAGAAAAACATCAATTATTAAAAAATGATCAATCGCACTACAACAGAAACACCAAAAACATGACCAACCTTGATTGTAACCAATACGATCACAAACGCAGTCGCAAGGACAACAATATTGCAGAAGAACAAAGAAAGAAGAAAGTAATCAACGGAAATCGCACAACTAGTATCAAATATGAAAGTGCAGCAAGCGCAAAACCATAAATTGCTGAATTAAAGTTCAAAAGATCAAAGACAAACTCAATTCCAGCTCAATAATGGACATCAAGCTCTGATATCATAACAAGATTTAGCAACTAAGCTAGATCTTGTTTTGTAACTGACGAAGGTAGATGATGAACTTTAAGGGAGAAGGAAGAGTGTAGAAGAAGAAAACCTGATTTCTGTGTATGATGAAGTGTGTTTATTATTGCTTAATATCACACAATGTACACACCCAGATTGGGTATTTATAGGCTGATAGCCTTACATGACATCGTCACTTATTGGTACCCTCCTAACTAACACTAAACTAAGCCACATAACAAACTTATGAATAGCCAATTTATACACTCTACAGGCTCTAGTGGAGCTTGCACTCGTCAGTTTAGTTTGCATGTTCGACTGGGCATTGCCCCAATGCATGGAGGAACAAGTTCTCGACACAAGCTCCTTACCCGGCGTTGCAGCACGCAAGAAAATCCCATTGTGTCTTCTTGATAAGAATGTATGTCGTAAATAAATATGCATTGCAGAAAGATTTCAAGGACCACATAATATAACAGAATTATATAAATAAATGTGGTCTTCTGTTAAATATGAATTGCTTGCACTATTTAAATCTTAGCGCGCAATTATGGATTGCATTGTTTAAAAACAAATGCAGCCAATCGATTAGCAGGCCAGCCCTATGAGTGCTAGTCGGATCGATTTTGAGATTCGATGAGTTCATACAAGATTCACGAATTCCATTAAGAAATGTCATTTTAAGATAAAGCTCTTTTACTTGATTTTGTTAGCAAATAGACTACACAATTTAGATGGGCACCTGACAACAGACTCTAAACAAGACTTGTTAATAATCTTGTTTTAATAAGTCTAATATGTAACTTGAATCTTTTATTAATAGGAGCAAGCCCTACAACTTTGCTAAATAAAAAAAAAACGGAGATTTTAGAGGAAAAAAACTTCTCCAAACTAATCTCTAAAATAGAGAAATTGATGGAGAACCGCCGGTAGACTCCGACCATAATAATTTCACCCATAATAATTTCATACTTACAAAAGCGACCAAGAGAGCGTTATGAGCGACCAAGTGAAAAATCCGGCCAACGACGGTAGACTCCGGCTGCCCGGGGAACCGCCGGATGGACCCGAAATCCTGGAAAGACATGGTGATGAGAGACTCCAACTCGCGAAGGGTGGTTATATCACCGGAAGTGCTTACGGAGAAAGTCTCGGGTTCGTTTCCTTTCGGCGAGGATGGGGATCCGGTTATTGACATTGGACAGGAAGTCATGGAAGTGCTGGCCTCGGCTTGGAAGTCATCTGTGATCGCGAAAACGCTTGGAGGGTTCGTGCCCTACAACGCTATGGAAAGAAAGTTGAGGGAAATTTGGAGACCTACTGGGAATTTCCTCTTGGCTGATCTGCCAAATGGTTACTATGTTATGCGGTTTGACCATGACTATGACTATTGCAATGTGCTCACTGGCGGCCCATGGATGATATTCGGCCACCACCTAATCACTAAAGCTTGGAGCCCTGAGTTTGACCCAAAAAAGAACATCATCACCACCTCGCCGGCATAGGTCAGGATCTCGAAGTTGCCGATTGTTTTCTACGAAGAGGAGGTGTTGTGGAAGATTGCTTCAGGTATCGGAGTGCCCGTCAAGGTTGATACTAGAACTCTTTTCTCTAGCCGGGGCCGCTATGCCCAGATTTGTGTAGAGGTCGACCTACTTAAGCCTCTCAAAGGTACGAGTACTATCAATGATCGAAGCTATTATTTGGAGTATGAGGGCCTTCAGAAGATATGTTTCAAGTGTGGGCGGTACGAGCACCTTGCGATGCAATGCTCGAAGGAATCTCAGGCGGTCCCGGTCGGCAGCAAGACTACGAAGCCTGACCCTTCTGAGAATGGGGGTGCCTCGGACCAATCTGGGTCGGAAGGGGCGATGGATAGTTAGATGGAGGAAGATAGGAGCGGGTGTTATGGCCCTTGGATGGATGTCCCACGCTGACGCCGGAATAACAAAGGAAAATCTAAGGTCGCCGGAGGAGATGCAGTAGGCATGGAAGGCATAATAGTTGAGGATTCTGGCAAAACTGCGGGAGTCGAGGGTGCCTCGATGACCAACCTCCCACCTTCTCAATGAAGTGTATTCTATGGAATTGATGCGGAGCCTGTAGCGATGGGTTCTGCAGAGCCGTGAAGTACACGAGTAGACGTCATAGGGTTGATGTTTTTGCCATCTTTGAGATGAAGATCTCGGGTGTTAGAGCTACTACGGTTTGTGAGCGCTTGCGTTTCTCTAATTGGGAGATTGCAGAGGCTATCGGCTTCTGGGGGTGTTTGGCTCATTTAGAAGAGGGATAAGGTGGATGTATCGATCCGACAGACCCATGATAGGTTTATTATCGCGGACGTCTAGGTTGGTGATAGTAAAGTTCAGTTGGTGGTGGTGTATGCTCCTCTGTAGGAGCATGATCGACAGTTGTTTTGGACTGAGATTGAGGAAGCTACGAGATTCTACTCTGGTCCTGCGTTTGTGAGGGTCGATTTTAATAGCGTGCTTTACAGCTGGGAACGTAGCGGCAGTAATAGTGGGCTTTCGCCAGACTCTGACAGGTTTCGGGAATGGGTTGAGAAAGCGGAGTTAATTGACATGGGCTTCTCTGGGCCGAATTTCACTTGGGATAGAGGAAGAACGCTGGCTACACATAGAGCTAATAGGGTTGACCGGGTGTTTACGAATGCTCCAGGGAGCCTGTCTTGGCCAGATGCGGCGGTGAGGCACCTCCCCAAGTTCAGCTCAGATCACTGTCCGCTCTTGTTGGAAATTTGTCCTAGGCGACGGACTGTTAGGGGTAGACGACTTTTTCGCTTCCAAGCAGCTTCGGTTACTCATCCTCAGTTCCAGAATCTTATACACCAGTTGTGGGATAAGATCCGTCCGGCTCTGGAGGCGCTGTGCAAACTCCGTAAGTGCTTGTTGCGGTGGAATAGGGATACATTTGGTGATATTTTCGAAAGGAAGTCCCGGCCGGAGACTCGGCTTATTGAGATCCAGGGGATGCTTGCGAATCGGGTCACGGAGGATTTGCTCAGATTTGAAGAAGAGGCTCAAGGCAACATGGCTAAGACCCTCAAGCATGAGGAGCTTCTCTGGTTTCAGAAATCTAGGGAGCAATGGTTGTGTGCCGGTGATCGTAACACGACGTTATTTCATTTGTCGATTGTTGTTCGGAGGCAAAGGAATAGGATTGGGGTGCTGAAAGGTGGAGATGGTGAGGAGGTGGCGGACAACAGGAATATCGAGAGCATGGTGATTGATTTTTACCATCAATTGTATACAATTCCGGAGGAGGAGGAGTCTCCCGTTGCCTTGCAGCCGAGCTCCTTTCCAGCGGTTGAGGATGCAGATTGGGATGCCATTGGGAAGCTGGTGATGGATGAGGAAATCAATCGGGCGGTTCATGAGATGGGAGCCTTCAAGGCACCCGGGGTGGACGACTTTCAAGCTGTTTTCTTTCAAAAATGTTGGGAGGAGGTTGGGACGTCGGTCAGGGCCTATGTGAGGCAATTCTTCGAGACCAACATGATGCCGATGGGCTTGAATGAGACTCTTATTGTGCTTCTGGCGAAGGTGGCCAAGCCGGAATTAATTATTCAATTCCGGCCGATCAGTCTTTTTAATGTGTTGTATAAAACCATTACAAAAATACTCGTGAACAGGATGAGACCCATTCTTAAATCTCTTATTAGTCCGATGCAAGGTAGCTTTATACCAGGTCGGCTTATTACTGATAATATTATTGTGATGCAGGAACTCGTCCATTCTATGAGAAAAAAGGGAGGGAGAAAAGGGTGGATGATTCTCAAAATTGATCTTGAGAAGGCATACGACCGGCTTCGATGGGACTTCGTGGTTGAAACTATGCGGAATGTTGGCTTTCCGCAGTGTTGGTTGCATTGGATTGAAGCATGTATCTCCACGGTTTCTACGAGGGTGCTTGTAAATGGCGAAATGATCAAGGAGTTCAAGCCGACGAGGGGCGTCCGTCAGGGAGATCCTATTTCCCCTTACTTGTTCATCCTTTGCATTGAGAGGCTTAGGCAAATGATTTTTATAGCTGTCGAGAATGGGGAGTGGATCCCGGCTAGGGTCACTCGTGAGGAGCCTGATATTTCTCATGTTTAGTTCGCATATGACATCGTTCTTGTAGCGGAAGCTTCAGTGGGACAACTTCGGGTGATCCAAGACATTATGGATAAGTTTTGGGGTGCCTCGGGGCAACGGGTGAATAGATTCAAGTCCAAGCTCTTTATCTCCCCGAATGTGAGGGAAGATGTGGTATCGGAGATGACTCGAATGTGTGGCTTTGAGGTGACGAGTGATCTTGGGAGCTACCTTGGGATGCCCGTTCTCTATAGGTGCATCAACAAGGACACGTTCGCTCCGTTGATCGACAAGATCAGCAGTCGGCTTGCGAATTGGAAGGGAAAATACCTTAGCTTAGCAGGGAGGATCACACTGACTAAGACTTTCTTATCGTCTATGCCTGTATATGTTATGCCTTCGATTGTCTTATCTGCTAATACTTGTGAACAAATTGACAAAATTTGTAGGAACTTTATTTGAGGAGGCAGCGAGGATGGGAGACGGATGCATCTGGTTAACTGGAATGCGGTCTGCAGCCCCAGGGAACTTGGCAGCTTGGGCGTTATAAATCCATGAGGGATCTTAACTTGGCCACGATGGGCAAGCTGATGTGGAGATTTCTAACAAGTAGGGATGGGGAAGTTTGGAGTGAAGTCCTTCGGGCCAAGTATACTCGGACTGTTGCGAGTGGTTTGACGGGCACATCTCACGTGTGGTCGAGCATGTTGCAAAACTCGAACGCTGTCGTCACATCGGGGATTCGGTGGATGATAGGCGACGGGAGGAGGGTCCGATTTTGGAGTGGTCACTAGATGGGGGAAGGGCTTTTGCAGGAGGTAGCGCGCGGCCCTTTGGACGATGTCACAAGTAGTAGGTGTGTCCGGTCGTATTGGAAAGACCACGAGGGCTCGGATTGGGAGGCACTACACCCGCTCCTCTCGGCTGCTGTCTTGTTGAAGTTGGCAGCCGTTGGTGTGGATGAATCGGACTTGGTTGAGGACTGCCGGTAGGCTGAATTAAAGTCAATTCCGATGGGTCCGTGGCGAGTGACGGCGGTGCTGGTGCGGGAGGGGTTCTCCGGGATGCGGAGGGCCGATGGATCTCCGGATTTGTTCGACGGATTGAGAGTTGTACGGTTCCGGTTGCGGAACTCTTGGGGGCTGCTCGATGGCCTCCGAATGGCGTAGGAAAAAGGCTTTAAGTAGGTGATTGTTGAGGCGGATTCTAAGGCCGCTGTCATGCTACTTCAGAAGGGTGTTGCGCCTCATCACCCTCTCTCTAGCCTAGTACTGCAGTGCCAGAGCTTTCTCTGCGTGACTGGGAGGTCCGATTGAGGCATGCCTTCAGGGAAGCGAACTTCGCCGCCGACTCCCTCGCGGATCTAGCCTTTTGTTTTCCGGTTGGTGTTCATAGCATTTCAAATCCGTCTCTTGAGGTTGATGTTCTTGTAGACATCGAGCACTCAAAACCTGCAGAAAATACTAAAAAAAAGAACGGGGAAAGGAGTCAGATTGAGCCACTCATGCGGGACCGGCAGTCCTCGCTGAGGCCACATAGTATGTGCTATACCTAATAAAGATGCTCTAATGCAGTACGAAAGTCAAACACACTAGCATGCTCCTAGTTATAATAATGTGTAAAAATACGGTAAATGGCCCAAGACAATGCCAAATGGCATATCCCTCTCCTACCTCTGCACCCCTTCCCGTTAGTGTAGAGCCTGGCCAGCCGGTGCTATAGCATAGCAATTCATCGTGGTGGTGCACGGACCACGGAATAAACATCATCATAAAGTAACCAATCTTGCCCGATGGTGCTGGGCTATAGTAACAATGACTCGATTGACTCAGGGTACCCGATGAGGCTGGGCTACCCTATGACCCTAGCAAAGACTCTAGGACTATCACAGATAACGGTCGTTCTGTTTTAAACACATAAAGTAAGCAGATGCTCATTCAATTAGTGCAACCTAAACAGGATACTACATGACATGCTTTTATGCATATGCAACACCTAACATAAAATGCAACAACAGGCATGAATGTCCAACCTGAGTAAGCCCCCTAGGGAACTTACCTGGAGATGCAGAACAGCATGATAATACAAGCAATGGCCCAAATGCAAGTCCAAAAGCAATCCAACCGCAATACACACCTATCATCAAGTCATTGCCATAAGCCACCGACTAACATTCATATACACAAACCCACGTTCTCAACATCCTCAAAACCAATCGATAGTAAAACCATTTTCCAAAACCTTTCCGGTTTGATTAACATCAACCAAAATCATTTACCTCCAATGAAACCCATTGATAAAATCGTACCAACCGTATTTCCAAACTCCCTTCTCAAAACAATATCACCAAACCAAGACAAAGAATCTCGACATTAAACATTTACCTTAAAACCAATACCTCAAAATCATATTATAGAAATAATTCCGGCATTTCGATTTCAACACATCAAATCATTTAAGAATCATTTTCAAGAGGCTTAGAACCTTTTCTAAATAATTTAACAACGTTATTCATCCAAAATAAACACCATAATAGATCCATCCTTATAATCCTCATTTATAAATCATATTAAAAAAAAATCACCTTAAAATAATTTTACTTTCCAATTACTTTTATGATATATAACATTCCAAAAATATATTTATTAGAAACTCCAAAATCACATAACATTAAGAACACTAAAATAATCAACAGTATATATTATACCGCATATAACAGTAAATAGTAACAACATATTATGAAGCCTTTCAATAAATCATAGTAATAACAACCCCAAAAGGCCCAAAAACATCCTTACCCGAATCCAGCCCCAAACCCGGCCCAAATAGAAAGGAATGAAAGAAGGATCCGGTTGGCAACCCTCCCCAAACCCGGTTCCGAAAAGATATAACCCGGAAATGAAACTCTGACCCGGCCCAATCCAAGAAAAGAAAAGGAGGAGCTCTCCCTTAAGCTCAGACAGAGCCACCAGCGCTCGGAAAAGAGGAAGAAGAAATGGGTCCGGGCGGCGACCCCTTTTCCGGCCTAGACCCGCCCACCCCGACCGAACAGACATTCCGACGACAGGACTGAAACAAGAGTAAAATGGAAGGAGGAAGAGAAGTCTCACCGAGATCGCCGAGCATCGCTAGAATCTTTGTCGGAAGCGCGAATTGGCTTCGTCGGAGTTGGATCCGAGCAGGATTAGCCTAGGACGAAAGATAAGTAAGTAAAGGCACATTTTTATTGGATTTCGAATCGGAAAACAAAACGAAATCAGATCCGACCATAACCGGAAAACAGAGGAGGCAATCGCGGGTCAAACGGCTTCGTCGGAGTTTCTGGGCGTCGGTGGGGCTCCTGGGTCTCATCGAGGTTCCCCGCTTCTGCTGCGTGTTTGATGGAGAGGAAGAATGGAAGCTAGAGGGCTCGGCCTCACTGGCTTACTCGCGAAAACCGGGGCTGTGGTTTCTCAATCGACGTCGACGGCAACGGTAGGGGCTTCTGGCGGCTGAACACAGGAAAGGAAGGAAGATGGTGGCGATCAACTGGTGGCCGGAATCTGAAACGGTGGTGGGTGTGGTGCAACCGGAGAACGGATTTGGTGGTGAACAAGGTGAAATCGGAAGAAATGGAAAAAAAAAAGGGGGGTTTCCTGGACTCTGCAGGGAATGAGAGGAGGAGGAGAATGCTCCTCTGAGTTTTTGTGGGTTTTTCTTTTGTGGATTCAGAACACAGAAAGAGGAGGAGAGGTCATATAAGAAGTGAGGCAGAGGGAGCTGTTGGGGACCAATTTCTGGATGAGTGAATTGCTGTTGGTGAACTGGCATCAGTGTGCAGCAATTGCAGGAACCTCAACGGAAATAAGAGGGGGGAGAGAGAAGGAATGAAAAGGGAAAAGAAATAAATAGAATTGGTCCCCTACAGAATATCGATTTGAATTCCCGCTACTCGACTATAATCCGAGCACATAAGAAATCTCTAAACCCGCTAATCCCGACTTAAACGAAATTTCAAATCGAATTATTCAATTAGTTTGCAACGATCGTAATTAAATTTATTAATACTCGGAGCTCGAAAGCGGAATTGAATTTCGTTAAAATCCAAATTCTTCAAGCGATGCCGGAATGACTTTTAAATCGAAACTTGACGCTCGAGGACGAGTTTTCTCCAAATTTTTATAGATAATATATATTTAATTAAATCATAATAAAATAATATATAAAATATATTCGGCCTTTACATTCATCCACCTCTAAAAACAAGTCTCGTTCCCGAGACTAAAATCATTCTAAAGCAAGGGGGAGGAATTCGAAATCGGTGAGTCCGAGGATCGTGTCATAGATCCCGTAAGTACCTCATAAGGGCCCCTATGAAGTCCTCATAGTATCTTCGTCGTGACCATGACATCCCCAATCGGTCGTAATAAGTATGTGATATGGGCCCTTATCACATCCTTACCCTGACTTCTCGGTGATATCATAACTCAAAAGCATTATAACTCCCCGACTAGGTCTTAGCAAACAATATATAAGTGCCCCTATAAAATGCATGTATTCACTTCGTGAGACGTCATAATGTAAAGTTAAAAAGAGTTTTGTAAAGGGAACGATTGACCTTGAAATCATTGAAATTCTCGATAGTGTTTATCCCTTTAAAATCCAAGCTACCCCTTTTCAAAACCGTTCAAAATCTTCAAATCCAACTTTCAGACAAGCAATTTCAGATCACGTGAGGTGGAATCATCCACCTCTAAGGCTAATCCCATATTCTCTTCCTAGTTTCCAGAATCATTCCATCATCATTCTCAACTCAACATGAACAAAAGTAAATTAACTCATCAACTCATAATATCACCAACGACCTCTCATATGGGAGATCTCAACATCAATCATGATAATCTCAACCGCATAACATGTTTTCCCATAGCATAAATCATACCATCAGAACATGCCAAAAGCAATAACAAAATTTCTACATCATACCACGAGCCATAAAGCATATCTACATCATACTGAAGGCATCACAAGTGCATAATCGAATTCTTATAACTTATCACGCAAGCACACATGTCAAGAGATCAATGGGCTAGGTGTCACGGGGTTAGTATGTCAGTACACTTCGAATTTCACGATCGCATATCATCGCAATACAAGTAGATCCGGTCATAGCATATTCACCATGTCAACATATCAACACAACAAGGTCATGCTATTAAGAGTTAGAAAAGGAAAGGTCTAACGATATGTCAACCATCAAAAGGTAGGCATATTCAATAGGCATCACCTTAACTCGTCACAACACCATATAACAATCATTTAGCCATCATGCACCATTATCTCATATATACAAATCATATTCATGCTCCAGGGTATATTCATCATTTAACATATCAATAATCATGTTTGCCAACCATGTAATACAACATCATGATTACCATCACATAATATAACATCGTGCTTATCACCACATAATAACAAATTATTATCTCATGTATCATATCACAACACATCCTATCATGCTTCTAAAATAACATAATAGGATAGCAAAGCATCAATATATCATGATAACACTTGCCACTATCAATTAGATTTCAACATTGTATATCAACATGTAATGTCATTCCATATCAGGTTTTATCATGATCGCTATCTAACATATATCATGCCAGCAGATATAAATAAATCGCACAATCAAGAAAATTCTCACATCATACCAATCAAAATAAAACACAATCCCCACTCGCCCGATTCCAATTCCCAAATCAAGACCATCCTCATTTAAATTCACCAACATCAGCTCAAATAATATCCTCTAAAAGGAGTCACAATCCATCTCATTACTCCAATCTCGCTCCTCATTCCACCAAGCACTCTCACTAGCCATCCACCTCTAATAATCCATCTCCTATCTCTAACATCACACCCGAGTACCCTCTCATACTATATCCTCACTTCTCTTAAGGCCATTTCTTACACTTCCCACACTTCCCAGGATATCATCAGCATCATGCCCTGCTAACCGAATCTCCTCTAGCAATTCCTCGATCACCGCCTAGGCGAACTATTGCTAACCATACCCCGACACCCGAGTTTCACCTAAACCTCATCCGAACCACCAAGCATTTCCTCTCATAAATCTCAAAACCCACTTGGTCTTACCCACGCCAACACTCCTCTCTCGCGACTTTGCTCATAATACCATCGATCATCCTAACCGTCCAAAATTCTTTCACCACTCATCAACCACCCCACAAGGGAACCCTCATCCACAAGTTCAAAAAGAAGGAATCATGGACATTATTACACATAAGGACTACATCATATTAACTCGCATTCATAGCATCATGAGTTCATCATCAAGCATTGCAACTATGTCAAAAGTCTCAATTTACCGGCATGCTTAATAATTATTGCAAAAAAAAAAAAAATCATATACGAGCATAGTCAATTCAGTCTAGCAAATTTCATCATAACCTTATCAGATAACAATTCAGGTTCACAGCAATTGCAGTTCACATTTTATAGGCAAGGAATTTAGATCATGCTTAGCAACTCAGAGTATCAACACATCAAGGCATGATGGCATATTAGAATTGCAAGGCATCAAATCATATCATCATAGACAACGGATAGTCAAACAACATTCATGTATTATGCGTATGCGAAATCATGATATAGCGTGGTGTGTGATCATGCGGTGCCAAGTTATACATATATGCAAGCACGAGAGGATATCATAAAGTAAGAGGGAAACACTACTGAGCGACAACATGTAAGCATGCTAGGATTAACCATTACAGAAAGCAAGTCAATCGTCGAATTTAACATCGATTAACTTGCATGAGTAAGACATGTTATGGTAATAGAAAGAGGAAAGAACCACACTATCAGGAACCTAGCTCGAGAGAGGATCAGCGACAATGCAGACAAGATATAATTCACACTAGTCACAATCAAGGATCCTACCTAACTCGCCACTCCAACCGCCTTGGTGCAATCTCCTTGGAGTCTTCCGGACCCTCTGTAAAGAGCAAGCTAGTATTATGCCTACCCATTCCCGACTACACCCAATAGGGATGGTATTACCGCCTTATTACCCTATCGTTCCCCATTTGGTCGGTTTTCCTCTTTTATTACAATTCGAGTTCATTACTTAGTCCAATTTCGGTTAGGCATCTTAAGTTCATTTTGCCCTTTTAAAACACTTTCAAATCCTTTGAAATTCATGGGCGGTTTTCCAAAAAAAATACACTCGACCCATGTGTACCCGAATTGCACAACCTCAGCTCTGATACCAACTTTGTAACGGCCCAGAATTATGATTTCCGGGTTACGTTTCAAGGGATAAAACCCCTTGTTCGGATCTTGCAATCCAGGTACGGGTCGAGGATTCAAATTCATTTTAAGATTAGTAGAAAGAGGGATTTCAAACCCTAAAAACCTCGAAGGGTCGTTGGGTACCCTTAACCTGTCCTAATACTATGTCGCGGAATCCATTTCAAACGAAAGTAAAGCGGAGGCAAAGTAAAGATACAAGTGTCACGGCAGAGCCGGTCAAAACCAAATCATGAGTGGGTAATTACCATTTTACTAAGTTAGGATATTAGTCAGATTCTTCGATTCGCCAAAAGGGAACCCCGTCATATAGACATCGAGCACTCAAAACCTGCAGAAAATACTAAAAAAAAGAACGGGGAAAGAAGTCAGATCGAGCCACTCATGCGGGACCGGCAGTCCTCGCTGAGGCCACATAGTATGTGCTATACCTAATAAAGATGCTCTAATGCAGTACGAAAGTCAAACACACTAGCATGCTCCTAGTTATAATAATGTGTAAAAATACGGTAAATGGCCCAAGACAATGCCAAATGGCATATCCCTCTCCTACCTCTGCACCCCTTCCCGTTAGTGTAGAGCCTGGCCAGCCGGTGCTATAGCATAGCAATTCATCGTGGTGGTGCACGGACCACGGAATAAACATCATCATAAAGTAACCAATCTTGCCCGATGGTGCTGGGCTATAGTAACAATGACTCGATTGACTCAGGGTACCCGATGAGGCTGGGCTACCCTATGACCCTAGCAAAGACTCTAGGACTATCACAGATAACGGTCGTTCTGTTTTAAACACATAAAGTAAGCAGATGCTCATTCAATTAGTGCAACCTAAACAGGATACTACATGACATGCTTTTATGCATATGCAACACCTAACATAAAATGCAACAACAGGCATGAATGTCCAACCTGAGTAAGCCCCCTAGGGAACTTACCTGGAGATGCAGAACAGCATGATAATACAAGCAATGGCCCAAATGCAAGTCCAAAAGCAATCCAACCGCAATACACACCTATCATCAAGTCATTGCCATAAGCCACCGACTAACATTCATATACACAAACCCACGTTCTCAACATCCTCAAAACCAATCGATGGTAAAACCATTTTCCAAAACCTTTCCGGTTTGATTAACATCAACCAAAATCATTTACCTCCAATGAAACCCATTGATAAAATCGTACCAACCGTATTTCCATACTCCCTTCTCAAAACCAATATCACCAAACCAAGACAAAGAATCTCGACATTAAACATTTACCTTAAAACCAATACCTCAAAATCATATTATAGAAATAATTCCGGCATTTCGATTTCAACACATCAAATCATTTAAGAATCATTTTCAAGAGGCTTAGAACCTTTTCTAAATAATTTAACAACGTTATTCATCCAAAATAAACACCATAATAGATCCATCCTTATAATCCTCATTTATAAATCATATTAAAAAAAATCACCTTAAAATAATTTTACTTTCCAATTACTTTTATGATATATAACATTCCAAAAATATATTTATTAGAAACTCCAAAATCACATAACATTAAGAACACTAAAATAATCAACAGTATATATTATACCGCATATAACAGTAAATAGTAACAACATATTATGAAGCCTTTCAATAAATCATAGTAATAACAACCCCAAAAGGCCCAAAAACATCCTTACCCGAATCCAGCCCCAAACCCGGCCCAAATAGAAAGGAATGAAAGAAGGATCCGGTTGGCAACCCTCCCCAAACCCGGTTCCGAAAAGATATAACCCGGAAATGAAACTCTGACCCGACCCAATCCAAGAAAAGAAAAGGAGGAGCTCTCCCTCAAGCTCAGACAGAGCCACCAGCGCTCGGAAAAGAGGAAGAAGAAATGGGTCTGGGCGGCGACCCTTTTTCCGGCCTAGACCCGCCCACCCCGACCGAACAGACATTCCGACGACAGGACAGAAACAAGAGTAAAATGGAAGGAGGAAGAGAAGTCTCACCGAGATCGCCGAGCATCGCTAGAATCTTTGTCGGAGGCGCGAATTGGCTTCGTCGGAGTCGGATCCGAGCAGGATTAGCCTAGGACGAAAGATAAGTAAGTAAAGGCGCATTTTTATTGGATTTCGAATCGGAAAACAAAACGAAATCAGATCCGACCGTAACCGGAAAACAGAGGAGGCAATCGCGGGTCAAACGGCTTCGTCGGAGTTTCTGGGCGTCGGTGGGGCTCCTGGGTCTCATCGAGGTTCCCCGCTTCTACTGCGTGTTTGATGGAGAGGAAGAATGGAAGCTAGAGGGCTCGGCCTCACTGGCTTACTCGCGGAAACCGGGGCTGTGGTTTCTCAATCGACGTCGACGGCAACAGTAGGGGCTTCTGGCGGCTGAACACAGGAAAGGAAGGAAGATGGTGGCGATCAACTGGTGGCCGGAATCTGAAACGGTGGTGGGTGTGGTGCAACCGGAGAACGGATTTGGTGGTGAACAAGGTGAAATCGGAAGAAATGGAAAAAAAAAAGGGGGGTTTCCTGGACTCTGCAGGGAATGAGAGGAGGAGGAGAATGCTCCTCTGAGTTTTTGTGGGTTTTTCTTTTGTGGATTCAGAACACAGAAAGAGGAGGAGAGGTCATATAAGAAGTGAGGCAGAGGGAGCTGTTGGGGACCAATTTCTGGATGAGTGAATTGCTGTTGGTGAACTGGCATCAGTGTGCAGCAATTGCAGGAACCTCAACGGAAATAAGAGGGGGGAGAGAGAAGGAATGAAAAGGGAAAAGAAATAAATAGAATTGGTCCCCTACAGAATATCGATTTGAATTCCCGCTACTCGACTATAATCCGAGCACATAAGAAATCTCTAAACCCGCTAATCCCGACTTAAACGAAATTTCAAATCGAATTATTCAATTAGTTTGCAACGATCGTAATTAAATTTATTAATACTCGGAGCTCGAAAGCGGAATTGAATTTCGTTAAAATCCAAATTCTTCAAACGATGCCGGAATGACTTTTAAATCGAAACTTGACGCTCGAGGACGAGTTTTCTCCAAATTTTTATAGATAATATATATTTAATTAAATCATAATAAAATAATATATAAAATATATTCGGCTTTACATAGACTGGGAGGAAATCATTAAAACAAATGTTTAAATTTTTTATCATTTAAGGTTTTATGTAGTTTATATTAGGTTGGTTGGGTGAAAATCCAAAATTTAAGTTTATTATAAGAACAACAATAGTTTTCATTATATTTAGATTGGCTGCTCCAAAAAATCATATATTTGGAACTATATATTATTATTTTTATAAAAAAAAAACTGCTTTTGAATTCATCCAATTGTTTTAAAAACTAAATAGAAATGATATTGTGTGATTAATGTAGAATGAAAACAGTGTATAGTTAATATTATCTTTATTTTTTTTAAAAAGTTTTGAATTAATCTCATTGGTTAGATAAAAAGGAATTGCCTAAAATAGAAAAATCATATATTTGGAACTATAATTTTTTCTTATGATAAAATGCTTTTGAATTCATCATATTGTTTAAAAAATAAATGGAAATAATAATGTGTAATTAATATGGAATAAAATAATATTGTATAGTTAATATTAACATTATTTTTTAAAAAAAGTTTTGAATTAATCTCAATTGCTGATGCGACACGTGGCCAAAAGGCTTTGGTTTTAAGTAATACTAGTACGATCCCCGCGCTATGGCGCGTTTTTTTTAAACTAAAATATTATATTATAAAATATTAATAAATGGTAAGATAAAAATCATAAAAAAAACCTTTATAACAAATGTATCTTACAATTATCTCAGAAAATTATTTTTTTAAAATCTTATGTAAAGTATAATACAAAAATATAGATATTTTAAATTACTCAGTAATAATAATATCATTATCATTATAACATTGTTTAAATGTGATGTGTCATAAACAATAGTTATATTCAATGTTTTGAATTAAACCCAATAGTTAGTAAATAAATTTGAGTTAAGTCCAATAGTTATATTAGATTGAATTCAATGTTTTTAATTATGCCCGGTTAGTAAAATTAAATAAAAAAGAGAATTAAAAGAAAAAGAAGAAAAAAAAAAGAATTAAAGAAAATTAAAAAAATGCAAAGAAAATATGATTGGTTAAGAGTTAAGACTCTTACATTGCCTCTAACATTGACAAACCATCCTAAACTCTTCTAAATTAAGAGTTTATATAGATGTACGGGTAGATGCTTAGTAAAATAAAAGAAAAAAGAGAATTAAAAGAAAAAGAAGAAAAAAAGAGAATTAAAGAAAATAAAAAAAATGGCAAGGAAAATATGATTTGTTAAGACTCCTACATTGCCTCTAACATTGACACATCATCCTAAACTCTTCTAAATTAAGAATTTATATAGATATAGATATAGATATAGATATAGATATAGATTGTTAGTAAAATTAAAGAAAAAAGAGAATTAAAAGAAAAGGAAGAAAAAAAGAGAATTAAAGAAAATAAAAAAAATGGCGAAGAAAATATGATTGGTTAAGACTCCTACATTGCCTCGAACATTGACACATCATCCTAAACTCTTCTAAATTAAGAGTTTATATAGATGGTTAGTAAAATTAAAGAAAAAAGAGAATTAAAAGAAAAAGAAGAAAAAAAGAGAATTAAAGAAAATAAAAAAAATGGCGAAGAAAATATGATTGGTTAATACTCCTACATTGCCTCTAACATTGACACATCATCCTAAACTCTTCTAAATTAAGAGTGTATATAGATATAGATGTTTAGTAAAATTAAAGAAAAAAGAGAATTAAAAGAAAAAGAAGATAAAAAGAGAATTAAAAAAAATTAAAAAAATGGCAAAAAAAATGATTGGTTAAGACTCCTACATTGCGTCTAACATTGACACATCATCCTAAACTCTTCTAAATCAAGAGTTTATATAGAATATAGATATAGATGGTTAGTAAAATTAAAGAAAAAAGAGAATTAAAAGAAAAAGAAGAAAAAAAGAGAATTAAAGAAAATAAAAAATGGCAAAAAAATATGATTGGTTAACACTCCTACATTGCCTATAAAATTGACACGTCATCCTAAACTCTTCTAAATTAAGAGTTTATATAGATATAGATGTTTAGTAAAATTAAAGAAAAAAGAGAATTAAAAGAAAAAGAAGAAGAAAAAGAGAATTAAAGAAAATAAAAAAAATGGCAAAAAAAAATGATTGGTTAAGACTCCTACATTGCCTCTAACATTGATACATCATTTTAAACTCTTCTAAATTAAGAGTTTATATAGACGGTTAGTAAAATTAAAGAAAAAAGAGAATTAAAAGAAAAAGAAGATAAAAAAGAGAATTAAAGAAAATAAAAAAAATGGCAAAAACAATATGATTGGTTAAGACTCCTACATTGCCTCTAACATTGACACATGATCCTAAACTCTTCTAAATTAAGAGTTTATATAGATATAGATTGCTAAATAAAAAGGAATTGTCTTAAATAACTTCGTGCGAGGATGCGGCACGTGGCCAAAAGGCTTTGGTTTTAAGTAATACTAGTACGATCCCCGCGCCATGGCGCGTTTTTTTTATAAATAATATTTAGATATAGAGAAATCATAAACATTAGATTTTATTCAATGTTTTTAATTAAACCCATTGATTAGTAAATGTGTTAAAAATAATAGAAAAAAAATACACTTGGGTTAAAGAGATAAAGAGAAAAATAAATAATAAATAGTGAAAGATAAAATTTTTGAATTAATCTCTTTGGTTAAAAAAATATAACATCAAATAATATTGGGTAATTAATATTAGAATATTTTTCAAAAAAAATAATAATAGAAAATATAGTTACCATAATAAAATGATATTATGTAAATAATATTTTCACAAATAACTTTGAACATGGAGAGGACATGTGACATAAATTAATATAGTATATATATATATATATATATAGATAGATAGTTAGTAAATGAGTTTGAGTTAAACCCAATAGTTATATTAGATTGAATTCAATATTTTGAATTGAGCCCAATAGTTAGTAAGATTAAAGAAAAAAAGAGAATTAAAAGAAAAATAAGAAAAAGGAGAATTTAAAAAAAAAGGATTAAAGAGAAAAAAAGAATATTATAATTGGTCGAAATCCCTAAAATCACTCTAATGTTGACACATCGGCATAAACTCTTCTAAATTAAGAGTTTATATAGATTTACTTTCCTCCATACATACGCCATTGAATAATTTATATAATTGAATTTCGATTCCAATTCATAGTAAGATAAAGGTTATAACTAACAAAAAGTACGTCACTTTTCATATGTTTGATCACTAATCATTTACTAATAGAAATATACTCCGTATTTCTTTGTTTTATTTTTTTTATCCGATTTAAGTTGGGTACAACTAAATCCAAAAAAAATAAAAATTTTAAGGATAAACTTTAATATATAATCATATAATTTAAATAAAAATTAATAAATCATATAAATATTTAAAATATAATGTCACAATAAACTATAAATATGTTAATAAGAAAACTTAAGATATATGTTGAATATATGTTCAAAGTAGATTTACTTTATTTTTGGAAAGATCATATATTTTGATTTTGGCAAGTATATCAAATTGATTACCCACTTGCTTAAATATTTAGTTGATTTATAATTTTAGTTTTTTAATCATTGTTTTTTTTATAATACTTTTCATTATTTATTTAATTAAATGATCAATATTATATAATACAAAAATAGAAGTTGATTTACTACACGTTAAGCTCGTGGTAAAAAAAACATTTCTCTACTCAAATGTTTAGCCAATACTTTGTAATATAACTTATATCATAAGATGACTAATATTTGTTAACTCCTTTGTTTTTTTGCTTTGCAAATCAAGTACCTTTTTGTAGGCTTAATCGAACTATATTTTATATTTTGATCAACTTTTAAATAGAAAAATAAGTTTCAAATCGTGACTTTTTTTTATTTTACAACATTTGAATCATTTTTTTTTAATTTATATTATTTTTTAAATATTTTGATGCTTTATTTGATCTAATTTATTATAGTTGTGAAGAAATATGTAATCGATATTAGAATTTTAGTTTTTCTAATTTTTTATATATATCTTTATCAAAAAAAAAAAATTATATATAGAGATATATAATTAATTTTAATCTTGAAATGAGTATTGTGGTCGTTTTTTTTTTGTATGAGAGCCACTTATATTTTAATCTTTAAATTGTCAAATTAAAAATACAAGATTAGTTATGGTTTTTTAACCTAAGACGATTTTGAAGGGGCGAACCATGAGCTATAAATTCCTATAATGGCCAATGGGACATGCATGCATGATACTTATGAGATAAGTCATAAATTCAATCTTCCAAAGAGAGCCACATTATAGGGCTGGAAATAACCCGCAGGTATTCAATCCACCCACATTAATTTTATGGGCGAAGCCTCGCACTAAAGTGGGTGGTGGTGTGGTGCAGGTGAGGCGGGTGATGGATGGAAGCCCACTTATCATACATTGTCGTTGAATATGAGGGGGGGGGGGGAATATTGTCAAACGACACACCCCCACTAAAAGTGCCATAAAATTCAATTGTGAAGCCTCGATTGATAAACACACAGGGTATGATATTGAAATTATTGTTCTAGATGTGGAGGGTTAGGGGTGCATTGGTGATGATGGTTGTGAGAGTTATTCAAATGAGTTCAATCGTATCTTTGATGTTGCAGAGGCGTAGACAATATTCCTTTACGTTTTTTCAATTGGTATGAGATGACGGTTTGCTATATATTTTTATGGATTTTGATTGTCAGGGTGTTAAATTCATTATCTGAAGAATAAAAATCCGTTTGAGGAATGTGTTGAGTTTTATTTTGAAGAAGATGATGTCTGAGGCTAGATATTTTTATAATTTCATGATTGATCTTATGTTAGGAGGGCCAACAATTCAAATTCAATGGCATGCTCATTTTCTCACTCAAATTATATTTGTTTCTACTTTCTAATATTTTTATAGTTCTTCTTCATCTAACTAATTTTTTTTTGTTTTATTAGAAATTTATGATTGTTAATTAATGAGGGAGTTTTAATTTCATTTCAAAAATAACCATCTGGTATTTTTTTATTAAACTATATAAAAATTATCATAAGATTTAGATTATCATTTCTATTTGTAGATGAATTAACTTTATTTATTTCTACTATTGATATTTTTATATTTAAATATGAAAATAATATTATAATTTGACATTAATAAAATATTTTATATTAAATCCGTGTAAAGCACGGGGAATGGACTAGTCTATATACTATCTTAAATTGTATAGTCATATTTATATTAAAATGATAGATTTTGTAAATAACTAAGATATGAATTTGAATATTTATATTAAAAATGATAGGTTTTGTAACCACTTAAGATATAATGTTGAATATTTATATTAAAAAATAAATTTAATCTTCAATTAAAATAGACAAATAGGACGACACGTGTATATATAGATAATGCAATCGTCTAACGTGACTTAACTATATTGGATCGTCATTAATTGACGTGTCAAAGATCCGGGCCAGATTGCACCAGAGTACGACACGTAAGCGAATCGCACCAGAAACCGCCACATAGAATTTCCACGCCTCTGTTTTAGTATTATCTAATATAATACTAAAACAGATGTTAGAAGATGCCACATGGCGGCAAATCCTTAAATCAGGCTTACGTGACAAGTTTTCTTTTAATGTGTCCCCACCTAAATAATTAATTCAATTTACTCAATCCACCCCTTATACTTATTATTTTAGAAGCATACTCTTTGTAAAAAAATGAGTCACGTGTCCTCCTTCTCTGAGCAAAAATAAAAAGCAGTTTTTCACTTTCTCTCACCCACGTTCTTTTGGTTACCAATACTAAAAACTGAAATTATTTCTCAAATTACTTTCTCAACCCACGTTCTCTTCAAGTGCTCAAATACCCTTTCTGAAATTGAAGTAACCATGGATTTCACCTCTTGCAATTGGTTTCGGCTGTCGATCACCGAAACCTTGAGGAACAGCGAGAGCGCGACCATCACGATGAGTGCGGCGATCACGCGGCGGCTGAGATTCTTCCCCGACGTCATGAAGCAGCCGACGATCGTCACCGTGCACCACGCCATTCCCTCGGCCTTGGCCGCCCAGCTCTCCGGCATCCACTGCATCTTCTTCCTCTGGTACCGCCCCGTCGCCGCCGCCGCGTGGTGTTCGCTGGGCGCCGCAGCGGAGTGCGTGGCCGGGGATTCCTCGTCGCTATCGTCCTCCGACGATTCATTCGGCCGCTTGCACTGATCGGCGTCGGTTTCGGCCACCGTGGGCTCCACCGCCCGCCGCCGGGTGGTTGTGGGCAACGCCGTCAGAAACCTGGGGCTCCCGCCGGCAGAGCTTGGCACTCCACCGCCCGTCATCATCTCCCCTGGCCGCGAAACCCGAAGATTGAGATTGAACAAAAAAAGAGGAGAAATTGAGAGAGGAATTGGGATTGGAATTCGGGATTAATGCTTATTAATGGGTTGGGGGAGGAGAAGATATTGGAATCTAAGATCATATATCCTAGATTTTTTTTTATTTTAATTTCTAGATTTAAAAAAAAAATTAATATCTAATGGGAGATTATAGGATGAGATTGTTAGAAGATGAAGTTAGGTTGTTTTGCTAACTCTATCTTTTTGTAACCACGGTTAATTACTTAATCCACCCCTTATCCACCCCTTATTTCATGGCGTAGCTGTTAGATCTGTTTAATACGTGCCATTGCTGTTGTTATGGCCATATTTTTTTTCATGCCCGTGTTGTGAAATGTGCTGAGTAAAAGTCTTTAGTTTGTTGTGAAGGACGGAATTGTTATGGATCATGTGTATTTGTAATTCAATGTAGCTTGCATCTTAATTAACATAGTTTCATATAGTTTCGGAGTTTGATATAGTTTGGGTCGAGTTGTTATTTTTCATGGTATGAAATATAGTTTGGGAGTGTTATATAATTTACCATGACAACCAAAGATTTCGAAGAACAACAAGGTGAGAAGTATATTGGTTGAAGATTGACGTTCGATTGAAAATATACCGAAAAAACCCGAACATGGTTCGGGAAAAGTACTAGTATATACTAGTATATTCGGTACCTGCTCGTTGTGCGGTTTTTTAATAAATTTTATTATATAAAACATATTTGAATTAATATAAATTCCTACTCAATATAAAGTAAATATATAGTTTTCAGTTGTGTTATGTTTTTGAGAATGTAAACATTTTTGAATTTGAATTAATCATATTTGTTCGGCCTGAAACGGGGTCTGGTGTGATTCGTATACGTGACATTTTCTGGATTAAAATTGTGTCATTTTTTATATGTGTCATATTCTGGATTAAAATGGTATTATCGTTTTAGTCACATAAATTAATAAGCCAATATAGTTTGATAAAAAAAAACTTATGATCTTTTTAGATCAAATAATCTATCCAATCTAGACCTGTCAAATAGGTCGGGCGGGTCGGGTTTGAGTCGGGTCGTCTCGGGTTTAGTTTCAATTCGGGTCGGGTCATTTCGGGTTACGGGTCATGAAATGCTCAACTCATACCCATATTTAACGGGTTCGGGTCGACCCAATGGGTCAAAAGCGCTATGTAATGACCTTATTAGATATTAGCCTATTAGGTGTTAATGGTTTAGGGTATAAATACCTTTAGCTAGTAATTGTGGGTTTATCCAATAAATAATCAAACACTTTACCTATCTCTCATAATCTCTATCCTCTCTCTTTGCCTACGTTCTTCTTCCTCTGAACTCTACCTCTCTCAATCACCTTCCTTTCACTCTTCAACCCCTATCAATGTCCTTTGGGACATAACAAATGGTATCTAGAGCGAATCGGTTCTCAATCCCGCAAACCACATTTTTTTTTCTTTTCTTTCTGAATTTTTGTGACCTGTAGCACAAATTGGAGCGACGGCAATGGCGGACGACGGTGCATCTTCAAGAGCTACAACGTCTGCCGAAGTTTCATCATACGAGGCGTCGGAACTTAGGCTCCAAGATTCATCTAAAGCCATGGTCGATGCTTATCACAAGATGATGGCCAGTGCAGATCGGCTGATAGCCTCGATTGATAGCATCTTGATTCTAGAAATCAGTGGGCGATCGCCGACCGATAATTTCACAGCCGAAGAATCAATAGATCCTATTCAGGTTGAAAAGATTACATGTTCGGGGAATCAAGATGTTCAGGCTGAAGCCGCTATCACAGAAGCGAATCAAGAAATCGACGCTTTCTTGAAATCAGGAGTTGATTCAATTGAAGGTACCACCCAGCCCCCTTCAATCGACGAAGGGAAATTGCAGAACCGCCAGGCAGGGACCGACATATCGAGTACGAAATTCGTGGACGACGGCAGAGCAATCACCTTCATCAAGGGTCAACCAACAACTTGCGACGAAGCTCACCTGGCAAAGAAACTAGGAGCCATGAGCAACAACAACATGCCCTTTGAAATTGAAGGAATGGGCGACCCTACAATCGCCTGGGGAATAAACGTCGATTCCAAGCATCCAAAGATTTTAAAGGAATTCAAAGCGGAGTTGGATGTTGGAGCCTCATCTCAAGAGCTCGTGAGGGATCTAAAAGAGCATGCAAAGGTAATTCGCAATCCTTTAGTTGTGGCTGAATCAAAGGAATTAGATATATTGCTTGAGATTTTGCTTGATTCGATCGAGTTTAAGATGGCTCGTTATGTGATTAGTTCAAGGGATTTGCTAGAAACTGCAAACTCATATCAAGTGTACGTGGAATTGCTTGTCAAGGGTAAATGTGCAACAATTGAATGTGTTGATATTTCACACAGCTTGACTAAAGCTAAGACTGCCTACAAAGTGTTCGAGGAAATGTCTAGGTCAGTAGGCACAACCATTTTTGACCTTGGTGGTAGTTTACATGTTCTGGCTGGTGAAATGGGTAAAGGGAGAGTAATCGACATGGTATCGACTGATCAGTTTAGTAAAAACTTAGTGATGGGTGCTTTGCTAACTCTCCATCTCTTCAAAGATCGCCTTAAGTCCATGCCCTTTGATAGGGGCAGAGCCACTGCGATTTCTATTGGTCTAGGAGGACCGAGTGTAATCTCGCACATAGGCAGCCGTTTGAATTAACTTTTGCATATTATAACGTTATATTTGCATATCATTGATTTATAGTTGCATATCATACGTTTAGAATTTGCGCAACATCAATTTATAATTGCCCAACGTGAATTAATTTATGCATATTTTAATCTTATATTTGCATATCGTCAAGTAACAGTACTGTTGTTACCAACCCGTTTTCAATTCCTTTTTCTAGAAGTGCACTAAATTAAGGGATGTATTTTTCTTCTTGAATTTACATGGTATTTGGGGCTCCTAACACCCGACTAAATCCCATGGTTCTTGAAGTTAACGATCAGCTTAACCCGACAAATCAAGGGATGTGCACTAACCTTGGGCTCATATTACTGCCCCTGATTGCACCAGACTACCCTTTGTCTCATAAATTGCTATCAAAACCGCACATTTCGTTCACCCCGTTGCATTTCATTGAAGATCTAGCATTGTCTTTGTCAATCGAATCTGATCTAACCTTAGCCTCAAACTAAAATTTACAGTTTAGAATGTATACTCGCGTTTATAGCACTTTTAACCATATGACTCACGTGGTGATGCTTTATTTCATATATATAATTCATGTCAGTAGTTTTGATGCCCAAATAGAACATGCATTAAAAATTCTTAGGTGATGGTGTGAATGAAAACGCTCTCCTTCAAAAACCCTCCGTCGCTTCCAGCGGAAGAATGAAGTCTCTTCTTCCTCCCTTGGTGGTGGTCCGGTGAGCTCCGATCAACCCTTTCGGCTATATCTCTCTCTTCGGAGAACTCAAATCTCTCCTCGGAGAGCCTAAATTTCTCTTCGGAGAGTCCCAAATTTTCTCTTCGGAGAGTCTCGATTCAGTAGGTTGCTCCGCCTCTCCTCGGTACGTTGCTCCTCCTCAATCGGCTAACTCCGCTTCGGCCGACCTCAGCCCCGGCCGCCCACAGCCCTCCCTTTCCGCAGTAGTGCCGCTGCCATCTCCCCTCCGGCGTGGCCCTTGCTCTGGATTGGGGTTGGTTCATCTCAATCGCAAAATCCTTTTTGATTCTCGCCATATCAAATCCGAATCTAATTTCGGTGCGCCGTATATATTTCAATCTCTTCAATTCTTGGGGGGCTTTGATAGATCCTTAAATGTAAGCTCGATTCTCTTTTCGATCTCATCCAAATCGATCGATTGAGCCTCAATTTCTGGCTTCCTCTCTCTCGTGGGCATCTTCGTGATTTGGAAGTCGTGGCTGAAGGTGGCGCCTGGGGCTGTCGCCGTCGTTCCGGATTCGTGGTGGTGGCGCCGATGGGTCTTCCTCGGTGCTCCGCAGGCTTGTCCAGACCCTCGCCCCCCCCCCCCCTTCGTTGACTTCCTTGCCGGCGTTGAACGTTGCCTCTCCGGCTTCTTCAACCGCTTCCCTTCTCCTGCTTCCTGTAGCCCTCGGGCTTGGGAGGCCCGGAGTTGGGCCCATCTGGTGTTCTTTGGGCCCAAGTTTATTCCTTGGGCCCAAAGCAGCCCTAAATTAAAAAAAAACTAAATTAAATTAAATTAAATAAATAAGGTTGTACATGTATTTACGTTATATATATATATATATATATATATAACTACCACGAATTAAATGGTTTCCCAAATTCAGCCTAATTAACCCAAGTTTCGTCCTCCTTGCGGTTGTGCTTTCATTTACTCGTGTGGTTTGGTGGCCGTCTGTTGGTCATGGTTAGTTTCGGTAGAGGAGCAGTTTTGCGGCCCTGGTTGATCGACGTGATCGTGTTGGTGGTGTTGTGGTCTCCGAAGATCCTTCATCCAGGTGGGGGGAACGTCGTGTGATCCACACTTCCCCAGGTGTCGCCTTTGCCTTAATTGGATTGCTGCTTCCCGTCTTTCCGGCGACGAGACATCGTGTCAGTAAGAGCTGTCCCATGCGCTTGCTATCCACTTCTCCGCAACGACTTCCGTTCTCTCGAGGATGTGTCCGTTGGTTTTGATTTGTCTTGGGTTTTTTTCCGGGTTTTCTTTGGGTGCTCTTTTATTGTATTTTATGTTTTATTTTCTATTTCATTGTTGTATGTTTAGACGGCTTGCCGTCTGCCGACTTTGTCGGCCTCTCGAGGTCCGGGCCTGTCCGGCCTCGAATTATTTCCTTATCAAAAAAAAAAAAAAAAAAAAAAAAAGAACATGCATTAAAAGTTAAAATTTGCAAAGTTACAGCCCATAAGGGTCTATCGGAATGCTTTATTTCATTCAAATCATCCGACTTCCCAGAAAAATTAGACATTCTTTTATGGTTTTTGCCGGTATCTTCTTAATCTTCCCGGCTTATTGAGAACAGCCTTGAGTTTTTGAGTTTCTCAAGGTATCTGATCTCGACATCAACATCAAATGCCTTCTTGAGAACTCGTCTGCTCTTGCGTGCTGAATCAGCTGGCTTTACTGGCCGACTCCTATTAGGTCCCTTCCCCACTGATGGATCCTTCTTCCCAAGACTGAATCCTCCACTAGAGAAATCCTTCCAAGGGATTCCTTGCAAGCCACCCCTTCTATCTGATTGTGGTGGGCGCCCATCATTTGACTCATCCCGTAAAGGGAAGTTTTAACTGAGTCAGATTCGCAAATGGCATTATTGACAGTCGTAGAAGTGAGTTCCATATGTTACGGTAATCTAATTTACCCATTTTCTTGTCTTTGCTATAAATTTATAATCAAAGTACAGACCCACGTGCTAGAACCAAAAGAATAAATTGATTGCATTCATACATAGTTTTAACTCCCTTGCGTTACTCGACTGAGTTCTCTGTATGTGTAATTGAACAAGCAGAAGTATAGATTTCTGATATGCAAATCTTTATCTGCTTCTGGAATCCCAAGAAACTGTCTTTCTTTTGACAAAAGAGAGTTGCACGATACCTTTCTGTCGGTTGCTATGTTAGCTCTCACAGATTTCTTGTGCACAACGAAACATTTTCTTTCGTTGACAACATCTCTAATAGCCTGCAAAATTAGAGGGGTTATTTTATCGAACACCTAGAAGACATGTATTTCCCCATCTCAATCTCAATTTCCAATCAACACAGATAGAAATTCAAACCAAAAATTAACCATAGAATTCTCAATTAGGATAAAAAGCATAAAAAATCCAACCATAACATCAAATGTCAGCACTCCATTTTGAGACTGAATTTATGAGAAAGCACAACAAACAGATCCACAAATGCTACTGTTTTTGCTGAGAAACAAAGAATCGACATATATGAAGAGATGTGGACAACAATGGTGGGATTAAAGATCACACAGAATTCATTGACATAAAGCACATCAAACAGATCCAGAATCAAGCACATCACACAGAATCAAGCACATCACATAGATCCAGAAGCAAAACAAATCGATCGAAAGAAAAGTGATAGGAATCAACAGGAGAGGGGAGTCCTAAAGTTATGGCATTCCTAATTTTGGGTAAGAAAGAGCAACGGGTGGAGGAGTAGCCAAAGGGACACTAGCAGATCAAACAGATCCAGAATCAAGCACATCACACAGAATCAAGCACGATACCTTTCTGTCGGGTGCTATGTTAGCTCTCACAAATTTCTGAAAAGTCTGCAGCAAACATCATAACTCAATTAGCAGTATAATGATAAGCAGAACGAAACTTTTTTTTAAAAAGTAGCAGATGAATGAAAAATCTACCTACATGAGAGTATTCAGTACATATTTACATGACCTTGAAGAAGCCCCTGTTAAACTAAAATCGAACGTTGTCGCAACCTATTTCACCAAATTATGAATTTTGATTACATAATTTCTAACAGGGTAACAGGAATATAAAAACAAGTGAAATCAATGCATTCATGCCTTGTTTGCCAAGCATGATACAAGCCTGTCAGCATCCTTGACAATATTATCCATAACACTTCCTTCAGGATCATTGGTTGGTTGAGCAAGGTCATGGCATACAACTTTCATCCCTTCCACTGACTATAATTAAATAACAAATAAGCAAAGAAATTAAAAGATCAGTCCTGCCAAAAGATCATGTTTCACACAATCCATTTTCAAGACGAAAGATTTATACCTGTTCAAGAGAGCCATAAGTTATAATATCCAATGCTTCATTCCAGTCCGTGGGTCCAGCAACACCAACAATAGGTCTTGGAAACATGTTCCTCTCCATATTAAGTGCAGGATGAGGATAACTTTCCCTACAGAAAACACAATGTTGGTACAAGAATATATGAGATGGTCCAACTCAACAAACAGGCTTCAAACTAAACATAGTGAGAAGATAGGACCCTAAGCTACCTAACAAATACAGGCCCAGGAAGAACTCTTGCAACTTCACCACTCTGTTCGGCTATTTCAGACCTATACGATAGATTAAAAAAATATCATGAGGAAACCCCAGGTAGAATACAAGTCATTTCAAAAATAATTAACAAAACAAATGATGTAAAGTAATACAAGATACAGGTATTAGACAATATGAAAAGGTTACCCTGCTTATAGCAATAGGGAAAATTATTTTTGAAATGGAAAAAAAAACACCCGCAAAGAGAATAATCTCTAATCCCATACCTCCCAATAGAAGATACAAACTTTCTAAAGCACTTCAACATTTATGCCTAATTAAAAACCATAGTTCACTACAAATGAACCCATAATGCACCTTATACATTCAAAGATAATCTCAGAGAGGACCAGAATAGTTGAGGTAGCGGTAAAAATCAAAATAGTGTAATATGCAGCATTATACCCATTATCCCGAATTGAACGTCTAATCAGGGCAGCTCTAGCATCACCAGGTCGACCTTCCCTCTTCTTGTCCATTTTGCGTGCCTATAACCAGGATTCATATGAGAATAAAGAAATGACACTACATAAAAAATAAAAGAAAAGAGTTAAAGACAGATAATGCATACCTTCATTTTGAATTTTTCATCAATCATACTTCTCTGTGCATCTGTTAGCTTCCCCAAGTGTCTCCAGATGTCATCACCTGAGCGTAAATAAGGTGAATCACAAGCTCAACCATCTTCAAAGCAGACAACCAGGATATATGACAGTGGGGATGATGGATAAAATAATTAGGGCTTCTTTGCATACCTAGGATCTTATAACCAGTAGCTAATGTATTAAGAGCAGCTTTTCTGATATCACCATCTCGTTCAGCTGTTAGGCTTGCAACAACTTGCAGATTCTTGAACTGTCCGCTAACCTGAGCACAATTATCCATTGCATAAGCAAAGATGGAAACTTATTAAGCATATAGATACAAACCAGAATCTTCAGCATCAAGACATTCAAAGCTGGTCTAATTGTGCGCTGACATCTACATATTCACTACATAAAGAGCAACCATAACAACAACCATGTGCAACATCAAGGAAGCAACCTGAATGACTTCCTTAAACATAGAAAAGAAACATGGAAAATCAGGAGATGGTACATAACAACAACCATAATAGCAAATGTCAGCAGTATCCAAAACAGCACATAAGATGGTACATAACAACAACCATAACTGTAGACAGCAACCATAACAACAATGCTTATTCAATAATACATGGAAAATAAGGAGATTGAAACAAATTTCTCAAAAAATATGAAAGCCTTTTGAGACTGAATTTCTCAAAAAAAAAAAATTGAAACAAACAACTACACTGAATTGCTCTGGAGGAATTTCTCAAATGAAGGCTGAGCAATATAATTGAAACACCTGGATTCCGAGGGGTCATAACTAGGGATTCAAGACTACCCAGGAGCGCTCCCCTCGCTCGCATTTTGCTAAATTCAACAAATTAAGTGATCATTCTCTTTGAGACCAAATATCAAACAGTTGGTGTGCAACTCCTATCTCAGATGCCTTCCACACACGACTCAGGTTCTTCAAATCGAAATCAATGTTGATTAACAATGCTCTTTTGAGATTCATCTCCAAAAAGAAAAAGAAAAAAAAGAACTTCGCTTTGCTTACTTGTGTTATGTGGGATCGACAAGATCATCTGCAAATTCATCTTCTAACTGGCCGGTCTTTGATCGTTTGATAGGATGATGAGTAAGGGATATGATAGAGAGTAACGACGGGATGATGAGTAAGGAAAGAAATGGACAAAGTATTGAAATTCCTTTAACAACGGCATCTGTGATCCCTCCATAGAATAGAACAAGTAGCTAAATATGCAAGCCCAAGCCCCACTCCCATATCCGGATATCCCCAAATCATAAGGGATTCATTCGACATATATCATCATCTATGTCTCAGTTCACATCCAATTTATGGCATGCACATAATTTATTAAAGAATGCATCAGCAATATCCATTCTAATTCCTCAAACTTAATGGAGCCAAATCACTTGCATCGCAGATCAAATCAAATCGAAGCATAAACAACATCACAAAAACGATAAGGAGCAATTTCAAATTCACTTGAACTCCACCATCGTCGTTGCAAAGAACCATAACGGGACCCAAATTAGACCTTTCGATGGCCACCTGGACCGGGAGGCTGAAGCCCTTGCGAGGGACGCTGGGAATCGGCTCCACGGCGGAGCATCGGAGCCGTCCTCAAAGGACAAGCGCCTTTCTCTATCTCCGCTGCCGTTGGTGTTTTCTTCTGGTGGGGGAGGCGACGAAATCGATAGAGAGGAAGTGAGATGAAAGAGAAGGGGAGAAGGAAGACACCTGCGTCCGGAGGTGGTCGGAGAGCTTATGGCGGCGGCGGTCGAAGAGCTTGGTCGGACGGAAGCGCCAGCGCCAGCGCCACCTCCTTCTCTCTCATTCCAGCGTCAGCTTCCTCGATCTCTCTCTCACTCCTCATCATCCTCAGTTCGTCGATTTCAATGGGGTAGATTGATTGAAGATGAATTTTGTAGGGTTAGATTGATTGAAGATGAGTTTTGTAGAATTAGGGATTTGAAGGAAGGAGAAAGATGTCAGCAGTGTTTAGTTCCGTTAGAAAGGTTTGGACAATTTTGCAAAATTTTCAAATATATGGATACTCCTCTAATTTAGACAATTTTTATGGATATTTCACAAACTGTCCCTATTAATAATGAATCAGATATTTAGATAGATTATTTAATATAAAAAGATAAAATTTATAACTAATTAAGATATATGTTGAATATTTATACAAATATATTTAATTTCATCTAAAAATGATAAATTTTCTAACTAATTATATTGGTTCATCAATTGATGTAGTCCAAAAATATAATACAACTTTAATCCAGTATTATGTCAATTATCTATCCAATATTTGATCAATTATTCTACATTCTAGATGAAATTGAATATAATATTTGGTCAAATATTTTGTGACATAATAAACTAATCTATCGACAATTATGAAATCTGCTACTATGGCTCGATCGGCAAAGAGCAATGAAGGAATTTCGAGAGTGATATATAGGTCAATTATGGTATATAACATTTGATTTTAAAGTATAATCTCTACAAACATAATGAAACATTTTTCGGTTGCCAATTAAAATTTTATTAAAATTTCACGGTGCGATTCATATAGTTACGACTATACGAATTTATATATTGCATCGTTAGTGAATCCAAATCTATCTAATATATAAAATACTAAAACAAAGGCCTAAAACTTATCTTTTTATATCTCACATCTAAGAAATAATCTTTCCAATATGATAACTTAAAATTTTATAATTTTATCTACATCTTAATTTGAAAAAGGTTAGAGTAATTTATCTTAAATTAAGTTAAGAAATTATTTCTCTTTTTATTTTCCGAAGCTCGGAATTTCTTTGATGAATATTGGATAGATCAATGGAGTATTAAATTTCACGTAAACCGATCATTAAAAAAAATTATACGGTCTCACTCGTTATGATTTTTTTTTTTTGGTTTAGCGATGAATCACATTAATGGTAGAATTTCTTATTTTTATAATTTGAATGTGATAGGGACAAAACACCTTTTTAAAGATGAGGATTATGTTAACTAAATGATAGGTTTTATAGTTTTATAGCCCCTTAATATATTGATCTAAAAAGATAAGTTTTTAGCTAACTATATTTATTTATTAATTGATGTGGCCCAGAAATATAATACCGCTTTAATCCAGAAAATGCCACGCATGCAGAAATAATCCCGCTTTAATCCAGAAAATTTCGTTGCCGCGAGGTCGCTCCAGCGGCCTCTGTTTTAGTATTTTACTAGTATATGTTACCCGCCCGTTGTGCGGTTTTTTTATAATTATATTATGTATTTTTTATATTAAGTTTTTTTTATTAAAGTTTGAAGGTTAAAATAGATAAGTTATAATTAATGACGCAAAAAGATAACACCATATGATAAGTTTTCTACCTAATTTTTTTAATATATAAAAAGTGGGACCATTTTTTTTATTAGATATATAAATCAATTAAAAATAAGTATATGGTGATGTTAATTAAAATTAAATTAAATTTTTTATATAAATTTATCAATTTTTATATATTAATTAATAATGTTATATGCTAAAAGATTTGATATAAATCATTTAGGTAAATATTAATCAGGATATGACTATATTTTAATAAATAAAAAATTAAATTGTTTAATTGTAATTATCAATTAAGGTGGACACATAAGATGATAGGTGGTTAAAAGAAAATAATTAATTGACGTGGCTTAAATTTATTGGATACTCATTAATTAACGTGTCAACAAGCCCGGGTCAGATTGCACAAAAACCCGCCACATAGGATTTTCACGTCTCTATTTTAGTATTATACTTGTTTTTGTTACTCGCGCCGTTGCTCATTTTGTTAATATATTATATTTAACTATATTAAAAATATTTTTTGTTAATTTTATATGAAGATTAAAATAGTTTATTTGAGATGCACATAGGATGACACGTAGCTAAAATATATAAGGTCATTGTCTAACATGGGTTAAATACTTAAATGTATAGATTCTATTTTATTATATTTTTAATTTATTTTTAATAAATAATAAGTATAACATTATTAAAAATGTTACAAAACATTAGTAATATGTTGCGTACATTGTTTTTATACATTGTCTGTTGAATAATAAACATAAAATAGTTTAGAAAGATTATATTTTGGACATAGGGAATTGAAGTTCATTTATTTTGGATATAGCATTATAGATCGAATGATTTGAAGTACAGAAGATTTTATTATACTGTATTAGATTTTTAAGTTTTAAGATTTTGCAGGGAATTCGTTATATTCGATTTCATTTATTTTGGATATAGGGATATTTCATTTATTTTGGATATAATTTTAGTGCTTTTCGATGATATATTTATAAGGTTTTTTAATTTATCAAAATTTGTTAGATTTATACTCCGTATTAGATTAGATGACCAAATTTTGGATATAGAATAAGTACAGTGGTGCTAAATTTTTTATATTGGACATATTATTAATTGATAAAAAAAATATCATTTTAATTGATATACTACCTGTCCATTGTGCGATTTCTTAATAAATAAAATGATGTTTAATTTATATTTTTCTTTCTGAAATTTGAAGGTTATAATAGATAAATTGATTCCTTTTGTTCATAAATATAAATTTCGATATATTATAGGCCGGATTATATATACTGTATGCATATCAAACTTACATACGCTGTAATAAGCCAAATATAGATCGTGTCTATATGTATGTGTGCAATTAATATTGATACCCAATCGCATGTTGGTTGTATTGTTAGGAATAATAATGGTCTAGTTCTTCGGATTCATAAATGTAACGTTAGGATGAGTTCGTTCATTCTAGCAGAAGCTTTTGCTGTTTATACAGGTATAAGACTGGCAGTGGAGATGGGGATTCGTAGAGTAATAGTTGAAAGTGATTGTGCAATCATCGTCAATGCCATTAATCAAGTTAACAATATACTATGGGAGGTCGCTCAAATAATCCAAGAGATTCATGCGTTAAGCAAAGATTTTGAAAACGTCACAATTCAGCACTGCTATAGAGAGGCAAATGGTGCAGCTGATTTTCTTGCTAAATCTCAGTTGATTTGTACTTTTATCTTGAGTTCCAGTTGTTGTGAGTTCCAGAACATCATCTTGCAAGATGATCATGGATGTTATTAGTGCATCCAATTTATTGTCTACTGTAAAAAATAAAATAAAATAAAATAACTAAGTTTAAATTAATTATATCTTGTAAAATAAAAACTTTAAACAAGTATCTATTATATCTTCATCCCTTGTATATTGTTTACTTTCTTCCTTTATATCAATGTTAGATAACTTCAATCTCCATCTTAAACACCTATAAATAAGAGGTTGTATATAAATTATAATAAATGTCACATATTTATTGCTTGGAATATTCAAATGTTGTGAAAGATTAAATTAAATGATTGACATATAGAATCTTCTTAATCGATTATATATAAAACAAATAAAAAAGATTTGTTTTTAATAAATTAGCAAGCAATAGAATATTAGAAATTACTTTAAAATATGTTATAGCTAATTTTGGGTATATGACTGAATGTAGTTGAGTAGTTTCAAAAATTATCATTAAGAATCATTAAGACTTATCTAAAAAGTAATAAATTACTCTTTCAATTCCTTGTACGCGAAATCGCACAGCCTCTGCTTTAGTATTTTATGCATATTATCTATAATAGATTCCTTTTGTCTAATATATATTAAACAACTTATTACCAAAAGGGGTACTCCAACAAATTGACCAAATCCATAAAGACTTCTTTTGGATTAAACTTAGAACTGAGCGATATAGTCCTCTAATTAGCTGGGAAAAAATATGTACTCCGAAAAGCCAAGGTGGTTGTAACGGCCCGGTATTATGATTCCCGAGTTACGTTTCGAGGGATAAAACCCCTCATTGGGATCTTGCTCTCCGAGTACAGGTTGAAGGTTTGAAACCAAAGATTTGTAGTTTAAAGTGTGATTTCGCACCCAAATCCGGAAGGTCCGTTGGAGACCCCGGGGTAAACCCCTGTACCTGTCATAAGTCTACAACGCGGGAAATCATTTATCATGCAAAGGGCATAAGTTCTGAAAGTGATACAACAAGTGCCACGGCAGAACCGGGTCAAAACAGAGTATAATTAGGGAGAACTCCCAAAAGCGTGAATCTGGTGAAGTCAGGTTTCAACCACTCACTCTCCGCCATATGAATAGACCCCGTCATAACAGCACAAAATCAAGCAGTGTCGGGTACCTGAAACTATACCACCAAGTCAGGCCAAGAGTCCGCCCGCGGGTCCTCTGACCGCGCTGAGGACATATAATACGCCTATACCTAGAATAAAGATGCCTTCATGCAGTACTGGAATATTAACCACACTATCATGTTCCTAACTCATATGTGCGGAATATTAAGTAAGGCCTTAACAAAGAATACCAAGTGGTATATCCCTCTTCTACCACCACCCCCCTTCTAGGTAGGGTGGAGACTGGCCAGTTCGATGCTATAATCATATCAATTCTCATCATCATATCATATATCGTCATCATATCATATCTCATCATCATATCATATCTCATGCCCATCTCGTATCTCGTGAGATATATAAATGACTCGAGGAGGACAACACCCGATGAAGTTGGGCTGCCCTATGACCCTAGCAAGGACTCTAGGATTCACAGATAATAGCTATTCTGTATTCAAACGCATACAGAATAAGAATGTTCATTCGTAAGTGCAATTCCTAAGCATGATACTACATAGCATGCTCTTATGTATATGCAACACCTACATACTATATGACACATCAGGCAGGAGGTACTGGTTACTGAGTAAGCCCTGGAGGTACTTACCTGGCTGGCAGATCGGCAACAAAAGAATCCAGCACACAGCAGTCACAATCACATAGTATCACCTAGTACATGATTGAATATACATAAGTCTACATCCAACTGTTAAGCACTCAAGCTCACCTCAATCAATATAACAAGTAACACATTATGGAAGTCATTTCATCGCATCATCCGCTCCACAAGACCACATCGTTTTCCATAAATCATTCAACCAATTCCGCATTTTCATATACATCATTTCCACATATACCTCAATGGTTAATCAAAATCATAAGACATAATTTGAGTGATATAAAACCCTACTACCTCGTCATAATTATCCAACATTTAATCTCTTAGAATAATTCACCACAAGTCATGCTATTAGTCACACATATAATACCGTTAGTCAAACGATCATATATATCATCACGCTAGTTAGTCATCGAACAAGTATAATTCCCAAGTTAGCTTCAAAACCATTTCAAATCCCAGTTAAATAGTTAAGTATTCCGACCATTGAAAATACTCGCCAAATTCTCTTTTAAATTTATTTATTAGATTACTTTTCAACCTTGAAATTCTTTTTCAAATTACTTTTAAAATCTATAAGTTCAAATGATATATTTTAACCCCCGATAATATTATATTTTATTTTAAATACCATTAATTATTTAAATAAGTAAACGGTTAAATCCGAACCGAATCAACCCCATTTAAACCCAACCGAACCGAACCAAACCGAACCGAACCAGACCCAATTAATTAATCCCAACCGGTAACAAATAACATAAATATAAGCTAGCAGGGCCCACGGGCTTCTTCTTCTTCCGAATTCAAGAGGAGAGTCCCGCGCCATGGCCTTTGTTGTTGCAGGAGGATGGTCAAGTATGAAATAAATATAAAATCAAGTTCAGACTGACTTCCCTGTCTCAGCAAATAAATACAAGACTTCCTCCCGTTGTAGTAAGAGAATAGTCAGGATCGAATCCACGAGGAAGCACGTCAGCAGTTCTCAGGTAGCTGTAAATTCTCACAGACAGAGCAGCAGAAAAGACAGAAACACAGAAACAACGAAAGGAACAGAAATAAAAGCAGAAGCAAAGAACAAAGCAAAACAGAAAAGACAAAGCAAAGCAGAAACTAAAAGCAAAGCAAAGGGCTCGTCGATCTCGACAAACAGCTACTCGAGATCGACCACAGCAGTCGACAACAGAAAATCGGAAATCACAGCAGACAGGCAAACCCGGCAAGGGCAACTCGATCTCGACCAAGTCAACTCGAGATCGACAAGGGCAAGTCAAGACAGAAACTTCAGAAATCGACAACGGAACAGAACTCAACTCGACCTAGACGAAGCGTACTCGAGATCGAGTACAACCAACTCGAGATCGACAAGATCTCCTCTGTATCGACAAGAATTGACAGAAAATATAAATTGCAAATTCGAAACTAAAACTCAGATTTTTGACAGAAATAAATCAATATAATAAAAGACTTCCAAGACTAGGGTTTCGACACCACAACGATAACCATGCAAAGTAACACACAAAGGCATAAAAGATCATGCTTTCCATCAAATAACTTTCGTCATTAACAAATAGGCATATAGAGGCTTTCGCATAAACCCTAACTGTTAGTAACCCTTTTTCACATAATTAATCCAAGTTGTATTAAGATCACTTTCGCTTCAATAACACAAACAAGGATCACCTTCAACTCTCGCAAAAGAATCATGCTCATAGGGATAGAAGATGAATTGCACAAAAAGATCTGACCTTTATCGCATCGCCTCACATGGCCACCGTCGGGCTCACCCCAGCCCCAGAAGTGGGTGGACTACTCACGCCTCATTGCAATAACAGACATTGATTGATGAAAAAAACTAAATTGCATTAAAACTAAATTCAAAAGCCTTTTACAATCCTGGCAATCAACTTTCGCAGAAAGCCAAAACCCTAAAAACCATAGAACTCCTAAACTTCTCTGCGGAACTAACTAATTGTCTCTGAAACTGCATTGGAATGAATGAAAAAACCAGCCCCTAGGGCTTTATTTATAGCCTTCTAGTCCTTGCTAGTCAAGGATAGAATCTTCTATCTTTATCTAAAATTATATCTAAAATGCTAAAAGATAAATAAAATGCTTAATGGAAATAAATCAACTAAGGAAAAGATAAATCTAACTAAGGTAAGTCTTCATGTCTTGATAGATTCCCTTCCATGGATAGAATTGATCAACTTTGGATAGATCTCTCGGCCAAATCAACTTCCTTCACGCCCAAGCAACTCCAATTCGACTAGGACTGATCAACTCGACGCGTTTCTGGAACTTGAGCTACTCGACCTCGACAAGGACTCGTCGACCTCGAGTAGGGTTGATCGTCGACTGGACTTCCTGGCTAGCTCTGCTCGATGTGGCTCAGATCTGGGTCCTGGTGCTCGTCGACCTCGAGTAGCCCTAGTCGACCTCGAGTAGGCTTGATCCGTCGACTAGGTCTTCTCGGGTTGGTGTGCTCGACAAGCTCAGATTTGGACCCAGGCGCTCGTCGATCTCGACCAAGGTTTGTCGAGATCGAGTAGAGTGGGGGACGTCTGGTCGAGCAGGCTTCTCCTCGGCATGGACTCGGACTGGCGCTGTGGTGGCTTGTCGATCTCGACAAGGGTTCGTCGAGATCGAGTAGGGTGTGCTCGGCTTCTCATCCTCGGCTTCTCGGTCAGCTTCTCTCCTCGTCGACTCCGGGTGTGGTGTCTGGGCTTCGTCGATCTCGACTAGGGCTTGTCGAGATCGAGTTGGGTCCGGAGCCGGGTTGGTCTGGCTTTCTCGATCAGGCACTGTCGACCAAGGTTGCTCGGACATGCTTGTCTAGGTCGAGTAAGGTCTACTCGAGATCGAGTAACCTTGACTCTCAGATTGATTCGACTGGTTCCACTGCTTCCTTGACTTTGGACTTCTGTAGCCGTTTTTCGAGCTTTTCTGACCTTCTGTAGAATTGCTGTAAAATGCCTCGATTTCTGCGAATTAAACAGAAACTGGTGTAGATTCCATAATTTGGCAAATAAACATAAACTACATAGGTTCTGTACTATCTTAGCCCAAATGAATGCAAATGTATGCAGAAATCGATATAAAAGTTACTATAAAACGTGGCAGATTCAGCTCACAACAGCCTTGCTCCCGTTCCCGCCGGCAAGGATCGACGCCGGCAGCCTCCCGCCTGATCGTCTGCTCCTGCGCTCGTTCACATCTGATCATCCGCGCCGGCGCTCGCCCAGCCCCGCCTCTACTCGTTGCTGCTTGCCCTCACGCCCGCTGCTCTGCCTCGCGATCTCTCGGCCTCGCCTCGCTCACCGCCAGTCGAGCTCACCGGAGCTCTCGTCGGGGCTCACGAGCCCAACTGACTCCCCACACCCAGTTCACACATTCTCACACTCGCCCACAGCCCGACCCCAATTAGAAATCGATTAGAAACAGAGGAAGGAAAAGGTGGAACTCACCGAGGAAGTTCGCGACTTTGGAGCTCTCGATCGGAGGTCCGAGCATCGTCGGAGGCTATCGATGGTTCGTCGGACCTGCATCGGACACGGATGAGCGCGATGGTAGGGCTCGAGAGGGGTTTGGATCGGAAACGAAGGAGAATGGCTTACCGAAATGTTGGTTCACGATCAAACGGACGGGGGATCTTCGGAGGCTCGTCGATGACATTGGGAGGCTCCTGGGCGGCTCCGGTGTGGCGTTGGACGTCGATGAAGGTGCGGGATAGTGCTGCTGCTGCTGCGGTCTCAAAGAGGAAGGTCGAAGAAAGTTGGGCGGTGCTTCGAAGGTGCAGCGACGGTGGAGTTGTGAGATGGTGATGGAGATGATGAGAAAAGGAGACGGTGATGGTAAATGGCGATGATGATGAATACAGATTGAGAGGGACGAATGATGGCGATTCAAATAGAAGGGGAGGGATGGGTTTACAGAGGCCACAGGGGTAGGGGTGTAGTAGGGCTAGGCGGGAGGGTGGTTGGGAATGTGAAAGGATGTGACGGGGAAGTGACAAGGATTAATTACGGGCATCAGTCAAATTTAAATACCCGGAATAAAATTGGAATACATGAAATCCGAATCCCAAAATTAGTTTCCGAAAGTTAGTTTCTCCGACTCTCGTCTTCTCGATCAATTAGAATTTTAAAAATCGACAAGGATATCGCTATCTGATAATTATTTTGAATTTTCGAGGTAAAAGGACGGAAATCGTTCGTCAAATTTTATATTACAGTCGGAATCCACTAAACAAGCTTTTAATTCGATTTAAATTCATTTTTAATTTCTTTTTTTTTTCGAAAAAATAGGATTTGAAAATTCGAGCCTTTACAGTGGTGTGGGTATAACACTGGCAGAACAAAGAAACATAAACCTCCAACATAAGCTTCTCTGGAAACTCAACACGGAACAAGATAATATATGGGTAAAGATTGTAAAGGAAAAATACGACTTAACAAGCAACAATATGGAATTAAACATTCATAATACTTCTTGGCAATTTGGCAGAATGATCCAATTAAGTACCCAATTCAAAAGAGGGCTACTTTGGATTATTGGAAATGGAAAAAAAAATCAACATTTGGGATGATAACTGGATTGAGAACACAACCCTAAAACCTTTTCAAAGCACACGTGACACATGCATGAAGGTGGCAAACTTAATTTTACCCACAAATACATGGAATGAACCGCTTCTTACTCAAATATTCCCTATGCATATAACCAACCAAATCCTAGCCATTGATATTCCGGATTGGGAGGTCGAGGATAAACTAATTTGGAAATATAACAAGAATGGTAGCTTTAAATCGAACACACTGCAATCCCCATCTTCAACCTCTACGAACACAAACAACAACTATGAATGGGTCTGGAAACTAGGAACCCCTCCCAAAAATCGTAATTTCATCTGGAAAATAATGGTGGATGCCCTGCCCACTAAGACTAGGTTAAATAGATACTTCAATCGGGTCCCTGCATAGTGTTGTTTGTGCAACCATGATAATGAGGACTCTCTACACCTCTTTCAAAATTGCAAGGTTACGAAAACAATCATACACACCTATGAGATTAGGATGGGTAAGACCCTTATTGGCTTAAGGAGATCAGATCCAATTACTCTAGATGTCAAAGAGCTAAAGAAAAACAATTGCAATTTCAACGATTTATGTTTCTTATGGCAAAACATTTGGGAGACCAGGAATAGCATCATTTTCAGGAACCGTAGTACAAATGACATAAGCAATATTATCCATCAGATAGTCCAACAAACTATCGACAATATTAGGAACTGGAGGGATGAGGAAGCAATAACAACTACAGATAAGGTTAAAAGACAAGGAAAAAACATAAAATGGAAAAGACCGCCAAAGAATGTATACAAAATCAATGTAGATGGATCAGTTAATAAAAAGGGAGAATGTAAAGTAGGAGGCATAGTTAGGGATTGGAATGGAAAAGTAATTGAGATTTTCAACCAACAGGTACCTAAGGGATCATTACTCTTAACTGAATCCCTGGCTTTTTGTTTGGGATTAGAATTAGCCCAGAGTAGAGGATGGACGCAAGTGATAATTGAAGGTGACAGTCTTATGGTGGCCAATGCAGTCAACAATCAAGATAATACTCCATGGGAAATCATCAGAATTGTTGAGAAGATTGGAAGATTACGAGCATCTTTTACATCCACAACATTCAGCCATTGCTTTAGAGAGGCAAATTCAGCAGCTGACTTTATTGCTAGATGTGATCCGACATGTAACTTCCCTTTGAATAGGGAACTATCTACCATCATTCGAAAGGATGATCAAGGATGATCCTTCTGCTGAAGGACTTCCTTTCTTTTGCCTACTGTACAAAAAAAAAAAAAAAACTTTTCATTTAGAACGACTACTCATTTTAATCTTATTTTAACTCCTATTTGTCATATTCAAAAATAATACAATTACATACCGTTTGCATCTGCACTTCAAAATTCCACAGGAAAATATTAAGTATTCGATAGGAAAATATTAATTACATAACTCTTTTACATGTTTTCCAATAGTATATAAAGATTCAGAGGCGGATCTACGGAGGGGGCTTGAGGTGGCTGAAGCCCCCCCCCCCCCCCTATCCTGAAGAAGAGGGTAGGTATATTTTTAATCTGTTAGTTTAGTAATATATATAAATGAAGTAGAATAGAATCAGAAAGATATAATAGCTCAATGGTAAGGGCACGGGTATTACTCACTCACGTGTACCGTCATCCCAGGTTCGAATCCCCTTTCTCACTCCTTTTCCCCTGTATCCTTTTTTTTTCTTTTTTTTTTGTATACATCAAAACCCCCCTTTTTTTTGACGTAACACAGAGAGCAAACGGCCAAACCCCACTTCCATACTCACGGCCATAGCGAAGGTGAAGCCCCGAGCAGCCGAGCCGAACAGGCTGCTGGCGCCGCTGCAAGCTCCTCCTCCTCCGGCCGACCCTGGTACCGGCGGCGCACCACCGCGACCTACTGTCTGCGAAGGCTTCTACAGGCGACGCAGCACTCCCGCTTCCTGCATCGATCTAGACTTCAAGGTTTTCTTCCTCTTCCTTTGAATTTGATTATTGTTAAGTTCAATTGATTGATTGGTAATTAATTTAGATTACAATTTGTGGATTTGAGAATCAATTTGGGAAATTTCGATTAGGGTTTATGATTGGTGAGAAATAGGTTTGTTAGTTTTCTTCATCTTCCTTTGAATTTGATTGTTTTTAAGTTAAATTGATTGATTGAGAATCAATTTAGATTATAATTTGCGGATTTGAGAATAAATTTTGAGGAATTTCGATTAGGGTTTATGAGTTGTGAGAAATTGGGTTGTTAGTTTTCTTCATTTGAATTTGATTGTTTTTAACTTTAGTTGATGTTTTTAACTTTAGTTTTTTTTTTAATTAGGCAAAAAGGAGGCGGAAACTACCTAAGGTAGAGATCCACCCCAATCATCCTTCCGGATGATGTTACAAAATTCCCTATTGAAAGGGACTTTAGAAACAGTACAAATGTCTGTAGACTTAGCTATAAAATCTGCAACTATATTTGCTTCACGAAAACAATGTCTAAATTCGATGGACTCAAATTCCGTCTTCATTTGACAGATAGCTTCCACTTGTCTTAGGATCTCCCATCTTGATTTAGAGATATCGTTAATACTTCTAACAACCTCTAGACAATCTCCTTCAATTATAACTCACCTTAAGCCCTTTGAAAGAGTTAACTTGACACCTGCGCAGAAAGCAGCAGCTTCCGTCTGAATGGCTGAACCGCTATTAACCTGCTGTTGAAAAATATCCATGACACTACCTGTACTATCCCTAAGAATCCCCCCCACCTGACAGGCGCCAGTGGGTTTGGTTGAGCCATCTACATTGATTTTGTAGGTGGCCCTAGGCGGTTTCTTCCAACCAGTTTTTCTCGTACGTCTATTCAGATTAGTAGTTTTTTCCAATTCTTGTTGTGTGGCCAAATGCCATTCTCTTATCTGAGTTAATGACTTAGCAGCTATATGTGAGGGGGAATCAGGGTCTTTATTGTTAAAAATTACATTATTCCTAGTTTCCCAAACATTTTGCCAAATTTGGCAGAGGTGCTCGAGATTGTGCTTATTTGGTTTTGATAAAATGAATTCTTGAATAGTCATTTGATACCTGCCAGGTGCCCCTAAGGTCTTGCCTGTTAACTGTTCGTGGTTGGCTATGACTCTTTTAGTAAAAAGGCAGTGCAGAAAGAGGTGGTTGTCGTCTTCAATGTTGCCATTACAGAGGATACATTCTGCTGAAACTCTGATGAAGTAACGGTTTAGTCTTTCCTTTGTTGCAATAGCATCCTGTGTAATCTTCCAGACTAAATTCTTCACCCTTGGAGAGAGGTTTAACTTCCAAATCCACTCATTACCCATAGGGGTTTGGTTATGGTTAGAATGCAGGTTCTTGCAAGAGTTTGTGGTAAAGCTCCCATTAGAACTAAACTTCCAGACTAATTCGTCCCAGGGCTTCCAGCAGGGTATATTGATTTCAACGATTTGTCTCACAACAGTCTCGGGGAAAAGGGTTCTAAGTTTCTGAATATCCCATTGATTATCATGGTTTATCAGTCGGTTGACTCGGAGGCTTGGGTCGTGGTGAGCTTGAAAAGCCTCCAGACTCACATTCGGAATCCAGGAGTCCTTCCACACATTGATAGACTCTCCATTGCCAATGATCCAATGTAAACCATTTTTAAATGTTGCTCTGAGTTGTAACAGACGACTAAACTGCCAAGACGGATGCATTGGGTTTACCTCAAAAAGGTTGTCATTCTGCAAATATTTTTCCTTAATAACTTTTACCCAAATGTTATCATGGCAATTGAGAAGTTTCCAAAGAAGCTTCATCTGAAGACTGGAATTGATGTCTTCTGCTAGCCGAATGCCCAAACCACCTTGATCCTTCGGTTGACAAATTTTTTCCCAGCTTATGAGGGGGTTGTATCGTTCAGATTCTAGTTTGTTCCAAAAGAAATTTTTATTAATTTTGTCTATTTGCTGAAGAACCCCTTTTGGAAGAAGGAAGTTCTGCATGAGGTAATTAGTTTTAGAACAAAGATTTGCCTGAATAAGTGTAATTCGGCCCGCTTGAGATAAGGAAGAGGATTTCCATTTAGAGAGTTGTTTTTTAAGACTTTGGATAGCCTCTTCAAACATGCAATTTTTAACTCTCCCTCTCAGCAGGGGTATACCAAGATATTTTTCTAAATTTCTGGCAATAGGAATATTCATTTCATGCGCCAAAGAGTTTGCTAAAGCTGAGCTCACATTCTTAGAGACTTGGAGGGAGCTTTTATTGTAGTTGATCGTAAGACCAGAAAGGTTAGAAAAATTATTTAGCATATTCCTAATGGTATGAATACTTTTGTGAGTTGCTGGGGCAAAAATGATAGTGTCGTCTGCAAAGGTTAGAAAGGGGATAGGTGTTCCATTCCTTGTAAGTTTTATGCCAACCAGACCGTCCTCAAGTGAAGCTTCAGATTGCAGTTCCCTAGCTAAATTTTCCATGACTAAGATAAAGATGTAAGGGGATAGGGGGTCGCCCTGGCGAATTCCTCTTTGAGGTTTGAATTGGTCCCCTGGTCGATTATTAACTAGCACAGAGAAGGTTGTGGAGGTCATACAATTCATAACCCATCCTATCCATCTGTTATCAAAGCCAAATTTGACAAGAGTAGCCTTGATGTAGTCCCATTTTATTTTATCATACGCTTTCTCCATATCAAGTTTTAAAGCCATCAATCCTTTATTACCCTTTTTCTTGTGAAACGTGTGGAAAATTTCATGAGCTATAAGAGTATTGTCTTGGATTGAGCGTCCTTCTACAAAGGCTCCTTGGAAAGGATTAATGAGCTTTGAGAGAATTGGCTTGAGTCTGTTGGCAATTAGTTTAGTGATGACTTTGTAAATTGTATTGCAGAGGCTAATGGGTCTGAAATGATTTATTGTCGTAGGATTCTCAATTTTGGGGATTAAGGCTATAAAAGTTTGGTTAATTTCAGAAAGTAAGACTCCCGAATGAAAAAAGGCTTTAACAGCTCTAGAAAGAGATTGTCCCACTAAATGCCAATATTTGACGTAGAATTCAGGAGGATAACCATCAGGACCTGGAGTTTTATCCTCCGTCATGCTACTAACTGTGGCTTTAATTTCACTGATTGAGGGAGGCCTAAGAAGGTTGTTGTTGTCTTCTGTTGTAACTTGTGGTGAGATAAATTTGAGAAGATCATGAGTGACATTCATGGAGGCAGGGTTGTTGAATCTCTCTTTCAATTCATTAGTAATGTGGGTAGAGATTTCTTGGTCATCAGTGATAGTGTGACCAGTTTTGGAAACAAAGGAGGTGGTATGGTTTCTGAATTTTTTAATCTTGACAAACGTTTGATGGTATTTCGTATTTCTATCGGCTAAGAGTAAGTGTTTAGTTTTTGCTTTTTGCTTTCAAAATCTATAGTTGTAGTCAAGGAGAGCCCAGCGTTTCTTTTCAAGTCTGGCCAGCTTGTTATTGTCAAATTTTGAAAGTAATCCCCATGGAAGTTTAGATTGAAGATCTTGAATTCTACTATTAACCTCAGTGAGTTGTTTGAGAATGTTATTATGATTAGTTTTACACCAAATTTTGGTGTTTTTCTTTAGTAATTTCTGTTTCTGAGTTAACTTGTAAGCAAAAGAGCCTTCCAATTTGTTTTCCCATACTTGTTTAACGAGCTTTTCATAGTTAGGATTAGTAGTCCAGGCCATCTCAAATCGGAAGGGAGTACCTTTGGGCAGCTCTTTACTTCCAATTTGAAGGGTGATTGGACAGTGATCCGAGGATGAGAAAGAATGGTGTTGAACATTGAGGTTAGTGAATCTAGAGATAATGTCTTGGTGAGCTAAAGCCCTATCAAGACGTTCGTAGGTGTTATTGGTAGGATCATTACTTTTTCTCCAGGTGAAAGAAGAGCCAACATAGGGGATAGTATGCATGTTTAGCTCTTCTTTCACTTTTTTTAGTCTTCTAAATCTTGCAAGAGTTGGGGCATTACCCCCCATTTTTTCAGAATCATCTTCAATGTCATTTAAGTCGCCCAAGATTAGGACTGGCAAGGCTTGTGAATTGATGATCAAGAAAATATCATTCCAGAATTTGGTCTTCTCTTTCTCTATTGAAGGTGCATAGACAAAAAGGATGGCCATATTGAAGTTATCAACTGTAACTTTGAGAAGACAGAATCTACTACCTTGACTTAAGACAGTGGTGTTGGTTAGCAAAGAATTGTTCTTCATTAGAATCCAAATGCCCCCTTTAGCACCTGTTGAACTTATGAAAATAATTTTTTGGAATCCAGCAGCTTGAATGTGATTGTCTAAAGGAGGTTCAGTAGCTTTGGTTTCTGCCAGAGCAAAAATATCAAGTTTGTGGGTGGTTCTGATATGGTTAATCTCTTGCCAGAGAAGGGGCCGCTTAGAGCCCCTAACATTCCAGTATCCTATTCTTATCATAAGTTGATAGAGAAGTCATGCTACATGACTGAGAGCCATAACTGTTGGTATTACATCTGTTATGAGTGTTATTAGCTATGTTGTTCATAGGATAACCCATGGTTTGAGATTGGGTATGTGAATTAAAATGATTCAAAAAGGTAGGGCAATTATCACAGAATCTGTTGAAGTAAATGAAAGAGTAATCATCATTACCTTTGTTTTCCCTTCTCAGCGAGAGCCAATTGTAGTAGTTGTATGCATGTTGTTGTGAAATCTGGTGGCTGCAGCCTATCTGTCTACTTGTGGTTCTGCATTTTATTGTTGTAGAAAAAGTTTTGTTGACATGGTTGTTCAGAATGTTGTTTGTGAAAGGTTTGTGGTTGCATCCCTCCACACCAATTTTACTCAGAAAATCGATGGAGGATAGCAAAGTTTTGTTAATCAGGCGAAAAGGAGACATACCTTGAATGTTGGCTTTCTTTATGGACAGAACATAAGTTTGCAACTGATTAAAGTAGCAGGTCATGGTTAGCCGATGCATATGGTTAATGGTACTTTCAGTTGAAGCAGTCTTTACAGCCTGGAGACATAGAAGATAGCAACAGATCCAAGAATACCAATTACGGTGATAACATATGATAGCATAAAGGGAAGCAATCCGATTTATAATATTTCCGTCAATAAAGATGTGGTACCCAACTGTAATTTGAAAATTGGGGTACCAACTAAAGGAGTTACAATAACTAGTGGCAAAATGAAAAGCATAGTTAAACCAGTTACTAGTGGAGATGTTCCTAGGACAGACAGATGGGGAATAAGAGGTGTTAAAACACTTATCATTATTTAGGAGAAGCTGCCCTATTACACGAGCGGCAGCCAGGCCCTGCGTCCGGGTGTTCTGCATCATCAGTTCTTCTTCTTTTTCGGCTTCTTGTTGGCCGGAGATGAGGCTTCATCCTGATCTTCTTCTTCTTTGCGCTTGCTCTGCTCCATGGAGTTGATCATGTCCACTTCTTCTGGCGATTTGATAACTATACCTCCCATTCTTCTGACCACAGAGTTGTCCGATCTAAGGGATAGGTGAGAGCCAGCCGATTCCACACCAATATCTACCATCTTACCTTTGGCCTGAGCTTTCAGAAAAGCTTCGTAATCAGCTTCAATAAGGTAGTTAGCAGGGTTGGCAGTGGTAGGAGGAACAAAGGCCATTAGTGTGTGTAGGATGGAGGGTGCTATCACGAAAGGGGGAGTGGAAGAATCACCAGTTAATTTGGCAACATGTGCATTGTTAAGAGCTATGAGGTGATTGATCAGATCATTAGGGAGGGGTGCAGGCGCATTCAGAGGTGGGATGTTTCTTGGGAGATTAGTGGTGTGGTTGGTGGTTGGAAGGAGACCATAGTCACCATGGCGAGGTAGCATGGTTTGGGAAACAATAGGATCAGATTCAACATGAGAGAGAGGGGTGTAAATACTGGACATATTAAACAGCTTAGGGTCATGCCTGTTATGGTTGAGAGAAGGGGGAAGGGCCAGGAGATCCATATCAGGGTTCTCTTCCAACACAAGGTTGAACTTACGGGGTCGCGGAGCATTGAGAGGACAGTCGTCGTAGGTGTGGTCGTATCCACCACAGCAACCACAACCGTCCGAGAAGTCTTCGTACCAAATCCGAAGTTTGATGGCCTCCGTCTCATTCTTGCGGATGTGAACCCAGGTGACGAGTTTGGTGAGCAGAGAGACGTTGATACAGGCTCTAGCGAATCTGAGCTTGTTGCGGATGTTGGACACTTGATCAATTCTGATCAATGACCCAACCCCACCAGAAGCAAGGATGAAAGCTATGGCTTCGGCTGTGTAGAACTGATGTGGGAGATCCGGAATTCTGATCCATACATCGGCATGAGTAGTATCTTCCTCCATCGGGTTGAAGGAGTCGGACCAGGGATAGATAGCCATGAGGGATCCTTGGACGTGGTAGGGTCTGTTGCTCCAGACCACTGCTCGGTCTTCTCTGTTAGCAAATCTGAAGATGAACCAATCGTTTCCGATTGTGTCCACCCCCCAACTACCTTTGAGGGCCTTCCATTCGATTTTCATCTTCCCCGAGACTTGCTTCAGGTCCACCGGGTTTTGAACAAACCGGCCAACTAGACTGAACTCTGATAGCTTGCTGTGGAGATCCTTGACACTAGGAACCATGTAGGGATCAGTGATTTGATTGGCAAGCATGGGGTTGGACTCCATGGGAGGGGCAGAGTTCAGAGGGGTAGCGAGAATGGGGTGCTGATCAGTAGGTTGGGACACAAGGCCTTGAGAATCAAGGGCTAGGGAGAGGGAGGGCTTAATGATCTGGGTGGGGATCGGCATGGTTTCCAAAGGGATTCCATTCCTTACATTGTTGATGAGCGCATCCACATAGGATTGTTGAGCATCCATGGTGAGAATCAGAGAAAGTAAGGTATGACAGAGATAAGAGAGTTGAGAAAGGCGTGGGAAAGAATGGTTAATAACATCAGTATTTATAATCAAAGAGGTAGAAGGATTTTCCTGGATATCATTGTGTTTATAACTTTAGTTGATTGATTGAGAAACACTTTAGATTACCCCAATTTGTGGATTTGAGAAACTAATTGAATTTGGGAGAATTTCGATTAGGGTTTATATATGGTTTGTGAGAAATAGGTTTGTTAGTTTTCTTCCTCTTCCCTTGAATTTGATTGTTTTTAAGTTTAATTGATTGATTGAGAATCAATTTACGTTAGCATTTGTGGATTTGTGAATCAATTTGGGGAATTTCTATTAGGGTTTGTGATTTTTTAGAAATAAATTTGTATGTTTGTGCCTTTGTGATTTGTGTATTTTTATTGATTGCGTACTTGTGTAAAGTCTTTTTTATCGAAAATTTTTTTAGCCCCCCCTAAACAAATTTCTGGATCCGCCACTGTAAAGATTTATCTAAAACGATAAGTTTTCTACCTAATTAAGATATAAAGTTGAATATTTATAAAAAAAAACCTAATTAAGATAGAAATAATTTAGCCAAATGTCCATTTTATCAACCTCCTTTTGCAAAATGTCTACTTAAAAAGAGTTTTTGCTAAATGTCCTAAATTTTTATGAAAACCCCATAATACCCCCTCCCTTATATTTCAAACATTGTTCGTTCCCTTCTTCCTCCTCTCGGATCTCCCGTTCCAATCCCCATCTGCCATTAACGATTACCGAACAGCAAGATGAGATGCAGAGCCCAATAAGCGCTCCAGATCTGGCTCGGCTCCTACTCCTCCCTGGTGGTCACCGCCCACGCCTACGACGGCTGTGTGTTGCAGACAGTTGTCCTATTTTGTCTCTGTGTTCCTAATCCTATGTCTCTTTTGATTGAATTTCTAATGGATGAAGAGAAAATTGCTAAAACTCAAGAGCTTAAAATTGCTAAAACTAATAGCTCTTTATTTTTTTATTCCTTTGAATCTGTTGCTTAACATGTATGCTTATTCATGGGTTTGTAGTTTGTTTTCTCATTCCAATACATCTGTTTTATTTTGACAGGGAGTTGTTGATGCCAGGAACAAAATTTAGCATTAGAGTGGGAATTGATTATGACATCAAAGTCAATGAAATTGCTCCTGGCCCAACGGGTGACACGCTTGGAATGAGTAACTCGCACTTGCGGATGTCACTAATTTAGATTGAATTTATCCTTTTTAATTGGTTTATTTTATGTGATTACACGTGTTGTCATCAAAATAAAGTTGTCATCCACCAAAATAAAAACATTTGTGGGGATACTATTTTTCTTTGATGACACGACTAATATCACTTTGAATATTTGTGGTGACACTATTTTTCTTTGATGACACGACTAATAACACTTTGACAATTCTTTCCCTTGATACACTTGTGGTGACACCACTTTGAACATTTGTGGTGACACTATTTTTCTTTGATGACACGACTAATAACACTTGACCATTATTTCTCTTGATACACTTGTGGTGACACCACTTTGAACATTTGCGATGAAACTATTTTTCTTTGATGACACGACTAATAACACTTTGAACATTTGTGGTGACACGATATATTTTTCTTTGATGACGAGACTAATAACACTTGACCACTCTTTCTCTTGATACACTTGTGGTGACACCACTTTGAACATTTGTGGTGACACAATTTTTCTTTGATGACATGACTAATTACACTTTGAACATTTGTGGTGACACTATTTTTCTTTGATGACACGACTAATAACACTTTTAATATTTGTGGTGACACTATTTTTCTTTGATGACACGACTAATAACACTTGACCATTCTTTCCCCTGATACACTTGTGGTGACACCCCTTTGAACATTTGTGATGACACTATCTTTGATGTCAATATGATCACAAATAGTTTTATATTTTGTAACAAATTGATTTTATATATATACCTTTGATATTAAAAAAATATTCTATAGAATTACAAAATGATTACATTTTCACGGTAAACAATTCCATAAGCAAACTATTCAAGTCTTTTTCTATATTGGGCTTTCTTGTTTTAGCCCATTCTATATTGGCTTTGTAAGCCCATTTTCATATTTTAGTTAGAGTTGCTGACTTAGCACTCATCTTCTCCATGTACACCGTACATGGATGCACATGCCATTTGCAGATTATCAAATTTTCAGAGCAATTCCCAATTATTTCCAATCTCTATCAATTACCTCCAAATCTCAGTACCAATTTTGCAGTTTCCAGTTTTGCAATTAATTAATCATCAGATCGATTCATTCCCACACCACGCAAGTGTAAGTAAGTTTCCAGTTTCAAATTTTGCAGTTTCCAAGCCATTCGATTAATAAGATTATCCCATTCTACGAACCACCCGATCCCTGAGAATCCTGTTGTACAGAGCCATCCGATTCGCCGACATTCTGCCATCACTGCCTTTCCGACGGTGGAAGCGGCGACTGCGCAACGCTCTGGAGCCTCTGCGCCGCCGACTACGGCTGAGACGCACCTGTGAGCCGCTGCACCAGCTCCCTGAAGTGGATCGGCTTCACATTATACACCGGCTCCCTGGAGTTTCTCTGTACAACGCTTCAATTTGGGGAAGATGAGAAGGGATTATTAGAGCAAGGGTAAAAATGTCAAATTGGGACATTTTGCAAAATACATTATAAAAATGGACATTTTGCAAAACAGCCCCAATTTTTTGGACAGTTACCAAAAAAACCCATTAAGATATAAGGTTATATTGGATAGATTATTTGATCTAAAAAGATGAGTTTTTACCTAACTATATTCGTTTATTAATTGATGTGACCCAAAATATAATACCGCTTTTATCCAGAAAATGCCACGTAGGAAAAAATAATCCCGCTTTAATCCAGAAAATTCTGTGGCCGTGAGGTCGCTCCAGCGGCCTCTGTTTTAGTATTTTACTAGTATTATTACCCGCGAGCTTCGCGGTTTTCTTAAAAATTATTATTACCCGTCGCTCCAAGCCATTCGATTAATAAATTATTTTCTTAGAAATTCACTTCCATTGTTATATAATTAAATTGAATTACATAAATCATAGTAATAAGGTATTTGCAAATAAAATTATCTTATCATTTCTAGATTAATTAAATAAATATATACTAATATATTATTTAATTATACAAGTCATGTTTCAACTTTATTTTTTTAAATTATAAAGGTTGAAATTGATTATTTAAAATACTTATATGTAAAAACCATATATAAACCGTCTATAATATTAACTATAAAGTTAAAATAGATTGATAATAAAAAAAATATTATTCTAAGCTATCGTTCATAATATATATATATATATATATATATATATATATATATATATATATATATATATAAGATATGGTTTGATTTAGTATATATTAAGTTTTTTTAATGAAAAAAATATTATAACCTTATATATATTGAATAAATATTTATTAGAATGTTATAGATCAATTTAATTAAAATCCATATATGTTTTTTGTATATTTCTGGTATGTATTGTATTCTCGTGTAGCTTGATCCCCCTTCTTTTAATCACTTTATTTAATTATCTAACCTATTTTAACCACATGTCATATGCATGTCCAACGCCTTAATTGATAAATTAATATATGTTTATCGATTATAATTAATTTAAATCAAAACAACTTTAATAAATCTTACAAATATTTAAAATATAATCATCAATATCTTGATTGTTTAAAATAGCATTCAAGTATATTATCTCTATACAGTTCATACCACGACTAACCGCCTTTGCCGAATGAAATCTATATAAATTAAATTAGATCAGTTTTTAAGTTTATCTCATAATTTTTTTTTATCATTTTACATTTAAGAAAAAATATAAAATATAAAATATACATTCTTTTAGTTTTTTTAACAATAATTTACTTTCCTTCATATAAATGAAGACCATTGAATAATTTACATAATTGAATTTTGATTCCAAGCTCGTAGTAAGATAAAGTTTATAACTAACAAAAAGTACGTCACTTTTCATATGTTTGATCACTAATCACGGCCTAATAGAAATATATTTCTTTGTTTTATTTTTTTATCCGATTTGTTTGAGATATATTGATAAGAAAATTTTTGATAAAAAGTCAGGTACGAATTAAATCCAAAAAAAATTAAAGTTTTAAAGATAAACTTTAATAATCATATAAATATTTAAAATATAATTATCAATATACTGACTATTTAAAATATTATTCAAGTATATTACGACTAACGAATTTAAGTTTATCTCATGATCATATGAACTGTATAGATTAAATTAGATTAGTTTTTAAATTTATCTATCTCATAAATTAAAATATAAAATAAAGAATTTACATCCTTTTAATTTTTTTAATATTTTACTTCCTCTCTATATATATATATTTATTAGGTAAAAATTTGGATAGAGGACTATCCAAGCGCATCCAGACGGATGAGATCTTGAAGATCTTTGTTAGATGGTATATGTACCCCATAAGCAGGGTGACAAAGGTATGCAACCTTGTCGGTCACTCTATTACCAGCTCGGGGTATATGAGAAAAGGAGACTTTTCTCATGTCTCGAGTGATCTTCTGTATATCAGATAGGATCATTTCCACCTCCCAAGGACAACGTGAAGTGCCTTGAAGGTAGTCGATGCTGATTTTTGAGTCGCCTTCAATGATTAAGTTTTGAATGTTCATTTTCTTGGCCTCCATCACCCCCAACCTCAGGGCTGCTGATTTAGCCATTAGAGGTGATGAACGCCTAAGACGCAAATTAGATATTTGAGTTGGTTCTCCGTTCCAGTCTCGGATTATGATACCGGCGGTACTTGCTCCGCTACGAAGCGACGAGCCGTCGAAATTTAGTTTGTGCATTCCATACGGTGGTTTTCTCCATTTCTTGTTTTTGGTTTTTTCTGTTCTTTTGTTGGCATTGTTTCCTTTTGAGAAGTTCATAGGTCAGGCTTGCTAATCATTTTCTTCGAATAGACAAGCCCGGGTCCAGTTTTCAGATTGTCGTTGTAAAGACTCGGATTTTCAAATCCTAATTTTTCGGAAGAAGATGATTTAAAATGAATTTAAGTCGAATTTAAAACTTGTTTAGCGGATTCCGACCAAAATATAAAATTTGATGAACGAATAATTTCCGTCGTTTTACCTCGAAAATTGAAAATAATTATCGGATAGCAATATCCTTGTCAATTTTTAAAATCTAATTGATCGAGAGAGGGATTTGGGGAAACTAACATTCGTGAACTAATTTCGAGTTTCGAGATTCGCGTATTCGGAATTTATTTCCGGGTATTGGTTTAACCAATTTCATACTCCACCCTTACCCACTCTACACTCACTTCACCATACCCTTCAAATTCAAACCCCACTCCCCGTCATTTCTTCATTCACCATCATTCAGACATTCACCAACTCGGAGGAGACGAGGAGGGGAGCTCCAGTCACCGGCGGGTCTCCTTCCGAACGAGCTAAGGTGCCATGGCGGGACTCCAATTTGAATCCAGAGGAAGATGATGTCTTGTGGGCCCTTAGCCTTATTATATTAATTGTTTAACATTTGAACCGGTTGGGGTTAAAATTAGCGGTTCGGTTCGGTTTGGTTCGGTTGGATTTAAATGGGTTTGGTTCGGTTCGGATTTAACTATTTACTTGTTTAACTAATAAATAGTATTTAAAATAAAATAAAATATTATTTGGGTATCAAGGTATAAAAGTATTAATTTTGGAGATTTATAAAGGGTTGTTTTTATTAAATAAAAAACGGTTTGGATTTTAGGGGATTTGGAAATAACTTATCAGGGTGTTTTATTAAATGGTATTTTATAATATTATATCTATAATAATAATTGGGGTTTAACATAAATAAGTTGGACTTGCCTGTTAGAAAAGAATTTGGAAAAGAATTTCAAGGTTGGAAAGTAGTCTAATAAATAAATTAAAATGGGAATTCGGCGAGTATTTTAAGGGTCGGAATACTTAACTATTTAACTGGGATTTGAAACGGTTTTGAAACTAACTTGGGAATAAGACTTATTCGATGATTAACTAGCATGATAATATGATCGTTTGACTAACAGTATGATATGTATGACTAATAGCATGACTTGTGGTGAATTATTATATGAGATTAAATGTTGGATAATTATGGCGATCTAGTAGGATTTTATATCACATAAATTATGTCTTATGATTTTGATGAACCGTTGAGGTATATGTGGAAATGACGTATATGAACATGCAGAATTGGTTAAATGATTTATGGAGAACGATGCGGTCTTGAGGAATGGATGATGTGATGAAATGACTTTCATAATATGTTACTTGTTCTATTGATTGATGTGTGCTTGAGTGCTTAATAGTTGAATGTAGACTTATATATATTCCATTATGTACTAGGTGATACTCTGTGATTGTGAATACTGTGTGATGGATTGTTCTGTTGCCGGTCTTCTAGCCAGGTAAGTACCTCCGGGGCTTACTCAGTAACCAGTACCTCCTGCCTGATGTGTCCTAAAGTATGTAGGTGTTGCATATGCATAAGAGCATGTCATGTAGTATCATTCTTAGGAATTGCATTTACGAATGATCATCCTTATTCTGTATGCGTTTGAATACAAAACGGCCTTTATCTGTGAGTCCTAGAATCCTTGCTAGGGTCATAGGGCAGCCCAGCTTCATCGGGTGTTGTCCTCCTCGAGTCATTTATATATATCACGAGATACGAGATGGGCATGAGATATGATATGATGATGAGATATGATATGATGATGAGATTTGATATGATTATAGCATCGAACTGGCCAGTCTCCACCTTGTCTGGAAGAGGGGTGGTGGTAAAAGAGGGATATACCGCTTGGTATTCTTTGTTAAGGCCTTCCTCAATATTATGCACACATGAATTAGGAGCATGATAGTGTGGTTAATATTCCAGTACTGCATGAAGACATCCTTTATTCTAGGTATAGGCGTATTATATGTCCTCAACGCAGTCAGAGGACCCGCGGGCGGACTCTTGGCCTGACTTGGTGGTATAGTTTCAGGTAGCCGATACACTGTTTGATTTTGTGCTGTTATGACGGGGTCTATTCATATGGCGGAGAGTGAGTGTTTGAAACCCAACTTCACCAGGTTCATGCTTTTGAGATTTCTCCCTACCTATACTTCTTTTTGACCCGGCTTTGCTGTGGCACTGGTTGTATCATTTTCTGAACTCATGCACTTTTCATGATGAATGATTTTCCGCGTTGTAGACTTAGGACAGGTATAGGGGTTTACCCCGGGGTCTCCAACGGACCTTCCGGATTTGGGTGCGAAATCCTACTTTAAACTTCAAACCTTCAACCTGTACTCGGGGCGCAAGATCCCAACGAGGGGTTTCATCCCTTGAAACGTAACTTGGGAATCATAATCCCGGGCCGTTACAAAGGTGGTATCAGAGCCAGGTTTTGCAATCCGAGTACAATAGGTTGAAGAGGTTTTGAAAATCGCCCAATGTTTTCAAAGGGTTTTGGAAAATATATTATAAAGGGAAAAATGAATTTAATTGGACTTAAAACCTAAAATGAATAAACGGGAAATAATCTCGTAGGTAGAGACCCAAGTGGTAGACATCCCTTATGGATGTAGAATTCGGGGAACAATAGGCAAAATACTAGCTTTTATTTACAGATGGGCCTAGAGGACTCCAAGGAACACCACGGAGGTTAGAGTGTTGAGTTAGGAGGCCGTGAGGTTTTGCCCCTCCGGTCAGTCGTCCCTCGAAGGACGGCATAGATCGTCTCTATGTTTACGTTTATATATGTACATATATGCAATTGAGCTCGAGGGCGATCCTCCTCGAAGAGGATCATATTAATATTGTTGATTGCTTCCGTGATGAGTGCTTTATTGTGCTTAGGATAACGAACTAATCAGTATGCCTTGACTTGAATCATGTGTTGAATAACTGTGCAAACGGGATAGTGGGAGAAAACCTTGTTCTTATGTAATCGGAATTCTTGTTTTGTCGAAATAGCCTTTTCATAATTGAAACCCCCTGATGGTTCTGACTCTGTCATCCGCCCCACCAAAACATCTAGGCATGTTAGCAAGAGTCGAGAGGCATCCGCTCTCCTGTTTAGAGTCCTGTTTCGTATCCCACCATCGATGCTTCTATCGAGTTTCGTACCTGTGATTGGGGTCTTTCACGGGAAATTTGGGTCGGTCAACTAAATGCCTTCGGAAATCGTGTCAGATGTGAGGGTTACCTGAGTATGTTAGTGGGAGTGAGGATTTAAATCGTTTCGAGATAGAAATGAGTTGTCTTATGGAGTCATCCCTTTCGATCCTCGTAATGGCCAACCATGTCTTCTTGTCACAAGAGTCTAAACACGAGTTCTACCCTCATCTCTCGGAAACGGCGTGAATGTCCTTGTGTCCTACCCAGCAAGTCATAATAGCGTCCCACGGGGAAACGGGGTGGTGAGTCGGTGATTGTCCTTAGAGAATTTTGTCAAGTTATAATGATAGCCTCTTTGTGATTTAATGACATGCTATATTGGTATAATTCAGCATGACTTTCCCGGTACATTGCATGGTTGCACTTATGAGTTGATGTATGTGTCTTATGTATTGAATTCCCATGATTATTGTCTCCCTATGAACTAGGTCCATGATAGTGTCTTCAACTCTCGTTCCATGTTTAAAACGTGAATTGGATGACTTAGAATGCCAGATTAACCTAATTGGACCTCATTGGTTGTGTACTTGTTTAATGAGTATTTCTAGTATCATGTAAGACATATACCTCCCAGTTATAGGCCCTCGTATGATTGTGTGACGTACTAGTCTTACTATGCGAATATGGATGTATGTGATGAGATAGTTGCTATACCAACCCTACATGAACTGACCATACCCTTAGCAGGATTTTTAGGGTACATCTTAGCATGTTTTCTGTAATATTATGACTTGCTTAATTGTGTATGTAAATGAGTGATAAGTCGTGCATATGATATCCTGTGATGTTTGCTAGATCTTGCAAAAGTTGGGCCATATATGTCCCATGTCAGTCTGTGCATACATGTTCTTAGTCTGTCAAGCATGATTGGTAAATGAAATGATAAGTTGCTAGCTTGTTCTGCACACATATAAAGATGATTATAGGAACATGTTATGAATGCGTAAATCGATATTCCTTGAGATAGGTGCATACTAGTGTGAAATAATGTGATGATATCTCTTGATTTTTATGTGTTTGTGTGCCATAATTATAAGGGCATCGTTGTAACTCTCGGGTTGGGATCTTATCCTTGGTCTTGTCGTCCCTAGTCCTGGTCCATGCCTGAACTCTTAAGGAATTGTGTTGTCCGCCCTTGTCTCTCCCCTATCTCCATAACTTCTAACCCTTGCGATCCTTTGATGAGCGCCGATATGCAAGAAAGGGCCGACGACCAAGTGGCACCGGAGCGGCACGACGGAAGTGTGATGGGTCCATGACCCCTTAGGCCCCAAGAACAACGTCACCAATGGCAAAAAGGACGAATATGCTTCAAAGATGACAATCGTTAACAGATTCATTCCAGCAGATACGAGGAAGAGCATTCTTAATTCAAATTGTGGATTCTTCTATACTAATCGGAATCGATGTTGTGTGATAGGCCTAGAACTGACATAATTGAATGTGTGATGACGGATGTGCTGAATTGGTAGCAATGATTGCCAGCCTGACTTGTTTCTATGATGATGTGCCTTGGTGCTTGGTATACTGACTTACGGGTGAGTAGGTTATGGGTTATATGTATGGGAGTGCTTTCTTCTTGAGAATGAGTCATGAGATTCTTCAATGAAACGGGTTGGAAAGTGGCAGGTGGATTAAGGTATTCAGATTGGGTCTTTGGTCATGTGAGTTGGGGTGCAGAGAGGATGCGTTAGCTTGGGTAGAGCCGAGTGAGTTGGGATGTGTGAAAGATAGTGGTCTGTGAGTATAGATGAGCTTTCAGGTAGGTCTTAGATGAGCAGTGAGGCTAGTATGGGGAGATTTTGAGGGAGATGTCCAAGTGAGAAGTGGTAGTCTAAGAAGGTAGTGTGTGAGGGTAGTATAAGAGAGTGGTTGACTGAGGTCTGGACTAGTTTCATTAGGGTGATATTGAGGTTGGGTGTGGGTAGAGGTAGTTAGGATAGTTCTAGAGGTGGATGGGCAAGCTAGGAGTTGATCGGGGGATTCTTGAAGGGAGGTGTTGTGAGACGGATTGGTGTGCTAAGGAAGGTGTCTAGATAGTCTATGAGCGGAACGTGGGTGGTGTCAAGGATGATCGATTAAGGAATGTCTGAGGAATCGTAGAATTTGGGACTAGGTGATGGGTGCTAAGAGTGGGGGCGATTTCGGTAAGGGATGAGGTTGAGGAATTTCCTAGGAAAAGTAGTATGAGGTTGCTTGGGAAATTATTGATCGGGGATATTAGGTTGTTCATATCAGGGTTGTTCATGTGATGAGTATTTGGGGGTTGTTTAGATAGGTTTGGTAAGGCTTGGGGAATTTATGAGCGAAGGATCTCTAGATGTGTTGTTGGAGGATTTTGGCATAGGGAATGAATCGGAATTTATGAGTGGAGGTCATTGTGGCTATTGAGGTAATTGAGGATGTGAGATGAATCTTCGAGGAAAGGCTGGTAGCTATGCAATGATGTAGTTTAGATTCCTAGTAAGACTGCGGGCTTAAGGTTGAGATAGAGAGATTATGTGCATGGATTTGGGAACTAGGCAAAGCAGAAGGTATTGATGACGCTAGAGAGATTTTTGAAGGTTGGTGAAGTTGCGATGCTTAGGAAATTCGGACGAGGATGTCATAGGAATTTGGTGAAAATGATGATCGGTACATAAGGGTTTAAGTGGTAAAGATTTCGAAGTTTAAGGAAGCGCAATCTGAGGGAACATGCGGAGTTGAGGGAACTAGTCTAGGTAGAGTATGCCGGGAAGATGATCTAGAGTGGGTCGGCTTGTTGGTCATAGTGATTCGTGGTTGGGAGTACCACTAGTTGGGTTCTGCATTAGAATTGGTCATGAGTGTCAGGTGTGAGATGGTCAGCATGAGTTGGGTTCTTAGAGGTGGATGGTTAGTAAGAGTGGTTAGTGGCGTGGGGAGTATGATTAAGTTAGCAAGGTGATTCACGATGTCTCTTTAGGAGATGATAGTCGAGTGGAAGGTAGGACTTGAGATTGGGATGTCAAAGAAGGATTGGCCCTTAGATGGCTTGATGGCATAGGAGTTGGGATACCTTGTAGTTGGTTTGGGTATTCGACCTTGATTGCGAATAGTTATGAGGCTAGAAAGGTTGTATGTGAGCAGGATACAATGGTGCCTAGAACTGGTAGTGGATTGAGTTGGTAGACCTCGGTGAAGTTGATCTTAGTGCAATGGATGGTGAGTAATGGTCGTGTCTCGTCATGATTGGTAGTGTAAGGCAGATTGTCCTAAGATAGTGATCTAGTGTATACTTTACTTGGGGCCGAATGTTGTGCGAATTCTATGCTATAGACGATGTGATTCTCTGATGTGTTGTCGTTGACAATAGGGAACTGTAGTACTAACATAGTTATCCCTGAACTCGATGGAATGCTACTGTACGGAAGCAGTTGTTTACCTCTAATGCGAGGACGTTTAGTAGTTAGAATGAGTATGATGTACTTATCTCGTTGATATAACGTGCTTATATGATTGATATGATGTGTAACTTCCATGAGATGATGTGATAAATTCTACCATATATGATACGATGCTAGATATGCTATGTTATGTGGCTATTCTTGAGGTGATTATGTTATGCTATTAGACGTGAGGTGCTATTGTTATTCGATATATATACATGATGCTTGATGATGGAAATGATAGAAATTGAACTGTTGAACCTTGATTATGTCTTAGAACCTAAGAAGAGAATATGAGATTAGCCATTTGAAGTGGATGGTAGGATGAATGAAGAGGTTAGGAATGTTTTTGACTAATGCCGAACTTGAAGTTTTGAACGGTGTTTTAAAGAGGACGTTGTGATGTTTTGAGTTATGATACGACCGAAGAGTCGGAGTAAGGATGTGGTAGGGGCCCATATTACATTCTTGCTACGGTCTATTGGAGATATTATGATCACGACAACGGTACTGTGAGGATCTCATATGGGCACTTATGAGATGCTTACGGGATCAATGGTAGGATCCTTGGACTCACCAATTTAGAACTTCATCCCCTATTTTAAGATGATTTTAGTCTCGAGGACGAGACTTGTTTTTAGAGGTGGATGATGTAAAGACTCGGATTTTCAAATCCTAATTTTTCGGAAAAAGATGATTTAAAATGAATTTAAGTCAAATTTAAAACTTGTTTAGCGGATTTCGACCAGAATATAAAATTTGATGAACGAATAATTTCCGTCGTTTTACCTCAAAAATTGAAAATAATTATCGGATAGCAATATCCTTGTCAATTTTTAAAATCTAATTGATCGAGAGAGGGATTTGGGGAAACTAACATTCGTGAACTAATTTCGAGTTTCGAGATTCGCGTATTCGGAATTTATTTCCGGGTATTGGTTTAACCAATTTCATACTCCACCCTTACCCACTCTACACTCACTTCACCATACCCTTCAAATTCAAACCCCACTCCCCGTCATTTCTTCATTCACCATCATTCAGACATTCACCAACTCGGAGGAGACGAGGAGGGGAGCTCCAGTCACCGGCGGGTCTCCTTCCGAACGAGCTAAGGTGCCATGGCGGGACTCCAATTTGAATCCGGAGGAAGATGATGTCTTGTGGGCCCTTAGCCTTATTATATTAATTGTTTAACATTTGAACCGGTTGGGGTTAAAATTAGCGGTTCGGTTCGGTTTGGTTCGGTTGGATTTAAATGGGTTTGGTTCGGTTCGGATTTAACTATTTACTTGTTTAACTAATAAATAGTATTTAAAATAAAATAAAATATTATTTGGGTATCAAGGTATAAAATTATTAATTTTGGAGATTTATAAAGGGTTGTTTTTATTAAATAAAACACGGTTTGGATTTTAGGGGATTTGGAAATAACTTATCAGGGTGTTTTATTAAATGGTGTTTTATAATATTATATCTATAATAAGAATTGGGGTTTAACATAAATAAGTTGGACTTGCCTGTTAGAAAAGAATTTGGAAAAAAAATTCAAGGTTGGAAAGTAGTCTAATAAATAAATTAAAATGGGAATTCGGCGAGTATTTTAAGGGTTAGAATACTTAACTATTTAACTGGGATTTGAAACGGTTTTGAAACTAACTTGGGAATAAGACTTATTCGATGACTAACTAGCATGATAATATGATCGTTTGACTAACAGTATGATATGTATGACTAATAGCATGACTTGTGATGAATTATTATATGAGATTAAATGTTGGATAATTATGGCGATCTAGTAGGATTTTATATCACATAAATTATGTCGTATGATTTTGATGAACCGTTGAGGTATATGTGGAAATGACGTATATGAACATGCAGAATTGGTTGAATGATTTATGGAGAACGATGCGGTCTTGAGGAATGGATGATGTGATGAAATGACTTTCATAATATGTTACTTGTTCTATTGATTGAGGTGTGCTTGAGTGCTTAATAGTTGAATGTAGACTTATATATATTCCATTATGTACTAGGTGATACTCTGTGATTGTGAATACTGTGTGATGGATTGTTCTGTTGCCGGTCTGCTAGCCAGGTAAGTACTTCCGGGGCTTACTCAGTAACCAGTACCTCCTGCCTGATGCGTCCTATAGTATGTAGGTGTTGCATATGCATAAGAACATGTCATGTAGTATCATGCTTAGGAATTGCATTTACGAATGAGCATCCTTATTCTGTATGCGTTTGAATACAGAACGGTCGTTATCTGTGAGTCCTAGAGTCCTTGCTAGGGTCATAGGGCAGCCCACCTTCATCGGGTGTTGTCCTCCTCGAGTCATTTATATATATCACGAGATACGAGATGGGCATGAGATATGATATGATGATGAGATTTGATATGATTATAGCATCGAACTGGCCAGTCTCCACCTTGTCTGGAAGAGGGGTGGTGGTAAAAGAGGGATATACCGCTTGGTATTCTTTGTTAAGGCCTTCCTCAATATTATGCACACATGAATTAGGAGCATGATAGTGTGGTTAATATTCCAGTACTGCATGAAGACATCCTTTATTCTAGGTATAGGCGTATTATATGTCCTCAGCGCGGTCAGAGGACCCGCGGGCGGACTCTTGGCCTGACTTGGTGGTATAGTTTCAGGTAGCCGATACACTGTTTGATTTTGTGCTGTTATGACGGGGTCTATTCATATGGCGGAGAGTGAGTGTTTGAAACCCGACTTCACCAGATTTATGCTTTTGAGATTTCTCCCTACCTATACTCCTTTTTTACCCGGCTCTGCCGTGGCACTGGTTGTATCATTTTCTGAACTCATGCTTTCATGATGAATGATTTTCCGCGTTGTAGACTTAGGACAGGTATAAGGGTTTACCCCGGGGTCTCCAACGGACCTTCCGGATTTGGGTGCGAAATCCTACTTTAAACTACAAACCTTCAGTTTCAAACATTCAACCTGTACTCGGGGCGCAAGATCCCAACGAGGGGTTTCATCCCTCGAAACGTAACTTGGGAATCATAATCCCGGGCCTTTACAGTCGTTTTGAGAACATTTCAATGGTGTTGGTCGTCGGTGGCTGCTGGTTCCTAAACACACATCCATTTCGGAAGTACCATATCCCCCACCATCTTGTTACGATTTTTTGCATTTTTGCCTTTGATAAGGTACGCAGACAATTTAGCACCTCACCTATTTCCCTGGATCTATCTATGGTTTGTTTAAGTGTTTGTTGTTCAAATGGGGTTAGATGATTTATGATCAAGTCGGAATAACATTCTGTAAGAATATGGATGTCGTCCTCAACCCGGTCTGAGCATCGATCACAATTTGTAGGTACCGATACTCCATGCGAAGCAAGTTTAGCTTTGGTTGGTAGCCCAGAACGAGCAATTTTCCATAGGAAGTTCTTTATTTTAGGTGGGAGGTCAATTTGCCATATCCATTTATAGTCTCGTTGTTCATTATCATTTATGATAAATTTGTAGGCGGAGGAGGTCGTAAACCAACCATTTTTATCTGGCCACCAGTATAGCCTATCATCAAACGATGACACATGCAGTGGGATCGAAATTATTTCATCCACTAATTGTCTGGGTAGGACCCTATTGAGTTTTTCAACCCACCATTGCCCATTTATGATATACTCGCTAACTGGTTCATCCTTATCAAATTGATTTGGGCAGTCCGACCGACAACATAAGGCAGTCGCGGATACCCAGTTATCGGTCCAGAATTTAACTGATTTACCATTTCCAATAGCCCAAATGATGCCTTCTTTGAATTTCTGGAGCAGGTTTGTTAATTTGGCCCATTGCCAGGACAAGTTTCCGGATTTCACATATTTTAATATGTGTATTTTCTTGAGATATTTGTGGGTGATTACCTAGACCCAAGTGTTGTTAGGTTCAGTAAGTATTTTTCACAGAAGTTTTAATTGCAAGGCCTCATTCATTTCTTTTGCTTTTCGGATTCCTAATCCACCCGATTTCTTTGATTTACAGATCTTGTCACATCCAATAAGTGGTCTGTGTTGGGCATCCTTATTCCAGAAAAAGCTTCTATTTAGCGAATCCAGCTCTTTATGCATCGTGGCTGGAAGCATAAAGTTCTGCATTATGTATAGTGGTTTTGTTGTTAGGTTTGAACCAATGAGAGTTTCTCGTCCTTGCTGAGATAGTGAATCCGCCCTCCATTTACTGAGTTGGTCTTTGGTTTTCGTAATTACTTCCTTAAACGTGTCCTTGTTAACCCGACCATTAATAATGGGGCAACCCATGTATTTTTCTATAGAGTTGGAGAGGGTGATTCCGAGTGCGCTGCCTAGCTCCGAAATTCTACTACGAACAATCTCGCTGGTGGCTTGGAAGGCTAATTTGTGATAATTAAGTTTTTGCCCAGATATTTGACATTAGTCATCTAAGATTTCCTTGACGGTGTGGCATGCTGTGTTGGTTCCTTTAAGGAAGATTAAGATATCGCCTGCAAAGGCCAGGAAGGGAATACGAGGACCCGACGTCCCGAAACTGAACTCGACAGACTTGTCAGGGGCCAAAGCCTCCACAACAAGTCGTCGAGCCAAGGCCTCGTCCCCAAGTATAAATAGAAAGGGTGAAATGGGATCTCCTTGTCGTAGACCTCTTGTAGGCGTAAACAGTTCTGTAGGTCCATTGTTCACAAGGACAGAGAACGAAACAGACGTGATGCATTCTTTAATCCAGTTTACAAACCTTGGGTGAAACCCAAATTTTCTCATGATAGCTTCCGTGAAGTCCCAGTCAACACGATCATAGGCCTTTTCCATATCTAATTTAAGTGCAAGCCAGCCAACCTTACCTTTTCTGGTTTTAAAAGAGTGAAAATTTTCATGAGCGATTAGTACATTATCTTGAATGGCTCTGTCCGAGACAAAGGCCCCCTGGAGAGGGTTTATTAGTTTTCCCAGAACCTTCTTCAAGCGCTCCGTTAAAATTTTTAAAATTATTTTATATATCGTTGAGCATAGACTAATGGGTCTGAAGTGACCCGTAGTAGTCGGGTTTTCTGTTTTTGGTAGAAGCGTAATGAAGGTGTGATTAATTTGTTTGAGCATCCTACCAGACAAGAAGAAACTCTTGACAACCTTTATAACTGAGGACCCAACCACATTCCATGATTCCTTGTAGAACTCAGCCGACATGCCGTCAGGCCCAGGGGCCTTATTCCATCCTAGGTTGAACACTGCAGTCTTTATTTCCCCATTTGAGGGTATCGTTGTTAGCATTATGTTCTCCTCATCTGTGATATCATGGGAGATCAGATTGAGGAACTCGTTTAATTTAGCCCTATTAATTGGCTGTTTTGTAAATCTTTTTTGGAAATCCTTTCTAATTTCATTGTTTATGTTATTTTCTCCTGTTATCTGAGTGCCTTCCGATGTGGTTATGCTTCTAATGTACTGTCTGTTTCTTTAACCAGAGGCGATTCTATGGAAATATCTAGTATTTGAATCTGATAGTTTAATATGTTTAGATTTGGCTCTTTGGTTCCAATATATTTTCTGAAATGTGAGTAGTTTCTCTTTTTTCTTTATCAGGTTTGCTTCCTTTATGTGCATAATATTGTTTGTGTTGTTTGACATGCCTTGTTGTATTTGGAGTAGCTGTGCTTCAACTCTATATAAATGAACACGTACCACTGATATCAAACAAAATTACTTCATTTCTATATTCCTGTATTCCCTCTTTACATTCCATTAACGTGAAATAGAAAAATTGTCTTTCAATAATTCCATTAAGTCATTAACGAATACATTTCACGTTCGTATTAAGATAAAGAATATCAATATATTGATTGTTTAAAATATTATTCAAGTATATTATCTCTATGCTATCTTAAATTGTATAGGCATATTTATATTAAAATGATAGATTTTGTAAATAACTAAGATATAAATTTGAATATTTATATTAAAAATAATAGGTTTTTTAACCACTTAAGATATGATGTTAAATATTTATATTAAAAATTAAATTTAATCTTCAATTAAAATAGACCTATAGGACGACACATGTATAAGTAGATGATGTAATCGTCTGACGTGTCTTAAATATATTGGATCATCATTAATTGACCTGTCAAAGAACCAGACCAGATTGCACCAGAATACGACACGTAAGCGAATCGCAACAGAACCCGGCACATAGGATTTCCATGTCTTTTTTTTTTTTTTTGAAACGGAAATAATTTGGTCATAGAGCATAGCTCTATCAGCCAAGAGCATCCTTGCGGATGAGACTACGCAACAGAGAGTCATTAGGAGTCAAGGAACCGTGTGAAGCAAAAGCGATATGTGATAATCGATCAGCTACCAGATTTGCCTCACGGAAGACATGACGAATCTCAACAGAACCAAAGAAGCCCAGCGAGACTAGACTGTCCGAGACAATCATTTCAGAGTCTCCAGTAGGCTTCCCCAAACCTTTTAGACTTTTTATTATTGTTAGGTTGTCCCCTTCAATTGTAAGGTTAGTTATTTTCAGTTCTTTTGCAGCCAGAATACCCTTCCAGAGACCCATACTTTCGCAACCACAAACCGAATTGATTGGTGATGGTCTGTTGCCGGTGTAAATTGGAGAACCTACAGAATCCCGAAGAATGAAGCCATAAGTGCCCAACCCCACACCGGGAAGAGAACCATCGAAATTGAGTTTATAAGTTCCAGGTGGCGGGGGTTCCCATTTGGTTCTCTTTCTTTTCGATATTGGTCTTGGTTTGTCAATATGTAAGGATGATGTTTTGTTTTTTGTACAGTAGTCCGATGAATTCAGATGCGATGTTTTCCAGATAAAAATATGTTCTCTTACGAAGGATAAGATGCTTCTTATGTTTGGGTTTATGTTTTCAAAAAGTGTTTTGTTTCTGAAGTACCAAATACCCTACCAAACAAATGCCAGCTCTTCAAAACCTTTAGTTCCAATTGTATTTTTGATGTCCCATAGTGTGTTGTTTAAATGTTCGTCTTTATTGAAGCATCCATTAATTTTCCGAAATATACCCGGGTTACTTGCGATCAGGGTTTCCTTCGAGATAGGACAACTCCAAAGCAGGTGGTTTAGGTCTTCAAAACAAGAGTCGTAGTGGGGGCAGTTTGTCGGAATACCAAAATGCCGAGAAGCTAGTCTGACAGCAGTGGGCACCCCATTTTTTAGGATTTTCCACATGAACGATTTTATTTTTGGTGGGATATCTAGTCCCCATACCCAGTTTATATCTGAAATTTCATGTTTTTTGTGTTTATGTATCATATCAATAGCAGACTTAGTGCTGAACCAGCCATTTTTGCTCCATTTCCAATAAAGTCTATCGACCTGAATATGCTGTGGGATCGGTATTGTTTTGATTGTTCCAATTATATTATTTGGAATTATGTTTTGTAATTCTTCCTGTAATTTTTCTTGGTTCCACATTTTGTTATCTGTGAGGAAATGTTTTATGTTGATTGTCTCGTCTATTTGTTGTGTTCCAGAAATAAGTGAGTTTATAGTCATTTGGCCTAGCCACTGGTCGTGCCAAAAGTTTATAGAGGCGTCGTCCCCTATAGACCAATGAAGACCCTGTTTGAATAGAGGGATTAGTTTTATTAACTGCGTCCATTGCCAAGACGAGGTTCCATACTTTCAATATGTGAGAATGTTTTGGTTTTTGAGATATTTTTCTTTGATTAGTGTCACCCAGGGGCTAGTTGGTTCCGCTAACAGTTTCCAAAGTAATTTCATTTGAAGGGCTTTATTCATGTCTTCAGAGCTTCGGAGACCCAGCCCACCATTTTCCTTGTTTTTGCAAACCTCATACCACCCGATGAGGGGCTTATGGTTTGGGCCTTTGTTCCAAAGGAAGTTCCGGTTGATCCTGTCAAGTTCCGTGTGTACTGATTTGGGTAGCATAAAGCATTGCATTATGTGTAAAGGTTTGGCTGCAAGGGTTGTTTTGATTAAAGTGCATCGACCAGCTTGTGAAAGGCAGTTTGCCTTCCACCTATGAAGTTGCGACTTAGTGTTTGTTAGAAGATCCTTGAATCCTTCCTTTGTCATTCTTCCTTCTATGAGGGGACAACCTAAATAGGTCCCCATATTAGGGGTGTGTGCTATTTCCAGCTCATTTCTAATGAGATTTTTTTGTGTGGTTGAAACATTTCTGGACGTTTGGAATTGGGATTTATGCCTATTTACTTTTTGTCCTGATAAATCTGAGTACTCTTTTAGAATTTTGTTTGTTTGGTCACAGCCGGTTTTGGTGGCTGATGCGAAAATGACAATGTCGTCTACAAAGGCTAAGAACGGAATCTTCGTCCCTCCGCGCGTTAGTTTGATTCCTATATGGCTTTGTGGTTTTTCTGATTCTTGTTGTAGTCCCCGTGCTAGAATTTCTGAAATTATTAAGAACAGATATGGTGATAACGGGCATCCTTGTCGTAACCCTCTTTGGGGGAAGAACATTTCAGTGGGTTCATTGTTCACTAGCACTGAGTATGTAACTGTGGTGATGCATTCTTTTATCCATTCCTTGAATTTGGGTGAGAAGCCAAGTTTGAACATGACTGAGAGTAGGATTTCCATGTCTCTGTTTTAGTATTATATATTGATTTGGGTGTTTATTTTTCTCTTTATCTTATTTGATTTGAAAGTACCACAATACCCCTAATAACAACCAAATAAACTCAATTTTTTATAAATAAACTGTTTTTCTCCCCGTACGGAGATTATCTTGTTGTTTAAATTTTTAACCACTTTTACCAACAGTTTAATTATAAATTTTACCTTGTTTATCTACATAATCTTTTTATAAGGTGGTTAAACCTTAAATTTAGTTTCAATGGCTAAAGTAAAATATTAATCCAGTGATCTAGAAAGATAAATTTTTATCTAACTATATTGGATTATTAATTAATGTGGCTCAGAAATATAATATCATTTTAATCCAGAAAATGCCACGCAAGCAGAAATAATTCATGAAATAATTTTGATCGAAAATTAATGTTTTCAGAAGAATTTTATAGCATATATTTATTATATCTTTAATTATAGAATATATATATATATAGTACATATGTACTCATTGCTTATTGTATATCATGAGAACATATCTGGACCATTGATTTAGAGGTATTGGATGGCTGAGATTAATCTGAAATAATTATTAATTAAAAATGAAAATGGAAAAAAGTCACCAAAAATTCTTATAACTCGCGCGTGTACATACCCACCCAATCTCAACCCTAACCAATCTACACCAACCGTATAAAATCACAAGCCTTCTTCTCCCCGATCCAGAGGTGAAGGCGATTGGAGGTTCGACGATCCGCCTCCGTTCTTCCTCACTTGCGTCTTGCGGTGATTGCGGATTGAAGAGAGAATCAGAAGCGCTCAAAGAAGATGGCGTAGGTGATGGCGGCCGATGATGGCGGCTTGATGAAAGACAGTCATTGTCTTCTTCGCTTTGATTCAAATTGAGGTATGCAATTTCGTCGATTTCATTCCCAATTGATTCGAGGTTCGCTCAATTGAAATTGAAATCAAGAGGGCTTTAATTACAATACTTGTCCTCGTTGATTTCGTTCCCAACTAGGGCTTGGTTATTTTCTTGAATGAATCGGGTTTTTTTTTTTCTGATGTTGGTGGAATTACTGTTTGTGATTGGGAATGATGAACTGTTGGCGATTCTTTTGAAAACCCTAATCTCACTTGTATTACGCTGGTGGTTCGTTTAAGATCTTACATGCGAAACCTTATTTAGGATTGTAAGATGTTTATATGTTTTCTTGTAGATTGGATAGTGGGCGGCGGTGGTGGTGGGAAACACCGATCAAATGCGGCGACAAAGAGGAGAGTCGACCACCTAGCAGCTGATCATTGAATTAAATGGGTGAATTTGGACCTAATTAATAGTGATGAAATGTTGATTATTGATTATTCATGAAATTGGTTCATTATTCGGTGAGAAAGGAAAAGTTATTCATATGTATATGGTAAATTAGATGGAGTTTGTTTAAATACACCTATACCGTCGAATAATCATGTGATACCATCGAATTATCATATGATACAATCGAATAATAATGCGATACCAACGATTAATATTTAGGCCATCGAATAATCAAACTATATCATCGAATAATCAAGTGATACGATCGAATAATCAAGCGATACCATCGAATAAGCAAGCGATACCATCGAATAGCCAATTAGAAAAATCCATCGATACCATCACATAATTCGTCTATACCATTGCATAATCCGTTGATACGATCGAATAATCCAGTGATACCATTGATTCATGGTATTAGCCGATTAGAAAAATCCATCGATACCATCGCATAATCTGTCGATACGATCGAATAATTCAACGATACTGTCGAATAATTTACAGGAAAATAAAAATGGGCTTTTACACACGCCCCAATGCATCATGTGAGAAAGAAAACTGGTGGGACCCACTGATTTTTAATTAAAGAAAAAGGGTTAAATTGTCTATTAATCTCAGCCACCCATTTCAATCAATCAACGTCCATGATGTGTTCTCATGATACACAATAAGCAATGAGTACACTTGAACCATCCCCTGTGTGTGTGTGATTTTGTGTTATATTTTTATGAATGGTTAGTTTATATAACATATTACAATAATTACATTGATTTAAATAATTATTCAATTTGCCTATGTGTTGATTGGTGGTGTAATTTGGTTCTACATATTTTATCATATGTGTCCACTTTAATTTTTATATTTTTAAGTGGTTATAAAATATATATTTTTTCTTGGGTTCTTTAATAAATATTTTATCTACAAAAATTTAGGTTAGATGAGTTTATATGGAAAATGGTTAGATTAATTTTATTATAATAATGAAAATTGATTCAATTATATGAAGAGAATCAATTAATATATAGTTCAGTCTGCCGCTTAACACGTTCATCATCCATAAATTACACAATATATAATAATTGGAATATTCTATATTGAAAACTCATAATTAATTATATATTAAAAAGAGGACCTAATATTATATCAAGGGAGTTGGATCCACTCTCGATTTTGAATCGTGCATTAAATTCGTAAATATAAATAAATAAGACATTCAAAATCAAGTTTTATTCATTTTGGTTAGCAAAATCGATTATTCCACTTATCATCAATATGGTTTCAGATTGAAAAGGATAACGGGTATCTTTGTTATTTTTAATAATATTTTAATCAGCATAAATTAAGACCTATGGTAAAAAATAAAATAAAATAATCTAATTACTATAATTCAAACAAAAATAATCCAACCATTATAAATAGAGAAAATTTGGTAGAAAATCACCTTTTAATGTTCTAATTAAGTAATTAACACCTCTTGAAAATTTATAAGCCGGTTTAACATCCCCTAAATTTTTTTTAGCCCTGTAGCATCTGCTCTCTCTGTCTCTTTATGGCTCTTCTGAAATTGCTTCGGGGTCGGTGCAAGGACGGGAGTGAGTCTGCGAGGCTTCGTCGGTGGGGGCTGGGTGTCGGATCGGCGGGATTTGGACTCGGGATGGCCGGAATTGGTGGCCAAGGAGGGCGGACGGGAGGGAGTTTGCGAGTTCGTCGGTGGGGGCTGGGTGTCGGATCGGCGGGATTTGGGCTCGGGATGGCCGGAATTGGTGGCCAAGGAGGGCGAATCTGGCGAGGGAGCGAGGCGGTGCGAGCGAGGGAAGGAGGCGGCGACGAGCGAGCGGGGGAGCGAGGGAGGGAACGAGCGGCGGAGCGTCCGGAGCGAGCGAGGTCGATCGGCCGGAGCGAGGATCGACGAGCGACGGCCGGCGCGCGCAGGAGCTGTCGAGGAGCGTCCGGAGGTTGAAGAAGGAGTTTTTACAAAATTACAAAAATTAACCCAAAATAGCAATTTTTGTAAAATTACAAAAATTAACCCATAAATATGAAAAAGTTGCATTACATTAAAGAAAAAATTGCATTACATTAAAGAAAAAATATTGCATTACATTGAAAAAGTTGCATTACATTAAAGAAAAAATTGTCATCAAAACGTTACCTTGAAAAAATATGGCATCACGAAAACATTACATTGGAAAAATATGGCATCACGAAAAAAAATATTATCAAAAAATTGATATCAAAAAAGTGTCATCAGTAGGCAACGGTAAAAAAAAAATGGCATCAATGGTCATTGTGGCATCACAGTAAACAAAAAAATATCAGCAAGATTTGAAAAAAGTGGCATTAAAAAAGTGTCATCAATCCATTTTATTATGAAATCAAACGATTTGATTAAAAAAATATCATCAAATAATTACATTAGAAAAATGGCATCAAAACACTGCTTTGAAAAAGTTGCATCATAGTAAATAAAAAAATGTCATCTAAACATTACCTTGAAAAAATATGGCACCACGAAATTAGTACCTTGAAAAAAAATATGGCATCAAACGATTTAATTAAAAAAAGTGAGATAAAATAATTACATTAGGAAAATGGTATCAAAACACTAATTTGAAAAACTTGCATCACATTAAAAGAAAAAAATGTCATCAAAATACCACTTTGAAAAAATATGGCATCATGGTAAAAAAACATATCATCAAAACATTGACATTAAAAAGTGTCATCAAATTTTGAAAAAAGTGGCATCACATAACATCAAAAACGCTACTTTAAAAAGTGGCATCACATTAAAGAAAAAAATATAATTATAAATTTGGCATCAAAGCACTATGAAAAATGGCATACAAAAAAGTGGCATCAATTGGTTATAAAAAAGTGGCATCATTGGTTTTTTTTTTTTAAAAAAAATAAAATAAAATAAAATAAAATAAAATCTGAATGAGCCGGTCAACGGTCAACGTTGACCGGTCAACGTTGACCGGTCAACGGTCAAACATGTTGACCGTTGACTTTAATAGCCCATTTGGGAAGGGTGCTAGGTTAACTAAATAATTTTATTTGGGTGCTAGTTAGATAATTAGATCTTCAAAATGTGTTGGTTGCCAAAAACACCCTTATAAATAACCATTTAATAGCGCACATCTACCAAAAATAATACTACGTACATCTCAGTTTCATTACTTCATTTCAATTCTGAAAAACATCCATATCCTCAACGCCCAGATGGAGCAAGCCAGTAAGTTTTCTTACCCTTGCCTTGATGCAGCAACCCAAGCCTGAAATTTCCCCTCCCTCTCCCCAAATCCCTCCCTTTGCAACCGTATCTCTCCACCGAACCACAACCCCTCTTCACCTCTGTCCACACCTTCGACATCATCGCCAAATTTCATTAATCTCATTGTATACATTCGTCATTGTAACAACTGGAAAAAAAAAAAAGAAGCTATTTTAGGGATATATATATATATATAGAGAATGGGTAACTTGTGCACACCCCTTAGGGTATATCTTGTGCACAAGTTCTGACCATTGATTTAAAAAAATAGACGCATAGGATTGCGCCACGTAATAGTTGATTTTTGTAAAAAAATAATGGAAAAAAGGCCCATCCTCCCATATGAAGCGCGTGTACATTTAACCTAGTCACGTCTTTTTAATCAGTTATAGGCTTCCCTAAATCCCCTCTTCCCATGGATTGAAGCGGCGGCTTCCCCTCTTCCCATGATTGAAGCGGCGATTGGACACGACGGTGAACGACGAAGGTAGTGGCGATGAAGGTGGGAGATTGTGGTTGTGGGTGGCCGACTCTCTCTTGAGGAGCCCAGGCAAGACGGAGTCCAAGAGGCGAGACGGTGGCGATGGAGGAAGCGAGTTGGAGACGGTGGCGATAGAAAAGGCAAATCGGAGATGGATTCGAGGAGCTCAGGCGAGTTGAAGGAGGATGCGAGTTCGAATCAAGGATGCACAAGGTATCGAATTTATTCTTTTCTCTCCTCCTTCTCGATTCTGGGCAACCGATGCATCTGAATCTGAAGCAATTGGAGACGAATCTGAAGCAATTGGAGGTGGAGGTGTATGACGAGGAGTCAGATCCAGCGGCAGCAGTTGTTTTGCGGATTCCGGCGATGGGGCTAGGGAGACGCGAGGCTGATAGGGACGGTGGCAACAGTTCTGGCGGTGGTGGAGACGGTCTGCAAAGATCGACGACGGCGAAGGCTCAGGGGAGTTGATGATCGGCGCGATGGGGTCTTCTACTGGTTCCCAATTGAAGGTCGATGAGATGGCTGCCCAGATTGCAGATTGTAGATTGTGATCGAATTCGGAGGTCATCGTCTTCGCGTTTCTCTTCTTGCTCGGCGTTCCAGGTAAGACGGTGGCGGTTGGCATTGAGACTAGCGGTTGGCGGTAAGACGATCGAGGCGGTTGGCGGTGAGACGGTGGCGAAGGAGGAGCCAACTGTGAAGCCTGCAGCCTAGGGAAGGCGGTGAGACGATGGCGGAGGCAGAGGCGGAACAGTGCAGCCCGCAAGATCCGGCCTTCTTCAATTTTCTTTTCCGTTCGAAGGATTATTCGATGGGATACCAAATATTATTCGGTGATATTGAACAATTATTCATAGAAATTGGAGGTTTTTTTTATCAATTTGGGGATTATATAATATGAAACATTATTCGGTGATTTTTGATGAATTATTCGGTGAAATATTAAATATTATTCTTAATAAAAAAAAATATTATTCGGTAGCATGTGATTAATTATCCACTGGAATCGGTTAATTTTCATTTAAACTAGATGGAAAAAGAAAAAATTATTCAGTAGAATCGGTGAATTTTTTCATATAAACTGGATGAAAAAAAGAAAAAATAACATTATTCGGTAGGATGGGAAATATTATTCGGTGGAATTACCAAAATTAAAAAAAACGAAATCAGGTGGATACATCAACAAATCAATCAAAATTATTTATTTTTCCAACCAAAAAAATAAATAAAAAAAAGCAAGAAATGGAAGTAGTTTCCAACCAAAAAAATTATAAAAAAAAAACAAGAAGAGAAATTGGATTACACGCTCTACCAAAAGGGGAGTTGGTTTGTTTTTGGCATGTGGGTCCCATTATAATAAAAGAAAAAAACAAAAATCCCAATTAATCTTGGCCTTCTATTTTCTTTCAATTAAGGGTCTAGATTTGTGCACTAGATACACTTTAAGGAGTGTGCACAAGGGAACCACTCCCTATATATATATATAGAGTAGTTCCAGAGTGCACACTCCTTAGGGTGTGCATTGTGCACAAATATTATTCGGTGAAATGTGAAACATTATTCGGTGAAATTTTAAGCATTATTCGGTGAAATGTGAAACATTCTACCGAACACAGTTATGTTTTTTTTTCCGTTCAGTTCAGATGAAAACGTCCCAATTCCACTGAATAATTTATAACATTCTACCGAATAATGTTTAGTTTTTTTATTTATCCATTTCAAATAAAAGAAACCTCAATTCCCTAAACAATAGTTACAATTTATATGGAATGCCTCAAATTTCACCAAATAATGTTTCACAAGCCCCTAAACAATACTCACATTTCACCGAATAATGTTTCAAATTTCACTGAATAATGTTTCACATTTCACCGAATAATATTTTGTGCACAATGCACATCCTAAGCCTTGTGCACAAGTTACCCATTCTATATATATATATATATATATATATATATATAGGGAAGCTTTAAAATGTAAAAACTCCTTAACGTGTAAAATCCGCTTAACGTGTAAAATTTATTTTTTTAATCCCGCGCTCCACGTACAACAGCCACTGGCTTCTCTCTCGGCCTCCCGCTGCCGCGCACCCACCCCACGTCGAGCCACCTCCGGCCACCAGGGCCTAGCCGCGCTCGAGCCCACCCCTGGGCGTACCCGCCGAGACTGGACGTGGCCTGGTTCGAGCCAGCCCCTGGACGTGGCATGGTGCAGCCGCACCAGCGCTGCTTGTCTCCTCGCTGCTTCTCTCCTCGCTGTCCACGCCACCGACGAGCCACCTCCGGCCACCAGCCCCCACTCGCTCGAACCCCCTCACTCAGGCGCACCCCCCGACACCAGAACCCCCTTGGTTCGTGCCCAGCCGAGCCCACACCGAGCCCATCTTCCCCAACAGTGCTAATCGGTTCTTTTGGCTCGGAATAACTTCGAAATCCCGATTTTGCTCCTTGTTTTCGCTCGAATTTGGTATGATTTCTAACTCTAAACTTGTTTATTACAGTTATTTGGATTGGTTGAATGATTTAGGTAGAGATTGAAAACCTAGGGTTTGATTTAAGAGCGGAATTTGGGGCTTTTTGACAAAAGCCAAATTGATTGAAATTGATGATATGATTGTGTTGTTGGGTTGATTTTGAGCTAATTTCATGTTCATTTCATTGTCAAATTGTTTATAGATCATTAGCTAATTGGATTTTAGAATTTTATAGTGCGATATGCTTTAGCATTTGGGGCTTTTTGACAAAAGCCAAATTGATTGAAATTGATGATATGGTTGTGTTGTTGGGTTGATTTTGAGCTAATTTCATGTTCATATCATTGTCAAATTGTTTATGGATCATGAGCTAATTGAAGTTTGGAATTTTATATTGCGATATGCTTTAGAATTTGGGGTTTTTTGCCAACGGCCAAATTGACTGAAATTGATGCTATGGTTGTGTTGTTGGGTTGATTTGGAGCTAATTTCATGTTTATAGCATTGTCAAATTGTTTGTGAATCATGAGCTAATTGAATTTATAATTTTATTGCAATATGCTTTAGGTTGATTAGGTTCTTCTATTTTAGCATAAAAATCATAATTTAGCCTATTAGCTCAATTGGTAGAGCAATGTGCATTTGCACAAAAGATGTGGGTTCAAATCCCACATAGGTTACATAATAGACAAGAGCGCAACAATCGCAAATTGTTAATCATGCACATTATAATATAAGTTATGCACTTTTTAACTTTAATTGTGCACATTTTAATCTTATTCATGCACTTTAATTTTAAAAGCTTATACGTAAAAAAATCGATTTCAAACTTACATCTATCAACCTAAATTATCCGAGAGGTGAACCCAAACTCTCAAAAGTAAAAAAAAAAAAAACAAAATTAAAACATCGATTTCAAAAGCACATCTTTTGACTTATTAATGCACATTATGATCTTACATTTGCACAATTGTATTCTTAATCTGCACAATTGTATCTTACTTTTGCACAATTGTAGTTTAAATTTGCACAATTGTATCCTACTTTAAATTTGCACAATTGCACAATTAAAGTTGCACAAATGCACTTTAAAGTTGCACAAATGCACTTCACAGTTGCACAAATGCACTCCACAGTTCCACAAATCCACTTCACAGTTGCACAAAAGGTATCGAAAACGGGAAAAAGTGCATTTATCCATAAAATTAGACATATTTACCAATTTACCCATAAATTAAACATATTTCAATTATAAATTTTTATAATTGAAATAGGCACATTTACCTATTTACCCTATAATGAATTATTTGGCTGCACAAAATAAACTTATATGCACAATAAGATGTTATATGTGCACAAAAGCAAGTTATACTTGCACAGCAGAAAGTGTTACCACGAAAAAAAAAATTCTGGGCAAAAATAAAAAAAAAAAAAAAAATCGGGTCCGAGAAGGGGGGGCAAGGGGGGGGGGGCACACGCATGGGCAAGGGGGGCAGATATTCTACTAATGAAATTAGGCCCATTAGTAATTAAATTAGGCCCATTAGCTAATTTTATGCGATAAGCAAATTTTACACGTTAAGGAGTTTTTACATTTGAAGTAAACCCTATATATATATATATACGTAGTACGATTTATATATGATGAATAAATGGTCAAAACTACTATATATACCTCGATTGCAACTTTGTTAATGATGATATTGGAAATTGCGGTAAATCTGGATTTGAAGCGGCTAATGATGATAATGAAGGTTTGGTGTTTCGTGATGACTCGTAGATAACATCTATATTTATAGGAAATACAATATTCTATCTTAAACACTTAATTAATTATCTATTCAACATAAAATCTTATGAGATATATATCCATACATATATATTCTTTATAAACCATCATAGATAGGTTTTCTACCTAATTTAGATATAAGGTTGAACATTAATAATGAACCAGATATTAGATAGATTTTAATATAAAAAGATAAAATTTCTAACTAATTAAGATATATGTTGAATATTTATACAAATATATTCAATTTCATCTAAAAGGGATAAATTTTCTAACTAATTATATTGATTTATTAATTGATGTGGTCCAAAAATATAATACCACTTTAATCCAGTATTTGGTCAATTATCTATCTAATATTTAGTCAATTATTCTACATTCTAGATGAAATTCAATATAATATTTGGTCAAATATTTTGTCACATAATGAACTAATCTATCGACAATTATGAAATCTGCTACTATGGCTCGATCGACAAAGAGCCATTGAAGGAATTTCGAGAGTGATATATAGGTCAATTATGGTATATAACATTTGATTTTAAAGTATAATCTCTACAAACATAATGAAACATTTTTCACGTAAATTCAGGGGCGGATGCTTTATGTAGAGCATCCCAAAAAAAAAAAAAAAAATTAGTGTTAATTTCTTAATATTTTCGGTCAAGCATCCCCAAACCGAGGAAAAAATTACAAAAGAATTTTTTTTTACCTTTAAACATTCTCAGAATGATGAAAAATTTACCTTCAAGTATCCCCGGAATGGTAGTTCAGGATCCGCCCCTGCGTGAATTGATCATTAAAAAAAATTATACGGTCTCACTCTTTATGATTTGTGTTTGGTTTAGCGATGAATCACATTAATGCTAGAATTACTTATTTTTATTATTTGAATGTGATAGGGACAAAACACCTTTTGGATTATGTTAACTAAATGATAGGTTTTATAGTTTTATAGACACTTAATATATTGATCTAAAAAGATAAGTTTTTAGCTAACTATATTTGTTTATTAATTAATGTGGCCCAGAATATTTATAAAAAAATACCGCTTTAATCTAGAAAATGCCACGTATGCAAAAATAATCTCGTTTAATCCAGAAAATTCCGTGACAGCGAGGTCGCGCCAGCGGCCTCTGTTTTAGTATTTTATATAGATAGATATAGATAGATAGATAGATATAGATATAGATATATATATTGATTGATTGATTTTTAAAAAAAATTATAATTAATTTTTTAAAGATTTTTTTTTAAATATGTTATACTAAGAAGTTAAATATAATTTTTTTAACATTAATTTAATGACAAAATAATTATGTGGGGCAGGGTTGTGGGGCGGGGAATTTACACTGGGTAAACCACTGCCTACTATACGCAAAAGGATAATACCACCCCTGTTACATTCCTTGTATTACTAAATAAAGAGCGGTTATTCTGGGATTCGAACCGAGGACCTATGAGTACTACCCCTGTTATGTTCCCCTGTCACTCTATCCCTCTTACTACCCCACCCCGTTTAGGAAGTCCAAAAAAGTAAAACATGGAGCCAAATTTTATTTAACCATATATTCCTACCAAATAGCAATATATGATTAAATAAAATAGGGCCGGGTCCACCAAGTTAACTCGCCAACGCAGAATGGAGAAAATAGCAGGCCCATGCACATATGATTTTCCAACACCCGGCCCACAAAAATGCAAGAGCGGCCCATCTGATGAACCCAAACCCGGATTACCACTCTCAAAATAAAAAACCCAATTTATGACAGCTGTTCGAAGGAGCCTGGACAGCAAAACGTTCATGACCTCTTCAGCCCGGTTAATGACAGCAAACGAATTCCCATAACAGATTTATGACAGCAAACGTCCTCAAACAAACAGTTCAGCCAAAAACCTCAGATCTTCACCCCTTCTTTCTTGTCTTCACAGCCGACCGTCCTGGGTGATAAGACTAATCATCTGTCGAGGCGTCCCCCCCTCCCTCATCACTATCCGAGTCCTGGGTGAAGTATTTCGCAACCAGGTCCCCCGATTTTGGGTCCTTGATAGCGGAAAGCGCATTGTAGAGCTCGTCCATTGTCAAGGAAACTCGGACATCGCCTCTGATGCTATTCGATGTACCCCGGAGCATGTAATTCCCTTTCTTGATGCCTCCCACCTCCTGCCAACGTCTTGCCGGGGGAGTGATGCATCTTCCCACCTTTATCCGCCCATCACCAGTAGCGGACAGTCCCGAATCCTCCGCCCAAGCAGTAGCAACTAGCGCTGCACAGACTTGGGAGGAGAAGGGATCAGCCACGAGTGTCTCATCGCAATTCTCCTTTCTCTCACAGTTTCTGGCCTCCTTGGAATAGGATGCTGGTGGGGGATCCATATCAGACCTGAACATCCCAGCCGCTAACGGAGATGCAGTAGCCATCAGTGAGCTGGGGCTCGGTCTGAGTAGCAGCACAGCCTACAGATTTAGGCGTCACAGCCCCACCAGCACCAAGACAATTGTTGCAAATCAAAGGCGCCCCCGACGGAGTGTAGCAGCACCATCGACCGGTTTGCTCCCCTCGACGGACTTGATTTCCAGGTCCTTAGCACACACTTCGTCCTTAGTCTTATCTCCCCCACCACCAGTGACATGAACCTTGCCCTGCAGCTGCGGAGAGGACGACGCATCCGGTTTGTTCATTGAGCACATAGCTTCAGTGTGACCAAAGTATTTGCAATTAGCGCAGCTCCAACGGAAGCCATTCAAATATAACCTTCTGCACCACCTCCTCTCCACGGCCATTCACAAGCTTCACATGAGAGCGGCGGGATTGATCCACATTCACTTCAACCAATAGTCTGGAGTACGCGAGCAAATCGTGACTTGCAGTGAATTCGTCCACACACAACGATTACCTATTCCACTACCAATCCAGCTCAGCATGTCTCTCGAATTGAACAACGGAGGAAGGTCATGCAGTCTAACCCACACCGGGACTGAGCAGAACAGGCGCCAATCCATGGGTAGACCATCCATCCATTGTTTAACAAGGAGAGGTCGTGAACCACCGATAGACCAGGGACCATTCTCAAGTACCCAATTCAGATCATCAAGAGTTGAAAAACGGAACACTAGTATGCCATTCGCCTTGACATAGTTCATCGGTGGAGTTACCTTCCATGAGCAGCGGATAAACTCCGAAATGGCCCGAACAGGGATCGCAGGTCCCATAACCGCACCAAGCAGAGTAGCCCCACACAGTAGACGAATCCGCAATGTCAGCCTCCGAGTACTCGATGCGATCCCCAGACATCATACTAATTCCTAACATTCCTATATTATACTAATTCCTAACACTTACTTCATTTGAATTAAATCTATAAGAGAATTATTCCACAAGTTTTGAAAATGTAACCATGTTTGGATTTCTCTGTTTCTAACTTGTAGTAACATTTTCTTTTATAAAAAAAAAAAAAACTCTAATATGTAACCTGAAAATGTAACCATGTTTGGATTTCTCTGTAACCATTTTGGATTTCACTGATAAACATGCTCTTACTGTAAGTCTGTATCACATCACATTTTGAGTTGTATAATTTGGTTGGAAATTTAATATTCATGACCTATCTAAATCTAATTGCAACAGCTTGGCTGCAGAGGGCAGAGCAATGGCACAAATGTAGTAATATACTCCCTCCGTCCTAAAATACATTACCTTTTAGCACTTTGCACAAATTTTAATAAAACATTTTACTTTACAAAAACATCATCATTACACTAACTTTTACATAAATTTTATTATTTTTTAACACCCACCACACATTTTAACCAATCAAATTATTTTAAAAAGTCAACAGCACACAAACCAATACAAATCATTATAACTTCCTACATAGAAAACATAAAAGACCATCTATTGTTGGACAAAATTTTACCTCTAAAAGTCCATGTATTGTTGGACGTATTATGTTTGACATTCAAAGACCAAAATTGATGTTACGGAAGAAAAGGAGACGGAAATGTGGAATGAACTTGAATATTAGGGTTTATATAGTACCTAGAAATTTGAAGAATCTTCTACAACACCGCCATTGGCGAATCGACAAATCAGCCGTGACCAGAACCCCTATCTTTTCCAGATTGAGTTGAATTCAGTCACATTCACCGCTTAAGAACAAGAAGCGAAATCAGAATCCGCCAAATCCCTGAAGCCGCCGAATTGAATTTCATCGCATCACAGGCAAGCGTCCGCCTGATACACAGGAGGAGATTGGTGTTCGGACACGGAATCACATGTAAACTGTACACAATTATCCCGAATCAGCAATCCCGGCTTTGATAAGACAAAAGGAGTATCCCATCTGCATTCAACATGACTCGTGTCCATTACTCAATACCCTTAATTAATTTCATCAATGCAAATCTATTTCAATATTTTTCCCATATTCCGTTTTACCTAAAAATCGATCCAATTCAGACAAAAATCCAACCTATTTAAGAGTTTATCCAATTTAGAGTGTTTGTTTCAAGTTTGTTGCTTCATCCTCTACAAGTTGCAGAAGCAAAGATGTATCTCTACTTGCAGCTTCTCCTAAATCTTGCCCTCTTCACTTCCATCCTGTTTCTCCTCCAAAGGAAAAGAAGAAATGGGAGTAAACAGCCTCCGGGGCCTCGAGGGCTTCCGGTCATCGGAAACCTCCACCAGTTTGTCTCCTCTAGTCCACACCTCAGCCTACATCAACTATCCAAGACCTATGGCCCCCTCATGTCCTTGAAGCTCGGGTTCAGACCGACCCTTGTGGTTTCGTCCGCTGAAATGGCAAAACAAGTCATGAGTATCCAAGATCAAACCTTTTGCAACAGGCCGCCTTTGGCTACTCAACAAAAGTTATCTTATAATGGCTTGGATATGGCCTTTGCACCCTACGGCGATCACTGGAGGGAAGCTAGGAAGTTGTGTGTGCTTCATCTCTTGAGCTCTAAGAAGGTAAAGTCCTTCTCTTCCATTCGAGAAGAGGAGGTTTATCGGATGATGCAGGAGATCACGAATCTTTCTAATGAGGGTAAGGTCATAGACTTGAGTGAGATGATGACTGACCTTACTACGAACGTTATATGTAGGATAGCCTTTGGAAGGCGGTATGATGCCGATAATGAAAGAGCAGGTTGCAGACATAGTTTCCGAGACTTGCTAAAGGATACACAAGAAATGCTTATGAGTTTCTGCTTCTCGGATTATTTTCCTGCTTCAAACTGGCTTGACAAGCTTACAGGGATGTCATCGCGCCTTGATAAAGTTTTCATGGAGTTGGACAACTTCTTTGAGGAAGTTATTGAAGAGCATCTCAAGGAAACCGGGCCTTTAGATAAATCCAGGAAAGTGGATATAGTTGATGTGCTACTAAAGCTCCAAAGAGAGAAATCCTCGGGCATAGACATCACCACCAATCACATCAAAGCAATCCTAATGGTAGGTTTTCCGTATATTTCAAGATTCAAGCTCAAAACAATGAACTCCTAGTCTCCTACTAACAAGTGATCTTATTCCGGTGTAGAACGTATTTGTAGCAGCAACAGACACAGGTGCAGCAACAGTGGTTTGGGTCATGACTGAGCTCTTAAGGAATCCGAAGGTCATGAAGCGAGTCCAAGAAGAAGCAAGAGATTTGTTGGGTAACAGTCCAAGGGAGTTGATAAAAGGCGAGCTTTTTGAGAAGTTAGAGTATCTAAAGGCGGTGCTTAAGGAGACAATGAGATTGCACCCGATCGCCCCATTACTGCTCCCGCGAGAGACCACACAAAAGTGCACGCTAGGAGGGTATGAAATCCAAGAAAAAACTCTCGTCTTTGTGAATACATGGACTATCGGACGAGACCCTGATTTGTGGGATAACCCCGAAGAGTTTGTACCTGAAAGGTTTCTAAACGGCAATAACAAAGCAGTCGATTTCAGAGACCAAGACTTCAAGCTGACACCTTTCGGAGCAGGAAGAAGAATTTGCCCTGGGATGCATATGGGTCTGGCTATGGTGGAGCTCACACTTGTCAACTTAATTTGCTTGTTCGATTGGGCGGTGCCTCGAGGCATGGAGGAACAAGTTATGGACATGAGCTCGTTGCTTGGCCTTGCCGTGCTCAAGAAAATCCCATTGCGTCTTCTGGCTAAGAATGTGTGTAGCTACTAATCAGAAAGATTTTCAGGGCTAAATAGCAATCAATATAAATAAAGGCCGTCACTTGTTAAATTTAGCATAAATCTTGCATGGTATGTAACTCTTTTTATTTAAGAATGAAGATTTTCGAGCAGTGCTACAACGTTCTATCCTGGCACCATCTTATAGCGTCATTTCAAACGAGAACCCGAAGTCTTGAATCTTCCTCTATACTATCGCTGACAGAGATGTTGTAGGCAAGATGGGTGGTCTTTATCTGCAGCAACATTAGTATAGAGTATATAGGGGGGGGGGGGGAATTTGGTAATTGTAACTAGCTAAAGAAAAGGTTATAAATCCAGAACTCGGAGGGTATGAAATCCGAGAAAAAACTCTCGTCTTTGTGAATACAAGGACCATCGGACGAGACCCTGATTTGTGGGAAAACCCTGAAGAGTTTGTACCTGGAAGGTTTCTAAACGGCAATAACAAAGCAGTCGATTTCAGAGACCAAGACTTCAAGCTGACACCTTTCGGAAACGATGACACATTTTAAGTTTTGAAGAAGGGTAGTACTTCGTAGGGACGGATAAGCTGACACATTTCAGAGACCCTAATGGTAGGTTTTGACATAAGAGACGTCAAAACTTGTAAAAGAGAAGGGAAAATCCAAGCACAACAATCATGGCACAAGGGAAAAGATGGAGACTCAGACAACGTAAAGATGAAAATAAAAATCGAAAATAGCTTTTCGACATAGTAAGGGAAAAGATATGTATATCATAATCTCCATTTCCTATTTAAAATGAAAAAAACTGTGATTATTGTTGTTGTTTTACCTTTACGTTGTATAACTAAAAGAAACCAATCCCCTTGACAATGTTAAGAAACGTTTTACTTTGCTAGCTAGATCTCGATTTTATAATCAAAATATCTAAAATTTGACATGAATCTCATTTTATATAATCCAATTGATATTCATTAAATTTAAATGTTATCAAATCGGTGGAATTCAAATTCATTTCCCTAAATCTTCATTGAGTTAAAAATTTTGCCTGAAAGAGTACATTAAAAGAAAATAGGAAGAATTTTAGCAAATTCAAACACACAAATTTCGCCCTTAAACCCTAAACCTCTCTCCCTCCCATTGTCTTTGCATCTCTTCTGCAATTACATGTATATGAAGATCAAGAGAGCCCCGGTGCGGTAGCCATCAAAAGGAAAGCTTGAAGCTTTTCGACTGGTGTTACCAGACTTGTCAAGGGCTGACATCAAAAGCTTGTCCCTGTAGCTATATTTAACTCCAAACGACTTGCCAAGATTCCTTAAAAAAACTATTCACATGCACCGAAAATTTCTATCTCTCTAATATCAGGATAAATTAGGATGCACCAAGGCATACAACACAACATATCTATAAAACTATCAATATCTGTTGCAGTTTCAGTTGTATATCATCAATCATACAATCACTTTCAACTCAGGCATGCACATAACAAGGTAAAAAAACTAAGAGAGGCATTATACATTGGCCAAAGTTGATGACCAGCATTTACTGACAGTTATGCCAACAGGCAACAGCATCTAGCTAACAATAACAAGGTCTGTCCTCTTTTAAGTCTACCTGCAAACATAGACAAGTAGTTATTAAAAATAAATAAATCGAGAGGAAAAATAATGTCCTAAATCCAGAGTTGACATGTATGATAGCATCTACTAGTTAGTAGTTACTAATACCAAGTCCCAATCAATGCATAACACTACTTGTATATTATGAGAAAGAAAGAATGTGTAAAATAATATAAACTTATTCATGATGTAAAATCATATAACATGCATTTTACAGAAAAAAACATTTCTACCTCATAAGCATACTGAAATTTCTTTTATGAGGTACATTAGATCGAGTTAACATTTTAAAATATAAGGTCCTTACCACTAATACCCAAGCTGTACATCCAATTCCAATCAATGCAGAAAGGAAGGATCCGTCAAAACCTCGTCATCTGCGGAAGCATTTGAGACCCTGATGACTGCAGAATCAACTGATCAGAACCAGGGGCTGGCCTCATCATTTGACCAACATTTGACAAATTACCCATCCCTTGCCGCATCATTTCTCTTTCAGAGTGGGAGGCTTCCTTGATTGTGTGAATCTAGGTAATAAGAAAATAAGAAAAGGAACTGAGTATGCATAGCAACATACTAAATTATATATATACCCATAGCAACTGACATGCCTATTTTACGATAACTAAAACTTACAATATCAAGGCGCTTCTTATGCATATCACTTGTATTCTGCAAATGACAAAATGAAATCAGTCGATAAATTCCAACCACAATGGATCAAAGTTCCTTCTGGTAACAGCCACAGAAGGTGCTCATAACTGCCCTTCCTAGGCAGCTATGCTATAATAAGAATAATATATTAATAGAAACAGACAAAAGTGAGAAGACTCACCATCTCTCTTTGTTGTTTCCGTTCTTCAACTGAATATCCTGGAACTGTAAGATGCCAGTTCTTCTCTGCAAACAAATTATTTTCACAGCAGCTTCAAACAGAGTAGAGAACAAGAAATGTGATATGCTTATCCAAATAAATCAGTATAAAAGACAAAAACGCCAATGGTAATAGCATCACACGAGACATTAAACGAACAAGTAGAGCACCAAATAAGACAAAATGAGCAATGAAATAAATATACAGTTGCAGCATAGTACCTAGATGTAGTAAGACATCCTTGGCCTCCAATGTTGAAGATGTCCGATGCTTTGCCAAGGTACATGCAAATGTTGTAACCTGCCAACCATACAAACGTAAAAAGTTCATATCTATTTGTGGCTGTGTTATGCTTGAGGAAGAAGAAAGAGTTTGAAATGATCTGAAAATTGTGTATTGATTAAGGGCTTGTACTGGTATTTATACACAATTCAGTTGGGTCAACCAACTTTGACTAACATAAAACTCTATGTAATATCAACACATTAGTATATAACAACAGTCCCCCTCAAGCTGAAGGGTGGAACAAATTCAGCTTGGAAATAATGTGTTGATGTTGAGGAGTAGGCAAGATTTTAGTGAGAATATCTGCCAGCTGCTCGGATGAAGGTATGTATGACAATTCAATCAAGCCTTCGAGGACTTTGTCTCGAGTAAAGTGGCAATCCACCTCAATGTGCTTCGTTCGTTCATGGAAAACTGGATTCTTGGCGATTTGCATAGCCGAACGGTTGTCACAATGTAAAGTGACTGGTTGCAGAGATTCAATGCCCAGCTCCTGAAGGAGTCTGATCAACCAAGTGATCTCAGTGGAAGCATTGGCCATGGCACGGTACTCAGACTCAGAGGAGCTGCGAGAGACAACTGACTGCTTCTTCGATTTCCAGCTGATGGGGGATTGGCCAAGTAACACAATGAAACCGGTAACTGAACGACAAGTCATGGGACAAGCCGCCCAATCCGAGTCTGAAAAGGCTTGTAAAACTGGCGTTGTAGAGCCATTGAGAAGAACACCCCTTCCAGCAGTGTGTTTGACATACCTCAAAGTGTGCAAAAGAGCCTCCCAATGGGGAGTGCGTGGAGATTGCATAAATTGACTAAGACTTTGGACTGCAAAGCTAAGATCAGGACGAGTATTGGTGAGGTAATTGAGCTTACCAGCCAATGTCATGTAAGAGAATGGATCAAACAACAAATCACCATCAAAATTGTTGAGCTTGCAGTGTAAAGGAAGGGGTGTTGTTGTAGGCTTGTCTAGTGGCTGAGAAACATCAGAAAGAAGCTCAGAAGTGAACTTGGTTTGAGTCATTGCAATCCCTGAAGGAAGAACATAAACCTCTATCCCAAGGAAATAGTGAAGAGAGCCCAAGTCCTTGATGCTGAAGCTGTTGTCCAAGAAGGTTTTAAGGTGTTTAATGCCCAATTGATCAGTCCCAGTGATGAGAATATCATCAACATAAACTGCAAGGACGACGATCAACCCAGAAGATCTCTTGATGAACAAAGAATAGTCATTCTTTGATTGAACAAAATGTAAAGACAGTAAGGATGAGGTGAGCTTATGAAACCATTGCCTGGAAGCTTGTTTGAGGCCGTATAAGGATTTTCTGAGCTTGCAAACCATATTGGATGGATTGGGAACACCTTCAGGCATGACCATGTACACATCTACATGGAGATCTCCATGGAGGAAAGCGTTATTAACATCAAGCTGGTATAGTGGCCACCCCTTAGAAGCAGCAACAGCAACTACGGCTCTAATGGTTGTCATCTTAACCACATGGGAGAATGTGTCATGAAAATCCACACCTTCCTTCTGTGCGAATCCTTTGGCCACAAGTCGAGCCTTATATTTTTCAAGACTTCCATTAGACTTGAGCTTAACCTTGAAAACCCATCGACAACCCACTGGAGTTTTGCCAAATGGAAGGGGAACAACATCCCAAGTGCCATTAACCTGCAGGGCATCTAATTCCTTTCTCATGGCAATAACCCAATGTGGATCAAGTTATAGGAAGTGGGTTCAGTGAAATTTGAAAGGTGACTAAGCAACGCAAAATGAGAAGAAGGTAATGTGTAAGGGGAAAAGCAGTTATCAGTGTGCTTGGTAGAGATTAAAGAGCTAAAATTGCAAACATAATCATTCAAGTAAACAGGAGTGTGATGTGTTCTAGAAGACCTTCTAGGAATGAAAGGGGTATCGGGCTCAAGAGATGGAGCACTGGATGAGACATCAGTAGTAGGTGGCTCAGCAGGAGGAGTATGTATGGGAGTAAAGATGAAATCATGGCCATGATCTTGTGAGATAGTGGGCAAAACAGATGGGGTAGGAGAGTGTTTAAGATGAAAGGGGAAATGGGATTCATGAAAGACAATGTCTCTTGACTGATAAATGATGTGAGTTTGTAAATCCAATGCCTTGTAACCTTTCTTTCCAAAGGAATAGCCAATGAAAACACAAGCATTAGCACGGGGTTGGAACTTGTCAGAGGAAGGGGGTTGGGGTGAAACAAAGCAAAGACAACCAAAGGCCTTTAAGAAGTTGTAATCAGGGTCTTTGTTAAAAAGTTTGGAATATGGAGTAGCAAAATGGAGGGCAATGGTGTTCTCTTAATGAGAAAAGTTGCAGTGAGCACACACTCACCCCAAAAGGAAATGGGAAGGTTGGATTGAAAAAAGAGAGCACGAGCTACCTCCAAGAGATGCTTGTGCTTTCTTTCAACAATACCATTTTGCTGTGGAGTATAGGGACAACTAGTTTGATGTACTATACCTTTGGAGGAGAAAAATTGCATGGCATTGGAGCTGCAAAACTCAACAACATTATCTGAACGAATGACTTTGATGGAGGCTTTGAATTGGTTGTGAATGAGAGAGACAAAGGACTAGATGATTGTAAGAGCAGTGCTCTTAGATGGCATCAAGTAAGTCCAAGTACAACGTGTAAAGTCATCCACGATTGTCAAGAAGTACCTATGACCATTGTGAGTGAGATGTCTATAAGGACCCCAAGTGTCAATGTGGATTAGCTCAAAGGGAGAAGTGGTTGTAGGAGAAGAAGTGGGGAAGGAATGTCTGTGCTGTTTGGCCTTGGGGCAGATCTTGCAAAGATGTGTGGGTTTAACTGAAGAATTGATGAAACTGAGATGCTTTAACCGTGAAAAAGGAACATGTCCAAGGCAACAGTGCCACAACTCAAGTAAATGATCATTCAATGCAACAGAAAGAAGCACAAGCAAATGGTTTATTCAAAGTAAAACTGTCAACAGAAAGCACATCATTGTTTTGCTTACAAGAAGAAATCATATTAGCAACATAAAGTTCTTTAATAGCTCTACCAAGCATAAGAGGCTTCTTCATCAAATGGCTCTGGAGAAAACAAAAATTTGGAGTGAAAAGAACATCAAGCTGAGTGTCTGCAATGATCTTTTTGACTGATAAAAGATTGAAACAAAAATCAGGCACATAGAGAACATTATGTAAGGTAAGAGAGGAATTAACAATGACAGGACCAAAAAAGGAAACAGAAGCAGTTTTGCCATTAGGCATAGTAACAGAAATAGGTTTAGGCAAGGCAGTGAGGGAAGTAAAGAAGTGTTTATGAGGAGTTAGGTGGTCGGTTGCACCACTATCTATGATCCAAACAGGATTATTAACAGAGGAAAGGAAACAGAAGTTTGTACCTGCTAGGAAGGCAGCAGCATCAGTAGAAGAGCTGTTGGTTTTGTTAAGCAAGGCAATCAACTGATTGTACTGATCCTGAGTGAGGCCTGAAGCAGGTGAAGAAGAAAAAGAAGCTGCCGTGCCACCAGATGAAGTTGTAGGACCTTTCCTAGGAGGATAGCCATGTTTCTTCCAGCATTTGTCAACCAAATGTCCTCCGAGTTTGCAGAAATCACAAAACAAAGTATGTCCGTGGATTTTCCAGCAGGTGTCAAGAACATGACCTCCAATCTTGCAGTGATCACAAAAGAGGGTGGCACGACCACCACCTTGTGAAGGTTTAGTAGATCCACGGCCACGAGGAGCAGAAGACTTACCACGACCAGCAGTAGAACCAGGAGAACCTTGAGAAGGTTTAGAATCTGACGATTTCTGAGAAGCGAGAGCAGTAGAGATCTCAGAGGAAGAGGATGATGAATTACCAAGCTCTCGTTGCTCCTCTTCCTGCAGAAGCAGCTTATAGACCTCACTAAGTCTCGGCGAAGGCTGTGTAAGCAAGATCAGAGCTCGGATCGCATTATACGATTCGTTTAAGCCAACTAGAAACTGAATAACATGATGTTCATCAAGCAAATTATGGAGAAGACTCGCAGATCCACAATCACAGACACGATTCTCAATCAACACCAGATATTCGTCCCATAGCTTCTTAATTTTGGTGAAATAGGCGGTAATAGACAAGGTACCTTGAGAAATGGAGAACAATTGCCTCTGAATCTGAATGTTTCTTGTGTGATTGGAGCGAGAGAAGCGAGATTCCAGATCTGACCGAAGGAGTGTAGCGGATCGGAAATAAAGGATTGATTCGGCAATGTCCTTTTCCACTGAATGGAACAGCCAGGACAGCACCATACTGTTGCATCGATCCCACTGAGCAGCTAGAAAATGCGGAGTAGGACGAACACAAGCTCCAGTGACAAAAGCGAGCTTGTTCTTCGTCATTAGAGAATGCTCAACTGAACGGCGCCAAGGAGCGTAATTATGATCGTTGAGCAAGGAAGTGGAAAGTATGTAGTTCGGATGATCCGAATGGTGAAGGAAGAGTACATCATTTGGATCGATAGGAAGCAAGGGAATCAATGGAACAGGATTCGGAGGAGGAGGATCAGCCATCGAAAAATCCTAACCTGATACCATGTTATGCTTGAGGAAGAAGAAAGAGTTTGAAATGATCTGAAAATTGTGTATTGATTAAGGGCTTGTACTGGTATTTATACACAATTCAGTTGGGTCAACCAATTTTGACTAACATAAAACTCTATGTAATATCAACACATTAGTATATAACAACAGGCTGTTCCATGCCATCATAGAAAAAAAAGCGGTGAAGAGAAAAATAGTGCCAAAGTGCTTAAGCAGCAAAGAAAAGCAGCTATAAAATACATTGGATCTGTGAAGTGTTAGATTGTTATTATTTGTTCAATAATGAAACAGAGTTTCAAAGTAAGTAAAATTAAGGAGTTCATGAGCAGTAGCTATACTTCAGCAATCACAAATGATCATGAGGCTCCAAAGCTTCCAACAATATTCACGTACAACAGTATTATAGAGCATACATTAACAGGATGAAAAAGCTCATATATCATTAAGGAAAAAAGAGGGGCTTGACAAAATTCTATTATGCGCATCGATCCATCTGCCAATGCCAATAATAAAATGACCAACTGTCAAAGAAGTTCATATAGCGAAATTAGGACTCACTGAATCAATGAAGTTATCTGCAAAGTCCAAAAGAAGATCTTCAACTTCAGGATCCAACTTTGCACGTGCATCCACCTGTGCAAAATTAACAAAATATAGAAAAAAAAACTTTTAGTAGTCCAGGAATGGTGCGTGGCAGCAATAAAATCAAGGAAGCAAGCTGGACAGAAGTTTTCTTCTTCATTATTCAAAAAGAGATTCAGTACTTCTGATTAAGAATGTCAGTCTTGAACTGGTAAGAATGATAACAAAAATGGTATTGCAAGCCTGTAAGTCTGTAACCATCTGACATTGACTAATAACTAGGATGAACAGAAATTTTTTGCTTCATTTGTTAATGATGGAATGATTCATAAACTCCATACAACGTATTTATAACTAGTGTAGGCCCCGTCCCGTGTACGGAGAATATATTAATACAATATTATAAATAATTTAGATAAATTCCAATAAATAAAAATAATCATAATATAAATATAAATCATTTTTTCACCAAAAAATAATATAGATATAAATAAAATAGCACCCATCAAATATTACATATTTATCTATTAATATTTTTGGCAAGTATGACTACGAAATAATTTATATTTATGTCAATTAACTAAAATCTAAATATATATAGATAGATTGTGGCTTATATATAACTTTCTATAAACTATGATATCATATTATTTTATTAATTTTTTTCCTAGAATCAACCACAACGCGTCAAGTATGACACTAGGCATCGGTTTTAGTATATGCATATATAGATGTCTCATTCATCTTGCCAAAGTAGATTAGGTTGAGGATTCAGTAATGCACAAGATTGAATCCAATAAATAAATACATGTGAAACAAGATCCTGTATCTTCCTTTTCCCGAGTTGTTGATTGGTTGCTTTGAATTTGGTAAATAAAGAGCGGTCATCCAGGGTTCGAACCGGGGACCTTTGGGTACTACTCATAAGTCCTTTCCGGTTGAGCCATTCCGGAATGGTTAGTTGATTGGTTACTTCTGTTCCCTGACTAGAACTTCCTCCTGGTACCGCATCTGGCTGTGATCCAGTCAAACTCAGAGATTTCTGGCCTGGAGGTCCTTGCATCCTTGGAGATGGCTGTTGCTGCTGGTTAAGGGAGGACTGTTGCTGCACCAATTGTTGTTGCTGTGGTAACAGTTGGTTCTGCTGCAGATGCTGATATTGCTGCGGAAGCTGGGATCTTTGAACTTTCTGTTGTGCATGTGATTGCAATTGAGAATGACCTAATGATCGACTGCTGAAGTTGTTGTTAACTGCTGAGCATTCAAGGGCATGTTCTGCTGCAACTGAGAAGATGAAGTTGATATCTGCTGTTGAAGAAGTTGTCGCTGGTGGAGACGAAATGAAGGGGAACCAGGACCAGACATGGCTGGCATTTGCTTCATCCATTGCTGCTGTTGGGGCAAAGAGTTCTGCATAACTGCTTGTTGGCTGTTTTGAGATAATGCAGGTAGTGGGGGATTCATAAATGCCAATGATGAAGCTCTTTGTAAGCCTTGACCTTGCAACTTCTACAAAAGAATTCAACATTGGAAATCAACAATGGTACACCCAAAATACACATATTGACTGACGTTACGAGCTCCGGTTTTACTTAACTATAGCATAGAACCAAACAAAGATGCAATCATTACAAGATGCAGGAGAAAGATGTTCTGAAAGAGGCTCCAGTCTTTCGAAGTTATTTTCTTTGTATATCGTTCCACAAAGAAACAACGGAAATGCATGTCTAATACCATTCATCTAGATGAAGTGTATAAAACAACAACTTTAACCAAACCAACGAAGAAGAAGAATGCTAGCATGAAGAAATTTTCAAAAAAAAAGCAAATCCACTTGGACAGATGTATGCCATTATAAATGCTCAAAGGTACAGTTTTGAGTATCTCTCAAGTAAAGCACATCGTTCAAGTGAAAATAAAAATATACAGTAAACACCCAACCCATTAGCATAATTAGACAAATCCATTCCCATGAATATAACACTGAAACTTAAAATCAATAAAAAAACACTTTTTAAATGAGATGATTACCAAATACAAATGCATGAATCATCATCTTCACATGAAATTAAAATAAAACGCATTGATTGAAGAAATCGATTTGCCCAAAAAAAAAATTACAGCTAAAGGAATTAAGATCAAAATAAACGACAAAATACAAATGCATCTCTCTTGTGACACTGCATAACATAAACCCACACCTGTGGTGAAGTTAGTGCACTTTGTGATAACTGCTGCCTCAACTGCCCAGTCTGCCCCTGATTGATCCGTTGTTGACCATAAGTGAGAGGAGTATTTCCTCTCATTTGTGAGGTGAAACCCAGTGATCCCATCACCTGCAGAATTCCCTGATTGGAATTGTGAGCCGTGTAGGATACCTGCTTTCTGCCTTGGCTGCACTCAAACCTTTATGCTCATCAGAGAAAGACCAATGTAAATTTGGCTTCAAAAACTAAAGGCGCTTGATTTAATATTGGAAACAAGAACACAAGAAACTCATCAACAGAACATTGAAGATAAGAAAACAAACTAAACAACCAAACAAAATGTTAGGTCTTTTTTTTTGGGGGGGGGGGGTCCATTTTTGTCCAATGAAAAACAATCTTCTTTGACAAAATGTTCAAATGCAAACAAATGGGAAAAAACAGTAACAATGAACACAACGCTCGTGCCAAGCTTAGGAAATAAGCTTCATACTTCAACACTGCACTAGTGTCATGCTAACCTGCCCCCGACCTATGCAACAAAGACCACGCCAGCACTGACTTAACCTTCACACCCCCCCCCCCCAGACTCCCTCTGGCTAACTAGAAACACCTATATGTGCGTGAAGGCCAAATATCCCTCAAATTTGGACAGTTTGATAAGGCCTTGGTACTGCCCAGGTCACGGAAAAATCATGTGTTAGCGTATTTGATTATACCCTAAGATCTGGGCAAAACTGAGATTCAGGTTTTATTAAAGGCAGCAGGGGGGAGGGGGGGAGGTTGTGATGGAAACAATTGTAATTGAGGTAGTGAGAAGTGGAAACAGCAGATGCATAACACATGTATCATAGACAAGGAAAAGTAGCATATTTATGGTTTTTTTAGTTATGGTAAAAAGTTGGGTAAACAAAATGTTGGGGAATTTTTTGAACTTCTTGTACAAATGTTGAACCCATTAAAAAAATAATTATCACACTTTCCTTTTCAAGTAAAAACCAATAACTTAAATCTTGCCATCCCATTCATCGAAAAAAAAAGAGTTTTGACAGAATTTACATCGCTATCCCCAGGTCCCAACTTACCCCCAATCCTAGAGTAAATAGGCTCTTAGCATGTCTCTCATGAATCAAATAAGAATAAGATGGACATGTTTAAACACAGTGAAAGCAGACTTTTCCCTAATCTAAACAGTGTTCTACTTATTTGGCAGTTTAAATTATAAAAACAAGCAACAAGATAATCAGCAGGTGCAACAATGACTATGCCTAGCTACATGAACAGTTTAGAATTGATTAGAGAATACATACTGATGCAAGCAGATTGAATTGGGCAGCAGCCGCTTGACTGGGCAAGACTTGTACATGTCCATTTTGCCCCATCAATGACGATTGTGACAAACTCCCAACTCCCATTTGTTGTTGCTGAGGTTGCTGTTGTAAGGTTTGTTGTAGTTGTGGCTGTGATTGCTGCTTGTTGGTGTTGCAACTGTTGTTGCTGCTGCTGCACTTGCTGTTTGTGTTGCAAATCCTGCTGCTGCTGTACTTGCTGCTGGTGTTGCAATTGTTGCTGCTGCTGTTGTTGCACTTGATGTTGATTTTGAAATTGTTGTGGTTGTTGTGCTTGCTGTTGGTGTTGCATTTGCTGCTGTTGTTGTATCTGTTGCTGTAGCCGCTGCTGCTGCAACAATTGCGGCTCCTACTGGAGAAGTTGTTGTTGCTGTTGTGGCTGCTGCTGTGCTGGTTGTTGGTTTAGCATGGACCTACCAAAATTCATCTGGCCATATATTGCAGCTTGTTGTCGCAATATACCATACTGCTGCTGTGGTTGTTGTGCTTGTTGCATCTCTTGCTACTGCTGCAATTGATTTTGTTGTAGTAGCTGTTGCTGCTGCTGCAATTGTTGAATTTGGTTCATGCGAGCTAAAGAAGTAGACCTTGGCATGCCTTGTTGGACCTGAAAACTAGACATGCCCATGCCCATCAAATTCTGATGTTGCTGCTGCTGCTGAAATTGTTGTTGTTGTGTGAGTGGAGATTGTTGCTGCAACTGTTGCTGCTGTTGTTGGGAAATTTGAGAAAGTGCTGGAGATGAGATTTGGGGAATGTCAATAGAAGAAGAAGAATGTGATAGGTTAGACGGAGAAGGCATTGCCATGTTACTCGGAGGAGATTGAGAGATGGGATCCATTGAGTTGGTTGATTGCATAGGGTTCGGTGAAGATGTTGAATTCTCTGCCATTTTCTTTTCGTGGCAGATCTGCTATGACTAACCTAGTAGTAATTTGATGAATAACCCCAAATCCAAAACCACAGCTGGCTGATACAAATACAAATGTTGATCTGCCTGAATGCCTCTTCTAGAGTTGGCACACATATGTTGACTTGCCTGAAGTGAGCAGCTCCTCTATTTCCCACAGTAGTAACAAGCGATCACCCAAACAGTATCACTAGAGTAACTAAATAAAGAAACCAAATAAACCAAATAAAATTAAACAAATGAGATATTTTATTTTAAAAAATAATGAAATATAAATATATTTTTATTTCATTTTAAATCCTATTACAACTAATAAATCTAAATTGAAAAGATATTATCCTACTTTATTATAAAACAAAAAAGAAAAAAAAATTAGAAAAGGGAAGAGGTTACCTCTCTCTACCAAGGTAGTCCTTCCCACCTCTTACCTTAAGGTAAAGACCAAAACCATGGGCTTACCTTTAAGCAGTATTAAGGTAAGTAAAACCCATTGTTGCTCATGCTCTTATGGCTCAGTCTCACTGTTTGGGAAAAACAAATTGAAAAGGAAGCAGAGGTGATTCGAACCCGGGTATCATTGTATGAGCTGAAAGGATGCACTTAAGCTGTGTTTTCTTCACCTCTTTTTTAAGAGGTGGAGGGGGTGGAGGTGGGTGAAAATGGGGTGGAGGGGGGGTGAAAATCTCCTACCTTGTGAGAGGAGGTAGGGGAGATGGAGGAGGTGGATGATCTAAATGAAGGTGGAAGTGGGAGGTGAGAAAACATAGGCTTAGGGTCATGGCCGGACCTAAGGCGAGGTCCAGCTGGCCCTCGCCTCGGGCGCAATTAGCCCAGGGGGCCCAAGATTTTTTGTATGTGTATATATATAGTATTAAAAAAAAGAATGACGTACTGCCGGCTTCCCATAAAAAAATTGAACGAAGGGGAAGAATAGGCAAACCGCAAACAACAACGCTTCCAATAAACGCTTCAACCTCCATATATAGTTATATTACTTATATATCGATCCTCTTCCAGCGGTGTTGAGGCGGAGGCATAGACTGCAGGGGGCGGCGCGACGACGATGCACTGGTGCAGGCGCAGCGACAGTGGCGCGACGTCGGCGTGTGGGTGCAGGCGTGCAGCTGTCCGATGACCAAGGTCTTCAATTGTTCCAAGTTTAAAATTCGATTCAATTCTTCTAACTACCAAATTAGGTACAACTTCTTCAATTTCATCCTAGAGTAGAAAAGAATTATTTGGATTTAATTTTTAAGATTTAGTAATTAGGGTTTTTCGAATTAGGATGAGTGTTTAACTGTTTGCTATGAATTGGAATAGGGAATTGAATTGGTAAGTAGGGCTGGAAATCACCTGTGGGTGACCAATTCACCCGACCCATCCGATCCGATTATACGGGTGAAAACCCGAAAAAAACCGGGTGATGGATGGGTGATGGGTGCTATATTTTTTACCCATTACTCGACCCATTACCCGACCCATTACCCGACCCGCTTAACCACCCGCTAATCCACCCGATTATTTTAAAAAAAATCTTAGTTTATAAAAAAAATATAGCCTAACATAACTACATATTTTTCTTTTTTTCTAATTCTATCTTCTCTATTCTCTAATTGTTTTTGTGCAAAAAAAAATCTAAAAGAATATAAACTTATTTTTATTTAACATCATATCACATCTTTTAAAAAAAGTTATTTTATTTGTTTTGCATACACTAGTAGAATGTTAACAATTTCACTCATTTCAACGACTTATCATTTAGTGTGTTAAGACATGATTTAACCAAATTATTTTTCCTTTTTTTAACTACGAGTTTAGCAAAGGGCTAAAATTTATCTCATTTGATTTGATATTAAACTTTTAATGCTAACTTTGTAAGATGGGGATAATGATATAATGTATGAATAAACCTTTTATATAATTAATAAGATTTCCACGTTGACGTGGTTTGTGAAAATATCAAATATGATCGATTTCTAAGTATGACCTATGAATTTTTTTCTTTTAATTTACTTCACCCGATTACCCACCCGACCCACCTGACGGATTGGGTGATGGGTGAAATATTAGACGGACGGGTGATGGGTCGGGTGAAATTTTTTTGTGACGGGTCGAGTGAAAAAATGGCTCCACCCACCCATCACCCGACCCATTTCCACCCCTATTGGTAAGATTTAGAATTTGAATTTGTTTTGGAATTAAGATTGATGTTTTGTAAAATAGGATTTGTAATTGAAATTTAGCTACCTGATTATCAATTGGAATTGGCTCCCTGGCTGTTTAACAATTATAATGGTTAATTGTGTTCATCCAATATGCAAATTCAAAGTGAAGTAAATTTACAAAGGGATTGAAATTTTCATAAAGAAATTTTGCGTGTATAATTTATGAGAAAGCAATGGCTAAAAGTTGAAGGAGAAGGAGAAATCAAGAGGCCCAATTTTCTTATCTCGCTTCGGACATCTAAAATCTCAGGTCCGGCCCTGCTTAGGGTGTGTTTGGTAATGGGTTATTTTTTAAGGGGTGAAGATTATTTTTAAGGGTTATACGGGGTGGAGATTATTGTATGAGTTATGGGGATGGAAGAGGTTGAGATTTTTTTTAAAAAAATAATCCCGGTAAGGTATTTGGTGGGTATAAGGTTATTTTTTTCTTTTAACCCTAAAAAGACAAAAATGCCCTTTGATTTATGATATAGATGAGCAGCAATGGAGATCTCGCAAAGAGAGAAGCAGCAACGGTCGCCCTAATTTCAGGTCTCCTCCGCCCCTTCCCCCACTACCTTCAACGCCCTCCTCATCTCCACAACCCCCAAAACAGCCGCCGTCACCCCTAGACTCACCATTTCCTCATCCTTTCACCCCAAATTTCTCCCCCACAACCCCCTCCGGCCACTGCCTCCGCCGCCTCATCATCTGCGTCGCCTGCGGCAAGTTCGGGATCAAGCCGGCAGAGAGGAACAAAGAAGAAGAAAAATCGCCCCCTCCGACCATACATTTGACAGACGTTCCTCCTCGCTCCAATCGCAAGAAGAAGAAGAACCGTTCTGGTGTGACCAGGGGCAAGGGGGGGTGAAATGGGGTTGTGGAAGACAACAATCCCCACAATCCTCATGGAGGAGGGTTGGATTATCGCCGGTTGAAAACCCCGATTAATCCCCGTCCCCAAAGTTTCCAACCCCATTCAACCCCTTGCCTAACAGCTGACTTGGGTTGTTGTTTTTTTTTAAAAATCTCCAAGAATCCCATAAAACCCCTTGCCGAACGCGGCCTTACTTGGAACCAATTAGGCTAGCGGAATTATTTGATGCATAGGGGATTTTGTTTATACTAGTATTATATTACTCAGCCTAAAAATTGAAAAAAAAAATTAAATGATTCGTGTTGGGTATCCGACAAGGCGATTTGCCCGACTCGAACACGAACCGTTTACACCCGTGTTTTCTCGGTTCGTGTCATTATCATCTCGTGTTTTTTCGGTTTTGGGTTTTTTTGTGTCGTATTTTTGGTTCGGGTTTTTCTGCACACCCTACCCGCAATCAAGTTTTCTTTTTTCCAAATTAAAGGTAGACCCCTATTTATAATTTATTTATGTGTTTGAAAACCTGTCAAAGTCTATACTAAATCCAATTTGTATCTATTCATACTTAGCCCATCTCATATCAAATGAGAATGTATAAGTGGGAGTAGAGTAAAGTTTCCTACTAAAAGATACTCCCTCCGTTCGTGAAAACTTGTCGTTTTAGACTTTTGATTTTGTTCAAAAAAAACTTGTCATTAAAGAGTTTTTACCCATATATTTTCAAATTTACCCTCATTTGTTTAAATTTTGAATTACTTTGAAAAATGTATTGTACTTTGCTTTGATATAATTATTACAAAAGTAGGGACAATCTAGGTAGTTTAAATATTTCTTAAATATTGTGTCGGAAGCTAAAATGATAAGTTTTCGCGAATGGAAAGAGTAATAATGTAATGCTGAAAACTTGCAAAAATCAGTTGAAACGATCGAACGTCAAATGAAAGAGTTTATCAAGCCATCTTTTGATAGCTTCAAGATCGCTTTGTCGATTTACTTCTTACATACTGTTAAAAAAAATAAAAAAATAAAAAATGAAAGAGTAAAAACTTCATCGTAAAAATAGTGTAATGATGAAGCATCGGAACTGGGTTAAGCTAGAGTTAACGGAAGACAACGCATATTGCACAGATCTAGCCCTTTCATTGGAGATATTACGAAAAGGCCTTAGGCAGTTGAGATCCTCTAAAACACATATATACTCTCCTCCCTACTCCACAAAAATATTTTAACATTTATTTTATCTTAAAAATAATTATAAAAATTATGTTGATATTACTAACATCTATTTTAATATATTTATAAAATTTTATTTTAAAAAATCATGTTTTAAAATTTTTAATAATTGTATTTTCTTAAATATAACCTTTTTAATTTTTAAAAATGGTAAAATATGATTTTTCAAAATAAAATTTTGTAAATATATCAAAATATATGTTAGTAATATAAATATAATTTTTTTAAGATAAAATAAATGTGAAAATATTTTTTTGATGTAGGGAGGGGTGTAGGAGGTGGAGTAGCCCTTAGGCACTTCCCTGCTCGTGACCTCCCCTCCGTTCCGAGGATTCTCATCTTCCTTCGTCAAAAAGCTCTTTCATTGGAGATATTTTTGGGTTTTATAGCTCGGAGGTTTGTGCTTTATGTGACACGTCCGACTGACCTCTGTCGTCATCTGTCACGAGCGAATTGTCACGTATCTTTCTAATCATGACACGTGAATGGGGGGCATGTAGGACACCTCTTCTTGCTCCTCGGCACCAGTCGTCCGCAGACGCTGAGCAAGCGTATTATCCGCGGTTCAATTTTGTCTTCTTCTTTTTATAGTTTATTTCCTTTTTTAAGATAAAGGGCATCGTCACCAATCACATTTTCTTTTATTTTATTTGTAACCCATTTACTAACCAATATATACATCTGCACATTATTTTAATTCAAAAGCCACCTTAATTAATTATATATTTTGTACATTTTTTACTTTGTGTTGAGAGAATGAAAGGTGTGAAGAGACCAAAAGAGTCTCACATCGACAATATGAACAAAGAAGTCTTAGTATATAAGTTACTGGGTTACCCCACCTAATGCCAATTGGTTTTAGGATGGAACCCCGCTCGGCTTATGTGCTAGGGCCTAGGCTATTAGCGTCAGGGCGCACGTGTGCACACGACCCCTGATCCCGACTCCCAACGGACTTCAGTATAGTATCAGAGCGGAAAAGTCAAACGACCCGACTTTCGATCCTGAGCTAGATAAAAAGAGAATGAGATGCTAGACCCGTTGTCCAAGTGTCAATTAGAGGCGAAAGACGACCCTAGTTACACTTGTGGGGGCGTGCTGAGAGAATGAAAGGTCTGAAGAGACCAAAAGAGTCCCACATCGACAATATGAACAAAGAAGCCTTAGTATATAAGTTAGTGGGTTACCCCACCTAATGCCAATTGGTTTTAAGATGGAACCCTGCTCGACTTATGTGCTAAGCTATTAGCGCAAGGGCACACGTGTGCACACGACCCCCGATCCCGAGTCCCAACAGACTTCAGTACTTTGACAACTCCATCCTTCTTATTTTATGCTAGCTTTGTTAATATTTTATTTAATTTTATAATATTAATTTGTTATATTATTGATATTTTTTTATGATGAGAAACCCATCTTCGATGGTAAATCCACGAGTACGTGACCCAACCGGCAAGAGTCACATACCTGGTAAACCGGCTTGCACTGACCGACTTGACCCACTAGTAGGGAGCAAGACAAACCCGGAATTTTCATTCAAGGAAAAGGGCGGAGGCAGGGATCGAAGCCCAGACCTCCTTGCCACCCCCCTTCTCCACAGCACTAGGTCACCCCGATCACGACATATTATTGATATACTATTTTAAAAAAAAGTGCATCATGGCTCAGAGATTGTACTAACAGTGTACTCCCTCTGTTAATTAAAGCTTATCGTTTTAGAAAGTAAATCTTGTTAAGAAAAACTTGTCATTTAGATATTTTATCATTCACTTTACGAAATTGTCCTTGTATTGATTAGATAGTTTTTAGTTATAGTTTTTGTGAAAGTAAAAAAGTTAGAGTAATAATTATGGATATAAGTGAATTTTTATTTGTTTTTTAATAAGTGTGTAGATTTCTAAAATGACAAGTTTTAATTAATGGATAGAGTATTATAATATGTATTATAATGTAATATTATGAAGTATAAGTCATTATATTCAAACAGATCTTACGATAATATATTATCACATTTCACAATTTTTCTTCCTTACTTTTAAAGCATCAATGCTTATCGAGTGAGAAATAAAACACCGCAAATGAATCGTTCACGATTTGTATTTTGATGAATCGCAATTGACAAATGAGCAGAGAACTAATAGGAGTAATAGCTATTATGTTAATTTATGGTAATATTTTGAACGTAACGCAAGACAATATTAATTATAAATTGAGTATGATTTAAATGAGACGAAATGGAGATTGGTCTTGCTTAAAATCGGGAATTCGGATCCTGACCAGTGTGTTCATCGCTCTATTTACTTCAAACCTAGCCCGTATTGATTGAAGATGTGGTTCTTTCATATTTATCTCAAGATGGTGTCTTGTCTTCATCATAAAGAGTTCGCACTAGCACAACGCCAAATTTATCAAACATTTTCAACATTTTCTCTACATAATGAGGCTGTCACAAAATGAACCAATTTTCTTTTCTAGTTATTTAACTCCAAAAATAACATCAGCTTCACCCATGTCATTCATCTCAAACTTAGATGATAAAAAGTGTTTGGTTATATTTATAGCATTTATGTGTGATCCAAATAACATGTCATCCACATGTAAGCATACCGAACATATTAGAATAGACACATGCATCAAATCTATTTACCTCAAATTCAAAGCTTAGTGTATATAGTTGCGTGAAACTTATCATACCATTGCTTTGGCGCTTGCTTGAGTTTATACAGTGACTTCTTCAGCTTGCATACTTTGTTTTCTTGTCCTGGAACAATGCACCCTGGAGGCTGTTCTATATGAATTTCCTCATTCATATCACCATTAAATAATGCAGCTTTAACATCCATCCAGTGGCAGAGCCAAGATTTATATTCGGGGGTGCTAAAAAAACTTTGTGAATTTTTTTTTTGTGTATAGTTACTAAGAAGATTTTTTCTAAGAAAATATTGAAATAACACTAAAATAGTGATTTTTTTAATTTAAATATAAATATGACATTTTTTTTAATGAAATAGTTGATAGAAACAAAAAAAAAAAAAGGAGAGAGAAATCAAGAATAATTAACAATATAGTAAAACATAAACATAACATTTTTTTTAATGAAATAGTTGATAGAATATTTAATGATATAGTAAAACATAAATATGACTTTTTTTTATGACAAAACACTAAAATTGTGATTTTTTTAATTTAAATATAAACATGACATTGTTTTAATGAAATAGTTGATAGAAACAAAAAAATATAGAAAGAAATAAAGAAGAATTAACAATATAGTAAAACATAAATATAACATTTTTTAATGAAATAGTTGATAGAAACAACAAAATATAGATAGAAATCAAGAAGAATTAATGAAATAGTAAAAGAAATAAAAAGTGAAGCATTTGGGATTTGAACCCAAGACCTATTGATTCTCCTACCTTCCGTCCTTTACCACTTGAGTTAAGCAACTCTTTTGTTTCAAATATCATTTAAAGATGTATATTACCTTAAAAATACTAAATATATGAAAAAACAATTAATTTTTTTTTCCCGAGCCGGGGGTGCTCGAGCACCCCCAAGCACCCCCTTGGCTCCGCCACTGCATCCATCTGATGAACAAGCATTTTATAGCTAGCTAGAAGCCAAAGAAAATAATGCATGAATGGTAGCAATTTTTGTAACAGGAGAATAAATGTCAAAGAAGTCTCATATCTCTGAGTGAATCCTCTTATGACTAGTCTTGCCTTATATCTATCCACTGAGTCATACATCTTAAACTTCATCTTAAAGATCCACTTACAACTGATGACTTTATTTCCTTTAGGCCTATCAACTAGCTCTCATGTGTGATTATACATAATGGATTCTATCTCACTATTAATAGCATCTTTCTAGAAACTAGCATCTAATGAACTTATCGCCTCATCATAGGTCTTAGAATCATCTTCTATTATATGAAGAATAATGAACATCTCATCTAGCTTATTTAAATCATTAAGTTCAACTAGAAATGCAGTAATAAAATCAGGACTAAAACTAGTTTTTTTCCTATCCAGTTTACTTCCTAGGTTCATCATGATCAACATGAGCATTAGGCAAATTAGCAGGAGGCATGGATGAAGATGCAGAATCTGTAAAGGCTCGAATTTTTAAATAATAAATTTCAACAAATAATATAAAATGTATTTAAGTCAAAACAATTTAGGATATTTCAAGGAAAACTCGTCTTTAAATTACTAAATCGAAATTGAAACTCTAAAAACGGATTACAGCCTAATTTTGAAATTTATGCAAAATAGAATTTTATTCCGCTTCCATATGCCGAGAAATTGAGAATAATGTTCAGATTTCAATATTTAATTCAGATTTAGAAATATAAATTGATTTTATTTCTTATTCCGGTTTCAAGGGTTCGGGTTAAAATTTGATTTAGTTGGGATTGGATCGAAGGAGCGGATTTCGAGATTTATTTAGCAGGTGTTTTGAATTCGAGAGAGGGAATTGCGGGATTATAATTCGAGCATTTCAAATCCTTGTTTTGGGGACTACTCTTTTGTCTTCTTCCTTTCTTCCTCTTGCTGTTTGAACAGCCTTAAGAGTCCCTTCTTTAATCCAAATCTAAACACAGCTCATCCTCTCCTAATTGAGGTAAAATCTTATCTCTATGTCCATCACTCCTTTCTTTGATTCCTTTTTTGGAAAACCAACAAAATTGCATTCCCCCTCTTCTGAATTTGGTAATGCATGTGAATCCTTTCCCCCTCAAAGAGAATCAGAATCACAGTACCCCATTTCCCTCATTTTCATTTCACATTCCTCTCCCTGGGTCTGCCGAGAGCACCCAACAACATCACAATTCACACCCCTCTTTCTTCAATCCACCTCCTCTGAGAAGCAGCAGGCCTCAAAGCCTCCTCGAAGCCGCCAGCAACACCTCCACCGAGCCCACCTCCTTTGTTCCGCAGCGCTAGAACCGAGCACCATCCACTCCCAATCCTTCTCCTCCTTCTGCGAGACACCAGCAGCAGTAGCTTCCGAGGTCCTCCTCCGACAGGCCGGAAGCAGACACCGACCGCCGGAGCCGCCGTCGGAGCCTCGATACCTCTTCCTTCCCCCGTTTTGAATCTGAGAGGTAAGGAACTTCGATTTCCTCTTGTTTTGGCTCGAATCCGCGTGAAGGGCACCTTCTAACTCCCTTTTCGTCGTCCTAGACCCGGAGCAAGCTTCTTCCTCGCCATTGAAGCCGTCGCAGACCCTCGTCTGAGCTACCCTTCGGAATCGGTAAATCCTCCTCCTCCTCTTCCTTCTTGCCCTCGCTTTATTCTCTCTGTGATGAGTGTGGTCGGAATTGGGTTCCGATCTGTTTGGGTCGGGTTGAGTCGGAGAGGCCGCCGGCAGGCCTGGGTTCATCTCCCCCTTCTTATGTTCCTTTTCTTCCGATTGAATTTCTGTACGCTGATTTGGGGAAGAAGATGGGTTTAGTGGGTTTGTTTCATTTTTGGTCCGGTTCAGCCACAATATTCTTTATTCCGGTTCGGTTTTGAGGAAAATTAGGGTTTAGAAGAGTTGGGCCTTTTATTTGTTGGGCCGATTTTGTCTTCAGAAGAAATAAAGATTGGGCCTATGTGTCTTGGGCCAGATTTGTTTTGTTTTAAAAGAAAGGGGATTTCGGGCCTATTTTGATAAAAGGTGTTAATAATATGAGTTTTAAGAGGTTTATATATTCAAGTATATAAATATTAAATAGATGGAATATAATATAGAATATTATTATTGAGATTTAAAGTATAATATTTGGACTTGGATTTGAAAAAGGTTTTAAGGGTTGGAAATGGATTTAATAAAACTAAAAAGAGGATTTTCGAAATATACTAACATTGTCGGATTTGTCTTGAAATAATAATAAAATAAATTGATTAAAGGGCAGTGTTTGATACATGGATTTTCTGGGTGATTTGAGGAAGCGTTTTGAATGATGATTTAAGCTAACTTGAGATTTTACAAGAGTTTTGGGAAATCTTGGAAAAGTGACTTACTTTGCCTAACTTGGTGAATAAATTTGATGACTTGTGTGTGATATTATGTGCTTTAAGTAACATTAGGAGTAGACTTATTTATATTACTTATAAATGTGTTAGGTGATCATCTGTGACATGTTGGCTTCCTGTATACCTAGTTGTTGCCTTTTGCTGTTCTGCACTTTCAGGTGAGTTCCTATATGAGCTCACTCAGATTCGAAAAGAGATCTCCCTGCTTGTAGCCATGTGCATACTAGGTGCTTGCATTCATAATAAAGCATGTCATGTAGTATCCTGCTAGGATTGCACTCATGATTGAGCATTCGTTTACTCATTGCTTTTGTAAACAGAACGGCCGTTATCTGTGAAGTAACTAGAGTCATTGCTAGGGTTATAGGACGACCTAGTCTCATCGGGTCCCGTCCTGAGTCAATCGAGTCATGAACTTCCTTATATTATGAGATGCCTGCGGGCTTTATTGTGGATACGGGTTGGGCATGCGTGCTACCCGATTATATGGAATGCATTCACGAGCTGGCCAGTCTCCGCCCTATCGGAAGGGGGTGGAGGTAGGAGAGGGATATACCACTTGGTATTCGGTGCTAAGGCCTTATTATATTCACGCACTTGATCTTAGGGGCATGTTAGTGTGTTAACATTCCGCCTTGCATCTAGAAGCATCTTTATCAGGACTAGCGTGTGTATGTGTCTGCTTGTTTGGGACTATATTGCGTAGGGCTTCGATCTGACACCGCCCCGCATACATTTTTTTTTAGGGTTGTTTGCAGCATTATTATCCCTTGCTTCTGTGACGTGGGAACTCTCTTGGGCGATTGCAAAGAAATGGTCTAACCTTAGATTTCGATAAATACACTTATTGATTTTGTTTGGACCCGGCTCAGCCGTGGCACCCTCTTGTACTACACCTTGATTCTACTATCTGCATGACTGTTGGTTTTCTACGCTTAGACTTATGACAGGTACAGGGGATTTCCACGGGGATTCCAACGATCCCTTCGAATTTTGGGTATGAAATCCCACTTGAAAATGTTAGAGTAGAATTTCAAACCTTCAACCTGTACTCGGAGCGCAAGATCCTAACGAGGGGTTTCATCCCTCGAAACATAACCCGGGAATCATAATCCCGGGCCGTTACAGAATCATTTAGGGCTTGTTTGGTATCCATTCTCGGGAATCAAAACTGGGAATCTTAATGGCTGATTCCCGATTTAAGTGTTTGGTATGTGTAAAACTTGGAATCGTAATGATTCACTGGAATCATCCATTCCCAATTTTGTAGCCCATTTCATTCCCATCAAAATACTAGGTAATCCTCCATTCCCGATTTTGTAGCACATTATTATTATTATTATTATTATTGTTATTATTATTGTTATTATTATTATTATTATTATTATTATATTATTATTATTATTATTATTATTATTATTATTATTATTATTATTATTATTATTATTATTATATTATTATTATTATTATTATTATTATTATTATTATTATTATTATTATTATTATTATTATTATTATTATAGTATTATCAATAATTCATTATTCGGAATTTTCGCCTGGTGCCCCTGAGGTAAGGGCAAATTCGTTGGGTGTACAAAAGTTTGGGATAATTTGCCAAATGCCCCTGAGGTTTCGTTTTTTTTTTCGCGTCGTGCCCTTCCGTTAAATGGGTTTAAAAAAAAGGTTATAACTCCGTTAAATAAAGAAAGAAAGAAACAAGTTCACCCCGTTGGTTACTGTAGCTACGACTCTACGAGGCGAGGAACTTCAACACCCTCGGGTGAGAGAGGACTCATGGAGCTTGGAGCCAAAGCCATTGCCTGAGATTGTCAAATGCTACTAAAGAGGAGGCGGTCGACGCCAATAGTTGCTCTTGAGAGATAAGTGTCTTCTCTTAATTTCGATTTAACGATATACAATTTGAGGATTTAGGTTTTTTTATTGTCATGTGAGAATCTTCGAAATTGGGTTTGTTTGTTGGTTTTATGGATGAAAAGGTATCTAATTTTGAGACATGTATTTGATTTCGACTCCCTTTTCAGTTGTGAGATGTAGGGTTTGAGGATTTAAGGCCCTATGAATTTTGGGGATTTATACAAGTTAAATATTGGTTTTCTGAGATATAAATGAACAAAACGAACAATTTCTATCTCCGATTTAGGGTTTTTTGTATTGCTCAGATTGAATCTCATAATATGGAAGCATGTATTATGTACTGTCATCAGTTTTTGAAAATATATGGGGGTAGATTTAGGACAACCCCTAAATTTTGACATTTTGTAAAATTCAGCAGTTGGAATTCAGATTAGTTAAGATGATTACAGGAAACTTATTGAAAAGCTTGGTACCAAAAATCTGATTTTTCCAGTATATGATTAATTCAGATTCTTCAATTTTGAGAGTTCAGATTTTTCTAGTATATGATTAATCCAAATTCTTCAATTTTGAAAGCTTAGTACCAAAAATCTGACTTTTGAGAGTTCAGATTCTAAAATGTTGTTAATACATGTCAGGGATTCGAGCCAGCTCTTGGAAAAGTGTGGCCTACATTTGATCTTCCTAAAATCAGTCCACCAAACATGAAAAGAGGAGTCGGAAGACCTCTAAGTGTAAGATCACGAGATTGATGTAAAGTCCTCCTTGAGGGTTTCATTCATTAGACAATGATATATATAAGTTACAAGGTATTGGGCCTTTGGGCCCACTATACAATATGAGATCTATGTAATCAATCAAACCCCCGCAGTCTAAAGTGGAGGGTCCCGTACTGTGAGATTGGACCGAAAATCGAGGAACAACTGTCAAGGTAAACCCTTGGTGAAGATACTAGCGTACTAATAGCAGGACGGGACATGAAGAACACGAACATGTCCAAGAGAAACCTTGTCCCGAACGAAGTATAGATCGAGCTCAATGTGCTTCGTTCGCTGATGCTAGACTGGGTTGCTGGCCAGATAAACAGCGGAGATGTTGTCGGTGTAGACCAGGGTGGCCTTCTGAAGAGGGCAGCGAAGCTCAAGAAGGAGATTGCGCAGCCAAGAGCACTCGGAGACAAAGTTGGCGACACCTCTATACTCTGCCTCGGCGCTAGAGCGAGACACCACAGACTGTCGCTTCGTGGACCACGACACAAGGGTGTCGTTGAGGAAGACACAGTAGCCAGACGTGGAGCGACGTGTGTCAGGACAACCACCCCAATCCGCATCAGTGTAGGCAACGAGGTCAAGCCGAGAGGAAGGGGTGATTGTGGTGCCCAGCTCGAGGGTACCGCTGATGTACCGGATGATCCGCTTCAAGGCCTGAAAGTGTGGTTCCCTGGGCGCATGCATGAATAGGCAGATCTGCTGAACGACGTAACTGATGTCTGGCCTAGTGAACGTAAGATACTGCAATGCACCAGCGAGGCTCTTGTACAACGTCGGATCATCAAACAGAGGACCGGAGTGAGCACTGAGCTTGATGGAAGTATCCATAAGGGTGGCAACTGGCTTGCAGTTACTCATCTTGGCCCGAGCAACAATCTCGGCAACATACTTGCTCTGAGAGAGAAACAGCCCAGACGCATGACGCTGTACGACGACTCCCAAGAAGTAAGACAACGGACCCAGATCTGACATGGCGAACTCGGCACTCAACTGGGAAATAATAGACGTCCGAAGAGCATCAGAAGAAGCGGTGAGGATGATGTCGTCGTCATATAGTAACAAAAAGGCCATGTCTGTGCCTGTGCGATAGATAAACAGAGACGTATCTGAGCGGCTGCCAACGAAGCCCAAGCGAAGCAGATGAGAAGCAAAGCACTAGAACCAAGCCCGCGGAGCCTCTTTCAGACCATACAAAGAGCGCTTCAGGAGACACACGTGCTTGGGACGATCACTATCAGCGAACCCTGACGGCTGAAACATGTAAATTGTCTCATTCAGATGATCATGCAGAAAGATGTTCTTGACATCCAGCTGATGAATGGCCCAATGTCGCGACAACGCTAAGCTCAACACCACTCGGATAGTGGCAGACTTGACCACGGGGCTGAATGTCTCATCACAATCAATACCTGCCTGCTGAGATCGACCGTTGACCACAAGACAAGCTTTGTAGCGCTCCAACGTCCCATCGGAGCGGAACTTGTAGCGAAAGAGCCACATGCAGCGAATGACGTTCGCCTCAGGGGGGCGAGGAACCAGAACCCAAGTATCATTCCTTGTAAGGGCTGTTTTGTGGGATGTGGGGATGGAGCAAAGGGAGATTGGGTTTGAGGCAGGAGGTGGTTGGGAATTGGAGGGGACGGAAGAAGAAGGTGTGGCGGGCGCGGCAGGTCGATGTGTTGCGGCCGCGACATCAGGTACGGCGGGGGGGGGGGGGGGGGGGTAGACGGGAGGAAGCGCCTGCTGCACATTGATGTGCTGCGGCCGCGGCATCTGGTGTGGCGGGGGGGGGGGGGGTAGCCGAGAGTAAGCAGGGAATGGGTGGGCGGGGTGATGTGTGGCGTTCATGGAGACGATCTGACGGGGTTTGAAGACACCGGAGATGCTACGGATGTGCGGTCTGGTGGTAGGAGGAGGGGGTGGAGGTGGGGGTGGTGTAGGTGGAGAGGCAGGAGCACCGGTAGAGCTCTGGGGAAGGAGAAAGTGAGGGAATGAAGACTCTGACTCAGATTAGGACACGGGAGGTGAAGAAAGGGGGAGAGGGGGAGAAGAAAAAGGGAAGCGAGACTCATCGAAGGTGACATGATGGGACAGAATGAGCTTATGGGTCTTGACATCGAGGCAAATGTAACCGCGATGATCAGACGGATAGCCAAGGAAGTCACAAGGAGTGGAGCGCGGGTGAAGCTTGTGAGGGGCAGTGGAAGACTGGTTTGGGAAACACAAGCACCTGAAGTATAGGGGCCATGAACATTCTACTGGGAAGTATAGGGGCCAGACAAGCGATAGGAGATCCCATTTGTGGCGAAGAAAGAGTGAAAGTCTTTGTTGTCAAATTCGCGGTCATTGTCACATTAGAAACATTTGATGGATGTGTGAAACTATGTTTTGATGTAAGCATAGAATTTAGCAAAGATAGGAAACACTTGGGACTTGAAGTGCAACGGGCACGACTGGACAATGATGCCAAGAGGGCGACCGGGCACGACTGACTGGACGCAGGAGGTAGTGTGACAGGGTAGAGCTCCCCGGTGTTGTTACATCTCTTGCGAGTAACCCCCGTAGTAAGATCGTTCCCAGAGAAACCAAAGGGATCAAACGCAAGAGAAACGTTATTGTCAGTAGTGAACCGACGGACAGAGATAAGGTTTTTGACAATCATTGGGGCAATGAGGACATTGTTAAGGTGTAGTGGGTGAGTTAGGGTCTGTAATTTGGCGTTGTCAATCCCCGAAGTAGCAAGAAGACCACCATTGCCGACGATAATAGAGTGTGTAAGGCCTTTAAAGGAAATAGATGCGAGGTTACCTGAGGAGTTCGCCATGTGGGAGGTGGCACCAGTGTCCATGTACCAAGATGAGTCGGGAGATGTCGGCTGCATAGAAGAGAAGGCGTGATGCCCATCAGGCGGAACATAGCCTTGATCAGACGATGTTAGATAGGCCTGAGAACCGGCATGTAGAGGGGAAGGAGAGCCGAATTGCATTAAATGAGGGTTGAAGCTAGGCACCGGGGACCATCGAGGGGCGGCATTCCAAGGACGAGGGCCACCGGTCCACGTATGCCGTGACCGCTGCATAGAGCGGCGGCCGCTGCTGTTGGCGAAGCTGCTGCCTATGTCGCAGCCACTGCATATGCCGCAACCGCAGCTAATGTCGGAGGAGAACATTTTTTCTTTGAGCAGCGGGGATCGGATCTGAGCGGAGGGGCTCGGATCTGGGGAGGGGGATAGCGAACAGGGAGAAGAGAGGGAGGGCTCGGATCAGCGGCGGAGGGGCTCGGACTTGCGAGCGAGGGAGGAGAGAGGGAGGGCTCGGATCTGCGGCGGCGGGGCTCAGATCTGTGAGCGAGGGAGGGGACCGAAGGACTTGCAGCGGCGGTGAGCGAAGGAGAGAGAGGGAGCAGGTGGTTCAGTGATGCCGACGGCGGCGGTAGGGCAGGACAGGGAGGAGGAGGCCGGCGAGGCCGGTGAGGCGAGGGGAGAGAGAGAGATCGGCGGCGAGGGGACGATGCCGGCGGCGGAAGATGAGGGGTGGGGTGGGTGTTGTTAGGAGGAAATCGAGTATGCAAATAAAATATAAATAAATCAAAGCAAACCAGATTCCGCCCCTTGCAAATAATTACAAGACCTCCTCCTGATGCAGCAGCGGGAAGTCAGGATCGATCCACGAGGAAGCGTGTCAGCGGATCCTAGGTAGCGGTGTAATCTCACGGACAGAAGTCGACAACGGGGTCCTCGAGCTCGACCAAGGGTTAGTCGACAGAAGCTCGGACAGTCGAACAGGGCACAACAGCTCGGCAACGGTGGTCGATCTCGACAAGGCTCTACTCGAGATCGAGTACGGTCTTGTCGACTCCGGCTTGTCTTGTCGATCTCCTGCACAAATAAGCTACGGCGACTCTAGGTCGAGGATCAGTAGTCGAGATCGACCAGGGCTTGGTCGAGATCGACGAGGGCAGGGAACAAAACGAAATAAAAGAAAGTAAGTAAAAACAAATGCTTTGGGGTTTTGAACTAAACTTTATGTAAAAGAACTTCCAAGATTGGGGTTTGCAACAACGATAACCAAGTATGCATAAGGTAGAAATCAAACAGATAATCATGTGAATTGCATTAAAGGACTAAGCTTTCGCCTTTTCCAACAATTAGACAACTCTCTCAAGAAACCCTAATTGTCTCTACCAATTTTATGTTTATAATCCAAGTTGTTAGCATGGATCTCCATTAGATGGGCAATAAACACATCAACAAGTAGGAAAATACTCAAAACATGATAAGGGTTGGATCTTTACCTCAATTATGCATGGCTATCGTCGGGCTCGCCCCAACCCTAGAAGTGGGTGGACTACTCGCTCTTTATTGCAAACTCAGACATCATCGATTGAAAGAAAACAAATTGTATTAAACTAAATTCCAAGACTTTACAATCCCGGCAATCCAACTCTCGTTGAATGCCAAAACCCTAAAACCCTCGAACTCCCTAAACTGTGGAACTACTTGTCTCTCTCTGAAATTGAATGAATAAAACTGAGCCCCATGGGCTTTATTTATAGGCTTCTAATCCTTGCTAATTAAAGATAGAATATCTATATCTATATCTAAATCTAAAATGCTTAACGATAAAAGCGATAAAGAAATTAAATCTAAATATATCTAAATTCTTTCAAGTGGATAAATCTTCTCCTTCATGATGTAACTTGATAGATTAGGATAGAACCGGCAATCTTCAGGCCCAAGTTGAGTAGGATTCGTCAAGTCGAGTAACGCGGCTCTGGAGGTCTACTGGATCTCGACAAGGGTCTGGTCGATCTCGAGTAGGGTTGACTGGCTCGGTTTCGTCGTCCTGGCTAGCTGGTGCTCGACAGACTCGGACTTGGCTCCTGGCGCTCGTCGATGTCGACAAGGACTCGTCGAAGTCGACAAGGACTTCCCTTCCGCTCCCGCGAGTTGCTTCTTCCGCTGCAGCGGGAGCGTTGATCCGCGGATGCGAGAACCCATTTCCCCTGGAGCGAGTTGGCGAGCTCCCTTGTCTTGGTGCGTCTCGCTGGCAGCGAAGATTTCCGCGGCAGCGAGCGGTCCGCTGCAGCGAGTCGGGTCGCTGGCAGCGAGTGCTGCCAGGTCGTCTTCGTCCTCCTCTTCTCCTTGTCGACTCCGGGTGTGGTCAGTGGGCTTGTCGATCTCGACCAGGGCTTGTCGAGATCGAGTAGGGTCCCGGAGCTGGGCTCGTCTGGCTCTCGATCAGGCTCCGTCGACAAGGTTGTGCTAGGGCATCTTTGTCGAGATCGAGTAAGGGCTGCTCTAGGTCAAGTAGTCTGGTTTCTCGGCTCGATTCGACTGGTTCTGTTGCTGCTTTGACCTTGGACTTCTGTAGCTGTTTTCCGAGTTTTTCCGACCTTCCTTAGAGTTTCTGTAAAATGTCTCGAATTCTGCGAATTTAAACAGAAACTGGTGTAGATTCCATAATTTGGCAAATAAACATAAACTACATAGGTTTTGTACTATCTAAGCCCAAATGAATGCAATGTATGCAGAAATCGATATAAAAGTTACTGTAAAACATGGCAGATTCAGCTCACAACAGTGGGAGGATCAAATTAGGGTTCTGTGAGGAAGAAAAGGTTGTGATACCATGAATATCACGAGATTGATGTAAAGTCCTCCTTAAGGGTTTCATTCATTAGACAATGATATATATAGGTTACAAGGTATTGGACCTTTGGGCCCACTATATAATATGAGACCTATGTAATCTATCACCAAGAACTCGGAGGAGGCAAGAAGGTCAACAAGAGCCAAGAAAGAGGTCTCGCATTGTGGCTTGTGGAAGATGCAAGGCATTCGGGCATAATAGGAAGACTTGCAAGGGTGGGCCAACGACAAGAGAGCTTAGGGAACAAGGCATCCGAGTAGAGCGTCGACAAAAGGGGAGGAAAACCAGCTCATAGATTGCCCAATATGCGGGTGTTATGTCCTCAACCCCATAGTTTCCCGAAAGTCAGTAGCTTAGGCTTGTGTTTGTGTCCAAGACAACTTTAGCATTATAAGCCTGCTTTGTAATGCATTTTTTGGAACAAATTGTCATGCATTTTTTTTTGGTACAAAACAGTTGAGCAGTAGTAGCATGGGTAGGGGCATCAAAACCGCGATTCTAGCATGTATTAAGCTAGTACTTTGAAGCTAAATTCATGACCATGATTGTATTTAGAAGCTAATTTTTCGTATGATCTATATCTCATTTTTGTTATTGTTGTTATTGTTGTCCTTGCTGAATATCCTTGTTGTATTCAGCAACCAAGTATTGTTGTTTTTGCTGTCCAGATAGTCTAAAAAATCAGCAACCAAGTAATCGAAAACATACCCAAAAAATCAGCATCCAAGCATTGCTGAAGTTGTTGATTTTGTGATGTAGTGCAACAATGAATTCCCTTAAACTTTCATCATCCAAGCATTCAATTGCAACAATGAATTCCCTTAAACTTTCATCAAATGGTTAAGCACATGGGTAGAATAAGATAAAAACATTAAATAAACATAGATTCATTCATCCACACACATGCTCATTGTAGGATTCACCCCAACCCTAGAAGATGGGGGAACTACTCACTCATTGCAAAGAAAAACACATAAACAATGGAAGAATTCATAATCTCATATTGCATAAAATCAAACCTTAAATTAACGTCAATATTCTTCAACCAAAAACTCCGGAAAAACGCACGTTCCTTCTGCTGTAAATCAGCCGTGAGAGAGATGATGTGATCCTCCCTAATTACCCTCTAATTGGCTTTATTTAAAGATAGAAAATTAAGACTTAATCTCCAAGGAAAGAGATTTTATCTTAGGAAAATAATATATCCTATCTAAGTCTATCTAACTAAAAGATCCTAAAAAGAATTAAATAGAAACCCTAATTAAAAAGTCCAAAAATCAATTAAATCAGCCCATAAAATTCTCTCGCAGATTCGCACAGGGTATCGGCGTCGAGGTCAGGGTATCTTCCTTAAGCTCTAGAATTGCCTCTTTTTAGCTTAAAATCCTACAAAACACTACCAAAGCTTGTGTAGACATCCATATCCCGCAAAATACGAAAACTAACACAAACGACACACTTTCCCAACACAAAAGCTAATAAGAGCATCCGCACCCATTTTTTAAGTTTGCTCAAGCAAATGGGGGTTGGAAAGCAAATTTTGCTCCAAGCAAATGAAAATCTTATTTTGCTCAATCAAGTTAATTTTTTCACACACCCATTTTTTAAGTTTGCTCAAGCAAATGAGGGTTGGAAAGCAAATTGTGCCTTTCCAAGTTTAATTGAAAAAAAATAAAAACAAGGTGGCTTTGTTGTATTGGGAGAGCAAAGAGAGGAGCAATTAATGCTCAAGTGAATGAAAGAGCAAAATCAACTGGTTGACTGGGCGAGGAACAGCCTGCCATTTGCTTGCCGGTGTGCCCTTCAAATTAATTTGCTCATTCAAATGGCTATGGGCCCACCATTTACTCAAGCAACAGCCTGCCATTTGCTTGCCGGTGCATATGCTCTAAAATGACTTAAATGGAATGAAAACATGATGTAAAATAAGACTAAAAATGCGTACATCACACGATTGCAGCATGTCAAGCCTTGTGGCATGGCTTCACACAGATGTAGCGTCCTACACCATTGCCTGACTGCTTCTGCTGCTGCTGCTTGTTTTGCTGTTTTCTAGACTTCTTGAACTTCTGACCCTTCTTTGGCTTGAAGTTTTGTTTGGAGGCTCCGGACTGATTTGCTAGCTTTGACCTGTCAGATTTAACAGATGACTCAACCAAGTTTGCTTTCACAGAATCAGCTGGTTTGGACTTAGGTTTGTCCTTCAGGCGGTTTGCCTCCTCGCTCTTCATATGACTAACGAGCTCTTCCAGGGTGATTTCCTTCTTCTTATGCTTAAGATAATTGCGGTAACCAGGCCACAAGTCAGGCAACTTTTCTATAAGAAAATTCACCCGCGGGACCTCACACGTCTTCATGCCTTCAGAGAGGATGTCATCCACTGAGTTCTCATACTCATGCACTTGGTCCATGACCGGCATCAACCATCTTAAACTGCATGAACTTTCCACAAGCATATTTCTTTTTTGCTGCATCGACAGCACCATACATTTTCTCTAAAAGATCCCAAATCTGTTTCGCAGATTTATGAACAGAAATCAAATCGAAGATGTGATTCGAGACGTGGCTTAGTAGATGGCCTCGCACGGTTTTGTTGTCGATCGCATACTATTTTGCTTGTGCGAGTTCATCATCTACAACCTTCTTACCCTTATCAACAGTGGTAGCAGTGTTGGCAACAACGTCCACCACAACATCGTCGGTGATAACTGTTGCAGTGGTGATAGGCGCGTCTTGAAGCAAGACGTAATCGACCTTCAATTGCTCGAAAAAGATGAGCATCTTATGCGACCACCTCTTGTAAGTGGTCCCATCGAGCGGCTCTAAATTTGTGAGATCAAGTAGTAGTTTGAAGAATTGGAAAGCCATTGCAGCAACAAAAAGAACAGAATTTTGCTTCTAAATTGTTAGTACCAAAGCAAATGTTGGCCTCAATTTATGTGAAAAACCGCTAGCTGGAAGAAAAACAAAAACAAAAACTCGTGTTTGTGTTGTTGTGTGATATAAAGAGAACCACTGCCCTAGAAGCGAAATCACCCCGACACCGTGGTGTAGGTCGGCAACTAGCGTCGCCCCCAAGGATACACAACAAACATCGACTGCGTGCACTCGTCGCCGAAGCAATGGAACCACCCAGGACTCAGAGCGGTTTTTTTAAGAAGAGAAGAGGAGGATTAATTGAATGTAAGTAAAATCTCAAAGCCATATCAATTTTTAAAACAAAACAGACGCTCCACTTTGTAGAAAATCAAGAGAAGATAAAAACTGTTTTAACAAAAAAAAAAAGGTAAGGATGGAAAAAGTTATCAGAAACCTAATTCAACATTATCCTATCCCAACTCTCAATAGCCCACTCTAAAACTCCCCTTTAAAAGCACCTCTTCAATTACCCTTTGAAATCAATGTTGGACAAGTGAAGTTCAAAAAAAAGTTGAAAAACACCAAACATTACCTCCAATAGAGCGGTCTTATTTGCAGCAACATGAGCTTCCCTAAAAATTTAAGACCACTCATCTAATACTATCAGGTTGTCTCCCTCAACCAGCAGATTGTTCATACACATTTTTTTTTACAGTAGGCAAGAATTAGATCGACAAAATGAACTTGAAGCCATCTAAAAGATGGCTTGATAGACCCTACGCAGAGGGTCGCCAGTCAAAAAGAAAAAAAACAAACTACAATAACAAATAAAGCTAAGAACTAAGATTACAATAACAAATAAATTTATATGTAAAACGTCTAAACTTAGAGCCCTTGTTTCTTGATGTGTGATTGTGTGGTCTGGTGGCTTAGACGGCTTGCCGGCTTGCATGCAAGCCAATCAATTTGTTGACCTTGACATAAATGGCTTTGAAAGTGGTGACGATTGTGGCTGGTTCCGAGTTGGAAGGAAGGCTCCCATCCATCCCAGCCGCGAGGTGCTAATGTCCAAGTTGAGGCTGCTAGAAATGAAAATTTGAAAAATAAAGAGAGTTTTAAAGAAGATTTAATCAACAAAACCTACATCCAGAAATAAATAAACACAGGGTTGTTTGGGGATTTTTGGTAGTTAAGGTAGAGAAGTGATTTTAATTTTGGGATTTAGGAGGGGTGGGGATTAGATTTAATCTGGGCTACCAGCAATAGAATTGTGGATTGCATGAAAAAGATTTATGGAAGATTTGTGAAAATTTTGTGTTGCAAAGTTTATAGTTAGGCTTGTTTGGAGGTTTGTGATGGGTTAGTGGTAAAGAAGTTGTAGTGGGGAATTTGTTTGGATCTGGGATAGAAACTGATTTGTTAAATAAGGTTTGGGGTGGCATGATGGCAGCACCGAGAGGAGGAGGGTGCCTGAGAGGGAGGGGTGGGAACTGGAACTGGGAACTGTGGGAGAGGCGGAGGACGTTGACGAGGAAATTGACGCCATCTGCACAGCAGCAGTGAAGGAGGTCCGTGAGGAGGAGGTCGACGACGGAGGATAGGGTCTCCAGGATGGTGAGGATGGCGATGGGGGTGGAGCTGAGGAGGTGGCGGGGCGTCAGAGGGTGGGGAGGAGCGGACTGTCAGGTGATCGAGAGGATCGACAACCCAACACCGCTTGGAGCCACCATCGCACGAAATAGAGATGAGAGGGCGGTTAGGGAGGCGTCGGTGACTGAGGGTCTGGGCGGCGGAGATCGGTCGCACATGGCCACCGGAGGACGAAGGGGAGGCGGCGGCGACAGATCTCACCTTCAAGCACAACATCCGAGTAGAGGTCGAAGAGGGTGGTGAACTAGCCGGAGGTAGGTGCTGTCGGAGCCAAGGAGAGCGGCTATAGGCTATAGCTGTGGCGGCGGCGGATTTTGGGTTTAGGGTTGAATGGTTTTTTGGGAGAGGGTTTTTTGGGAGAGTTTTTTTATTGTTCATACCCATTTCTTTTGCACGGAAAATTCTGGTGCGTAGACCAAGTGCTTCTACAAACACAATTGAATTGTCATCACACGTACGTTCCACCACTCATAGTAATTATCTGTGTATTCGTATCGCGCGACAGAGCTAAGCTCAACACCACTCGGATAGTGGCAGGCTTGACCACGGGGCTGAAGATCTCATCACAATCAATACCTACCTGCTGAGATCGACCATTAACCACAAGACATGCTTTGTAGCGCTCCAACGTCCCATCAGAGCGGAACTTGTGACGGAAGAGCCACATACGGCGAACGACGTTCGCCGCTGGAGGGCGAGGGACAAGAACCCAAGTACCATTCTTTGTAAGGGCCCTGATTCGTCGAGCATAGCCGCCTGCCAATTCGGGTCGAGGAGGGCTGTTTTGTGGGAGGTAGGGATGGGGGACAGGGAGGGCGAGGTGGAGGAAGGGGTTGATTGGGAGTCGGGAGGGACGGGGGCGGGGGGGCGAAGCTGTGTTGATTGGCTGCGGGTGCTGCAAGGCATGCTGCGGGCGCCGCCAGTGTGTGGGAAGTAGAGTAGGGGTGGTTACGTTGATTGGCTGCGGGCGCAGCATCACAACATGGCGATCTGACAGAGGGGTGTAGGCATGGTGTTGAGCGGCGGGTTGATGTGCGGTGGTCATGAAGACGATTTGGCGGGGTCGGAAGACACCGGAGACGATGCAGGTGTGTGGTCTGGTGGGAGGGGGAGGTGGTGGTGGTAGCGGGGGAGAGGCAGAAGCACCGGGAGAGCTCTAGGGAAGAAAGAAGTGAGGGAACGATGACTCTAACTCAGACTGAGACACAGGCGGTGTAGAAGAGGGGAGGCGAGGAGAAGCATAGGAGAAGCGAGACTCATCAAATGTGACATGATGAGACACAATGAGCTTATGGATCGTGATATCGAGGCAGAGGTAACCGCGATGATCAGACGGATAGCCTAGGAAAACACAAGGAGTGGAACGCGGGTGAAGCTTGTGTGGGGCGGTGGAGGATTTGTTTGGGAAGCACAAGCACCCGAAGGTTCGAAGGTGATCATACCTAGGCAAAGTGTAATAGAGAGCCCAACCTGGCGAGCGATGTTGAAGCGTGGTAGATGGGAGAATGTTTAGGAGATAACAGGTGGTGGATAAGGCGTGAGGCCAATAAGGAAGGGGAATAGATGCGTGGAAGAAGAGAGAGCGCATCATGTTGGTTATGGTTCTGATGATTCGTTCGGCTTTGCCATTCTGCTGGGAGGTATAGGGGCAAGACAACCAAAAGGAGATCCCATTTGTGGCAAAGAAAGAGTGAAAGTCTTTGTTGTCAAATTCACAGTCATTGTCGCATTGGAAACATTTGATGGATATGTGAAACTGTGTTTTGATGTAGGTATGGAATTTGGCAAAGACAGGAAATACTTGGGACTTGAAATGCAACGGGAAGACCCAAAAGTAATGAGTGTAATCATCAAGAAACAAGAGGTAGTACTTGTGACCCTCCTTGCTAGGCACAGGAGAGGTCCAAATGTCACTATGAATGATATCAAATGGAGCAAGGGTAGAGGTAAAAGACCGTTGGAACGGCAATCTGGCATGTTTGCCTAGTTGGCAAGAAGAGTATAAACCAGAGCGTGGGTCTTTAGTACAGGTGACAAGACTCTGGGAACAGAGGACATTTAGAAAGGCAGACTGGGATGGCCCAGGCGTGCATGCCACAGGCTGGATGACGATGCCGAGAGGGCGACCGGGCACGACTGACTGGACGCAGTAGGTGGTATGACAGGGTAGAGCTCCCCGGTGCTGTTACATCTCATGCGAGTAACCCCCGTAGTAAGATCGTTCACAGAGAAACCATAGGGATCAAACACAAGGGAAACGTTGTTGTCAGTAATGAATCGACGGACAGAGATAAGTTTGTTGACAATCTTTGGGGCAGTGAGGACATCGTTGAGGTGTAGTGGGTGGGTTTGGGTCTGTAATGTGGCGTGTCCAATCCCCGAAGTAGCAAGGCGACCACCATTTCCGACGATAATAGAGTGTGCAAGGCCCTTAAAAGAAATAGATGAGAGGTTACCTGAGGAGTTCATCATGTGGGAGGTGGCACCAGTGTCCATGTACCAAGAAGAGTCTGAAGACGTCGGCTGCATAGAGGAGAAGGCGTGATGCCCATCCGGCGGAATATAGCCTTGATCAGACGATGTCAGATAGGCATGAGGACCGGGGACCATCAAGGCAAGGGAGCCGGAGTGTAGCCAATGAGGGTTTAAGTCAGGCATCGGGGACCATCGAGGGGCGGTGGTCGAAGGAGGAGGGCGGCGAGTGATGCGGCAGCCGCCACAGACGTCGATGCCGCGGCCGCGGCCATGGGCGCAGCAGGTGAGGTCAGACTTTTTTTTTCTTGGAGAAAGAAACGAACTGGGAGAGGATCTCAACAGGCAGGGCTGCAGGGATGTAGGCGACGGTGGCTGCGAGCGAGGACGAAGGAGGGCGAGAGCGAGAGGGAGAAGAGGCTTGGATCTGGCGATTGAGGAAGGCCGGGTCTAGGACACCGCGAGCGGATGAAGCGGCGACGGGAGCGAGATAGGCAGAGGAAGGGGATGGCCGGCGGGAGGGGCGCGGGCGACGGGATCTGGTGGTGAGGCAGCAGCGAGGCTGACGGCGAGGAAGAAGGACGGAGGAAGAGGATAACCTGATCATGTTGACCGGTAGCAGCGAAACGAGGCCGGCATCGGTAAGAGGAGAGGTGAGGCGGGAGGATCAAATTATGGTTCCGTGAGGAAGAAAAGACTGTGATACCATGTAAGATCCCAAGATTGATGTAAAATCCTCATTGAGGGTTTCCATTCATTGATAAACATATATATGCTTACCAAATTATTGGGCCTTAACATGCTTTTAGCACACTATACATGAGGAGCCTATGTAATTTATCATGATCCCGAATTACACAAACCCGCATGTAGCCTTAATAGAATGTCTTACAAACCCGCATTATGATCTGCTTCCTATATAGAAAGTTATCATAATTAAGTCACAGTATATCTACATCTATTTTAGTTAATTGATACAAAAAATATAAATCAAACAATTTTATAACCATACTTACCAAAAATATTAATAGATAAAATATTTGATAAGTCTTATTATAATTTTGGTGAAAATAATTATTTACAATGAAATTAATTATTTGATAACTATTATTTTATTTATATGACTATATATATATACATAGTTTTTTGGTAGAATAAAATATTAAATATCTAAATTAATTTTTATTTTATATTTCCCGCCTACTTTAATCATTATTAGTTTAATTAATTCTCGTTTTGGAATTCAATTTTTTTTATCATACTTTTAATAGATAATAGATGTAATTTTAGAATATTGAGTTAACCTAATTTCATACCCACAACGGGACCGCGTTACTAGTTTGGAATAAACGATTAGATAATCTTCACCAACAATCCATAGGAAATCATCCGATATCGATCGGTATAAGCTAGAGAGTTTTGATTAAAACTTAATTCGATCGGGTTTGACTTTTGTTAACTAGCTAGCTAGTGATCGATATGGTACGTACCAAACTCCATTAAGGACGTTTCACATTTTAAGAGAAAGCTCTTTTTCTTGATTTTGTTAACAACAGACACTAAACAATTAAGAAGGGTCCAAGTGCTAAGTGCAACTTCCGTTTGAAAGTATCTAAGTACATATCAAAAGTTATGTACGCCTGATCTACTATCTACTAATGGAAAAGAAAAAAGGAAAACGAAATATACTACGTTACATATATACACTGTTCTAAAAAAGGTCTGGGCCTCCGCCTAGACCCTCGAAGGTCCCCCACATTTGAGTTTAGCTGCCAAGGTCCTTGAAGGTCACACGCAAGGTCTTGATGACCTTGCAGGTTTGGCGAGTTAGTGAAAAAAACCATTTTGAGGTTTTAACTCTTAAAAACCCCCACATGTCGATCTCTCTCTTAGTTCTCAACCTCTATACTCACTTTTACTCTTGATCTCTCACTCATATAGTCATCTAACTCACGACCTAACTCATGTTGTTAACGCCTAGACTATTAATTAAAGCTTCTTTGTATATGTATTGAATATGGCCTAGGATTAAAAATACATCTCAAAATATGGCCTAGGATACGTATTAAACTTTATTATTTTATATACGTATTGAATATGGCCTAGGATTAAAAATACATCTCAAAATAGTAAATCCGTCTAGACCCCGCCCAATCCGCTTAGACCCTTGACCCTATCTAGCCGCCGAGCATCCGCCAAGCGTTTTTTGAAACATTGCATATGTATGATCTCAAATATTATATAATACATAATATTTTGGAAATTGCATGGGCCCATTTGACTAACGACTCTTCTAGGTCGTTGTGAGCTACTATGTGCTCCTCAAACATTCTCTACCTTTTCATATGACCAATGTGTTAAGGCATCTATATTGGAATAACATTAGCCCATATGACAATGTTTAATGTTCGCAGTTGTCTCATTGAACTTGATCAAGAGACATAAGAGACTTTGCATTTAATCTTTATTATATTATAGACGGTCTTGTTATTCTTTTTGCCAAGAAAACAAACCGTACATGTATGGTCACTCTTATTGGGGATCTTCCGGTCCTAGGATCTTCTAGTCCCTTTGATGGGAATTCATGTGAACTTCTATGATCTTGTAAATCATCGTTTTACTTGAGCGACCAAATGCCACAAAGAATAAGATTCTATCATCAACTAACTTCTGGTTAGTGACATCATAAGTTTCAATGGTAAAACATTCTAACCATTGAACTTTATATATACATGGTGATCCATTTATTTAATATGATGCCGTTAACTGGGTATTTTCAAAACTTCTGTTCGAGTCATACTACAAGTATGAAACTAACGACCATTATTCATAATATTCTTCAGGACATTAGAAATTAACCTTACAAAGATAACCTAGTTATAAGCCACAACAATAACTTAATTGGTTGCGCGCTTAACCATTACCTCTTTTACACTTTCTACAGGAGCTGGGGCATGCTTCGAGTCATGCTTAGAGGATTGTCAGGAAGTGACCTTGTAAACTAGATCATGTTTTTGTGGTTATTTTATATTGGTTGTACTAACCAAATAATAGTTCTGAATATGCCATAACCCACATTCCATGTACTTCTTCAAGAGTACAAATATTTAATACTAGATCTTATACTCTTCTAGAATTTACAAGAATCTGAAATTAGAGTCTTCAAGCTCTTATGCATACTTTCATGAAAACTCACAATCTGCTGGATTGTTTACAAATGGTATCGAGACTTTGAGCTCTTAGCGAGATAAGTGTCACAATCTACTGGATTGTTTAACCATTGAGTTTAGGAACTTCAATTCCGGCCACAAAATAGGTGTTGAAAAACTCACAATATGGTGAATTAAGGGAATAATAATAATATAAACTATGTAAAAGATAATACTAAATAGTAAAGTATATTAAGAAACATAAACAACAAGAATCTTAAATAAATAAATAAAGTTAATGTAAACTTCGAGTGACAAGAAAATTTTAACATAGATCTTCGAGACCTTTTTTATCACCTACGTCAGGAGGTGGTATTTTTATATGCAATTTTATCGTTTACTGCGGGAAACTGATGGAGAAACATTAAGGATTAGAATTGATTTGTTTCTATTGCTATACGAATCATCACTACAAGGATGACATTTACCGATTCAGCCCTACGAGGGTGCGGTTTATCATTCATCTACTTCGGGAGATGTCCACTCATCTATTTCAAGAGATATATCTATTCATCTATTTCGATTAAGAGATGAAGAATAAAAATATAATACATACAAATAAAACAAAATACAAGGTTAATCATTTATGCATCACTACAGGGATGAAAATATTTGCTTCATCGCTTAAGGGATGAAATTAATCGGTCTATCTCAAAGATACGACTTGTTCATTCACCTACTTCGGGAGATGAGAATGTTAGTCTCATTCAAGAGATGTACCCTTTCATCTACTTCGGGAGATGCGACGATTTCGTTCATCTACTTTGGGAGATGAGGGAAAACAAATACAGTTTAAATGTAACTAAAATAAAATAACATACATATGAATTAAATAAAATAAACATAAATTAATAAATAGAATTTCATCACTACGGGGATGAAAATTTATCGATCACACCAAGTAGTTTATAAATATATCAATTTCGTTACTTTCACCCATACTTCAGAGGATGAGACTGATTTATTTCTACGAAGATATATATAATTCTTAAAAGTGCATCTCTTCATGCCGATACATATCTCATATATATCCCACTTCTAGGGATTATATAATCTTCACTCAAGAGAATAATATACATATTCAGATCAAACCAAAAACAATGAATCGGTAGAGCTATGGCCTATGAAACATATTCAGATCAAACCAAAAACGAATGAGAATATATACATATTCTGATCAAGCAATGAATCGACCCGAAAACAATGAGTCAGTAAAGCTATTTGCAACATGCGATAATTAATTAACATGATAGTTAATGCAATCAATTAAGTGAAGATAAACCTTTTAATTTCCAAACGGACCTTGGATTCGAAACATCACAAAAAGAACGACTCTTCTTCTCCATTATTTCCCAGGAAACGTTCGAAAATATATGCTGGCTCATCGATCTACTTCGGGAGATCGCTTAAATCATAAACAAAAAAAAAGATACAAAAATGAATCATCCGCTTATGGGGCGAATCGATCACGTACTCGAGATTATAATTTTTCTAAATCATCCACTTTGAAAAGGGAAGAACATCTCTACCGGGATGCTACGAAAGTATGTATATATATTCTTTTCGGATGATGATATCGGTTTGTCTCTTCAAGGACAATTCCCTTTACCATATAGTATATCCTTTTCGTGGGATAATTCGATACTAGTAACTCTTCGGGAGGTAAGTAGTAACTAAATTAAACAACAACAATACGTATATACATATAGACATGGAAATAAGAAAGAAAAATAAGAAAATGATATACTTGCAGAAACCCAGCATGCATGGAACAAAATGAAGAAGAAAAAGATGATAACACTGGTCATATATTTGTATACGTACTTAGATATGCTTCGAATCTTTATCGAGTGATCGAGTCGATCGTGCTGATAACATGTTATAATACGAAGGATATCAATCGAGAATAATCACGTGTTATAATACGAAGGATATCAATCGAGAATAATCTTTCATGGAAGAACCAAAGAATAGAGAGGAGAATTCTTATTCACATGTGTGTAGTCTCAAGTGGATTACAAGGCCCTTATATAGGCAAAAGAAAATGAGTAACTAAATGGGACTATAAATGTAGGGGGTTCAAGAAGGTGGAACATCCACAACTTAGAGACTTTATAACAAGATTGCTTTTTAAATATTTAGCATTTCATTTTGTCCATCTATATTGTTAATATTGCTTTTTAAATATTTAGCATTTCATTCTGTCCATCATTGGTCAAAATTGGTATGAATCCCTATTCTATGCTTTTTTTTAAATGCTGAAATTAATTCTTATTAGTAAAATTCGTTATGCTGAAATTAATTTTTATTAGCAAATTCGTTATGCTGAAATGTTGAAATTAATTTTTATTAGCAAAATGTGATTTGAGTTTGTTTTGTTGATAGTTTTGGATATTTACAATTTCAGCAATTTTTTTGCCTTGTCGAAACTTTTTGTAGAATGCTGAAATGCTGAAATTAATTCTTACTAGCAAAATTCATTATGCTGAAATGCTGAAATTAATTCTTATAAAACTGTTTTAGCTACTATATATTACACACAAGCATATATTTTAGCATTTTAGCATTTTTTTAGCATTTCATCATTTTTGAAAAAAAACCTCCATTTTCAACAACTCCGGTGTCGAAGTGATGACGCGAAAAGAAAAAGAAAAAAAAAACAACAATTTCAGCAACACGATTTCAGCAAAATTAGTTTTTATTAACAAAATCCATTATGCTGAAACGCGGAAATTAATTCTTATAAATTTGTATGGGTTACTATCTCTTACACACAAGCATATATTTAAGCATTTCTTTGGAAAAAAATCCGATTTCAGCAACTTCAGAAGTGGTGATGTGGAAAAAAAAAGGAAAAAAAAGCTACTCTAGTTTAGCAACACGGTTTCAGCAACTCCGGTTTCAGCAATTCCGTTTCGGCAACGCGGAAAAAAAAAATGAAACAGGAGTTGCTGAAACCGTATGTGCTGAAACAGGAGTTTCAGCAATTCCGTTTCAACAACACGGGAAAAAAAATTGAAACAGAGATTGCTGAAACCGTATGTGCTGAAAAAGAAGTTTCAGCAATTCCGTTTCAGCAACTTTGGAAACGCGGCAAAAAATAATAATTAATGAGGCGAGAGGGGGGCACAAGGGGCACGGGAGGGGGGCACAGGGGCCAAGGGGGGCGGTGGACATGCATTTAGCTAATTTGGAGGAGGTGGGAGACCTTTTCCTAATAAAGCCCAAAAATTAGGACATTAAGGTAATCACCCCCCATATATATAGAGAGGGGTTGGCTATCTATGATCTACACATATCTTATCACGTACGTAGAAATTATTTATTGATTTTATTATGATAATTCATCTATTTTACAGTTAATTATTTATAATGGATAGTACTATTGTAAATATTATCCATAATGATAAAAAGAGTGGTTATCAACATTTAATTTATAATAATATATCCATCTCTAACTAACAAAATTTTATTTTAAGCATATATTTTTATCTTGGTTAGTATATATGTTAAGAGTAAATAAGCTTATATTGCTATATTGAGTAAGTGAATATGGATAAAAGTTTTTACAAAATCATATTTTCATAATATATTAATTTATTAATTAAGTGGATCCCGTCTATATTGTTAAACTTTTTAATTAAGTTGAAAAAATCCAATCAGTTAAAAATATTACAAGTGATCGTAAAATGGTAATTGGTAACCCTTTTTATTATCATACTAGTACAATTCTCATGCCATGGCGTGATTTTTTTAAATTAAAATATTAATAATATTATAATAATATTATAAAATGAGGGAATAATAGTAAGTGACCCTTGTCCCGCTCAACTTTGCTAGTCTAACCCACTATCCATACAATTTGCAAGGGTTAACTCTCCCCTTGAAAATTTGCATCATCAGCCGGCAAAAAGTGAAGGTGAAACCGGGAAATTAATGAGGAGACAGGGAGTGACGTAGGGGAGAGAGAGGAAGGTGTAACATGGAGAGAGGAAGAATATCAAAGGGGAGCGACGGATCGAAGGACCAGAAACAATAGGGGAGCGAGGGGGATGTGTGACAGGCGCAGCGGCGGAGGAGTCAAGGGGAGCGGCGGTGGCGGAGGCGTCGGAGAAGGGTCGGGCGCGGTGACGAATTTACTACTTGAGGGAAGAAAGGGGATCAGCGACTGTGAATCTTGGAAGGAGGGACGAGAGAGAGAAGAGGAGGGAAGAAGAAGGGAGGCCATTGAAGGAGGGCTTTAAGCTTCCTCGGATTCGAACGAAGAAGATGTTGAGCAGTGCTGAAGTGGGTGGCGATGGCTCTGGCGGCGCTCCCTCCTTGTGAGCGAAGTACAGAAGCAAAGCGAAGGTAATTGTTTAATGTGATTTTGGATCGGAATTCCAATTGTGATCTTTGATCGGAATTTAGTGGTTGTCTACTGAAATGTATGCTCATAATCTATGGTATGTAATCTCCACTTCTTGTGCCCTAATATTCTGCAATCTTTCGACTATTGTGACTTTCGAGATTCTTTGGATATGCTATTTTTCTAGGGTTTTAAGTCAATTGTCATCAATCGCCATTGAAGCTGCACACTATTGTGAAATCAAAGCCGAAAACAAGTGAAATTCTAGAACGAAACGATTGTTAACTCCCCACATTTCATGGCTTCATTGCTTAATTTGTGTTGCTCATTCCAAAAACTTCTGGAATCCGATCTGTGAAAATTTCCTTCCTGTTAACAGCTGAATTTGTATTTTTATAGGATATGAAGCACCGAACATGAGGTAATGATCTTATCAGTTATCCCCTATTACTGTTTGTTGAACCCTTGTACAAGTGTAGCGTGCTTGTTGTCTGCATTGGTGCAACCCTGAAGCTTCTGTCGTACTTGAACACTAAATTGTATGCTTTCACATCTTAAGCATTGGTGGTGGTTTGATATGTTGCTTGCTTATACTGAAGGACACTAGCGGATAAGGTTGTTGCACAAGGATTCCTTGTTGCGGCTCCTGATTTTTTCCATGGCGATCCGGTAAGGCGTGAGAAAGCTGGCTTTGATTTCCAAGCGTAGAAAGCAAATAATGGACCTGTTAGTTTCTCAATCATCCATTTAGGTTTTCTTTTCCTTTTCTATATATGCTAGTGCACTTCTTATCTGTGGCGCGCTCAAAATGACTTTTCTAATATTAGGATAAAGGATATGAAGATGCGAAGTCAGTCATTGTTGCATTAAGGACTCGAGGAGCTTCTTCTGTTGGATTGGCAAGCTTTTGCTGGGGAGGTATAAGTATAACTGTCCTTTGTCCTTGTTTAATCTCATAAAGTTTCCCTATAATACAGTTTACCAACCATTAGCATCTTGTATGTGTTCAGAAGAGACTTGCAATTACAAAATCTTAAACTTAGATAAAGCTATAAAGGTTCAGGAAAGTTTTTTTTTTGAAGGATAACAGGTGACAACTAGTTCCGATAGACATAATTGATGAGTATCTTATGCATTTCCTAATTTTTTTTATCTCATCTTCTATACTAGTTTCATTCAAATTTCGATGCTTCTGTTGTAATCTCATTAGGAATATCATGTAAAAACTGGTCATTCTTTTGTTGTTTATTGTTATCCATGAAAGAAGAGCATATATGTTTTCACTGTCTTATTTTTTGTTGGATGATCCCTCATGTTTGCTTGTAAATTTATGGAGTAATATTCTACTCTTTTTTCTAATATTTTTCTAATATCTATAATATGATTGATGCAAGAATCATATTTTTCTAATATTTCACTTTCTGATGCTTGAATCTGACGTGCCCAGTAGACAACCAAATGGTGTCCAGTTGGAAACCATATGGTGTCCATGGGGAATTTTCTGTCAGTATCTTTTTTTTTCAACCTTTCTAGTTTGTTCTATAATGTGGTGACTGTTTTTCAGACTTTCTTGGAGGCAGACAGAGTATCAAGGTATCAAGATATTTAACAGAAGACCTGAAAAATGAAGTTGTACGAAGTGCTTCCTTGGAGATTACCAAGCTTTACTATGAACTTGCAGCTGAAGTTGTTAGTGTGGTAAGTATCTAATATGCTCTTGAGCAAAATTCCATGGTTTATTTTTTTCATATATAACTCAGTTAGGTTTCCTTCTTTAGTTCAGTATGGTATACTTGATGTTTCCACAACTTGAAAAGTTAATGTGACCTTGCTAGGCAAGGATAACGGAAACATCATTGCAAAGGTTGCGCCAGTATGGTATACTTCCTGTTGTTACATCTGTCTAGAACTGTTCTTGTTTCATATCTAATGATCTGAGGCGTATGGTTTGTCCTTTGTTTTTATCAAGGTCTTTCATGAAATGACCAACAATGGAGTAGAACCAAATCTCCATACATATGGAGCACTTATTGACGGTTGTGCAAGGTCTGGGCAAATTGCTAAAGCATTTGGTGCTTATGGGATATTAAGGTCAAAGGTGCACACTACTCATATAATTTCAAAATCATTTTCCTAGCCTATTAGCTCAATGGAAGAAATAATAAGTATGACTAGATTTGTATTGCTATGCAATTCACATGTAGCCTATTAGCTCAATGTAAGAGCATTGTGGTCATACACAAAGATGTGGGTTCAATTCCCACGTAGGCTTATTATTCATTAATCAATGCCGACTATCAACTTATGTTTAGAAGTTAGAACAAGTCAAGCTTGCTACATCACCAAATTATAGGCAGTTTCATATCATAATAAATCAAAAGCAAAGACACTTCATCTTCCTGTTGAATTCATCATAAGATGGGTTTTTAACATGATAGATAATAGGTTTGACATGTCACCTACGTCACTTAACATGACAGTTAGAGTGAGCGGACTTACCCCAGAAATAATCCAAGGCTGAATTTGAAACCAAGTTCAAAAAAAGAAGTTTAGCAGAAGGAATTCTGAATCATAAAAAAGGAATAGAATATGTCTCAAATTCAGGTGTCAAGTAAAAAAACAGACGACGACCCATACGCAGATTTCTGGTCCTATGCTATAAAATAGACAACGAACCTATGATATAAAATAACATGACAGGTAATGCTATTAACATGACAGTTTATACCCTTTAACATGACATGTAATGCGAATCAATCATCTTCTCCTTAATGAAAGAAAATAACATGACAGGTAATTCTATTAACATGACAGGTTTTACTCTTTAACATGACAGGTGATGTGAATCGATCATCTTCTCCTTAATGAAAGAAAATAACATGACAGGTAATGCTATTAACAAGACATGTTGTGCCCTTTAACATGACAGGTTGTTTGACCCAAAAGTTCTTGGTGTTCCTAAACCAAAACTTGTCTATCCACGAAATGAAAGAGTTCTTCGTTGTTATTTAAGGAAGTATGAGTCTTTCTATCATCCTTCCTTGGTTACTTCTATTGTTAAAATTTAAACAATTCTGAAAGGTGATTCTGTTTACATGTTATTCTGAAAGGTGCTTCTGAAATTGTGTTATTCGCATTACATGTCATGTTACCGCGTATAACATGTCATGTTATTTTCTTTCATTAAGGCAATTAACATTTATGGGAGCATCTGTGCCTGAATGCAAATGGATCTGCACTCATCGTATGATCATAGATCAGCTAAAGCCTCAAACTATTGTCAGTCATTTGTGAAAAGCTTGCCTTAATGAAAGAAAATAACATGACAGGTAATGCTATTAACATGACAAGGGTTGATGCTGGTCAATTTGATTGGATCGGATCTGCATAAACCCAAAAATCACTTCCATCTCATTCAATTGCTTCAAGCATCCGCCAAGCGTTTTTTTAGAACATAGACGTAAACATACGAAGTTGGTGGCAATACAACACATCGTCAAGCTAAAGAGTATAACCTGTCATGTTAATAGCATTACCTGTCATGTTAATAGCATTACCTGTCATGTTATTTTCTTTCATTAAGGAGAAGATGATTGATTCGCATCACCTGTCATGTTATTCGCATTACATGTCATGTTATTCGCATTACATGTCATGTTAAAGCGTATAACCTGTCATGTTATTTTCTTTCATTAAGGCAAGCTTTTCATAAATGACTGACAATAGTTTGAGGCTTCAGCTCATCTATATGATCATACGATGAGTGAGCACTAATCTATTATATAGTGTCATCCTTTGAGGTTTTGCTTACAATTCTTTTTTTCACCTTGATTTCTCATTCTTGTATGTTCAAAATCATTTTCCTAGCCTAGCTCACAACTAACGGATTTACTGAAATGGTTCTTGGTTCTATCTCTTTAGCTGCCAAAAACGCTAGTAATGCTTGGAATAAAGATGTCTTGGTTCTGTTCAACAATAGTTGGTGTGGGTTCATTTACTACAAGACACATACACAGATCAACATGTCACCTGCTCATTTAGACATGACAGACAACAAAGTTGTAGCAATTCAGTTTGTACATAACCGTAATGATTTTCATTCAATGACTACAAAGAGTTTCGTTTACGAAAACTCAAACAAAGAAACATGCTAATCCAAGCACTTATGCCATTAAATTATGTGATAGCAGCACCAAAAATAACTCATAACCCATACTGGATTTACATGTCACTCATAACCCATACTGTAAATATGTTATTTAAACTTTAAAATTTGCAGACTATGGATTTGAAATATTTGCCTACAATGCTCTGTAAAACAGCGAATCGATCCTCTTCTCCTTAATGAAAGAAAATTACATAACCCTTAGAGGCAGGATTTATGAGTAAATTACATGGATTAGGTTTTTTCCAATTCAAGCAAAAATGACATAACCATCAACCAGTGATATCAACTTATTCAATTCAATACACTGCTTTAAAAGAGGAAAGGAAAGCTCACAATTTACAACCCTGCACTTATTCAATTCGATCATCTTCTCCTTAATGAAAGAAAATAGCATGACATGTATTGTTATTAACATGACAGGTTATAACCTTTAACATGACAGGTGATGCAAGACAAAACTTATTACAAGACAAAACTTATTACAATGAGAAGTGTTAATGAGAAGTGTTAATGAATAACAACTACGACTCTACAAGACAAAACTTATTACAACACAGCATGAGAATTAAAAAACATACTGAATCCATCCAAGGAAGCCAGGAGAATTTCCCCATGTATCTTGCTGAAAAATTTCTGTCCCACTTTGGAGTTTACAACTAAGCTTGTAACATATCCAGAGACCTTAACAACTCCAAAAAGCACCCCAGTAGCAACTTTCTTCGTCACTTTCGTCATCCTCTTCTCCCTGTTGGAATACACAAGGTGTCATTTACATTTTAAAAAAAACACAACAAAAATAGAAAATGACTCTCTCCAAAAACAAACAGAAGCCAAGATTTATCAAATGACAAAATCAGTGGTAGCCAGGCAAATCCAAACTCAATGATACCATGATGATAGAAGATCTGAAGTCACAAGTATAATCCTAGTTGACAACACCTAACTTAGTTCAGTCCCTTCACATCTCACTCAACTTTGTTACTCTAGTAACACTCTCATATTTTTGGAGGCTGCAATTCATCTCACTTTTAGTTTAAAATTCTATAAACCAGCTATTTCTAGGCAGGGTGTTAAATCAATACTCGGCTTCCACATTCTTGGCCATAGTCCTCAATGAACACATTTACGTTTGAATACAAAAAGAAATCTCAGGCTTCCACATACTTGACCATAGTCCTTGGGTTCGTCTTGTAATATATAATGGGTTTTAACAACATATCCCTCACAACCAACACACAAGTCATCTATTCAGCACATCATCATTATACATTACAAGCTCCTTATCAACACAGATTTATAAGCTAATTCACAACCAACAAACAAGTCATATACCTTTTCTCTAAATTCCTAATCAATAAATTGAGATAAAAATCGAATGGAGAACCCTAATCATTCAATTGAGCTACATATTGAATGGACAATTGCAGGATGCATGTGAGAGACAGGGAGATGAGATACCTCAAGAGCTTCAAGCCAGAGCTTCTTTTGGATGAGCTCGGATAAGGTTTCAGTGACAATACTAGCCCAAGCAATTCCTATGTTCGGTCTTCTTCTTCAAATTCTTCAAGGGAGTTCTATTCAACTCTATCAAAAAGAGGTTTCAAGAGCTTTATGTGTAAGCTGAAGTCACAAAATTAACCATAAGATCTAGAGTGCTAGTCTGTACATCACTGAAAATAAAATCATGCATAAAACTAAGAAAATATAGGATAAAATCAAGGTCGATTAACCTATAATAGCACAAAAAAATTGAGATGCTTAACTACTCGTAACCTTGCAGTAGGCTGGAATCTTTAAGCATTTCTTCGTTGCTAGAGAGCAATTCCTAAAAGAAACTGTTCTAGTTCCACATCAATATCAGGTTTCAACTGCTCTCCTCCCTGACTAAGCAAATTTTGGTAATAAAAACGATAGCAGTACAAACAGCAGGCATATTCGAACCATACCTCATAAGAAGATGATTGGCGAGGTTGGAAAGGTCGGGGATGGCGAGGTCGGGGATGGCGAGGTCGGGGATGACGCTCTGAGAGGTGGTTGCAGCTGAGGGAGAGGTCGCAGAGGGCCCCGATCGGAACCCTAGCCGCCGCCCCCGACCCCCTTCCTTCTCCTTTCTTGTCGACTGCGCTCGAGCCCTCCCATTAATCCCTGAGCCCGGAGCCTCCGCCTCCGCCGCGCCTTGATCCCCTTCCTTCTCCCTCCTTTCTCGCCCGCCTCCGATCCCCTTCTCTCTTTCCTTTCTCTCCTTTCTCCTTTGCAACGGGCTACCGGTTGTACCTGCCAAGCGGATATCCGCATTTCAGCAATTTTTTTCCGGATTGGGTTATTCATGCAAACCTTCCGGATATGAGGGTCATTTTAGCAAATTTTCCTTATAAAATATTAATAAGCTAAGATAAAAAAAATTATAAAAAAAACTTTACCATAAATGTATCTTATAATTCTCTCGGAAAATTATTTTTAGAAAAATCTCATGTAAAGTATACTCCCTTCGTTAACAAAAACATGTCATTTTAGAAGTAAAATCTTGTTAAGAAAAACATGTCGTTTTAGATATTTTGGTGTTTACTTTTCAAAATTACCCTTGTAATGATTAGGAATTTGTTAGTTATAATTTTTAATAAAGTGGAAAAGTAAAGTAATAATTAGGGGTATAAGTGTATTTTTGTTTGCTTTTATTTGCTTTCTTAAAAAAATGTGCAAATATCTAAAACGACATTTTTAATTAACGGAGGGGGTAATACATAAATATATATCTTTTAAATCACTCAATAACGGAAATTTCGCTAGGTAACTCTATGGTTAAGCGTAATTCGTATGGTAAACAAGATTTTTCAATATTTCGCGAGATAACCCTGAGCTTTTAAAAAAAATTGCGTCACACCCAAAACCAGGGTTTTGATATAAAATACCAGGGTTTTGAGATAAAATCATATTTTAAACATTTGTTGTGTTAAATAATGTAATATTAAAAAAATGTGGAACTTTTTGAAAACTCAAGCCATATTCTTCTTCTAAACCGAAGCGATGTGTGATTCAGGGCCATAGGCGACTGAAGAAGTGGGAAGGGAGGCGATAGGTGACTTATGGCTCCGACAATGGTGGTGACTGGTGACTCTAGTGGCTTCGATGGTAGTGGCGAAGTGGTGGATCCGGTGGTGTGTACGTCGTGACAGTGGGTGGTGGATTGAGAGTTGGCAGGGAGTCTGAGAGCTTGAACGGCTTTGAAAGAGTAAGAAATTTCTATTCAATTTCTCGAATTAATTATTATATATTGACTGGGATGAGTGAAGTAGAGTACTAAATTCAGACCAATTCATGGTTGGAAGCTTGTAATGTGGAATTCGGAATTTTAGGGTTTAGGTTCCGAAAATTTGGGGGTTAAGTTGTCGAGCTCCCTTGCATCCCTAATCTGTTTTGTCTTCTCTATTGCAAAACTAGTTCTCTACCGTGGACATAGATAACGCTTTATTGTCGAATCACGTTAAATCTCTATGTCGTTCTTTGTCTGTTTATCATTCTCGTTACAACATTGATGACTTTGGAAAGGATGACCATTGTAAAAGGGTGATTGGGTTCATGTGGATTGGCGATTTGTGTGGCAAACTCGGCTGCCTTGATTAACAGTGGAGTGTTTTGGGACAAGGACAGGGAAACTTTGTGAGAGGATCGATTACTAATGTACCATGTAAAGAAGAAGCAGAAATAGGACAAACTGTTGTGTTTTGTTATTCACCAAGAAAGCTGATATATACAAGGTAAGAGTATTATCTTCTTAGAAGATCTTAACTGCAATTCAAAGAATTACAAAATAAAAACTTAAATATATTTATCCTAATTATCATTAACAATCGGAAACCCCCACCAGTTGGCCTCCTCGAGACCACACCTCCGCCTTCAGGAACTATCCTCCTAGGCCCCCTCATGCCGTTGAAACCGGCCAGTTTCACACCGACCCTTTTGGTTTCCTCTGCGAAATTGGCTATGGAAGCGGTGAAAATGTTGGGCTAAAAAACACTTGCAAGCCATACCCTGAAGCGAATTTGGGTAATAAGAAAACCAACAACAATCCTCCAGCAAACTAATGACCAACCGAAAATATCCATTTTGGAAATCAAACAACCAAGCAAAAACCCTCTCTAACCAGATAAAACGGATAAAAACACAAATATTGACACAAAATTTATGTGGAAAAACCCTCTCTAACCAGATGATAAAAAAACCCACCTTCCGCCGCCCGAGCAAGCAATCCACTAATCAACAAATCAGTGAAAGTGTTTAACAACCCAATTTCAGGCCGAGACAAATAAACAGAGATATATATCAAACACCAATCTAAATACAACTGGATCTAGAATAGATTCCTCCACAAAAACCTACCTAAACACTTGTAATAAGATAAGATTTCCAAGAAGAGAAAATACCTATCAACAAACCACCGTTGTTGACTTGCCAAAGGTGGGAGACAGATCATCAGATCAAAATACGAAACACCGCTCAAATCTCTTATATTTTCTCTCCTTTCTCCCTCCTCTTTTTTTTTCTCTCTTATTTCTTCGCTGATGGTGACACTACACTCCGAGTCCTAGAAAACACAAGATCGCACTTTCTGTAGCACTACACTCCTACATGCAAAATTGGGCTAGACCCAAATGTTGCCTTTTATTTTATTTAATAAGGCTTCAATTGGGCTAGACCCAAATGGGGCATAGGCCCAACAGAAAACACAAGATTGCACTTTCTGTAGTAGGCCGTCTTTGGCTAGTCAGCAGATGTTGTCTTACAATGGGTCGGATATCGTCTTTGCACCCTACGAAGATTGTTGGAGGGGATTGAGGAAGTTGTGTGTGCTTCATCTCTTTAGCTCTAAGAAGGTGCAGTCCTTCTCTTCCATCCGAGAAGAGGAGGTTTCCTAGATGACACACGAAATCCCGCGTCTTTCCAAGGAAGGGAAGCTTGTAGACTTGAGGTGATGATGGGCCTTACTAGCAGTGTTACTTATATGTATGATCGCCTTCGGGAAGAAGTATGATGCCAGCGTTAACGCAAGAGGCATGCATCATTTCTGCGACTTACTAAAGGTTGCACAAGAAATGTTTATGAGCTTCTTCTTCTCGGATTATTTTCCTAGCTTGTGCTAGGTTGACAAGCTTACAGGGATGTCAACGCGCCTTCATAACGTTTTCGTGGAATTGGAATACTTATACTAGGAAGTTATCGAAGAAGATCTTGTAAACATGTAAATATGTAACATAGCTCATGGGTATTTTAGTCTTTTCTATCCTCTGTATCACCTTCTATAAATAGTGGTTTTGCTGTAACAAATCAATCAATACAACAAGCATTTTTGTTGCAAACTTCTTCTTTCACTCCATCGAGCTATCAAACATGGTATCAGAGCTATCGATCTAGCTCATTTTCTGCATTTTTCTTCAATTCTTTGATTCGGTTTCTTCTCGATGCCGAATCCTACACAAAATGCTTGGTCCAATGTTCGTTCTCGCTTCACTCACTCGAATGGTGCTTAACGTTTCTCAATTGAGAAGAATCTTGCAAGTATTACACAAGGTTCATATCGTATTTCTAGTTTTTTCACAAGAATCAAGAAGTTATGGGATGAAAAAGATTTGTTGAATAATTTTCCTTCTTATGTTTCTGGAGATTGCAGAGTTTCTCAGGCAGTTAGAACTTATGATTTAGAGCAACGTTTGTTTCGATTTTTAATGGGACTTGATGATTCGTACTCCGCTGTCCAGGCTTCTATTATGATTATGACACCCCTTCCTAATCTGGACATAGTTTATCATATGCTCGCCAGGGAGGAGACACGGGGAGAACTTCACTCTTCTCATCAAGTGATTATCGAATCTTCTTCTTTGGCTGCTTCTTTCTCTTCATCTTCGGATTCAGTTTGGATTTTTGACTCAGGAGCAAGTGATCACATGTGTTTTGATGCCTCTTGTTTTCATGATTTGACTGCTCTGCCTAAACCTTTTCATGTCCAATTCCTCAATGCTCATACTGTCTTGGTTCAGCATAAAGGATGAGTGCATTTCTCAAAGGATATTTGTTTAGATGATGTTCTATTGATTCCAAATTTCAAGTTTAATCTCCTCTCCATCAGTAAGTTGGTTACCTCTTTGAATAGTATGGCATGTTTCACATCAAATGCGTGTTTCTTGCAGGGCCTTTCTCTGAAGAGGCCCTTGGTACTTGGTGAGGTTCATTGAGGTCTGTACATGGCTTCATCTTCAACAACCTCCTCCATAGTTTCACTATCAGATTCAAATAAGCGCTTTGGTGCCTCTAATAATGTTCCTTTTTCTTCTAATGTTGTTGTTAAAGATGTTGCTTTATGGCATTCTAGATTAGGCCATTTGTCAAGCAGTAAACTGAGCTCTTGTATTTCCTTGTTTGTTACTGATTCTGGATTGTCTTCTTGTGAAATTTGTGCTAAAGCCAAGCAAAAGAGACTTCATTTTCATTCTAGCACTATCTCATATGCTAATACTTTTGAAGTGCTACACATTGATACTTGGGGCCCCTATAAGGATCCTACTTATGATGGCCATTGATATTTTCTCACCATTGTTGACGATTACATTCAAATCACTTGGACTCATTTGATGAAGACTAAAAGCATTGCCTTCTCTTTGATTAAAGCTTTCATTCAGCTTATCTCTACTCAGTTTCAGTCTACTGTTAAAGTCATTCGATCCGATAATGCTTTTGAATTAGGGACAAGTAATCAGGCTATTGATTTTGTTTATTGCTAAAGGGATTCTTCATCAACTACTTGCTCTCATACCCCTCAACAGAATGGGGTTGCTGAAAGAAAACATAGGCACTTGTTGAAAGTGTGCAAGGCTTTGCTTTTTCAGGCTCATTGTCCTATTCAATTTTGTGGAGACTGCTTACTCAGCCACTTACCTCATAAACAGGTATCCCACTTCTATGTTACAAGGGAAATCTCTTCTTGAAAAGATGTTTGGGAAGCCTCCTCCTTTGTCTCATTTGCATGTCTTTGGGTGTTTAGCCTTTGCCTTTACACTTAAACCTGGCAGAGAGAAACTTCAACCCCGAGCTTTCCCTTGTGTCTTTATTGGGTACCCTTATCATAAGAAAGCATACAAGCTATATAATTTCACCACTCACAAAATTCTTTTGCCCAAATATGTTGTTTTTCATGAATCAATTTTTCCTTTCCTATCCTTACCTTCCCCTTCTGTTTCCAGTTTACCTTTACCCATCAGTGATATTTCATATTCACCTGCACCCATACCTTGATCTCATCCTCTTGTTCCTCCTCCTCCACATGTTCCTCCTCATCATTCCTCACGACAAACTCATCCTCCTACCCATCTTTCATATTGTTTTTGTGGCAACACTTGTTCTTTTTTTCCATCTTCCCACGTGGCTCCAGCTAAACACCTTTGTTTGTCTACCTCTTCCCAACCCATCTCTACTCTCAGAGAGCCTTTGTTTTATGTTGAGGCTGTTTAATCACCTCATTGGCGCCAAGCTATGGCTCTTGAACTTGAGGCATTACAAATGAACAACACTTGGAGCATTGTAGATCTTCCTGCAAGGAAGCGCCCAATTTCTTCAAAATGGGTTTATAAGCTCAAATTTTGAGCCGATGGCACCTTAGAGTGTTACAAGGCTCGTTTGGTAAGTCAAGGTTGCTCTCAGAAGGCTGGAATCGATTACTCTGAGATATTCTCCCCAGTTGTTAAAATGACAACCATTCGTTGTTTAGTGTCCACTGCAGTAAAGAAACAATGGTTTATGGCACAGCTGGACGTTAACAACGCTTTTTTACATGGTGACAATGGTAGTACCAATTTCTTCATGTAGACCTCAGTACCAAATTTGGTACTGATATCTACATGAAGGTTCCTTTGGGCTTGCAAGATCAGTTCCCGGGCAAGGTTTGTCAGCTCAATAAGTCTTTATACGGCTTCAAACAAGCATCACGTCAATGGTATATGCTCTCTTGTCACAAGGGTACATTCACTCTCTTAATGACTACTCGCTCTTTCACAAGAAATTTGGGGATGCCACGGTTCATAAGATAAAGTACCTCAAGGCCACTCCTTTTTATGGTCTTCTTCTCTCTTCTTCTGCAAATTTCACACTTAAGGGCTACTGTGATTCAGATTGGGCTGCTTGCCCTTATTCACGTCGATCCATTAGTGGTTAGTTCATCTCTTTTGGATCTTCCCTGTCTCCTGGAAATCAAAGAAGCATATCACAATTTCCTTATCATCTGCTGAGGCTTAATACAGAGCCCTTCGTCGGATTACAACTGAGCTCGCCTGGCTTAACCGTCTTCTTCATGAGCTCAAAGTTCCTTAGATCACTCCTGTTTATGTCCATTGCGACGGTCAGGCTGCTATTCATATAGCGAAAAACCCTGTTTTTCACGAACGAACTAAGCACGTTGACGTTGATTGTATTTCGTTCGTGAAAAGGTTTTGGATGGCTTAATCTCCCTTAGTTACATTCATACTTCATCACAGCTTGTTGATGTCTTTACAAAGCCTTTATCAGGCCCTAAACACACAACCATTACATCCAAGTTGGGGTTGTTTTCTCAACATCTAACTTGAGGGGGATGTAAACAATTCATTTTATAAAACCTGTAATAATCCTGTATTTGTGGCTAAAGTCTGTCCTAAATCTTGTCTAAAATGTATTCATATAAGAAAACAAGTACCATATCAACAGAAATTCAGACACATTAGGCTAACCCTTCATTACTTTTAACCTTATATAAACTGCATACAATACTAACAAATAACATACACTCACAAATTGTGATCCTTTCTCCAAGATACCAACCAGGAGCCACAAAAGTTGATCCAGAACACCCTCCAAACATGGCTGTGTCCTCTACAAAACTTCCATGGTTGGTACGCTTGTCGACTTGACCTAAACAAGGGATTTAGATAAAGATGATACATTTATGGACAGAGCTACATCACAAACACTAAAGGGAATCCACTGGCTTCCTGGTTGATTAGGAAGAGATGATTTCTGGAACACTTTATTCTGCCTTAATTATTCTTTGATTCAAGCAATGGAAACTACCGGATTGTGATGTAGCGGTTTGTGCCATGCTTCGCCCAGTGATCCTTAAGATCAAGGGGTACAGAGAGATCGTGCCCTTCGGCAGAAAGGCGGCTAAGCAGCTTGCTGAATGCACCACCGCTCATTTTCCGCCCACCGACTCTGGTGTGTCGCTTGTTTGGCACAGCTGGTAAAGGGTACATTGACATGGTGGTTGTGCAGCAAGCTGATTGCCATCCTCCGTTTCCCCACTTGTAGCACTGACGGTAGACGCCCGTGCATGAGCAAACAGGTGAGGGCATGGTTGAGTCGTCGAATGCTACTTGGTTCAGCCCAAGATCCTGCTTTTTCCAATCAGATTTTGGAGACACCAATTCCTTATACTCGTCTCCGCCTATTTCTTGAACACCTTTCCATTCTTGCTGAGTGTTGGGAGGCATCATGTTGCTCAAATCATCCCCTTCTTTCTTAACCTTCTTCGAGGGTTTGGAAGACTTTTTATTAGGAGAGACTGTCTTTGGTTCCTTTGGCCGTTTAACTTTTTGGACTTTTAGATTCTCATTTACAACCAAGGCCAATGGTACAGGTTCAGCCACAGTAACCTTCCTTGGATCATACGAGGCTTCACCGCTCATATGCGGTTGGTGTTGTATGGGCTGCTGTGGGTGGTGAATGTGCTTTACGCTGCGCCCAATTTGGCATCCAGGAGGACAGGATGGGTTGTTAGTGTTCATGATGTTCTGTCTGTGCTGAAGAGCTGCATGTGCATTGTCTCGCTCCATTATAGCCTCATTTCTTTCTTGAATTGCAGTATCTCGCTGAATGATTGCCAAATCTCGCTCTTCCAAGGCTTTGTTCTTCTCATTCAGGGCCATGTTTCTTTCTTGAATTGCAGCATCCCTTTCAGCCATAATGGACATTATTTGTTTCATTGATGGCTGATGCTGCATCAACCACTAAAAACAACAGAAACCGAGATATCATTCAGAATAGTTTGTAAGGAATTAAGAAAGTTTGAGTAAAAAAGATAATCCAGCTAAATCTTACTGTCAGTCCAAGGTACCTGGCTTTGTGTCGATTTGTAAATATCTGGTTTATTTCTGCCATTTTCACGGTGCCCACTGTCATCCATCTTACATCCGCAGGTGATACCAGCTGTGTCACCGTAGGCTCTAGCTGCCAGGAAAAAAAGCGGAGCCAAGACTACAAGTTATGTCACAGAACATTCCTGACATGAACAGATGAGGAGAAAGGGGAATTATGATTGTAAGGAAACGAGTTATATTACCCGCATTGTACGCGGTTTTTCATAACTTTTATTTATACAGAATAACTTTTAATTAACTTAAATCAAAAATAAAGGAAACATATATAACTCTCAAACAGGTTCCTTTTGGTTTATATATATAATCATTACATATAATGAACTAAAGATAAAATAACTAAAAAAGTAAAATATCTATCAATAGACATATCATTTATGTTATTATATCGGAAAGATTATTTATCGGATATGAAGTATAAAAAGATAAGTTTTGTAACTAATTAAGATATAAGGTTGGATATTTATATTAAAAATTAATTAGTCATCAAATAAGCCAATAAGGTGAACACATAGGATAACGTGGACAAAATAAGTGGGATCACTGTCTGACGTGGCTTAAATTTAGCACAGAGAATGACACATAGGCAAATCCGACCAGACCCGACACATAGGAATCCAGGTCTCTGTTTTAGTATTCTATACAGATAGATTAGATAGATAGATAGATATAGACTTTCTAATAAATACACTGTAAAATGTGTACAGACATTGTGAGAAATTAAAAAAATTGCAACCTGAGAGAACCTTAATCCAGATAATGACAACCTACATTGAGAACAGAAGCTAAGACTATCAGGAGAATTCCTACTTATAAAGTAGATATTATAGAATTTGGACGGGGATGAAAATTTGAGCATCAGTGGCTATCTGGCTATATGAGAAGTTCAGACCACGAGTACCGAATCAACTAAAAAAGGCATGATCTAGATATGCATGGGGGATAGTTGATGAGTTAGGTTAACCTCAAAGAAAGTTTCAATGTCAGAGCTTCAGATTTTTTAGAATAAATAGATTAGTAATCAGGAAAAAGAAATACACAGGAGGCTCAAGTAAATGAGTTTCTGCACAGAGCTTATGAGAAAGAATGAAAAAAGAGTTCAGCATAGATTAGAACAATCGCGTAATGATGCCCACCTCAAATAGATTCTAGGTAGAAATTTTGAGAGTAGAGAAGTTGTTGAAGGTGCAGTGAAAACCACATGTTCAAAGAGACCTCATTTGATTTGTTCCATTTGCAACCCTCAAAATGACTCAAGAACTCTTACTTATGCAGTACTGCTTCAGCCTTCAAGAAGCCCATATAGGCTGACAATGAATCCAAACTGCAAAGCAAGCATCTTTTCTAGTGTGGCCTATCCACTTCATGTAGAGTAACAAAAACTTGAACCAGCTTGGGAAATTCCTCCGAATAGATTTCTCAATGGTATAGATAACCTTGATGGACTTCACAATAAAGTAGTCAGCAAACTGATTTCACAGTTCAATCCATCAAGTAGCCTGATGATAAATTTGAAAATAAACCCTGCATTTCACTTGTTAAGTAAAGCTCAATTTAGCAGGAGTTTCACAGTCCACCAGGTATGTAGATCAAAAACACAAAGAGAACAAAGCTTTCCCCTTTCAAAGTAACCGAAAACTCCCGCTACCAAATTCACCATAAAAAAATACCTCTATGATATCGATTTATGGACAATGGCGATTTCTCCATTAACTAGATCAACACAACTCCTTTTGAAGTCAAATCCCAAGCACAAATTCATAGCATTTCCCCCCCTGAGACCTAACTACATCAGTGACTAAAGAGAAACTAAATTCTCACTGATCACGGAGAGATACAGTCAGAAAAACACAAAATTCAACAGAAATCAAACTTGAGAGAACCAATACGTCACTCCACAATCAGCATTAAAACGGAATTGAACAAAGAACATTAAGGTCGAACAAAAGGAAGGAAGCAGCAAAGCACAGAGAAATGAGGAAACAGTAGGAACGACGAAAACGGGAAAGAAGCAGAAGAAGCTGAAATTAACCTGGAAACACAACCGGATCACCGAGGAAAAGCGAGGTGGTGGAGAAAGAGTACAAGATTGGGAATCAGGAAGCAACCATAGAGGTGAGAGGGGATGAGAAACCCTAAACGGAGCAAGAAGAAGACGAAGGGGGTGGGGAGAAGTGGTACAGAGCGGAGAGCAGTAAAATTTGGATATGGGGAACAGTTGGAACTTGAAAGCTCCACTTTACATGAAAAAAGTCGATCTTTTTTTTTTTTGTCTTTTTTTTTACTTATTTATTCAGTAAAAATTGCATTATTTTTTCACTTACTGTATTACTCCGTATTTTCTGTTTCACCATTATTGTTTGTCTGATGGAGCTGTGCTAAGACCACCGGCCTGTCACCTGTTTGCTGTTGCTGTCGATGATTTAACTTGAAAGGTTTGGCATTTCTCCTTCATTCTCTTTCTTTCATGTGTTTTGTGACTGATGGGAGTATATAATAAGTTTACATTAAATTTCTAAGTTTAAATTTTAACATTGATCACATTTTTTTTACATGTCATGATATTTAAATTTTAACATTGGTCCGTGGTGGTTCTAAATAAAAACAAATTTGTGGGTGGGTTTTTGGAAAACTTTATTTTATGAGTTGTTTTCTGGAAAAAAAAAATATAAAAATATTTGTTTGAAAGCTTGTAAAGGAACAAAATATTTAAAAGTCAATTTTTAAATTTTTAAATTGATGGTTGAGATTTTGTTAACTCTTAGAAAAGAATCAACATGTCTTTTTTGTCACAAAGAATCAACATGTTTTTTTTGTCACAAAGAATCAACATATGAAATGAGTCAATGTCAATTTGTGTAGATACTAGTATATTTTTTGTTAAATGATTGTCAACACCATACACCTATACATATGAAAAAACTTTGATAGAAAAAACCGATTGAAGACCACTCAAAATCAATTTTTATAATTCGAGGTTACTATCAAGGTTGACTTCTACTGACTTTGTGGTTCATAACCATGATAGAATTGTTAAGTCGCTCTTCACAACGTGGCTTCATCTCTTCATTGATGGCCGAAGCCTTGGCACTCCACACATGTATTGTTGCGGCGAGAGACTTGGGTTTGCGATGTGTTGAGATTGAGGGTGACGTCTCACTATTATCAATGTAATCTTTTGTATATGACAATGCCCTTGGGAGATTAAGATTATCATTACGGACATCCAATTTCTCTTTTAGCATTTTGAGTGGGCAACTTGTTCTCACATTTTATGCGAGCTCAACTAAGTGGTAAACTAGGTTACTCATCTCAGTCATTCTATAGATAAGGAAGCTCTATTGCCCCACTCAGAGTTCTTGTCCCTCGTCCAAAAGATGCAATTGGGTGGGTCAGTAGGGTCCATCCGAACCTTTTCTTTGTTTAAAAAATACTAAAAACTTTAAAATCTAAAAACAAAATGTAAGATGAGATGGCACACGGATCAAGTGTTACCACTTGTATTCAAATTAAAGACCAACGGGTATAAATATAGCACAATTGAGTATTAAAAACTGTCATTAATTTATCAAATCAAAATTGATAATCAACTATTTGAACTGATTGGAGTGATCATGGTTTGCCCTCACTCCACTCTTTTCAAAAACATGATTTGGTTGAGTTACCTTCCTCATCCTGATGGTTGTTGCAGCTTTCCAGTAAACAAAGAAAGAAAAAAGAGTGGGAAAACATGGCAGTTACCCACTGAAATGCTGAAAAACTGAAAGTTCCTTTCATGTGAGTCTGACATACACTGTCAAAAGCCAAAAATCCTCCACAAATTGCTCACCTGCTTTAATATATTCAGGAACTGGAGACATGAACAAAGCCTGATGTAAAAGAGAATAAACCTGGCTTTATCACTAACAGATATGCAGGAAATGGTCTCTTTGTACATACCTTACTTGAAGGTGATTTGATTAAAAACATACATCAAAGGACAACATTACATGCTAAATTGGTAGCGGAATCATCCCTGGGCAAAAAAAATTTGGATGAGGCAAAGAGCCATATGGTCGTTAGACTTCCTTTGTATCCGATGAGCAGAAAAGGAGCAAGCATGTATCTGTGGCAGCAAAGCACTAATCAGACCTTGTCTTTTTCTCTATGCTGGACTTGCTAAGTATAAAGACTCCATTCACGATGAGTAGGGCACCTGCAAACCACTGAGATCCGGCTTTGGAATCAGTCTTAATACTTCTTACTGTTGTCAACACTAATATTTGTGAAGAGAAGAGCAATGGTATCCAACGTGATTAATTTGATTCGTTCACAAGAAACTTTTAGGTGGTAAGAACAAAACATGGATGAGTTTGGTATAATTAAAATTTACTAGGAATATATACAGCAGATGGGGCAACTTTAAATTGATTCCATCTCATTGTTTGGCATCTTGAAATGTTTAAGAGAACCAGGAGAAGGTACCAAATCCTGAGACAATAGTATACCTAAATCTATCAGAACAATAATATCAATCAAAATTTTAACCCATAGGTCAAAGTGATGGATGCTAGTAATGCAACTGAATGAACTGATTGGAATGCCAAAATCAGTGATGCGAAGAGTTTAATTGATGTTTGTGCTCACAATATGATCACATTAGCTTCTGACATCAAGGGCCTCTTTGGCACAAGTTTTTTGGAGCGTTTTATATAGCGGTTTGCAATTCCCAAGGAAACCGCTCCCCATTGTATGTTTGACACTCCATAGCATTTTCAAAAAACGCTCAACAAATCACCTAATTTAATCTACTTTAGATTTTTATCAAAAATTTCATCTAGATTATAATATTAAGCTAGATTAAAGAGTGTACATACCAAACAGGCCCTAATTCTTTCACTGTTACTCAAGAGTTTGAATGTCAAGGGTGAAGAGACTGAAACAATGGAGCAAGATAGTGTAGCAGAATTAAGTAATTCGTTCTTGGCAGTGTGACAGAAGGAGAAAAGGCACATGACAGGGAGAAGCATACACGAAAACTCCTATGGCTCTAACTCTGTTCATAATAATAACATTATGGCACTATAAATTGCCTGCAAAATTTACCTTGACCGATAAACTTTCTTCGAATAGAAAGAATCCCGCTAAACCGGAAGAGAGGAAATTTGTTGCAAAATTTGTCACTGTTGCTTGTAATGAAGAAAGGGCTCGAAGGCTGTTGGTGTAGCATGCCCACATTGTCACATTGAAAACAGCCACCATGCTGTACTTAATGAGCTGAAAAAAATGAAGAAAGTATGCATAAAGTCAGAGCAGAAAGGAAACATCACTTCTTTACCATGCTACTAGTAATTTTTATCCCGGGATTGGATTCCAGAAATCTTATGAAAGGGGCAATTTAAGAGGTGACCATTGGAATAATGCATAAATTTACATTGTTAAAGAGTTGATAGGGTTTTCTATACTGCCGAACGGAGATTTGCACAGGAAAGGAACACAGAACAAAGCAAAAGGTACTGCGTATCAGAGATGGTAAAGAAGAGAAAGAGCCACGGCATGGTAAGACACACTAGGAACCCGACTAACGATATTATTTGGCCCTCAGTTCTGATCTGAATTGCCATATCAGAAGTTATTTACCACATATAATCATGACAAATGTTTTCTCAATTTCAATCTTTTTAACCACAAAGAGGTCACAAACTTACATTGTTAATGTTTCAAACAACAAAAGAGCATCAGTGCAACTCATTTAATTGTTCAAATAATGACTCAGATCCTCTTGTTATTTACTGATAACCATAATCTCCGTCATACACTAAAAAGAAAGTGAATTTAGAAGGAACGATCCTCACTACAATTCTAATTCCGGAATTCCTTCAGCGAAAAAGCAACGTAAAGTTCGACTCAAGCAAATTTCCAATCCTAAACCCCACTGACTGGAGACCTCTAACCAATAAGCCTCATAACAATGGCCTATCATTTAGATCGTGAGTTCGAAAGCTACAAATTTGACCTTTTCATCTCATCTCTCCAATGAATTTCATCTAAAGGGGGGAAATACTATTAAAGCCCTAATTTTGAACCTTGAAGAAGAAAAGAGAACGTGGAGGGACTTTATATTAGGTGGGAGTACCTGAGAAGTGAAGAGCTTGGCAGATATGGCAGCCATCGCGGCGAAGAAACCAGCTGCAACTGCCCACGCGTAGCCTCTGCCGTTCCCACTTCCCATCTCCGGTGGTGCGCGCCGGTCAACCGCCTCCAAAATCCACCCGGGTGTAGTAACTGGCAAGGTTGCAGAGATCACGTGCAAGTCACGTGAAAATGATAGTCCAGGGCCTTAAAATATCAAATTTTGGGCCTCGTAACCTTATGGCCTGGGTTCATAGATTTGGGCCCATAAAGATTTTTCTTTTTCTTTTTCCTTTTTTTAGTAAAGACGGTTGAAGAGTTTCTGAGGTCCTCTGTAGCGACAGAAGATCAGGGAGAGTGACGCCGATCAGAAATGCCTTAGATCCGATCGAATTCTCTCGGTAAAGCCGATCAGAAATGCCTTCAACCTTCAATGGAGATGAAACCGCGCCGTTTTTCGGCTTCCTCGGCGCAGCTGTTGCCCTCATCTTCTCCTGTAAATCCCTGATTCCGACGTTTTTTTTATAGCGTTTTTAATCTTCAGCAATTCTCTCGATTTTGTGGAATACGGATTTCATTTTTTATATTGTTGCTGTTTCTATTGTTGATGATGATGTTACAGGTATGGGAGCGGCGTACGGGACGGCGAAGAGCGGCGTCGGAGTGGCGTCGATGGGCGTGATGAGGCCGGAGCTGGTGATGAAATCGATTGTCCCGGTGGTTATGGCTGGTGTTTTAGGTATTTATGGACTGATTATTGCTGTGATCATCAGTACTGGCATTAACCCTAAGGCAAAAGGTTACTTCCTCTTTGATGGCTATGCACATCTCTCTTCTGGTCTCGCTTGCGGTCTTGCTGGTCTTTCCGCTGGCATGGCCATTGGGATCGTCGGTGATGCTGGTGTCAGGTCTGTATTCATCGTGTCTGTGAACTGTTCTTGTTCTGCTTTGATTTGAATCTTTATTGTGTTCATTGTGTGAGGTTTGTTTGAAATTGTTGGTGTTTTGTCCCAGTGTGGAATCTCTTAGCAACATCATCTGCAAATTGTTTCTCTATAGTTATCATGAAGTTATCACTGTATCAATAAATATGCATTCCATCTGTGTGATATCTGCTTAACTAAGAAATTAAATATATCTGTGTGATATCTGCTTAAATACGAAATTAAATATATGGTGGTGGTTGTCAGAGCATTTGGTTTGCATTGGAGTAATTCTTGTTACTTTAACTAGCGGCTTAGATTTGCTTAGTTCATGAAATCATTTTTGCAGTGTTGAAAAGTTTGATTTAATACTGCATTTCATTGATGATAAGACAGAGGGGGAGCAAAATATGCTTGAGAGGGTGCTATACTGCTTTTGATGTATCAATATATGATATGGGGACATTAGATTTGAGTCATAATACCATATGTTTTTCAATAAGAGAGAGAGAGAGAGCGAGATTGACATGTTGGTTTGTGTGGGTGGGTTTACTAAAACTAATCCGAGTAAGGATTGTGGTTAACTGGTTATCAAAATGAAAAATGGTTTCTTCTCAAAGTGGCCAGATTAGTTGCTAAGCAGTATCTGTTCTCGTGATTGACTAATCTGATGAGTACATTTGTACTTCTGTAGTTTGACAAAGTTTTCCCTTTAATGCGCAATGTTCACAAATGCAAGTACTTCCATAGTTTGTTCTCACAATCTACAATCAGGCAGTACATAGGGATGCGCTGATTAGGTCTTGAAGCTGCCAAATTTTGCATGCTTGATCAGTTGATCTCATACTATTTGATCTGAGGGTTTTGATCATAACTGAATAATACTTCTTTCCCTTCTATAAGCCGCATGGGTATAAGCACGGTGAACTAGGATGGTGGATAGAGAGCCACATATTAAATGATACTTTTTTCCTTTCTATATCACTTTTATGTCTCGTTCCATCTTGGTATATTCCTATGAATATGTATGAAGCTAACTCTTTAATCGGTTTGTGTAACCTATGCCCCCTGAGGCATAGGTTAAGCATACTTGTTTAGCAAAGAAAACCCTAAATAGAAATGACCGATCCCTGAAAAAATTATTTAAAAATTGGTGAATCTAGTGAAATCTTTTCGAGGTTGGCATACTTAACCTATGCCATAAGAGCATAGGTTAGAAAATCCATTCTTTAATAATAAGCACTTGTTACTCCTGTTAGGATTCATAAATCTCAGAGGATGATTTTTATTTTTCCGCAATTAACTCTTGTAATCGGCAATATGCCACTGCGTTATCCAACAAAATAGATAGAGATATGTAAATTACATTGGTAATCATAATTAAGTTCTTCGTATTTATGTTGCACTGATTTTGAACTTCTTTTTTAATGCATCTAGATTATTGTGCTGGTAGATGTTATGAAATTTACATTGGTCAATCAATACTCACATCGTTATTGGACTGTGTTTGATTCACATGGAGACTTCCATAGCAATGTCTGCATTATGTAGTTGCCTAGTAGAGGTATATTTTGGATGATGTTTCGTTGGTAAAAAATTTTCCCTGTGTTTTATAATTGATTAATTTCACAAAAAAACATCAGGTGTCGCTTATGTTATTTTGTAAGCTCACTGTATGTGGGACACTTGGACTTTGGTTTTTAGTCTCCTGGGGATTTATAATTTGGCATTTTATTCTTCAATTTGCTGCATTTGGGCTGTAATGATCTGTCGTTGTACATGCTTGTTTGGTTAATTTTGCTAATGCTCGCTGATTACTATCCCTCCAGAGCCAATGCACAACAACCAAAGCTCTTTGTCGGGATGATCCTCATTCTCATTTTCGCTGAAGCTCTTGCTCTATACGGATTGATTGTCGGCATCATACTCTCTTCCCGCGCTGGGCAGTCAAGAACAGATTGAGGGTGCCCCCTCCACTGCTTTCCCGATTCACCTTCTGTCCACCGACGATACAAAAGCCTGTTCGTCTTCCTTGCAAAAGACAGATCAGATAATACAGAAGCCCGTTCCTGCTTCTGTCGAAGCTGGCCACGGATAATGCCAAAACCCCGTAGAACTGAACTAGTAGCAATAATGCTTTGGGGATTTATTTCAAATTCTGCACCAATTCCATAAGCATTTGTTTAGTGAAACTGTTAAGGAAGAGATCATTTGGGGAAATGGTGTTTTTTGCTCTTTGCATTGTATTCTCTGCTTCACCTTCTGATGTGGGCCTGTAATACTTTCATTTCATTTCATTGATGGAGCTGAGCGAGAGCACTGTGCACGTGCCTGGCACCTGACATATGATTTCTACGCTAAGAGATTCTGACGTGTCTATCAGCCTAGAATCTACAGTAAATTAGTACGTAAGAGAGAGCGACAACCCGACAAAATTTAAGCGGGCCCCACTTTCCTGAGAACCCCTGTCTAGCTTTCACGGGTTTTGACTGCATTGTCAGTTGGTCACCCTCACTCACTCACTTCATTAACGGCTACTTTCCTATATTGGGGGCCCACCCCTCCTCCTCTCTCATTTTTGCCTTTAGTTTTGGCGGGAATTTATGGTAAGGGGCCCACCCTAGCTTCCCAAGTCCCAACTATACCCATTATCTAAAAAATATTTGAAACAAATTTTATACTGTAGTTACACTTTTTGACCTCCAAAATATGCAAATCCAGTCGCTTTTTTAAATGCCAGTCCATTGAGCATTTTCAGGCTTTAAGCTCTGCGTTTAATTATGTCTGATAATCTAAGATATGGAGTAGTTTAGTTTATAGATTATCCATATCTGATTCAATTAGTAGTATAAAAGCATCTAATCATCTACTGACAGCAAGTTGGTTTTTAAAATAAAAGTTTAGCTATCCATGAATATGATATACAATAATGTAAAAATGAAGCCCACACGTTGCCCCAGTTTTTTTTAAATACCATAAGATAGGTAATATGTTGGCCAATGAAATGAAAAGGTCAATATATAACCTTACTTTTCAATAAGGCATGGCATACTTTTCACTTTTAGATGATCACATTTCAAAGTTAACAGTGTTTTTTCTTTGGAGAAATTGATTGGCATGCTTGATTTCAGGCTTGAAGCTTAAAGTGGATCGATCTTCTAGTGCAGACAATTTTTAGCAAAAGGGCAATTGGTAAAGCCTACAAACTATAGCAAAAACCTAAGAACAGTTGGTAAAGTGAACTGGGAAAGCAAAAACCACGTTGATGTGCAATATCAGGGTTCTTTCATTAGCAATTGAATGACAATAACTAAATGAAATTTGTTGTCACAAACTGTAGTAGTCACCCTGCAGGGGATGGGAGTGAAGTTGGGTCAGCTGATGAAGGGAGATCCGGACCAACTCGGCACCCTTCGAGCATGAACACAACATCGGTCATCGATGGCCTCTCGAGCGGGTCAGGTGATGTGCACAGAAGACCCACTTTTATCCCCAACAAGAACTCTTCCCATTCGGATGATTCCGGGTCAAGCTCAATCAAACCCGGATCAAGTAATTCCGCGATTTGGCCTCTTTGGAGCTGCTTCTTCACCCACTTCACAATGTCCTCGTCACCTTGATCAAACATCATTGGCTTCTTCCCTGTGAGTATCTCCAAAAGAACAATTCCAAAGCTATAAACATCAGATTCCTTTGTTGCCAACCCACTTAGGGTGGCCTCAGGGGACACATAGCCCAGGGTCCCAACAGGAGTGGACACCGAAGAGGATGCTTCAGCCGGTGGTGTCACGATGGTTAGCCTGTCCAGCCCAAACTCTGACAAATGTGCTTCAAAATCAGCATCAAACAGCACATTCTGTGGCTTCAAATCACCATGAACCATTGTCAATGAATGCAAGAAGGCTAGCCCGCGAGCAATGCCAAGGGCTATGAGGTGCCGCATTGGCCAGTTCAGCACATGCCCGTCATGGTGAGACGCCTCCTGGAGGAGGGTGGCTAGATTACCATTTGGCATGTAGTCGTAAACCAGCAGCCTTATATCAGGGGGCCCAGCATAGTAGCCTCGTAGGACAGTAAGATTCCGGTGCCTGACCTTACCGAGAGACTCAGCCTCTTTTCTAAATGTGCGATCATCAAGGAAACCATCATGAAGGCGGCGGATGGCAAGCACCATGCCATCAGCAAACAAGGCCTTGAAAACAAGCCCATGCTTTCCCCTGCTGAGCACATTTTCCTCGTCGAATTGCCTTGTTGCTTCCAATGCTTCCGACAAGGTTACCTTGGTGTTGAACAAGACGAGCTTTGGCCCTCCATTGGTGCTATCCGCACCATTGCTCCTGCTGCTCCTCTCTGCGCCTGAGCTTCTACTAGTTGGGCTTGGTCTTTTCTCCCCGGATGCCTTGGCTTTGAGCTTCTTTCTCCATCGTAGGACGCTTACAACATAGCCACAACAGCATAGAATCAAAAGGAGAAGCCCGGCCACTGACAAACCAATTAACAACATCAGTCTCTTCCTTCTTCTCTTTCTAACAGCAGCACACTCTTTCCCAAGAGGCTTTCCACACAGATTTCTATTCCCTGAAAAAACTCGAGGATCGTTGAAATGGGATCCCAACATTTTTGGTATCTCACCATCAAGGTCGTTGCCTGATAAGTTCAAGTACTTCAAGCCAGGAATCAAAGAGAGGAACTCCGGTATCTGTCCAGACAAATTATTTGAAGAGAGATTCAGCATTGTCAGGTTCGATAGCTTTGAGAATGAACCCGGAATAGGGCCTGATAAATGGTTTGAATCTAATAACATACAACTCAATGAGGACAATTTAGACAGCTCCTCTGGGATTTCGCCTCTTAATCCATTTTCCCCAAGATCAAGTTGCCTTAAATGAGACAATCGGGAGAGCGAATCAGGAATGTGGCCAGACAAGTTGTTCGAACGGAGTTCAAGCACTCGAAGCTCAGAGCAATTACCAATCTCCGCAGGGATCAACCCTGAAATCCGATTCTGCGACATAGAGAGGGCGTTCGGAGACTCAAGGAACCCGAGTGTCGCTGGAATTGGACCTGAAAAGGCATTATCACTGATGTTTAAGCTCTTCAGAGTAACCAAGCTACTTAATCCTTCAGGGATGTCTCCATGCAGCCGGTTCTTCTGCAAAGCTAAAACAACCAAATTCGGCAACCCGAAAAGCTCAGCAGGTATTTCTCCAGACAGATTCAGCATGCTCAGATCCAGGGATTGAAGCTTCATCAAACTCCCAATGGTAGCTGGGATTGAACCTGAAAGCCCACTATTGCTCAGATTCAACGCCATCAAGCTCTTCAAATCTCCAATTATCTCTGCAATTGGACCAGAAAACTTGTTATGACTTAGATTCAGAGTAGTCAAATTGCCAAGCCCAAGCACCTCTTCTGGCACAGTTCCAGTAAATTCATTCTCACTCAGATTCAACAGCTCCAAATTTTGGAGGTTTCCCAAGCTTGTTCCAATGGAGCCAGAAAAACTATTCCTCCCAAGGGACAAAACCTTCAATCTTCTCAGTCTGCTTAAAACCTCGGGAATTTTTCCTGAAAATCTATTCCCGGCAAGATCAAGAACTTGCAACAATCCACATTTCCCTATCTCCTCAGGAACCACACCAGTCAATGAATTGTTTGCTACTCTCAGCTCCTCTAGGTTCAATAGATTCCCAATCTCAACAGACAACGAACCATCGAAGAAGTTTCCAGACAGGTCTAGAACCCTCAAACTCGGAATGCGACTCAACCAGGATGGAAAACCGCCATGTATGAGATTTTCTTGAAGCTCCACTACCTCCAATGTCATATCCCAGGGCGTCGTACCTGACGGTTTCACAATCGACGAGAGAGAATTGAACCCTAGATAGACAAGCCTGAGCGAATCGCTGGCGAAAATGGAAGGAGGAATGGAGCCGGTGAGATTATTCCGAGACAGGGAGAGGATTTGAAGCTCAGCCATAGTTCCGATCGTTGCCGGAACAGTACCGCCGATTAGATTGTCGTTGGCGCTCAAATGCACCAGCGACGAGCAGTTCGCGATCGCCGATGGAAGCGTCCCGTACAACCGGTTCGAGTCCATCCATAGATACTGCAGCCACTGGAGCTCCCCAACACTCGCCGGAATCTGACCAGAGAACCGATTGAAGGAAAGATTAATTAGATGCAGTTGACATCCGGCGGCGAAGCTCCCCGGGACCCCGCCGGAAAAACCGTTGGATGACAAATCCAGAATCCGGAGACTCTCGGAGAACCGTACACCGGAAATATCTCCGGAGAGGAAATTTCCGGAGAGATTGACCACCTGGAGGTTAGTGAGGTTGAAGAGACCCGGGGGGATGTCGCCGGAGAAGGAGTTGTTATGCAAGTAAACGGCGCGTAGCAGAGGGAGAGAGGAGAGCGCACGTGGGAGAGAGCCGTTGAGAGAGTTTGAGTGAAGGCTAATCCTGCGCAGCTGGCGCAGGTTAGCGATCCGCTCGGAGAGGCGGCCGGCAAGCTGGAGGGCGGGGAGGCGGAGCTCGTAGACGCGACCGCCGTAGCAGCGGACGCCGCGCCAGTCGCAAGGAGAGGTCGGCGTGGAGGGGTCCCAGCCGTCCAATGCGCCGAGTGGATCTTGGAAGGCGGTGCGGAGAGAGAGGAGGGATTGGGATTCGGTTAGGGTTCCGGCAGCGGCGGAAAAGATGAGGAAGGCGGTGATGGCGGGAAGGAGAAAAGGAGCCGTTGCCATGGGGAGTGAGTTAGGGTTGGGAGGGAGTGGGGAATGGAGATGATAATGATAATGGGAGGAGAGGAAGCAGTGTCGCCATGGATGCAGTTGAGCTGAGTGCAGAGGGAGAGCGTCTGGTGGTAGGGCTACTGGCTATTTCTGTGCACTGTTTTTTCTGTTTTTTTCCATCTTCCCAACGGATTATAAAAATAATGGGAACGAGTAATTGCTTTCTCATAAGTCATAACCAACGGTAAATTACAGAAAAACACACCCTATTTATACATTTTCCAAGATCAGTCCTTAAATTTATAAACTAACAACAATAACAAATTAAGTAACCATCAACAACCATGGAAAAGTTTCCATGGTTGTTGATGGTTACTTAATTTGTTATGCCTCTTACCCATTTTATTTTCTCTCATCCTATTACACCTCATTTATTTTTTTGTTTAAATATTTTTTCACTTTTTCTACCTTATTTTAAAAGGTTTTTTCTACAATCATGGAAACCTCTTACCCATTTTCAAATTTATTTTTACCTTTTATTTCCCTCTATAATTTGTAACATCATATCTTTCCTTTACTTTTTGATTAAAAAAAAGAAAACAAAATTACAAAAGGGAAGAGATTACCTCTCTCTGCGAAGGTAACCTCTTTCATTTGCCTACCTTAAAGTATAAGCCACAACCAAGGGGTTACCTTTTAGAGACCTTAAGGTAACCAAAACCCTTGGTTGTTGATGCTCTAAGGTGGGATTTAAAATGTATACACTATTTATTTAACTATGTCAAGATGGTAATTTTAATTAATCCAGTAATATCATACAAATCAACAAAAAGTAAATACAATAAAATGGAAAAACAAGGATAACCAAGTAAGAGTAAGGAAGAATAAATAAAGAATAGAGAAAGATAAATGATCGGATCGGAATGACAACAGAATATTGCAGGCCCATCAATTATTAAAGCAATCAAAGGATTTTTCCACTCTGGTAGAATCCTCAAACTGGTCAATCACACTTTTATCACATTGATCCCTAAATGTGACAATCCGACAACTACAAACCACTTTAGACCAAAATCAAATTTAACTAAAACTATTTAACCCGGTTTTAGTTTAAAGCGTGCTTAAAAAAATTACAACGAACACGGTTTAATTCTCAAAGTGTGTTCCCAAAATCAAATTTAACTAAAACAAACACGCTTTTCTATAAAACCGTTCTCGTTTATTTGTAAAAACTATTAAGCCCGGTTTTCGTGTGAAGCGTGCTTGATAATAAATTAAAACGAACACGTTTTCATTTTACAAGTGTGTTCCCAAAACCAACATTAACTAAAATCAACACGCTTTTCTATAGAACCGTTCTCGTTTGTTTCTAAAGGAATAATTAGCTCGGTTTTCATGTAAAGCGTGCTTAAAAAATTAAAACGAACACGGTTTTATAAGAAAAGTGTCTTCCCAAAACCAAATTTAACTAGAAGGAACACATTTTTCTTTTAAAGCGTTCTCCTTTATTTTTATAAACCGTTCTCGAATTTATTTTTTTTTGTATATTTAGAGTTTTTTTTAGTAATTAGATTAAGTAAATGCACAAAGTTACAACAAAATTCCGTAGCTCAGGTGGCAGGAGTGTGAAGCGGACGAATTCAGTATGAGGGTGCAAGAGGTCTTGGGTTTGACTCTTGGTTCGAAAGGTAAGGTATTGCATTGGACCAGTAGTGAGATGGATATATCCGTTTGAGAGATATATGAAAGAGGCAAAGAGCACACTTTTTATTTAAAGAGTGCTTATCATTAAGCACGGTTTGAAAAAAAGTGTGCTAAAACTTTTTTCTTAGCACGCTTCAATTAAAGCGTTCTTATAATTCGAGTAGAACGGATATTGGCTGTATCACAATTTCAAGAACGCTTCAACACAAAACCGTGCTTAAAATATGGGATCACGGTTTAATACTAAGCGTGCTTGTTTGGGAGCGCACACACTATAAGCACAGTACGAGAAGTGTGCTCCCATGCATAAAAAAAAGCGTGCTCTGGTCCCTCCTTTTGTACTAGTGGTGCAAGGTGAGCTGAATTAGACGTTTTGGTTCGTTCATGATCATTTGACAGCTTTTCAACGTCTTAGTAAAATGGGTTGTTCGGGGTCCATATTTATCGGACTGGGTCGTTCCATACCATGTTGGAACGAGGACGAAAATATCTACAACTTTGTTGTAGAATGTTTCTCCAGAATCAACCTCCAAAATGGCCGAAATTCATCATCTTTGCAGTTATCACTGTTTGGACGAATTTTCATATGTTTATTTAATTAATTTCGATTTTTTAAACATTATATTTATTTAGGAATAATGTAAGTTAGAATAATATCTATTAGTTGACTTTTCAATTAATTGATATTTATTTCTAATTAGTTTCTTTTATATTTTATTTAATTAGGAAAATAAAGGTGGGAAGGAAAATATATCTTCTAGATAAATTCCTTAACTACCAAGCAATTATTTATCTATCTTAGTTAGGTTTGATCTATCTTTTAGGATTTTTATCTATCCCTTGCAAGGTAGAATTGGCATAGCTTGTCTATTTAAACATTTGTCTTACATTGGATTTAATTAAATTGGAAATTATATTGAGGAACCTTTTTAGAATTAAAAGGTTTCTTCAATCTCCCAATCCAAAAGCTCTAGGAATCAACTTATGTTCTTGTTCATTCATACAATCAAGATCCAAACCCCAAACTATCAAACACATTAGAAAACCCAAAGAACAACAAAGCTGCAGAAAGCGTGACCAATTCCAGAACGCCGCAGCAAGGGAAGAGGACGGTCGCGTTGTTCGTCCAAATCCGTTGTCGTCGCGACAGTGTTCACTCACGGTCGCGACACTGTTCACTCGCTTTCGCTGCTGCTGCGTTTCTGTCGCCCTTGCAGTGTTATTCAATTGCTAAATTTATGTAAGTATTGATCTGTCGCTAAATCAATCCTTAATCATACTTGTTTTAATTGTCCAAATCAAGAGAAATCAAGGAGCTACGGAAGATCGCGCTTTTATTTTAGCAATTGGCCGGCCTAGCCAATTGTTATACATCATGAGATATCCAACATCCTCCCGATGGATGTGGTCAACAAGATCAAGAACATCTACATACCAGAACACGAAATAGAAGACAGACTATACTGAAAACCAAGCAAAAATGGTTGGTTCAGTACAGCAAGTGCCCTAGCACACATCACAAGGCAAAACAAAAAAGAAACCAATGACAAGGCATGGATATGGACCCTAGACACATTTCCGAAAGTTAAAAACTTCATCTGGAAACTTGTATTAGATGGAATTCCGACGAAAACCATGCTAGGAAACAAAGACATTCATGTTCCACTTTCTTGCGCTTTGTGTTATCGGACGGATGAAAGCCCAATCTCTCTCTTTATCAAATGAAACCACGCCCTTCAACTGATTCAAAGAATTGACCCAAACATTGAAAAAGTGATTCGAGACATCAACACTAGAAATACATCGATAAAAAAACATTGTATGTGAAATTTTTACTAAACTCAACCTTGTGCAAAAAAGAAGACTTCCGACAACATAAAGTATTTGAAAACCTTAATACAAAATCCATCCATACTATAGAGAATTATACCAAGCAACAAATACAGAATTGGGTTGCCTCTAAATTGAACTTTGAAGAGGAGCCTACATACCAACACCATAAAACTCGGACAATTGAGCCGCTGAGAAGAAGAAATTTGAGATGGAGAAAACCAGATAAGGGAACTTTCAAAATTAGTTTCGACGGATCCAAACTGCATTCGGGTGAAGCTTCTACATGCTTCATTATCAAGGACCATAGCGGGGCAGTCATCGACTACGGAGGCTTCAAATGTGGGAATATTTTAGATTTGGTTGCGGAGGCTCTAGTGATCAAAGGAGGCATTGCCAAGGCAAAGAACTTCGGCTTTTCAGAATCGTGATATATAATTGAAGGCCACAGCCTGACTGTCATCAATTGTTTGCGAGGTCTATGGTGCTGCCCGTGGGAGATCGAGATGCTGATTTCCGACACTCAGCTCCTACTCCAACATTTTGCAAGGGTGCAATTCAACCATGTTTTTCGGAAGGTCAACTCGACCGCTGACAGAATCGCGCGACTCATCCAAACAACTCACACGCAGGACCTTCTCGTTGATTCTGCTGTGCGCGTCCTCATCTGCAAGGATACCCTTAGGTGGTGGTCCAGCAGGGCCTGACCTCATCCCTTAGGTGGGAGATCGAGATGCTGATTTCCGACACTCAGCTCCTACTCCAACATTTTGCAAGGGTGCAATTCAACCATGTTTTTCGGAAGGTCAACTCGACCGCTGACAAAATCGCGCGACTCATCCAAACAACTCACACGCAGGACCTTCTCGTTGATTCTGCTCTGCGCGTCCTCATCTGCAAGGATACCCTTAGGTGGTGGTCCAACAGGGCCTGACCTCATCCCAATTTTTACCTTATAAAAAAAATATAGAAAATTTGGCCAAGTGCACCATTTTTTAAATTTAATTAGCTCATTGTTCTCTTTTCAATTTTAATTAGTCGTAGTCGTTTTATACTCCTTTCAAAATTAATTAGCCCTTTGTACCACATTCTACTTTCTCTTTCATTCTCTCCATCAGATTTGAGAGCCCTTGTCCATGGCGATTCTCAATCTCCCTCTCTCTCAACCTCTGATGGCCTCTGTTTGTACCGTTCGCATGGTGCCTTACTCGCCCTTGCCCTCTCCATTTTGGCATGAGCCATAAATTCCTCAAAACTCAAAATCGATTTGGCAACTGGTGGTAACGACAAATTCCTCCCGATTTCAGCCCTAATTCCTCACAACTCAAAACTGAATCCCTCAATTTTCTCCCGAAATACCTTTAATCATGTCGCTGAATGGTTCCCGACGCAAAGCACCTTCATCCTTGATAATGCATATTTTATATAGGCATTATAGGTAGGTCTTAGGTGCATTAGAGAGTCGTATTGCATGTTTAATAAGTTTATTCATATTCTTGGTCATTTGGTATTCGAAGTGCGGAATCTACGGTTTCTAGTATTTATTTGTAGGTTATAAGATCCGGCCTTGAAAGATGGAGAAAGAATGGAGCGAATGGACAAAGAAGATCTAAGGAACAAAGAGCGGAAATGGAGAACATGGAAAAATCACATCTTTAAGGTTCTGCGAAGTTGGAATTAGCTTCTGAGGTATTCATGAGAATCGTAGTGCTTGGAAAGAGCTTTCCAACGCATATTCATATGCGTCAATTGGACAAAGGATGACTCTGAAAAGTGCGTTACAGGTTCAGTTTGTCGAAGCTGTCAGCACTATTGGGACAGCACCTGCCGCCTCGTCAGATCCAGATTTGCGATACGCGGCCCAATCTATCTTTATGGGAACTCTTATCAATCTTTCCTATGGTTTTGAACGACGCCTTTGAGCCCTATATTACACATATTTCCAGCATTCATTCAATCAACCAACATTCCCCATAAACTCATTACAATGAGAGGATTTAAGTTTAGGGATTCAAGGTTCGTTTTGCTTGCCTAGAATTCTTGTGGTTTTGCTATGATTCAAGACTTGGTTGATTAATTGTGAGACTTGATTTCTTTATTATTCATGAGTTTATTTATCATCTTATTCTTCATTGTTTATATTTGTGATTCTTTATATGATCGGACATCTAGTTAGAATTCACATCTATGCTATGAATCCGTTGTTGGTTTCTCGATAGCAAACAAAGCCATTGATTTAGTGATATTTCTATGCCTTTGTAGTGGATGAAAACAATTGATCTATGTTGCTAGATTCGATTAGGGATGAGTTCAGTTTGCGCCTATCTGTCTTAATTGCATTGAATCAATGTGTCAATTGGTCTAAGTACTTGAGTTCTTAATTCTATTCTTTAGTGATATTTGTCGATGCCATAAAAAAATAGGCATATTAATTAACATGGACATGACGTCATAAATAGGTCACCCAACGCAAAAGACACTTGGTCCCTCTACAAGGTTCATCGCGAACAGAGTATCTAGTTAGATACTTTTCAGGCTCCGCATCCTAAGGATTCTCGGTATAGATCGCCTCGCGATCAAGATAATTAATGTAAGCATGCGTAAAAATCATGACAGGTCCCACCAATACCTCGTGGTCTTTCAAGGCCCCAAACAAGCAGCTCGCTGGGTCAAGCACCTCTCCTCTAACAGCGCCACGTGTAATACCTAGTTCCCTAGCGTGAGGGCATGCATTACACGTGTCCCCTGTTAAACCACGAGGTCGCCAGCAAGCTGCTCGCTTGGCCTCCCTATAAATACCCCCCTCTAGCCTCAAAGACAGTGATCCGATTGAAGAGAGAAGAAGAGCTCTGAATATCTCCCTAACCTAAAACCCCCGGAGTTGAGTTCTTAAGGTCTTTATATTACGTCTTTTTCCCTTTTAATTGCATTCTTTTCTACCTTTTTACTTCATAAACCTTGCCTGAGATGTCAAAAAGCATCGCTTATTACTCTTTTAACACTGATTATTCCGCAGGAATCATGAATTTTACACTGTTTGGAGAAGAATGTGGGCAACAACATCACAATACTGAAGAAACCAATGACCTCAACCACAACAACCCTCCCAACGGGGAAGCTCAACATCACGACAAAGGAATCATCCCTCAGCAACCTCCCTGGAACGCGTCGTAGCCTCCCCCGTTTGCTCCCTACGGGGTGTGGGGTGGCTACCCCCCGTATCAGTTCTTCGTGGGGTATTACCACCCGAATCCTTACCTAAACCAACAAGCTAGTAAGGTGCAATTTCAGTGTGATCCCCATGTCTGCCATCAACAGCAGGGTCATGTACCCGCAACGGTCAATCACTTCCCCAACCCGGAGGGCGGTCCCCCGAGCCCAAATCTGGAACGCAACGAGAACGTCAACAAGATTGCTCGCTGCTTCAACACCAGGGATGTGTTGTCGCATTCGAACTCCCCTAAAGCACCTGGGAAAACTCGCAAAGATGAACCAACTTTCTCATTTGCTTTTTGCAGAGAAATACGTGAGGCGTTCGTTCCCAAGAGATTGAGAGATGTCTCCATTACCAAGTATAAAGGAGATACCGATCCTAATGATCACCTCAACCAATTCACGACATCAATGGGGATGAACGAGGACAGTGATGCTATGTACTGTCGCTCGTTTCCGTCTACGCTAAGTGGGGTAGCCTTGACATGGTTCACCAATTTTGCTCGATCCTACATCAACAACTTTGCACAACTATCGGCCACGTTCGTCGCTCATTTGGGTAGTGATCGCACGAGGAAGAGAAGCATGCTAGACTTCAACTCCATCAAGCAAGGAACGATCGAATCTTTGGGAAGCTTCTTCAGCAGATTCACCAATATGGTGGTAAAAATCTCAATATTCAATCAAGAATCCGCAAGCACAATATTAATGGGCAACCTAGCCGAAGGGGATTACAAAGTCTGCCTATTTCGAAAGGAGCTAGAAAATTACGATGTCTTGCGAAGGCTCGTAACCAAACAAAACCATGCCATGGAGGCCGCGAGTTCTAGTTCGCGACCCATTGAAACAAAGCCTCCTTCCTACCACAGGACCCCCAACAACCGTCAAGGAAGGGGAGGTTTCGAGAATCAACAATACCGTAACCCTTTGTGGCCATACCCGGTCATCCCGCCGCGATCTCATGTACAAGAAGTACAATACAATCAGCGAACAGAGCCAGGCTCGCATGATGCCCCAACTAATGTAATGATGGCCCATCCCGACCAGATTTCGTCCCCTGTCTATGGGGTCCCACCGACTCTCTCTCAAAAGGAGGTGCCCCTGCAAATCTGTGTTCCACCAGTGAATCCCCACCGGTCGGTCGCAACACCATAGCAGCAACATCCCCCTGAAGCCTCTCCTCAACAGTGCAGACCACCCAACGGTCCGCCCCAGCCTTATAATCCTCGGTATGCCCATAGAGGAAGGGGAAGGGGTCTTACTCTCAAAACAGAGGAGGAAGGAATGGGATACAATGGGGGGGGGGGGGGGGGGGATATCGACCCCCACCCAGGGACGCGAGGAATGCTCCGAAAGCCAGGTCCTCATCAAACCATCCAGAACGCTCCAACAGGGATCACCGGAAGCCTCCCTCCCCGGACGGATGCATCAACACCATCGCAGGAGGACCCACCTCGTCGGGTACCAGTAAACAAGAAAGGAAAAACTACGAGAGAGAGGTCAAGCGTCCTCCTTTAAAGGCTAGCGTCAAATACGAATCCACTGCACACGCGGTACTATGTTTTTCCGTTTCTAATGCTCGCGACCTCAGGATGCCACATTCGGATCCTATGGTCATTCATGTGCAGCTAGGGACCAAAACAGTCAAGCGAGTAATGATCGACATCGGTTCGTCCGTGGATGTCCTCTCTTGGGACGCCTTCGAACAATTGGGAATTTTAGAAAGCGCACTACATCGTTATTTAGGAAAGCTGATCTCTTTCTCAGGAGATGAAGTCGAGGTGGCCGGAACGATCGAGTTGGCTTTAACCCTAGGAACGACACCAAACATAAGAACCCACATGTTCGAGTTCACAGTGGTCCGACTACCATCCATTTACAACGCTATCATGGGCCGGGTGAGTCTGTTCAAATTCCAAATAGCATGCTCCGTCTATCATTTTAGTGTCAAGTTCCCATGCATTGATGGGAAGGTAGGCGATGTTTGAGAAGAACAGGCGGAGAGCAGAATTTGCTACCTGACCTCGCTAAGAAAGGGACATAGCCGAGTTCTCGCTATTGATCGACACGGACAAGGGTCTTTGAAAGAAGAAGCAGCCGATGAGCGCGAACAAGAGGCCACATCCGAACAGCAACAAGCAGAGCTGAAGGTTCGACCCAAAAAAATAGCTGACAGAATCGTCGAGGAAAAGATCGCTTTTTTCCCCTTCCCCAACAAGACCGAAGCCCTGTACCACGGTCACAGTTTAACTGGTCCTGCTTTAGATCGCCTCAAGAATATATTGAAAGAATCGCGTGATGGTTTTGCATGGTTGCCGCAAGACTTGAAAGGACTCCTGCGTGAAACTGCGGAGCATTCTTTGAGACTCAATCGCGATGCAAAGCATGTGTGCGAATGGAAGAGAAAAATGGCTGCCGAAAAATTAAAGGTAGCAAAGCAAAAGGTACATAAACTTCTACAAGCCGGATTCATTCGCGAGATCAATGATTTGACCTGGTTATCCAATGTGGTGCTGGTAAGAAAGAGCAGTCGAAAATGGAGAACGTGTGTCGATTTCAAGGATATGAACAAGGCCTGCCCAAAGGACAGCTACCCTTTTCCGTCTATCGATGAGCTGGTGGACACCACAACAGGGCACGCCACCCTAAGTTTCCTAGATCCCTACTCTGGATATAATCAAATCAAAATGAGTCCTTGCGATGAGAAAAGCACTGCCTTCATCACCAACCAGGGGACTTTCTGCTATAAAGTAATGCCATTTGGGCTCAAAAATGCTGGTGTCACCTTCCAACGAATGATCGAGAAAGTTTTTGTATCTCATATCGGAAGAAACATTGCAGTCTACGTCGATGACATCGTGATCAAAAGCCTTACAAAGGAGGACCACTGCAAAGATCTACAGGAAACCATCGACACTCTAAGGAGAAATCGTGTTTGCCTGAATCCAAAAAAGTGTGTTTTTTTAGTAGATTCTGGAAAATTCCTGGGTTTTATGATAAGCAACCGCGGGATAGACGTGAATCCCTCAAAAGTACAAACCATCCTCGACATGGCCCCTCCTAAGACGTTGAACGACATCTAGAAGCTGAATGAGTCCGTCAACTATTTGAGCAGATTCTACTCACGGTTAGCCGATCACTCCCTACCTTTCTTTGAACAACTGAAAAAGAAAGGTCCAGTCGAATGGACTGCCACCCTGGATAAAGCTTTCAAAAGTATGAAGGAATACTTAGCAACTTTGCCCACTCTTCATTATCCGCGCAAACATGAAGCTCTACAGCTATACCTCACCTTCGGATCAACCAATATTAGCACGGTGCTCACTAGGGAATCCAAGTTCCCTATCTATTTTACCAGCAGGGTCTTACAGCCAGCCGAATCCCGGTACACCCCGATAGGGAAGATAGCCCTATCTATGGTTTTTGCAGCACGAAGATTGAGGCCTTATTTCAGGCTCACACCATTAAGTACTTTTCGACTTGCCCCTACATCAAATCCTGCACTCACCATCCTTTTTGGGAAGAATGGTTAAATAGGCAGTGGAGCTTTCCGAATTTGACGTTCATTTCAAATCTAGAAAATCTCGCTTGGCCCAAGCCTTGGCCGATTTCGTTGTCGAAGCTGTTTTTACGGATTTCCAGGATCGCGATGGAGAGATGTGGAGCAGGAGTTACCATCACGAGGATGTGAAGCAGGAGTTACCATCACGAGCCCCAATGGAGAGATAAATGATTTATCTTTCCATTTATTATTCAAAGTTGCAAAAAAAGAAGCAGAGTATGAAGCTTTGATCGCGGGTATTGAAAAAGCACTGATCAACGGAGCTCGACAAGTCAGAATTTTTACGGACTCAAAAGTAGTCGCTCTACAAGTCAAAGGGGAGTATGAAGCCAAGACAAGGATGCTGCCTGAGTATTAATTAGCTCGGGTACAAACGCTCACTGCCGCCTTTGGAAAATATTCTATCTCATTCATCCCTCGCGAGCAAAATGAGCGCGCTGATACACTGGCTAGAATAGGAGCCACACTACCCCTGGGTTTGGGCGATCGCGTGGTAATCTAGCAAAAACGTGCTCGAGGAATCCTCAAAGGAGTTTTCAGGATATCCAACCTAGGAGACTGGCGAATACCTATCCTGGAGTACATAACTAAAGGTGCATTAGTAAGTGAGGTGCAGGGTAGCCAGAGCATCAAAAGAAAAGCGGTCCGCTTTCGGGTCAGGGATGGCCGATTATACAAAAGAGGTTTTAACCTCCCAAACCTCCTCTCTTTCTCAAACCAAGAAGGTCTTAACCTCATCCAAGAGCTCCACGCAGGCTTGTGTGGCAATCACCAAGGATGGAGAGTCGTGGCGTCTAAAATCACACGGTTAGGATACTACTGGCCCTCTCTCGGAGCGGATGCTGAAATGATTATTCACATATGCGACCCCTGTCAGCGACACGCATCCCTCAACCATCTCCCTCCTCATCCACTGAAGTGTATATCTGCGCCTTGTCTTTTTGCAATGTGGGGGATGGATATTTTGGGCCCTTTTCCGATAGCACCAAGCCAGCTTCGCTTCATCATCGTGATAGTTGACTACTTCACGAAATGGGTAGAACCTGAGGCCATGGCTACCATTATAGTGGAAAAAGTGCACAACTTCATTTGGAAGAATATGATTTGCCGATTTGGAGTCCCTTACGCCATCATCACCGATCATGGCCCCAATTTGACTGCGAGGATATCCGCGATTTCTGTGTCGGGCTCCGCATCGACTTCCGATTTTCATCGTTGGCTTACCCGCAATCAAACGGACAAGTCAAGACCACAAATCGCAAGATTTTGAACGCCCTAAAGAAAAGGTTAGGGAGAGAAAAAGAAGAATGGGTAGAGATTAGGGGTGTTATTCGAGTCGAACGAGCCGAGTAGTAGGTCGCTCATATTCGGCTCGTTTATAACCGAGCCGAGCTCGAGCTTGAGCTCGAATTTTTGTCTAGCTTAGGAGTGTGACCGAACTCGGCTCGCGAGCATTGGACCAAGCTCGAGCTCGAGCTCGTTTAGCTCGTTTTTTTCAAATCGAGCTCGAGCTCGAATTCGAGCTCAGACTCGTCTAGGCTCGTTTTGTCTCTTTTTTCTCATTTAGAGCTCGTTTTTTTTCACCTTGTTCTTTAGCTCGTTTAGAGCTCGATTTTTATCTTGTTTTTTAGCTCGTTTTGAGCTTGTTTTTTTTTATTAGAATTGGGAATCACATATTACTTGTGAATATACATATTTATGCCTCATTAGTCATGAGTACATAATATCAAATGGAAAATATCAAAACAAGAGTCGAGTTACATAACAAATTCAATTACAATCCAAGCGATCTCAGCCCACTGGAGCTGCTCCGTAATTATTCTTTGTGATGATTGATTAAGATCTGGAGAGAAACAAATATAAAACACAATATATTGTCATGAAATTCATTCAAAAGCAAATTTAAAACGTATATTATACCTACATAAAGGCAGCAACTTGCTGAAAGAATGGAACAAAATATACCTACAGTCTACAGAATGGCAACTTGTTGAAATATATATTGTCATGAAATTCAATCAAATCCAAATTCATTCAAAACCAAATTAAAAACACTTGATGAATACTTGAAAGAATGGAAACAAAATATAATTAAAGCTTGTCAGTAGCTTGCAAGTTGCAACATCAAAAATACCTAAAGAAAGGCAACTGTAGCTGAAAGAAATTAAAGAGCAAGTTCTAAATATAAATTGAATCGAAAAGGTGCACAGATGAATTGAATAAAAATTACTCAAGTTCATTAGTCACAAACTAAAAAATGTGCAGGAGATCGAAAATAACAAATTGAATAAAAAAATTCTGAATGCAATACTATGAATAAACAATTTGAAACAACCAGATGAAAGAGTTCATCTCCCGTATAGTTCACGCGGGACCTGCACAAATAGGTTGCTGTCAAGTTGTTACTCCAAGTACAGAATTGCTATAGTTCCTAAGGGAATCAAGTTCTTCTACCATATAGTTCATGCACAAACAGAACACTTTAGGTATCAAAATTAGACACTAAAACAACAACTCCAAGTATTCAACCGCATTCATTATCATCCAAATAGAAAAAAAAATCACAGAAGAAAATAACAAACCTGTATTTGGCAGTCTCGATGAAGATCTGGGAAAAAAAATTGATATCAAGAACAGAAAAATAAACCTTCAACGATGGATAGATGGGAAACGATGCTAGAGAGAGAGAGAGATGAAGAGGATGTTAGAGAAACTAAATATCTCGGATCTGGAAGGGAGATGAAGAGGAAGTTAGCGGAACTAAATATCTCAGATCTGGAAGGGAGATGAGGAGGAAGATAAGAGATGGGCGCATACCAAGTGCTAGATAGGGAAAGCCGACGGGAGACGACCTCGGCCTAACGGGGAGGGCTCATATCTACGGCCACCGGCTCTCAGCTTCGCCAAATTCATCGGAAAAGAGTGAGGAAGAATAATTGAATGAAGAGTTGGAACTTTGGATGGGTAGAGGGAATTGGGAGGGAGGCTAGAGGCGGCTAAAGACTGCTCTTCAACAAATAAGCGTCTATAAAAAGGGTGAGAAAAGCCAGAAAACCCTAGGGTTATGCCCCGAAAATGAGCTTTACGATCAAGCTCATATCAATCTCGAGCTCGGCTCAAGCGGATGACGAGCTCAAAATCCTGCTCGTATTCGACTCGTTTTCAAATGTGATCGAGGTCGAGTCGAGTTTTTTCGAGCCGAACTCGAGCTACTCGTGTTCACATAACACCCCTAGCAGAGATTCTGCCACTTGTGCTATGGTCATACAAAACCTCAACCAAGAGCCCAACCGGAGAAACGCCATTCGCAATGACGTTTGAAGTCGACGCAATCATCCCAATAGAGTTATTAATTCCATCAGCCGGAATTGTTGACTTCAACAAAGACACCAACGATGAAGCTCTTGAACTGGAACTCCACCTGAGAGAAAAAATAAGAGACACGGCTTGTCTCAAAGCCAATGAATATCAACGTTGACTCATTGAAGGATATAGCAAGCGTGTTTTCTTGCGCCCGCTACAAAAGGGAGACATGGTCCTTCGACAAGCAACTACTGGAGGGAAACTCGAGCCCAAATGGGAAAAGGTATGTACGTCATCCAAAAAGAGGTGGGAAGGGGTTCGTTCAAACTCAAAAACTCGGAAGGCGCAATCCTCGCGAAGTCATGGAACATAGAGAATCTCAAGGCTTATTTTGCATAAAGCTTAGGCATATTAGAAGTCTAGTGACCTAGATTTCTATGTATAGGGATCACTAGAGTTCCCGATTAAGTACACCACTTCATATTTATAAATGAAAGTTCCAAACCCAATAAAAAATGTCACCACAGATAAATTTAGCAATCGCGTGTCTTTCCAACACGGATATCCAAGCAGACCTCCAAGGAAAATAAATTTATCAATCGCGTGTCTTTCGAACACGGATATGCAAGCAAGCCTCCAAGGAAAATAAATTTAGCAATCGCGTGTCTTTCGAACATGGATATGCAAGCAAGCCTCCAAGGAGAATAAATTTAGCAATGGCGTGTCTTTCAACACGGATGTGCAAGCAAGCCTCCAAGGAGAATAAATTTAGCAATCGCGTGTCTTTCGAACACGGATGTACAAGCAAACCTCCAAGGAGAATAAATTTAGCAATCGCGTGTCTTTCGAACACGGATATGAAAGCAAGCCTCCAAGGAGAATAAATTTAGCAATCGCGTTTCTTTCGAACACGAATGTGCAAGCAAGCCTCCAAGGAGAATAAATTTAGCAATCGCGTGTCTTTCGAACACGGATATGCAAGCAAGCCTCCAAGGAGAATAAATTTAACAATCACGTGTCTTTCGAACATGGATGTGCAAGTAAGCTTCCAAGGAGAATAAATTTAGCAATCACGTGTCTTTCGAACACGGATATGCAAGCAAGCCTCCAAGGAGAATAAATTTAGCAATCGCGTGTCTTTCGAACACGGATGTGCAAACAAGCCTCCAAGGATAATAAATTTAGCAATCGCGTGTCTTTCGAACACGGATATGCAAGCAAGCCTCCAAGGAGAATAAATTTAGCAATCGCGTGTCTTTCGAACACGGATATGCAAGCAAGCCTCCAAGGAGAATAAATTTAGCAATCGCGTGTCTTTCGAACACGGATGTGCAAGCAAGCCTTCAAAGAGAATAAATTTAGCAATCACGTGTCTTTCGAACACGGATGTGCAAGCAAGCGTCCAAGGAGAATAAATTTAGCAATCACGTGTCTTTCGAACACGGATGTGCAAGCAAGCCTCCAAGGAGAATAAATTTAGCAATCGCGTGTCTTTCGAACATGGATGTGCAAGCAAGCCTCCAAGGAGAATAAATTTAGCAATCGCGTGTCTTTCGAACACGGATGAGCAAGCAAGCCTCCAAGGAGAATAAATTTAGCAATCGCGTGTCTTTCTAACACGAATGTGCAAGCAAGCCTCCAAGGAGAATAAATTTAGCAATCGTGTGTCTTTCGAACACGGATATGCAAGCAAGCCTCCAAGGAGAATAAATTTAGCAATCGCGTGACTTTCGAACACGGATGTGCAAGCAAGCCTCCAAGGAGAATAAATTTATCAATCGCGTGTCTTTCGAACACGAATATGCAAATATCACAGTAAATTACGTGGGTGATTCGCCGAATAATCTGGGAATCTAATAGAGACAATATGTTTTGTTTCTTATCCTGTTTTGTTGGCAATATGGATTTATGTGATCAATAATGATAGAAATCTTGAATCTTCATCCATCACGATTAATTAATTGCACATGTCAAGATAAAACCACACAAGCTGGTTCAAATGCAGAACCCAACAAACCTGGCAGGAATGAATTCATCAATCACACAGTTTCACAAGCAAGTATACATGCAAAATTTCGGAGTATCCGTACAACACTGTCATTATATTACAACCAGAATGAGATGGAATAGAATAGCAGCAAAATTTAAATCCTCGCAACAAAAGATGGAATGACAAACTACAAAAGAAAAGCACAGTCCCAGTGCCAACCACAAAAAACTCATTCACTCGCTTCCAAGACAATTATCTTAAAGCGACTACTCCCCTCATACTTAAAAATAATAAGCGATCCCCAAACGCGCAAGCCGCTATCCTCGGCAAAAGCACGCCAACCCTCGGTAAGGATACAATGACCCTGGCTATCTCGAAACACCCTCACACGAAATTCTCGCCCATTAGGAGAGACCAAACAAACGTGACTCAATCCATTGCGACCATACATCACACCAAAAGAGTTAGGTAGAAGCTGCAAACTGTCAAGACAAAAATTATGTTATAAAATCACCAAAGTCAAAAATAAAAAATAAAGGGACAGGAGCGCTACCATATATTGCAGTTTCTCCTCGGAGTCAATAAAACGGAAAAAATCACGGCGAAGAGGGTTGGGAGAAGTCATGATTCTTTGCTTCAAATCAGGATAATACAGACAAACTACAAAGATAAATAACCACAACTACCCCCTACGCTATCCTATTTATGAAAAAACAAAGCAAATCATTAACGATTTGCGTCACCACATCGTGCCAAATAAACAACCCCAGTCCAAGAGATATTTTACAGGATCGACTGCATGCAAGGCAAGTGGCGACATCTCAAAAGCACGCCTCTAACACCCCGACAATGCATATCGGGTCTTGTCACATAGTGGTCACACCCAACTCAGAAACAGACAAGAGCGCAAAAATCAAAACTTTGCTTAAGAAATATTATTTAAGTCATACAACTCCTCACGTACGAATTCCAAGGTACTGGTTACACGATTAACATTAAGCAAAACCGACATAAACAACATCTATCATTGCCCATCTAGGTTGCGATCTTGGAGCCCTACTCATCTTCAAGTACAAGATCATGGAAGCGGTGCCCTCTCACATACTCAAAAAACGACATGGACGATCCAACCTGAACATCATTACTGTTAGCAAACCTCCTCCAACCTCTAGTCAGCCACCAACGATTGAAACGATCCTTTGAAACCCCAAAACGGAAGTTTTGCCCAGTTGAGAAAACCAAGCAAACATGGTTGGATAAAACGTGACCATACATCCTTTCAAACGCACAAAGAAGAGGCTACAAAATAAAAACAACGTTTCATGAAAACTTTAAAAATCAATTGGCTTTATAGCACTCTGGGCATTAAAGATCTTACCAGGCGATCAAGCCTTTCCTCTGCGTCAATGCAACGATAAAAATCTCGCATCCCAGACGTGGACGACGTCATTTCTCTTTTCACCAGACAAAGAAAGCAACAATTAAAAAGAATAAATGAGATGATATCACTATCACTCCTTTATATATTCAAGATTAAGGATACGGACCCCGAAGGCTACAACAAAATTTATTGCATGCGTTGAACCCAGACAGGGGTCTGAATTGAGATTTCCAAAATAACTTGCACGGCTTACACATGGCAAGAACCTTTTCAGGGTCCAACCAGATCCGTTGTTACTTTTCAGATTCAGAAATAGTCATTTATCACAAAAAAGTAAAGACCCAACTTTCCCACGCCTCTATAAAAGAAGTGTCCCAATTCTGCAAAGAGCAAACGCGCACAAAAAAGAAATGGCGACTAATGTAGAAGGTCCAAATTGAAACAACCCCCTCGTCTTCGATATCTACTTGGTCGGAAGCGAGCAATACATACGCATGATGTTACCGTATTGTTTCGGTGAACATTTTAAGCCTCAGGTACCCGAGCGAATATTCTTATCCACCCGTATCGTCAAAGATTTCCCTGTTTATATCACAGGGGGCGCTTACGGACCCCACTGGGTGGCGCGCGGGGGGAGAGACTTTTTCGAAACTCACGGCATTGAGCCAGAAACGTCCATAGTTTTCACTCACCTAGGCGAAGCAAGATTCGAAGTCCATTTTTTGGACAAAGAGGGCTACGACATCGAAGAAGAAATTGATGCCGCCGGGTATGAAGGACTAGAAGCAAACAGTTTCCATTTAATCTAATTTTTTAGTTCGCTAGGTGCTACTTTCTATATTTATGCAGTATGATGTAAACGCGAACTATCAATAAAAGCCCCAATTTCACTATATGATTCAGTTCTGTTTCTTCCTCTCAAATGCAATCTCAAGGACGCAGGAGATTGACTTTAGGTTTCTTCGTCACGTTTAGAATGGTGGAGATTACATGAGTTTAATTCAATCTCCTAAAAAGTCCAAGGGCGCTGGAGATTGTTTTTTAGGTTTTCCCACCGCGTCTAATACGCTGGAGATTACCTAAGTTTTAATTCAATCTCCTCGACGTCCAAGGACGCTGGAGATTGTTTTTAGATCTCTCTACCACATCTAATACGCTGAAGATTACCTAAGTTTTAATTCAATCTCCTCGACGTCTAAGGACGCTGGAGATTGTTTTTAGGTCTCTCCATCGCGTCTAATATGCTGGAGATTACCTAAGTTTTAATTCAATTTCCTCGACGTCCAAGGACGCTATAGATTGTTTTTAGATCTCTCCATCGCGTCTAATACACTAGAGATTACCTAAGTTTTAATTCAATCTCCTCAACGTCTAAGGACACTGGAGATTGTTTTTAGATCTCTCCATCGCGTCCAATACGCTAGAGATTACCTAAGTTCTAATTCAATCTCCGCGACGTCCAAGGACGTTGGAGATTATTTTTAGATCTCTCAATCTCGTCTAATACGCTAGAAGCTCTCTCTATCGCGTATATAACGCTGGAGATTAAGACGATGGAGATCGTGTTTTTTAGTTCTCTCCATCGTGTACACCGCCTTGGAGATTATCGAAGTTTTAATTCAATCTCCTCAAAAGTCCAAGGACGTTAGAGATTGTATTTTAGTTCCCTCCATCGCGTATAGAACGCTGGAGATTAAGAACACTGGAGATTGATTTGTAGGTCTTCCTACCGCCTCAAGTACGCTGAAGGTTACCTAGATATTAATTCAATAACGACGAACACTTATCAACAACCAAGAGTAACATATTCACTCTAGTTTATTTATTATACATAAGATCGAAAACGCACATTTACTATCGCGACTTCTTAAAGAAAAATCAACATCACCATTTTGATATTGAGCATGATTCTCGGCAACAACATCAAAGCAAGAGTGCCCTTCATATTCAAAGATCAAGCGTGTTCCCATCTAAAGCTCATTGGAAACAAAAAACTCAGGCCAACCTGATGTAAACTAGTAATTGTGAAGGCCCAAGGGCTCAGCCATCACCACAAATTCTCCATCTACTTGCGTCTATAGCTGTACAAGGCCAAGGGTCTCGTCACCATAATCACGATACACTTGCGGCAATGGCTACAACAAACAATAGAGATTTCAGAAATAATCAATCCCCAAGCATAAAACCAAACTATTTAATAAAAAGTCACCAGCCTGTACAAGTGTCCCTCTACCACTATATCTCGGGTAAATCCTCTCACGCGAGGAATGGTTTGACCCAAGATATCTATCGGCGAGGCAAACGTCATTATTGCCAAATTGCACCACAAATTACCAAGTTACTCTCCTATTTATAGTAACGGACCAAATGCGCGCAACAAAATTCACCATAAGTACACCTTATCCGCTCCACGAGGTTGGTAGGGATCAACAGTAATGACATAAACCACCTGGCAAACAGATCCCTTGTTCGAAGAACACCAGCAAACAAACAAACAAATATAACACACCTAGTGACCCTGAAAACTAGCGCGTGACATGCTCCTACTAGTTTCAGGACACCTCAACCCAACCCAGAAGAGCTATGCTTATCTCTGCAAGCAATGACCTAATATAAATAAAGAGTTCCCCCTCCATAACAATATTCGCCCAAGAAAAGAGGGGGAAAAACAATGCCAAATTTCGATATGGTTCCGGGCCAAGTTCCCCCACCTACCTTCATCATAAATACAATGCTTTTTCCAAACCCAAAGTTCATCCGAATCATCCTCAGAGAAAGCCAACTATATAGGCTCCCCTTACCTTACATATTTATAGAATTTGGGGATGACATACTAAACCAAATAATCCTATGTTCTCCTTCGAACCAAGAATTCCTGGTCTTAGCCGAAAGAGATGAAAGGGACTGTTTCTCTCTATCAGAAGGATGGAGATCTTTCACGACGTCTAACAACCTAAGAATAGGAAGTTCCCTCACGTTCGAATACCAAGGAGAATCACACTTTGATGTCACCATAAAACAACCAGGCCTGGAAGAGAATGGAGATGTACTGCCCGACTACTTGTGCTATGAAGAAATATAGATGCGTGATTTCATTTTTTACTTTGTTTACTGCTAAAATAAAAGACTTTTTTTCACTTCAATACGCAATATATCCGCGGACCCTTATGTTTTGTCATCTCGCGATTCATTTCATGAAACGCTCAATGACAGGAGATAGGTAAGGGTATCGCGAACCTACTTTTCAACCAAGAGTATTAACAATAACAGGTTAAACTCTGGTCGGGAAAAGACAAGAACAATAATGACAGATTAAACTCTTAAGAGAAACAAACAAAGAGCATCAACGGAAATACATTACGGCTAAAGATAAAATATTCACAAACATTAAAATACCATGACAAGACACATCGCTTGTCATGGGCCCAAATGTTTCCCATCCAAAATATACGAACCGCGACAGAGCATAAAGCTCACACATTGGGAAAAAATGTTTTCGATTGGTGGTACAGATCACAAATTCAAAGGTAAGATAGAGAGTGGAAGAATAGCTTGTTACGCATTGACAGGAGGATCGTTGTTTTCATCACGGGGCTGCTCAGAGTTGTTCTCGCCAGCAAGGGGCTCGAGGGCTGCAACTTCGTCTGGAGGAGCATTTAGCGGAGGAGGTAGGCCACGTTGAGGGTCGTTCAGTTCCATATCCTCGATCTCGTAACTGGGAGGAAACATCCTCACAGTGTCCCCAAGGTGAGCAAAATGGTTAACGCTCTAAGCAACCCCACCATCCACTCCTTCCATAAAGGCATCGGTCACCTTGTCATAAAGGACGTCCTGCCCATTTGTCTCAAGGTAACGATCCAACCAACCTCTACCGTCCTTCACCATAAAGCTGGTCAACCACCCTTGGCCCTCATTGCTTAGCATAAATTCGTGAAGTGTGTTCTTAGTAAGAACAGCATCCTCACCAGAAGTAAAGCGCCCTAATTGCCCCCTCACACCGGTAAGCTCTTCGCGTACCACCTCCAACTCAATCTCAAGCTCCCTGACCCGACCATTCAAGCGCGTAATCTCCAAATCACGTTCAGACCCCATTTCTTGGACTTTCGAAAGATCGACTCGTGACACATCCAGCTCACTCTTCACCACCTCCACTTCCTTCTGGCATTTTTCCATAGCATCCTTCAAGCTGTTGATAGTCACCTCTTGGAGCTCCGCGTCCTTCAACTTTTCCACCTTCGCTTTCAGACTCTTGTTTAATGTCTTTAACTCCCTCACCTTGTCGTCATAGTTGTTGTAGGAGGAAATCGAGATTGCAATTAGAATGTAAATAAAATAAAGCAAACCGATTGGATCCCAGCAAATAATGTTCAAGAATCCCTCCCGATGTAGCAAGAGAAAGTCAGGTTCGAATCCTCGAGGAAGTTGGTCAGCGGATCCTAGGCAGCGATGAAATCTCACGGGCAAAAGTCAACTTACAGGTTGCTCGATCTCGACTAGGGTTAGTCGACAGAAGATCAGGCAAGTCGAACAGCGCAGTAGCAGTCACTGGATTGTTGTCGATATCGAGCAGTTCTACTCGATATCGAGTAAAGATGTCGATGTCGAGGAAAGCTTTGTCGAGTTCCTTCAGTTCAAAAGCTACGACGATCTGGGATCGAAGGTCCGTAGTCGATATCGACCAAAGTTGGTCGAGATCGAGGAGTAACAGAAAGTAAAAACAAGCAGTATTTGAATCGTAACTTGATGAATGAAAGAGAACTTCCAAGATTAGGGTTTGCGACAACGATTACCATGAAAGCGGAATATAAATCATAAAAGGCGGTGACTTTATCGATAAAGGAGAAGGCTTTCACCTAATCCGACAAGTAGGAATATAAATCTCGCGACAAATAACCCTAATTGCATCTATTCCTTTTCATAATTAGCATTTATAATCTTTGGAATAGAAATCCTAATTACTACCCAAGTTTCACAACATGAGTTCTTTTATTTCTCAATCAAAGATGAAGCACATAGGGAATAGAATATAATAACGACAAGATACCACCTTTTGCAATTGCTAATCCATCAACATGGCTCTCGTTGGGCTCACCCCAACCCTAGAAGTAGGTGGACTACTCGCGCCTCATCGCAATCGCAGACATTGATGTAAAAGAAATAACTTGCAATAAACTATATTCAAAGTCTTTACAATCCCGGCACTCAAACTTTCGCAGAATGTCAAAACCCTAAAACATTTATTCTTATAGGGCTTAATCCTTGCTATTCAAAGAAAGCAATCTATATCTATATCTAAAGATAAAATTTAAATAAAGATAAAACATTAATTCTTAGAGAGAATATCTAAATATCTCTTTATCTTCTTGGCATAAGTGAACAATCTTTCCTCCATGGATAAATCCTTGATAGATTTGATAAAACTTGATAGAACTCGGACATCTCGCAACCCAATAGCCCAACTCGTGATCGAACAGGCCCAACAGCGTCGCGGCCCAGGAAAATGTTTACTCGATATCGAGGAGAAGTGGTCGTCGACTTGGCTTCCTGACTTTCTCGAGTAACCTCTCCTCGATCTGGCTCGGACAAGTGATCTTGGTTTTGTCGATATCGAGTAGTTTCCTCGATACCGAGGAGAGGTGTTGTCGACTGGGCTTCACTGGCTTGCTCGAGTAACTGGTCCTCGACTTGGCTTCGGACAAGTGCTTCTGTTTTACTCGACATCGAGGAATGTCCTCGATATCGAGGAGAATGTTGCTCTGTATCGGCTTGTCCTTTCAACTCGAACAGCTCTCCTCGGCTCCTCGATCAAGCTTTTCCTCGAGCAGGTTCTGGCTCACAACTTTTGTCGATATTGAGTAGTTTACTCGATATCAAGTAATGTCCTGAACTCGAGTTGCCTTCGTCTTCAGTTCCTCGATCAGCTTATCCTTGACAAGTGCTCTGCCTCACCATTTTTGTCGATATTGAGTAGAGGTTGTCGATATCGAGTAACACTGGGTTTCAGCCTTCCGACTTTGCTTCTTGGTTTTGTCCCGGAATGGCTCTAAATTTTGTAATATTAACCCAAAACTTATGTAGACCTCTATTTCTTGCAAATAAGCATATACTACATAAATTTAACATATTCCCAGCTCGAAATATGCAAAGTGTATAGAATAAGGAGCTAAAATGTGCATTAAAAAAAATAACTATTTTAGTGACATCAATAGTTCCTTAAACGCCCAGCCACCTCGGCCCATTGCAGATTACCCTACAATCATATATGGAGAACAATAAACATGCACGCGAAATGAAATAAATGGAAGAATAAATCACAAAGGACAATACCCAGCCCCCGATCTTTAGACCCTGCTCTAACAACTCTTCGTCTGTTAGATGGTGAAGATAATCCCTTTCAGCTGGGCATCTCCTTCGAGGGATTTCCAACTTCTTAATATGAAATGGGGAAAACCCAAGTTGCCGGTACGTGGTCATTGAGATACCTGATGAGGTGATCGGCTCGGCGCTAAGAAGTTGGGTAACTATCGCTTCCTCCCTGGGCCTTTTTCGTTGGCGTTGAGCCAGGGGTATGTCCTCTGACGACACACATTCCCTATCTTCGATGGGCTCTTTCCCTCTTGTGCTCTTCGTCGTAGGGGGGAATCACGAGGTACGAGCTACTGCCGTTTATTACCCTCCTATGGGGTGATAGTGAAAGCAGTTCGGGCAACACCTTTTTTCTTCGCCAGGGAGGAGATCCTCGCTTTGTCAATCAACATAGATGCAAGAAAATTTAGGCAAAAGTTACTCAAAGAAAATCGCTATCAAACTACTAAAAAGCTTAAAACGCCTAGACACCAACACGGACAGTACAGAAGACTGAACCCGACCATCTCCAGGCGAGTCGGAGTTATGACTTTTCTGTAATTCCTTGTCGACGCGACCCCCTCCCCAAACGCGATCCTCCATCTTTCCATCGCGATATTTTTATTTTTAGGAGGAGGAGCATACTTGTGGGGTTGGGTCACAAAGTTCAAAAAGGTTCTTGTTGAATCGCGAACAAGAAACCATTTCTTTCTCCACCCCGAGTTGCTAGACAACCTCTCAACTATTTTCCCAGATAAGGAAGCAGACACTAGTCCCTCGCTATGTCTTAAGAAAAGAACGGAAAAAAGTTGATCCAACAACGGTGTCTACTTGATAGCAGCGCACCGCATGGTACATTCACACGTTAAAAGCAAGCTGGGTCGGAAATTGGTTTATACGTGCCAAAAATTATGAATAAAGCTGGGGGAGAGGGAGGCGGAACCCCTGAAGCGAACTTCTCAGGTGAACGACGAAGTGATCTCTGTACGCATTCAGACATCCCCTTTTTCTGGCGGCCAAACCGATTTCTGTCCCAACAGGCCATGGGTAAAGTTTAGCTATCATCTCTAGGTGCTCAACTTCAAGAATTGATGGTTCTCCCAATGTTTTAGTCACAGTGGGAGCCACACGCTCTTCGAAAACTGTGGGGACGGGGGGAGGCGCAGTAGGAACGTAGCCCTCGCAAAAGCTACATTTGTCTACCTCCGATTGCTTAAAGGGAAGCACGGCAAAGTCACTCAGTACCACGTGAATAGATTTCTTTCTCTCTTTTTCCAAGCTACATTTGTCTCCTCATCCTCGTAACCCATACTTCGGTTTTGGATATCGCTTTCACCCGACATCTTAAGCTATATTCGGAAGAAAAGCCCCTAGAAAGATGTAAAGAAAGATAAATCAACAAGAGGAAATGACCTTTCTCGCATCGCGATTGAAACAGATTTAGCGCCAAAAAACCCCTTTCTAGGTTTATGTTGGCGCCTCACGCGCCCCTCGAAAGGACATTGAAAAGACATTTCTCCCCAGAGGATGACGGCTAAAAGAACGTCTTTTTGTCTCCTCCATAAAGTTTCTCGAAAAGTCGCTTCTAGAAAGGCAAAAAGGGGAGACGAAAAGTTTCGTCCCCTCACCACCATCGGAAAATCCTTGAAGACCCCAAGAGAAACACTACCCTACCCCAACGCCAACGTACCACCACCGGTAACCAGGAAATCCCCCCCTATAAATCAACTGCGAACCAAGGAAAAAGAAGAAATGAGGGAAGGGGGCGCCTGGGGGCACCCCAGTCTCCACCCCGCAACTACCATACCCCTCATCGGAAGAAGGCGGTTCCCCCACCGAGGGTTTCATCCCTCTACCCTAAACTGCCTAAGTACGAATGCGAATATGAAATTGAACGAGATATGAAGAAAATTAGGAAAAAACTTACTCAAAATTAGTAGAAGAGAAGCACTGGTGAGCTTGAAAAACTGAGAAATAGGCCACCACCTAACTCTGATCTCGTCTTCCGGGAAGCAGAAAACCCTTCAAGTTTCTCTCTCTCTTTCTCTCCCTTCTTTTTTGAAAATATGAAATGAAGAGACTAAAGAGCGAAAACCTCACTTATAGGACATTTCACTCACGATCCAGTCAAATGGACCGAAAACACACTGGGCCCAATTCAGGCCCATCCAGTCAAAAACTTTTTGGCGGGAGGCATCGTATTTGTCGAAACCCAATCGCAAATGACATTTCACTCACGATCCGGTTACGAGGAGATATGACGATACCATAAAAAAAATAGGCCTATTAATTAACAAGGACATGACATCATAAATAGGCCACCCAACGAAAAAGACACTTGGTCCCTCTACAAGGTTCATCGCGAATAGAGTACCTTGTCAGACCCTTTCCAGGCTCCGCATCCTAAGGATTCTCAGTCTAGATCGCCTCGGGATCAAGATTATTAATGTAAGCATGCGTAGAAATCATGAAAGGTCCCACCAATACCTCGTGGCCTTTCAAGGCCCCAAACAAGCAGCTCGCTGGGTCAAGCACCTCTCCTCTAACAGCGCCACGTGTAATACCTAGTTTCCTAGCGTGAGGACATGCATTACACGTGTCCCCTGTTAAACCACGAGGTCGCCAGTAAGCTTCTCGCTTGGCCTCCCTATAAATAGCCCCCTCCAACCTCAAAGACAGTGATCCGATTGAAGAGAGAAGAAGAAGAGCTCTGAATATCTCCCTGACCTAAAACCCCCGGAGTTGAGTTCTTAAGGTCTTTGATCGGAGAAGAATGTTCTTGGAATAAGAACATCGCCTGACTTCCTCTAAAGACGACGATTGAACAGTAAATTAACTCATCGCGAGCCAAACTTACCACCTCCATCGCTTGGACTAAGAAGTATATAATCGGATCATCACCCCCTTCGGCTAAGGCTCGCATGTATTTTAAGACATTTTTTCGTCATAATAAGGTAATAAGTATAGGTGAAATTCCATAAACGCTTCATTGGCGCCGTCTGTGGGAACCTTTTACGACGAAAGGTTCCGCGTAGCAATACGCTTCTTTATATTACGTCTTCTCCCCTGTTAATTGCATTCTTTTCTGCCTTTTTACTTCATAAAACTTGCCTGAGATGTCGAAAAGCACCGCTTATTACTCTTTTAACACCGATTATTCCACAGGAACCATGAATTTTGCACTGTTTGGAGAAGAATTTGGGCAACAATATCACGATACTGAAGAAACCAATGGTCTCAACCTCAACAACCCTCCCAACAGGGAAGCTCAACATCACGACGAAGGAATCATCCCTCAGCAACCTCCCTGGGATGCGGCGCAGCCTCCCCCGTTTGCTCCCTACGGGGTGTGGGGTGGCTACCCCCCTAATCATTTCTTCGTGGTGAATTACGACCCGAATCCCTACCTCAACCAACAAGCTAGTGGGGTGCAATTTCAACGCGATCCCCATGTATGCCATCAACAGCAGGGTCCTGTACCCCCAACGGCCAATCACTTCCCTAATCCGGAGGGTGGTTCCCCGAGCCCAGATCTGGAATGCAACGAGAACGTCAACAAGATTGCTCGTTGCTTCAACACCAGGGATGTGTTGTCGTGTTCAAACTCCCCTGAAGAACCTGGGAAACTCGCAAAGGTGAACCAACTTTCCCATCTGCTTTTTGCAGAGAAATACGCGAGGTGCCCATTCCCAAGAGATGGAGAGATGTCTCCATCACTAAGTATAAAGGAGATATTGATCCTAATGATCACCTCAACCAATTAACGACATCAATGGGGATGAACGAGGACAATGATGCTATTACTTTTGCTCGTTTTCGTCTACGCTAAGCGGGGTAGCCTTGACATGGTTCACCAATTTGGCTCGATCCTCCATCAACAGCTTTTCTACAAAGTATCCTTAATTGCAAAGTTTTTCATGTTTAGTGTTCATTCAAATTTTGGTTGGGCACAAGAATTTGATTTGCTTTTAAGGGCTCTAACAATGTCTAAATGAGTCTTAAGGTAAGGACAAAATAAACTGTCGAGTGTATGGCGTTAACCAAGGACGTTTCTTGGGAGGCAACCCATGATTTGTTTTCTAGTTTACAAGTTTTTCCATTCCTAGTTAGATATTTTCAAATTCAATAAAATGATAGAGTTTCATTTAGGTATGTGTTTTTGGAGGAGTCTTGAGTTAACCATGAAACTTTCTTGATTGAATGACGGAGTTGGCGTTCTGCACAAGCGGCGCCCGCCGTCCCATCCATGGCGTCTACCGCCACTGTTCACATACGCGTTTCAGATTTTTGGTAACATTGGAAGGGAGTATTTTCTATCCTTTTATTATTTTCGATTTTTAGGTTAGTTTATATTTTCTATCTTATTTAGGATTAGATGTTTTCTATTTTCCATTTTAGGAGTAGATTTTATTCTATCTATCTTTAGGATTAGATTTCCTTTAGGTTAGTTTTATTTATCTTCTATTTATTTTATCTATCTTAAGGTTAGATTGTTATATCTAGGATTCGTTTCCATTTATCTTAGGACTAGATTTTATCTTTTTATTTTGTCTTCTTTTATTATTTCTATCTATTTCTAATATTTCTTTTTTCTTTTTGATAGATGATCATTTCCCTTTCCAATTAACCATATATCACAATTCCCAAATTTGATCATTCAAGCCTTTGTGTCCAAGAAAATGCATGAACCCTAATTTCTCCACTTGAATCTAAATTCCAAAACCTAAGCCTTGAGTTTCAATCAAAAGCCTTTCTTTTCTCATCCATCATCCACATTCATCACTGCCCTTCATCCATCAAAACTCGATTCTTTTCATACTATCACCATCCCTACCACAAAAGAGAAACTTTGAAACCAAGTCCTGATCTTCAAGGAGCAATTTGGAAGGAGTTTGCACGTCGGAACATCGACGTTGCAACTCGGATTCATGGTTCTGCACAGACGGCGCCCGCCGCTGCCTCAGTGTCCAAAGTTTGTTGTCCGACGATGGAAACCACCACTACAATGATCAAGTAGGTTCCTTTTTCTCTCACTTGTGGTTTTATTTTAAATCATGTTGTCTTTATTTGATTTTCAATTAAGGATGATGAATAGTTTAAGTGTGGGGAGGAAAGTGAAGTGAATTAGTTAGTTAGTTAGATTAGTTCATGTTTAATTTTTTGTTTCATGTTTCAATTCTTAGTTATTTTATTTTATGTTATTTGTTTTAGGAAATGTCAAAAATGAAAAAAAAATTGAAAAATGTCAAAAACCCAAAAATATCATGCATTGCATAAATATGTGTTATTCAACTACCCATCTTGGAATGTTTGTCCTCTATTATGTATTTTGGCATGATCATATAAATTCCATAGCATGTTTGGATTGTTTAGCCTTGTCCTATAAAATTTGTTTTTCATGTGAAACGTGTTAGGTGGATTTAATTGAGCATGTATTATTTAAGTTCCTATGCATGATTGAAATCCAACAAATATTTGTTCTAGTGAGATATCTTTGGCCTTATAGGGATCACATCTATATTCCCTCTTCTTTTTGTTGTGTGATTCGCTCATCTTATGCAATTACCTCTTAGTATTGACATGGTTATCTATTTTTGAGACCTATTATATACATTGTTCATTGCTTATAAGTTCAAGTGATAGAGACGCCTTTTAGCCACATTTTATTCATATCTACCCTACATCATATCTTTGCTTGAAGCAAATTTGAGCCTTTACCCTTTTTCTTTGAAGCTTCACACAATTCATGTTTCCTTGCCTATGATAAGCCTGACCCATCCGGGAATTAGGATTTGAGTTGGTATGGATGTTATTTTGAGTTGAGAGAGAAAAGTTATGGTTTATGCTTATGTTGAGAGGCTTTGACAAAGATGTAATGTTATGTGCTTATTTTCCTCATATTGTATTTCATGCATTTTGGCTCAAAAAAAAATGAAAATGAAAAAAAATGCCGGAAAAAAAAAGAAAAAAGAAAAAAAAATCGGAAAAAAAAAGTGATGAATAAGAGCCTTCTTATTTCTTGCATATGAGAGTTGGATAAATGTTTGGTTGGAAGTTTGATATTGAGAGTCATCATCTTTTGAGTGTTTTGAGAATCTTATTTTATTTTGAGAGATGATACTTATGTTATGAGAGCTTATGGTTATGTGTTGGAGTTTTTGTATTGGAATGATTTGCGAAGTATGGAGGTTGGGGTGTTGTTATGGTTGTTTGCTAACCCTTTTTCCCGGATTTTTAGCACCGCAAGCCTATATGTTTCCCATGCCTTATGTTCCTACCAAAGGCCCCATTACAACCCCGTCGAATGGAGTCTCCTATTAAGGTTTCCATTGAGCGAAAGTCCTTTTGATGTTGCTTATTTGCTTTGACGTATTTGGTGGAGAATTTGTGATATAAATGTCAATGGTTATGTAGCTTTTTGTATAATGAATGAGTTGAGAGTTGTTCTTTAAAGCCTAAACACATGAGAGCATGAGTGAAACACATTTATCCCTGTGAGGTTGGATGGATAGGCATGCGGGCTACTTGTTCATTTATATACATACTATGATGTTTGTCTACCTTGTTCATTTTTGCACACATTTGAGATGTTGCTTTTGATGAGGCGAATGCATGATGAATATGTTTGTGGGATGGTTGGTTATTGCTATGTTCTTCATTGCTTGAGGACAAGTAAAGGCTTAAGTGTGGGGGAGTTGGACTTATGACAATTTGTTTGCTTCTTTCATGTTGAAATTGCACTTTTTATGCTATATAAAAAAATTTGTTTAGACATGAAGAAGTCTCCATCTCTATGCTATAATCTAGTTTGTTAGAGGACTAGCGAAGCTTAAGTGTGGGGGAGTTTGATAATGCATATTTTATATAGGCATTATAGGTAGGTCTTAGGTGCATTAGAGAGTCGTATTGCATGTTTAATAAGCTTGTTCATATTCTTGGTCATTTGGTATTCAAAGTGCAGAATATACGGTTTCTAGTGTTTATTTGTAGGTTATAAGATCCGGCCTCGAAAGGTGGAGAAAGAATGGAGGAAATGGACAAAGAAGAGCTAAGGAACAAAGAGCAGAAATGGAAAACATGGAGAAATCACATCTTTAAGGTTCTGCGAAGTTGGAATTAGCTTCTGATGTCTTCATGAGAATCGTAGTGCTTGGAAAGAGCTTTCCAACCCATATTCATATGCGTCAATCGAACGAAGGATGACTCCAGAAAGTGTGTTACAAGTTCAGTATGCCGAAGCTGTCAGCACTGTAGGGACGGCGCCCGCCGCCCTTTCCACCGCGCCCACCGCCTCGTCAGATCCAGATTTGCGATACGCGGCCCAATCTATCTTTATGGGAACTCTTATCTATTTTTCCTAGGGTTTTGGCTGATGCCTTTGATCCCTATATTAGACATATTTTCGGCATTCATTCAATCAACTAACATTCCCCATAAACTCATTACAATAAGATGATTTAAATTTAGGGATTCAAGGTTCGTTTTGCTTGCCTAGAATTCTTGTGGTTTTGCTATGATTGAAGACTTGGTTGATTAATTGTGAGACTTGATTTCTTTATTATTCATGAGTTTATTTATCATCTTGTTCTTCATTGTTTATATTTGTGATTCTTTCTATGACTGCGCATCTAGTTAGAAGTCGCATCTGTCCTATGAATCCGTTGTTGGCTTCTCGATAGCAAACGAAGTCATTGATTTAGTGATATTTCTATGCCTTTGTAGTGGATGATAACAATTGATCTACGTTGATAGATTCGATTAGGGTTGAGTTCGGTTTGCGCCTATTTGTCTTAATTGCATTGAATCAATGTGTCAATTGGTCTAAGTACTTGAGTTTTTAATGCTATTCTTTAGTGATATTGAATAAGATGAGTTAATCTCTACGGATCTCTCAACCTTAGTCAAGTCGACATACGCTTAGGAATAATATTGCAATCATCTCAAGGATCAATAAATCAACCAATGTTGCGAATTGTAGGCAAACCACACTCTTACCTTTTGTCTTCTCTTTGTTTCCATCCATATCTTTATCTTAGTTTATTTGTGTTGTCTTTCTTTATTCATGTCCCTATTCCATTGTTAGTAGGGGTGATATTCGAGCTGAACGAGCCGAACTTGACATTTTCAAGCTTGGCTCGAACGGAAAACGAGTCGAGCCGAGCTCGAGCCCAATAATTATTCTAGCTTGTTTTGGCGCTCAAGCTCGGCTCGCGAGCCCAAGGGTAAACTCGAGCTCGGCTTGTTAAGGCTCGAACATGCCCAACGAACAAGCCTGAGCTCGTTCGAGCTCGTCAGTTGGGCTCGTTCAGGCTCGTTCGAGCTCGTTGGTAGCTGAAAACCTAAATGCAAAATTACATTAGTAGTCCTAAAACAAGCTGAACACCCTTAAACAATGCATAACCAAATACAAATCCATAACCCTTCAACTAGGGGTGGGCATAAATCCCGCAAATCCCGTCCCGTCCCGCATCCCGTCCCGATCCCGTCCCGATCCCGGTGGGATGTGGTCAAAAAAATTTCAATCCCGTCCCGCAAAAATTACGCGGGACGGGACGCGGGACGGAGGGTTCGCATCCCGCAAATCCCGTCCCGTCCCGCAAAAAAAAAAAAATTATATATATATATATATATATATATATATATATATATATATATATATATATATATATATATATATATATATATATATATTCTGTATAATTTACCAGAATTAAGAGTGGTCTTAATTTCGAATAGATATATGAAGATTGAAGAGTGGCCTTAATATGCAATATGCTGATAACATTAACGGGATGGCCCAGTAGCTAATGGGATGCTCAACTGAGATTTTGCCTAATTGTTCATGCACTACGTCCAGATGCTCACATTAGTGTCTTGATTTGTTAAATTAGATTTGTTCATGCACTTCAACTGAGATTTTTAATGCAATTTGCTACTGGCTAGCTACTGTAATGGGATTTTATGTACATTAATTTGCTACTCACTACTGTAATAATATTTTATAATGGGATTATGTATTTTAATTTGGAATTAATTGGATAGTTTTTTAATCATTTTTTACGAGGGACAAATCCCGTCCCGTCCCAATCCCGTCCCGTCCCGTGAGGGATAAAACCCGGTGGGATTTGAAAAAAAAAATATCAATCCCATCCCGATCCCGTCCCGCAAAAAGTACGAGGGACGGGACGCGGGATTACCCCAATCCCGTCCCGTCCCGTCCCATGCCCACCCCTACCTTCAACAATGCATAACCAAATGCAAAATTACAAAAGCAGTAATCCCAACTCTCTTAATTTTATACAAAATCGAAGCAAAAAACCCTCAAATGCCACAAAACAGAAACAAGATCCAACAACTAAGTAATCCCAACTCTTAATTTATACAAAATCGAAGCAAAATCAAAGCATCAATGAATAGGAAGGATAGATCGAGGGAATAAGATGGAGAACTTGGTTGGGGACTCGAAACCAAGAAGGAACCCTAGCGGATCTCGAACCAGAGGGCTTGGTAAATGTCTTGCCGCCGTCATCGCTGGATCTCGAACTCAAGGGCCTGCTCTTTTTCACCTTCTTCAGACCCGTCTCCTTCTCCAACGCTTGCTGCCGCTGCCTTCAGATCTCGAACTCGAGGGCCTGTTCTTCTTCATTTTATTTAGATCCATCTCCTTCTCCGACGCTTGCCGCCGCTGCCGCCTCCGAATCTCAAACTCAAGGGTGTGGTACTCAACTCGATGCTAGCAAATCGTCGATGGAAGCTTTGCGAAACCTACCTGAAGCCAGCAAGTTGTCGCCTCCGGAAGAAGGGTGAAGGGGAAGAGGGAGGAAGCACTGAGCTGGGGATTTCCTTATCGACGATTTGGTGAAAACAGGAGGCCCTGAATTAGAGATTTGGAGAACAAAGGAAAGATGAGGCAAACTCTGGAAGAGGGAGGCGGCAACACGTGAAAGACTGAAAGGAGGGAGGCGACAACACATTATAATAACCTAGGGGCAATTTGGGAAATTAAAACACTCGAGTTTTTGGGCTCGGCTCGAGCTCGGCTCGGGCTCGAGCTCGGCTCGGGCTCGAGCTCGGCTCGGGCTCGGGCTCGACTCGAGCTCGGCTCAGGCTCGATACGAGCTTTAAACATTGTCCAGGCTCGTCTTGTTTACCCATTTTGAACGAGTCGAGCTAGAGCTTTCTCGAGCCGAGCCCGAGCCGAGCTCGAGCCGTTCGGCTCATATAACAGCCCTAATTGTTAGTGTCATAATTGATAAACACATTGCATTGAAGTGCTTGTTTCTCTATGAGTTCGACCCCTTACTTATCCGCTATACTAGTTTACGAGTTAAGTTGTTAGTTTGGGTTATTACTTTTGGCGAGGTGAAACATACGACATTTCATCCCACCACTCCTCCAGTGCCGTGGCGGGTTCGACATTTGTAGGTGGTGATCCGTTACCGACTTCAACTCCTCAAGCACCTCCGCCTCCGCAAGCAATGTCATGGGAAAGTGATGCTCCCCAGTCCCCGACTTCATCCTCTCTGCCTGGTAGGAGTAAGATGTTGTTTTTGTCTCTCAATTTTAACCTTTTTCGTTTCTCATATTTGTATTTCTTCGCTTCCTCTTAGCCTTTTTTGTTTCTCATACCTCTCAAAGCCTTTTGGGAGTTACTTTTTTTCTTTCCAATATTGAATTTTTTGTTTCTAGATGCGGCAGACACTTGCCATGTTTACTGCCTTCTTTATTTACAAGGTATGTAGTTTTGGTTAAGTTGAATTTTTTGCGAAATATATCTTCTTATCCTTGTATCATTTCCCTTTTCCAATTTGGCTAATAAATGTGCAAGTTGAGACTTCTATTTTGATTATGAAATTGATTTTTGATTTCTCATATTTGGGTTTGGGGTTGATTTTTGGGGGCTTCACTTGATTTGATTAATTTAAGTTGTTGGAGAGTGGGGGTCTCATTGTGTCATTTCTGCTTTTCAAGTTTAATAATTGAATTTATTCCCTGATATATACCTCTCTTTGTCTAACCTGCAAATAAGACGAATATAAACTTGAAGACTTGCTGAAATTTACATATGTTTAACAGTAGCATATGATTTAGCATTAGTTCCTCAATTGTTCGGTAATTCGTACATTGACAATTTGTGTTATATAATGAGATGATCAAACTTACACTCGAAAGTAATGGTTGAGTAAATACATCAATTTTCCTTTATAGAAGAAGCAAAAGACTTTTCTCTCATTATAGAAGAAGCGAAAGACTTTTGATTGGTGATGCTTACTGTCATGTTACGTCATCAATATAATTACCCTCATATGAATCTTATGCTTTAATGTTGGTAAATGGTTAACTTGCGTGATCTTTTGGCTTCTAATTCCATTTTGATGGTTACACTTCTTTTGATTTCTAAGAATCTTTTCAATATTTCGAACAGAAGAGGTGTACGTTGAATGTACATTTAATTTCTCGGTTATAAAATTCCTTTTAAGGAGCCTTGTTTCATACTTTCCCGTGGTTTGAAATGCAGGCTTATACTTCTGAGTTGCGCGAATCCGTACTTGATTGCCCGTTTTAAATAGCAAACAACTGCTTATTTGTAGATGATAAAAGTGAGTAGTTCTTGAGGTGCAATCAGGTTAATATCTTTTTATTTCTTAAAGAGAGTGACTGATTTGGTTGCTAATGTGATGAAGTCTCTTACACAAACATTAGAATCGATCCATTTGATGAAAGCTAATGAGTAATTTTGTGTTCTTCAATGTGGCATTATGTCATGCTCCTCATAGCCAAGAATAGCTATAGTGCTCTTTAGATTTCATTAAGGCATTAAAAATATTCATTCAAGGGCATCGTGGATATAAGAAATGGAGGATACAGTTTGGAACAATAGTAAATTCATAGAAATCATCATGTAAGCTAAGGATGCAATTAGCAAGCTCATTTGCAACCGCATTTGCTTCTTAAATGTCATCACAAATTATGATAACATCTTTTTATTACTTGCTAGCTAGGTGATAACATGTTTTTAACTCCATTTGTGTTTTGACAACCAATCGGTCCTAAGCCCGGAAAAAGGGATGGGAGACATGTTATGTGATATTCATGTTATTAGATTCTTAAATGTCATCACAAATGATGATTGAGATCAATGAAGTATAATCAAAATTGTATCATCAATGTCATAAAAAATGATTGAGATAATGAAAGAAAATCTGATATTTTGGACTTTGAGAATGTCAAAAGGTGTAGATATTGGTGGTTTAAATGCATGTTATACAACATTGAATTGTAATCACAAATGTGTCATCAATAAAAAAAAATGTTATTAATTGTATAAATATGTTATCAATCAATATGCCATCAACAAGCAATGTCATCACAAATGATTGAGATCAATAAAGTGTAATCCCAAATGTCATCAAATAATAAAAGTTATCAGTAAAAGATGTCATCAATGAAGTTTAATCACATTTTATGCTCCTGTGTTATCAATTGTATAAAAATGTAATAAAAATATCACCATAAATAATTACAGCAATGAAGTGTAATCACAAATGTGTCATCGGTGGAAAAAAAAGTAGAATCAATGAAAATATATCGATATACAATTGACTAAATTAAAAAAAATGGCATCAAATGATTTGATTAAAAAAGTGGCATCAAATAACTAAATTAGAAAAATGACATCAAAACACTACTTTGAAAGGTGGCATCACATTAAAGAAAAAATATCAAAAAAATAGTATCAAAACACTACTTTGAAAAACTGGCATCACGGTAAAAAAAATTACATAAAAAAAGTGGCATCAATGATCAACGATAAACAAAAATGACATCACAAAAAGTGGCATCAATGGTCAACGTTTGACCGTACTGGTCAACGGTCAAGCATTGACCATTGAGTTGAATTAAGGATGGGGTACAACCCACCTAATTTTTATTTTTGTTTGAGGTACAATTAGCTAATTAGGTTTTTCCAATGGTACAATTAACAAAATCACCCTAAAGAATACTACGTAATAAAGAAGGGAAGCAATTGAGAAAAAAAAATCTAAGTTACTCAAATTGTTAAAGCCAAGGCTCGACGGGGTCAAGAAAAGTCGAAAGGAGGTCGTGCAAGGGCCCAGATACGAGAGACATGAACAACACATAAACCCAACGAGGTTACATCTCAAAATCAATTAGCAATAAAAAAAAGTAACTCACTGGCTTATTAGAATTGTTATGCTAACTTTCGATGTGTGAATCTTTTTTGTTTCACTCACTTCTCTCCATTCAAATTAATCATTCTTGGCTTTGATAATTACCTATCCACCTTGTTTGGCCCATCGACATGTCATTGGTAAGGGTCAATGGAGGAAAGATTCAAACTAATTCACCTGAGCTTGCTAACCCGATAGAGGTTGTTGGGCGGGTATATGATAGAAAATCTGTATATCTATAATTGATTTTAAAAAAAATTGATAACTTACGAGATAATGTGAAATTTTTATACTTCATAGTACATACATATGATTCAATTGATCATCTCTAATAGACGAGTGTCTTAAGAGGTCCCCCCCCCCCCCCTCACATACTCAAAGATCTAACCACCCGAAGGTCAAACATAAGGCCGCAAGGATTAAATGGCGTAAACCACCGATGGGCACTTTCAAACTAAACTTCGATAGATCCACACTAACAAACACTGTTAGCTCGGCTGGTGCCATTATCAGGGATTGGGAGGGCAGGCCAATCTGTATATGCTACAGTAAGCTGGGAAAGCAAAATCTCATTAACGCAAAAACTCTTGCTCTAAAACTGGGAATCCAAAATGCTATCCATCTCAGAATTGACAGGCTACATATTGAAGGCGGTTCTAGTATAATCATTAATCACCTACTTCAAACAACGAAATGTCTTTGGCAAATCGAACTGGTAATGTCAGATGTTAAAAGCCTTTTATTGACTTTGAAAGAAGTATCCTTCTTTCATATTCCCCGCATGGGCAATAGAGTGGCGGATAGGGTTGCACATCTTAGCCACTTTGTCCGGGGGGTCGATATTCACAACAATCTTGGTCTTTTAGACCTCATTCGTAAGTGTTGGGACAATTGTGAATCCCACATCGGAAGTGGGATGATTCTGAACCCAATATATAAGTGGATGGGCTACTCCACCTAATGCCAATTGGTTTTGGGATGGTGCCCCGGTCCGGTTTATATGTTGGGTTTTCTGGTCGGGCCCAACAAGACTTTCCCCCTAACAAACTGGTATCAGAGCCGGGTTCGGCGGGTGGGCCGGTTGCACCAATGATTGAGATGGACTCCACATCTTAACCGATAACGGGTTAGTCGAACCCGTTGCGTGGAGGTCTCAATTCCAACCGGGCTAGACTTGTGAAGGTTTCACAAGTGAGAGGGTGATTTGTTGGGACAATTGTGAATCGCACATCAGAAGTTTCACATCGGAAGTGGGATGATTCTGAACTCAATATATAAGTGGATGGGCCTAACAATAAGGATGCTATCGGGTAGAGCTCGCTCGCCCGAATTCTCACCTAATAAAAATAAATGATTCGATTTATTATCTCGTACCGACAAAAACATGTATAGATTCGAAAGTACAGGCTGCAACGATGGATCATCATGGTTCATGATTCATGAAAGGTTCAAATTAATCAAGGAGATTAATTAAGGAATCTGCAAATTAATGTATATACGAATTTCGAAATTGCAATTGACTCCATTTGTAATTATAATGCGACTGTATCGATCATTAAAAATTAAACAACGACAATGCAAAAGAAATAATCCGTACTAATTAATTAATGGAAATGAGCCATGATATATGATCATTTGGCCCTCTAGGCTCAATATATAAAATATATGCACGTTTTTTTGGAGCTAAAAACTATATAAAATATTAACTTTTTATTAATTTTATAATTATTAAAAAAAATTAATAAAAAAGTTAATATTTTACTCCCTCCGTTTCACAATAGATGTCCTTTTGGTTTTGGGCACGTTTTTTAAGGAGCGAAAAACTCTATAAAATATTATTTTTTAATTATTTTTTTTATATAATTTGATACTTATTAGTAACAAGTATCAAATTATATAAAAAAATTAATTAAAAAAATAATATTTTATAGAGTTTTTCGCTCCTTAAAAAACGTGCCGAAAAGTAAAAGGACATGTATTATGGAACGGAGGGAGTATATAGTTTTTAGCTCTTAAAAATACGTGCTAAAAGGACATGTATTTTTGTACGGATAAAGTAGTAATTAAAAAGCTTTTGATCTCATCATTAACTAATTTAATTATAAAACAAAATAAATTGTTAATTAGGTTAATTAACAACACTAAAACGATTTTTGACACACCCATGGACGGAGCCATGTCAGCAGAAAGTTTTGAGTGGGGGTCACCATAGTAGCAGATAATACAGTAAGATCGAGAAAAAAGTCGTAAAACGTACACAACATGTTCGATAATATAAACTAGTGTAAAATGATATTACAAACTAGTGTCAAACAATATTACAAAATACTAAAAAAATATAAAACTAAAATAAGGATATAAAACACAATCAATAAACAGTGTATTCTTAACATGTAATAATGTATAACTAGGTATAAAAAAAATTAAATTTGCGTAACTTCTTACCAAATTCTCAAAATAATTAATATAACTTATGGTTTTGAAGCTCTCGAAATGAATTATAATATTTGAATGTCAATTTAAGTAAAATATAAAAGTATTATAATCTATTAAAATAAAATTAAAGTGATCAATACACCTACAATTTTCAAACATTCATAACTTTTTACTCATGATGTCAAATTAAGACATATTATATATCAAAAGATTCAAAACGAAGCTATCGATGAGGAGAATACACCTAGGTAATTTTTCGGATGAGGGGAGGGTCACGTGACCCCCCAAGACCCCCTCTAACTCCGCCTCTGCACACACCCATTGCTCAAGCAAATGGTGGATATTTTATATAAGTGGGAAAAAAAAAGAGATAAATCTCCCACTAATTGCTCAAGTGATATATGGAGCAATTAAAAATGGTTGACAGTTCAATCACTTCAAAATTGGTGTGAACTGGAAAATGGTTTTACTTGAGCAAATGCGTAGGAGGTCACCAAATTCTCAATCAAATAGGATTGTTTAGCTGGTGTGGTTGCTCTTACTCTACTTTTTCACTTAATTAAAAATTACAATTAAATATCTAGAATTATTACTAGTGAAATTTTAAAAAGTTGACATAAAAATATCAAAAGATATATCTTTTTCTTAACATGATTTTATCACTGAAATGACATATTTTTGTGAACAGGTTACAGGTGGAGTACTAATTATGACAATTAGCTTACTTTAATTCTTATCTCGAACATTAATACTCCGGACTATCTTCTCCGACAGTTAAATTTCCCGCGCTGAGAAAGTCGTTGATTTAGTTGGAGTGAAATATATGTGTTTTCAAGTTTGAAATTTAAATGAAGCTAGGCAGTTGTACGTGTTTGTGTAGATGGTAGGTAGAGGTGATCGAGGTGACAAGTGTGATTCCATGGGGAGCCAGTTGTACGTTGAGCGTCGCATAACACACGTACACAAAATGAGCGAAACACCCGCCAAAGTGCATTGCATTCAATTTCGCGCGTATGCCATTTCTAATACGGAGTATCTATTGTCTCTATCTTGCACTGACTATAACTACACGTACGTAGTACAGTGCATATGTCACGTTATGTAGTATTTAAGTTCCACTCCACTCACAACCACAACTCCATCACAAGACTTTGATGTTTCAAATTTGGACGCCTTTTTCATATATCTTGTCCATTTTCAATAACTAAAGTCAGTTTCATATATTGTCCACATTCGACGTACTGTATCATAATTACAAACATATAGGGTTTGCATGGTTAAAAAAATAAACGGTTAAAAATTAATTGTTCGTGGGTGTTTATTTTTTAAAAAGTTTTTTTGTTGTTTCGATAACCAAAATAAACATAAACGTATTAAAAAATAAGCTAGAAAATAGAGGTTATTTCGGTGTTTATTTTGTACAAGTACTATTTTACTTATTCTCTTTTAACTTATTTGGTTTGAAAGTACAATAATACCTCTAATATCAACCAAATAAACTCCACTTTTACAAATAAACTGTTTTTCGCCCCATACGGAGATTATCTTGTTGTTTAAATTTTTAACTACTTTTACTAATATTTTATAAATTTTACCCTATTTATAATTTTAGTCAGTTTATTAACCCCGTCTCATACGAACTCATACCGTAACTCGTTGAGATTAATTTTCATATATATCAAAATTATCTCAGAGAGATATCGTAAACAATGTATATAATATTAATAATGAGCTGCTCCCTTTTTAATCGTTAGTACTTGGTAATAATTAGTTAATAACATAAGTGATCGATTAAGTGTTTGTTAGGTATGGGCCTTGGGGTATTGGGTTGGTCCATTGATGTGGGAGGTAGTATAAGGGCCTGTTTGGTAACGATTACTGGTAATCAAAAACTGATAATCAGAATAATTACCAATAATCCATCCATTCTCAATTTGAACTCAATTTCATCCCTCCCCAAAAGCTAGGGAATCCATCATTCCCAATTTCACACAAACCATTCTCTGTTTGTTCCCGTCCTCCTCCATATCCACAGTCCTTGTTCTCCTTCATCTCCACAACCTCGTCCAAATTTGTCGAAGACTTCGCCACCACCGACGTTCGCCCTCTTCTAGATTTGTCTCCACCACTATAGACCAGATTTTGATGGTGACGTCGTTGTCCTCCATTGTCGTCATCCAGATCTGCCTTCTAGCGGTCGTCATCAATTGTCGTCGTCATCTACAGTCGCCCTCCCCCTCCATCTTGCTTGCCCAGCCCTCGCCGTTGTCATCCTCCTTCCTCCATGCCGCCCACACCCTCCCTCCTGCCTGTCGCCCAGCCCAACCGCCCTCACCCTCTTCCCTCCTCACAGCCCAACCCGACCGCCCTTGCCCTCCTCCCTCCTCTCTCTCCCCACAACCCTTATAATCCCTCGCCCTCCTCCCTTCTTCTCTCTCACCACCGCCCAGTAGCCTTCATTGCAGTCGAACACCGCCCAGTTGCCCTTATTTTGATAACATTTCTTTTTAAATGGTTTTGATAAGTTAGAATTTGTGCATTTTAGGATTAATTTGAGAAATTGAATTTGTGTGGTATTGAATTGGATAGGTTGAATATGTGTATTTTTGGGTTTAATTTTTAAATTTCTCATTCCAACATTATACCAAATGACATGCCTCGGTAATGACTTATTCCGACTTTTTGATTCCGATTCCGATTTTCATTCCCATTCCGATTACCATATTCATACCAAATGATGCCTAAATGTAAAAGACGATGTGTGTCCTGATCATCATTCATTCATATACAAACACATATGACATTGGTCTCTCTCTCTCTCTCTCTCTCTCTCTCTCTCTCTCTCTCTCTCTCTCTCTTCCTTTAGCTAACGATCAAGGATCTAACACATTGGTATTAGAGCTCATTCGATCCTCTTCCATGGCGGACGGCACACACTTCAAGGCATCAGAGAAGGTCGAAGTTCATCTTTAGCAGCTTCAACAATTCACGGCGTCCACACACGGTCAGTTGAATGAGGCAATTCGTCGTCAAGATGATCAACAGAAATCGATCGAAGAGTTGAAAGCGGCGACCCGAAGATTCGATCCAAGATGGAGGTGAAGATGGATCAATTGCAAGAGAAGACGAAGTTGAGTATTGCAAAGATGGCTGAGCAGATTCAGATTCAGAGAGAGCAGAGAGCAGAGTTTCGCAAGATTGGTAGAAATCTTCAACAATAAGATGCCTCGGGCCGGGATCGCCGACGAGAAACATTGATCAGCAGGAGCGAACGCCGGCATCCAATTAATACAGGCGACGAGCACGACGTGTACAAGATTCCTCCTTTACGTAATGAGAATTACGCAGGTGGACCGTGGTCAGGTAATCGAGCACCCAAGATTGAATTTCCTCCATTTGATGGACGTAAACCACGAAGCTGGGTTCGGAAATGTGAAAAATATTTCACTATCTGATACATGCGACTCTTTTGTTTGGTCAGTTAATCGAGCACCCAAGATTGAATTTTCTCCGTTTGAAGGATCAATCCAACAAGTTTCAAAGTTTCAACTGAGCATGAGAACAAAATTTGACACATGCAACTCTTTTATTTGGATTTTTTCTAGATTTGTGGAAAGATAAAAACAAGATATGGATGGCTAAATCTATGAGCATCTCACCCATCGACTTACCAAACTCGCTCTCTCACTCGTCGGCATCTCACCTGATACGGGGTTAGCCGTGTGATGGTCCGATCTTCAACAACAAGTAAGGAACTAAAGAAACTCGACAAGAAACAAAAGAAATGAAGCAAGAATTGCAAGATTCGACGCAAGATCTTCAAGAACTGTAAAGAAATCGAGATCGACTAACAAGAAGAACAAGAACTCGACTGAATTGAAAGTGTTAGATCATGAGATTGATTGTAATGTCCTTCTTAGGGTTTCCATTCATTGATATAACATATATATAGGTTACAAAGGTATTGGGCCTTAATGGGCTTTTAGCCCACTATACAATATTAAGACTCAATACCTTTGTAACATATATATATATATATATATATATATATATATATATATATATATATATATATATATATATATCCCTAAGGAGGACATTACAATCAATCTCATGATCTAACAGAAAGAAAGACTCGATGAAATTAAAGACACGACCTGATAAGGACTGAGTCGATCTATATAGAACAAGATAAAGACCCCAGGCCTCTTGAGAGGGTAGGAACCAATACCAATGACTATATAACCCGCCTCTGCAACCCTACACAACCAAGTGGACAACTTGGAGGCACAAAGAGGGGGCTTGTGGATACTAGGATCACCAAGTCTTGCGAAGTTGATGAACACAAAACAAATCAAGCTGAGACAAGATACCAATCGATGATCAACGAGCACAGCTCTAGTTGAATCAACAACAGTCTCGTGTATAAGCACTCTTTATGAGAGAATTCTATTCATCAATGCTCCTACTGGATTACAATGTAGGAAACGCAATATATAGACCTAAGATAGGCTGTTGGGTCAAGTTTGCTGATAGAATAGAATAAATCTAACACTAATTAAAACACCTAAATAACATAAGTAAATAAGGTCTTAAAATAACACTTAAAAGAAAGCCCAATTTCGGCCCAATAGAGGATCCATTCCCGTCAAAACAGTGACAGACTTGCAAAGATGGTGATTTTCGGCCAAGCTCCATGTCGAATCTGGAAAAACTTTCAACAGCAAAGTTGTAGATCTATTTGTCCTCATTTCAACAAGGTATGGCACGCCTCAATCCCATAAATATTGAATCCGTACGACCCATTTTACAGAGACGTCAAAAAGCTGTCAATTATTCTGAACGAGCCTAAAACGTATTTGGCACCTTTGGATCTTCTCCCAAGGTGGAGCCTTCTTCTTCCTCTTGAGAAGAACATCATCCGAAGGTGTCTTGGATGGTCCCGCATCATCACCCCAGAGCAATCAAGTCTTTGTTTGAACAACTCTAACAAGCATCTCACCGGAAAGAGTTAGACAAACGGGATCATTCCTCGGCCTCTCACTCCGGAATGGGGTGTCAAAATGGCATCTCACCAAATCAACCAAACACACACACTTGTTTCCAAATATTATCAACTCAAGATTGTGTTTAGGAGGTAATGGATATATGTCGATCTAGGGCTGTAGAATTTCACCAAGCTGATCCCTTGAAGCTTTCTTGCACTAGATCAATCAACACTTTTTTTTTAGCTTACTTTTTCCCCTAGGTGAATTTTATTCTCCCTAGATCAAAGCCTTTGAATTTCTTTTTCTTTCTTGGAATTTTCGGATCTGATTTCTCTTGTTTTTTTTTTTTTTTTTGTAACCTAATGCAAGAATTACAACAATTAAATAAAGGGAATTCGAAAATAAAGGTGAAAAGATAGAAAATATAGCCCTAAAGATAAATATATAGACACACTTGGATAAAATAGGAAAGTAGATCTATCTTTAGCCTTAAGAGATATTTGATAGATATAATGAATTAAATCCACCAAATAATCAGAATTTAAATAGGCAATGGATAAAAGGAAATAGATATAGATAGATCAAAAGTTCCAAAGATAGAAAAAGCAACAAACTAGGGTTATCTTGTGTGAAGGGACTCGGCCAAGCTCAACCTATGGGGACAACAAGGCTGCCGTCGACTAGAGTGTACACAAGGGTGCGCACACAGGCTTGGTCGACTCCACTGGTCTCGGCTAGGCTTTGTGTTTGGGCTAATGCAACCACAACAATCAACAATTAAAACAACAAATTTAAAACGGCTAGGTTGAGACATTTTATAGCCATAAAACAAGCAACAATTAAAACAACAAATTTAAAACGGAAAAGATGAAAAGTTTCTCGGAATTGATGGAAAAACGTGGCCAACCTCATGGTGGAAAATAAAGGGTTGGTTGTCCTCATAAAGTGTAGAAAATCATCAAGTTCCATTGAATGAAGACCCTTCGATACATCTCATCTATTCCGACTTCATTCAATGCATCGGGAAAACTGTCTAGATTTCGGACAGCTGAATTATTGCCGATTTCGGACCTGTTCTTGGATGATTTCGGCACTTTGATCTTCATAAAAGATGTAGCCCTTTGAATTATCTTTCCAACAAGTACTCGCGCATCTTCATCGAACAAATATAGCTCCTGTTATGACTAAAACACCGATCATGTTTCGAAAGAGCTCGGATCACATCACTGTCTTTTGGGATCCAGGAGAATCAGAAGGTGGAACTTGCAGCTATGTATATGCAAGATCACGCGAATTTCTGGATTCATGGTTATTTGATGCAGAGGAAAGGGGTTCGATGGAGAAAAATGAGTGAGGCTCCTTGAACAATAGAGAACAATCAAAATTGGACAAAAACAGTGGTGTTCATCACCAAAAATAGAGCTTCCATTGAGCTCTAGAAGTTGTTTGTTACAACTGAATTTCTCAACTGATTTGGCGCCCAATTCACCCACATATACATGACATGTTGTACACGGGTGAATTGACCAAAATACCCTCAACAGAAACCAGAAATTACAACCACATATATGATCAATAACCTATGATCATATATTCCATATCCCCCCCCCCCCAAGCTGACATGGAATAGGATAGACAAGGCCAAGCTTGGATGACAAATACTGATGTTGGTGAGATCCTAAAGCCTTAGTGAGAATATCTGCTAGTTGCTGTGAAGATGAGACATGAGAGGTAGAAATGAACCCCATCTGAACCATTTCCCTTATGAAATGAGCATCCAGCCTCACATGCTTTGTCCTCTCGTGAAACAAAGGATTAGCAGCCAATTCCTGGGCAGATTTATTGTCACAATGCAATGATATAGGAAGAGATACATGCACACACAAATCAGACAAGAGACCTTGCATCCAAACCAATTCACTTGTTGCAGTTGACATGGCCATGTACTCACTCTCAGTGGAGGACTTGGACACCACTCTTTGCTTTTTTGTCTTCCAAGAGACCAAGGAAGAGCCTAAGAAAACACAGTACCCTGTGAGAGATCTCCCATTGTCTCTACAATTTCCCTAATCAGCATCACTGAAAGCCTTCAATTGAAGAGAAGATGATCCAAGAAAAGAGAGAGCCAAATTGAAACTCCCTTTCAAATATCTAAGGAGATACATAGCAACATTCCAATGAGGTTGAAGAGGATTTTGAAGAAACTGACTCAACTGCTGCACATTATAGGAAATATCAGGCCGGGTAAGAGTGAGGTATAAGAGCCTCCCAATGATTCTTCTGTATGCTTCAAGGTGATCAATAGGATCTCCTTCAAGAGATGACAGTTTTGTGCGATGTTGCATTGGAAAATTGGTAGCCTTGCAATTTTCCATGTGAGAATCCTTTAGGATGTCAAGAATATATTTCCTATGGTTTAGCAAAATACCAGTGGAAGATCTGACAATTTCCATGCCAAGGAAGTATCTAGCAACTCCTAGATCCTTGATAGTGAAAGCAGAGTGAAGAGCTTGCTTAGTAAGAGAGATTTATGTAGAGGAGTTCCCAAGGAGCAACATATCATCAACATAGACAAGAGCCACAATCATGGAAGCACAAGATGTCTTCACAAAGAGGGAATAATCATGCTTTGACTGAGAATAACCCAACTGTAACATGAATCTAGTCAACTCATGGTTCCATTGCCTACTTGCTTGTTTGAGGCCATAGAGAGATCTATGCAACTTACAAACATGGTCAGGTGGTACCTAATATCCCAGAGGAGGTACCATGTATACTTCCTCATCCAAAAAACCATGAAGGAAAGTATTGTTGACATCAAGTTGATGCAAGACCCATCCCTTGACAACAGCTAAGGCTAAAATAACCCTCACAATGGAAAGCTTTGCTACAAGAGAAAAAGTTTGCTTATAATCCTTATCCTTCACCTGATTATAACCCTTTTCCACTAGTCTAGCTTTGTATCTCTCAATAAGACCATCTGGCTTGTATTTTATTTTGAAAATCCATTTGGAACCTATAGTTTTCTTTCCATGAGGGAGATGAGTGATGGACCATGTGTGATTCTTTTCTAGAGCTGAGATCTCATTCTGCATAGCATTCTCCCATTCTGAGTTGCCCTTGGCTTGGGCATAACTACCAGGTTCATATACCTCACAGACATTCACTAAAGACTGAACATACTCTGATGATGAGTGAGCCAGATTCTAAAGAGAGAATACTACAAATGATTGGGAAACAGACTCATCAGAACCTGAAGTATGCCTGGATGGCAAATTTGCACATATGTAATCCTGAAGCCTGGAAGGAGGACGAATGGTCCTCTTAGAAAGATGAGGAGGACCAGTGATGCTACCATGAGAAGATGATGATCCTAGAGAATGATGTGATGGTGAGGACAAGTGACCATCAGGAACAGATACTGCAGGAGATCTATTACTCGCTTGGAAGGATGAGTATGGTGAGGAGGAGAAGTGTCATTGACCTGAGAAAGATTGAACTGAATGAACCCAGGTGTATCAACATCCTTAGTGTAAAGATGTTCCCTTGGAAAAGTGGGAGCATTTTGAGATATGGAATCACCTTTGAAAGGAAAGATAGATTCCTCAAACTTCACATGCCTGCTAATTATTATGACTTTCCTATCCCAATCATATAACTTGTAAGCCTTTTGACGAGGGGGATAACCCAAAAACACACATCTTTCGGCAATGTGACCAAGTTTATCCCTTATGTCATTAGGTTGCAGTGCATAACACAGACATCCAATGACTCTGAGCTTCTCATAGACAGGTGGAACATGAAACAATACTTTAAAAGGAGACTTCCATCCCAATATAGAGGAAGGCATTTTTTTGATTAAGTAAGTGGCACCTAATACACAATCACCCCAAAACCTGATAGGTAGACCAGCATACAGTCTTCAACACGACCATTTTGCTCATGGACACCAGGAGTTGATCTCTGATGAACAATACCATGAGCATCAAACAAATTAACACAATCTCTTTGGGTGAACTCAGTTCCATTATCAGACCTTATGCATCTCACAGACAACTGACACTGTGTTTCAACTAGAGCTAAGAACCTGGTAATACATCCCAACACTTGCAGTTTATCTTGAAGCAAATAAACCCAAGTGGTTCTGGAATGATCATCTAAAATTGTAAGGAAATACCTAGCACCTCACATAGATGGGGTTTTATAGGGTCCCCACAAATCCATATGCAACAAATGGAAAGGAGTTGCGGCTAATGAAGAGCTTCTATCAAAAGGCATTTTGTGAAATTTAGCCAGTGAACATGTATCACAGCTGAAACTGCAATCCTTAACATCCTTGCAAAGAGATAAATGTTTCATTTTAGACCAAGACATATGGCCAAGTCGAGCATGAATAAGAAGCATGCTATCAACATCATTACAAAGCACCCCATGAGGAGCTAAAACAGCATCAGACTTATCTCTTTCAAGTGAAGTATGAACTCTGTAAATACCTTCTTCTTTCCATCCTTTGATCAGCAAATTCTCAGTTATATGGTCCTATAGGCAACAAGACACCTCATCAAACTTGAAGACAAGTTTCTGATCTTTAAGAACTCTGGAAACAGATAGCAAATTGTGACAAAATTCGGGCACAAATAACACATTTCTGATCACAAATTTATCTTGTAGTCTAACAGTCCCACACCAATTCACTATAATGTGAGAGACATTAGGCAATCCCAAAGACACAGTCTTAGACAAAGGAATGATCTCAGTAAAAATTCCTTTATCAAAAGCAATATGATCAGTTGCCCCTGAATCAACAATCCAGACATGTTTATTTCCTTAATTTGTTCCAACAAGAAAGGACACACTGAGCGTACCTGCAAAATGAACCATGGCTTGGCTCACAGAGCTCTCAGAATGATCAAATGTGTTCTTCCCTTTCATCATTTTGACAACCTCTTTGTATATGGCATTCACCATTGCAGGATCAGGTTTCATCTCTTGAAAACCATGATCTAAAGGACTGTCATCCTGAGGTACCTCAAATTGAGCAACAAACTTTCCCTCTGATTTACCTTTGTCATCCTCCTTTGGTCCCTTGAACCATTCTGGATAGCCTACCAATTTGAAACAATAATCCTTGGTGTGACCTCGCTCATTGCAGTAGTCACACTTGCGTTCAAGCTTAGCCTTTTTATAGTCTCTCTTAGCATGTTCAAACCTTAACTGCTCACCTTGTTTGCTATAACCAAACTTGTTTACAACATTTGCTGCAGCTTCAGATTGCTGAAACTTACTCACAACTAAAGCAGTGATATCACCTGGAATCACTGAAGTCACTCCTCTAGATCTCTCCAACTGGACTGCCATTTGAAACACCTTCAACAAATTAACCTGGCATCAGATCCTTTGAGAGAACATTTCCACGTAATGGCTCAAACACATCATTGAGCCCCATCAGGAATTGCATTACCTTGGCTTTCTCCTCTCTCTCAATGATTCTCTTGAGTAAACCACATGAACAATTCCCAATACCACCACAATTACAACCGGGAATAGCATCCAGAAGCTGTAATTCGTCCCAAATTTTCTTTATCTTTCCATAGTAAGCACCAATAGACAGATTATCTTGCCTCACATTCCCTAGATCACGACGAAGCTGATAGATCAAAGGATCATTCGATTCACAAAATCTCTCTCTGATTTCCTTCCACAACTCAGTAGCAGATTCGACATACATGAGAGTTTCAGCTATTTCGCTAGCCATCGAATTCACCAACCAGCACACGACCATATAGTCAACCCTTTCCCATTTCTCAAAATCCTCACTATCCACAAGAGGTTTCACCACACTCCCCGTAATAAAGCCTAATTTCGCTTTGGCTCCAAGAGCCATTCGGATTCCTCTACTCCAGCTCGCAAAATTCGAGCCATTAAACACTGTATTGACAAGATGCATACCTGGATGGTCTGAGTTTGAGAGGAATAACGGATTATAGTGCACTGTATTCGTTCCTTGATTCAAATCCCCAAGTTGGAGTCCATTGAAAGCACCAAATCCTCATCTCCTAAGACCAGGGGCAGGAGGCATCACTAAGATAAAGGTTCCCCTTCCTCCACCTCCTCCATTAACTGCATCAGCATAACTCTGTCCACCTGGATTTGGCGAACCTCTCCCAGCCATGAGAGATCAGAAACACGGACAATCGACAAACTAGATCTGACGACGAACACCTGCAATCAACCAGCTTCGGACCACAAATCACCAGTCAAGCAATCACGAACTCGATCGAACAATGCTCTTATACCATTTCAACAATAGAGAAGAATCAAAATTGGACAAAAATAGTGGTGTTCATCACCGAAAATAGAGCTTCCATTGAGCTCTAGAAGTTGTTTGTTACAACTGAATTTCTCAACTGATTTGGCACCCAATTCACACACATATACATGACATGCATGTTGTACACGGGTGAATTGACCAAAATACCCTCAACAGATACCAAAAATTACAACCACATATATGATCAATAACCTATGATCATATATTCCATAGGCTCTGTGCAGTAGATTTGGAAAAAAACAAGGGGTTGAGATCGTGGAAGAATTCAATAAGCTGTCACATAGAGATGGATTGAAGGATTACAATGAGCAATTCAAAGAATTACGCGCAAGAATGTTAACTTACAACCCCCATCTACCCGAGACTTACTTCGTTTCCAGCTACATCAGTGGTCTCAAATCAGAGATCAAGTCTTTGGTGAAGTTGGGTAGATTTAGAGATCTGGCGGAGGCTGTGGAGTTAGCAAGATTGCATAACGACGCAGTTTCGACAATCGTAAAGGCAAGCAAGTACTCATGGAAGGGCAATTCTTTAGGTTTTGGTTGGCAAACCAGTCCAAGATTAGGGTCCTCAAGTGTCAAGGTTGCGGGGACTCGGAAGGGATTAGAAGCACCGGGCAATGAATTCAAAAGAACTCCATGGCTATGCTATAGGTGTGGCGACAAGTACTTTGTGCCCACAGGTGCAAGTTGTCTTCGGTTAAGTTCATTGCGGCTGAGGAAGAAGAGGGTGAAGACACTGATCAGTTGGTTGAGCAAATGGAGTCAGAAGAAAGCCTGCAAGAGTGTTTCATTCGTGCCATGTCAGGTAATGGATCTGACACTTCCATTTTGGTTAAAGGATATGTGGGGAAGCGTTTGGTCAATATATTGATTGACAGTTGGAGCACACACAACTTTGTGGATCCCCAATTAGCCAATGAAGCCGGGTTTAAACTACAACACTCCAACTTGATGGTGGTGGAAGGAATCAATAAGGAGAAATTGTTCTGCATGCAGGAGTGTAAAGATTTTAAGTGGTCAATGCAAGGTGGGGACTATGTATTTGATATTAGAGCACTGCGAATAGGGGAATTTGAATTGTTATTGGGAATCAATTGGATGAAGAAGTATAGCCCGGTGAAGTTTCACTATAATAAAATCCAGATTGCCTTTGTTAAAGATGGGAAAAAAGAACAATTGTAGGGTAATGTGGATTTTCTAAGGTGTTATCCATTGTGAACCTTCGATCTCTTTACACAGAACTTAAATATGAATTGAATGGCGCCCCTAACCTATTACATATACATTATACTTATACCCGCCAAAGAGTTGTGAATATACTGTGATGCATCTTAAATTTTCTTACAAAATACTCCCTCTGTTAATTAAAATTTATCGTTTACTATTCATGCACGCTTTTTTAAAATAATAAAAAACTATATGAAATATTAACTTTTTTAAAAATTTATTTTTATAAATTCATACTTAATAGTAACAAGTATGAAATTATTTAAAAAATATATTTAAAAAGATAATATTTTATATAGTTTTTAACACCTCAAAAAGCGTACGTGAATAGTAAAACGTCAAGTTTTAATTAACGGATAGAGTATATTTAAAGTCGACTATTGACTATGAAGTAACTTGTATGTGATTTGGAAATATATAGCGCATAGTCAAAACATTGATGATGTCATGACTCATGATGGCGATCGAGTGGTTTGACCATAATTACAATGGATTAGCTTAGCTTAGCTAAAACTAATAAATTATGTGGGTTAAATATATGTTAAAATTAATTTTTTATTAAATAAATATGGTGCTTGATTACCATAAATGCGTGTTAGGATAGCTGACATAAATGAGCTAGAGAGAAGAAAAAGAATAGATTGGTAAATAGAAAAATAAAAATTAAGAAAAGCTTGAGATGAGTAGATATTGAAAATTTAATTCTAAAAGCTAATTAAATTTATTTTTATTTTACTTAAAACTATATAATAATAAATTTAAAAAAAAACTCCAAAAAGCTAGCTAGTTGCATTATTAAACCAAGCCTTTAATTTTATGACATCGCGACATTAATATTTTTTTACAAGCATTAATATATATTGTAACATTTTTTCATGATGCAAGACCGAGTTTTAGTGATTAATTAAAAACCACATTATTACTCCTAAATGGGTCATAAGGTATCCGGTCTGAATGTAAATCAAATCGGGTTATACATTTTTTATAAAGACGATAGTTGTCACATTATTCTCAACTCAATGATATTGCTATTTTTAGTAACTTTTTTTTATACAAGTAAGGATTCGAAATATCAAACATCTCGACAAATGAACTAACCATGATGAAACAAAAAGGAAAAATTTAAGCACGCAAAAGAAAAACGAAAAGGAAAAAGATTCGAACACATCTTAGCATAACTACAATCAAACCGACCCAATGAGAAGCCGAGGAAGTTTGTGGAACAACGATATTCCTCCATCTAGATGAGGGATCTTCAAAAGCTAGACACACAACCACGTTATACACGAGGTTCAATGTTTAACTCTCTTAAAATGGGATATATTCCGTGTGAAGTTATTATGACGGTGAGTTGTGTGGGAAGCAAGTGTCGATTACACCGCCTTTTAACCTCTGTGATTATAAGGGATCGACACCCACCTTTTAACACAAAAATTTAAGTCAATATGTATGAATTTACTTTCACTACTTTTTTCCTTATTTTATCAATGTTGGATTATTATTCTCGAACACCCATATCTTAATATATAGCTCCACAATTAATACAATAACTTGTCATTGATTACATTGGTTACAATTTGACATAAAATTACAAACAAACAAAATCAGTTATGCCGACATTAACGGTTAGCTCTTAAAATGACAATATGGCCCAAAATTATTGTGTTGTGTTGTGCCCATTGGGTACCAAGTCCTTACGGAGGGAGCCTGGCCCAAAAAGGCTAACAAATTTATCACACACAAAAAGGCTACGTATCAACTAGTGTATGTACACGCCTAGATTTTTTTTTAACCGAAAAGAATATGGCTACAGGGCAAAACCTATAAGCCAAGGACATCCAAACGGATGAACTCACGAAGCGCTAAGTCATCAGGAGCCAAATGGTTGTGGAAAGCAACATGTAAGCGGCCCGCAACTTGATTAGCTTCCCGGAACACATGACAAATCTTAATTGAGTGGAAAAAGTCAAGCGAGATTAGACTATCTGAGACAATTATTTCAGAATCTCCGGTTGGCTTTCCCACGCCTAGATTTTAGTTACCTAGTACCGTACCATGAGAAACTATGAATTTTCATTATATTATAGGTTTTATAAGGTAAATCTATGATTATAAGTAACCTCTTTCTTTTCTCTTTTTTTTTTTATTTAAAAAAAATGTATAAGTAGTCCACCATATTATATCCATATTTATTTAGTGTATATTGGAAGGCTAGCGGGATAAACAATGACACAAATGTACTAGAAAATCGAATACAAGATAACATAAAGAGAAAATTTGTTCCACGTGCCATTTTCAATGACTCAATTAACTAGTTGTCTACCAACCCATCCAAATTAGGTTAAAGGACACTAATGATAAAAATGCCCTCCCTTCTTCCAAAACTACCCTTCTTTGTCCCTTCCCAGATCCCATAAATGCAACCTTCATTCTCAAATCTGCTTACTCCTAGACACAATGATTCATCTCTATTTTGTTGCTTTTTTCGAAAATCTCAAACTCTGAAGCCTAATTTGATCATCATTTCAAACTCAGAAATCATTTCTGATTTTATAGTCAAATCCTATTGCGCTGATTGTTGTGTAGATGATCAAGGATGCGATTACAATGCTAGGAGAGAAGAGTGGATCGAGTCCCTACGCGATCGTGAAGCACATCGAAGAAGAGCACAAATCCGCCTCCGCTCTTGACCTCCACCCTCGCTTCGGTGTCGTTGTTCGCCTCCAACTCCGTCTTGTTGGTTGCCCACCCTTGTTTTCGCCCTCGCTTCAGTGTCATTGTCCGTCGTCCGCTCTCCCTTGTCAGGCGAGGATAGCTCTGAATGCTTAGTTTAAATGAACAATAATATAGTGCAATCTTACTTTTTAGATAAACCGCCGTTCATCCCTTGCTTCCCATATAGAACGACTCTTTTGATATCGCCCCCCGGTTGTCAATGCCTCTAATAAACACCACCGTCTCGACGAATTTGAGATATGGAAGATGTGAGAAGAGAGATTTGAGACATGGTGAAAGAGCACCACCGACGAGCTCCCTGTGCATATCCATGGAGGAGCGGACTTTTCTGCCTCACCAAATTTGATTCACCCGTTCTTCAAGAGTGAATCAAAGTAAACAGAGGATTCACCATCTCCAACGTCGAATGAGAGTAAGGCTAGCAAAGCAGAGGAGATCGAACCAACGGTGTCATTTAGGATCGTCTTCACTGTCCATAGGAACTCCTGATGTACATCTAACCAACGGTGTCATTGCTTAGCGGTGCTTGACGTCAAGTCGTAGTTTATGTTGTCCCCAACGTTGTAGGGTTAGGTTCATTTGTTTTGCCTAGATTTGTTAGCTTCTCACTGTGTGTAGTTCACCGAATCGCCGTCCATCGATCTTGTCGCCCACTTTTTTTTTTTTTTTTGAACATGAAATAATTCGAAGTCTTAGATTTCAACTGAAACATGGGACAACAAGAGGCCGAAAAACGAAAGATTGACTAACCGTCATGATACAACCAAAAAAGCAAAAAACAACAAAAAGCCCGGATACAAAAGATCATAGCGAAGAAGGTCAACGGAGATGTAGACGTAGGACACCGGATGGAGGCAGCGAATGCCAAGAACATGGGAATGTCAAAGGACAAACATGACATCTCGATGCCGGGGAGACAGATGCAGAAATCCAATAGCGGAAAGGACGTCTCTTGGGGAAATGTGGATCAACGACGTTCCACTAACCTACATGAGAGATCTTCGAGAATCACGAATACTTTCACGATCAACCAGAACAACAGGGCGCCCGAGACCGCAACCTCATCCGAAAACTAAACGAAGCCACACCCAATAAAACGGACCTTGTCGGCCACTTGAATTAGGTACGATTGTCGAATTCTTATTTTTATTTTTATTTTTAAAGTCGAGTTTAGCTCAGAAAGCGAGATAAAAGAGCGGCGGATAGGGATGACAATTTCACCCGCACCTGACCCGAACCCGAATCACCCGACCCGAAAAAGTGGGTGAAAACCCGAAAAAAAAGCGGGTGGAAAGTGGATGTGGGTGAAGTGGATATGGGTGGTGGGTCGGGTGGGGTGAAGTTTTTCTCCACCCGCACCCGATCCACCACCTGACCCATCACCCACCACTCGACCCGATTCATATAAAATATATATATTTTATATACTCCCTCTGTATCGCAATACGTGTTGTTTTAGAGTGTTAAAATTGCATCAAAAAACTTGTTGTTTTAGCTATAATTATTGTCTTTATAGGTAATGATTGCTCTTTTTAGGTATTTTAAGCTATTAAAGTAAAGTAAAGATAGGCTTTATTAAAAAGTGTGCATAAAGCTAAAACAACAAGTATTGCGATACGGAGAGAGTAATATATATATTTTATATAAAAAAATATACAATATATATATATATATATTGTATATAAATATAATTATACATAATATTATATATACTATACGAATAAACACTATTACATATATAATACAGCGTGTGTACACCGACCAAAAAAAAGAATGTATACGAATAAACACTATTACATATATAATACAGCGTGTGTACACCGACCAAAAAAAAGAATGTATACTGCACTGCATTAGTATACATAGTAATATACAGTATGTATATATCTATACAAAGTATAATATATGTATAGATAAATATATAATACTTACAGAAAGTGTAAATTATATAATATAATATAATATATATTATATATATGCGGGACAGAACGAGATTTACGGGATAAGAAATCTTCGTCCCACGTCCCGTCCCGTATAATTTTTGCGTGACGGGACCTCGGATTCATTATTTTTTTTTTCAAATCCCACCGGGATCGGGACAGGACCGGGATTTGTGCCCACCCCTAAGCTTACCTATAGTGGTCTAGTGGTTGATGTTCATCCAAGGCGATTCGCATTCAAGTCGGACTACTTATTTTCCTTATGTTTTAGACTTATGATATGTGTTTAAGACTTGTGACATATGTTGTTTTAGAATTATTGTATGTTTTTAAGACTTAGTTAAGACTTAAATGTGTAAGATTATCATATTTTATATATTGTTTTTTTTGTACCAAATTGATTGGAATTCAATTACATGCATTTAAGGAAAAATCACCCACATTTTACCCATATTTCACCCATTTCACCCGATGGATATGGTTGAAGTGGATATGGGTGAAGTGAATATGGGTGAGGTGATGGGTAGGGAAATGGGTCACCCGTGGTGGGTCGGGTGAAATGGGAGTCCATCCACCCACCACCCGACCCATGGCCATCCCTAGCGGGGGAGAACACACAGCATCTTCGCCGTCGGCTCCGATCCGAAAAGAAGGAAACGGTTTACTGAAACAGAAATGCCACACGCTCCTCCAAAACCAGTAACAATCAAACAAAGGGTTTTACGATTTTCAATTCCCCAAAACCAAATCGACTGATTACAACAGGAAGCGAGATATCAGTAACCCCCGAGCTATGGAGGTTCTGTCTTCCCACCTCAGCTTCGCTCTCTCCACCCCCAAACCTCCCCTCCTTCCTCGTCGTAGATTCTCCGTCCGCGCATCCAACGCCGGCGTCGGCACCGACTCCTCCCCCGCTGCCGGAGCTTCCAATTTCCCCACATTCTCCGCCAGCAAGTGGGCCGACCGCCTCCTCCCCGACTTCCAGTTCTTCCCCACTTCCGACTCCTCCTCGTCCGCCTCCGCCGCCCTCACTTCTCTCCCTCCCTCCCTCGCGCCTCCCGATCGCCACCTTCCTATTCCCCTCAATTTCTATCAAGTAAACTTCTCTTTCTCTATATCGCTCTCCCTGTGTGAGCCCTTATTTATACTAAATTTGGTTTCTTTTTTGTGCATTTAGGTTTTAGGTGCGGAGGCGCACTTTCTCGGCGATGGAATTCGAAGGGCATACGAAGCTAGGGTTTCGAAGCCGCCTCAGTACGGGTATAGTCAAGATGCTTTAGTTAGCCGGAGGCAAATTCTTCAAGCTGCTTGTGATACTCTTTCTGACCCGTCTTCAAGGAGAGACTACAATTTGGGTCTATCTGATAATGCTGAGGAAACCATCCTCATTGACGTCCCCTTTGACAAGGCACCACTCTTTCCCTCTCCCACCATTCACCATTTTTTTGTGCTGTACAAAGTCAGTGGTCCGAATTTGTTGTTTCTTGAGAAATTAGGGTTAACCTGATTGGATATATGCTCTTTTATTTGAGTAATACAGTGTGAATTTCATCAGAATTTGCCGGCACCTATGATTGGAGTTTATGCTAGTGTACATACTTATCTATGTTTAGTTGACCTTTCTTACTATCTGAGTAATTTAGTTTTGAAATGGATTGGAAATTTTTATTGTTTGAGCATGGTTGTTTACTTGTTTGCATCTGATTGGAATTTTCTATTACTTGAGAGTTGTTAAGTGATTTTGATGAGGACTTCTGTGGTTTCATAGGTGTCAGGTGCGTTGTGTGTTTTGCAAGAGGCCGGACAGAGTGAGCTGGTTCTGTTGATTGGCGACAGTTTACTGAAAGAAAGGCTTCCCAAATCATTTAAGCATGATGTAGTGTTAACGATGGCCCTTGCATATGTTGACATATCTAGGGATGCAATGGCATTAATCCCCCCTGATTATGTTCAAGGATGTGAATCTTTGGAACGAGCTTTGAAGCTTTTACAGGTGAGACTCACTATTTACAGATTTGTGTGGATTTCAACTTAATATGACAACTTGCAGATATTTATCGAGATGCAATTTCTTGAGAACAATTCAGGAGGAAGGCTCAAGCAGTCTTGCTCCAGACTTACAAGCTCAAATTGATGAAACATTGGAGGAGATTACTCCTCGCTGCGTGTTGGAGCTTCTGGCCTTGCCCCTCGGTGAGGAGTACCGTAGGAGAAGGGCTGAGGCCCTTCAAGGTGTGCGTAATATTTTATGGTCTGTTGGAGGAGGAGGTGCAACTGCAATAGCTGGGGGGTTCACACGTGAAAAGTTCATGAATGAAGCTTTTGTACATATGACAACAACTGAACAGGTGCTGCTATAAGCTTTATCTATTTAGCACTTCACTATTCTTAATGCACACTTAAATGATTGCTCTCGGATTTTGCTTGATGCGTTACCATTGTGACAGGTTGATCTGTTTTCTGCCACACCTAATAACATTCCCCCAGAAAGCTTTGAGGTTTATGGAGTGGCCCTTGCTCTTGTGGCTCAAGCTTTCATTGGCAAAAAGCCTCATCACATTCAAGATGCTGACAACCTTTTCCGTCAACTTCAGCATACTAAGGTAGCTAATCTAGCAAACCCTGCTTCTGCATATGCTGATGATGAAAACCGTGAGATAGAGTTTGCATTGGAAAGGGGTCTTTGTTCCTTGCTAGTAGGGGATCTTGATCAGTGCCGTTCATGGTTGGGTCTAGATGATGAGGATTCTCCATACAGAGACCCTTTAATTGTTGACTTCATCTTGGAGAATTCAACGAGCGATAATGACAATGATAATCTCCTTGGACTCTGCAAATTGTTGGAAACTTGGTTAATGGAAGTTGTACTGCCCCGATTTAGGGAGACACAGGATGTTCAAGTCAAACTTGGAGATTACTATGATGATCCTACAGTACTAAGGTATTTAGAAAGTTTAGATGGGGTAAGTGGCTACCCATTAGCTGCGGCTGCAGCCATTGTACAGATTGGGGCTGGGGCTACTGCAGTACTTGGCAGTGTCAAGGCTAGTGCAGTTCAGGCATTGAGGAAAGTATTTCCTCCTAGCACTAAAGAAGAAAGTATGACATCCCTAGACAATCCTGCAATTGATTATTCTTTTGTTGACGAGGATATTGAGAAGTATGTGGAGAATGATCAGAACGACATCCCAATTGCCGGAGACGTAATAAATAAATCCAAATTTGAAGAAAATTCTGAAAAAGAAATTACTGAGAGGATCAAGGATGCAATTATCAAGATAACGTGTGCTGGTGTAGTGATTGGATTGACTTCTTTTGCCGGTCTTAAATTTCTACCTAGTAAAAATGGTCTGCTAGATGGAAAGAATGAAGTCCGTTCAGCTGTGGCTTCTGATGTTGTTGATGTTGGTAAGTATTTACTTAACCATAATACACCTTCCTCTTTTTATGTTATTCTGTTCAAAAGCTATAAATAGGCAAGTATGGTATTGACCTAACAGATCGGTTTTGTTGCTGCCTAAGCCCTTCAGGCTAGATAGCCGCCTAACCTCAATGTCTATGATACTGCTTTGAGCAATTTCAGTGTCATATAAATTGTGGTGCTTTACTCTTCAATTATGTAGAGCAGAATCATTTCTTAAGTTCAGGCATCTTTTTCATTCCTTCTCACAAACACTGGTCTCCTGTTCCTCAGAATGTAAATTCTTACCTATAGATTGCAAGTCCTCTTTTCATGTTTCCGTGCTCTTAATCCAAATTGGTGGGTGCTTGACTACACTATTCTGATTATAGTATTGTGATTTGTGCATCATTTCCAATTTTCTTATCTTTTTTTGTCTTCTCTAGCAAGGTTAAAATTAGTTCTAATTTTTACGAAAATTCAGGTCTCCCTTCAAATTCAGAAACTGAGGAAATGACAAAGATGGATGCTAGACATGCTGAGGTTGTTGTTCGTAAATGGCAGAACATCAAATCTGAGTCACTGGGCCGGGATCACTGCCTGGAAAGGTTGCGAGAGGTTAGTAGCACCATTATGTTACAATCACTTTCTCAGGGTGCTTTTGCCTAAATAAAACATGGCTGATTATTTGTGGGGAATACATGCTCCAGAGTCCAGATGATATCTAGTAATCTATATTGCCATTTTGACAGTTCAGGGTTTTCAAGTAAATATTGAATGTGGGGCAGATGTGATTAAATTAATTTGAGACTAGGATACTGATACTAAAAATGGTTCAGGTCTTGGATGGAACAATGCTGAAGATTTGGACTGAACGTGCGAAAGAAAGTCAAGAGCGTGGTAGGTTTTGGGAGTACACACTGTTAAACGTCACCATTGACAGCGTGACTACTTCACTGGACGGCCTACATGCCACAGTGGAAGCTACACTTGAAGAGGCAGCAAGCTTGACCGACATTGCCCACCCAGAACACAACGATTCTTACAGCAGAACATACACCACACGATATGAGATGTCTTATTGCCAGTCCGAGTGGAAAATCACAGGAGGAGCTGTCCTTCAATCTTGAGCTGCTATAGAGGATTTGATATATATATTTTTAGTGTAAATATCGCATATATTTCCCCCTAGTTTTCTTGTAATGCACAAACCTTTTTCGCCCAGTTGTGTTTTGTGTTGCAGTTCTGTATAACCTTATGGATTTTGTACCTGCATCCTGAATAAATATATATATATATATATATATATATATATTTAGTGTAAGATCTGCATGTTGGATGTTTAATCTGATTTTTAACCGATCAGTTCAAGAACATAGGGCTACTGGCAATTATATGACTATTGAGGTTAGATTAGGGATGGGAATGATTATGTTTGTCAATGACTATCGATTATGTTTGTCAATGGGGGTTAATGGGACATTGATGACATATATCCCTCTTCGAATTAGACGTGTCATCGCAATAAGAACATGTGTCGTGCATGTCTCGTAGACTTGTCTATAAATGTCGGAAGAAGGCTCAAGGGTCGGTTTTTGAAGACTCGAATGACTTAGACAAGGATTCACAGCTCTAAGAACCTTTTTGAGCGGGAATGGTCTGGATAAGCACATGAAGCGACCCATGATGAACCGAGATTCAATCAAAAGCGGACCATAGGTAACCAAACTTCATCACTCACATTACAATTATTTTAGACTTAGGGTGTGTTTGGATTCCATTGCATTTTAATTATAATGCAATTATTCTACCTCGTTTTATGTGTCCGTTTGGTTTTAAAAATAAACATCGAGATAAGTAAAACCGTAATTTAACCAAATAATCACATAAATCGAGATAAAATAATTAAATTATAATTAATACATTATGAAATCCAGAACACGTCATAATTTAAACATCTTAAAAATTATAATAGCCAAACATCACTTTATCATTTTACATTATAGACATAATGCATTTGAAATCCAAACACACCCTTAATCGTCAATTTTTTAACGGGTCGCCGATGATTATTTACTAATTATATTTATAAAGATTTTTAAACACGATTTTGGAGGGCCCTTTAATGATTTCATACTCCTTTTTTGAAAAAGAAAAAATAAATAAAATTATTTTGTTTTCCATCTTCCTCAACCAGACAACCACCACCACTCGCTCATCAGTACTAGTGAGTCCTCAGATCCGGTGTTAAAACAGAGTCACCAGCTTATCATTTCCCTCCACAAAATTGGAATCTTCACACTCTCTCTCCACAATTTTCTGCCTCTGGAAGGAGAATCAATGGCGACGAGGGGGACGAGATCGGAGAAGGTCAAGAGAATATTCCACCAATTCGACGCCGACAAGGACGGAGCTCTGAGCCGCTCAGAAATGGCCGCGCTAGTCGTCGCCGTCAACCCTAGGGTCAAGTTCTCCGACGATCAGATAACCGCAATCCTCGACGAGGTCTTCCGCACCTACGCCGACTTCATCGACTGCGACAACGGCCTCACCTTCGACGGCCTCCTCCGCACCTACGACGACGGCGCCGGCGACGTTGACCGAGACTTCGAGGCCCTCGGCCTTGACCTCAGTGCTGGAGACAATGCCGTCCCCGAGGCTCCTGGTGCTTCCTCCATTGCCGGCGAAAGGTCCGTCCTTGAGCCCCAGAAGAAGCTACGGACCGCCGCATGGGCCTCATCCTCAAGCCATGGCATCGTGTTCGACGATACTTGGAAAATTGTGGACGATTTGGAGATTATCGTCAAGAGGCTGATTGCGAAACAGATAAAGGACGGAACTTTCAAGAGCGATATCTCGGATGTTTACTCCGACGCTGGGTGGTCGAGGGAATTGGGGCCGTCGACGGAGATTTCGGATAACAAGAGGGTGGTTTGGGTTGAATCTGGTCACGATTATGTCGCTTTCGTGAAGGAATTGGGGGCTTTGAGGAGTAGAGCAGATGGAGCTAGGTCAAGAGAAGAGGCTCTAGATGGGCATATGGCTATTGGCAGGGTTTTGTATGAACACCAGATGTTCAAAGAAGCTCTTGTGAGCTTCAATAGGGCCTGTGAGCTGCAACCAGTTGATGTCAGACCACATTTCAGAGCCGGGAATTGCTTGTATGCTCTAGGAAAGCCTGATAAGGCACAGGAGGAGTTCCAATTGGCTATGGAAGCCGCTGAGAATGGCGGAAATCAGTGGGGCTACTTGCTGCCTCAGATTCATGTCAATCTAGGGATTGCTCTTGAGGGCCAAGGTATGGTTTTGAGTGCTTGTGAGCATTACAGAGAAGCTGCAATCTTGTATCCAACTCATTATAGAGCTTTGAAGCTTTTAGGGAGTGCTCTTTTTGGGGTTGGGGAGAATAGGGCTGCTGTTAAGGCCTTGGAAGAGGCTGTTACTATGAAACCTGACTATGTTGATGCACATTGCGATCTGGCATCGACTTTGCACGCAATTAGCGATGATGAGAGGGCGATTGTTGAGTTTCAGAAGGCAATTGATTTGAGTCCTGGTCATGTTGATGCTTTGTATAACCTGGGCGGGCTTTATATGGATATTGGCCGCTACCAGAGGGCAATTGAGATGTATTCGAGGGTGCTGATGTTGAGACCGAACCACTGGCAGGCGCAGCTTAACAAGGCGGTGTCGTTGTTGGGGGCTGGGGAGTCTGAGGAAGCCAAGAAGGCTATGAAGGAAGCATTGAAGATGACTAATAGGGTTGAAATGCACGACGCTGTAACTCATCTGAAACAGCTGCAGAAGAAGAAGCCAAAGGCGAATGGAGGTAACAATGAGGAAGGTGCCTTCATTGTTATTGAACCCTCAAAGTTCAAAACAGTTGGTGATAAGGCATCGTCAAGACGAGATCTCGCCTGTGCTCTTGAGATCAGGTCCTTCCAAAGAATCTCAAGCCTTGGTTGCTGTGACATTGAGGTTGTGAGGAGGGAAATACAGAAAAATGACGTGCCTTCATCCTTTTCCGGTGCAGGCATCCCTGAGAAACTGATAAGGAAGAGTTCACTTGAAGGAGTTCTCCGAAGGTTGCTGAGTTTCTTGAAACCTGAGATGTTCCAGCAGGCCGTAAAGGCCATAAATGAGAGGATCTTGTCTGTTTTGGATGAATCTGGATCGGGTAGGGTGGACATATGTCTGTTTTATGCTGTCATTGCTCCAATTTGTAGCGGACCTCTAGATAAGAGAAAACGAGTTGCATTTGAAGCTCTTTCATCTCGGCCCATTTGCAATGGCAGCTCAGAAGTAAGCAAGCATGATGCTGCCTTGTACATGAAGCTTTTGAGAGCTATCTATGTTATCCCATCCCATGGAGTTGGAAAGATGCTTGGAATCCATGATGATCCAGGTACATCACCCGCAGTTTCGTTACAGGACTTCCTATCCATGTTTGATGATCCAGATTCAGGCTTTGGTGTCATCTCCAATCTGGTGAAGCTGGAAATTGGGGATAGGGTAAGACATGGCCGGAAGGTTTGCTCAGTTTGTCGGTACCCTATTATTGGTTCCCGATTTAAGGAGATTAAGGCTGGGTTTAGCTTGTGCAACCACTGTTACAGTGAAGGCAAGGTGCCCTCGGCAGCCAAGCTGGATGTGTACACATTCAAAGAGTATGAATGTGAGTCTGTCGCAGTGAAAGATAAGTGTAAATGTTTTAGTTTGCCTCCTAATGTGTCATCTTGAAGTTCATCTGTAGCTAGTAGTTGGCATTTAGCTCAAATTTGTTGATTTGTGTATGGCTCTTTGTACCTTGTTAAGCTTAGTTGTGTTTGCCTATTGGAATGTGTAGATAGGGAATGTGTGCAGTTGTAGCTCCTGTCATTGTATGTTACATTTTCGGCCTCTTTGGGCGTTCGTTAATAGCTGTTCTTGTCGTCAGTTGTTTCATCCCCAACAACTAGGGCATTTTCTTTCATGTTTGGTATATTCAAAGCATCTGCAGCTTGAATTACTTGTAGCTGAGCTTAAATTGGATGACAGATACAGATACAGATACAGATGCTTATCATGGCTCACATGCTTAGATGACTTGAAGTTGAATTGATTGTTTTGTTTAGGGAGTGGTGAATCCCACTGGAACTCGATATTCATGCTTCGAAAGGCCAAGGCCAATGCCAATGCCGGATACCTTGATACCAGCCTCCCAACCCGATAGGAGTTAATCCTTCATACCGGCGAATAACTGATCAGCACTCAGATCCATACCGAAACCAAAGAAGGCTTAGTTCTTCCTCTGAATTGACAAGGAAAGGGAAGTGAACTGTTGTACGTGTGTTGTTATAATGGCGCTATCAAAGGAACTTGAATTGGGTCAAATTGCTGTTAATGGTGAAAGCAATGCAATCATGCGCCAATCTCGTAAAAAAGTAGTGACACCCCTTTCATCAAGGGGTCAGATTTGACTAAAGTTCACCAACAAAAAAAGCCATTTTAAAGCCTCTTTTGGGACCAAATTTCATAACCTGTAATATAATGGTATTAGTAAGAGCACCTCCCTCTTACACTTGCTAATTGGTAAGGTATGATTGGTCCCCAAAACTTTTCTGTTGCTCAAAGGAAACTTGGTCGTTGTGAGTTGTCATGAATAGACAAGTTTGGTACTATCTTTTATCTCTATTATTTCTCATAACTAAAACTGCAATTATTTTCAAGGTAGATGATATCATCATTGTATCCATGTATCCAAGGGGACTGGTCTGGTTTGCAAAATTGGCATTACAACTACCATCAACAACTTAATTGACACGTTAGGAGAATTTATTTTACTAGCTAATTCCTTGAAGTGTTTGATAATATAAGTAGCTTTTTGATGTTTTTCGTCTACTACTATAAGAATTGTTATAGTTTGGTGAGAAATCCCGGTGAGCCATATAACTGTGGGGGTCCATATATCAGAGCGCATCATGCGCATTCAAGCCGAGCACACAAGACCAGTGAGGTTTCATCTTAAAATCAATTGGCAATAAGAGGAGTGACCGACCTCGCAATATATGCCACCAGGGGGTCCACACGTCATTCATACGCACCCAAACCGAGCACACAAGACCAGCGGAGTTCCATCCTAAAACCAATTGACAATAGGAGGAGTGACCGGCCTCACAATATATGCCACTTGCACTTGACGTCTTGCCTTAAGGCCGGCTAGCCCAATAGATAGATCGACCAGGGTCCTGGACCACACCGCTCTAATACCATGATAAATCCCGACGGGTCATATAACGTGGGGGTCTACACACGCCAAATGCACACACGCTAATTAAGCCGAGCACACAAGACCAGCGGAGTTCCATCCTAAAATCAATTGACAATAGGAGGAATGACCTACTGACTTATATGTAAAGCCCGAGGTTCCGTATTTTTCGATGTGAGACAATCATCCAGACATCACTACATTTGGAGAAAGAGAGAAAAAGAGTGTATGGATGAAGATTTCATTGTATTGAAAATGTGTCCGAGATACATCTGTATTTATAGGAATGAGCTAACCTCTTATGATCAGTTACACGCGCTCCACTCTCTAACAAACTAACAACTTCACATCCTAGCTGGCAACAACTTCTTTCATCTTCTTTTTTTGTGTATTGTCCAACAAGAAGTTCTTAATTTTATGAAATATATCAACGTTCCATATCCAATCGATGTCGCTAATAGTATCCAAGTGACACTAATATATATATATATATAGAGAATGGGTAAATTGTGCACAAGGCTTAGGGTGCACCTTGTGCACAATTGTGGATCTTTGGATGGATGATTATGAATGGATGAGATTAAAAGTGTATTTTTTTTTTTCTAATTAAATTCAAGTGGGCCCCGCCCACAAGGTGTGCAAAACCGTCAACACTCTCCTCTCTCTAGCGCGTGGATGTGTGAAAGAAACCCTAAATTCATTTATTTTATTCTTCTTCGTTCGAGCAGCTTGTTGAACTGAAGCGCTCCAATTCGCCATCTTCCTCCATCGAATAGCCACAATTGTAATTCGTCTTCCATCAGACTGGCCACGATTCGAAGGATGTGGAATCTAATTTGTTTTCTTCTTCAACCGAATGACCACAATTCGCCTTCTTCTTCCATAGACTAGCCGCAGATCTTGGCGCTGGTGGCGATGGAGGCGAGGCTGGGAGGGAGGATGATTGAGGAATGGATGATGGCGGAAGATTTGCGCGGTGGTGGCGACGGTCTGCGGAGATCGACGGTGGCGAAGACTCCCATGCTCGTTCAGAAAAAAAAAAAGAGGCGATGGGGGACTAAGACTGGTTCCCAATCAATGGTGCCGTCGCCTCGTCGGCGATGGTGTCGGTGTGTAGGGTGGCGGCGTTGTGTTGGCGGAGGTGGCGCGAAGGAGGGCGAAGAGGTCGACGACGCCGGCGGAATCTAATCCAGATGAAAAGGTCAACGACGATTTTGTGCTATCAGTGGCGGCGAAGGGCATTGCTGAAGGCTTTCAGCGGCGACAATTTTGATCCCGGAAGGCTATCAACGACGGCAATTCGGGAGTCCGGTGACTGGAATGGTGGGTGGATGTGGCGGTGCCGGCTATCGGTCGATGTGGCTCATCTGATTTCAGGTGGATCCTTCAAATTTGTTCAATATTGATTTGTTTTTATTGACCTTCCTTCGATTCTTGTCTCGTGCAACTTGACCAATATTGTGATGAACCTGCTTCCGATTGCGAAGTGAAGATGAAGGCAGAGGCTCATTCGAAATCGAGATATTGTTCAATTGGTGAATTATTCAAATACAGATACTATTCAGTCAATCTATAATAACTATTCAATGGAATGTGTGTATTTTTTGATTGAGATATGAGATTGTCGATATTATTCGTTGAATTCTGAATAATTATTCAACAGAATGTGTGTCTTTTGTAATTCGAAATAAATGTGTGTTTGGGATATGAGATTGCTCATCCATATTATTCGTTGAATTATGGATACTTATTCAATGAAATTGAGTATATTTTGTAATTCGAAATCAATGTGTGGTTGAGTTGTGAAGTTTTCGATATTATTCGTTGAATTCAGAATAATTATTCAATGGAATATGTAAATTTTCTAATTAGAAATCGATATTTAGGAAAACTATCTTTGAAAAAACATAACCTAAAATTATTCGGTAAAAAGTAAAACATTATTCGGTGGAATTGCAAAAATTGAAAAAAAAACCGAAATCAGATTCATCTCATCAACAAATCACTCATAGTTATTTATTTTTCACAAAAGATTTTTAAAAAGCAAATGACAAAAAAAAAAGGCAAAAATGGTTTGTGGAGGTGGATCACACGCACAAAAGGAAGGGAGATGGTTTTTTTGGCACATGGGTCCCACCATTTCAAAAAGAAAAAAAGAAAAACCTCTTTTAATCACAGCCTTCCATTTCTCCTTTATCAACGATCCATAATTGTGCACAAGGTATATCCTAAGGGGTGTGCACTCTGGAACCACTCCCTATATATATATATATATATATATATATATATATATATATATATATATATATATATATATATATAGGGATTGCTTCAAATGTAAAAAGTCCTTAAGATGTAAAATTTGCTTAAGGTGTAAAGTTTGCTAATATGCCTAATTTAATTACTAATGAGCCTAATTTAATTAGTAGAATGTCTGCCCCCTTGCCCATGCGTGTGCCCCCCTTGCCCCCACGCCCCACGGTGCCCCCTTTCTCGGGCCATATTTTTTTTTTTCCTTTTGTCCTAGAATTTTTTTTCGTGTTAACACTTTCTGTTGTGCAAGTATAACTTGCTTTTGTGCGCATATAACATCTTATTGTGTAAATATAACTTTATTTTGTGCAGACATAATAATTCATTATGGGGTAAATAGGTAAATGTGCCTATTTCAATTATAAAAATTTATAATTGAAATATGTTTAATTTATGGGTAAATTGTTAAATATGTCTAATTTTATGGGTAAATGCACTTTTTCCCGTTTTCGACACCTTTTGTTGTGCAAATATAAAGTGTATAAATAAAATGATAAAGTGCAAGAATAAAATCACGATGTGTATGAGTAATAATATGAAGTGCACAATTAAGGTTATTGTTAATGTGTTTTGAATCATTTTTCATCGGCGTCGCATCGGGGGGTCCGGGGGGCGGACTTATCGTCTATTTGTTTGAGGGGATTAAGAGGGCTGAGATGCCCAACTCCTGTTTGCAGAAGGGTGCTGCTTGTTATTTTATCTTCGTTTTTTGCTACGTACATCCATTTCCCTCGCTTCCAATGTGTCATTAAAAGCCTATTAGCTCAAAATGGGAGAGCAATGTGTCTACTCACAAAGATGCGAGTTCAAACCCCGTATAGGCTATCTATGTGGTATCTCTTATTATGTTTCTCTTCGTGAATAGTATAAGGTGCAAAAATAAAAAAACGTATGTGAATTTGTGCAACTGTGAAGTGCATTTGTGCAACTTTAAAGTGCAAATACAAGAACATAAAGTGTGAAAATAAAATTGTAATGTGCACATTTAGAATACAAGTGTGCAAAAGTATGATACAATTGTGCAAATTTAAACTACAATTGTGCAAAAGTAAGATACAATTGTGCAAAAGTAAGATAGAATTGTGCAGATGTAGAATACAATTGTGCAAATTTAAGATCATAATGTGCATTAATAAGATAAAAGATGTGCTTTTGAAATTGATGTTTTAATTTTGTTTTTTTTTTACTTTTGAGAGTTTGGGTTCACCTCTCGGATAATTTAGGTTGATAGATGTGAGTTTGAAATCGATTTTTTTTACGTATAAGCTTTTAAAATTAAAGTGCATAAATAAGATTAAAATGTGCATAATTAAGGTTAAAAAGTGCATAACTAAGATTATAATATCCATGATTAACAATTTGCGATTGTTGCGCTCTTGTCTATTATGTAACCTATGTGGGATTTGAACCCACATCTTTGTGCAAACGCACATTGCTCTACCAATTGAGCTAATAGGTTAAATTATGATTTTCATGCTAAAATAGAAGAACCTAATCGACTTAAAGCATATCGCAATAAAATTCTAAAATTCAATTAGCTCATGATTCACAAACAATTTGACAATGCTATGAACGTGAAATTAGCTCCAAATCAACCCAACATCACAACCATATCATCAATTTCAATCAATTTGGACGTTGGTAAAAAAAACCCTAAATTCTAAAATATATCGCAATAAAATTCTAAAATCCAATTAGATCATGATCCATAAACAATTTGACAATGCTATGAACATGAAATTAGCTCCAAATCAACCCAACAACACAACCATATCATCAATTTCAGTCAATTTGGCTTTTGGCAAAAAACCCCAAATTCTAAAGCATATCGCAATATAAAAATCTAAAATTCAATTAGCTCATGATCCATAAACAATTTGACAATGATATGAACATGAAATTAGCTCAAAATCAACCCAACAACACAACCATATCATCAATTTCAATCAATTTGGCTTTTGGCAAAACGCCCTAAATTCCGCTCCTAAATCAAACCCTAGGTTTTCAATCTCAACCTAAATCATTCAAACAATCCAAATAATTGTAATAAAAAAGTTTAGGGTTAGAAATCATACCAAATTCGAGTTGAAACAAGGATAAAAATCGGGATTTCAAATGGTTTTGAGCCAAAAATGTCGAACAGGACTATTGGGGGAGATGGGCTCGGTATGAGCTCGGCTGGGCACGCACGAGGGTGGTTCAGGGCTTGCTGGTTGCAGATGAGGATGGGGGTTCGAGGGTGGTGTGGCTGGTGGGTCAAAGGTGGTCAATATGTCGAACAGTGAGTAGGGGAAGAAAGGCTCGGTGGTGCGGCTGCAGAGCTCGAACCAGGTGGATGCTGGGCTCGGTAGGTGCGCACAGGGGTGGGCTCGAGTGCGGCTAGGGTCTGGTGGCCGGAGGTGGCTCGAGGTGGGTGTGGGAGGCCGAGAGAGAAGCCGATGCTGACCTGATCGGTGCTTGACATGTGAAGCGCAGGATGTTATCCATGTGAAGCGCGTGTTGATTTATTAAAAAAATTAAATTTTACACCTTAAGCGATTTTACACGTTAAGGATGTTTTACATTTTACACGTTAGGGAGTGGTTCCCTTGTGCACACCCTTTAAGATATATCTTGTGCACAAATCTTGACCTTTGATTCAAATAAATGGAAGGTCATGATTAAAGAAGTGTTTCTTTTTTTTTTAAATAGAAAAACTGGTGTGACCCACCTAAAAAGGTCTGACACGCTTTTTTTTTCTCCCGGATCTGATTTCGCTGTTTTGAAAAATTTGTCCATTCCACCGAATAATGTTTCATATTCTACTGAATAATGTTATATTTTATTTTTTCATCCATTTCAGATCAAATTTTACCAAATCAACTGAATAATTTGTCGCATTCTACCGAATAATTTTGAATTTTTTTTCAATCAATTTTGGTTTTGACTTCGAGTTAATTTTTATACATTCAGTTTTGAAATATTATTCGGTAGAATAGTTGTATTTTTTGGAAAATAGAAACAATAAAATGTATGAGTATTCGGTGGTATAGAATTATTCGATCGTTTATGAGAGGTTTTCATGTTTTTTGTCAAATCGAAAACTCCATATACCGTCAAATAATGATTCAAATTTCACCGAATAATTACCAACTCATTAACACTAACAACCAAAATTCGCCATATTCATCCGAATAATTAATGAATATTGAATCGAATGCATTCGGACTATATTGCACTCGAACGGAGGTCCGACTTAACAAACCAACCCCGCCACCCACCCACGCCACCCCAAAAAGAGAAAAAGAAAAAAAAAAAGAACAACCGGAGATCGAGGACTTGGACGAATTGGAGAGGAATCTGTACAGAGACGGAGATGAATCGGTACCGCCCGGAGGACTTACATTCGAAATTTCGAACGGATCGAGGCTCTCAGATTCTCAGACCCGCCACTCACCCCACGCACGATGACGGAGACACCGTACCCTCCATTTGCACCCCTCGCAGTCCCCTAGAAACCCCCACCATTCGCACCCACACACCACCGCACCCCTTCTCCAGCGCCGACGACACCCATTCCAGCTACCACCCACCCAACAACGCCGGATCCACGCCCCTGAGCCGACATCAACAGTCCACCGAGCCCCCACAGCCCCTTTTCGCTTCTTTTTGCAGATTCGAAAGAAACCACCCATAATCGTCTCCTCGTCCTCCTAGCACCGCCGAATCTGAGAAGAGGGAAGGGCCGCCATCTCCTTGGCGTTCAGATTCGGTTGCCGCCAAGCGCGCACCCCCGTCTTCTCCTCCCCCAACTGCGCCGCCGCCATCGCCCTGGCGTTCAGATTCGGCCGGCACCAAGCTCGTACCCGCTTCTCCTCCTCCCCCGTATGCGCCGCCGCCATCGCCTCTGAAGGCTCCGTCTTCCGATGGATGGACTGAATCAATTGAATGCCCCAACCGCTCACCTCTAATCTTCAACCTCTTCTTCGCCTCTCCTCTTTGTCATCACCCTTTGTAGGGTTTTAAACAATTATTCTCACGCGCTTCACATCCTTCCGGGTGTGTGTGGGCTTGTTTTCTAATATTTTTTTTAAATCAACCCAATGACGTGGCATCATCCCAACCATCTATTTCATATATATCAACGATCCAGAATTGTGCACAAAGTACACCTTGAGAGGTGTGCACAAGTGATCCAGAATCTTGCATATATATATATATATATATATATATATATATATATATATATATATATATATATATATATATATATATATATATATATAGGGAATGGGTAACTTATATATATATATATATATATATATATATATATATATATATATATATATATATATATATATATATATATAGGGAATGGGTAACTTGTGCACACCCCTTAGGGTGTACTTTGTGCACGATTTCTGACCATTGATTCGGGGTAAATGGATGGCTGAGATTAAAAGGGGTTTTCTTTTTATTTTTAATTAAAAACAGGTGGGCCCGTCCACAATTGATGAAAAACGCTGGGCGGTGAGCGCGTGTGGTTTGCCTTAATAAAACCCTAATCTCTAATTGCTCTTCTTCTTCAGTTTTTTTTTTGGCCGCTTGATTCTTCTTCATTGTTTCATCCATGGAGGAGCCAAAGATAGCCAGGCAAGCGGTGGCGGGCCGAGGCGTTGGTTGCCTTCTTCTTCATTGTGTGGATCGACCAGGCGGAGCCGCGCGTGGACGGTGGTGTCGCGACAGTGTGAGGAACGACGACGGCGGTGAAGGATGAAAGGGACGGTGGCGGTGACGGTGGCTATTGCTATTCGCCCAATCCGAACTGGATTTGGCCGGATCTGGTTGTTTTTTCCTCCTTCCCCTCAGATTTGGTAGCTTGTGCTCCGTCGTGGTTAGTTGTCGGTTCATTCTCCCCTGTTCCGACTCCCTTGTTCATTCTCTCTCTCTCCTTCAATTCGACTCCCCTGTTCATTCTACCTCTCCTGTTTGATATCGGCGGTGAAGGGTCGTTGAGGCGGCGACGCGGAGGCATGGCGAGGCGATGCTAAGTGCTGTTTTCCTGGCAAGTCTTGCCTGGAGTTGCGGTGTCGGTGGTGGCGGAGGGCGGTGGAAATGGCGGCGAAGAGGGAGGGATGTTGTGGAAGAGCTGGTGTTTGATTATTTGCAACAGAGAACGAAGGATTGAGTTAGGTTGATTTTTGCTGTCTTCCACGAACGAGCCCAAATCTCCCCTGTTCAATCTGCTCGACACCCTCACAGATCTAGGCCCCAAGAGGCAACCGATACCCACATGGTTATTCGTTAGTTATTCAAACATTCGTATCAATTTTTTCATCAATTATTCATTCATATGTGTCGAATTTTGGTTATTTGTGACAATGAGTTGATCAATTATTCGGTGAAATCTGATTTATTATTTGTCAGTATATTGAGTTTTTGGTTGGCATAAATATTATTCGGTGAAATGTGAAACATTATTCGGTTAAATATGAAGCATTATTCGTAAGTATTGTTTAGGGATTCGAGGTTTCTTTTATCTAGAATTGATGGAAAAAAAACATTATTCGGTATAATATGACAAATTATTCAGTCGAATTGGTAACTTTTGATATGAACTAGATGAAAAAAATATAATATAATATTATTCGGTAGCATGTGAAACATTATTCAGTAGAATCACCAAATTTTTAAAATGAACGAAATCGGGTGGATCCGAACAACAAATCACCCATAATTATTTATTTTTCACAAATATTTTATATATTTTTATAAAAAAAAGACAAAAAATCCATTAGAAATTAAAAAAATTATTTGCAAAATAAAATTAAAAATCAAAACGGACTCACATGCTCCCTCTACATTTAAAAAAAATGAAAACATTAATAATTTGCTGGTCCCACAAAATTCACCCAAATTCAAAATTTGAAAATCAATTTCAATGCAGAGGGTGAAGACACGCACCCTGTGTGTGAAGGTGGGTGAGTTTTTTTTATGTGGGGCCACCTTTTTCATTTAACAAATAAAACAAAAATCTAATTAATCTTGGCCCTCCATCTTCTATCAATTAACGACACAGATTCGTGCACAAGGTACACTCTAAAAGGTGTGCACTCTTGAACTATATATATATATATCTATACTATTATAAAAGAGAGAGCATCCAAATGAACAGTGTTTAAACGGAGTTACACTGTCCCCGTTTATTTTAACCGTAGCTACCAATTTGTTTACCAACAACAATGCATTGTTGGGCTTAAGTAAGGCCCATTACTTTGTTTGCCTCGTTTGGGCTTCTAATGTGTTACTGCAACCCTTGACTTACAAGCAATTACACCGCCTCGTCAATCCTGATCTACTTTAACCAGAAGCAGACAAAACCCACCGTTTCGCATTCACCGCCTCAAAGAGAATCGGCGTAGCTGCTTTAAGTAGAAGTTTTGGGTGGAGCAAATGGATCTCCAAACCCTCACTTTTTCTTCATGAACTTCTCGAGCATACCTGATAACCGAGGTATAAGACAGCCTCCTAATTCGGCCACTCTCTGCTTGCTTATTTCATCGTTCTACTCCATTTCGTTATGATTTTAATTAGGGATTAATTGAGGTGTTAATTTAAGGACTAGCAATAGATTAAGGTGTGTGATTGAATGAATTTTTAAACTTCTTACAGTTGTTGATTTGAACTTTGCTTACCTTTCTTCCTTGAAAGAAAAGGACAGAAACCCTAGCCAGAAAAAAATATGGATCAGCAGAGAGAGGAGCGGAAGTTATGTATATAAAGTATTGACTGATTTGGTTTTAGCGTGGAAGAAAAGATTATATATTAGTATATATATTACATGTTTTACATATTTTACACTAAAATCAAAGCCTTTAGATACTTCCAAAACTAAAGGAAAAGGTTGAAGCAAAAGGGGAACTACTTGCTACAACTTTCAGTTCAAGTATATATATTTCACATTATTTCTTCAACCCTATTATTAAGAGTGCCCATCTTTTTCCCAATGTTTACTCAAGACTTTGTAAGGTAGCCAGTTATATTACATGCTAAATTATATTACCTATTCACATTATTTATTCCATTTTTTGCCTTTATACTTGAATATAAATACCTTTCTAAGGTCATAGATTAAACAAAATTCAAATTGTGGAATTCGTTCATTTTTTTTAACCTTTGCTCAGTTGTGTGTGTGTTTTTTTTTATGTAGCCTTTTGTTCCATTCTTGCCTCTAAAGATTTATTTTACAAGCAAAAAAGAAGAAGCACAAAGAATGCATTCATTTTTTTAAAGATTTGTCCAACCGTTTCTTTTTTTGGTTTAAAGTGGTGGTGTGTCCCATTCTTTACCTATAAAGATTGAATAAAAATGTAAAAGGGAAAAAAAATATACCCACCTAAGAATAGTTTAGGACCACCAACAAAAAAACTCATAGAATAAAAAAGAATAACCAATTAAGGATTAATAGGGTTCCAGTTTTTTATTGATTATACCTTTGCATATGCATCCCAGAGAATACAAATTATAGTAGTACAATTATTATTGTTGGATGATAAGGCCATCTACTGGAATTACCCAAGCATTTAAGCTACTACAATTGAATTGCAAATAGCCAACAGTTACACCTACATATTATGCTGCTACTATACTGGATTTAATGAAAAAATGCAGTAAGTATGCCTCAAATTGGAACAATTCCATTTTAAGTTAATTTGCTCCAAGTATTTATTCAAAAGAATGTGAGGATTCTTAGCTGGTAGCCCGGACAAATTCAATAATGTCTGTAGTATAGATATGATTCACCTAATGTATACGTGCATGCATACTACATACTGTGTATACATCAAATATGATGTTCCATTTGTTAGATTTCTATTCAACAGGATGCATGCACTTTTATCTCTCTACTTCTCTTCTAATATTGTTCTCCAACCTATCGTTCCTTTCATGAAGAATGAAGTTCAAGAAAGTATGCCTAAATGAATTGGTATCTAACACAAAGGGTCACACAATAAGAGTTAGATGCTCTGACAAACTACGAGTTCGTGAGGAGCCAGGGAAAAAAAACGTCGGTGCTTGAAGCTTACGGATGAACAGGTATAATCCCCTAATCATATTGCAACTCTGATCTAGGTTTACACACTATGTAACTTCTTGTTTATGTCTTATTGATTTCTCTTAACTTAAATGCATAGGGAACTGAAATCAATGCAATGTTGTTTGGCTCAAATGTTGACCTGTTTGACTCAATAATAGAGTACGGAAAGGATTACGACATATCGAATGTTTTGGTAAGGGATGTTAATCCAGCTTTCTACAAGGAAGGGCGAAACAAGCAGGAGCTCATTATTACTAATAGTACTCTTGTGCATCAAATCCACGGAGCAAGCTCTTCAATGGTCAGAGAACCTTTCTGTGCTCTTGGAAATCTGCCAAAATCAGTGGATACCACGACAATAGTTGGTATGATCCTCCCTCCTGGCCATATCTTTGCGCATGTATGATTTCTATATATTTACTCCAATTGGGTTTTCTTATCAATAAATTTACCTAATTCAGATGTCGTCGTTGTTGTGCTGCACGTAGAGCCACCCAAACAAGTCAGTACTTATAGGGTTTCTAATGCACAAGTTTGTGAAATATATGTAACTGATGATAGGTAACCCTGCTCTTTTACAATAATCCTACTTGCTTTTCCTTCTTGGATTATATATCGTTACCTTACTTGCTGTATGGTTTCCATTACACTCTTGATCCAGCTGTGATAAGATAATGCTCATATCTGCATGGTTTGATTTGGTGGCCACTCTTTATGAAAGGCTCAGTGACGCAGCCTCCGTGAATCACATTATCAGCTTCACTGTTTTGAGACCAAGCACCTATAAAGGTATGTATCTCCACCCCCCTCACTAACTATGGTACCATGGCTGGGTTTATGGATTTAAAAATTGGCAAAAAATACATTCAATCTTGAACCACGTTGATGCAACTACAGTTTCGATTAACTGGAACATATGTTGTAATATCACTTACTTTTTTTTCACCAAGCTCCAACATTTGCAATGATTTGTCCACACAAAAGTTACCAGCAACCCAGCTATTTATCAAATAGCTTGTTAATACAAGCAATGTGGATACGCGATTTAAATAATCGAAGATATAATATTAAAAATTATCTCTAGATTGAAAAAAAAGGCACGTAAAGCATTCACACCAGCTTCAATGAATTCTATGCAAATTTTCAACCGTTTATGTGAATTGACAGCTTTTAGATTGCTATTAGGGTATCCACTCTCCACATGTTTAGCCATTCACACTCCTAAATATAAGTTCAAATTGTTCTAATTGTATCTAACAAAAAACAAAAGGCGTTTAATAAGACACTTTAAATGCATCCTTGATTGCATAGACAACCCTGAATCATTTTAGTTTTTTTTCCAAACATATATAAATATTTTGATTTAACTGTATTCATAAGCCGCAAAGTTTGTTAGCTTCGTAAGCCACAGATCTTGCTTTCAAAAAAAAAAGACAAATATTGCATTTTTATCCTCATCCAACTTTTTTTGAGATCAAGTTTAGAAGTTTACCACCTAACATTTTCTCTTGCTTATAAAATATGTAATTCAGGATACTCCTTGGGAACCACTCCTTCAACGCATTATCAGTTGGAGGCTATGGGGAACAGAGCAAACTTACTCAGAGAATGGTATGCCTAATACTTCCTTACCAAATGGCATTGGACATTTGAAACTATAACTAAGAAGAGCATAAACATGCATAATTTAAACTAGCTGGTATGCAGATGATACATAGTCTGGTTAACTTGCTTATCATAGTTGGCATTAAATTACAACTTGCATTTACACTATATATAGGTATGAAGGTAACACAGAAATAATTGAAACCCGAAAGCTCCAAGCACAGTCTCACCAACTCGCTTATGTTCCTCCTGAACTTATTCATATCGCCGACGCATTGTCTAAAAAGGTATTCTCTATGCCTATTATATGCAGTATGCAACTCTTATCATTACACACACTCATTTCTCTTCTTTATCATCTATATATAATTCAATAGGCAGAGGACATCCCCCGAGGCCAACAATACAAAATCAAAGTCCAGATTGAGATGTTCACACCATCTGAAGTGAAACTATCTGTTGGATGCCGTTTCTGCAATAGAAACTGTGATGTTGTAGCTGGAGAGACTTTTACTTGTGCATCATGTTCACACGAGTCAAATGGCCAACCAAGGCAAGGCTGTAAACTCTTTAACTGCACTTTTTAGAAAAAGGATTTTCACAAAGCATTCAAATTAGAGCAAACTTGATTTCATATTTGACAGAATGGGAATACACAAAAAGAGACAACATCCATTGGAAGAAAATAGTAGAAACTAATTGCTTCTGTTTGTATTTTGTGCAGGTTGTATCTTTCTGTAACAGTAACAGATCAATCTGGAAGCCTCCAGCTTTCTGCATTCACACATCATGTTGAAAAGCTACTTAGCATTGATGCTTCTGAACTTCATGCAAAGGATACTCAGGTTTGTTTGACAACCATTCTACTTCTTAATCCAGTAGGTTAATCTCACCTCCTACTAAATGTCATTTGTCTTTTTACGCATCATAATGTACCTATATATACAGGGAAAGAAGGAGTTCATTACTTCAGCAGCATCCACTCTGAACAAGCAAACAACTGAATTAGTCATCATCCCGTCGTTGTCACTCCTTATGGATCATAAGAAAGTGAAGTGGATATTGAAGGACGTTCTCAAATAATCAGCACACGTGGTCCTTACTCCCTACTTTTACTCGCTTGTTAATATGTAAAGTTTAGCTCCTTTAGTACGGAACACACATTTTGTGAGATGCCTCTTCAGATGCACATCCCTCGGGCTGCTAAAGATCACCTATGCCAGTTACAAATCCTTGAGGCTTCTCTGCAACTGCAGCTGTGCTATTTTGCCAACATATGGATGTGCGCTTTAGATGTTTTTAAATAAGTATGTGCTCTCTTGTAAATATGTAAAAGTGAGCTCATGTACCAAAGAGCACAAATTTTGTGGGATGCCTTTCAGGTTCACACCCTCCGGGTTGCTAAACATCACCTGTGTCAGTACAAAGCCTTGAGGCTTCTCTGAAGCTGCATCCGTGTCATTTTGTTGGATTGTGGATGTGCTTTTTGGGTGTTTTTTAGATAAACTGCAATTGCACCAGCAGGAATTACATAATGACAAGATCTCCCCTACGTTTAAGCACTCCACATTTACAGTTTAATTATGTGATACAGATTTCTTAATGTTGCCCCACCAAGATAATCAATCTATGAAAGTTGCCTTGCGATAATAAATGTATAAAATTAAATAGAAAGCCCTAAAATGCATATCTATTCTAAATGCCCTTAGCAAACACAATGCCTTTTATATTTTTGGGGGGAAGAAATCCAGCTTGAAAAAAATACGCCCAACTTCTCTTAATTATAATATGTAATTCAGTGTGCACAAACTAAATTCAAACAAATTGCCTGCTAATTATATTATGTTTGAGAATAGCAAATTTTACTGCATATGCCATTTTTATCTTCAAAAATGTGCTATGATAGAGCAACTGAAACCAACACCTGATATTAGAATTCCATTTTTTAATTTACAGCACCAGATGCATTCTAAAACATCCTTTGGTGAAACATCTGTTCGAAAGAGGAGACGATGTCGAATACCACCTGCCCCTATCTATGCAGCTATCGGGATGCAACATCTACCAACTGCTGCATTAATCCTGCCTTCACCAAACATCTGTGTTAAATGTGGTGCAAAAAATTTTGCTTTTGAGCCTCCTGCATTCTGTTGTCACGACGGTGAAGTACACCTAGCAAGTAACGATTTCCCAGATGCACTAAACACCTTGTTCACAGGAAATTCTGAGGATGCAAAACATTTCCAGCAGTACTCTCGAATTTACAACAACTTTTTCGCATTCAGTTCTTTGGGAGGACAATATAAAGCTACTACTAAGAAAGGCATTTATGTGTTTTTACTCCAAGGGCAGTTATACCACTTTCTACCTAATCTTTTGCCTAAAACAAATGCTCCAAACTATTTGCAGATGTACTTTTACGATGGAGCTTTAGAAAATGAAACTAGATTAGCTCATTTTGACAATTTGGACCCTGGCATCATTTCTACTCTCATGGATATTATGGATATGAACCCATACGCTTACTTTTTCCGTTCACTAAGAGAATCTACTATTGTTGCTGATTCAAAGGTCAAAATTTATCGTAATCCTGTACTTGATCAAAACATTTACAATTGCCCAACTTCTGATCAAGTGGCTGCTATCTTAGTTGACGGAACTAACTCACCTGAAATAAATAGCCCAGATATTATTGTCTTTGGAAAATCAGATAGATCACATAGAGTCATGCATTATTATGGCTGTTATGATCCATTACAGTATCCACTACTCTTCCCAAAAGGAGATTCTGGATGGCATCAAGGTCTAAAGAGAAGATGCAACAGTGGAAGACAAGAACAACAAAATATTACATTCCCCCTTGTTCAATGTTTGGTTCAAAATGAAGAAGATTTACTTGCTCGTGAAGCTGCAGGTTTTTTAAAAAAAATTTTTTTACACACATGGGCCTATACAACATTCCAATTTCAGTAGCATTTAATAAAATTTGTTATTAACTTAAATGCAGGATCCCAAAGACGACCACCCAAGGATGGCAAAGAAATTTCATGTAGAGAGTATTATGCTTTCAGATTCCAAATACGGTCTAACAGTTACCTAATTTATTCAGGAAGATTGTTCCAACAATATATCGTAGACATGTACGTCAAAATTGAAAATACCAGATTAGATTATTTTCGAAAGAACCAAACGTCTATAAGAAGTGAACTATATCAAGGGGTTATTGATAGCATCAACGAAGGACATAGAAATGCTACTGAAATTGGCAAGCGTGTGATATTACCAGCCTCATTCATTGGAGGCCCTCGCGATATGAAAAGAAGATATTTAAATGCGATGACACTTGTTCAAAAATATGGAAAGCCAGATTTGTTCATCACAATGACATGTAATCCTAAATGGCCAGAGATTCAAGCAGAACTTAAACCGCATGAAAAAGCAGAAAATTGTCTTGACCTTTGTACCAGAATATTCCGAGCAAAATTGACATTACTAAAATCACAAATTGTGGAAAAACATATTTTTGGCACTGTTGCTGGTAGGGTTCATGCTATAGAGTTCCAAAAAAGGGGGTTACCACATGCGCACCTTCTGATTATACTATCCCCAGAACATAAAATTTTAAGTGTAGATAACTTCGATAATTACGTGTGTGCCGAAATTCCAGGAATGGATCGACCAAATCTGAGACAATTAGTCAAGAAACATATGATGCATGGCCCATGTGGTGAGCTTAATAGTGAATGCTCTTGTATGGAAAAGCAAGGGTATAAGAAAAAATGTAGATTCAACTACCCTAAACAGTTTATCGAATTCACAGCATGTGCTGAAGATTCTTACCCAAAATATCGCCGAAGGAATAATGGGGACATGCTAAATGTCAGAGGATTTGAACTTGACAATAGATGGGTTACCCCTTATAATCCCTACCTATTAAAAGCCTTTGACTGTCACATTAATGTAGAAATATGCTCAACAATAAAAGCTGTTAAATATCTTTACAAATATGTATATAAAGGTCATGATCGTATTAGCTTTAACATTCCAAATGTCAGCTCAGACAATGAAAATGAGATAGAGACATTCCAATCCGGTAGATGGATTTCTCCCCCAGAAGCTGCCTGGCGCATATTTTCTTTTGATCTTTTTGATATAAATCCGTCTGTTATTCCTCTTCAAATACATTTGCCTAATATGCACCTTGTTAATTTTAGATCCTATGAAAATCTACGCTCCATTCGTGATGATCAAAACAAACAAAAAACCATGCTAACTGAATTTTTTGAAACAAATAAAAAATATCCCGAGGAAAAACACTTGTATTGTGAATTCCCAGAGCACTTTGTATGGGACACAACAAACAAAACCTGGTCAAAAAGAAAGACCAGATCAGTCCTTGGAAGACTTGTATATGTAAACCTTTTAGAAGGCGAAAGATATTATCTAAGGCTTCTGCTTTGTAATATACGAGGACCTTTATCATTCAGTGATTTGCTAACTGTTGATAATTATGTCTGTTCCACATTCAAAGAGGCAACACTGAAGTTAGGATTGTTCGAACAAGATGGTTATGTTGAATCTTGCATGGATGAAGCAATACATGTACAGATGCCGCATACTTTACGCAGACTATTTGCAACACTTTTGATCTTTTGTAATGTGGTGAATCCAAAAGCATTATGGGCAAACTATTACTCACAACTATCTGAAGATTTTGCTTATTTACATCCAGCCAATTCAACCAAAGTGTTATCATTGACAAGCACAGAAATAGAAAACCATCTACAAGCCATGGGCAAAAGTTTGGGAGACTATGATTTAGGTGAACACCTTATGTCTCAATCTTACACATCTAGAACTACACAAGACATTGCAGATGCGTTAAACAGTCCTATACCTGAACAATATATTAGATCTTGGAAGAAGTTAAATGCAGATCAACGCATAGCATACAAGTGTATCATTCACCATATTAAAAGTAACAGACCCGGAGTTTTTTTTATTGATGGTCCTGGTGGAACAGGGAAGACATTTTTGTACTGTGCACTATATGCAAAAGTTAGATCGATGGGAAAAATCGTTTTAGCCACTGCCACATCAGGTATTACTGCCTCAAATATTCCAAGTGGCAGAACAGCTCATTCAAGATTTAAACTACCACTTGATGATAACTCTTCAAGCACTTGCAACATATCTAAACAAAGTAGCTTGGCACACTTAATACGCCAAACATCCCTCATTATTTGGGATGAAGCATCTATGGCTAGGAATACTAATATTGAATCACTTAACACAATGCTCCAAGATATATGTGATACAAAGACACTATTTGGTGGAAAGATTGTAGTTTTTGGTGGAGATTTCAGGCAAGTCCTTCCTGTTGAACCAAAAAAGACAGCATGAAGCTGTCCAATTAAGTTTAGTCAGCTCATACTTGTGGCCATATATGCTAAAGTTCAGACTCTCTGAAAACATGAGGGCAAAAGAAGACCCTGAATTTTCAAGTTTCCTATTACTCCTTGGGAATGGAAAACTACAATCTCATGAATATGATTCAGTTGAAATACATCAAAGATTTATTAGGTGTGTGAATATTGGAGATGGATACAATGACATTTTGATTAATCTGATCTTCCCCGAAATGCGACACTCTATAACCAACAACGATTTCCTAAATAAAAGGGCTATTTTGACTCCAAGAAATGAAGATGTTGATATACTTAATGCTTCGTTAATCCAAGCTTTTAATGGGGAATCTGTGACATACAAAAGCTTCGACACACTCCTAGATGGCCAATCTCACCTTTATCCATCGGAGTTCTTAAATACATTATGTCCTTCTGGGATGAGCCCACACAGTTTAATTCTGAAAAAAGATTGTCCAGTTATACTTCTGCGCAATTTAGATCCACCAAATGGTCTATGCAACGGAACAAGACTTATATGCAAGCAATTCTTCAAGAATATTATCCACTGCCAAATATCTACAGGATACTACAAAGGCGAAGATGTCTTCCTCCCAAGGATTAGCTTACGTCCTTCTCCATTACTAAAGTACCCATTCCAATTTGAAAGGAAGCAGTTCCCAATTAAGTTATGCTTTGCAATGACCATTAATAAGGCTCAGGGGCAAACTTTGGAAAAAGTTGCAGTCTATCTACGCCAACCATGTTTTTCGCATGGGCAGTTATATGTTGCTTTATCCCGTGTGAGAAAAAGAACAGATGTTACATTATTCATAAACAAAACAGATGACACTCTAGAAGCTCCAAACACTGTGAAAAATATGGTTTCTTTTGAAGTACTAAAAAAAGCTGAAATACTAGTCTTAAAATGTATAATACGGAGTATATAACATGGATACCAGAAATAAAGTCGTAGTTAAAAAGCATGCGGAAACTACTTTCCAGAATCTCAAATTTCAAGCTACAGATATCATTATTGGAAAGTCTTCAAACCTTTGTGCTATACCTTACAAATAAATTTGAAAGCCACCTTCCTAGCATGGATTCAGACTCGTTCCCCGACTGCATGAAAAAAAAGGTAACACTTAAACCAAAATTTTTAAAATATATGTATAAGTCCATATTCAGTATTTTATATTTTTTTATTTACCTATACAAGAATATTAACTTCAACGACTATCTTTTTTCAGATACACCACAGAACAACAACAAGAAGCATCCCACCTCTAATCAACCGAATGAGCTCACCACCTTACACAAGCTGTCCATTAATGAAAATTTTAATTTAATTTCCAAATGCTTTTCCACTTGCTGTATTCAAATAAATTCACAAAATACAAATGTATACTGTGTCACTGTCTAATTTGAATAAGTTTCTAACCGTAAGCTGCACACCAGAAACAACCGCGCGCGAACGCGCGCGGCGATTACCTAGTATAATATAAACAAGGTAAGGATTTGGAAGCAGGCCCGTCCATTGGCATGTTCAAAGAGCTCAATGGAATAGGGCCCCAAAATTTTTTAGGGCCCCAATTTATAATTTATTAGTAGCACTTATATTTTTTGGTCTCTCTTGTATTAAACAGTTACTTTGGCCCAATGGTATTTAACCCAACTAAAACCATTAGGTTGTGGGTTTGACTCCCCATTATAGCAATGACTGATTTTTTTTTCATCTATTTTTTTAAGCCATTTAAACATTTTCTAATTACCTTTTCCAAATGAAAAACTATTTTAGTTATGGGGCTTTCTTATTAACTATTTTTATTTGTTATTTTAATACAAACCCTTGTATTGGAGTATAATTTATGATATTTTAAGATTTTCCACATATATATTTAAAATTTTATTTATAAATTATAACTTCACACAATAAATGAGTTTTTAATGTGAAAATACTATAACACACACACATATATATGTATTGATACACACTTAAAGAGTTAAAATATATTCCTTAAAATCTTATAAGAAGAATTCCTATACTAAATTTATTTGGGCTTTTTTTATTATCTTATTTAAAGGAATATATTTATTTTACACTAATTTACGTGCTACGTGTTTTTGAAAGATTGGTGAATGTAATAAGTACTTTATTCGTATCAAAATAATTGATACTTAACTTGTTGACACATTTTTTTAATAAGTTAAAAACTACACACAAAATATTTTTTTAATAATTAGCAAGTCGAATTTTTTTAAAATATTTTAAAATTAGGGTAATATTGAACAGGGTCCCTAAATTTCATTGGATGGCCCTGTTTGGAAGGTGTTCGACTATACTAAGGCACTTTCTAATGGCGTCTTGCAGGATGAGGGACAAGAAGTCGAATGAGATGTGAGATCTCCATGATCGATGGAGTGTATTAGATATTTAGATGAGCCACCTTATCAGCTACTCAATCGATTTCGCGAAAAACATGAGAATAAAATACCTACCTCAATTGTTGGAGGAGATACTAAATATCCATGATAATCATCTAAATCTCCAATTGATTCTCATTTATAGGTGTAGTTACAAGCATTATTTAGAAAATTTTCAAGGTAAGTGTGGTCGTGTTAAGTTAAAAAATTAGTATTAGTTTTTGGTAATTTTAAAAAATTTTAATCTTAAAATTTTGGCAAAAGCAGTAGTATTAACCGACCCATTATTTTAGATATGCAAGATTGGGCCGTTATAGGCCCACTAGGATAGGATAAATTGGGCCGACGATAGGACCGTGTTTGTCCGAGATCCTATTGGCACGGTACCTGTCTTGCAGATAACGCAACGTTCGTGAGGGATTTAGCTTCTCTCTCTTCCTCGCTCTCAGGTTTCGGCTTTTCCCCAAGTAGATTCCTTCTTCAGCCGCAGCCGGTGTACGGTTCCTATCGGAGTTCATCGGTGATACCAGGTTGTTCTCTCTACCTTCACGTATTTTCCTCTCTCGCCACTTTTAGTTTTCCTCTTTTCCCTTTTTTTGGTCTAGGGCTAGAAATTGTAAATTTTACAGATCTGTAATCTCTGCTATAGGCACTTCTCGAATTCTTTAAAATTGAACTCGATTTTTGATAGATTTGTGCATATTGAAGGCTTTTTTCCTCTCCTCTTGAAGATTATTGTATAAATTTGCTTTCGGCGGTAAGGGATTTACGGTCAAGAACTATTAGACTATGGCTGCGTGATTTAGGTCAGAGTAATCGTGTGTGAATTCTAAGACTTTTTAATTGGTTCGTTTTCTGCGTGTTTTGCGATTATGCTCCCTCCTTATAGATTTATCCACACTGATTCTGCCTTCTTCTCCCTTTGAAGGCTGATTAACTAGAGTTTCATTATCAGCTCAACATTTTCTCCAGTGCAACCAATTCTTTATGTTAACATTTGAATTTCATTTTTAACTTGATATGCAATTTTTTAAAAATAAAAATTCTTATCAACTTTGTGGATGTTTACTATTAGTTGTGATAGTACTTGATCATTTAAACATGCACAATTTTGTAAAAGCATCTTTGTAAGGTTACTTCTAGACTTCTAATTCGTTGCAAGTAGAAAGATCCCTAAAAATGATAAACTGTTTCACATACTTCACATGGTATAGAGTTAGATCTCCTCTCCTTTGACTGTGTTTTTCCTCGGCTGCAAGTAAGCAATCAGAGGACTCGGCTGCTGTTATTTTCGATCGATTGTAGGTCTAAAAGAATGGAGTGTTTGCAGCTGAAGTGGGATGGTTTGTTGCTGGGTTGGAGCTCTAGACTTCTTTTGTATGATCATTTGATTGGCCATTCTTGGCATGAATTGCATGAAAGAGGTTTATGATTTTGCAAGGGAGCTGTGTTGTTGTTGTAGAGGACTCTGTATTTTGTTGATGGATGCGGTGCGGGTTGCTGAACTCTGGAAAATGAGTTTGGTGGTTTTTGTTGGAAAGGGCTATATTGTAGCAATGAATTTGGAGAAAAAATTGTAGACTATTCGTGGTTTGATGGGGTGTTTTTGGCAGGAGGACGTTGGGGCAGTTTCGGGGTGGTGACGGTGAAGTGGCAAGGAGTGCTAACATGAGTTCTCGCAGCAGGAGCCGGAGTAGGAGCCGGAGCAGGAGTCGAAGCAGGAGCAGGAGTAGGAGCCCACGAGATCGAAGAATGAGAACTGAACGCTATTCCAATCGTGATGCTCCTTATAGGAGAGACATGCGCCGTGGACTCAGGTGTTTTGGTTATCAAAATGCTTCCTGTGTTGGGGTTTTCTGTTGGCCTTTTAGTTTTCCAGACCCTGCAAAGACTTCTTCTACCACATTGTTTTTGTTACAAGGATTCTTCTATCTTAAAAATCTGAATCGGTGTTAGTTTTTTCTATTGGGTTTTCAATTTGGACCTCTTTTTGGAATGGAGAATGGTTGGAGTTGGACCATTCCAGCCACTACTCACCCATTGGTACAGTTCTTTGTTGCACATAATGCCCACATTGTGGTACAGCTCTTCTTGCTGGTCATGTCATGTCATTTCATTTTGCATTGAGTATGCATATTATTTGCATTTTGCGCTCCAGTTAATTTAGATCTGCATTGACATGGGTAGATATTCATTTTGCAGTTATTTTGGATTTAATCTGAATCTGCCTGTGCTGTTTTCAAGTATAAACAGGCAAATAAGATATGCTAGTGATGTATATATGGTTCTGCATAAAATTTTCATTTATAATATGTCAAGTCATTAATCGTTTTAACTTTTTTTTTTTTTTTTTTTTTTTTGCAGTAACCAAAATAATTTGTGTAATAACTGCAAGCGGCCTGGTCATTTCGCAAGGGAATGCCCAAATGTTGCAGTGTGCAACAACTGTGGGCTTCCAGGGTAAAAAAATGCCTGCTCACTTTTTTGCACTTTTTGAAGCTACTGAAGTTGTAAGTTTTAAGCTTTAGAGCTTATGGTGTTTCCTTTCAATATCAAATTTGCTCAACAGGCACATTGCAGCTGAGTGCACAACCAAGTCACTATGCTGGAACTGTAGGGAACCTGGACATATGGCTAGCAATTGTCCCAATGAAGGCATCTGCCATTCTTGTGGAAAGGGTGGCCACCGTGCGAGGGAATGCCCAAACCCTGAAGTTCCTCCAGGAGATATGAGACTCTGCAATAATTGCTATAAGCCTGGCCATATCGCTTCTGAGTGCACGAATGATAAGGCGTGCAAGAATTGCAGGAAGACAGGCCACCTGGCACGTGACTGCCAGGATGAGCCTGTTTGCAATCTGTGCAACGTCGGTGGTCATTTGGCAAGGCAGTGCTCAAAGTCTGATGTTATTTTGAGTAGGGGTGGTGGTGGTGGTGGCCGTTTTGGTGGAGGATATGGTGGGGGTGGTGGCAGTTTTGGTGGGGGTGGATACAGAGATGTGGTGTGCCGCAGCTGCAACCAGCTCGGACATATGAGCAGAGACTGCATGGCTTCCGCTATGCCTGTCATCTGCCGCAACTGCGGGGGCAGAGGACACATGTCGTTTGAGTGCCCATCAGCAAGAGTTATGGACCGTGGTGGATATCGCAGGTACTGAACTTATTTGATGGACCCTGGTGGAATGTTGATTGGATTTGAGTATGCTTCACTGCTGAGAAAGACTGAAATTTAGTGCTGCTGCCAAATAAAAGTATTGATTGGATTTATGCATTTTAGATGTTTGGTTTTGATCGAGTTATAGTGTTAAAACTGGGATGTTATTTCTGTTGCTGGTTATCATCCAAAAACAGGTTATATTTTACTTCTAGAGAGTGGTAGCTGAAGGAGATAGCCTCTTTGTTTTTTTTTTTTGTTTTTTTCTCTGAGTTTTTGTCTTTTAAGATACTAGTGTTTCGTGATCAGTGATTGATTTAGCATGATGAAGTTATAGCATTGTTGAAGTCTGTTAACAGGGAGTGTTTGTGTCCAGACCTGCTTGAAACTGAATGGAACTCTTGCTTTGTGCCGTTGAAATTGAACTTTATTTGATAGTATGAGAAGCAATAGATTCTGTTTTCTATAGAAAACAGTTCTTTCACTCCACTAGTCCAAGGAATAATACCTTAGTGATCATGGGCTTGCTTGGAGTTGGAGTAAGTTTAGGTCGATGAAGACACCCGAGAGTAAGGACAATCGCCAGACTCCAGAGGGCCAGGCAGATATTAACAAATCTTGGTTGTTTTTGTTATTTGTTATCCTCAAACGGGTTCTCTCTTGGAAAATTCCAACTTTTCAATCTCTCCCATGTGATCAAAATTTCGAGTTTTATCCTACAAGGTATGACCCCATATCAATACACATTTTGGGAGCAAGGAAATGGATCAAGGGGAGTGGGAAATCAAAGAAGCTGCTCCTTGTCTATCTTCCGATTGCCAAATGCTACCTTATGGATAACAGTTGGAATGAGGGTCCAAAGGCATTATATAGAAGGTAAAGTCTTACTTCAAGATGATGATGATTTCATCCTAAATACCATAAAACTGGTATTATATAGAAGATAAAGGCATTATATATATATAGAAGATAATCATGTATAGAAGATAAAGGCATTATATAGAAGATAATCTTGTATTTGTAATAAGTTAGGCTTATTTGTGTGGCTATGGCTATTGAACATGTAATCTATCTAGGTGATGAAACAATATATCCTAAATGTGTGATGTAGGACACATTCTTAAGGTTGCAAGGACCCCTTAGACATGTCATATGTCTAAGGTTTGGATCCCTTAATCTTAAGATAGTGACCATATAATATATTATGTTGGTGTATTGTTTTAACACTTAGTTACAAACCTCATCTACAAATTTCTGTAGTGGACCTTTTTTCTGTGTTTGGGCTTGCCCAACCCATTTCGGATTTGTGGCCCTCTTCCTTGTGACCGTTGGAGGATCTGTAATTCTAGCTCTCAGGTGCTCGGGTATATATACTCCTTGTGCTACAGGAACCCTTTGGAGCTTCATGAGGTAAACCCTAAGGGAAAGAGAGAGAGAGGGACGTCGAGCATCTTGTGTGAAACCCTAACCCTAGAGGAGGAAGAAGAAAGGATCCAGTGGCGCCGCCGGTGGTGTGGATTGAAGATCTCCTTGAGAAGCTTCTCTGAAGCTTCTCGGTTGCCCATCCAGGGGGCTTCATCTTCTCCCTTATCCGCATCTCTCTTGGTTTTCTTAATTTGAGGTTCCCGTGTTACTTGTTCATATGCTTAGCCACCATAGCCAACTTGTAACTCATTTTTTCTGATGCTTAGTGGAAACTGGGACCGAATCTCCCCTCTTGAGATCCCACAGAGTAGGACTTGCCCGAACTGCGTTACCAAATCGTGTGTTCTCTCTTGTTGCCTTTGTTTTTGAGTATTTTGATTTAGTTTTAGTGAAAAACGAACATCAGTAGTTGATGATAACATTTATGGGTTGATGCTCTAATTGTATGTGGAAGAGAAAGAAATTGTGATATATGTGGCCAGGAAGCAAAATGATGTTTATGAAGAAGTTTTGGAGGCTGAAAGTTATCCCGATTATAAGGAAGGGTCAGGTTATTGTCACAATGAAGAGAGTTATCATAATCAACATAGTGATATGGAGAAGGAAGGTGAGTTAGAGCTTGATTTGTAACAAGATGTGTTGTATTCATATGAAAAAGACAACCCGAAGATGGAGGTAGGCTCAATGTTTCCTCATATTGTAGCATTTAGAAGAGCTCTCAACCATTATGCGGTGATTTATGATTTCGAGTATCATTGGGATAAGAGTGATACAACACGGGTAACGGCAAGATGTGCAAATCTTGAGTGTGGTTGGAGGATACATGTCGTTGTTACTAGTGATAAGTGGAAAAATCCACTTATTTGATTGACTCGTTTTGTTATAAGAGATACGGGTTAATTTATTTAGCGAGAACCCATTTATTTATATGATTATAAGTAATATTTATTTTAGTGCATCATCATGTTCAACCGAGGTTGACTAACCTAAATCATTCTCTTGTGTCAAAAAAATACTAATAATGAATTGACGACATTTTATTACTGTATAAAATAACATTGTTTATTATTGTACTATATAAAATACTTTATGTCGATTTAATTGAAAAAGTTATTGTATTGTATCCTCTCTACAAAAAAATTTGGTACCGTCACTGATGCATATCCATAGAGGTTAACTCAAACTTTTATATATCTGATATTCAGGAACTTATTTCATCTTCCTTAATTTGATTCTTCTTTGATTGAAATTCGACACTCATTTTGTTTAATTTGGGTTTTGACTTGCATGCTTTACAGATGGCTCAAAATGTTAATTTTAAAACGGGAAATTTGAGTTCCAATATATCTCTACATTTGTTTAATAAATGCTCATTCTAAAGCTTGGATTTAGTCACTATTTGTTCTATTCTCTCTCTTTTAATTTCTTATTGAAGAGTATGAAGGGTCATTTGCGACCCAGTTTGGTAAAATCAGAGGTTCTTTTGATGAATCCCGTTCATGTGTAGTAGAAATTGAACCGTCCTAGTAGAATTTTGGCAGAGTTTCAACAACATTTCGGCTTTGATTGATGATTCTGAAATCGAGACTACATGAAAAAGCTCACAAGGTTCTTGAGGGCCGAGTTTCAAGACCCGACTTGATTGAGAGAGATTCGATGATTCCAAAAATCAGACCTCACAAAGAAGTTCCCAAGATTCTCGAGGGCCTGGTTTAAGGAATCGAACCAAGATCGTTTCATATCGCTACCTGATTGAGTCTCTATGCTTTGTATGAGATTGAAGAGCGTTTCTCTTGCAGTTTTTTTCTTTAATTTCTTTCTCTGCATGCTTGTTGCTAGAACGTGGAAAGAGGAAGAAAAGATGGCCCCCAAACATATATTATCTACAGCTTGTGGGTATAGTACCAAAGTGCCCAAATATTTGGCTAAGAAGGGTCACAACAGCCATGGGGGAGTATGATTTGGAAAGGGCCATATATATAATGTAGGAGGTTGAGTTTTGTGTTGTGGCTTGCAAATTGCAATTAGGAAGAGACTGAGAACCAGAAATATATGTCACCATCAAGTGGAACATCTATGGTTTCAGTATCCGTTGGTTAAGGAAGTGCAAGATGAGGTGTGCACAATCACATGGACAGAGGATATATGCATTCCATCATGGCCTGGAATGAGTGTAGTGGTTGCAGTGCAGAAAGCACACAGATTTCAAGGGAAACGTACGTACAGATCGATGGTGATCTCGGGTATTGTACGTGTACAGATAACAGATGTGTGGTATGCTACATAGGAACAAGCATTTGTAATGAAATCAGCACTCCAATTAAGTGGGTGTTCAAAATGCACCATACCAATATACCATACCATAGAAACATGTAAGCTACGATCGATATATTGTCAGCAAAGTGCAAATTTAAATCTAAAATTGACAAGCAATGGCGTAGACAGCTTGAGCCCACCCGCTGCCTACTTGTATACTGCAATTCCACAGTTCGTTTGCCGAAAATTAAATTCCACCAATTTTCTGCATTATTTTGTGTGTCTGCAGTCTCAATTAAGAGGAAAACGTAGCGAATTGCATATCAGATGCGTCGTGATAGACCTCCCGAGAAGTGGATCGCGAGATCTCGTTGGCCGGCGTCGGCGACGCAGCAGCACGCCTCTCCTCCGGCAACCTGACAACCACGACGGGGCAGCAACAGTGGCGGACGCAGTAGTCGCTGACGGTGCCAAGCCTGCCCCCATTGCTGGAGCTATTGCGGGCCAATCCAAACCCTCGGCTCCCCATAATCATGGCGCTCAACCCTAGCCTCTCCACCTCCAGGCACAGCCTCTCCTTCAAGTCTATATCCTTCACGATGTGGATCTTGAACGGCGTCCCCGCCTCCACCAGCGGCTGCGCCAGATCGTCCGCCTTCGCCGCCGTGAACATGTCGTACTCGTGCTCCAGCTTCTGCTGCGACTCCTCGTCCGCTGAATCTATGTTCGCCACCGTCGGGTCGATCGTCCCCCAGTCCGCGCCGTACAGGATTTTGCTGGTGGCGACGTGGAGGAGGATCACTACGTCGCCAGGGCGGAGATAGTTCTGGACCGCCCATTTCACGGCGTAGGCGCTCTCGTCGCTGAGATCCACGGCAACAGCGATGCGTCGGGCATCACCGAAAGTCGGTGTGGTTGCGGAGGCGTAGGGAGGGTGGTGGTGGCGGCGGGGGGAAGGTGGAACGGAGACGATCGTCTCCGGAGGGTCGTTTTCCGGCGGGTGTTTGGGTGACGTCATCTCTGTCGGGAATTGAAATCCTTCGAATAGGTTGAGTGAGGATTGTGGGGATGCAAACCGACAAGGAAGGAGAGCGATGAGAAGTGAGAGAGAGGGGCGATGCCGATGCGATTGAGAAAGCGGGAAGGTCAAAGGAAACGATGAAGCTGCGGTGAGCCACTCGCTACCAATTTCATAGCAACCCTTTTCTCACCAGTGGAGATCTCGTGCGATTTTTTTCCTTCTAACTAGCCAAAAATCGAAAAATTATTAGTGAAATAGCCAAAATCTGAGAGTTATTAGCGAAATAGTCAAAATAAGGTAAAGTCGTTATTATAATCAATAATTTTATCCAAGATTTTAAAATAGGTAAGTCGTTGTTACAAACAGCTGACGCGATCATGAAATTTCACTTATACTTATTACCTCAAGGTGACGACAGATGTCCTGAATTACCTGCAACTCCAACTGGGACGGGTGATAATTGGTTCGCGTGTTTTGGGGTCAAAGTAATCATCGCGATGCCTTTGGCTCGCAATCGAGTAATCACTGTTCAATCCTCGTCTTTAGAGGAAGTTCTTCATATGATGTTCTCAGTTGAAAATCACATCAATTTCGCCTTTCGGTCTGAGTTGATATAACGATCATCTAAAATATCTATAACAATCCATAAATCCTCAAGAAGTTCAATTTCACTCTCGATCAACTAAACTTCGGGTTTAATCCTATGGTTCCAATGGATCAAATAGCATTTTGGCCTAAATTCACCATCTAAATTCCAATTTAGGGTCTTTGTCTTTCGATTTCAAACCCAAAATCAGTTCTAACTAATTCTCATCGATTAGGGTTGGCGAAATAGGATTGAATCACCAAACAAAATCAGAAATCAATCAAACGGTACTAAGAACGAGTCTATTTCCACATCGTCGAGATCACCCCGACCCTAGAACAAGAGATCTAGCCACTCATGGAGAATTTCATGCTCAATTCATTCAAATTCGACAAAGCAAACATGAATCTACAAGAAGAGGAAGAGAGATTTACTGAAAACAAAGAATTCTACAAGTTCCCGATTAGAATCCCCAAGAACCTCCCAATAGGTCTCCACAAGTCCTGATTTTCATCCCCAAACTGATCAGAACTCCCCCAAACCTCTCGACTCCCCACGTTTTTAGAAAGAAAAATGAATTAAATTCGGAACACAGGAAACACTCGGTCGAGTGGACTCTGGGAGGCTTTCTCTGTAATGAACTCGACCAAAGTGAGTCTCGAGTGGTTTCTGCACTCGGTCGAGTGGCTTATGGCTTGTTTACCCTGACTTCACATTTGCACCACTTGACCGAGTGGTTTCTGGAGGTTAAGTTTGGTCGAGCTTGCTTCGCTTCTTTTGGTACTGACGATGCCATAGAAAATAGACCTATAAAATAACACAATTATGATGTCATAAACGAGTCACCCAACGCAAAAGGACATCTCTAGCTATGAATTCGTGTTCCTTTCGATGTCTGATCAACATGTTAGGAATTGCATCTCTAGCTATGAATTCGTTATTGTTTTCTCGTTAGAAAACAAAGGTATTGATGATAGTGATGTCTCTTTGTCTTTGTAGTGGATTATTTCAATTGATCTATGTTGAGGATATGCGATTAAGGTTGAGTTCGGTATGCATCTATTTGTCTTAATTGTGTAGAGTCAATGTGCCAGTTGGTCTTGATTACGTGAGTTCTTAATGCTATTCTTTAGTGATATTGAATAAGATGAGTGGATCTCTGTGGATATCTCGACATTAGTCCAGTAGACCTAGGAATATAAATAATTGATAGATCAATCCAAGGACCATGAATTCCAACCATTGTCAGAGAATTATAGGTGAAATGTTCTTTCTACTTTGATATCTATTTGCTTTGTGATTTACCATCTGGTTACTTTAACATATTTGCTAATTGTAAAAGATCATTGTTTTGCTTTAAGAGTGCTTGTCTAGAGTTATTGAATAGGAAATCGGTTCTCCCTGTGGGTTCGACACCGGAATTCATCGCTATACTAGTAGTTATTTGGTCTATCAAGTGATTGATTGTCTAACTTATTGGTTGTGTGTTTATCTTTGGATATTATTACTATTTTGTAAAGGGCAAAAGTGCCAACGATGTACGTCTTGCATCAACGGGGGGAGGTGAAGGGTCATCAATCTTTTCGTTTTTTGATGGTTGACCATTCGTCTTCATGGATTTGGGGTGTGTGACACGTCACCAAAGTCTATTTCTGGGAAGATTTTTGGTGCCATTTCTTATGGCTTCGCGATAGGTAGTGGATGTCCCTCCCCCTGCTAATTTGAACTTCACTTATTTTCAGGCTCTTCTTGAGGTTATCAGTAGTTATGAGTTTGATCAGCGATAGTCAAAACGTCGAGGTTGTGCTTGCAGATGATAAGGGTGACTCTGTATAAGTATCTAGTCGCATAGCCGAAGGGAACATAGAGGACACTGCCTCGTTTGTGGCGCCATTGAGGGTTGCAGTCGCGACAAAGAAACCTTGGGACGATATGTGTCATTTGTCGGGCAAAATGAAGAAACCTTTAAAGTGGGGGGATCCTGACTATTGCTCCTGGTCAATTGTTTCAAACGAAGAAAATCGCGGAGGCAAAGCGTCTACTTATGAGAAGAAAAGAAAAAAGGCCGCTAATGAGAAAAATAAGGCCCACGTGGTGAGGGGCGATTTCTGAGTGCCGTCCTATAGGCTAGACGAGATTGCAGAATGTAGTTTCTGAGACCAGTATGAACCATCGGCGCCCCCATCGGTGCATTCTCTTTTTTCCGAACGAATTCTTCCATCCAAGAGGATTAGGAAAGACGCTAGAGAGCAATCGGTGATGACTTTGGATGATGTGAGGATTGTGTTGAGGCTTTTCCCGTGGCCCGTTGGACTTGAATTGGGCTTAGCCATTAGAGAGGGAGGATGTTTAGACTCTTATCCGGGTTATATGGTTCTTCATTTGGAGAGCTTGGTGCAAGGGTTCCGTCTCCCACTTCATCCCTTTTACCATCAATTCCTAGAGAGGATAAACCTATGCCCGACTCAGTTATCTTTTAATACCCGGATGTTTCTCGCAGTGTATATGATGAGATGCGCAACCATCCGTCAGGAGCCAACTCTTGAACATTTATCGACTTTTGTGTCCATTCAGAAAGAAGTTCGCGATTTATATATTGTCACTCTTAGTGAAAAACCGCCGGATAGGTTGTCTAGTAGTACCGACTGGAGAAAAAAATGGTTTTTAGTGAGGGATCGTACCGGGTCGCTTTTGAACATCCGTCGGGACCCAGGGATATATAATAAGTTTTTTAAGATAGAGAGTTCTTCTTCCAAACAATGGGAACAAGACTTCCACCGACCTCAGGGGCTCAAAAGTTATAAGAAAATTGTCACCCCCTCCAGTTGGAGATGGAAGGCTAGAGTGCGCCTCTCTCGCTCCCCTGGTGGGTGTTTATTATTTTAGTTGTGATTGCATATCCGTCGAGTTTCCTTGGACATTCTTTTTCTTTAAAGATTCATTCTATATTTTCTTCTCCTCTTGCAGAAATGTTGAAATTGGTTTTGATTTCCAAAAAGGCTTTGGATTCAGAGGTGGATGAGCCTGAGATGTGTCTACAACAAAACTTGACGGCCCCTGAGATTCCACAAGGTTCAACTAGAGAGAAAGATTCAGGCATTCCTCTGAGCGACTCTTATCGCGAGGATAGGCGATCTGGGCACAAGGTTGTTCTCTTTGACTCGGAGGATTATCGGGTTACTACTATGATCCCCCCATTGTCTAGGAGGATTATCTGAACTACGTAAGACTTGATTCTCTTTTAGGAGATACGTAGGCACCTCAAGGACCTTGGCTTTTTTAGCCTTCACACTCGAGGATATCATTTATGACTCATGATCTAATTAGGAAGTGACTAGAACCTGTGCTACATTATCCATATCCATAGGGATAGATCCAGAGAGGATATTCCTTGGGCTATCAAGCAGATCTTTTGCAGCCCTCCACAGTGTTGCATTGGCCTGTTCTAGAGCAGGGGAACGAGCCAATTTGCGGAGTGCTCCAGTCTTTCCGTGTTGGGAACCACATTTGCGTCCCCTCTTTCAGCGAGGCTTGATTTCCTTACCTCATGGACCCCTGACTTTGAGACCTTCACCTAGTTACCGTTTTTCGTGATAACTCGAATGATTGGCCCACGACCAGGCCTAGGAGTGGGCCCCTCTCCGTTGGTAACGTCTTCTTTGATAGCTTCGAAGCTGTTTTTGGTTGGAATCTCGACGATGATTGCTTCCCGAATCACGTCAAGTTGGACCTTGAAGGACCCCTCTTCATCCAGCGACCACCTTCCACGAGAAAGGTAGCGGGCAGTTCGTTGAAATTGACAACAACTCTTGGTGCCCTTTTTCCCTACAAATGGGAAATAGGCAAATATTAGTGGCAACACCACTAAGAGATGAAAAGACAAAAAGGGTCCCACTGGGCGTGCCAAAAATATGTTGGACAAAAAAGCGTGAATAATTGTAAAACATATTTTATTTAATTTTTTAGAATTTGAGTTTGAACTCTTTTGGTTATCCTCTTGATTCAAAGTTGTATCGACATCAAGACTTAAGTGGTTTTGGTGATTTGGGCAGCACTCGAATTTTAACGGGTTTCCTACATATCTCTTAGAAGAGAATCAAGCCTTACGTAGTTCAGAGTGTTTGAATTTATCTAATTCTTGGGTTTGGTGATTGAACCCGACGAGCTTGGTAGGGTGTCCTACGTACCCATTTGGAACGGGATCAAATCATCCGTAGTTCTTTTAAGAACTAATTTAATTTAATTTAGGATGGGCGTCTGAATCCAATATATATATATATATATATATATATATATATATATATATATATATATATATATATATATATATATATATATATATATATATATATATATATATATATATATATATATATAATTTTGATACCGGACTTCTTACGTAACTCATAAAATAGCATCATGTTTTCACGTAGTTCTTTTTTTAAGAACCGCTTGGATTTGGGGAAATTTGATTAGGGTTTTGACTCCATTTTCTTTTACCTCGTTTAGAAGTCAATATTGAGATTGACTCACTAGAATAAACTAGCAATGAAATTTTACGAGTTTAACTTTGTGATTTCGTAAACCCAATTTCTAACTTTATGGTTTTGTAAACCCAATTTCTAATGATTTATAATCATCTCGATTTCTAAGATTCGGAAGGCTTGAAAATTCCGTCCTCGAACTATTGGTTTATTCTAAATATCTTGAAACGAGTTCTGACAATATTTAGCTGAAAATTAATTTAAAATATGTTTTATCCCGCTTGCTTATGCAAAAATTGAGGATAGTATTTGGAGTTCATTATTAACCTCGGATTTGAAATTTTGAAAATCATTTTGAGTTGGGTCGGATAGGGTCAGAGAGCGGGTTGGAGATATTTATTCTCGGGGATTCAAAATATCTCTTTGGGACCACTTTAATTCCGTTTCTTTTCTCTTTTCTCCTCTCTCTCTCAAAGGCAGGCTGTTGGGAAAGATTCCTCTGCCTCACATATCACAATTGCTTTTCTCAAAACCAGTCCCAAGAGAAAACCAGCCCCAAGAGAAAACCGCAATCATCTCAAGGGTGGGTTTTGGGGACCGCGTAGACGGTGATGTAAAACAAAACACTACCTTGATTGTGTTTCTTTTTTCCTTCTGCTGCCTTTTTTTTGTATGTTTGTCGCTGCTTTTTTGCTTTATTCAGCCGTGTGTTTCTTTTTATTTTTTCGTGTAAACTAAATACACCCCAAATCTTGTTGAAGTGGGTTAATTAATTTTTTTAGCGTGTTAATTAATTGGAAAAAGTTGCACATTAATTTCGACGTGCACTTTTGATGAGGGATTTGCAGTGTATCTAGCAACACTCTATTTTTTTCCCCCAACCCTAGCCTTAGCCTCTTTTATAGGGAGGAGGATTTGGTGAACTGATCATATCTTTTGATATTCTATCCTTTTTTAAAACACACGTTTTTTCCCAATGGAAGATCTTAGCTGATTCTCTATCTTTTTATTTCTTTTAATTGTTGGTTTTTTTTTCTTTTTGCTCAGCAATATTTTACCTCCCTTAAACGCTGCTCACCTTCCCCATGACCTGATTTTTCAGCAACGGGCTGGGCTGAACCTTCTTTGTTTATTTTTTAGTATATATCACTTATGTGAATTTGAACAAAAATTAACACATATAAGCTGTGTTATTTATTTCCTCATGTGTATTTGATCTTTACGTAACCAGAATTGATTACTTTTTTGCAGCTAAACAATCCCCTCACGCGAGTTCAAACAAGGAAGATTGAGTCATTTCCACATTACGAGCAGAGCGACTAGGAAAGTCATTGGCTATATGATGGTGTTAGCGAGAACTGATGGACTACTACTTAAATTTACAAACTCAGCCACTGTAATTGATTTGTATAATCCAGTTTACGAATTTGTAATACATTAAAATGATGTATTGGATATGTAATGCATTCCACACCCTTTACCTATTTGCATCTAATGCCCACCGGCTTATATTCGTGTTTGATATACAAAGTATTGCATGAAAGCGTCCACAAAAATGACTTCATGAACGTGTATGACAACTTTTAATAAAACACAAAATTTTAAATAGAATTTTTTATTCATGGGTTCATTACATGGTAGCAGTTTTAACAATGAGGACGCTAGCATAAGAGACCGGTAGAGTAATTTTAAGAAAGGGAAGAAATTAAAAACTGTTGCGCAGTGGACCATCATACTGAGCGAGTTCTATCTTCTTCGAAGTCGTAGCCCTCTTTGTCTAGGAAGTAGACCTCGAACCTTGTATCTCCTTGATGGGTGAATGTTATGATTGTACCCAGGTCGAGCCTGTGGGATTCAACGAAATCCTTCCAACCTTACGTTACCCATAGTGAGTGGTAATGACCATCTGAGAAGTGGACAGGAAAATTTTGCAACGTGCAAGTTGATAACAAAATCTGCTCTGGTATCCGAGTTTTGAATTTTCCACCAAAACTGTAGCATCATGCGTATAACTTGTTCCTCAAAGTCTAAATAGATTTCGAAAAAGATATGAGTGTTTGAGCCATAGGTTGCCATTTGTTTGAGTGTAGGTGATGGTTGGGTAAGGGCATGTGAGTCCTTTTATAGCAGTGGGAGAGGGGTCATATGTTGAAATTCGTGATGCTTTGCTAGGATAGGTTGAACTTTCCCGTGATTTGAGGGACTGTTTACTGAATTGAAATATGCAGATAGATTGGCATAATTCTGAATAGATACTTTCCATGTGTAGGCATGCAGAATACCTTGGAAAGTTCTCACTAATATGCCTTCGTTGATGTATTGTAAAAAAGGTTTGCGCCAATCTCTGAGATTCGTTATCTTGAAGACCTCTTTATGGATTCCCCTGGCGCGTTTTTGTTTATCACTATGCGGTTGCTCAAACTGATGGGCATTATGGCTTCTATTCTGGCCAAAATATCAGCGCGCTCGTTTTGCTCATAGGGAAATGATGAAATAAAGAAGCGTCTGAAAGTCATTGTTAGTGTCTGCACGCGAGCCAAATATTTAGGTAGCATTCCTGTTTTCGCCTCATAATCTCTTTTGATTTGCTGAGCGAATACTTCCGAATCTATGAAAATATGGACCTGGCATACCCCATTGATGAGTGCTTTTTCAATACATGCGATCAATGCTTCGTATTCTGCCTCTTTGTTGGTGGTTTTGAATAATAGTTGGAAAGATAGATCAATCACCTCTCTGTTTAGGCTTGTGATCGTTACTCCTGCTGTTGTGAGCTGAATCTGCCATGTTTTACAGTAACTTTTATATCGTTTTCTACATACATTTCATGCATTTGGGCTAAGATAATACAGAATCTATGTAGTTTATGTTTATTTGCCAAATTATGGAATCTACACCAGTTTCTGTTTAATTTCGCAGAATTCGAGGCAAATTACAGCAGTTCTGAGAAAGGTTGAAAAAGCTCGGAAATCAACTACAGAAGTCCAAGGTCAAGAAGCAGCGGAAACAGACGAATCAAGCCAGAGCCCAGATGTACTCGATCTAGAGTTACTGTACTCGATCTAGACAAAGGTATCCGAGCACATCTGGTTGAGTAAGCACTGATCGAGGAAACTGAGTCAGAGACAACCCGACTCTCGGAGCCTTACTCTATCTCGAGGAATCTAGTCGAGATAGACCAAATCCTGATGCCATGTCCGGAGTCGAAGAGATGTGCCAAGTCCAGAAGCCGAGGACCCGGAGACGATGGGCACACTTTACTCGATCTCGACAAAAGTTGTCGATATCGACAAAATCTTCACCACCAGTCCGAGCCAGTGCCGAGGAGAAGAGTCCTCGACCAAGACCAAGCAAGTCGATGAAACATGGTTACTCGATCTCGAGTAAGTTCCTCGATCTCGAGGACCTCAGAGAGCCAATGTCCGAGCCATGACGAGCACCAGCTGCCCGAGACACCCAGCCAAGCCATGGTCGACGTCACCAGTACTCGGTTTGGGGTTGCTTGGAGCCGAAGATTGCCGAGATCTATTCGAAAATATCAAGTTCTATCTATGGAGAAGACCTACCTACACATGGAAGATATTTTGCTACTTTTAGATATAATTCCCCCTTATAGATTTAATTTCTTAATTGCATTTATTTATCATTAAGCTTTTAGATATAGATTTAGATAAAGATAGAGATATTCTATCCTTGAATAGAAAGGAGTAGAAGGCTATAAATAAAGCCTTAGGGGCTGGTTTTTCATCATTGAATTTAAGAGAGAACAAGTAAGTAGTGGTAGAGAGAGAGAGAGTTTGTGGCGAGCAAGGCGGAAAGGCGAAAGCGGATTTGTCTTGTTTGGTTGTAAGCTCTCTTTATTTAACTTAATGCAAGTTAGTTTCTTTTGTTATTTAATGTCTTTCTTGATAATGAAAAGCGAGTAGTCCACCCACTTCTGGGGCTGGGGTGAGCCAGACGGTGGCCATGTAAGGTGATGCGGTAAAGGTACAATCTTTTTATGCAATTCGTCTTCTATCCCTATGAGCATGATTCTTTTGCGAGAGTTGAAGGTGATCCTTGTTTGTGTTATTGAAGCGAAAGTGATCTTAATGCAACTTGGATTAATTATGTGAAAAGGGTTAGTAACAATTAGGGTTTATGCGAAAGCCTCTATATGCCTATTTGTTAATAACGAAAGTTATTTTGATGAAAAGCATGATCTTTTATGCCTTTATGTGTTACTTTGCATGGTTATCGTTGTGGCGTTGATACCCTGGCTTTGTAAGTTCTTTATATATTGAGTTATTTCGTCCGAAATCTGAGTTCTGTGTTCGGAGTTTGCAATTTGAAAGTTACTGTTTTTAGTCGATCTAGAGGAACTTTAGTCGATCTAGAGAAGAATTTACTCGATCTCGAGTAGGGTTGGTCTAGATCGAGTTGTGTGTCTGAGTTTCTGCTTCTGTTGTCGATTTTGAGTTTTCTGTCGTCGCTGTTTTTAGTCTATCTCGAGTAGATCTTAGTCGAGATCGACAAGCTTCTGACTTTTCTTTTGTTTCTGCTTTCGTTTGTTATTTCTGTCTTTGTTTCTTTGTTTATATCTTTTGTTTGCTTTTCTGTGATATTTACAGCTACCTGGGATACGCTGACACGCTTCCTCGTGGATCGATCCTGACTTCCCACTACTGCATAGGGAGAAGGTCTTGTAATCATTTGTAAGGGACGAAATCTGGTTTGCTGTGATTTATTTATATTTTATTGCAAGTCTCAATTTCCTCCCACAACAAATCGGCGCCGTTGCCGGGGAAGCTATCATTCGTGCCTTAGGTAGTCAGTTCTCACTTTTCTCTTGAGTTACTTTGCAGGTATATGCGCCGTTCATCAGTTCTCACTTTTCTCTTGACCAATAGAAAGCTTTCATCAGGACGTACTCTTGGTCGAACACCTGAGTTTGACGCCTTAGACGAACCGGAGCGCCTTATACACATCCAAACTAAACTGAAAAAAGCCATGGCAGCCGCAGAGACACAGGAACAACTGATCGAGAGGCTCACGAGGGATCTAGCCGCCAGGGATATTGCTCTCGCCACTGAAAGAGCGGGCATGCAACAGGAAGCTGAGCGTGCGAGGCAAGCAGAGGCTGAGCTTGCCCTATACCCAACCACTGCAGAGGATTATATGCACCCGACTCTCGTCGTGCCTGAATCAGCCATTCTAATACCTGAAAATAACTATGAAATTCGCACTCAATTCCTTATTGAAATTAAAAATCATGCTTTTCATGGTAGATTTAATGAATGCCCCCTGTGGCATATTACCAACTTTACTGACATGTGTCGTACTCTTGCTGAAGGTACCACCTTGGAGTACGTCCTGATGAAAGCTTTCCATTGGTCTTTGGTTGGTCCTGCACTGAAGTGGCTGGAGGGATTGAAACCACGATCCCTCACGACATGGGCTCATGTGAAGCAGGAATTTCTGAATAAATTCTTTCCTCCTGCTAAGACAGCGCTCCTTCGTTAAAAGATCACATCTTTCAAACAACAGCTTGGGGAGCCACTGGCAAAGGCTTGAGAACGCTATAAGGATCTACTGCGATCCTACCCTACTCATGGACAGCAACCCTGCATAGTTTAAGAAATCTTCTTCAATTCTCTGGACTTGGCTGCAAAGGACAGAATCAACACGTATACTCACTATGAGTATCTGACAATGCCGCATGCGGATGCATGGGCTGCTCTCGACAAGCTGACCAACTATGACAACAAGTATGGGACTCCAGTAAACTATGAGGAGAACCCCTACGCCGGGCCAGCACCATCCATGCCCCTATATGAGCCCCCTAAGGAGATTGATCCAGATGTAAGGGAGCAGTACTACAGAGATTAGAATAAGAAGCTCCTCAAACAAGTAAAGTATCTTTCTGTCAACCAGCCTTGTATTGAATGCGGATCACAGAGGCACACCACTACTAAGTGCCCACACACAGAGAAAGTCAGGCTGACAGAATACCATGAAGAAGCAGCTTACGTAGGGGTCCCAATCGCTACATGGGGGACCAAAGATTTCAGCAACCACAATGGAACCAAGGTGCCCCTAGGAACCCCCCGCCCTACAGAGCTCCAGGACATCCGGAAAGGGACCAGAAAAGGGATGATCTACAGATAGTCCTAGAGGAAAAACGGAGGAATCATTCAGAAACTAAGCAGTCCTTCAACTCCGTCTACACTCAGATGCAATGGGTCAACTCTAGGCTTGGGGAAATTGATATATGGCGGAAATCAGTTGATACACAAATTGGCCAGCTAGCAGCAGGAGTCCCCAGACAGTCAGGTTCACTATCAGGATCTTCAAAACCAAATCCCAAGGGAAAGACTGGTCATATCGCCGCTGTAAAACTCAGAAGCGGCCATCAACTGCAAGAGCCAAAGGTCGGAAAGCAGCAGGACGAAGGACAACAACAACTCGATATCAAGGAAGGTCTCTTCGATATCGACAACATAATAGACCAGCCTTCGTCTGCACAGCACAACAACTCGACACCGCAGAAATTGGTCGAGATCGAGAAGAACTTGGTCGAGATCGAGGAAGATCAAGTCGAGATCAAGAAGGCTGCAGCACCTCCGACATCTGTTCTGGCTCCGAATTAGAAAAAGAAGCTGCCTTTCCCAACAAAATCTCCAAATGACCCAGCAGAGAAGAAATTTCAGCGCTTCATCAAGATGCTTCAGAAGCTCAATGTCACCATTCCCTTTACAGAAGCTCTCAGTGAAATGCCATCCTATGTCAAATTCCTGAACGAGATTCTGAGGAAAAAGCGGTCAATGGCCAAAATTACAAAAGAGTGCAACCATTTGAACATACTTGAGAAGAGGCCAGATCCAGGTACGTTTGCTATAACCATTGGATTTGGTCCATATAAAATTAACGCCTTATGTGATCTTGGAGCTAGTGTGAGTATAATGCCTTTAATAATTTGGTCCAAGATTAAGATAGGTGTCCTAGAGCCTGTGGATGCTAGGCTTTATATGGCCAACAACACGGTGGTCATCCCAACAGGCATGGTGGACAATGTGCCAGTACAAGTAGGTAAATTCTTTGTCCCTACTGATTTCTTAGTTGTTGATATGCAAGAAGACCCTGCTTGTCCAATTATTCTAGGAAGACCCTTCTTGGCGACGGTGGATGCCAACATAAGCGTGAGGAAAGGAGTGCTCACTTTCAACATCAGCGATGAGGTAATTGAGTATTCCTTTAATAAAACTGAATAGCATACAAGTCCAATGGAAGAGGTAAAATCTATATCAGCTGGCTACATTACTTGCGTGCCCAAGGTAAGAAATATGACTCCTGAGGAGCTGGAAAAGAGGGATATGGAGGCCCAGGTGGAGAAGATCATGGCCATCCTAAAGAAAGAAACAGAGAATCCACTCGACACCGACCAAGGTACGTCGTTATGGACTAACTATTTTTCGGATGCCATGACAAGATGCAAGTATGGGGTCATAGTCGACCAAGATTCCCTGATATCGAGGACTCTAGTCGATCTCGACCAAAACCAGGAGCCTCCACCAGCACCAGTGTCGTCGACCAGCCAGACGGAAGCTGAGCATTCCTCGAGATCGACCAACCCTCTGCTGACTCGACTTCACCTTCCTCGACGCAGATTCCACCAGACGGGCAAGCCTCCTCGAGATCGAGTTCCCTTGTCGAGATCGACCAAGCCCCACCAGCTCCTGCATCCTCGAGCAGTCCACCACCAGAAGCTGAAAATTCGTCGAGATCGAGTACAGCTACTCGAGATCGACCAAACACCGTGGTCCCCGATTCCGTTTCTGCGAAGGTAAGCCAAGATATGGATCTTTCTTCTCCTATTTCCATTAAAGATCTATCTATACATGGGAGAGGTTTGCCTTGGTATGTGCGCTTATGTAGGATATCCAATGATGAGCCTAAGTAGTATGAAGTTGGAGACAAGCTCTATGTTTCCAAATCAAAAGATCATTGGTTTCCTAACAAATTCAACAAGAAGAGGATGTGACCTTTTATGGTGAACAAGATCCATTATGGAGGACTACAGTTGATGGACAAGAATGGAGTCCTATTTGAAGCCCAAGCTACATGGGCCCTGCAAATGCCACCTTGAACTAAAGAGAAAGTCGGCATAGCGACTATAAAATCTAGAGCTTGTACATAGACATTTACGTTTTTAGGACTTTTTGGACATTATTTTGTTTGTTTTTGGTTTTGAACATTTTTAGTTTTTCTATTGTGGGTATATGTCTTCTACACTTTTCAGGTACATGGATAAAAGCAAGCTATATTCAGACTCGGCCCAGGCGATTCTTTCATTCGAAATTGAGAGGCCCTGCACACCTGTCTAGTGAGTTTCTTTCTTTACCCTTGTTTTTATACAGTGAGGACACTGTAATGTTTAAGTATGGGGTGGGGGAAGGGCTTACTTTATGCATATTTTCCATATTTGACATTATGTGTACATGTTTAAAGTTTATTTCATGAATTGCTTATACATGGCTATTTTGGAATTCATTATTGATTTATGTGCTTATATGCATGTTTTCCAAAAGTTTGAGAAAAATGACCCCCATTGAAAATTTTGATAAATGTAATGGAAGCTTATATTGAACTCAACGATGCAAAATTGGATTCATGAGAGATATAGCATGAAATTGCCTAGTAAAGGGAAGTCACAATGAAGTGCATATTTTGATGAAAACCATGAAAGGAGGTAAAATTTGAAATTGCTTTGGACATGTTGCATGATAAGAGGATGGCGGACTTTATATTTCCATATAATGCTCATTGTTTAAATCCTAACCTTACCTATGCTTATGCATCACAAAAGCCATATTATGCCTTATTTCATATATTGCTCCACATGTTCCAAAATATTTGCCCATTCTTTACCTTATCAGGGGATTATGTTGAGAATAATGTTACATTATGGAGATGTTATATGGTGTTGTGTTGTTATTATCATTATTGGAGTTTGGTAGGAAATTGTTTGAAAATTATGGAAAATTTAATGAGTGAAAGAAAATCCGATCACCTCAGGAGATAAAGGTAGATCGACCCTGCTTACTGAGATAATAGTTCAGTGAGATGGGACACAAGGTGAGGAGTCCAAAGCACTAAGTATCCGGGGCCATTCATGATACCCATGTTTGCGACTCGCGAGAAGGCAGTGCTGAGGTTAGAGAGGTAAAAGCATTATTATTGAGAAAAAGCATTATGAAAGGTGATGATTCTTATGAAGAAGGAATGTGAAAGTTCAATTTGGAAATACTCCATTTCCCCAGATCATTAGCACCACATTGCCAAAATATTGCCCACCTTTAGCCTTTTACTAATCTACTCCTTATTGAGCTTAAATTAAAGTCCTCTTGATTATTAATGCTTTGTCACTTATGAATTGTTTTTGCGTAACCCTCCTTTTGTGAGTAAATGTTGCTCTTATATTTGCACATGCATGGATCTGTGACACTAGTACCTTTTCGAGGATGGTAATTGATTGCAGGGACATATGGCAATGAATCTAAGATGTTGAGAGTTTTGATTCCTTCCCTTGAATGAAAAATAAAGGTATTGCTTGAGGACAAGCAAGCTTAAGTATGAGGTGTTTGTTGTGAGCTGAATCTGCCATGTTTTACAGTAACTTTTATATCGTTTTCTACATACATTTCATGCATTTGGGCTAAGATAATACATAATCTATGTAGTTTATGTTTATTTGCCAAATTATGGAATCTACACCAGTTTCTGTTTAATTTCGCAGAATTCGATGCAAATTACAGCAGTTCTGAGAAAGGCTGAAAAAGCTCGGAAATCAACTACAGAAGTCCAAGGTCAAGAAGCAGCGGAACCAGACGAATCAAGCCAGAGCCCAGATGTACTCGATCTAGAGTTACTGTACTCGATCTAGACAAAGGTATCCGAGCACATCTGGTCGAGTAAGCACTGATCGAGGAAACTGAGTCAGAGACAATCCGACTCCCGGAGCCTTACTCTATCTCGAGGAATCTAGTCGAGATAGACCAAATCCTGATGCCATGTCCGGAGTCGAAGAGATGTGCCAAGTCGAGAAGCCAAGGACCCGGAGACGACGGGCACACTTTACTCGATCTCGACAAAAGTTATCGATATCGACAAAATCTTCACCACCAGTCCGAGCCAGTGACGAGGAGAAGAGTTGATGCGGGACCATCCAAGACACCTCCGGACACACCTATACTTGGGGATGGACCTATGATTCGAGCTCGTGAGAATGTTGTCATCCTCAAGAGGAAGAAGAAGGCTCCACCATGGGAGAAGGTCCAAAGGTGCAAGCTTGATGGGTTGTTCATTTTGAGATTCGTTCAACATTTGACAGCTTTTTGACGTCTCAGTAAAATGAGTTGTACGGATTCAACATTAATCGGATTGGATCGTGCCATACCTTGTCGGAACGAGGACGAAGAGATCTACAACTTTGTTGTTGAAGGTTTTTCCAGATTCGACCTAGAGCTTGGCCGAAAATCACATTCTTTGGGCTGTCACTGTTTTAGACGGGAAATTCTTAAGTGTTGGAACTCTTTTTATTGCTATTTTTGGAGACCTTATTTACTTAAGTTATTTTTAGTATTTTAGGGATTTAAGTTAATTTCTATTATATTTATTATTTTCATTAAAATCAGCCCTAGGGTTTTCTATATTAGAACGGCTGATTCCTCCATTGTAACTCCGACGTCTCTTTTATGAAAATTTCAGTTTGTGTGAAACACAATTGAGAGAAAGTCAATCGACTCGAAGCGTGGCTCGTCGATTGCAACTATTGGTTATAGATCTAACTTGGTTTGCTTTGAGTTCGTCAACCTCGCGAGAGCTTGGTGATCCAGGTAATCACAAGTCCCCTCCTTGTGCCTCCAAGTTGTCCGCTTGGTTGTGTAAGGTTGTAGAGGCGGGCTTTATAGTCGTTGGTGTTTGGTTCCTACCCTCTACGGAGGCCTGGGGTCTTCATCTCGTTCTATTTTAGTTCGAATCAACCAATCTATCGGTCTTTTCATTACTTTTGTCGAGTCTTCTATTGCTGCGTTTTGAGTCTTTGCTTCCGTTCTTGTCGTTGAGTCTTGATTGTCGAAGATCGGGCCATCCTACGGCTAACCCCGTATCAAATTTGTATCAGAGCTTAGGTTTCCGACATCAAAAGTTGTGTCTTTTGTTTCCCTAAACACAAAAACTACAAAAATAGAGTCTTTCTTGTTCTTGATTTTTACTTCTTGAATTTTTTTTAATTTGATTGCCTTAACCTTTGTTTGTGATTGTTGTGGTTGCTTTAGCTTTAAACACAAAGCCAGCCGGGACCTTCATCAAGCCATTGCCGAATTCAGCCCTGAAGCAACATCATTTGTTGCAATATTCTTAGCCGTATCAAATTGCTGTTGTAGCCCACAATAGAGCCTTCAGCTGCTTGGCCTTCATTGAAAACGATCCCAAACCCTAGTTTGTTGGTCTATCTTTTGATCTATCTATTTTAATTGCCTAAATTAAATTCTGAATTTTTTTTTTGATGTAGATATTATTGTTTTATCTATCATAAATTATAAAAGGGATAAGATAGTTCCACTTACCTAAGATAGCCAAACCTCCATTATATATATTTCATTAGGGCTACCTAAATTTTATTTTTCTTTCACCATAGCTTAAATTTTCAAGAGTCCTTTTATTTCATATATAGTTTCTTGCATTAGTCACACACAAAAAAAAAATTACATTCAAAGCTTAGTCCTAGGAGGATAAAATTCACTAAGGCAAAAGTAAGCTTTCAAAAAAAAAAAAAAAAAAAAAAGAATTGTTGAGATCTAGTGTAAGAACTTTCAAGGACCAATTTTGGTGAACTCCTATAGCCCTAGTCGAAAGTCTCAAACACATACCTCCCAAACCATAAATTTTTTTTAAGCCCTACATTGCAACTACAACATCCATACTAAGGGTTTAAATCAAAAAGAGGTAAAAATCCAAGTTTTTTCTTTCTTTTCCTTCATTTTCTTTTCCTATTTTTGTGTGTCGCGTACTGCAGTGCCAATACCGACCCCCTCCAGCCTCGGTACAGCCTTGGCACAGTGTCTGTTGAGTCAATTTGGCCGTTTCCGAGCTTCTGCCTAGCTTGTGTCGAGCATTTTCTTCAGTGTTTCTTTGTCCTTTCTCTTGATTACTCTCTTTTGATTGTTAAGTCTTTGCTTGAGTGTTGATTTGCCCAAAGCGGATTGCCCCAACAAGCTTGTCATAACCAATTAGAGAGAAGTGTGCGAGAGAAACACATTGTGAGTTGTTTTATTTGCTAATCTTGACATAGTTCCGTGTTTGTCTTTATTTGCAATGTCTAATAACCAGGGCAACGACTGGTACAATACCTTCATGGAGAACATAGATAAGATAAATGAAGGATTGAGGGCATTAGAGACTAGGCCAAGCGGTTCTAACACCGTGGGTGGCCGAGGTGATCGAAGGCGTGATGATCTGCCTCGCAATGAAAGGGAAGTACATAATCTTAACCCTAATCCTAATCTTAATCATCATTTAGCTAAACCTTTATTTAATGACAAAAAGTCTCCACGAGGTGGGAGAAATGATAGGAATAATGAGTTTGTTAATGTGAAGGGACAAGGACAAAGAAGGGGGAGAGGCCGAGACTTCCAAGAGGAGTTCTACTATTCGGAGCGTGACGACGACTTCCAAGAAGAGGAGTATTGGGAGCAACGCTCAAGGCAGAACAACAGAGGAGGTCGATACCACTATCGAACACCTAGAGAGCCTGCGCAAGATGGCATAGGTAAGGTAAAGGTAAAGATCCCTCAATTTTATGGTAACAACGATCCAGATGCATATATTGATTGGGAAACTAAAATGGATCGAATATGGAATTGTCATAACTTCTCTGAACATAAAAAGGTGCAATTAGCTTCTTTAGAATTTCAAGGGTTCGCTTTAATTTGGTGGGATAGTCTGAATAAAGAAAGAAGAAGAGCCCTTGATGCGCCTATCGCTTCTTGGAACCAATTAAAAGCACAAATGAGAAGTAGGTTTGTTCCCCAACACTACTCTAGAGAGCTGAGACAACGACTAGAAAACCTTAGGCAAGGTAATAAAAGTGTTGAGGAAACCTTTAATGCAATGCAAGAAACCATGGCTAGGGCTAATGTAGTTGAACCCTATGAAGATACAAATGCTAGGTTTCTTAGAATATTGCACCCCGCCTTAGCTCATTAAATTGATTACTTTTCTTATTCTACGCCTACTGAACTTTTACATTTAGCTATGAAAGTAGAAAGGAATGCTAGATACAGGAGCCAAGGTGGTAGAATGTCGAGTGGGAAACCCCAAAGGTGGCACCAAAGCCATGTGCAGCAGCCCCAAATGAGGTTTGATGCCGGCTCAAGGGAGAGAGCAAGCCATCCCCAAGGGAGGAGTGAAGGCCGAATGCCTCAGGAGCCCATCGACAAAGGCAAAGCGCCTTGGAACGGACGTGATTCGTCTGGGGCATCTACTGGCCCTAAAGGGAGTAATCCTAGCTCTTCTACTCTTAAAACTATGAACATTCCTTACTTTAGTGGACATGTTATGAAGGATTGCCCAAATAAGAAGCCTCTCATGACTAATCACCTAGACAAAATTAAATCTGAAAATTCTAGTGATAAACATGATGAGCATGTTCATAATCATCAAGATATTAGTTTACTTGTCTCTAAAAATGATTGCCTTGAACATGAGCATGTTGATTCTTTGATTGATTTAAATGTTCAACCTATACCCTGTGCTGATAATCAAAGCAAAGATTTGTGTCCAACTACATGCTTAGAAAAAGGCATAGTTTCTAATATGATCATTGATGATGAAACTTCTTCTACTATTGCTAGCATTGAGTTAATTGAAAATTCAGCCTTGGAAGAGGATGAAAACTTGCTAGTTTTCGATGACAACTTAGAGATAAATGAACACGCTAACTTGCATATTTAATTTGAACCTTATGACGATGAAATGAAATATGATTTATGCATTAATACGGCTTCTTTTCTTGGTGTTGTAGTGACCTCTGATGGCCTTGAGAGGAGTTTCCATGGGCATGAGGTATTCGATCCAGGAGCTCGTGTGGATGCATTTGCAGAATCTTATGCAACCTTGGATTCGAGGTCGAATCCTTTTCAAGAAAGGGGGAATGATGCGGGACCATCCAAGACACCTCCGGACACACCTATACTTGGGGATGGACCTATGATTCGAGCTCGTGAGAATGTTGTCATCCTCAAGAGGAAGAAGAAGGCTCCACCATGGGAGAAGGTCCAAAGGTGCAAGCTTGATGGGTTGTTCATTTTGAGATTTCAACATTTGACAACTTTTCGACGTCTCAGTAAAATGAGTCGTACGGATTCAATATTAATTGGATTGGATCGTGCCATACCTTGTCGGAACGAGGACGAAGAGATCTACAACTTTGTTGTTGAAGGTTTTTCCAGATTCGACCTAGAGCTTGGCCGAAAATCACATTCTTTGGGCTGTCACTGTTTTAGACGGGAAATTCTTATGTGTTGGAACTCTTTTTATTGCTATTTTTAGAGACCTTATTTACTTAAGTTATTTTTAGTATTTTAGGGATTTAAGTTAATTTCTATTATATTTATTATTTTCATTAAAATCAGCCCTAGGGTTTTCTATATTAGAACGGCTGATTCCTCCATTGTAACTCCGACGTCTCTTTTATGAAAATTTCAGTTTGTGTGAAACACAATTGAGAGAAAGTCAATCGACTCGAAGCGTGGCTCGTCGATTGCAACTATTGGTTATAGATCTAACTTGGTTTGCTTTGAGTTCGTCAACCTCGCGAGAGCTTGGTGATCCAGGTAATCACAAGTCCCCTCCTTGTGCCTCCAAGTTGTCCGCTTGGTTGTGTAAGGTTGTAGAGGCGGGCTTTATAGTCGTTGGTGTTTGGTTCCTACCCTCTACGGAGGCCTGGGGTCTTCATCTCGTTCTATTTTAGTTCGAATCAACCAATCTATCGGTCTTTTCATTACTTTTGTCGAGTCTTCTATTGCTGCGTTTTGAGTCTTTGCTTCCGTTCTTATCGTTGAGTCTTGATTGTCGAAGATCGGGTCATCCTACGGCTAACCCCGTATCAAGAGTCCTCGACCAAGACCAAGCAAGTCGATGAAACATGGTTACTCGATCTCGAGTAAGTTCCTCGATCTCGAGGACCTCAGAGAGCCAATGTCCGAGCCATGACGAGCACCAGCTGCCCGAGACACCCAACCAAGCCATGGTCGACGTCACCAGTACTCGGTTTGGGTTGCTTGGAGCCGAAGATTGCCGAGATCTATTCGAAAATATCAAGTTCTATCTATGGAGAAGACCTACCTACACATGGAAGATATTTTGCTACTTTTAGATATAATTCCCCCTTATAGATTTAATTCCTTAATTGCATTTATTTATCATTAAGCTTTTAGATATAGATTTAGATAAAGATAGAGATATTCTATCCTTGAATAGAAAGGAGTAGAAGGCTATAAATAAAGCCTTAGGGGCTGGTTTTTCATCATTGAATTTCAGAGAGAACAAGTAAGTAGTGGTAGAGAGAGAGAGTTTGTGGCGAGCAAGGTGGAAAGGCGAAATTGGATTTGTCTTGTTTGGTTGTAAGCTTTCTTTATTTAACTCAATGCAAGTTAGTTTCTTTTGTTATTTAATGTCTTTCTTGATAATGAAAAGCGAGTAGTCCACCCACTTCTGGGGCTGGGGTGAGCCCGACGGTGGCCATGTAAGGTGATGCGGTAAAGGTACAATCTTTTTATGCAATTCGTCTTCTATCCCTATGAGCATGATTCTTTTGCGAGAGTTGAAGGTGATCCTTGTTTGTGTTATTGAAGCGAAAGTGATCTTAATGCAACTTGGATTAATTATGTGAAAAGGGTTAGTAACAATTAGGGTTTATGCGAAAGCCTCTATATGCCTATTTGTTAATAACGAAAGTTATTTTGATGAAAAGCATGATCTTTTATGCCTATATGTGTTACTTTGCATGGTTATCGTTGTGGCGTTGATACCCTGGCTTTGTAAGTTCTTTATATATTGAGTTATTTCGTCCGAAATCTGAGTTCTGTGTTCGGAGTTTGCAATTTGAAAGTTACTGTTTTTAGTCGATCTAGAGGAACTTTAGTCGATCTAGAGAAGAATTTACTCTATCTCAAGTAGGGTTGGTCTAGATCGAGTTGTGTGTCTGAGTTTCTGCTTCTGTTGTCGATTTTGAGTTTTCTGTCGTCGCTGTTTTTAGTGTATCTGGAGTAGATCTTAGTCGAGATCGACAAGCTTCTGACTTTGCTTTTGTTTCTGCTTTCGTTTGTTATTTCTGTCTTTGTTTCTTTGTTTCTATCTTTTGTTTGCTTTTCTGTGATATTTACAGCTACCTGGGATACGCTGACACGCTTCCTCGTGGATCGATCCTGACTTTCCACTACTGCATAGGGAGGAGGTCTTCTAATCATTTGCAAGGGACGAAATCTGGTTTGCTGTGATTTATTTATATTTTATTGCAAGTCTCAATTTCCTCCTACAACACCTGCCCCACATCCTCCTGCAGATACTGAACCATCAACGTTGATGATCCGATCTTCTCCATCGCGATCATGTGATTCCGTGAAAGTGGCTTCGACTACGAAATCGGCTAGTGCCTGAACCAAACGAGATTTCCTAGGTTTGAAGTGAATTTCAAACTCTGAAATCTCCACTGCTCATTTCACCATTCTCCCCAAGAGGGATGGAGAATGAAGAATCTGATGTAGGGGTAGGTCGGACAACACTTCGATGGTGTGGGCCTGAAAGTAAGGCCTCAATCGTCTCCCTGCGAAGATAACGGATAGGTCCATTTTCTCTATGAGAGTGTATCTGGATTCAGCGGGTTGTAAAACCCTGCTAGCTAAGTAGATGGGAAACTTGAACTCCCTAGTGAGCACGGTACTGATGGTAGTTGACCCAACCACGAGGTACAGTTGAAGGATTTCGTGTTCACAAGGGTAATGAAGAGTGGGGGAGGGTTGAAAGGTATTCCTTCATACTCTTGAAAGCTTTGTCCAAAAAAGAGCTCCATTCCACTGACCATTTCTTTTCCAGTTATTCAAAAAAGGGTAGGGAGTGATCGGCTAGTCGCGAGCAAAATCTGCTTAGGTAGTTGATGGAGCCATTCATTTTTTGGATGTCATTTAGTGTTTTCAGGGGGGGCATGTCGAGCATTGTCTGTACCTTTGAAGGGTTCACGTCGATGCCTCGGTGGCTTATAATGAAAGCCAAGAATTTCCCGAAATCGACCCCAAACACGCACTTCTCAGGGTTTAAACAGACATGATTGCTTCTGAGGGTGTCAATGGTTTCTTGGAGGTCTTTAGGATGACTTTCCTTTGTCAATATTTTGATATATACTGCGATATTCCTTTCTAGTTGTAGTCGGAAAACCTTCTCGATCATCCGTTGGAATGTAGCATCGACGTTTTTTCGCCGAAAGGCATCACTTTATAACAAAAGATGCTTGATTGGTGATGAAGGTAGTGCTCTTCTCGTCGCGAGGGATCATCTTGATTTGGTTGTAACCAGAATAACCGTCGAGAAAACTTAGAGTTGCGGGCCCCACTAGTTCATCCATGGAAGACAAAGGATATCTGTCTTTGGGACAAGCCTTGTTCAGATCTTTGAAGTCCACGCTCATTCTCCATTTACCACTGCTCTTCTTTACCAAGACTATGTTTGATAGCCAGGTTGAGTCATTGATTTCGCGTACGAACCCAGCCTGTAGGAGTTTGTCTACTTCTTGCTTGGCTGCTTCATACTTTTCCGCGACCATCTTTCTTTTTCTTTGGCATACAGGTTTTGTATCATGATTGAGTCTAAGGGAGTGTTCCGCAATATCTCGGGGGAGAGCTTTCAAATCTTGAGGTGACCAAGCGAAGACGTCTCGTGAGTTTTTCAATATTTCATTAATGTGGTCTAATGCGAGACCTTATAAGCTGTGCCCGTGGTAGAGGGCTTCAGTGCTGTTTGAAAATGGAAAGAAAGCCACCTTTTCTTCAATGATTTTATCTGCCATTTTTTTAGGTTTCACATCTAATTCTACTTGCAGATTCTCGAACGTGGCTTCTTGGTCGCTATCATCGATTGTCTCCGATTTCAACGACCCTTGATCTGGATTGTCAATCGCGAACACCCATCCATGGCCTTTCTTAAGCGAGCCCATGTAGCAAACTCTGCTTTCTGCTTGCTCTCCCCGAACTTGTCCTACTTTTCCGTCGGCGCATGGGAACTTGATACTAAAATGGTAGATTGAGCACGTGACTTGGAATTTGAAAAGACTAACTCGACCCATGATGTCGTTGTAAATAGATGGGATTCAAACCACCGTAAATTATATCATGAGAGTTATTTTATTGGGAGTAGTTTCTAGTGTCAAGGCTAGTTCGATAGTTCCAGCTACCTCGACTTCATCGCCTGAGAAAGAGACAAGCTTTCACGAGTAGCGACGTAGGGCACTTTCCGCGATCCCTAGCTGCATATGAATTACCACAGGATTTAAATGTGGCATCTTGAGGTCATGAGTGTCAGAAACAGAAAAATTTAATATCGCATGTTCAGCGGATGCTTATCTGATGCTAGCTTCGGAAGAGGGATGCCTGACCTCTCTCTCATAATTTTTCCTTTCCTGATTACTGGTGCTGGAGGAGGCAGGTCCCCCCGCGATGGTGTTGATACACCCATCGGGGGGTGGTGGGTTCCGATTGTCTCTATTGGAATGTTTGGGACGATTTGATTACTTCAGGGGCATTTCGTGTATCTCTTGGTGAGGGTCGGTATCATCATCCTCTATTCCTATTTCTTCCTCCTCGACCTTGTGGGTATGACCCACTTCTTCTTCCTCTAGCTGCGTATAGGGGATAATTTGTCGTGGCAGCGCGACAGGTGGGTTGTATTGTCGTGGTGGCGCGACGGGTGGATTGGGAGCTAGGGGGCATGGCGCAGATTTGCAGGGGTACATCTTTTTGAGGAGGGGCCGGTGAAATTCCATAAACAGGGGGAGAGATCTCGTCAGGGTGTGCGGTGTGCCATCATTGCGTTCGTTGGGGTATTGTGCGGGCTTAGGCCGGTTCGTTGGTTGTATTGCACCTCGTGCTAGGGAGGTGATAGCATGCATTTAGGTAGGCATAATAGGTTGCATTTAGCTTAGTTAAGATGCATTTCATGGATTGATTAAGCACAATTTGCATATTTGCTCTTTCTTGTTAGTGAAGTCGGAATGTACACACTTTTATTGATTATTTAAGGTGATCGTGGATCCGATGATGAGACAGCAGTCGTTAACGCATTAGATGAGAATCCCTAGTTGATCGGAGAAGCTTACATGAAGATCTCAAGAGGTCCTGAGAAGAAGAAGCAAACCTAAGCGAAGAACAAGTCTGCAGAAGTTGTCGCCATACATGCTGAACTTGTTTTTCACCTTCTGGAGGCCTCGGTTGTCCGATTGACTATTATGACCATGCGTTGGAAAGCTCTTTCAGAGAACTACAACTTTCCTGTTGACAAGAAGAGCGAATTCATGATAGATTTTCCGTGAAAAGGGCGCAGCAACCTTGCAGCACCCGCGGCCAATCAATTTGCAAAGGGTTGGAGGAAACAGTGTGCGGCGGGCGCAGCACCTATGCTGCGCCCGCAGCATTGGTCGTCAGCGTTAATTCGCAACGTTTTGATTAATGAAAACCCTAGAACTTATTTATTTCTTTCATGGCCGACTTTGATGTTTTAAAAAGGCCAAGTTTTATGTTATTTTCATAACTTCGATTCTATTCTATTCATTAGACGCTTTGGAGATTTGAGCGATGTCTTCCATGAGGAACTAAACTCATCTATTCTGCCTGCAATTTGAAGCTTTATTTGGATTGATTGTGAGTTTCTAATTCTCGTTCCTTGTTTCCTATATGTGAATGCTTCAATTTCTTTGTGCTTGATTGTTTATTGATTTGTTCTATCTTGTCTGGCCAACTTGTTAGATCAATTCAATTGCTAAGGTTTTGTAGATTTCTGGTTGTGAACCTTAACCTAAGTGGCAAACTTATTCCTTTAGGGATGATTGAACTAATTGAATGAGTAGTTAGTTGAATGTGTTGTTAAATCTCTCTTTAGGGTTTGCAAATACCTTGGCTAATCTCTGGACTTAAAGCTATCAATTGGGTTAAATCCTTCTTTAGGGACTGTTCGATTGATAAGGGTTGCTAGGACTGGTTGGACTAGTAACTATATTAGGTCGGGACAAGGGCATTCATAGGAAACTTAATAGGACGAGAAGAAGTTACAAGGATCGCTTCAACCAAATAAAGTGGAAAATTGTAGGTAGAATTGCTTCTCCTAATTGTCTGAATTAAAATCATTTACTTTTGTTTGCTTCAATCCGCTTTGATAAAAGGCGGAACTTTCACACTAAAAAACCCCCCAATTTGGTTACTTGATTGGCATTAAATCACACTTGAATAGCGAATTTCCCTGTGGGATCGACCTCTTACTTATTGCTATACTAGTTATAGGTTTGAGTTTTCTTTGACAGATCAACGACAGGTTTCCCCTCCGTCAAATTTGGCGCCGTTGCCGGGGAATTTCTATTAATTCTTGTGTGTTTTTGGTGTTGATTTTGGTGTGGACCGTCTTATAGGGTCCATACCTGTGCTACTAATTCTTCTCTGTAGAAAGCATTGCAGAGATGGCGAACGACGCAAATCGTACTCTAAAGGAGCTTACTGCTCCTGATCTGGCACAACAACCCTTAGCAATCCAATTCCCTACGCAGGGGGAAGGAGTCAACTTTGAGCTTAAGTCTGGGGTAATTCATCTTCTACCCAAGTTCCATGGGTTGAGTGGGGAGGACCCCCACAAGCATCTGTCTGAGTTCCATACTGTGGTAGTTGGGATGAAACCTGAGAACGTCACTGCAGAGCAAATCAAACTGAGAGCTTTTCCCTTCTCTTTGAAGAATGATGCGAATGAGTGGTTCTTCTATCTACCACCTGGATCTATTACTACTTGGGTTGAGATGAAGATAGTCTTCCTAGAGATGTACTTCCCTGTAACAAAGCTAAATGCCTTGAAAAGGTCAATCAGCAGCATTGAGTAGTATGCGATGGAGTCTATTCATGAGTATTTTGAGCGTTTCAAGAAACTCTGCGCTAGATGCCCATGCCATGGGTACTCTCAGAAGGATCTGGTTCTCTTCTTGTTGAATGGGCTTACTGATGGAGAGCGCAAAACGGTGAATTCCTGTTGTGGGGGAAACATGCTGAATAAGACGCCTGCTGCAGCTTGGGAAGTGTTTAAGGAGCTCATTGAGGGCTCTAGGCAGTTCAACAAGAGCACTCGTGCTAGAGATGTACTTTCTATTGATGCCCCAATGGCTGCATTACAAACTGATATGGCAGAGATGAAAGAGATGCTCAAGAGGCATGTGAATCCTACAACAATCCATCCCACCCTATGGATATGTACTCACCTTTGCAAGATCCTAGTGTTGAGTTGAATGCAATTGGGAATTTTGCTCCACAAAGGCCTAGGCAAGGCAACTTTGGTAATCCCGGGTACTTCAACAATAATAACTACAATGGAGGCTATCAACAGGGTAATGGTTATGGCAACTACCAAGAATCTTTCAATCAGCAAGGGGGCAACAGGCAAGGCCCCACCAACAATTTGAACCTCGACAGGGAGGCCAACCACAATCCAATGAGGCTATTGAGGATCCAATACAGAAATTGTCACGATTGGTCTTGAAGGTTGAGAAACAACAATCAGACCGGATCACAAATTTAGAGAATCAACTGAGTCAGCTCATTCAGGTCTTAAGTGCGAAGGAAGCAAACGATTCAGGGAAGCTTCCATCGCAAACGATTGAGAATCCTAAGGAGAATTTCAGTGCAATAACGCTTAGGAGTGGCAAGGAACTGGTTGTCACACCTCAAAAGGACAATGAAGAAATAATTGACGAGGAGATAGAAGTGCTAGTAGAAGAAGACGGAACTCACAGCGTGCGGCGCCCGCGGCATAACAATGGAGTTGCGCGCGCCCGCAGCAATTTGCGGCGCCCGCCGCCAGTGCCCCCATCGACCTATTGGTGCCAGGTACATTTTCTTCATCTTGTTCCCCTTCTTCTCCTTCTTCTTCTTCCTTACCTATGGAAACTCCAAAGCCGGTTCCACCATTTCCGGAAGCTCTGAAGGATACAAGAAGGTATGAGACCGGTAAGGAGATTTTTGACACGTTCAACAAGTGCGAGGTAAATATTCCTTTACTCAAATTGATTAAGAGCATTCTTAGATATGCTAAATTTTTGAAGGAATTGTGCACCATCAAGAAGAAGCAACGATTAAAAAAGAAGGAAAAGGTAAGTTTGAATGAAAATGTCTCTGCTATGTTGCAAAGAAAAGTGCCTGAAAAATGTGGAGACCCGGGTATGTTTACAATTCCATGTGCAATTGGGAATACTAGATTCAAACAAGCCATGTTAGATCTAGGAGCCTCAATTAATGTTATTTTCTATAACATGTACATGTCTTTGGGTTTGGGTGCTTTGACTGAGACTGGGGTCACAGTGCAACTTGCTGATCGATCACAAATCAGGCCAAGAGGCGTTATTGAAGATGTTTTGGTTATGGTAGATGATTTGTTTTTCCCTGTTGACTTCTTTGTTTTAGATATGGAGCAGGGAGCCCCAGAAACACCCATTATACTAGGAAGACCATTCCTGAAAACTGCAAAAACGAAAATTGATTGTTGTGAGGGTTTATTGACTATGGAGTTTGATGGAAGAAAGATAGAATTCTCTCTCTTTAATCATGACAAGCTTTCTCCTGAAAATTCTTTAGATATGCCTATTGCTAACAATATGGATCGCAACAAGAATTTTCGTGATTTGTTAGAAATACCTAAGGAAAATAGTTTATGGAAATTTAAGTCCCCTAACAAATTGAAATCTTTTGTGATTTCAGGACAACCCCCAGGACTAGCTCAAGGAGAGAAGCTAAGGGTAATGGATGAATGTTGGAACAGAAAGCTACACCTTCCAAGGGTGCCCGCATTTGTCAATGAAATGACAGGTGTAGGTGACCCTGGTGGAGGAACCTAGGCCAATCAAGGGTCATTACGTCGAGCCAACGACTTAAAACAAAGGCGCTTCTCGGGAGGTAACCTGAGGTAAGTTATTCTTTCTTTTTCCTTTTTCTTTTCCTTCACCCTGATTATATTTGTTTTACTCTTGTTGTCTTTATTGTTTCATTGAGGACAATGAAAACTTTAAGTGTGGGGGAGAGGAATTCTGTATATATAGTGCATATAGGAGATCATATTTAAATTTCTGCACCATGTTTAATTTATATCATTTTTTTTTATTAATTTCTTGTTTATTTTCGTAATAAAAAAATCTAAAAATCCAAAAATAATCATGCATTGCATCCATATGTGTTATTCAAATACCCATCTAACTTAGTTTGTCCTCTAATTTAAATTTCAAGCAGGAGCATATAAATCCCATGGGGTTCTGGATGTTTTGATTATTGTCTTTATTTATTTTTTGTGGAATATGAGCTAGCAAATATAATTGAGCATGTATGATTGAGCTAAAGTATGATTGAAGTCCTAAAAACATGACCATGTGAGAATGTTTGGCCTTATTTGAATTCCTTTGCTCAGTTGTGTAAATTACTCTCCTAGTGTTGCTACCTCTTGGCATTGACTGCAATATCTATTTTTAAAGACCGATGCACATGTTTGATTGCTTGCGAAGTTTATGTTTATATTTTGAGTCTTTTGTTTGAATTTGTGAATATTTAGTGAATAAGGTGACAATGGTTGATGCACTTAGTAACCGGATCTATGCATGACACCCATGGGTATGATTCGCGCAAAAAGGTGTTGGAAACTATCCACTAGAAAAGAAAGCTTGATCATTGAGTAACCAGGTTCATTCATGTCATCCATGTTTGCAACTTGCGTCAAAAGATGTTCAAGTGGACTTCATATTAGTAGGTTGAGGTGTTGATAAACCGGGGCCATTCATGACACCCATGTTTGTGCCTCGCGTAAGGAAAGCACCAAGACAAGAAAGAGAAAAAGAAAAAAAAAAGAGAAAAGAAAACAAAAGGAAAAAAAATGTTGCATTTTATTGTCTTTATTGTGTCCCGCAAGTAATTACATTTTGGTAGAGAATTGGTGATATGGTGGTCAATGTCTATGAGCTTAGTGCATGATTGGTTTGAGTTGAGAGTTGTATCTTAAAGCCTAAACACATGAGTGAAACACATATTTCTAGTGAGGTTGGATAATGTCTACTTCTAAGCTTTGATCACTAAAATGCATGCTATGACGTTTGTTTGTTTGGTTTATGTTTTCACCTGATATGATGTTGCTTTTTGATGAGGTTGAAACTTGAAGGGATTTCCTGTGGGATGCGTTGATTCATGTTCATTCTATCATTGCTTGAGGACAAGCAAAGGTTAAGTGTGGGGGAGTTTGATAGCATGCATTTAGGTAGGCATAATAGGTTGCATTTAGCTTAGTTAAAATGCATTTCATGGATTGATTAAGTACAATTTGCATATTTGCTCTTTCTTGTTAGTGGAGTCGGAATCTACACACTTTTATTGATTATTTCAGGTAATCGTGGATCCGATGATGAGACAGGAGTCGTTAACGCATTAGATGAGAATGCCTAGTTGATCGGAGAAGCTTACATGAAGATCTCAAGAGGTCCTGAGAAGAAGAAGCAAACCTAAGCGCAGAACAAGTCTGCAGAAGTTGTCGCCATACATGCTGAACTTGTTTTGCACCTTCTGGAGGCCTCGGTTGTCCGATTGACTATTATGACCATGCGTTGGAAAGCTCTTTCAGAGAACTACAACTTTCCTGTTGACAAGAAGAGCGAATTCATGATAGATTTTCCGTGAAAAGGGCGCAGCAACCTTGCGGTGCCCGCGGCCAATCAATTTGCAAAGGGTTGGAGGAAACAGTGTGCGGTGGGTGCAGCATAGGTGCTCCACCCGCAGCATTGGTCGTCAGGGTTAATTCGCAACGTTTTGATTAATGAAAACCCTAGAACTTATTTATTTCTTACATGGCCGACTTTGGTGTTTTAAAAAGGCCAAGTTTTATGTTATTTTCATAACTTCGATTCTATTCTATTCATTAGACGCTTTGGAGATTTGAGCGATGTCTTCCATGAGGAACTAAACTCATCTATTCTGCCTGCAATTTGAAGCTTTATTTGGATTGATTGTGAGTTTCTAATTCTCGTTCCTTGTTTCCTATATTTGAATGCTTCAACTTCTTTGTGCTTGATTGTTTATTGAATTGTTCTATCTTGTCTGGCCAACTTGTTAGATCAATTCAATTGCTAAGATTTTGTAGATTCCTGGTTGTGAACCTTAACCTAAGTGGCAAACTTATTCCTTTATGGTTGGTTGAACTAATTGAATGAGTAGTTAGTTGAATGTGTTGTTAAATCTCTCTTTAGGGACTGCAAATACCTTGGCTAATCTTTGGACTTAAAGCTATCAATTGGGTTAAATCCTTCTTTAGGGACTGTTCGATTGATAAGGGTTGCTAGGACTAGTTGGACTAGTAACTATATTAGGTCGGGACAAGGGCATTCATCGGAAACTTAATAGGACGAGAAGAAGTTACAAGGATCGCTTCAACCAAATAAAGTGGAAAATTGTAGGTAGAATTGCTTCTCCTAATTGTCTGAATTAAAATCATTTACTTTTGTTTGCTTCAATCAGCTTTGATAAAAGGCGGAACTTTCACACTCAAAAACCCCCCAATTTGGTTACTTGATTGGCATCCAAATCACACTTGAATAGCGAATTTCCCTGTGGGATCGACCTCTTAATTATTGCTATACTAGTTATAGGTTTGAGTTTTCTTTGACAGATCAACGACAGGTTTCCCCTCCGTCAGGAGGTAATCACTGTTCAATCGTCGTCTTTAGCGGAAGTTATTGGGATGATGTTCCTACCCTAGACGCATTCTTCTCCGATCAAAGACCTTAAGAACTGAACTCCGAGGGTTTTAAGTCAGGGAGAACTGCATAGCTCTTCTCCTTCTCTGAGGGTTTTAAGCTAGTAGTTGGCTAGCGACCTCATGGGTTGCTTGAGGACATGTATAGCACATGCCCTCGTGCTTAAGGTTTAGACTTCGGAGGGGATGCCAGCGAGGTGAGCTATACCCAGTGAGCTGCTTAATGAGGTGTAAGGTGCTAATGATCGCGATGTATAAACATACTTGTGATTGTTTGCTTCACGACCTCCTATGGGTATTCGGAAAAGAGTTTGTCTTGATGTCTTCTACTCCTTTAATTCGAGGGGTAGCCTTTTTCTGACGTCATAAGTCATATTTCCTAAAAGGGTGATTTTCCACAGCATCGTCAACAACGACTTACCTCTATTTTGTATTTTTTTTAATTTTAGGTTAAAAATTTTGATTTTATCTGAAAACTTTAAAAAAAATTGGAAGAGTCGCTGTTTTAAATAACGACTATCCCACGTCCCCAACAGACTCCAAATCTTCCACTAGCCACTGCATCCTCTCAGCCGTGGATATGAGATCTGAAGTCCCCGGCGCCACAACACGGGCAGGCTGGGCAAGAGGGTACGACATGTGCGGGGTTGAGTCTGAAGCTCCGGAGGAGCTCTCGGCCATGGCCATCTGTGAAATTGACAGTCGAACAACCATGGATTGGTTGAAAGTCGAACAATCAAACATGGATGGTGGCGCTTCTCGAGATTCAAATTCGGCTTCCTCGCCTCCGAAATCGGCTTCTCCAGGGCTTCAGATTCAACGATTCCGAATTCAATCATTGAAGGTCGACCGCAATCGGCAAATCTCACATCATGATTCCGAGAACGAACTGCTTCTCTAGGGCTCTTGATCCGGCACGAAGTTAACCGTTTTGCTCTGATCTGCTCCTCCAAATTCAACGATTCCTATTTCCGGCGAAGGGAGTCTGTTTTGCTCCTGATTCAATCGTTGTTTTTCTCCGATATGCTTCTCTGAATTCAACGATTCCTATTTTCGGCGAAGGTAGTCTGTTTTGCTCCTGATTCAATCATTGTTTTGCTTTGATCTGCTCCTCAGAATTCAACGATTCCTATTTCCGGCGAAGGGAGTATGTTTTACTCCCGATTCAATCGTTGTTATAAAAAAAATAAAAAAGGGAGAGTCGCTATTTCAAACAACGACTCTCCCAATATTTGTTCAGCAACTCTCCCAATTTTTTAAAAAAGTTTTCAGATAAAATCATTTTTTTAACCTAAAATTAAAAAAAAAATACAAAATAGAGGTAAGTCGATGTTTGTAATTGCGACTTACCTATTTTATTATTTTTTTTAAATCTTGGGTAAAGTCGTTGTTTGTAACAACGACTTTACATTGTTTTAGCTATTTCGCTAATAACTTTCAGATCTTGGCTGGTTCGCTAATAACTTTCCGATTTTTGGCTATTTAGAAAAAAAAAATTCATCTCGTGCTCCATACTCCCTACTCCCCTTCATACCTCATAAAAGTATTTTAATACTTATTTAATCTTAAAAAAATATTTAAAATTTTATTTACAATACTTTTAGAGAAAATTAATATACCCTTTTAAGATTCTAATTACGTAATTAACTTCTTTAAAAAAATTTAGCCGATCTAATCCCCCTTAAAAGTTTATTAGCCGCTCTAGACGCTCCTCCCCGCGAATTCGCAGACCTCGATTTCCATTGATTCCTCTCACTCATAGGCACTCTGACCATTGTTTGTTCTCCCATGTCGTCGTTGGTACCATGGCGTCCCGGCCATCGGTGAGGGGGCGAGCGAGAGAGAGAGATGGCGGATCAAATGGAACCCCTCGATGTCGATTTCGCTCTCAGGTTTCTCGCTCTTTCTCTTCCGTCTTTCTTCCTTTGTAGCTAATCGGTCGGTTTTGGACCAATTTTGTCCTGTATGATACAATCCTTGAACGAAAAATTAGGAATTAATGAACAATTCTTGAGCGAAAGAGCTAGACAATCGGTAATTGTAACAATCGGTTCAAGGATTAAGAACTTGACAACGATTGTTCGTTAATTAGGGCTAAATGAAAAATCCTTGAACAAAGAATTAGGAATTGTTGTCAGAAGAGACATGTAAATTGGAATATCAATCATTAGGAATTGCTGTCAGAATTAGGAATTGCCATCAGTTTCATCAGTTTCCTCTTCCCATGTTTTGGAGATATTTGTGCTCTATAAGGATCATACTCATTGCTTCAAATTCTCTCAATTCAGGTAGGCAACTAAGCCAGTTGATGATTCTGTTGCTTTATTGTTGCAGCTAAGGCATCATCAATTCTTGCAATTCAGAGCTTGGAGCTCCAGTGTAGCAACCCTCTGTGAGTCAAGTCCTCTCGTTTTGATTTGATCTACTGCAAAGAAGATCAAAAGATCAGTGTGATTTAGCATGTTTTGTGTCTACATAGTCATGAATTGTATATACTCTGTATTGCTTTACTATAATCATAAAGTGTAATTCCCTTAATTTCAATTGCAGGAGCACCTTAAACGAAATGTATGTAATTTTATATTAAATTTGGAATTAGTAGCCTTTAAGTTTCGGAGTTCAGTTGTTTGTAGATTTTATAGGGTAAGTCTTCGTCTTCTCCACTTTCGTTCACGATCCCTTAATTTATTGTCTTTTTGTTTGATTTCTAGGGTTTTGGTTTTTCGTTGCTTGTAAGATCTGTGTATTTGGTGTAATATTTTAAGTATTCGTCTCTCTTTGTTTGCTTATCTGCCAATCGGTCTTAGTTTGAAGGTAGGTTTCTCAGGCTTTTGTGATCTCTTTCGGTTGCGTTCCTCTTATTTAATGGCATCATAGAGGTCTTGTGCGTTTTTGGTGTTTTTGTCAATCAGTCAATGTTGAATAGCAAATGATTTAGTTTTTGAGAGATTATAAAGCCTCAAATGTCTAGAACATACTTAGTTTTTTGTCCTTCCATTGCCTAAGAATGATATGTAACTTCACTATAGTTAGGGGTATTTTTTCATCATTTGATGATGGTACCAAAGACATGGGATTAGGATTATGATGCCAACCGGGTTTCAAGATACAATGTGACACATTTACAAATAAGTTGTTTTTTCGCTTTAACTACTTTGTTGATGTGTGTTTACAAGGGGAGGTTGTACAAAGAGGGGAATGATGAAGAAAAATAGAGTTTGATTGAGTAATCATTCTAGATTATTCATTGCAGGTGCGATGACAAGGCATATTAGTGATAGTTTGCCTCTGGTTTTGCCTTTTGATTTGTGGTGCAATGAGGCTTGGTTTGTTTCAGAATGACTTTTCTTAGTTGAATGTGTGTTGTGCATTTATTTAGGGAGTAGGCTCCTAAGTTTTATTTATACTGGTGGTGCTACAGGAGACCACATTTATAGAACAACGGGTGGCAAATGAAAGTTAGATGGAAGGTGTGCATGTGGGTTGCGATAAGATCTTGAATTGGCATCTCCATCTGACTGCTCAAGGTTTTGCCTATCCTAGAGGGTGGGTTCTGGAAAATAACCTTGTTGCCAATGAACCCCTCGACCAATGACAAATGGGTGTACATTAGCTGCATGAGAATGAGAGGTATGGAATTCACACTTCTCTTTGTGGTTCCTTGGCATTTTAAACTTTCTAGGGCTTCCTTTTTAAGGTTAATTTATATAGAAAAGTAACTTGGAAGCGAGGTTGCTTACTTGAATCCATTTTCTTGATGACATGCAGATGTAGAATTACAGAATAACTGTATAAGATTAAGAGAAATAAATCCATGTTGATAATTGATTTGTTGTGATTTGATGCATTACCCTTTTATAGTCCTTGTCCACTCGGCCTATTACACACGCGTTGACAATTTCCTTTTAGAGTCCATGTTGATCTCTTTAATGGGTTCTTATTTCTTGTTTTGTGATTGTGTTTGTTGGCTAAGGATGGTATGTTTGAGATCTGTACTGAGACTATATTTTGTTTTTGGAATTTTGAAGAGTGTTAAGATGGAATATGATATCCTCAAGTCCCTTAAATTTGAGATGGGGAATCCAACAGTAAATACTTTTTTGAGGTATATGAGCTCCCAGCTACACTAATATAATATGCCTTAATTATTCAGGTTGTTGTCTAAAAAGTTTGGGTGAATTCTTATAGTTCCTCTTTTCTATTTTAATACAATTTCAGGAAATTCACAAGAGGTGCACAAAACAAATCTCATAGTAAGTTGCTATTAATTTGCATTTTGTGCTTTGGATTTTGTAGAAAATTTTCAAAATCAGCTTGTAATTAATTTTGATGTTGCATACGCAGAGTGGCAATTTAAAGTTGGAGTTTCCTGGGTGCTACCTGGGTGAGCTAAGAACATGAACAACCATGAGTTTTATCTACCTTAAGGTTGCTAAAACGTAAGCCCATGGTTGTGGGGTTTACCTTAAGGGAAGGGGTGGGAAGGGGTTACCTTGGTAGAGAGAGGTAACCCCTTCCCTTTTCTAATTTTATTTTCTTTTTTTTTAATGACAAAGTAGGATATTCTCTTTTCCATTTAGATTTATTAATTGTAATAGTGTTTAAAATGAAATAACACTATATTTATATTTCATTATTTTTTAAAATAAAATATCCCATTGGTTTAATTTTTATTTTTTTCTATAATTTGAGCCCAATTTTACCCTATATATACCCCATCTTGATCTATTGTAGGTAAACCTATTTTTTTAACTATGGATCACAATAATCCAAATACTCCACCCATTCCAAATATGCCTTTTGATCCAAATCTTCTAAAAAATCCTCAATTTCAAGTGATGTTACAAATGCTATAATCCGAATTTATAGGTAGTTCGATTAGTATTTACGTATGTTATAATGTTTCTAACTTTTTTTTATTTTAATCTAGATGTAATAAAATATATTTATATTAACTACTTGCTATTTTTATTTATTTATAAAATTATGAATAAAAATAATTTACAATAATATATGATGATACGCATATAATAAAGGAAAATATATATAAAGAAAAGGAAAAAGTAAAAATAAATTTGAAAAGAGGCAAAAGAGGTTTCCCGTGGTTGTAGATGAAACATTTTAGAAAGAGGTAGAAAAAGTGAAAATTATTTTAAATAAAAAAATAAATGAGTTGTAAAGTTGTGATAGGAAGATGGAAAAAAAAAGGGAAAAGAAGTTACCCCATGGTTGCAGATGGTCTAAGTTTGTTAGATTATGGGTGTGTCAAGTTCCTACCTTCTTTGGTTAAGCATTTACCTTTTTTCATCTTCGACAAAATTTATATATTTTGGAATTTAAAATATTCGTACAAATATTGTAGGATTCTGCCTTACGAAAGTACTTTGGATACTCACCATTTGTCTTAGAGCAATGTGTTTGATTAATACACGATTTGCAATTGAAACGAAAGGGTGGAAACATGGTTGCAATAAGAGACAAATACCATAGTCGTAAGGTAAAAAAAATTTCCCACACAAATTTGAATTAATTAATGTTATCTATGTATGTTAATCATTCCAACTAATTTGAAACTTTATTTGTTTAAACAGGTCATGTGTGGGTGATGAAATAGTAAGGGGTCCATGAGTCTTGGACGTTCCTGTTTACTATCGACCCGTCGAGGATAAGTATCGAGCTTTCATCGAGGATAAGTACTAATCCATATGCTTACCTCCACCTTCGCATACAACCCTATACGCTTTTTGAGTGTGAAGATGGTGTAAGACTCGTGTTGCTTGTGTGTCACCGCTGATAGATTACATAGGTCTCCTCATGTATAGTGGGCTAAAAGCCCGTTAAAACCCAATACCTTTGTAACCTATATATATGTTTATCAATGAATGGAAACCCTCGAATGAGACTTTACATCAATCTAGTAACTTACTTGGTATCACAGCTCTTTATTCCTCACGGAACCCTAATTTGATCCTCCCACCCCACCCTTCATCTTCTGCCGCCGGCATCGTCCCCTCGCCGCCGATCTCTCTCCTTCGCGGATTTCGTCATCCGCTCCTCCACAGCACAACTTTGCTTTCAATCTCTTCTTCCTCGCTATCTATCACACCAGGTTTTTTAGTTGCCGCTTGGCTATCAATAAAGGCTTCCAGATTATCTACTATACATGAGATTCTGGTCCTCGCCTCGTACTTCAACCGCAGCCGCCTCCAATCACTGTAGTGCAGCCTCGCCGGAGAACAGAAGGCCGCATCCTTGGACAACAGTCCGAGCGCCGTCTCCGATTTCCGCCGCCAACCACTGCTCGAGCGCCGCCCCAATCGCTGCCTTGCACCCGCCAGTCATCGCGCCGAGGTCCTCCCTTCCCCTCGTCGCTGTACGCATACCTCCATTGAAGCAATTGGAGTTTTTCATTCTTCTTTTACATAATCGCATAAACTTTCCTTGTTTTATACTATTTTCTCTTTTGGTCCTGAGTTAATTATTTTTAAGTCAAGTGGCCAATATTTCTGAAAAAAACAAAAAATAAAAGAAAAATAAAAGAAAAAAAAGAAAGAAAGAAAGATGCAACCGTACTCCGGATATCCTGTCCCTCGAGATGTCGGGCCTCAGACCTTTTTGACATCGTCCGATCCAGGCTACGTTCCGCCTGCTATGCATCACGCCTTCTCCTCTACGCAGCCGACATTCCCTGACTCTTCGTGGTACATGGACACTGGTGCCACCTCCCATATGACGCACTCCTCAGGTAACCTCTCTTCTATTTCCTTTAAAGGTCCTGCACACTCTATTATCGTCGGCAATGGTGGTCGCCTTGCTACTTCTGGCATTGGCCACGCCAAAGTACATACCCCAACCCACCCATTACACCTCAACAATGTCCTCATCCCCCCAAAGATTGTCAAAAACCTTATCTCTGTCCGTCGGTTCACTACTCACAATAATGTTTCCCTTATGTTTGATCCATATGGTTTCTCTATGAACGATCTTACTACGGGGGTTACTCGAATGAGATGTAACAACACCGGGGAGCTCTACCCTGTCACACCACCTCCTGCGTTCAGCCAGTCGTGCCCGGTCGCCCTCTCGGCATCGTCGTCCAGCCTGTGGCATGCACGCCTGGGCCATCCCAATGATGTCGTTCTAGATGTCCTCCGTTCCCAGAGTCTTGTCACCTGTCCTAAAGACCCACACTCTAGTTTATGCTCTTCCTGCCAACTAGGCAAACATGCCAGACTGTCGTTCCAACGGTCTTTGACCTCTACCCTTGCTCCCTTTGATATCATTCATAGTGACATATGGACCTCTCATGTGCCTAGCAAGGAGGGTCACAAGTACTACATCTTGTTTCTTGATGATTACACTCATTTCTTATGGATCTTCCCATTGCATTTCAAGTCCCAAGTGTTTCCTATCTTTGCCAAATTCCATGCCTACATCAAAACACAGTTTCACATATCCATCAAATGTTTCCAATGTGACAATGACCGTGAATTTGACAACAAAGACTTTCACTCTTTCTTTGCCGCAAATGGGATCTCCTATCGCTTGTCTTGCCCCTATACTTCTCAGCAGAATGGCAAGGCAGAACGAATCATTAAAACCATTACCAACATGATGCGCTCTCTCCTCTTCCATGTATCTATTCCCCTTCCCTATTGGCCTCACGCCTTATCCACCACATGCTATCTCCTCAACATTCTCCCTTCCACTACCCTAAACCATCGCTCGCCAGCTCAGGCACTTTATTACACCATGCCTAGGTATGATCACCTTCCCACTTTCGGGTGATGTGCTTCCCAAACCAGTCCTCCACCGCCCCACACAAGCTTCACCCGCGCTCCACTCCTTGTGTCTTCCTAGGCTATCCGACTGATCATCGCGGTTACCTCTGCCTCAATATCAAGACCAATAAGCTCATTGTGTCTCGTCATGTCACCTTTGATGAGTTTCGCTTCCCCTTTGCTTCTTCTCCCCTCCCCTCTTCTGCACCCCCTGTGTCTCAGTCTCAGTCTGAGTCATCATTCCCACATTTTTTATCCCAGAGCTCTCCCGGTGCTCCTGCGTCTCCCCCTCCCCCACCACCACTCCCCACCAGACCACACACCCACAGCGTCTCCGGTGTCTTTCGACCTCGTCAAATCGTCTCCATGACCACCGCACATCACCCCACCGCTCAACACCATGCCTACACCCCTCCGTCAGATCACCATGTTGTGATGCTGCGTCCGCAGCAAGACGCTGCGCCCGCGGCCAATCAATGTAACCACCCCCACCCTATGTCCCATACACTAGCGGCGCCCGCAACATGCCTTGTGGCGCCCGCAGCATGCCTTGCGGCCCCCGCAACCAATTAACAAAGCTCCGCCCCCCTTGCCCACGTCCCTCCCGACTCCCACTCAACCCCTCCCTCCACCTCGACCTCCCTGTCCCCCATCCCCACCTCCCACAAAATAGCCCTCCTCGACCCGAATTGGCAGACGGCTATGCTCGACGAATATATGGCCCTTACAAAGAATGGTACTTGGGTTCTTGTCCCTCGCTCTTCAGCGGCGTTCGCCGTATGTGGCTCTTCCGTCACAAGTTCCGCTCTGATGGAGCGTTGGAGCGCTACAAAGCACGTCTTGTGGTCAACGGTCGATCTCAACAGGTAGGTATTGATTGTGATGAGACCTTCAGCCCCGTGGTCAAGCCTGCCACTATCCGAGTGGTGTTGAGCTTAGCTCTGTCGCGCAACTGGGCCATTCATCAGCTAGATGTCAAGAACGCTTTTCTGCATGGTCACCTGAATGAGATAGTCTACATGTTTCAGCGCCGGGATTTGCTGATGCTGATCGTCCTAAGCACGTCTGTCTCTTGAAGCGCTCTCTGTATGGTCTGAAACAGGCTCCGCGAGCTTGGTTCCAGCGCTTTGCTTCTCATCTGCTTCGCTTGGGTTTCATTGTCATCCGCTCGGATTCGTCCCTATTCATCTATCGCAGAGGCTCCGACATGGCATTTTTTTTACTATATGTCGACGACATCATTCTCACCGCCTCTTCTGATGCTCTTCGGACGTCGATTATTTCACAGCTGAGTGCTGAGTTCGCCATGTCAGATTTGGGTCAGTTGTCTTACTTCTTGGGAGTTGCTGTTCAGCGGCATGTGTCTGGACTATTTCTCTCACAAAGTAAGTATGTTGCTGAGATTGTTGCTCGGGCTAAGATGAGTAACTGCAATCCTGTCGCCACCCCTGTCGATACATCCAACAAGCTTAGCGCTCATTCTGGTCCTTTGGTTGATGATCCGACATTGTACAGGAGCCTTGCTGGTGCTCTTCAGTATCTCACCTTCACCAGACCTGATATCAGTTACGCCGTTCAGCAGATCTGCTTGTTCATGCATGTGCCCAGGGAACCCCACTTTCATGCCTTAAAGCGGATCATTCGGTACATCAGCGGCACACTCGAGCTGGGCACCACGATCACTCCTTCCTCTAAGCTTGACCTTGTTGCTTACACTGATGCGGATTGGGGTGGTTGTCCTGACATACGTCGCTCCACATCTGGTTACTGTGTCTTCCTCAACGACACCCTTGTGTCATGGTCGGCCAAGCGTCAGTCTGTCGTGTCTCGCTCCAGCGCTGAGGCCGAATACAGGCGTGTTGTCAACGTTGTCTCCGAGTGCTCTTGGCTCCGCAATCTCCTTCTTGAGCTTCGTTGCTCTCTTCAGAAGGCCACTCTGGTCTACACTGATAACGTCTCCGCCGTCTATCTGGCTAGCAACCCAGTCCAGCATCAACGCACGAAGCACATTGAGCTCGATCTCCACTTCGTCAGGGACAGGGTTGCCATTGGACATGTCCGCGTTCTACATGTCCCGTCCTCTTATCAGTACGCTGATATATTCACCAAGGGTTTACCTAGATAATTGTTCATTGATTTTCGTTCCAGTCTCACTGTACGGCCTGATCCCGTTTCGACTGCGGGGGTTTGATAGATTACATAGGTCTCCTCATGTATAGTGGGCTAAAAGCCCGTTAAAGCCCAATACATTTGTAACTTATATATATGTTTATTAATGAATGAAAACCCTCGAAGGGGACTTTATATCAATCTAGTAATCTTACAACCGCTTCGGAACACTCTATTGGTATGATATATCGACAATGACCAAGTGACTGTCGAATTGTTCACGCAACATAAGATTCAACCGAGATAGCTTAGCTTGTATATTCGATATTCGATATGTAGCACAAATCCCTCAACTTCTTATTTATTTTGCTTATTGTTACAGTGTGTGCCATTTGCAAAAGGTTAAAGACAATTACAACTTCGGATTGAGTGGATCAAGTCAATATGTTAGTCAAAGTTAATTAGAAAATAAAGATTGGGCTTGCCCATTTCATGTACATACTGTAGAATTGTAGAATTGATGTAAAGTCCTCCTTAGGGTTTCCATTCATTGATATAACATATATATATATAGGTTACAAAGGTATTGGGCCTTAATAGGCTTTTAGCCCACTATACAATATTAAGACCTATGTAATCTATCAAACCCCCGCAGTCGAAACGGGAGGGGTCCTTAGAGTGAGACTGGAACGAAAATCAATGAATAACTGTCGAGGTAAACCCTTGGTGAATATATCAGCGTACTGATAAGAGGACGGGACATGGAGAACGCGGACATGTCCAATGGCAACCTTGTCCCTTACAAAGTGGAGATCAAGCTCAATGTGCTTCGTGCGTTGATGCTGGACTGGGTTGCTAGCCAGGTAGACGGCGGAGACGTTGTCCGTATAGACCAGAGTGGCCTTCTGAAGGGGACAACGGAGCTCAAGGAGGAGGTTCCGGAGCCAAGAGCACTCGGACACAACGTTGGCAACACCCCTGTATTCGGCCTCAGCGCTGGAGCGAGATACGACGGACTGACGCTTGGCTGACCATGACACAAGGGTGTCGTTGAGGAAGACGCAGTACCCAGACGTGGAGCGACGTGTGTCAGGACAACCACCCCAATCCGCATCAGTGTAAGCAACAAGATCGAGCTTAGAGGAAGGAGTGATCGTGGTGCCGAGCTCAAGAGTGCCGCTGATGTACCGAATGATCCGCTTCAAAGCCTGAAAGTGAGGTTCCCTAGGTGCATGCATGAACAAGCAGACCTGCTGAACGGCGTAACTAATGTCAGGCCTGGTGAAAGTGAGATACTGAAGAGCACCAGCGAGGCTCCTATACAATGTCGGGTCATCAACCAAAGGACCAGAATGAGCACTGAGCTTGTTGGATGTATCGACAGGGGTGGCGACTGGATTACAGTTGACCATCTTAGCCCGAGCAACAATCTCTGCAGCATACTTACTCTGTGAGAGAAACAGACCTGACGCATGACGCTGAACAGCAACTCCCAAAAAGTAAGACAACTGACCCAGATCAGACATGGCGAATTCCGCACTCAACTGCGAAATAATAGACGTCCGAAGAGCATCAGAAGAGGCGGTGAGAATGATGTCGTCGACATATAGCAACAGGAATGCCAAGTCTGAGCCTCGGCGATAGATAAACAGAGACGAATCGGAACGGCTGCCAGTGAAACCCAAACGGAGCAGATGAGAGGCAAAACGCTGGAACCAAGCCCGCGGAGCCTGTTTCAGACCATACAGAGAGCGCTTGAGGAGACAGACATGCTTCGGACGGTCAGCATCAGCAAACCCCGGCGGCTGAAACATGTAGACCGTCTCATTCAGATGGCCATGAAGAAATGCGTTCTTGACATCTAATTGATGGATGGCCCAGTTGCGCGACAGAGCTAGACTCAGGACCACTCGGATAGTGGCAGGCTTGACCACAGGGCTGAACGTCTCATCACAATCAATACCTGCCTGCTGAGATCTACCGTTCACCACAAGACGGGCCTTATAGCGCTCCAAAGTCCCATCAGATCGGAACTTGTGACGAAAGAGCCACATACAACGAATGACGTTCGCCTCAGGAGGGCGAGGAACAAGAACCCAAGTACCATTCTTCGTAAGGGCCCTGTATTCGTCGAGCATAGCCGCCTGCCAATTCGGGTCTTGGAGGGCTGTTTTGTGGGAGGTGGGAATGGGGGAGAGGGAGGTCTGGGTGGAGGCAGAGGGTGATTGGGTGTCGGGACGGATGGGAGCAAGAGGGGCTAAGCATGGGGAGGAGGCGGCGGGCGCAGCAGAGCTGTGGGTAAGGGGTGCAGAGGCGGTGTGGGATGCGGCGGGCGCAGCATACCCTGCGGCGGGCGCCGCAAGTGGGTGATGCGAGATGGGGAGGGATGCGGCGGGCGCAGCATGTGTTGCGGCGGGTGCAGCATGTGTTGCGGCGGGAGCAACATATGTTGCGGCGGGCGCCGCCAGTAGGTTATGCGATGCTGGGGGCATGGGCAATTGATAGGCTGCGGGCGCAGCAGTGTGCGGCGCCCGCGGCATTGGTGTTTGGCAGGGGGTCTGCTTTGCTAGGCCATGAGGTTGTATGGTGGGGCGATGGGTGGTAGTCATGGATACGATCTGACGGGGTCGGAAGACATCGGAGACGCTGCGGGTGTGTGGTCTGGTGGTGAGGGTGGTGGGGGTGGGGGAGGGGGAGACGCAGGAGCACCGGGAGAGCTCTGGGGAATAAGGAAGTGAGGGAATGGTGACTCAGACTCTGACGGAGACACAGGGGGTGTGGGAGACGCAAAGGGAAATCGCGACTCATCAAAGGTGACATGACGTGAGAGAATGATCTTGTGGGTTTTGATATCGAGGCAAATGTAACCGCGATGATCAGACGGATAGCCTAGGAAGACACATGGAGTGGAGCGCGGGTGAAGCTTGTGCGGGGCTGTGGAGGACTGGTTTGGGAAACACAAGCACCCGAAGGTGCGAAGGTGATCATACCTAGGCTCGGCGTAATAAAGTGGCTGAGCTGGCGAGCGATGGTGTAGGGTAGTGGAAGGGAGAATGTTTAGGAGATAACATGTGGTGGATAAGGCTTGAGGCCAATAGGGAAGGGGAATAGATGCGTGGAAGAGGAGAGAACGCATCATGTTGGTAATGGTTCTGATGATTCTTTCTGCCTTGCCATTCTGCTGAGAAGTATAGGGGCAAGACAAGCGATAGGAGATCCCATTTGCGGCAAAGAAGGAGTGAAAGTCTTTGTTATCAAATTCACGACCATTGTCACATTGGAAACATTTGATGGACATGTGAAACTGTGTTTTGATGTAGGTATGGAATCTGGCAAAGACAGGAAACACTTGGGACTTGAAATGCAACGGGAAGACCCATAAGTAATGAGTGTAATCATCAAGAAACAAGAGGTAGTACTTGTGACTCTCCTTGCTAGGCACGGGAGAGGTCCAAATGTCGCTGTGAATGATATCAAAGGGAGCAAGGGTAGAGGTCAAAGACCGTTGGAACGGCAGTCTGGCATGTTTGCCTAGTTGGCAGGAAGAGCATAAACCAGAGTGTGGGTCTTTAGTACAGGTGACAAGGTTCTGGGAACGGAGGACATCTAGAACGGCAGCGCTGGGATGGCCCAGGCGTGCATGCCACAGGCTGGACGATGATGCCGAGAGGGCGACCGGACACGACTGACTGGACGCAGGAGGTGGTGTGACAGGGTAGAGCTCCCCGGTGCTGTTACATCTCATGCGAGTAACCCCCGTAGTAAGATCGTTCACAGAGAAACCAAAGGGATCAAACATAAGGGAAACGTTGTTGTCAGTAGTGAACCGACGCACAGAGATAAGGTTTTTGACAATCTTTGGGGCAATCAGGACATTGTTGAGGTGTAGTGGGTGGTTTGGGGTCTGTAATTTGGTGTGACCAATTCCCGAAGTAGCAAGACGACCACCATTTCCGACGATAATAGAGTGGGCAGGGCCCTTAAAAGAAATAGATGAGAGGTTACCTGAGGAGTTCGTCATGTGGGAGGTGGCACCAGTGTCCATGTACCAAGAAGAGTCTGAAGATGTCGGCTGCGTAGAGGAGAAGGCGTGATGCAGAGCTGGCGGAATATAGCCTGGGTCAGGCGATGTCAGAGAGGCCTGAGGACCGACATGTCGAGGGGTAGGATATCTAGAGTATCCAGAGAAGGCGTGATGTTGGTGATCGTAATGAGCCATGGTAAGAGATTTTTTTTTTTTTTTTTTGATGTAAACGGGAGGCCGGTGAGGAGGGGAAAGAGAGAGAGAGGCGACGAGGAGACGACGCCGGCGACGGGAAGAGGAGGTGGGGCGAGAGGATCAAACTAGGGTTCCGTGAGGAAGAAAAGGCTGTGATACCATGTAGAATTGTAGAATTGATGTAAAGTCCTCCTTAGGGTTTCCATTCATTGATATAACATATATATATATAGGTTACAAAGGTATTGGGCCTTAATAGGCTTTTAGCCCACTATACAATATTAAGACCTATGTAATCTATCACATACATCAGCCTATAAATAGGCTCACTTGTATAGTCGAACTACTCAGTTGAATGACTATGAGTTTCTTTCCTCAAGCTTCGTCTCCAAGCTCTCCGTCAATGGAGTCCTTTCTCTTTCTATTTTTCCTAAATTCTGTTTTGTCATTCAACAAATCAAGAATTTACACAAAATTAACACTTATCGAATTTACTGATTTATCTTATAAAAATATTATCAATAAAAATGTCATCAATCATAATATTATAAATGATTGAGATCAATAAAGTGTAATCACAGATGTCATCAATAGAAAAAAAAATCATCAATAAAAGATGTCATCAATGAAGTCATCAATAAAATGTAATAAAAATATCACCACAAATGATTGTATCAATGATGTGTAATCACAAACGTGTCATCAGTGAATAAAACTAGAATCGATGAAAAGATATCGATATACAATTGATTAACTTAAAAAAGTGGCATCAAACGATTTGATTAAAAAATGGCATCAAATAATTACATTAGAAAAATGACATCAAAACACTACTCTAAAAAACATTAAAGAAAAAATGTCATCAAAACACTACTTTGAAAAAATATGATATCACGGTAAAAAAATATCATCAAAAAAATTGACATAAAAAAAGTGTCATTAGTAGTCAACAGTAAAAAAAAATTGCTTCAATGGTCAACGTGACATCACAGTAAACAAAAATTATCATCAAGGTTTGAAAAAAGTGACATTAAAAAGGTGTCATCAAATCATTTCATTAGAAAAGTGATATCAAAACGAAAATAAAATGTAATAAAAAAAATGGTATCAAAATAGTAAAAAATTACAGCACAAAAAAATATAAAAAAAAATAAAAAATATGAATGAGTCGGTCAACGGTCAACTGTTGACCGGCTGCCAGTCAAACAAGTTGACCGGTGACCTTTAATACTCTATTTGAGAAGGCTCTAGGTAAACTAATTAAATTAGTTTATGTCTAATCACCTAATTAAAGGTTCATAAAAGACTACTTAGTTAAATCACTCTTACTAATATCTATTTTATATATTTATAAAATTTAATTTTAAAAACTTATATTATATCATTTTTAAAAATTAAAAAGACAATATTTTACAAAATACAATTATTAAAAAATTTAAAACATGATTTTTCAAAATAAAAATTATAAATATATAAAAATATATGTTAGTAATATAAATATAATTTTTTTAATTTTTAAAAAATCAAAATTGTTTATGTAGATTTTGGTGGTAGAACTTGAAAAAATGTAATGGAAGTATGGAACTGATATTTTGTTTCACTTGGGAAAACTGGGATCCCTTCAAACAAGAAGACTTTCACACCAACCCTGAACGAGACGAGAGCCGTTTATCATTACGATATTTGATAGCTGTCAAGTGATCATGTTACAAAAATAATGGAACACAAATCCATCTTAAAATTAAACCTAAAGTTTTTGGAATTCAGTTCAGACAACACACGAGGTAGGGGGAATCAAAAGCAAAATTTAAAACCTAAAAATCATATCTAAATCTCTTAAAACCTGCAGATTGTGGACTTATCTGTGGCACAGTAAAGCCATCATCCATTTTATTCTTAGAAGCTTTCCTTTTTACATCTCCCTTGGCCCCTTCAGTTCCATTTACCATGGTAAATCCAGGATTGAACAGTGACAGTTGTGGCATGGTTGGTGCCTGTGGAACCCACAATCCAGTATTATCATAGCTACTCATTCTAGTATCAAGATTTGGATTCATGAACAGCAGCAAATCATCATCACCACCCTGTGAGAATCAGACAAAGAAAGGTGTTAAATTTTGTGAAAGAAAAAAAGATAGGGAAATAAGAAAAGGCAAAACACAAACCTCAGAAAAGCCAACAGCACCTGAGGATGAATCAAGCAAGTCCTCAACTTGCCAGCCTGGCAGCATCTCTATCAAGTACTCTGAAATGCTGCTAGTAGAGCCACCCTCACCACAACTCAACTGGTTGCTCACATCTTGGGTTATGGTGATGACATCTGTTGCTGCTGCTGCTGCTGCTTGTGGCTTGAAGTTCAGTTGGGTGTGTGAGGTTTGGGAAGATGAAGACAGGAAAGGCCTGCTGAAGTCAGGAACCTGGTCAAACCCACTGTTTGATGAGTTACTCTTGGCCTTGCTCTTGGTGGTGGAGGTGGTGGTTGTGGTGGCGGCCGCGGTAGGGAGTGCAGATAGCTTAGCTCCTGTCAATAGAAATCTGTGATGCTTCTTGGTGAGTTCATTTGATGTGTGCAAAGGGACATCACAGTCTCTACATAGAATTGCTCTATCTTGCTGACAAAACAACATTCCCTTCTTCTCCTGCACAAAAAAAATGTGTTGTTTAACACAAATAATCTTTTAATTGGACTTATCATCAAGTCTGTTGCACATAAGTGGGGCAAATTCCATCTTAAAATTAATTCAACTGGAAGAGTAGCATCAGATTATATATTAGACTTGTATTGTTCAAACTTTCGATAAGAGACATTTTTTTTATCGCTTCACATCCCAACAAACAACAAACTGCAAATGCTAGGGCTGAAACCTAGCCAGCAAGCTCTTTCTGTTCAACACGTTCACTCTAAATCACAACAAAAGGAGCACAAGATGAAGTAGGTTAACTAGACAGCTCCATTAAAATAGTGATGTTTTGGGATCGTTAATCATTTGGTATCTATAAGAAAATCATAGGCCTCATATAACTATATTCCTTGTCATACACCTTACATCAAAATTGCATATAGATACTGATACCGATACTACTTATCAAACCAAAACCGCCCTTAAAGCTGTTTCTTGATTGGTTTTATTACATTTGGGCATTTGGGTCAAAGGAGAGAGAGAATGAGAGGGGCAAACCTGACAGATGTCACAGTGGGGGAGATGTGAAGAAGACGAAGGCTGGAGGAGAGAGAAACGGTGGTGCTGAGAGGCAAGCTTGTTGGCCTGATGAACCCTTTGGTCACAGTCATCACACAAGGCAGCCTCATCTGCAGAGCAGAAAACAGAGGCCTGTTTCTTGCTGCAAACATCACACCATATCTTCATCTGCCCCTTCAATGGATCGATCTCCAATTAGCCTGTTTTGTACACACCACCTGCTTTGTCAAAGGCAAGAAAAGTTGGGAGTGTTTTGAGCTGGTTTTGATGCAGGAGGAGATTGGAAGGTGGATGGGAAAGACAACCATTTTGTACTAAAAATAATATTTAAATGCTTCAAACGTAATGGAAGAAAGAAAATGCAGCTCCATGTCTCTTTCTCTCTCACATTAACAAAGTTGGACCAAAAAAAGGGCAATAAATAGTATATAGTATATTGAGATAAGATTGGGTATTTGTTTTTATTCGGCAAAACTAATTAAAATAACTCAATATTTGGACAATATTTGGAGGGGTGTTAAAAAATATTTCCATCTTTCAACCGTAAGAAAAATAATTCAATATTTAGAGATGTGATGACAAAATATTCTGACTATTTTTTCCTACTATAAATAAGGTCAAAAAATATTGACATAAAATTTATCAAATGATAACATTATCAATAGAACAACTCACTATTATAAAAAAAATATAACAAGATTTTAATTTTGATGATTATATGTTACTCCGTAGTATTTTTGGTTGGATTTATGTCCAGGAAAAATAGTTGGGATATTTTCTTACCATTTCATCCTAAAGGTTATATTATTTTTCTTACAATTGAAATGTGGATATATTTTTTCCAAAGGGATTTTCGGTACACTTCTCTAAATCTTAGGTTATTTTAATTAGTTTTACCAGGAATTGCTAAATGAAAATGACTATTCAATTTTGAAGCTAATTAACATTAATCAGATGAGTTTAAAAACTGCAATCCGTTCTAGAGAAAAGGCATTTGCCTTCTCTCTAGAACTCGTCTACCGTTTATGATGCGGGACCATCTTCTACACCTTCGGACACGCCTATCATCATTGGGGATGGACCGATGACTCGAGCTCATGCTAAGAAGCTTCAGCGAGATTTTTTCATGTTCGTGAGTCATGTCCTATTCTCGAGCGCTGTACAACTTCAAGAAGCGCCATTGAAGACATATATGTGCATTGGACTTGAAGAGGCCGAACCACCTTAGCTTATGTTAATGCCGATTTTTCTAAGTGTTGGAACACCCCTTTATTGCTATTTTTAGTAACTTTCACTACTTAAGTATTTTAGGAAACTTTAGGGGTTAATTTTATTAAGTCTTTTATTTATTATTTTTATTCCAAAATTCAGTCTTGTAGGTTATAAGAACCAAACTCTACCATTGTAAAGAACACGTTATTCATCTTGAAGAAAGTTTTATCTTTTGTGTTGAAACACATTGAGTGCGAAAGTCAATCGATTCGAAGCGTTGCTCATCGATTGCACCATTGGTATAGATCTTAGCTTGGTTTGCCTTGAGTTTGTCAATCTCGCAAGGGTTTGGTAATCCCTGGTATCCACGAGCCCCCTCCTTGTGCCTCCAAGTTGTCCACTTGGTTGTGTAGGGTTGTAGATGCGGGTTATATAGTAATTGGTGTTGGTTCCTACCCTCTACGGAGGCCTGGGGTCTTCATCTTGTTCTGTATAGATCGACTCAGTCCACTATCGGTCTTTATAATGTCAATTTCGAGTCTTTCTTTCAATTTCAGTGTCGAGTCTTGTTCTTGTTCATAGTCGACATCGAGTTCATCCTTGATCTCGGTGTTCTTGTCGAGTCTTGCATCTTTCTTGGTGTTCTTGCTGCGTTTCTTTGAGTCTTTGCCGAGTTTCTTTAGTTCTTGTTTAGTTCTTGCATTATTGTCTTGATTGTCAAAGATCGGGCCATCCTACGGCTTACCCCGTATCAGTTTAGCCCCAAATCAATCTCGAAATCCCTAATTTGTTATCCGCTCGTGTCATCTCCCAATTTCTGGAGTAAATCTTATTCTTGGCCTTATTTCCCCCCACAACTTCAGTTTTCGGATCTCAGTGCCGGAATTTGCCGTTTCTACTGGTTGGATTGCCCCAAATCGGGTTTCATCGCTCGCAGTGGGGTTCCGTGGTCCTCACCCTTGCTGGGCTGGGCTCGTTCTCTGGCGGTCGATGTTTTGCCAACCTTTTGTGTGGTTGTTGGCAATGATGGCGCCTTCGTCCCCTTTGCTATCCACTCCCGTCATCATCCCCTCTGTCTAATCAATTGATTTGGGGCTTTGTTGTTTTTTTCAATCCCTCGATCGCCTAGAAAGAAGGCAGAGGCCTTCTCTTTAGACGAGTTCTAGAGAGAAGGCGGCCTATGCCTTATCTCTAGAACTCATCTACCGTTTAGCCCCAAATCAATCTCGAAATCCCTAATTTGTTATCCGTTCGTGACATTTCCTAATTTCTGGAGTAAATCTTATTCTTGGCCTTATTTCTCCCCATAACTTCAGTTTTCGGATCTCGGTGCCTGAATTTGCCTTTTCTACTGATTGGATTGCCCCAAATCGTGTTTCATCGCTCACTGTGGGGCTAGGAAGCATGGAAATGACATTTTTTAATTTCTGGAGGTGTTCGACACGGGGAAACGGGGAAGCGGCGGGGAAAAGGTGGGCAATCTACTGCCGTGGCCATAGATGTAGGTGTGCCGCTTTGATGGAGGCACAACGACATGCGAAGGGAATACCAAGGAGGAGACGCACAGAAGATAGAAGGAGAAGAATTTACAGTGGTAGAGACGGCAGAGAGAGGAAGAGAAAGGGTTTTCTAACCCTAAATGTGGCCCACTTAAGTTAAAATAACCCAAATAAAAACCCTAAATCTAGCCCAATAAATTAAAACAATACATATAACACTAAAATAATCCATCTTACCCCATCTATCCATAAATTATAAAATGAATCTATATATTCAATTTATTTAAGAAAAATACCCCGCCGTTTCCTAATTTTTAGAATTGCCGCTTCCTCGTGTCCCCGTGTCCCCGTTTCCTGTTTTAGTTTCCCGTGTCCGTGCAACCTAACTGTGGGGTTCCGTGGTCCTCGTCCTTGCTGGGATGGGCTAGTTCTTCGGCGGATGATTCTTTCCTAATCTTCTGGGTGGTTGTTGGCGGTGATGGCGCCTTCGTCCCCTTTGCTATCCACTCCCGTCGTCATCCCCTTTGTCTAATCAATTGATTTGGGGCTTTGTTTTTTTTTTTTTGAATCCCTCGATCCCCTAATCTTCTTCCTTGAGGCTTTGTTCGTCTTTTCTCTGGGTGTTGCCCCGCCCCATTTTTCCGATCTCGCCTGGTGGTCGGCGAATTCCGTTTTCTCTCATCTTGCTTGGATTTAGATGCAATCCCGCGCCTCCTTCTCATTTGCCCTTGTTGTTTAATTAATGTTCGCAAATGGCGTTGGCGACTCCTGTCTATAACCCTCTTCGTGCCTTCGGCTCGTCGCTGGCGCTGGTGGCTTCTTTGGCCGTTAAGCGCTGGTTGTTGGTGCTTGCTACTTGCGTGTGTCGATTGAAAGAAGGGCTCTATAGTTGCGTAGATTCCATCCTGCTTTTTGGTGCTCGTTGATTTCCTTGGGCCCGGGGGTGTTGCTTTTGGCTCGAAAAGTTCGTGCTTTTGGCCCAAGGATTTCTCTTGGGCCTGAGGCTGCCCACATAACTTAAAAAAAAATCAAAACAAAACAATACCCGATAGGGTTGTATCCAAATCCCAAAAGGGCTTGATTAAATCCCAAAAGGGCTTCTTGGTGCGTCTTACACAGGTGGTTCTTAGCTGCGAGTCTATTTGTTCGTGGTGTTTCTCTCCTGAGTTGGGGTTTTGGCGTCCGGTGTCGGGTCTGGCTAGGGTCGAGGCGATGTATATCAAGGCGACTCTGCATTACGAAATTTTTCTTGGAGGTTTGCCTTCATTTCCCACATAAGTTCTGATGTACCGTTGGCCAACAGTGTCACAACGTGGTGGTGTTTGGCGTCGGTCTTAATCTATGTTGTCCCCAACATTTTCGGGTTAGGTTCGCGTGTTCGACTGCATTTGTGTGCTTCCCTCCATTTGTATTGCACATTTATTCTGTTTCTTATTGTTGATTGTATTGACGGTTCGCCGTCTGCTGGTTTCGTCGACCTATTGAGGTGTCAGGTCTTTCCGACCCTCGAATTATTTCCTTATATAAAAAAAATTAATCAGATGAGTTTTGCATCAAAACTAACAAAATGTTCAACGATAGAATAGCATTGACAAATTAAGGAGTCGTCTATAATAATATACACATAAATCAAATTACATTTCGAAACAAATTGATAATAATAAATGTAGTTCATGAATCTCTTTAATTTGTTTGTGGCCCTCCGGAATGAAGCCACCCTCCGATCCTCTGAAGCTCCAACTGTTTCTCCTTAAAGAAAACACAACCAAACCCTAAAGAAAAAGACTTGCAATAGTTCTTCCCTGTCTTAAAATATTTGTATATAATCAAGGCCAGAATCTAGATTACAGGGGCTAACCCTAATTAATTTATTTATTAATTTTAGTACTTAACCCAACACCTGTACTCATCCGATTTGTTAGATTTCTTTTTTGCTTACTTTGAGAGTCCAATATGAAAATGCATATGATTCCAACTTGTAAATGTATTACTGTAAATTAGTACCCCAAACACCTTTTTTTCTTCTGATTGGGGAGCATAATCAAGGCCTGCGTATGAATAGCAACTGCCGACTTCTTTGGATAATTAAAAAAAGGCATCGTTTGGTTCTTCGGGAAAAATAAAAGTCAAAAAGTTATTTAACTTCGAAAGTACGACAAGGAAAAGGCTACATATACACTTTGTGTATGTATACACCAATTTTTTTTTTAAAAAAATATATTTTTCTAGGGTTCATCATTTAAAATTTCTGGTATCATTAGTAATTATTGAAATTTTTAAGGTTTATTCCTTATAATATGGGTATAATAGAATTTTAAAGAAAAATTTTAGGGTTAATTTTTACAATTTTAAAAGTAGTGGATAAATTTTACAAAATTTTACACATGGAAAAAAGATACACCAACATACACTTGGTGTATGGGTATCATCCTCCGTAGGACAATATAAGTGTTTGGTTGAAACTTTTCTTACATAAAAATACCAAAATTTACTTAAAAGAACTAGGTAAATTCAACTTTTTGCTTTTTTTTTTAATATAATTTTTTATTTATTTACTAAATACCAACAGTCAACTAAACAACATTTTTCAATTCTCATGAATTACAGGAATATAAGGGAAAATTAATTAAAATACCCCACCTTTGAGGGTATAGTAAAAATATATTCTCAACTTTTAAATGTAATAAAAATATCCCGACCTTTAAGAGTAATGATAATATACTACCACGAGTTTTCTCATGGGTCAAAAATGCTGACAAGGCAGCCTACGTGGATTTTTTTTTAACAAGATAGCTTACGTGGAAGCATTTTTACAAATTAGCACTAAAATCGGGTTTTCTTAAACGGTTTCCTTAGAGGAAAAATGCACTGACAACAAAATTAAACCCGAAAAAACGAAATTAATTCAACCAAGCAACTAATCCGGTCAAAATTGTTTCAAATTAACACAACATTGATGGAGGACCATCCCAAGAACCACCCGATGCACCTCATTTCGGAGATGGAGATGGACCTATCACAAGGTCACGAGCTAAGAAGATAAGAGAGGAACTTAACGCTTTCATCATCCACCATATGAAGTTGGTGCTACCAAAGGAGTCCGAGGATGACATCATCACATTGCTTGAAACCGCACCATTCTCCGGTTCGACTAAGAGTGATTCAGCCACCACCCCTACTTAGCCTTTCATTTGCTTGCTTGTTTTGGACTTAGAGTTTTGGGCCTTTGTTTGGGTTTAGTGGGACTTGTTGAGACCTTGTGTTTTTGGGCTGATTTTCTCTCCTATTTAAGGCTTGTAAACTCTCATTTGAAGACACTTTTGAATCTTGTTTAATGAAAACCTAGTTGGTTTCACTCTCCAAAGGTGAGAGCTTCATGCCTTGTGTGCATGTGTGTTTCATTTAGTTCGGTTGTACTTGGTTTTGTCAATTTCCCAAAGATTGGTGATTCCGAGATGAGCACGAACCTCCTCCTTGTGCTTCCATGGCTAGCCATGGTTGTGTAAGGTTGTATAGGGTTGGTTTTGGTGTCATTCAAGTTGGTTCTTGGTGCATTGTCCCAATGGGTCTTCTTGTTGTTCATCAAGGTTGATTCCTCCTATCTTTCCCTTTCATTTCCCTTTATTTTATTCTGTTTTTCCTTTTCATTTGGTTAAGCCTTGCTCCCAAGGTTTAACCTTCCTTTGCTGCGTTTTCTTGTCTCACTTTGCCACTTCTTTGTGTTATTGTGAGTCCGAGTCCACAACGTCAAGAAGGTCGTGAAAACAGCGGCTAACCCCGCATCAAACATGAATATTCCTAACACCAAACCGACAACAAAACTAAACCGAAAACAACAACAACAACAACAACAACAACAACAACAACAACAACAACAACAACAACAACAACACACAAGAAAGAGGGAAAAAAAGACTTATTCAGCTAATCTGTGAACGAATCAAAGAGGAAGAAGATGTGAGAGAGAGAGATAGCTCAAGATAGGCGACCACGAGGGAGGAAGACTGTCATTGAAGATGAACTATGAGCTGCCTGGAAGACCGGAAGACAGTTCAAGGGGCGATCATGAAAGAAGATAGGAGGGAGGAAAAGGCATTGCGTATGAACCCGGTCCAGCTCTTTATTTTTTCCCTAAGGAAAACCGTTCAAGAAAACCCTTATAAAAAATCAATGTAGAATGTCTTGTCAACATTTTTGATCTGTGAGAAAACCCGTGGTAAAATATTACCACTACTATCAAAGGTCATGATATTTTTATTACTTTTGAAAGTTGAGGATATATTTTTACCATACCCCCAAAGGTGGGGGTATTTTAATTAGTTTTCCAATAATATAATGTCTGGTAAGTAGATTCTCAATAATTGTACTTCCCGCAATCAATAACCATATGATCCATAAGACATTTAATTTTTAGATCTGATGGAATTTAAGGAGAAAGTCAACCTGCAATAGAGTTTCTTTTATTTATCTCCAAAAATTAAAAATACAATCGAGATTAGTGGGGGTTAGGGAAAAAAAAAAGAGGATTATGCCACCGATTGACTTGTAAAGAACGCGCTTAACGCATCCCCAATTCAATTCCCCAAAAGCTTCTTCCTACTTCCTATTCCTAGATGCAAAATCTCTGATTTTTCGCTCAAATCCTCTTCTTAGCTCCTTTTCCGGCAAGATCCAAGCCAATTGGAGACGAAAACATCCCTTTGTTGTAGAATCGAGCGGTAGAAATGTCGAATCCAAGGAGATAAGTGTCAAGCCAAATCACAACAATATCTCTCATGCGAAAGCCATGTTTAATTTCATCTCAATCGGTCATAATAAACCAAAATTTCCTAATAAGAGGAATAGAAAGGAGGAGGATCCATGGAAGAGGCCAATAGGCATAAAACCAAGTGAGGTGGAGAATGATTGGAAGGAATTGGAGCCAGTAAGAAAGAACTTCAAAAAGAGAAGAAGGAAATCTCGAATTGGGGGGGGGGGGGGGGGGCGGAGGTGATGTTGCTTTGTTACTAATTGTGGTTGTTGAAGTTGAAGGCAGAGGAGAAGAGAAACCTAAAAACCAACCAAGTTCATCAAAGAAAGAAATCAAGAGACTTTCGAGCCCTACTAGAAAAGCTAGACATGGAATCTCTCTCCAATTAAAAGTTATTTACTGTACAAAAAATGAGCACCTTCTTTAAAAGGGGATTGAACGTTTAGGCTCGTGTTGGGCAAACCATGGAGAAATACAACCCTCATCTTTCTCGATTGAGGAAGGCATGGGGGAGTATGCCTTGGCATTCAGAAACTAAAAAAAAAACATATTTGTATGGTTCTGTGAACTCGATGGTTTGAAAAATATCCTTCACATCCCTCTAAGGGGTATAACAAATCTTCTAGACCATTACTGAACTTATGCTCGTTGTTGGTTACTACATTGCCCTGAAAATGTTGTTATGTGATTATTGACCTTCTTTGGTTGGGATTCAAGCTTGAAAAATTGTTGCAATCAGGTGTTAGCAAGAATTTAGTGAACCTATCGACAAAAAAAAATTATAATAACCCCTTTTTTTGCTCATGTGTTGTTTCCTAGTAAATATGTATATCGTAGGGGTGGTGTTTCATGTAGGTGTATGTTAGTATGTTACCCATGCTTTATGAACCATTTAATTGTCGTATAAATGTTATATGTAGCACTGCCTTGAGGGTCTTGATGAATCTATTTTGCAATATCTTTCTGAATGCATCTCAAAATTTACCATTCTTTATTTAGTCACCTTTGTTATGATTCTTCCGCTATCCATTAACTCACTTAGTGTTTGCACCTCTTTGTGACATGACACGTGACAACAACGAAGTAGTGGAAAACCCCCGTGGGGTGGTTGAGTCAGACCCCCCACAATCCAACTCCCAAAAGAGAACTCAAATCTTTGAGAACAGAAGACATTATGAGAGGGTTCTTTCCCTCGATGATAACACTCAAATCAGTCTAAAAAATATGGCTTTACGGAGAAAGCTAAGGTACGTTCGAAAACTTATTGCGATTATCCCTTATGATGCTACTCTGGGGTATATGATGCCTAGTTCACTTGAAACCAACCTTTGCATCTACAAGGAGGTTGGAAAAATATTTGGTTATGATGTCGAGCCAAAGAATTCAAGTTTCGATGTAATGTTAGGTTATGAATCTTTTTTTTTTTTTTGTTAATCCAAGCTCAATTGTTCCGTAAGACAAAACTATTAAAAAAGCAAGTAAGAGAATGGAAGATTTGGGATGGATTTCTTTCTCTCTAGAGAGAGAGAGTCTCTCTTCTTTTTCACTAGTTAGAAATCTTGATAGAGCAGGTGGCAATTTCTAGAAAAAAAGGAAAATAACGAGATGGGTGGAAGGATGATATACCAAATCATATCCAACTTTGCAAAAATAACATTGGGTTTGAAAATTTGCAATGGGATGACAAAAGGTTATTCTTGCAAATTGTTGTCAATCGATTGCAGGTTACCCCTTTGCACAAACCTGGAAAAGGTGGGAGTAGGTGGGACACTTGTCGAAATTATAGAGGAGGGAGTGTTATAATTTGGGCAAAAAAACAATTAAAATATGAAGGAGTGCAGAATGATAGTGACGGCTGGGAGAGAGGGGGGCTCTGACTTGCATTTAATGCAATATGAGATAGAGGGTCCACTTTTCACAAAGAAAAGTTCCCGCCAAGGTAAATTGAAGGGAAACCACATGGGGAGTGCAGCGGTTTTCAGAGGGAGTATAAAAGGAGATGAGGGAGCTCGCTAGGTGGACCAAAAAGTGCAAAACAAATGATTCTCTTCCATGGCTGCCATTAAAGTCCAGTTGGAAGAGTAAAACCCAGAAATTCAGTTACTAGCCAGTAACTACTGTTGCCTAACCACTTACTATGATCTCTTAGCCACCATAAGACTAACCCCTGTTGGATCTCGTCTACCTCAAGAACTTCCCACCTCAAGGATAGCTAGGACAAACGACATTCTTTGAGTTTCCGAATGTTGGTTTTTGTTATTTTGCATATATGTACGTCAGTTACAGTATGTGGTTGTCCGTTTTGATTGCCTGATATGCGAACCCCGAATATATGCGATTTACGCTTACTAGCCAGTAACTATTGTTTTCTAGCCAATAAAATCGATGTCTCAGCCAACGGAAGACTAAGCCCTATCAAACATTTACATAAACTGGAAATGAGTAAATGTTCAAACAAGGATGCAATTACAAGAAGATGAAAGAGTGCACATTCACATCCTAAATACTCAAACACAGCAGCCTCTTCTTCTTTCTCCCTTCACCGAATCCTTTTTTTCTTTCTTCCTTAGCTCTGCATCTTTGGTGACCTGCAGACAAAACGACATGAAACAGATAGAGTTTTAGGGTTTCACATCGAAATCCCCATTCGAAAATGACACATTTCAGACCAATTTTTGTTGGGATTTAGTTAGGGTTTGCTTACTTGTTTCGAAATGGTAGTCGGATTCTCTTCGGATCCTTCGCCTCCGCCTATCGTCGGATCCTTCACCTCTGCCTCCTAATCGTCGCCTCCACTTTCTTCTCTCACCGAAAGTCGCCGCTGCCTCCGCCTACGCTTCTCAGTCGCCGCCATCGGAAGTCACCGCCTCTCAATCGCCTCCTCCACTTCTCTCCTCCTCTCTCTCAGTTTTCCATGTTTGCAGATTTAATTTTGTGAGAATGAACTCTCTCTCATTTTCTAATCCCTTAAATCCCACCCAAAGATTTCCAAACTTTTAAAAGCCCGCCCAAATTAATTAACCCATAATACAAGGTTATGGTGACCTGTTAATTTTGCAAAAAAAATTCACTTTTTGATATTTATCACATTTCCTATGAGGGGTGATATTTTTACAAAGGGTGAGATTTTTTGATATATTGAGTACAATTTTCTCATGGGTGGAAATCGTTCAAAAATCAAACCAAGAAATTATCAACAATGTGCAAAAGTGGAAAATTTGTCACTCGTGGGGTCCACGTAATGTGGTACTACAAGACAAATAACACTTTTTTCGGTGGCAACGTGGCAAGATCTGTCACAGCAAGCAAATCTAATTTATCCATTTGTTTAATTTATCCACCATGAATCATCATATAAACAAAGTTTTCTCAACCATTTATGATGGAAACATGGAATAGGCTTTTCTAATTATTGATGCTGGTGTTTAATAAAATTAATAAACATAAGATGTCTTAACCCTAACTTGATGAACTTTGAAAATCTGACTATCTTACAATGAAGACCCAATTTTAGATCTAAAAAAAAACCCATCAATTCTTTTTTATATTTATCAGTGACTTTATAAATAATACAGTATTAAGAGTGGTGGTTCGAATGTATAGATCGGAATATATATATATACATACCTACAAAGACAAAGGGTTTGGCACTTTTTGGTGGACCTAAAACAAGGGACATTGGCTGTCCCTATTCCATGTCCTTTGGCTTAGGACCTCCACAATCTCTCAAGTTTAGAGACTGTAGTGTCGGGTAACGACAACTCGACTTGGCCTCCCCATCACACATCTTTCTTCCTCATCACGTGTGTATCGAAATGCTAAAATGATGGGGCCTAGGTCGCCGACAACTTTCCGCTATTCGGGTTCAAGTCACGAAAAAAACGTGAATTGCACATATGTGAGGTTTTACGTTGTCATTATTGCCTCTTGTTGAATGAGATTTGCTTCCATGATTCACATGAATACTAAGACATCCAAGAATGTCGAGTGGATATGTCTAGTTGTTAATGGGCTGCCTAGGTTTATAGACTTTGATCATTTTAAGTGGGCTTGTGCTTCATAAGGTTCATTTAGGCCCAGGCCCATAAAGATGAACAATGTTCTTACTAAGATTTTAAACTGTTAAACTGGTCAAGCCTAAGATAAAATATAGCAATATAATATAGTATTATGGTGTAGTAATTAGGAAAGTAAAGTGTATCTTACGAAACCCTCATTATTTCTATGGTGTAGCAAATGTTAAAAAAAAATATTAGTTTGGCCTCGTTCATTTTAGTAGACAAATCAAGTACGAACATATTTTCAAACTTTATTCAAATTGAGATTTAGTTTAACTCTATCTCAAATTTTCGAATTTTGTAAGTAGGATATATGAGTTGAATAGCTCAAGTTCAGGTTAGACTTGACTTGAAAAAAAGACTAACTTGAGTTCCTTGCATTTACTAAACAAGTCAAGTTTTACATTTTAAGCTCAAATCTGAATTCATGCACAAATCAAATAAGAGCAATTAATCTTTGACACATTTGTTGAATATCAACCCTAGTTTTAATTGATTGATATCAGACAAATAAAATAGAAATAAATAAATGCATCTTTATGTACATAAAAAAAATCTTACACCACTAAATCAACCTGTTACTAACATTTAACCTCTTTAGTTGGAGTTGGACTCAATACCTTTGGCATCGCGTCCAGAGCTTGAGAAGGCTCTCTTATGCATAAACGCTTTTGGTTAGTGATCTAGTATGAACTTGACATCACCTAAATTCTCAATTTTTAAGGGAGGGGGGAAACTAACATTTAAAATTAAAAAAATAATAAGAAATAAATATTTAGCATTAAGAAAATAGTGATTAATTACTATCCAAATGTGAGGACGTACAGAAGGTGATATGTAGGGGTAAAAAATACTCAAATGTAACCAATGAAATAAATAAATAAATAAAAAACATAAGGCCATTTTCTTGTAATTGAGACTTGTTTTCAAATCATGTTGAAGATTTAGAGTATGCGATTCTTCTTCGACACCATAATTTAAAGCAGCAATTATTTCTTTCCCAATTATAACGAATCATATACCATTTGACTGGTAAAATGTGTAATGTAGGAGGCAGACTAAATGGGAGGAGTTAGTTGGGAAGCAATATATCCCAATCAATATGCCTACATAAATGAGTTTGTGGAGATAGAGTGTGCATCCCAATCAATATGCCTACATAAATGAGTTTGTGGAGATAGAGCGCACACTCTTAGCGACCGAGAGCATCCCCAACAGCATCCCCAAATTTTAAGAAATATGATGAATGACAACCCATCTTCCTTAAAAAAATTTTAATCCAAACCCAACAAATTCTCCAAAATGGAGAATTGTTAATTTAATTTTTTAATGATGAATTAAATTTTAATTTTAATTTAATGTATCTCAATCTAATTGTGAAAATAAACTTTACACCTTGTCTTCGTATATATATATATATGCTAGCTAGCTAATCAAGTAATCAATGCCTATATATATACTACAAAATGTATCAATACAGTGGTATATGCGTTTACAAAAAAATAAAATACAGTAGTATATATATTACGTACATGCTACTGTATACGGTAGCATTATTTGTTTTAAGCATACATGCATACAGTAATATATGTGTGTGTGTATATTGTTTAGTCTGTATATATATATATATATATATATATTTTTTGTATGTAATTATATGTATAATGTGTTCATATATAAGGAATATCGTAAAATCTAAAACCGGAAAATATATAGAATGGGGGTTGTCCCGCGTCAAAAATTATGGGGGTCGTCCCTCAAAATATATAGAATGAGATTATGTTTGGATTACCCTTTAGCAATAAGATTTAGGGCCTGTTTGGTTCGGGGGGAGGAGTAAAGAGATTGATTGCCTTTATTAGAAGGGAAAGTAAAGCATTAGTGTTTGATTGTGTTTTTGTTTGGTTGACTTGAAAGGTGAATCACTGAATTCCTTATTGCCTTTGTAAATATTTGGTTAAATTGATTTAGGAAAAGGATATGATTAATCATCTCATAAATTCAAATGTTTATTGTTTTTTTGAACAAGTATTCCACAAGATATCTAAAACAGACAATATCCAACAAAAGGTCTTAAACATATAATATCTTACATAATATTTGAAACGGACAATATTCAACAAATGATCCGAAACAGACAATATCTAATAGAAGTTAAAGACAATATATCCAACAGAAGATCTGAAACAAACAATATCCAACATAAGACCTGAAATAGATAATATCCAAAAAAAAATCTGAAATAGAAAATATCTAACAGAAGTTAAAAGACCATATCCAACATAATATTTGAAACAGACAATATCAGTTGTTTCTCCTCTTGAGAATGTCGGAAACATATTGCTTCTTGAGTATTGTGTTTCCTTGGAAGAAAATCCGGAGTTTGTGTTCCTCGCCCATCAAAGTTGTTGCCACCTGTGTATTTAAATAACTCAGTTTTCTACCAGAATTGAGTGTTTTAATGATATAAATATAAAGAGCAATGACAAGTTTACCTCTAAAGCATCCGATGGAGATAGAAAATCCAACTTAAGCACCTCATCCAATACTTTATTGCTTTCACTTTCCAAAGTTTTCTTCCTCTCATCTTCATTGGTCCATGCTAGAGCCATTGCAACCAAACTCGAATTCATATCTTGAAAGACCTTTCCAAACGATGTAGTGACGGAGCCAAATGCAGAGGTCAAATCCCCAACTTCATCATTTTTCTTTGTCGATAACTTCAGTTTCTTTCCTAACCTCACTTGAGATTTCCTCTTCCTTAAACCACTTGCACCACTTGCTCCGCTTGCACTGCTTGCACCAGATTCAGTTTCGGTCTCAATATCAAATTCTTCATCAGTATCGATTGTAAAAGGCTCGTGTGTGATCTCAAAGTCTATGTCATGGACAGCTTTCTCAAATGACTCACTTGCTTCTCCTGTAGCTCTGTCTTTACCATAAATTTCAGCAAGCACTTCATAATGTGGGAATGGTACTGCGTATAACCCTTTTGCTTTCTTATGAGTCTGATATTATCGAAATAAAGGTTCAATATTTATTCCAAGGAAATCTATAGAGAAGTAAATAATGATTCAAAAAAAAAAACAAGTACCAACAAGTTACCTTGATCCATCCTTCATAAACAATTCTCTCCACTTGTAGCATCTTCTTCTCACTGTCCCATCCAAACCCGGAGATGCCAAGCATTTCAGCCATTGCTGAGTACTTCTCTGACCAATGCTTCAGCCTTGAATCAATATGAGGCTCCGCTTTCAAGCCATAATGAGGAAGCTTTGTTAGGATCATCTCCTCCAACTTGTTCATATAGCCACCCTTAAACCCACTCTCGCTTTTCCACTTTGGATCACGAGACAAGTTCAACAAGGCATCAATTAGTGTAGCGTCTTCTTCGTTCGTCCAAAACCTCTTGTTTCTACCTCTTCCTCGAATAGTACCATCCATCTTATAGCTTAAAACAACAAAGTAGAAACAACACATAGTTAGAAAAAATAGTTCCCATAAATTCAGTTCAGTACTGAATAATTCAAGTACAGTTCAGTACTGAATAATTCAAGTCCAGTTCAGTACGGAATAATTCAAGTTCAGTTCAGTACTGAATAATTCAAGTTCAGTTTAGTATAGAAAACAAAGCAGTTCAATACAGAAACTCAAACTCATAGAAACTCAAACTCAAAGCTTAACAAACTCAAATTCAGTTCAGTACAGCAACTCAAACTCAATGCTTAACAAACTCAAATTCAGTTCAGTACTAAAACTCAAACTCAAAGCTTAACAAACTCAAATTCAGTTCAGTACAACAACTCAAACTCAAAGCTTAACAAACTCAAATTCAGTTCAGTACAGCAACTCAAACTTAAAGCTTAACAAACTCAAATTCAGTTCAGTACAGAAACTCAAACTCAAAGCTTAACAAACTCAAATTCAGTTCAGTAGAGCAACTCAAACTCAAAGCTTAACAAACTCTAATTCAGTTCAGTACAGAAACTCAAACTCATAGAAAGTGCTAGTAATGAATTCAAGCTTAACAAACTCAAAGTACTTAGCAGAAAGTTGAACAAGTTTCCCTAGATCAAATCAGTTTCCCTAGATCTAACCATGTCTAGATCTCCATCTATTGAACATATCTTGAGCTGGAGTGTTTCTAAAACCAGTCCAAAGATCTGAAGTTTCGATGCTAGTAATGAATTCAATTTCTTCTTCATCAGAATCATAGTCTTCTTGCTCATGTTCATCTTCTTCATCCTCTTCTGTCATGTATCCTTCTTCTTCATCGGTAGGCATGAGTCTTCTTATTAGGTTGTGCAATAAGCAACATGCTAGGACAATACAGCCTTGAGTTTTGATTGGAAAAAACGAAGGGCTTCTAAGTATTGGCCATCTCCCTTTAAGCACTCCAATGCATCGCTCTAACACATTCCTAGCTCTAGCGTGTTTCATGTTGAAATATTCTTCTGCACTTTGTGGTTGTCTGCCACCCCATTCCTTTAAATGATAACGTTGTCCCCTATAAGGTGCTAGAAATCCTTCACAATTGGCATAACCTCCATCCACTAGATAGTAACAACCTTCAAATTATTTTTAAAAAAAAACTATAAGTAAATTCTCTAATTTCTAATATATAATATTTGGATGCAAAACTATTTATTCTAGTTTTTAATACCTTTAGGAACTCTTAACCCATCGGGCCTAGAGATTGCATTTCGAAGAACTCTACCATCATGGGCTGATCCTTCCCAACCAGATAAAACATAAGTGAACTCCATGTTCGGATTGCAGGCAACTAAGACATTCATGGCAATAGTGCCTTTCCTTGTTCGGTACCTTGCCCTCTCTTTATCAGGGGGAGACACACTGATATATGTACCATCTAAGGCTCCTAAACAATTCTATAAGAACAAAAATGGGTAAGTTGTTGATCTATTAGTTACATCTATGTCATTAGAATTATTTGCACAGATGGATGGGTAAATACCTTGAAATATTTCCACCTACTATCTTCACAACCATCTGGAATAGGTGTGGGTTTTTTGAGCAAATGCCCATGCAATTTGAGAACAACACTAAGACAATGATTAAATTGTCTACTAACACTTTCCCCGCTTCGTTGAAAATAATGCGAAATGGTTCTATTCTTCTTGTGGTGTGCCAATGTATATAGAAACATACATACTATCTCCTCAATAGACATGTTTCTAGTCTCAGTCAATCCACCAATATCTCTAAGCATCTCACACAACACACCAAACACATGTCTATTCACACGAAGTTCATCCCTACAACATCTCTCACTCTCTCTTATCAACCTATTCAACATTTCAAGTCTCGACCATTTGTTAGGCCTTTTTCTCTTCCTCAAGGTAATACTTCTAATAAGTGTCACACTCATCATACACCACATCAAATACATCATCATCAACACTCTAACTATGACAAAAACCACAAGAAGTTGCTGTAATTTTTTAGTCCTAGTCATTGATCCATTACGAGCCATCTCTGAAATGAAAAATGGATCCAAAAGTAAACACACATCATAAATCAAAGCTCAATCAATGTCTACTGTTCACTGAGAAAGCAACCAATCTCGAGCATAGAAATGAAATGGGAAATCAACTTGGAAGTTGGGTAAAAAATTAGATCCAAATTTCTAAGGTACACAACCAATCTCGAGCATAGAAAAACAGTCCAGACTTAGCTACTAGCAATACTTGCATGCGTTAAAACTGAATTATTTGAGTAGTTAACACTGCAAAATGAATAAGAAGGTATAAAGGAAGAATCATTAAGCGAAGAAGTCCAAACTTTCCCACATAATCAGTCCATTCAAAGCAAAGTGGGTGACACCAAGCAATGGAGGTGCATCTAGCTACTAGCATATAAGTAATGGTAATTGGTGGACCCTAAACATAGAAAGCACACACCGTAACACAAAGATTTTAAAAATAATAATATAATTAGAGGATAAATTAAAATGAAAGCAGTAGGCAGCAACAAGATGAAAGTTAAAAGTAATTACACCAAAAGTGGATATGAGAGAGATGTGAATGATATTTGGATCCATAATATCATATGCAGATGGATGCAGTATGTGGGTAGAGGAAGGGATAGTTTGGAGGGTGGTACCAAGTACTGTTAGGATGGAGACACACCCACTGTATATATGTTCCTTCAACCAACAAACTCACAAAATAAAATGCCCATAATCACACATATTACTGCAAATCCAAAATACATTTCATATCATACATATATCTGTATCTTTCGACGATTAATGAATTTTTAGTGATATATTACTTTGAATTTGGTATGTATGCATAACGTGCCAGATCACTTTTTGAGTTTCTAGATCACTTTACTGCAGTCAAGCCAATTGAAACCACAAAACAAACCTATATACTTTACTGTTGAAAGTGAACAACAAAACAGAGAGGGGAAGAGGGAGAGTACCTTGAAGACTGGAGAGCAAAAGGATGATGATAATCAGCAGTTGAATTACCAGAAACAGCCGCTTCAAAGAAAGAAACCAAGACATCACGGGTGAGCTATTTCAGAGGTATAAGGCAGAGGCATAATAGAAAGCATCGAGTTAATGGATATACCAGTGAATCTTCGAGCAACAATGCCCAAGTGGTTCAGAAACTGTCGTTTTTTTTACAGATTCGAGCACCTGTGCCCAAGTGGTTCAGATTCGAAAGGAAAATAGAAGGAAAAGCACAAGGAAACAGATTCCCACAGATCGAAAGTAGAAATTACATGCGAAATTGCGAAGCTAGGGTTAAGACTCACCGAACGAGATTGAAGCCGACGACCAACGATCGAGCGGAAGACGAGTGAGACAGAGATCGGAGGGGCACGGTGGTGCAGTCGACGAACGATACCTAGGTGCAATCGACGGGGATTCGTCGGGCGGCGATCCCTTCGGTGAATCGATGGGAAACGATGGTGTTGGGGAGACTGTGAGACGGCGAGCAAACCCCAAAAAAATCGAGGGTAACAGATTGAGCCGAAGTGTTTAACCCCTAAAACACTTTGTTACCTTCGAGGGCTTGAAACAAACATTTTTTTTTAGCCTAACACTAATAAAGTGTTTGTTGGGCTTTTTTTTAATGAACCAAACGGGTCCGGGGCCCGTTTGGTTAGAGCTAGGGAAAGGAAAGAGATTCATTACCTTTATGGGAAGGAAAAGGAAAGCATTAGTGTTTGATTGTGTTTTTGTTTGGTTGACTTAGAAGATGAATCATTGAATTCCCTATTGCCCTTGTGAATATTTGGTTGAATTGATTTAGGAAAGGAATATGTTTAATTATCTCATAAATCTCCATATTTGTTGTTTTTAATTTGTAACAAGTAATGATCAACACTAACTTGGAGATCTCTAAAAGCTCAGTTTTGATTTTTTTTTTCTTTCTATAAATTAGAATTGGAATCATTTTGGATTTCTTCAAAATTACTGCAAACCAAAGATATGACACCCTACAAGTTTAATGGCGCACTACAAAAGGAAGTTTAACAATTTCCGACAGAAGTTAAGAAAATTTCCAAAAAAAAAGTTATCAGAAGTTAAAACAATACACATCAGAAGTTAAGACAATACACACCAAAAGTTAACAGAAGTTACAATACACACCAGAAGTTAACAGAAGTTAAAACACTACACACCAGAAGTTAACAGAAGTTAAAACAATACACACCAGAAGTTAACAGAAGTTAAGACAATACCCAATAGAAGTTAAAGACAATATCCAATAGACAATCACTTCAAATTCTCAGTTGTTTCTCTGCTTAAACTATTTCTCGAGCCCCAAATTCATAATCACTTCAAATTCCCAGTTGTTTCTTCTTTCGAGAAGATCTGAAACATATGGCTTCTTTAATGTTGCATTTACTTGGAAGAAAATCCGGAGTTTGTGTTCCTCGCCCATCAAAATTGTTGCTACCTATTAATTTAAATAATTCAATTTTGTATCATAAATAAGTTTTTTTTAATGAAACAAATATAAAGAATAATACAAGTTTACCTCTAAAGCATTTGATGGAGATAGTACCCAAGTCACTTATGTCCAAGAAAAACAAAGGGCAAAGTGCAAGCCACTAATCAGTGAATTGAGCTTCAGACGGTGTAAACTTTGGCCATCAGATCAGGCATTGCTTCAGGAGGTGAAGAAAAGATCTAGAAATAGCACTTTAATTTTAGATGTATTGTGAAAGCTGACCTATTTGAGTCAGTTGAGTTCAAAAACTAAGCCCTTGGAAAGTTGACTATGGCTGCTGAAGATGGTTGAATTCAGAGCAATCGGCTCCAAGCTCGGTTAAAGCCCTTCATATATGCATCATAGATTTGATAACAAGTATGACAGTGAATTCTTCCCTAAGGCAGTCAATTGAGATGTATAGATAAACTTTGAAGAGCAGCAGCTAGCAGTACAAGTATGACAGTGAAAAAAGAGCAGCAGCACAACTATGACAGCAAGTCGCATTTGATAACAAGTTACAATTGACCAAAAGACAAAAAATGAAAAGAAACAATGCATCCATTCCTTACAACTTATAAGCAATAAAAAGAATTTTGATTAACACTTGTGTTTATGCACTGTGCATGCAAATATGATGTAAGTTTATCCTCCCCCCAAAAAATGAAATTAAAAAAAAAAAACTTATGTATATAAATTGCACGGAAAAATATCTTCTCTTATATCATGATAAATGTGTTATCTAATTCAATATGTTGCTTGTATGTGTGGAAGTTATTGCTGAGATTAATCAACCTCTATTTTAGTTGATGATCGATTCACCTTACATCAAAAAGTTTTAAACAATTTTATATAAATTTTTTTTTTCAAATAATTATATAGGGACTTTAGTTCATGATGTAACTCTTATATGTTGCTAGATTCAAGTTTATATATATTTCTAACTAGCAGTTTGTATGTATTGTTTTTATTGGTATCTTGGCAGGAAGTTTTGAGAGACTATAAATCTGGATGATAAAATGAATATCTCTGTGCAACCAGTTTTTAGTGCTCTGTTTACTTAGTTTGTTCCATTTAAGAGATCAACAAGCTAAGCTATCTCACGTTTGTGTGAGAGGGATTGCAAAGATTGCTAAGCAGCAGCAGCACAAGTATGACAACAAGTCGCATTTAAGAGATTAGATGAGCCTGAGAAGTGAACTAATGACAGCTCAAAATGAGTAAACTAATGACATCTCAAATTTTTTTCTATTTAAAAAAGAAGAGGATAAAGTCATCACATGCCACATGCCACATAAGAAAACCTCAAATAATGGAAAAATATTGAGAATTACATACGTAATTTACCCTTTTGTGCATCCCTCTAAAAACCCAATTTGATTCATCCCTCTAGAAAACCTCAAATAATGGAAAAATTCCAACAATACTTTGATTCTGTTCATCCCTCTATAAAACCCCAAATAATGGAAAAATATTCAGAATTACACATGTAATTTAGCTATTTTCTTCACATCTGTTACTAAACCCTTCGAACATTTAGCTAATACCATGAAGATTCTGAAGGTTCAATTTTCACTCATCAAGGCCTGCCATGTGTGAATACATTTGAACAATAAGGGTAAAATTGTTTAGCTGGTTCGTCATTTCACTAATTTGTCTTGTTTTCCTAAATTCAGTGCTAGAATCTATCTCACAAACAGAACCAGCCGCTTCTAGTCCAGTGCTGCTTGAAAGTTCTTATGTTACTAATCCAAGCAGAAAGTCATTAACAATACTTACCATTGGAAGTGTGAAACTCATAACAAAACAGAAAAAAACCCTACCAACACAAATTTTCATTTCAGGGTCTTGAACAGTTGTTTCTTCCCATCAAGACATTCCTGCTTGAAGCAAATCTATTTCCTTAAGAAAATGTTCACATTAGACATGCGAATAACAACAAACTTGTGCACTAAAAGCAGAACAATTGAATCAAATTCGAGTGTGATTCCACCTAAAACAACCAAAACCCCCGTTTTTGGCCTAGCTAGGATCACGAACGACCAGTGCCCCCAAAATAACTCTACGAACGAAATGAAAATCGAGCAAGTATCACAATAGCAAAAAATTAATCCATACTTGATCTCATCTTCGTCGAACGAGCTCTGGAGGCTGTCAACCTCTTCCACCTGCAATTCCTCTTCATCGAGCTCCCGTATCTGGAGGATTTGGTGCAAATCCCGCTCCAGAATCCGGTCTTCATCCATTTTTCTAGATTCGAAAGAAAGCACAAGGAAATAGATTTGAAAAGAACAAGGAAACAAGTTCCCCTCGGATCGAAGTTGCGAAGCTAGGGTTAAGGACTCACCGAACGAGATTGAAGATCGACCACTGACATCAACGTAGGGAAGAACCGAGGAACGAGATAGAGATCGGAGGGGAACGACGGTGCAGTCGACGGGGAGGTGATCCTTCGATGGGAAACGATGGTGTCGGGACTCGGGAGCGACTGAGCGAGACGGTGAGCAAAAGAACAGAAAAAATCGAGGGTAACGTTGTGGGCCGAATCCTTTGAGGCGTATAACACTTTATTTACTTTGAGGGTCCGAAACAAACACTTTCTTTTTAGCCTAACACTAATAAAGTGTTTGTTGGGCTATTTTATTATGAACCAAACGGGCCCTAAGTTTTTATGGGTATTTATATACATACATTACGAAACTAATTCTCATTACTTCAATCATCAAATTTTCATCTTCTTTAATCAATTTCTTCTCTAGTTTCAATCCCTCTTTGATGGCTTCTCGTTCGTTGGGTAGTCGTTATCTAATTAATCACTTTATGGATGACGATGATAGTATTGATGATGAATATGAAGAAATGTTACTTGTTCACGACGAAGAACAAATTCGCGCTGATCGGAGTTCAAGAAGAGCTTATCGTGGTTCTATTCTTGGTCATCGTGTGGTTCATCGTGATCTACGCGAGGGTCATGAATGACTTTTCCGTGACTATTTTGATGATCCTCCTAAATATGGAAGTACTTTATTTCGAAGGAGATTCGGAATGAAGCAATCTCTTTTCATGCGCATTCATGATGCCGTCGTCGCGCATGATGCGTATTTTATTCAAAAGAGGAATGTCGCTAGACGTCTTGGCTTGTCATCGCTTCAGAAGGTAACAACTGCTTTTCGACAACTAGCATACGGTGTTACAGCCGATTATGTTGACGAGTATGTGCAAATTGGGGAAAGCACTGCTATTGAAAGTCTAAAAAAGTTTGTCCTAGCAGTACTTGAAGTTTTTGGTGATGAGTACTTACGTGCACCAAATAGCAATGACCTTAAGAGATTGCTAGCAATAGGGGGAAAACGTGGATTCCCTGGGATGCTTGGAAGCATCGATTGTATGCATTGGACATGGAACAATTGCCCCACCGCTTGGCATGGTATGTTTACTGGCCATATTTTTGAACCTACTATTATTTTAGAAGTTGTAGCTTCATATGATTTGTGGATATGGCATGCTTTCTTTGGATTACCCGGGTCTCTTAATGACATCAATGTGTTAGAGCGATCTTATGTATTTAGTGGATTGGATGAAGGTCGTGTCCCTCCTGTTAGCTATGAGGTGAACGGGAGACCATATAAGATGGGATATTATCTTGCTGATGGTATTTATCCATCATGGGCAACATTAGTGAAGACTATTTCAGCTCCACGGGGAAATAAGCATAAACATTTTGCTAAAGAGCAAGAAGGGGCAAGGAAGATGTTGAACGTGCATTTGGAGTGCTGCAAGCACGTTTTGCTATTGTTCGAAACCCAGCACGACTTTGGGATAATGATAATCTTAAAAATATTATGATGACATGCATAATTATGCATAATATGATTGTCAAAGATGAACGTGATGAAAATGAGCGTATTCGTAGAGTCAAGGAGATGACTGATATTGAAAAAGAATACGATAACGTTGATGAAATTCCACATATATCATTTTCGGTCGATCGTACACCACCAATAATGGAGTTCATTGCAAATCAACATCGAGTAAGAGATCGGCAAATGCATACTCAGCTCCAAGAAGATCTTATCGAGCACTTGTGGAAAAAACATGGAGCCAATTAGTCTATTTATTTCTTATATGAACCAATAATATTATGTTGGTTCTATGTTGATGTAATGACTTCAAAATTTACGAAGAATAAATATATATTACCTTTTTCAATAAAGATAAACCATTTTATTTTGTCCTAGGTGTCCACTGTATTGAAGCTAATTACACATCTTTATGGACTAAGTTGAGTGTAATATTGTGTCCTATACTCTAATGTTATATACTCCAATAGTCCAATGTTATATTACATAAGTAAGGTTCAAAGCTGGTGCTGCTCACTTGTTCTCATTCTTGTCTTGGCTATAAGTGGCCCTAAATCCCAAGTATCCTAATGTGTTATTTACTTTAAGTGGCCCTAAATCCCAAGTATCCTTCATTCCTTATACATATTTCTTATTCTTGTAAAATGGGCACTTCTGACTTCCAACTCCCAACCCTTTTACTACTTAATTGAAGGTGCCTAGTTCTGTAGGGAATTTGACAAATAGACCTCCTAGTCCTTGGCCCACTTTCCAAGCTCTTCAAATAATTGGTGAGACCATATCGCAATAGGGAAACAAATTGGCCAATGTTTTTGATAGCTTAATACAACTGGATTTTTCATAGTCCTACACTAGAAATGCAGCTGTGTGAATTTATCAGGCCCAAGTGTTGAAAGCATTGGCAACATGAAGACCATTTGTTTTTAAAACAGTAGACAACTCTGCAGTAGCTCACTCATTACCTTCCTCCTGATTTTACTGAATGATTTGAACACTTTGCAACAGCTACAGAAAGAGCATTTGTTTTAGCTTTCGGTGTATCAGCAAGTTCATCCCTCTTCCTTAAAATCTGATTTTTCAAAACCATTGGCAACAACCCACTCATTACCTTCTTTCTGCACCTTTACCGTCATACAAACTAAATGCAAGCATACACATTTTAATAATTCTTAACTATGTTCATTGAGCATGGGTTTTGTGCAGTTTACCTAGAAATTTAGAGATGTTTGAATCAGCAACCATACATATTTTACTCGAGCCAATTATAAATTTCATGTGTATATAACTAACATTTTCATAATTACGAGCATCAAGCTTGGATCTGTGCACGTTTCATAATTGCTGGGTTTATAGCAAAAGTGTAAAACTCAATGTGCAGCAGCTCCAGGAGCACCATTCGCTTTAGCTTTCGATGTAGCAGTAACTCCAGTAAGTTCCACCCTCTTCCTTAAAATCTGATTGTTCAAATCATTCGCAACATCACACTCATTACCTTTCTCATGCACCTTTAATAACATACAAACAGAAGGCAAATCTGATTTTGAAGATCTGCATTCAGCTCAGCTGGTGATCAAAACTCCTAGAAATGTCAAGCAGCTCAGTTCTTCGAGTAAGACAACCACATGAAATCAATGATTGAGCTTCAGTTACCAATAACAACAAAGGACCAAAGATGTGTTTGTGACAAATAGCAATTGCTCATAATAAAGAAATTGGATCAATTGAACACCCATGCCAAGAATCCAAAGATAGAGTCAAGTGCAATAACAATAACAAAGAGGAAATAAAGAAACCATAAAAGGAGTTCAACTATAAAAACAATATAACATGTACCTAATAAAAAACCATAACATCTATCCAAAAGAAAAACCATAAAAGGAATGTAGGTGTAATCACATAAAAGATTGTTGACTTCCATTCTTGTTGGCTCTTTTTGCTAAAATTTCTCTTTGTCGGCTGAGGATATATTCTGCTTGAAGAGGTGTCAACACACTAGTATCCATAGTCATTATTTTAATCTCCTCTTCCTTTTCCTTTAGAGCGGCTTGTTTTTTAATTTTCTTTTCTCTTAGAGCAACCTGCTTTTGCTCGATCTCAATCAGCAACTTCAATTGTTCAGCCTTAACGCGATCACTTTCAAGTCTCCTTACACGAAACTCTTCCAACTCTTAAGGGATTCGTGAAGATTCCATCTCTGCGTCATCCCCTTTCCCATTGGGTTTTGGTTTTTTGTTTGATTCTTTCGCAGCCTTCCTTCCCATAGGTCTTTGCAAGGGTGCAGGTTCAGGAGGAATTGCATTATCATCATCCAAGTTGATTGGAAATTTATCCTTAGCTGCACATGCCTTGGCGCTTTTACTTGCTTTAATTTTTTGTTGTTCACCCATCCATTTTTGTTGAAACCTCAAGAGAGTCCAACAATGATCTAACACAAATGGATGACCTTCCTTCTCTTTGTACAACGTTTTTGCCTGTTGTATCTGCAAACCCAAATAAAAAACCATGTACAAAAAAATATTCTGATCATCTAATAGATTAATAGTATGTGTCATGTGAATAACTGTTATGCAATGTTTCAGATCATAAACACTGATTGGGGAGTACTTAAAAAACATATTTAGCTCTTTGTTCTCCATTTGGTGTTTCCCTAATTCCCTCTACCATGTTATTAATCTGATCACGTCAATGAACTGAGTTGTATCCAAGGTGCAATATGTTTCAGTCTGTCATCCAACTTTGACAAAATTGCTAACTATTCTCATATCATAGGTGTTTGTGTTTGGAATCTCTCTTTTAAAAAACCTTTTTGGTGGAGCAAAATGGGGTTGCCTTTAATATTTGGCCGGATTTTTCTTCAACAAATAATAAAAGCAACATATCTCTACCCTAAATCTCCCTATTATGCTATGGTGAGCAAAATGTGGATTTGTGCTGAGCTTTTCCAGGTGACATGTCCTTTCTTCTTTGATTACTTTTCTTTTGGGTTTACTTTGTATAAGAAATGAATTTTTTGCTGTTTGCTATTACCTCCCACAGTGTTGTCTTCACTCTTCATTGCCAATCTCTATGAAACTATCCTATCTGGGAATATCTTTTCCAAACTATAATGCTCTTTCCTTGTTACTAGGCTGATAATAAGCTTAAATGTTATTCATTATTTTCCAGGATGTTCACACTGAACTTATCCAATACCATAGGGCACAGATGATCAAGCAAAAGATCATGAAGACAAGCTACATTTAAACTCACACATTGATAAAGCGAAAGACTTATTATGTCCTTTGATGCCACAAGAGGTACATCTAATGCGCTTTCATCTTTCTCCTTTTATTTTATTTTGGAAAAAAAATGATCAGTGCATTACTTGCATATAAAAACTCGCTCTCATACAATAATTCAGCCTAAGATAATGGTATTTGAGGTGATAATATTATTTGAGGTTGTTGAAGACAGTAACAATTTCCTTTTCGACATAAGTAAAAAAAGTAAGAAAGAATGAAGGAAACTCTAAGATAATTGTGTACCTTATCTGCCTCCGTGTGTCCACTTTTCCTTAAGTGCTCAATTGCAGCATAATGTCCGACAAACTTACTCACACTGAAGCTTATCTTTGACCAGCGATTTGTTACTGATTTATCCGTTCGCTCTTCGGTCCAAGTCCGATTCTCTTGAAAGTATGCAGCAATTCTTTTCCAGAATTGGTTCTTCTTTTGATCAGATCCTTTGATTGGATCTAAGCTTCTATTCAGCCAAGCAGATATGAGTAGCTCGTCTTCCTGGTGGGAAAAATTGTAAGATCTTTGCGCGAGTTTTTGTGACTTGCTGCTGCTAGGTGCACATTGCATCTCTTGATCCTCAATGTGAGCTTCAATATTATACGTCCCTTCCAAATTAGAACAATTGGATGGATATTGGCTGACTTCAGAGTCATATGTTATAGGCGGTTCATTAAGATCATCAAGAGGCGATCCATTGTTAAGGAGATCGACGAAACTCATCTGTAGGTACAAGAATGAAATAATCAAAATCTAGTATATAAATCATAAGAAATTTTGTTTATAAGCATTTAATCGAACACTTTGAGTGCATCCTAAAAAAGCATCTTCAATACACCCTCCAACCCCATTCACACTCAAAATTCTCTTCCTCCATTCTCCACAGTGAATACACGCTCCAATCCCATTTGTACACTACCATTGCCACACATTACATAACCCTGAGCCGAGAGAGGTGAATTGACTATCAAGTTGAATAAAAAATTGGTCTGAGATGGCCTGTCTAGTGTTGAAAATAAGCTCTAATTCACGGTGCATAGTACTCAACATGAAGGAATCCGGAAATTTCGAAATGCATCTAGTATTCTTAATCAATAAAAGGCTCCACACTAAAGGTGGGTGAGTAGGCTATTGACAAAGAGAAAGGCCAGAATCAGATTATTTATCAGGAATGAGTAGATGATTGATAACATATAAGTCAAGGATAACTATAGCCACAAAACAGAGATCAAAGACCTAATTAGATCAACATACTATAGCATGCATAGGACAAACAACGAATTATAAATTGGAGAAGAATTACCACGAATATCAGCAAAGAGAGAAGTTGAAGAAGAACCGATCACCTGCACAGTCGTTCTAGGAGAGCTTCAATTGCAGTTTTTTTTGGTGAAGAACGTGGAAAAATAGGAAAAAAGAGCCGCCAAATAAATATGGCGTTGCTGCAGATATGGGGTAAGCTCTTCCTTTTGCATGGCATATCTCTATTTTGAAGATTGGCTTGGGGAAGCTGTTGGGCCAAATATATGCCCAATATTCCCCAAAAGCCCAACTTTCTCCAAAATAGAGCATCTCTTGGGGATGCTCTGACAAATTTTGTAACGGCCACACCATCTTAGTATCTCATTCTTATTTTTTCAATTTTATCAATTGAATCTCTAGCATCCCTAAACTCATATTTTTCTACCATTTCAATTTACAATTATACCCTTCTCTAATAATTATTTTCATCTTTTCCTGACAAATTAATTTACTATTATACCCCTCTCGAATACTTATCTCAATTCTAGATTAACTTATTATATTCATTTCTCATTATAAAAATATTGTTTATAAATTTATATTATTTATAAACTAAATAGATAAATATATATATAACCTAATATTAATTTTTTTGGGTATTATTATAAATAATTGTATTCAATGAAAAATATTTTTTAAAAAAACATGGTCAAACATATTTGAAATTGATGTTTATATGTAGAGAAAAACAAATCTAGTATTTTGGTAAATTATTTTAATTTTTTTTTTACATTTTTTAAGTCGAAAATTGCATATATATAATTGCAAATACACTACCATAGCTTTTGATCCTAGCCATCCACTTGTCTAATTCTGGACACCCAACACATCCTCCATTTGGAAGTCAACAGATGTCCCCCACTAGCCTTCCACCTGTGCTGTTTCTGAATGTAGTACGATGCGATTTGTTTTTTTTACGCAATACAACGTCGTTTTGAATCAACTCTTCTGGAAAAAAAAATTAATCAAACGTAGACACAGTTAGAGCATGCCCAACAGATTCTCCATTTTGGAGAATTTTGGGCTTTTGGAGAATTTTGGGCTCAATTTTTACCCAACAACTTCTCCAACCTAGGGGTGGGCATATCCGGGTATCCGACACGAACCGGTATCCGACACGGTAAAGGTAATTGGTTCCGTGTCGGATACCCGGTTATCCGACACGAACCACTTGCTTTTTTTTTTTCTAATGGCGTTCTTGTACACAGTTGCCACTGGGTTGAGTTTTGACCTACTGATGTAGTGTTGTTTCCATTGTAAGTGTTGAAACAAGCTGCATCCACATCAACAACACTTTCATGAACGGATGCAACCATAAACAACACTAAATTCGCACAAATTCGGGAGATTTAAGAGTTTAGGGTTTGTTTACTTTGAACAAATTCACACAAATTCTTACTTACAATTGATTGATGTTTTGAGAGCTGAGAGAGAGGTATGGTCGGATGGGCGATTCACGATTTGGTGCTAGAAAAGAGAAGAAGAGATTGAGAATGACTCGGAATGATTGGGCGTCGGAGAAGAGAAGAGGTGAGTCTCGACTGAAATGAATGGGAGATTTTGAGTTCTCAAAGAGATGGCCAGATGGGAGATTTTGAGATCTCAGGGAGATGGGTGATTCACGATTGGACGCCGGAGAAGAGAAGAAGCTAGAATAATTGGTCAGAACGATTGGCGTTGTAGAAGTTGAGTGGCGGCTGGAATGAATGAGAGACTTTAAGAGTCTGAGTTACTGTCTAGGGTTTTTTAATTTGAACATAAAAAAAGGGGGCGGAAGGGAAGGGAAAAAAAGCCCAAACAGAACTATAGAGAGGATTCGAACACAGGACTGATAGGTTAAGAGCGCTGGGCTTATACCACTAAGCTAGCGGATTATAATGATACTTTTTAGACTTTATATATACTAATACTCATTTTACCGTACCTAAAAAAATAAAATAAAAATAAAAACGGTTCGTGTCGGGTATCCGACAAGCGGATATGTCCGATCCAAACACGAACCGTTTAATGCCGTGTTTTAACGGTTCGTGTCATTTTCGTGTCATGTTATTTCGGTTTTGTGTTTTTTCGTGTCGTGTTTTCGTGTCGTATCAGTCGTGTCGGATTTTTTTGCACACTCCTACTCAAACCCATTCCCTAAAATGGAGATGAGGTGAAAAATAGGGTATCTTCCCTATATTTGCAGCAATCCCCAAAATTTTTGAAGGCGACCTTTCCACGTTCTTTCAGCCTCCTACTCTCCAAAAACTGAATTTGAACGAGGGTTGTCGCCGGTGCTCAACATCCGTGTGGCTTGAAATCCAAATCAAATTCCAGTTCATTCGATAACAACTCTTTGATTTGCAAAGAAAGCAACGCCTCTAGCCAATTGGATTCCCCAATTGACGAATCATTCACAACTCTCGCCCTAGGGTTTGATTTCACCCGTGGGATCCGGCAATCAAATCGGATTGTCACCTGATGGGGCGGAGGAGGCCAATATAACAACGATTCAGCGATGGGTGTGTCATTCGAGATGATCACCGATGGCTCGAATTTCGTCTTTGGATTGAGCTCTGCCAATTTCTCAGTCATTTGTTGGGGGCCTGATTGGCCCGGTGAGGCATTGCCTGATCTTCCACTATCTGCGATCCTCCCGGGCAGATGTGTTCAGTCATCTTGCCAATGTGGTACTTATCCTGAATCGGAGAAGCTTTGTTCTGGCTCAGGACTGATCTGCAATCAGTGTGATTCGCTATCTCCCTCGTCTCCTGATTCGCCTCCATCCTCGCCTTTACTGGTGTCATCGTCCCCGCCTTTACTGGCATCGTTGTCGTTTTCAATGTCAAAGCCTCTAAGGGAGGAAATGTTGGCCTTCGTCATCGTTGGATTGGTTGGAGCCGTTGCCGTGGTTTGCATCATCATAAATTGCTTGTACATGGGCGTCTATTGCGGGAGAAAGAAGGTTCACCACTTGGTGCAGCCCCAGATCACGAGGGTAGGCTCCAATGCTGGCGGGTTTTCGTGCAACAGCCCGCCTTCTCTGTCATGGACGTTCAGAGGAGTGAAACTTCGTCTACAAAGCATCTAGATAGGGCGGAGGAGTTCAAGTTTTCCGAGCTCGCTGCAGCTACCGATAACTTCTCCTTTGGAAACAAGATCGGTGCAGGGAGCTTTGGTGTCGTATATAGGGGCAAATTGTTGGATGGACGGGATGTGAAATCACTTTGCATCAAGGATAATATTGTTTGTAGTGTCTTTGTGAAATCATGGATGAGAAAGAAGCTGGCAAAGAGGAGGATATGCTGAATCCTTTTGAGAGCAAGAGAAATAAAGTCATGGCCATGGGGATCTCTTCTAGCTAGGTATCAGTTGAAATTTGCCTCAAATATTAATTTATAATTAAAAAATTAATTTCCAATTCTTTAAAATGAAGAACCTGTTGGGATTAACACAATTATTTTGTAAAGAAAATGGATTTTGATTCCCCATTTTAAGTTAAATATGGGGAATTTCTTGGGAATGCTATTATGCATTTATTACATGCGATGCTTGAGACGATACTACTGCTAGTATCGCTTTGGACCGATACTTGCCACTGTTTCAATTTTTTTTATTGTTTTTTTGGGCTAGTACCGATACTTCAATTCAACCCGATAAACATGCCCTAAGTGTAGACCTGTCAAAACATAACCCGACTCGACCGCCAGAAATTTTATGGGTCAATACCCGAAATTTTTGACCCGGAAATTTTTTTAGACCCGAACCCGAAAACCCGAAAATTTTCTAGGTAATCTGGGTTTCGACCCGGTAATTTTGATCCGATTTATCCGATTGACCCGGTGATTTATAATTAAATATAATTAATTTTTTTTACGGAAATTCGCCAGGTACCCCTGGGGTATTGCAAATTTCGCGGGGTATACAACTTTTTTACATATTTCGCGTGGTACCCCTGAGGTTTTAACCCATTTCGCCTCGTGCCCTTTTCGGTTAACTTTAACCTTTTTGACTTATTTCTGTTAGTTTGCTATAAAAAAAAAATGAAGCATCTGTCACGCGAAGACAGAGAAGCGACGCGAGGAGAGACGTGAAGACAGAGAGCAACGCGAAGACCTGGTGGCTGCACCCTCGCTCGGCTCGGACCTTCTGCGCGCTCGGACCTGGTGGTTGCACCCTCGCTCGGACTCGGACCTGGTGGTTGCACCCTCGCTTGGACTCGGACCTGTTGCTGCACCTGTTGTTGCGCCCTCGCGAGAAAGGTTAGACTTTTGCTGCACCTTTAACTAGACATCCAAATTGAATTTGATGCGCCCTCGCGAGAAAGATTGATGAATGTATGTGTTTCTTCTTGTTTTGGTTGAATTTGATGCATTTGGGGATTTTTGTGATGTCAAATTTAGGGTTTAGGTTGAAATTGATAGATTTCGAAATCGAAATTTCGTTTCTCAATTTAGGGTTTTTGTAGAGGTTCATTCATTTGACTCAATTGGAATTAACCTACTGTCAACATAAATTGTTTGTTTCTTATGATGGTAATTTAGGTTTCTCAACTATTAGCCTACTGTCATTATTAAGATAACTGTTTTTTGTAAACACTTGTTCTTGAAGTTAAGATCTTTGGAATATAAATTTGAAGATTAAAAGAAAAATGAATTGAACAAAAGCTAGATGATTTGTTTCAGCACTTTGTATAATGGGGCATTTGATTTCGATCAAGGAAGCTATTTTCTTCACATTCATCTATACTTTAGCTGTTTAATAGATTGTTTCTTTTACTTCAATTTTGAACGGGTTTGTAGCCATTTCCTTAATGGGTTTCCTTTCACCTGGAAAGATTTTGCTTCTCAACTGGAAAGATCAACTCATAAAAATAGTTGTATGGGCTCTCCTGATGGATGTCATACATTCCCATCAGATCAACTCATAAAAAAATTGTTGGTTTGAGACGCTTTAGATATATTTGGATGATTATATACTCGGGTTGTAGATGTTATTCACTTATTTGTATTTTAGAAAATAGTTAGAGGAGATATGTGGAACTATATATGTTTGCGTTTCATTAGTTACTGCTGTAGTGATAGAAAAATGTGTTGTAAACCCAAAAAATATATAACAATGGATTATTTATTTAGGTGAAAATCATGGAATTGTTTGATGATGCTTTTTTTCTTGTCCTTAAGCCTATTAGCTCAATGGTAGAGCCATGTGCTTATGCACAAAGACGTGGGTTCGATTCCCACATAGGCTAATATGATCGCATAGATAAACTATATGTGAATTAAAGCACTTGCAATCAGACTGATTGGTTTTTTCATCTTATGTCCAATTTGGTTGCTTCTCTTCATAATCAATTTGAAATCAGACTGATTGATCTAACCATCTTTGTTTTTGTTTTCATCTATAAAAATTAAAGCATTTGCATCAATTGCGCTGCTACATCCTAACTATACATAACCAAAGATAGCCTATACGGGATTTGAACCCGTATCTTTGTGCGTGAGGACATTGCTCTACTGTTTGAGCTAATAGGCTTAAAATCACATTTGTCATTGCTACACTTACTAAATGATTCATGGATTGCTAAACTGAAAGGATTTTAGTTTTACAACTACAACTCATGAAAAGGATTGGTAAATTGAAAAGAATTGTAAAACTGAAAAGGATTCTAGTCCTCTAAAATAGCCGCTTGAAAAGTTGAGATCCGTTCAAGGCTCAGCTTTGTGATCAAGATTTTTGACAATTCCGAAGCACAGAAGGATGCCTAGTCCACACCCCACCAACATCAACATACAGGTAAAAGCAGCAAGTCATATAGTGCACTTGCGTGTACCACTTTCTTGAAGTTCCTTAAACTTGTTTGCTGTAACGGCCCAGGATTATGATTCCCGAGTTACGTTTCGAGGGATAAAACCCCTCGTTAGGATCTTGCGCTCCGAGTACAGGTTGAAGGTTTGAAACCGAAGATTTGTAGTTTAAAGCGGGATTTCGCACCCAAATTCGTAAGGTCCGTTGGAGACCCCGGGGTAAACCCCTGTGCCTGTCCTAAGTCTACAACGCGGAAAATCCATTTAGTCATGCAACCAACATAAGTGAAGTTAAAGCAAAATACAATCCTGAAGGTGCCACGGCAGAGCCGGGTCAACACAACGTAAAAGAGTATAAAAGAGAGGGAGTCTAGTGGTCTCTCGAGCTCTCAATCTAACGCCAAAAGTCTGAACCCGCCAAGCATCCATATAAGCAAAGACAGCGGCTAGTGGTTACCTGAATCTAAAAAAATGAGGAGGATCTGGGTCAATCATCAGGCCACTCATGCGCGTGTGTAAACACACTCTGAGAGGCATATAATAAGCATCCTATTCCTAAGATGAAATGCGTAATGTAAGGCGGAACTTAAACAGACAAGCATACGGATAATTAAGTGCGGACATAAATAAAGAGGCACGCAATTACAAGAAATGCCAAATAGCATGTCCCTCTAGGCTCATAAGGAATCCTCTAGCAACTCCCTTCAAAGGGAACTACCTCACCCACGGTGCAGGCCGTCCCTACGTAAGGAGCCTACTAACTATGAAGGGAAGGCAAACAACAACACCCATATAAGGCCTAATGCTCTAAGAGTCCTATGATGACTTATTACCAAAAAGCCTACCTCACCCATCAAGTGCAAGCAACTTTCTATAATAAGCCCCACTAAGATGACAAGAATAGAGAAAAAGGTCACATCCAATAAACATCTATATCGACCGTTTTCTAGCAAAGACATATAGCAAGTCATATGGTTTCCATTTTAGATCCTAAGCGTGATTCTAAGTCGTATGGTGCATGAACACTAGCCTACTATATAACACCTAGTGCATAGAGCGCCCATCATGAGTAAGTTCAAAGAACTTACCTGGAGAAGCGCAGAATCCAAGCAATATAACAATCAAGCAAATTCAGGCAGATCAGAGATCACCTAGTGATCCCATAAATAACATAATCAGTCTAAGTCTAATTTATGCAAGGCACACAAGTCACATATGAAACATATAAGATATACATAAATATGATAACTCGACTGTCACATCATTATTAACATTATCATCTCGTCTTCAGTTCTCGTCTCGTATCATCATATCTCATAAATTAACATCTTTTTCAATTCAATCATAACATCATCCTCATCACCTCATGACAACCTCCGTACCATACTTAGCCAATTTCACATATTTCTATTTCATACTCATACTTTTCATAAATATATATATCATTGTCATCATCGGTAACCAATATTTACCCCCTATAATAAATCACCACAAGTCATGCTATTAGTCACACATATCATGCCGTTAGTCAAACGATTATATTATCATGCTGGTTAGTCATCGAATAAGTCTTACTCTTAGGTTAGTTTCAAAACCATTTCAAATCCGAATTAAACAGTTAAGAATTCCGACCCTTGAAAATACTCCCTAAATTCCTTTTTCAATTATTTATTAATCGTTCCCGACCTTGAAATTCATTTTCCAAATTCTCTTCTAAACCGACAAGTCCAAATAATTTATGTTAAATCCCAAATATTATTATAGATATCATATTTTAAAACACCATTTAATAAACACCCTTATAGAATATTTCTAAATCCCTTATGAAATAATTCATACCCATTTGTATTCGATAAAACCAACCCTTTATAAATCTCCCAAAATAATATTTTATCCTTTAAATCCTCAAGTATTATATAATAATTTAAATACCGCTAATTAGTTAAATAATAAACGGATAACCCGAACCGAACCCAAAAAAAATATATAAATCCCCAACCGGTTAATCAAACAACTAAAATAATATAATGAAAAGGCAAAGGGCCCACATGTCTCTTCTTCCTCCTTTGCATCAAACGGGGACTCCCGCCGGCTTGCCGATGAAGATCGACGCCGCGCCGCCTCGTCGCCTAGCCGGCCCGGACTCGCCCAGCTCGGCCCTTGCTACCGCCTCTCCTCGCTCATCCTCGCCAGCTCCCTCACACCGACTCTCGTACACCCTCGCGACCCTCTCTCGTGCTCCCGATCTCTCGCCCGCCCTCGCCGACCTTGAGCTCGCCGGAGCTCTCGAGCTCTCCCGACTCTCCACACTCAGCTCTCAAATACCTCCCCCCCGACTAGCCTAAGCAACAAGGATTCCAGAATCTAACGAGGAAAGAAAGAAAAGATCGGGAGCTCACCGAGGTGGTTCGCGACTTCGGAGCTCACGATCAGAGGTTCGGGCGCTGTCGGAGGCTTGTGATGGCTCGTCGGACCTGCTTCGGGCATGGGTGAGCATGATGGTGAAGTCCGAGGGTGATTTCGATCAAAAACGAGTGAAAACGTCTTACCGGAAGATTGTTCGCACTCGAACGGGGCGATGGACTTCGGTGGCTTGTCGGCGGCGCTGGTGGCTCCTGGGTGGATCCTGGCTGGCTCGGGTTTGTCCCCGGACGTCGTTCTTCGTGAGGAGAGGATGTGGTGGTGCTAGGTGACTCGAAGGAGGAGGAGGAACTTGGAGCTGTGGCGGTGGTGATGATCGGTGACGATGGTGATCGGAGGGGACAATGGTGATGATGAAAGAATGGTGATGGCGTGGGAATGGCAGGGGAGAGGGATGGATGATGATTGTGAATGGTGAATGACGGGGGGTAAGGGGTGGGTTGAATTTGAAGGGTAAGGTGAGGGAGTTGGTGAGACTAGTGTGTTAAATTGGTTAAACAATACACGGAAATAAATCCCGAATACGCAAATTTTGAATCCCGTAATTAGTTTTCGAATGTTAGTTTCCTCAAATTTCGCTTTTTCGATCGATTAGATTTTTAAAACCGGAAAATATATCGTTATCCAAATTTATTTTAAATTCTCGAGGTGAAAGGATGAAATCGATCGTCAAAATTCTAAATTCAGGTCGGAATCCACTCTACGAGTTTTTTAAACCGATTAAATTTCATTTTTAGTTCTCTTTTTCCGAAAAATTAGGATTTGAAAATCCGAGCCTTTACATTTGCTCTTAGTAAATCAAGATCATGAGTAATATCAACCTTAGGAGAAGTCACTGTAAGCTGTAATTTCTCAAAGAGATCACCAGATAGATGTTTTCCAATGACATCTTCGTCATAAAACCCATGGGCGGACAGCAAGAAATCCCGTTTCCGATTAAATGACATATCCTGGAAAGAACCTGATGGGAATGTATGACTTCCATCAAGAGAGCCCATACAACTATTTTTATGAGTTGATCTTTCCAGTTGAGAAGCAAAATCTTTCCAGTTGAAAGGAAACCCATCAAATGCCCCATTATACAAAGTGCTGAAACAAATCATCTAGCTTTTGTTCAATTCATTTTTCTTTTAATCTTCAAAATTATATTCCAAAGATCTTTACTTCAAGAACAAGTGTTTACAAAAAACAGTTATCTTAATAACGAATTCTAATATAAGTCAATTCAGCCTCAACAACACAAGAAAAGTGCTCACTTATCTAAAGATTGTTTATTATTTGAGCAAGTATCAGCTAACAATTTACCTGATAAAACTAGATCAACCTTTTGAGCATCCAAAAGAAGACACCATCCAGAAATCATATGAAATCTTCCAGCTCAGTCCAAATCCTATCAATGCACTAATCCACCAAGCTATGACAGATTCAAGAAACAAATTTAACAGAAGAAACAAATCTGTTTTACTAATCCTAAATCTGCACCAGTTGAACCTCTACAAAAACCCTAAATCGAAATTTCGAATTTGAAATCTATCAATTTCAACCCAAATGCATCTAAAAACAAGAACACCTAAACCCTAAAAACAAGAACACCAAACCCTAGTTATAAGAACACCAAAAATCTAACCTTTCTCGTGGGTGCAACAGCAGGTCCGAGTCCGAGCGCGAAGAGGGTGAAGCAGCAGGTCCGAGCGCTCTTCGCGTCGCAGCAGAAGGTCCGAGCCGAGCCCAGGTCCGAGCCGCTGCTGCTGTATCGCGCCTGGTCTCCGAGCTCTCTTCGCGTCACTCTCTCCTCGCTCGCTGTCTGGTCTCCTCGCTCTCTCTTCGCCTGGTCTCGCCCTTCTTTCTTTTCTTTTTCTTTTTTTTTTTTAGCAAACTAACGGAATTAACCCAAAAAGGTTAAAGTTAACCGAGAAGGGTACGAGGCAAAATGAGTTAAAACCTCAGGGGTACCACGCGAAATATGTAAAAAAGTTGTATACCTCGCGAAATTTGCAATACCCCAGGGGTACCTGGCGAAATTTCCGTTTTTTTATATATAATTAAAATTTATTGTAAAATTATCAATTCATGATTTTTTTAATTTAAAAAATAAAAAATCGACAAACCCGAAATCGACCCGAAATCCAGTCAAACCCGGGTTCTAATCAACCCGAAAATAACCGGAACCCGTTTATCCGGGACCCGTTTTACCCGAGATCCAAAGTGACACGGTCCGAATGACCCGTTTGACAGATCTACCTAATGTTGTGTTTTCTCATCCCCACTTTCCACCTTCATTTAGATCTTCTATCTCCTCCATCTCTCCTACCTCCTCTTACAAGGTAGAAGATTTTCTCCTATCTCCACCCCATTTTCACCCACCTCCATCCCTTAAAAAGGGTGGGTAGAAAACAGGCCCTAAGGGCACTCACACCCCTGTCCAACTTGAGTGTACTATGACAATAAAGATTAAAAAGAAAAGAGAAATAAGGAAGTACACACAAAAAACTAGCTTGCAGGAGTACCTGCCCTCTGATCAGTACATCACATTTCCCCAACTAATTTACCATTGTTCAAACCAATTAGATTTGGACAGGTGGAAAGGCTTTCACGAGTGGAAGGTTTGCATTTCAATATTTGCTTTCCATTTCAATTATTTGCTCAGAATGCATAGAACAGTGTTCCAAATTTGCATGCAAGGATGGACACGTGGCATGGTGGGAGTGAATGTGTTTTACTTATTTTTAATCCATTTTGCTATGTTAAAATTATTAAAAAAAAATTATAAAAAATATATTTGAATAGGCATAAATTTTATATACTCATAGACACCCATTTTGCATATGTTTGTAAAAAAAAACAATTAAGCTAATATGCGTTATTAATTATAATCTAAGTTTGATCAATGTTAATGACAATTTTTTTTCTATAAATAAAAGCACCTCCTACCTTCATAACTCATCCCAACCAATCTAGTTTCCTCTCTTTTAAGCTCAAATCCCACTCCGACACTTGAAATGGATCTGAATCAAAATGCACAAAACTTTCCCCAAAGCTTCTATGATATGTTATCTCTATACACTCAACAACAGCCCAATGCAAACCCAAACCATCAAAGCCTGAACCCACCCCCTCTTGATCAAGCTCATTCCTACTATCCCAACATGATGCATCCCATGCAGTATTATCCCGCTCCAAATGTCCTTCCCATTCCAAATTTATCCGAAGCTCCAATACTACGTGGTACACAAGAGAGGATCCCAACTTATAGCACCCAAGATGATGTCCAAGAAGAAGAGGTGGATGAACAACTTGCTCCGGGACGTACGGAGAGAAGGTAATGGAGTGAGAAGGAAGATGAGTTGCTCCTTAGTGCATGGTTGAACACCAGTAAGGATGCCGTAGAGGGAAACAACCAGTCGGCATCCCGGTTTGGTCAAGAATAGCAACATACTACAACAACAGAAGGGAAAGGATGGCTCCACGTGATGCAGAAAGATGTAGAGCGCGCTTTGGCCGAGTTAGCCATGATGTTAGCAAATTCGCTGGTTGTTTCAGTCAGGCGTCAAGGGCAAGGGCAAGTGGGCAATCAGCCGATGATGTAATGAACAATGCTAGAATCATATATAGCACAGACCACGAGAGGCACACATCATTCAAGAATGAACACGCATGGCGTATTCTAAAGAATGAGCAAAAATGGCAAATTTCAGAGCAACACCGTGAAGAAGGTGCCTCAAAGAGAACGAAGGTTAATGCGTCAGGGTCATACACGTCGGGATCCAACCCACCCACTCCAGGATCCAACCCCCCCACTCCAGGATCCAACCCCCCAACACCTTTGAGTGAGGGTGGGACTGATGGTTCATGTAGTCGTCCGCCCGGTGTGAAGGCTACCAAGCGGGCGCTAAAGAGACCAGTTGGTGCCAGCAGTGAATCGACCGACGATGTGGAGTTACAGCGTAACTTAATGTTTGGTGAATTTCTAACCATCAAGAAAGAAGAGATGGAGCTACAGAGGGAAGCTCATAAGGGCAGGGAAAGGCGAGAGGAAGCAAGAGAGAGAAGAGAAATAGAGAGGCACGAAAGAAGGGAAAGGAAGAAAACTGAGATGAAGGCGGAAAGGGATAGAAAATACAATATGCTTGAACACTTAATGTCAAGAACTGGTTCACTGTCACCACAGGAGGAGTGGCTGAAAGAGTCTTTGTGGAAAGAGTTTTCATCGGGTTGAACTGGGTGGCTTACAAGGCAACATGGAGCTGGTCACGGGGTTGTTGAAGTTTAAATTTATTACCTTGTTGTTTTTATTTAAGTTTCTAGTTTATGTTGTTGTTTAAATTTCGTACTTTGCTGCTGTTTAAATTTCGTAAGTTGCTTTTGTTTCAGTATTTCAATTTCTTCTAATGTTATCAATATGTCATGTTTACATTCCCCGAGCTCTGTAATGAAATATCATTGACCCTTATCTTTTCTGTTTGCATTTACTTTACACACTGCTCGAGATATAATTTGACAACTCAAAGGTGCCATTGAAAGATGCTTTGATGTCACTTAAAGATGCTCAGAAGATTTGTAATATGCTTTGATGCTTTTTGAAGATACTTTGATGCCTTTTTAATATGCTTTGATGCCTTTTGAAGATACCGTTTTTTTCTATATAAACCAAAGGCAATGTCCAAGTAAATATACCCCTCCCATACTTCCATTTTTCTCTCTTCTAGTTACCCATTTTCCAACGATGTCAAAGAAGCCAATGTCATTTAGTCGTTTCTCTTCATCTTCCAGCTATTCATCTAGCTCTTCATCTCCAGAAGATTTTTCTACCCCCACTGATCATGCTCTTGAAAATTTCATGGCTGAACTTCTAGCTAAAACAAACCCACCGCCCAATTCTAGTTCTAGTCGACGGCCACGTCGAGGTAACATTGACAGAGATCGTGAAGGAGGACATGATTGGCTAGTCCAAGACTACTTTGCCGAGACACCGACCTATCCAGAGGCGATGTTTAGGCGTCGGTTTCGAATGAGGCGACAAGTGTTCTTGCGTATTGTGAATGCACTAACTGGTGCATATCCATACTTTCAGCAACGTCGAGATGCCGTAGGCCAGCTAGGCCTCTCTCCGTTGCAAAAATGCACTGCTGCCATGCGCATGCTTGCATATGGAGTTGCGGCTGGTATGATCGATGACTACGTCCGTATTGGTGCAACAACAGCACGATTGTGCTTGTCAGGCTTCGTTGATGAGATCATCTCTCTATTTGGAGATGAGTACCTAAGACATCCTAACAACGTTGACATGCAACGCCTACTCCATGTGGGGGAGCAACGCGGTTGGCCTGGAATGATTGAGAGTATCGATTGCATGCACTGGACTTGAAAAAATTGTCCAACGGCATGGAAGGGTCAATATGCTCGCGGTGATAAGCCCCCAACCGTTGTTCTAGAAGTCGTGGCGTCGTATGATCTATGGATTTGGCACGCATTTTTTGGAACTCCAGGTACGTGTAATGATATAAATGTTCTTGATAGATCACCTGTATTTGATGAAGTGTTGCACGGAAGAGCTCCAAAGGCAAATTTTGTAGTAAATGGACATGAATATGCCATGACGTATTACCTGGCGGATGGAATTTATCCTCCATGGCGAGCATTCATCCCATCGATTCGACGTCCATTTGGCGCAAAGGACACGTTGTTTTCCCAAGTCCAAGAGTCGACTCGTAAAGATGTGGAGCGTGCATTTGGTGTACTACAACAACGATTTGCTATTATTCGTCAACCGGCACTTGTTTGGGACTTGAATTTTCTCGCAAAAATAATGACAGCTTGTATAATATTGCATAATATGATTGTGGAAAACGAACGTGATAGCCACCAGCTACACATTCACACTGCCGATTTCGATCAGTTGGAAGAGCCTGAGCCACCCGCTTTAAGAATACCTACCGATATGACTGCATTCTTATCAAATAGGGCCCAAGTTCGAGATTCGGCTTCACATCATCGACTGAAATCCGACTTAATTGAGCATATATGGCAGAAATTTGGACCTTCCAGACATGATACTTGATTCCATGTGTTAGCGTGATTCTTTTCTTTGAAGTTTCGTGTCTTCTTTTGTTGTTTATCATTTTAGATAATGTATTTGAATTATTGCAATTTAATATGCATTTGGGGTTTTTTTTACAATCTTATTTTATTAATTTATTAATTTCAATAAAATTTATTAATTAAATTATATTAAAATAATAATAATATTCTTCTATTGTAAAATAATTTTATACGTTGAAATTAAATAAATAGATGCAATATGTCGGATAATAACGTAAGTATTAAATGATGAAAAGTCGAGGTAGGGCCCGTAAGTAGAGTGTAGGGATGTGGGTGAAATTGATAAAAACAGTAAATGGTGTACTTGTGCTGACGTGGCAGGAAAAAAATGGATTAAGTACAAAGGTAAGTGTACATGAGTGTGCATGACCTAAGTGACTTGTTTGTATCTACTCTGTAATACTCCGTATAGAAGAAAATAATACTCCCTCCGTTCCATAATACATGTCCTTTTAGTTTTTGGCACGCTTTTTAACGAGCGAAAAACTCTATGAAATATTATTTTTTTAATTATTATTTTTAGATAATTTGATACTTATTACTAATAAGTATTAAATTATATAAAAAAATTAATTAAAAAAATAATATTTTATAGAGTTTTTCGCTCATTAAAAAGCGTGTCCAAAACTAAAAGGACATGTATTATGGAACGGAGGGAGTAGCAAGAATGGACTCGTTGGAAATGGAATGACTCCGATCCCAAGTGATAAATAGGTCTAAATCAGACAATCTAACGGGTCTCCATCAGCTCCCGGATCAATATCAATACGAATGCATTCACACCTTTGTTTAACAACTTTAACCTTTTATTAATCCATGATACAACAACTTGAAACAAAAGCCTAATAGAAAAGGACACATTATATTATAAATGTAACCTTTATTATTATATCAACTAAACTCCCTAGATTAGATACCATTTATTATCATATATTACAATACAACAAAAGATCTCACTTCCTCCGTTTTTTTTTTTTAAAGAAAAATAATAATAAAATTATTTGATGCCAAAACTTCATGGAATTGAGGTATGGGTAAAGCTCTTACAGACCGAAACCGATTTCTGAACCGCACCTTGACAGAAGAAGAAAATGTCGAGGCACATATACAGGCAATTATCCACCAAGCTCACGTGGGCCGACCCGGGCTTCAGCCTCAGCAATGGGCCTGGTATGGGCCCGACCAAGTAATTCCCACCCAGCAAGAGCCTCTGAAACGACGCCCTCTCACCCCCCTGTGCCGCCGCCTTCACCGCGTACTCCGATGGGATCATCCCTGTGAACCTGTTGTGCTCCAGCGACAGCGCCGACAGATTCGGCATCTCCGCCATGAACTTCGGCAGGAAGCCGGCGATGTTGTTGTAGCTGAGGTCGATCGCGACGAGCTTGCTTTGGAATCCAGCGCCGATTGGGGATTCGATTGAGGAGAAGCCGTTGTGGGAGAGTGAGATCTGCTGGAGAGTGGGGTGGGTGAAGATCTGGTTTCGGACTTGGCCTGTTAGCTTGTTGTAGCTCAGATCCAGGACTTCTAGGGATGTCAATTGGGCGAGATTCTGGATCGGGATTTGATCCTTTAAACTGTTATTTCTTACGGAGAGAGAAATTAGGGATTCCGGGAATGAGTTCGGGAGAAACCCTAGGATTTTGTTGTCGCTTAGATCCAGATAGTACAGGCTGTTGAGCGAGCCTAGAAAGGGGAAATTTCCAGAGAGGTGGTTTTGCTGCAATTCGAGCCTTTTAAGGCTCTTGAGATTGTTGAAGCTCGCCGGAACGGCTCCGGTCAGAGCATTGTTGTCCAAGTAAAGCTCCTCGAGGAGAACAAGCGAGCCGATGGAGGAAGGTATGTGAAGCGCGAAGAGGTTTCTGGAGAGACTGAGTCGGCGGAGCCGAGTCAGGTTGGACAGCGAGTCAGGGATCGCTCCAGCGAGCGAGTTATCAGAGAGGTCAAGCGCGGTCAAGTAAGGGAGAGTCCAACGAGTCACGCGGCCGAGTGACCCGGTGTAGCCCGCCGAGTCGAGGGTGATCTCGGTGACTCGGGAGAGCCCGGAGAGGGTGAGGTCGCACCTGAGGCCGCAAGTGAAATTGGCGCTGAAGAGGCTACTGCAGGGGTCGGCGGTGAAGTCCCACGTGCTCAGGCAGGAGCCGGCCCGGATTGAGTTCGGGTGGAAGCTCCGTTTGAGGTCCTTCAAGGCCCGGACGTCATCCGGATGGGTTACTGAACCAGCCAAACGGAGCACGAGTATAAATGTGGTAACGAAAGTGATGGAAACTAGACCAGAATCTGAAGATGAGTGGTGTTTCATTCTCTGTTTTTAGTGATTCGTCGTTTGTGGAGCTTTGATTGGGTTGTGTTTGGATGTCGGTGTGGACAAAGGGGTGAATGAGAGTGAGAGGAGGAAGCGGCAGTGCTGATGTGCTCACTGTGCAGATGAGGAAGTTTATCAGAAATTGCAGTCAAATTGAAAACAAAGAGAGAAGGCAAACTTTGCAAAATCACCCCTTATTTTGGCTCATTTATACAAAACCACCTCCTATTTTTTAAATATTTTATATTCTTGTCAAGGGAAACTGGTTTAATGGTTTATATACTCCTTATTATAGTCTTATAGATGGGCTAATTGCTAGATAGGACATTCTTATTAATGAAAACTTACAATTCAAATTAAAAGAATGATTGGTGATGAAGAAAGAGTTAGGTTAAACGGAAAATTTTCGAACATTCAATTGGGAATCTGCATCATCATCTCAAGTTCTCAACATCCCTATTAAAGCTCCAAATGTCTCACAAGATATTCCAATAGCTTTCTTCAAGATCATCGGCCAAAGGGTACAAGGCCATAGGCCATGCCCACTTGTGAGTTGTGACTTGTGTATCCTCCTCACACTTTCTTCTACACACATTTGCATAATCATTCCCTTCATATTTTTATCAGCCACACATGCATATCGATCGCTTTCAGACTCTTATATTAACTTGAAGATATTTTTTTAATCGAAACATATGTGAAATGTGTACTTATAAATAGATAAAATTAAAACCTATTCAAATATAATATTAAAAAAAAACTATTTTAAATTTTCATTTGTTTTTTTCTATTTTAGGCAACACATATAATTTGCTTTTTGTCCTACTTAATAGTAAGAGTCAATTGAAATATTAATACCAAATTGAAATATTAATAGCGTTCATAGCTTAAGTTTAAGCACTAATGATAGAAGTGAAAAAAAGAACATTGTTGATCAAAACACTACTTAAAAACATAAATGTCTAAATTATCTGGTATAAGTATGTTGGATTCGCCATACATTTGTTCATTGATAAAAGTGGTTAGATGCAAATTTTAAAATAAATGGCACTTTTGTGTAAAAGAACTTAAATGGTGGTTGGTTTTGTAGTGTTTACCATAAAAAGAGTGTATGCTCAATTTTGTGGGTACCAAGGATCGATCTTGGTATTGAATTAATGGAATCGTTAGGGTGGAGGCGAGGCCCCACGTGCCCTGAAATTAAATGTGGGAGTCAGACGATTTCAGAGTTTAGTTGATTTTTCTTTCAAGATTTTCTGAGGGAGAGTCCAAATCCAACGGTACATTTGTTGATTCACTTGATTCGAGACCGAATCTCCCAAATACGGAGTAGGGTTTAAGGAGGTTTACTATGAGATCTGATAGAATTTAGAGTCGAGAAGTTCATGTTGAGCAAGTTTAAAGGCCATTTGCCCACCCCGTCTACCTTCGTTTAAGAGTGCCCACATCTCCTACCTCCTCTTATAAGGTGGGGAAATTTCTCCCCACCTCCACTCCTTAATGGGTTGGTGTTGTTGTAGGAGGATGTGCTGATTATGAAATATAAATAAATATAATAGCAAACTGACTCCATGTCTCATCAAATAAATACAAGACTTCCTCACGTTGTTATAGAAGACAGTCATGATCTATTCATGAGGAAGCGTGTCAGCACCCATCTTTTCAGTTCCAGAACTCAGCAGATTTCGACTAGAAGAGTCCTCGACTTCGAGTAAGGTACTCGATTTCGACAACACTGTCGACTAAAAACATAAAGAAAAACTATAGAAAACGAAGCAAAACCGAACAAGAGAACTCGACCTCGACAAAACCTTCCTCGACGTCGACCAACTTCCTCGACGTTGACCAACTTCCTCGACCTCGACCAAAACTGTTCGATTTCGAGTAACACATAAACAAAATATGAAGCTTTTCGCAACACAAAACACGAATTTGATGAAATAAATCGATAAACTAAATACTTCCAAAATCAGGGTATCAACACCACAACGATAACCATGTAAAATAACACATAAAAGCATAAAAGATCATGCTTTGCGTCAAATAACTTTCATTATTAACAAATAGGAATACAGAGGCTTTCGCATAAACCCTAAATTTTACTAACTCTTTTTCACATAATTAATCCAAGTTGTATTAAGATCACTTTCGCTTCAATAACACAAACAAGGATCACATTCAACTTTCGCAAAAGAATCATGCTTATAGGGATAAAAGACGAAATCGCATAAAAAGATTGTACCTTTACCCCATCACATTACATGACTACCGTCGGGCTCACCCTGACCCTAGAAGTTGGGTGACTACTCGCTCTTCATCATCAAGAAAGACATTAATAATAAAAGGGAACTAAATTGCATTAAATAAAATCAAAGAAAGCTTACAACCAATCGAAGCCAAATTCCGCTCTCGCCTTCTCCAAACTCTCTCGCCACAAGCGCTCTCTCTCTCTCTCTCTATGTAACTAATTGTAACTGAAATTGAATGAATAAAACTCAGCCCCTAAGACTTTATTTATAGGCTTCATTCCAATCTAATCTAGGAAGGAAATATCTTTCTATATCTAAATTTATCTATCTAATAACATTAAGATTAAATTTGGAAATAAAACAATTATATCTAAAAGGAAACTCTAGATAGAACTTGATGTCTCTTGATAGAATCCCACGAATCTTGGCTTGCAAGTAACCACAATGCTCGGATTTCTCCTCGATCTCGACTCAGACAACTTCTGGAATCTCCTCGACGTCGATCAAGTTCCTCGACGTCAAGTAGAATTCTTCGCCTCGAGTGGTCCTAAGCTGAGCTCGTGCTCGATCTCGTCCTCTGGAGCAAATGTCGTGTAAAATTTGGTCGGCTTCGAGTAACTCTGTCAGCCTTCAGCATTCTGCTCCGTTCTTGAAACGCACTTTCCTGAGTCCTCGTTCGTCGGATTGAGGCATATGAGCATGCGTTGGAAAGCTCTTTTTGAGGTATACAACTCTCATGAAGACATCAAAGCTTGATTTAGAATGATGAATGGCGAAAAATGGCGTTTTCTCCGGATGCATCGTCCTTAGCTTCTTCATGACTTTCTTTTAAGCTCTAAAGTGCGTCCGGTTTCTGCGAAATATAACAAAAACTTGTGTAGACCTCTATATATTGAAAATAAACATAAACTACACAAATTCTGTATTATTCTAACCAAAATGTATCAAATGCATGCAGAAATCGATATAAAAGATGGTATAAAACATGGCAAATTAGGCTCACAACAAACACCCCATACTTAAGCTTGCTTGTCCTCAAGCAATACTTTTAATTGTCATACATGGGAAGAAATCAAAACTCTCAACATATTAGATTCATTCTCATATGTCCATGCAATCAATTACCATCCTTGAAAAGGTACTAATGTCACAAATCCATGCATGTTCAATTAAAAAACAACATCTACTCACAAAAGAAAGGTTATGCAAAATAATTCATAAGTGACAAAGCATTAATAATCAAGACGACTTTAATTTAAGCTTAATAAGGAGTAGACTGGTAAAAGGCTTAAGGTGGGATATTTTTTTTTCCATGTGGTGTTAATGATTCGGGGAAATGGAGTAATTTCCAAAATTTCATACCACATTCCTTCTTCCTTTGATTTCTCACATTTCTCTCATCGCTCATTGCTTTTTTCAATATTATGTTTTTACCTCTCTAACCTCAACACTGCCTTCTCGCCAGTCGCAAACATGGGTGTCATGAATGACACCGGATACTTAGTGCGTCGGACTCCTCACCTGTGTGTCTCATCTCGCCGAACTATTATCTCAGCGAGCAGGGTCGATCTACCTTTATCTCCTGAGGTGACCGGATTTTCTTTCACTCATTAAATTTTCCATATATTTCAATTTTCTACCAAACTCCAATAATGATATATAACAACACAAACACGATATAACAATCTCCATAATGTAGCTTCATTCTCAACATAATCCCCGGATAGGAAATAAGGTAAAGAATGGACAATATTTAGTTCATGTGGAGCAATATATGAAATAAGGCATACTATGGCTTTTGTGATGCATAAGCATAGGTAAGGCTAGGATTATAAACATATGAGCATTATATGGAAAATATAAAGTCCTCCATCTTCTTATTATGCAACATTTCAAAAGCAATTTCAATTTTACCTCATTTCATGGTTTTCAAGAAAATAATGCACTTCATTGTGACTTCCCTTTACTAGGCAATTTGATGTTATATCTCTAATGAATCCAATTTTGCATCGTCGAGTTCAATAAAAGCTTCCATGAAACTAATAAAAGAATTTGATGGGGTGATGAAAATAAACTTTGGAAAAGATGCATATAAGCGCATAGATATCAATGATAATTCCAAAGTAGCCATGTATAAGCAATTCGAGAAATAAATTTTAAAAGTATGCACACATAATGTCAAATAAAGCTAAATATGCATAAAGTAAGCCCTTCCCCCACCCCATACTTAAACATTACAATGTCCTCACTGTATAGAAATAAGGGTAAGGAAAGAAACTCACTAGACATGTGTGCTGATTGTCGGAAATCGAGTGCAATGTTGCTGCAGAACTGGTCGACATCGACTAAGTTTGGTCGATTTCGAGGAGAATGGTCGACGTCGACCAAGACTACTCGAGATCGAGTAAAGTGTTTTCTCCATAGTGGCCTTCTCGACCACGAGCTCTTTTCTGCTCGATATGTGTGGTCGATGTCGAGGAGGTTACTCGACGTCGAGTAAGTCTGCAGCTTATTTTCCTGCAAGATTCGTTAGACGGAAGACATCCACAATAGATAAAACTAAAAAACAATGTCCAAAACCAAAAACCAAAAACAACAATGTCCAAAAATCTAAAAAACTAAATGTCTATTTACAAGCTCTAGACTTTATAGTCGCTAGGCCGACTTTCTCCGTTAAGCTCAAGGTGGCATTTGCAGGGCCCATGTAGCTTGGGCTTCAAACAAGACTCCATTTTTGTCCATCAGTTGTAGTCCTCCTGAATGGATCTTGTTCACCGTGAAGGGCCCCATCTTCTTCTTGCTGAATTTGTTGGGAAACCAATGATCCTTTGATTTGGCAACATAGACTTTGTCTCCAACTTCATATTCCTTAGGCTCATCATTAGAAACCCTGCATAATCGCACACCAAGGCAAACCTCTCCCATGTATTGATAAATCATTAATTGAAATAGGAGAAGAGATGTCAATACCTTGGCTTAACTTCGCAGATTTGGATTTCGGGACCTCGGAGTCTGGTCGACATCGAGTAGGGTTACTCGACGTCGAGGACTTACCTTCGTCGGGTGGACTGCTGGTCGAGGAAGGAGAAGTCGAGGAAGTAGGGTTTTGGTCAACGTCGACCAAGTTACTCGACGTCGAGTTGTGATCGGCTTTGGGTGGATTGCTCGACCCTGCTGCTGTTGGTGGAGGGTTCGGGTTTTGGTCGACGTCGAGTAACTCTGGTCGACTTCGACCCCATACTTGAATCCTAGCAAGGCATCCGGAAAATAATTAGTCGACGTCGACTTACCTTGGTCGATATCGAGTAGACCTTGTGTGTCGTCGTTCAGAATGGCCATGATCTCCTCCACCTGGGCTTCCATATCCCTCTTTTCCAGCTCATCAGGAGTCATATTTCTTACCTTAGTATCCCCACAAGTGATGTACCTAGCTGATATAGATTTGACCTCTTCCATGGGACCTGTATGCCTTTTCAGTTTTCTTAAAGGAATACTCAATTACCTCATCGCTGATGTTGAAAGTAAGCACTCCTTTCCTTACGCTTATGTTGGCATCCACCGTCGCCAAGAAGGGCCTTCTTAGAATGAATGGACAAGCAGGATCCTCTGCCATATCAATAACTAAGAAATCAGCAGGGACAAATAACTTACATACTTGCACTGGTACATTGTCCACCATGCTTGTTGGGATGACCACCGTGTTGTTCGCCATGTATAGCTTTGCATCCACATGCTCTAAGGCACCTATCTTAATCTTGGACCAGATTGATAAAGACATTATACTCACACTGGCTCACAAATCACATAAATCATTGAATTTATATTCACCAAATCCAATGGTTATAGCAAACTTACCTGGATCTGGCCTTTTCTCTAGAACGTCCATCTGGCTGCACTCCTCTGCGATCTCAGCCATTGATCGCTTTTTGCTTAGGATCTCCTTAAGAAACTTGACATAGGATGGCATCTCATTAAGAGCTTATGTGAAGGGTATTGTGACGTTGAGCCTTTGAAGCATCTTTATGAAACGCTGGAACTTTTTCTCTGTTGGATCCTTTGGAGATTTTGATGGGAAAGGTAGCCTTTTCTTCCTCGGAGGTGCAGAAGGGTAGTCGACAGGGGCAGAAGGCTGGTCAATGTCGACTAAGGTTTCCTCGATGTCGAGTATAGTTGTTGACTTCGGGGCAGACTTTTCGTTCTGGTCGATGTCGAGTTTCTGCTGGTCGATGCCGAGTTGATTTTGGTCGACGTCGAGTGGCTTGGTCAAAGTCGAGGAGTCTCCTGCAGCTTCTCCTTCTGTGTTGGGCTCGGATGTTTGCATCTGTCACCCACTCCTTAGGTTAATGGCAGCCACCTGTCCTGTAGATTTACCCTTAGGGTTATGTTTAGAGGTTCCAGGGAGTGTACCTGATTGTTTGGGGACAAATGTAGCCAGTTGACCAATCTGGGTGTCAATTGATTTCCGCTAGATATCGATTTCCCCAAGCCTAGAGTTGACACAATGTAGCTGAGTGTAGATGGAATTGATAGATTGCTTAGTGTCTGAATGATTCCTTCGCATCTCCTCAAGAATGGTCTGCAGGTCATCTTTCTTACCTTCTCTATCAGGGTGACCAGGAGCTTTGTAGGGCGGGGGATTATGATGCCGGGGCTGGCGATAGTAGCTCCAGTTGTGGTTCTGATGTGGTCCTGAGTAGTGTCCCCCTGCATACCTTACCTCCTCGTGGGTTTCTCCTTGCTGTACTTGATCGGCGTGTGGGCACGCAATAGTGTTGTGCCTCACAGACCCACATTCCAAACAAGGTTTATCTTTAGAGAGGAATTTTACCTGTTTGTTGAGACGGCGTACCTGATCGTTGTGGAACTTGTCCCTGACGTCTGGATCAACTTCCTTAGGTGGCACATACATCGGCCTAGATGGGGCAGACCTTTCATACATTTCGTCAGAAGCGGCTGCAGAAGTCCCATATGTGTTGTCGTAGTTGGCCAATGTCTCAAATACCTCCCATGCACGACGTGGAGTGTATCCGAGACACCCATAGGCGGTGTAGTTGTTGATCCGATCCTTAGTAGGTGCATCCAAGCAGTTGAAGATGATCTCCTGGGTGACGTAGGGTGGCTGTCCATGCGTAGGACAAGATTTCAGAAGCCTTTTGTAGCGCTCCCAAACCTGTGCTAATGGTTCTCCTGGCTTTTGTCTGAAAGTCGTGATTTGTTGTCTGAAGGCAGCTGTCTTTGCAGGAAGAAAGAACTTGTTGAGGAACATGTCCTGCAATTCGTTCCAAGTGCGAATTGATCGGGATGGAAATCCTTCCAGCCATTGTTGTGCTATTCCTGCAAGGGACCAACGAAAAGCCTTTAGTTTTAAATATTCCAAATTAGCACCATCAGCTATAGCTTCGCATAAATCTATAAAAGTGGTGATATGCTCTAAAGAACATTCATTGATTCTTCCCCTATATTGACTCATTCTAATTTCAATAATAAAAGAAGGACGAATTTCAAAATTAATAGCGGGAAGAACGATCAGTGATTCTGGAACTTTTAGAGTAGGATACAGATACTCATTTGCGTTGGCAGGGATATGCCCAATCTACTCCTCAAGTTCCCTTCTTGCGTTGATCTCACGATCTACCATTTCCTCCCACCGTTGCTGATTATGTGCATATTCCGCCTCTCGTCGGGCGTGTTCTGCTTCTCTTGTGGTGAATGCCTCAATTTGTAAGCGCAGTTGCTCAAGCTCTTGTGATGGTGTGAGCGGGACCACATTCTTGTCGTTAGGATGAGTGATAGAGCATATTTAGTGTTGCATAATAGATTGCATTTAGCATAGTTTAGTTGTAAATATTGCATTTATTTAGTTGAATTTACATAATTACTTGTGGAGTTAGAAGAGGCGGAATCTACATGATTTTATGGTTTATTTTAGGTATAGTAGATTGAAGGTGGAATGAATCGGAAAAGAGGAGAAATAATCTAAGGAAAATGCATAGGGGCTGCTGGAGTAACAGAAGGAGAGCTCGGAAGAATCGCTGGCCGCCCCGCAGCATCGCTGGCCTCCCCGCGGCTCGAAGAGAGAAACGGAAGACTTCGCTGATCGCCGGCCGCCCTGCGGCCTGTGCAGAAACTGAACATCGATTCCGAATTTTACTTAGGGTTTTTATTTAGTTATTTTGGCCCCGTCGCCCTCCTCGGCTGCCCCGCGACCACTGCAGATGCTATCATTTCATGAGTTTTTTTTTCTTGACTTTCATTCTTTTGGGTAATATTTTTTAGCTCAGATTCATAATGTCGAGACCACATGAAATGAGTAGAAATCAGAAAAAGAGATGGAATGGTTTGAACACTAGGAATTTCTTTGTAACAAAATTCTTTCATGAGCCTACACTTAGATTGTTACAAATGGATGTATGCATGATGCAATTGTTAGAGCATGGGGGCCTAAGGCAGTTTTTAGGGAAGAATGCCCCTACCTATCCAAGCTTATGTAAAGAATTTTTAGCAACTTTGAGTGTGAACCGTGCATCTATTGATTTTCGGTTGCTTGGGAGAGATTTCACACTATCAAATGAGAGATTGGCACAAATTTTGGGTGTTACTGCTGCGCCGACTGCTGGTTGGCTTGATGTTTGCAAGGGAGAGGGCCCTGTGGCTTTCTGGATGACATCTACTAGGGTGCCTTTTGAGGCCAAGATGGGCCAGTACAATTCTAGCATTCGCCATCCTGCACTACGCCTGATTCACAAGGTTCTGGCGAACACCTTCTTTTCTCAGGCGGAGGTCAACAAGATCTCGCTTAAGGACATGTCGTTTCTATGGTGTCTGACGCCAGAGAGCCCAGTGGTTCCAGGTTGGGTAGATCTGTTTCTGATGAACTGCAAGGATATCCTGGACAAGCGCAACAAGGCGACCATCAGCTTTGGGGGTCTTATCACCCTCATAGCTCGCACATGCATCGATGTGAGCACTGTCCATGATGCTCCGCATGGCTCATTTCTGTATGATGAAGCCCAGTTGAGGAAAGCTGGCCACCTGGAGGGTAGGGCGCCGATGTGGATCTGGAGGGCAGGCCATCAGGGGAGGATTCAGTTGAGATTGCCCCGTCCTCTCCCTTTTGGCCCTACAACTGCTGATTTTTATATGGGGGATGAGATGGATGAGGATGATGATGATGAGGAGGACGTGGTTCCTGATGCTGAGCAGGAAGATACTGATGATGTTCCTAGAGTTCAGACGGATATTGGAGGTAGTGGAGCTAGACCTTCTGGCACAGCTGGTGCTGGTCCATACTACTACTCGCTAGAGCAGAAGATGACTGATATGTGTCTCCAGCAGAACACTATGTGGGAGCATCAGCAGATGATGTCGCGTCGTCAGGACGCCATGTGGGAGAACCAGCAGAGGATGTCCCAGCGCCAGGACATGATGTGGGACCAGCAGCAGCAGATATATGTGGAGATTGGCGACATTCGTCGGGATGTACATGGCTTGACTTCTCACCTGGAGGATGTCTCTGAGAGCCAGGCATCGATCAAACGGATGTAGGAGCAGATATGGCAGAGGCAGGAAGACTTCTATCGATTCGCCTATCCACAGTTTCCACCATACCCACCGCCGCCACTACCTCAGCAGTGAGCATGTCAGTTGTTTCTTTTCTTTTCCCTTTTATTTTTATTTTGATGCTTTTGTTCTCTTTTCTGCATTGAGGACAATGTCAGAACTAAGTGTGGGGGACAAGACTTGCAAACTCTCTGTATTTTGGTTCTAATTTGCACTACATTTTAAGTTTTAAGGTTGCATGTTTATTTCTATTGGTTGTATGCATATTTAGTTTCTACCATTGTTCTTCTTAGTATGAAAAAAAAACCAAAAAAAAAATAAAAATGGAAAAATGGAAAAAAAAAAAAAACAGTATTAGTTCTTACATTATTAGGAATAGGTCTTATTTCCCCATGTGGATGCCGTTTGTCCTCTATATTTCCTATTGAGATTTATGCCCCATGATGTGCTTGGATTTTTGAAGCCTTCGATATATGTTTTCTATACTATTTGGTGAGCATGATTGATTAATGATTGAGCACATAAAATCTTGAATTTTTGGGTGATCTTGAAGTTCTAGACATGACCTGGTGAGCTTATTTTGGCCTATTCAGGACTACACTTTATTGAGTCATCTTGCTTGTTGTGTGTACTCTCTTCAATTACTTCCTCTTTGACTTGCATTTAGATATCTTTTTCAAGGCTGCATATTATGATCTCTACACATGACTTAAACATGATTGAGGCACCTTTATTAGCCCTATTTGACTCTATTCCCACCTTACATATTATCCTCTGCTTGAATCCAGTTTGAGCCTAATTGCCTATTCTTTTATAGCTCCACAATATTTTTTTCCATAGCCAATGATAGCCTGACCCCATCCGGGAATTTAGGACTAGTTGGTGAATATCTATAGTGTGGATGATGGTTTGTAGTGGTGGATTGTATGTTGGAGGTGTATTTATGAGATGTTTGATTCTTGCTAGCATATTTATTACTTGGGACCTAAGGAGGATAAAATTCACTTAGGGGTAAAAGTCAAGGAAAATCATTTGATATAGCAGGAATGAGTTGAGTATGGTTTCTAAAGTTTTATGCTTGAGATTGGTGTTGTTTGGCATTATAGTGATATGGTATGAGAAGTTTATGAGTGGTTTTATGATTTGGTAGCTTCCTTAGTTCCCGGATTATGAGCACCATATGACCAAAATTGTTCCATACCTTATATGTTCTACCTTGGCCCCATTACAACCCAATTCAAAGACCTCATGATTTTTGTTGTGTGTAGAGTCACCAGCGGTGGAGTTTTAGAACACTGGTGCAAGGCTCTTGCAGCTAAGTTTTTGAAGATTGAGTTTCGAGCATAAACATTTAAACTTAAACACTTGAGCGAGAGTGAAACACATATCCTTTGTGAGGTCTAGAATGGATATGGTTGCCTGATTTCATTGATTATTGCAATTATGTGCTATGATGTTGTTAATCTATTGTGTTTGCTAGTTTTTCATGCGCTTAAAGATTATTGAGGTGTGGATACATGAATTGCTATTCTGTGGGGCTGCAGAGTTGAGTTTTCTATTGCTTGAGGACAAGCAATGAGTCGCCATGAGTCTCTTCATTAGCCTTTGCTGAAGATGGAAGAAGCGTTCTGGCTCGAGAATATCGTCTATAGGCGTGCGATCAGTTCTTCGCATGCACCTGAAAATTAAAAACAAAAAGAAACAAGTAAAAAGAAACTAAAAACAAAAACATATATAAAGAAAATAAATAGAACTAAAAAGGGCGCGATTGATGGCTTCCCCGGCAACAACGCCAAATTCGTTGTTGCAGGAGGATGTGTCGAGTATGAAATACAAATAAATATAAAAGCAAACTGACTCCCTGTCTCAGCAAATAAATACAAGACTTCCTCTGTTGTAGCAGAAGGCAGTCAGGATCGATCCACGAGGAAGCGTGTCAGCGCCTGCCTTTTCAGTTCCAAAACTCAGCAGATTTTGACCAGAAGAGTCCTCGACTTCGAGTAAGGTACTCGATTTCGACAACACTGTCGACTAAAAACAGAAAGCAAAACCGAACAAGAGAACTCGACCTCGATTAAGCCTTCCTCGACGTCGACCAACTTCCTCGACGTTGACCAAAACTGTTCGATTTCGAGTAACACAGAAACAAAGTACGAAGCTTTTCGCAACACAGAACACGAACTTGATGAAATAAATCGATAAACTAAAGACTTCCAATATCAGAGTATCAACACCACAATGATGACCATGTAAAATAACGCATAAAAGCATAAAAGATCATGCTTTTCATCAAATAACTTTCGTTATTAACAAATAGGAATATAGAAGCTTTCGCATAAACCCTAATTGTTACTAACCCTTTTTCACATAACTAATACAAATTGTATTAAGGTCACTTTCGCTTCAATAACACAAACAATGATCACCTTCAACTTTCGGAAAAATATCATCCTCATAGGGATAGAAGACCAAATCGCATCAAAAGATTGTACCTTTACCGTATCACATAACATGGCTACCCTCGGGCTCACCCCGACCCTAGAAGTTGGGCGACTACTCGCTCTTCATTATCAAGAAAGACATTAATAATAAAAGGGAACTAAATTGCATTAAATAAAATAAAAGAAAGCTTACAACCAATCAAAGCCAAATTCTGCTCTCGCCTTCTCCAACCTCTCTCGCCACAAGCTCTCTCTCTCTCTCTCTCTCTCTCTCTATGTAACTAATTGTAATTGAAATTGAATGAATAAAACTCAGCCCCTAGGCTTTATTTATAGGCTTCATTCCAAGCTAATCTAGGAAAGAAATATCTATCTATATCTAAATTTATCTATCTAATAACATTAAGATTAAATTTGGAAATAAAACAAGTATATCTAAAAGGAAACAAGACTAATGTGGATAGATCTTCCTTCTCATGATAGAACTTGATGTCTCTTGATAGAATCCCACGAATCTTGGCTTGCAAGTAACCACAATGCTCGGATTTCTCCTTGATCTCGACTCGGACAACTTCTAGAATCTCCTCGACGTCGACCAAGTTTATCGATGTCGAGTAGAATTCTTCGTCTCGAGTGGTCCTAAGCTCAGCTCGTGCTCGATCTCGTCCTCCGGAGCAAATGTCGAGTGAAATTTGGTCGACGTCGACCAGTTTGGTCAACTTCGAGTAACTCTGTCAGCCTTTAGCATTCTGGTCCGTTCTTCAAACGCACTTTTCCCGAGTCCTACTTCGTCGGATTGACACATATGAGCATGCATTGGAAATCTCTTTTCGAGGGCTACAACTCTTATGAAGACATCAAACCTTGATTCAGAATAATGAATGGCGAAAAATGGCGTTTTCTCCAGCTGCACCATCCTTAGCTTCTTCCAGACTTTCTTTTAAGCTCCAAAGTGATTCCGATTTCTGTGAAATATAACAAAAACTTGTGTAGACATCCATATATTGCAAACAAACATAAACTACACAAATTCTGTATTATTCTAACATAAATGTATCAAATGCATGCAGAAATCGATATAAAAGATGGTATAAAACATGGCAAATTAGGCGCACAACAGTTCGGAAAACAAGGTCTAAGAGCATCTCCAACAGCTTCTCTAAAAAATCTCTAAAATAAAGAACAAAATAACAAAATTTCAAAAAAAATTTACACCACAACTCTAACAAATTCTCTATTATACAAATTGCTACATTAATTATACACTATAATAGGTGCATAAATTCATAATTTAATAAATAAAATTCCAATAACTTCATTAAATTAATAGTCAACGACCAAGGAACAAATAGGTAGGCATTGAAAAGGGTGAACACATTAAAAATTACAGATTCTAACCATTCCTCTAAATTTAGAGATTTTCCCCTCTCTCCATCAGTTTCTCTGTTTTAGAGATGCGTTTAGAGAAGTTGTTGGGGAGAAAAAATGAGTTTTATCTCTAAAATCTCTTATTTTCTCTATTTTAGAGAAGCTGTTGGATATGCTCTAAGATATTAGTTCAGGGCGACACTTACACATGGGGCGCCTTAAATTCTAACAGACTTTAAATTTTTTGGTTTAAGGGTTACTTCTATTTTTTTTAAATAATTTATTTTGTTCAGTTCACACATTGAATTGAAAGCGGAGAGAAATAGAAGAGCACACCCACCCACGCCCTTGCCGCTCGCCTCTTCGTCTGCTCCAAATCCAAGTATCAAGGCTCTATAAAAGGATGGTCCGGCTCTAGGTTCACTGGTTCAGTCCGGCCTTGACGATTTCATTGCTTCAATTGTGTTCATATTCAGCCCATTCACGACTATTGGAGACTTTCACGTTGGCACCGGTTGTTGGACAATTGGAGAATTTGGAGGTGCCGATTTTGGTTGCAGTAGGTCGCCGACATTCTGAGCAGAGGTCCATTCTGACAGCAGCAGGTCTTACGAGTAGGGATGATAATTTCACCCGCACCCGGCGGATATCCGTCTCACCCTACCCGAAAAAGCGGGTGAAAATCCGAAATAAAGCGGATATTAAATGGGTGATGGGTGAACGGGTGATGGGTCAGGTCAGATTCGGGTGAAGACATTCCCCACTCGTCACCTGACCCGTCACCCGACCCGTCACCCGACTTATATTATATAATTATATTTTATATGTAAAATTACTACTATACCCCCAAACCCTATCAAACGCTTTCCATTGAGTTGATTCTTCATTTCTTCTCTTCAATGTTCCTCTCTGCCCCCTGTAATCCCTGTATGAAGTGTTCTAAACCTCGAACATGTGCTGCATTAGGTCATCTTCATCTCCTCTTCATTCTTTATTTCGCCAGCCACTGAGCGTGCGATTCTTCGATCGGCAGCCTCGCTTCCCTCATCCGCCGTTCTCTGTTGTGCTTGCTTATTCGACAACCATCGTGCCGCGCTCCTGCAACGCTGCATCTTCTTCATACCATCCGAAGTTGTATGACAGTAGCCCAATAGGTAAGCCCTCTTTCGATTATTGGTGGAATGAATGGGTTGAATCGATTAAATGGCTTTGATTTGAGATGTTTAGTGATTGAAAAGTTTCGATTTCGAATGAGTTTCGATTTGGTTGAATGAATGTGCTCTGAAATTCTTAATTTGAGAGGTTTCGAATGGGTTCGATTTGGTTGAATGAATGTGTTCTAAAATTCTGAATTTGGGAGGTTTTGAATGGGTTTTGATTTGGTTGAATGAATGTGCTCTAAAATTATGAATTTGGGAGGTTTCGATTTGGTTGAATGATACGTTTGGATTTCGAATGAGTGTGTTACTTGATTGTGTTCTGAATTTGAGTGACTAATGATAAGTTTTGGTTTCAATTTGGTTTATGACAGATTTGTTATGGCTGGAATTTCGGGAAGTTTTTATTCCAACTCTTCAAGATCATCAATGCAGTGTGAACTATTATGGATTCCAATTCTGAACTTTAGCCTTTTGATGATGCTAATGTAGATGATTTGAAGACTACTCGTTTGCATTCTAGCTTGAACCTTTGGTTGTTGAAGACTATGTTTTTTCTTCTTTTTGTTTGTAATCGTTGTAATGTCTTTTTTATTTCTAAGACTTCTAGCTTGAAGTGTTGAAAGTTGTGAGTGTTTACACGTGTATTTGAACGAATTTAACTATATCGAACTACTTGTTTATTCGTCGATGTGTTTGCCGTTTGTTTTTCAATATTTTTTTGGATGAACTTGATGTCTTACCTTTCACCTGAATTATTACCCGATCCACCCAATCACCCCGTGGGTGATGGGTGGACGGGGCGGGTGAAAATTTTGGTGGGTTATGGGTTAGGTAGGGTGAAGGGTTTTGGATGGTAGGTCGGATGACGGAAGTAGATCATCCACCCATCACCCGATCCATTGCCATCCCTACTTACGAGGTCCATTCTGATAGCCACATGTCACCGACGGTCTGAGCTTTGTCTATTCCGATTGCAGCATCCAACAGGTAGAAATTGTAAGTGATAAAATTGATTTGTGGTTTTTGTAATTTGATCATAATGTTGGCAAATGACATGTGCATTTTTCTAGTGATCCATGTATATACTAATGTTTTACAGTTCGGGAGTTTAGCCTAATATAATGAGAAGAGAAAAGTAGTTTGTCAAGATCGAGTTTGTTGATGTATGGTTTAGAGTTGAATCTTCAAGCTTTAAAATTCAGCCTTTTCGCTAATTTAGTTTTTGTATTGAAAGCAATTGAGGGTTTTGGGTTCGAATGTACTGGCACGGGATTACACTAAGAATTGACATGCGAAGGATTCAGCCCGTTGGTGCGCTCGATTTGGATTTTTATGCACCACACCAAAAGATCTTTTTTTTGTTGTTGTTGAGTGAGCTTTTTCTTCTACCTCCGTCTTTCCGAGTCGAGATTCGGTTGGGATGTACTTGAGTTAAAGATCGAAAGAACGAAATCTTCCTTTTTTCTTATCCTGCCTTTTCGCATATGTTCTTCTCAATTAGCATCGAGAAAGATTAGAACAAAGAGTGCATGTTGGCCGGCCACCGCTAGTTCCAGGTCCGTCTCTAATAGAAGAAGAAAGCTAGCACTCGAGTCAAGTACATTCAAAGCATTTCCCAAAACCCTTATTCAAGTAGTTAAAACGACTTTCCGGCCCCTGAAAAATACCTCTTTGAAAACCCAAGGCTATCCCTCAAAGCATGTATTTCAAATTCAAGAGTCATTCGAATCTCATTTAAAAACATGGTACAAACCCCAACAAAATCAACTAACCCAAAGCCGGCCAAAATATGAGTTTTGCTGTGGAAAAACCTACTCAACGAGCACCCTGCGAGTTGGGGTATCTCGTGGCTGTGAAAGGATTTTTTCCGTGGAAAAGCCCAGGTTCTCAAATGCTCATCTGGGCTCATGCTCGCTGCAGTAACGAGGAGCTCTCGCCGTGGCGAGTTCCATCCCTCATGGCTCTAGAGCAGCCCGTGAAAAGGGATTCGCGCCTGCGTTATTCATCGCAGAGAAACCCAAGTTCTGCCATGGCGATAACGATAAGGCCATTCCCAATGGCTATGTCAAGTTCTATGTCGCCGCGGCGAGATTACGTTCGTCATGGTGAAACATGCACCTGGGCTTGTTTGAAGCTTTGTTGAGGCCGCCGTTGTTAGTGTTAGCTCTCTACTCTTTCTCCCAACCCTATCTCGACCTTGACACACATATTAGATCACACAAAACACAAAGAAATCGAGAGAAATGAGGATGTCCACCCAAGGTTCTTCTTCACGACGAAAATCACTTGTGGAGGCTCATTTGGGTTTCGTTTTGGATAGATCTTGCACGAGAGTGCCTACAAAGAGTGTTAAGTGGTTAAAGGTGAAGCTTTATGTCGCTAGGAGTCGAAAGGGTTGGAGACCGAAGGCTTACCGAGCCAAAATGCGAGAATAGAGGGAGGGAGGATGAAGGCTGTCCTTTGGCTCTCCGGGGAGCTACCAAGCTCTTGCTGGGCTGCTTTTCATCGTCTGGGGAGGCTAAGGGAGCTGCTGCTGCTACTGGTCATCAAAGGAAGGGAGGGAGAAAGAGCTAGGTTGGCTTTGCTTGATGTCAAACAAGAAGAGATGGAGCTTGGAGTTCTTGCTCTCGGTTTCAATGGAGGGAAGGAGAAGAATATGAGGTTGTTGGGCTGTTTTGGTGGTGCTTAGTTGCTGAAAGGAGAGAGTTGTTGAGCTGCTAGAATCTCGTGGGAAAAGTCTTGGAAGGAGGAGGAAAAGTGGAAGCTTGAAGATAAGGGTTTGGAGCTTCTTCGTTAGAGTTTGTGTTTGAACTTGTGAGGTGTGGAGAAGTGAGACAAAATCATATTTTATGGAGCAAAATGGGTTTGGGCTACTGAGATTTGGATAGAGCAAAGGGAGTATTTTTGTCTTCTTTGCCATAATAGGAGTGTACAAGCAATGGAGGGAGAAAAGGTGAGTGTGGGTGTTTCTCTTCTTTAGGAAAGGAGAAAGGAGCTAGGAACTTTTATGGGTTGAATTTTCAAATCACATAAGGCTCTAAATTGGGCTGAATGTTTATGATAAAGAGAGAGAGGAAGAAGACAAGGTTTGTGGTCCCGGAAGCTTTAGTTCGAATTTCTGACGTTAGTTTTCGCAAAAGCTAGTTTTTCCCGAATCCCGCTCTCTCGATCTAATCCCGATTCGATCAAATTAGTGTTTCAAAATCATGTGGATATCTTCATCCAAAGTTCATTTCAAATCCCGAGGTGAAAGGAAAGAATTGCCCTTAAAAAGTTCAAAATTTGGTCGGAATCCTACGAAAAGGATTTTAAATATGATTTTTAAGATAAGGACGAGGATTTTCAAATATCCGAATTTCTGACTTAAATCCATTTTATTTTATTTAATTTTAAAATATTACTAAAAATCTGAGGCCATTATATCAGCGATGTTTTCCATGTGTGATTATTGCATTTTTTGCTATGAAATAATCTAGATGGTAAACCACACATATTTAATTGGACGATCACATTTTAAAGTTCACTGCAATATAATTTCTTTGGATTTCAACAATTAGTCTTGTTTTTCCTATTTGTTTGTCAACTATTTGTTGCCTTCGAATTGCAACAATAAGCATACATAAAAAAGACCGACACATTTTTTCTATGTTTTACGTGTGATTTTTTTTCTATGGTTAATCACCCTTTTGTTAACATTTGCTCATTGTTAGTTTTTTCATCTCACTTGAAATTTAAAAAGAGAGTAAATTTTTTTGTTTGTTTCATAGGAAAATTATGACATATTGCTCAAACAAGCAACATAAGAGGCTTCGTACAGTGAGGTATCTGCCCTGACTGATGAGAACCAAATATGGATGAAAGCAAACGGGTGGTTCAAGAAAAGGACGAGTTATATGCATGGTATTCAAGTCCGAATCCATGTTGAAAAGGACTTGCTATGTGCGTGGTGCTACGTCCCTTGGTGCATGTGGATCATCTAAAGTATTTGAGTTTATGAGAAAGGATATTATGACTCGACTATCATTATTGAAGGCACAAATTACACATGGAATAACAAGCTTGAAAGAAAAAATGACTATCGTGTAGGAAAATCAAGAAGAAATAAGGAAAGATGTGACCAACTTGACGGATATTATGCAAAAAAACTGAAGACTCCACCTTGATTGTAAGATCTTGAGAACTAACGTGCAGGTGATCTAAAGGACGATGAAAGACAAAAGGTTGGGTTTCAAGGTCTTGAAACCCACACTAAAATGTTTGTATGTGTTTTTGTACATTTGTCTATTGACTTGTTCTTTTAACAGGAAATGATTCGAGGCCAAATTTGTTGGGCTTAATTATATCATGGGTCTCACTTTGGGCCATGAGAATCGATTTGGTCTTAACCTATATATATGTTTCTTCCCTAACCCATTTTGTGTGTTAGATGCATTATATATGATTTTTAAGGATATGACATGACATACAAGGAAAGACCCTATACATATCCGATCAAGCATAATCATGAAAAAGATGGTTACTACAACCTTGGAAGTTTCACAATCGGAAAGAATTCAAATATCTTGGAAGTAATTTGAAATTCAAACGGTCATCCCTCCAAGAAGGTCTCGAAGGCATTTGGCTATATAAAGACGAAGACAAAAGGACTACAGGAACAAAAGCAAGCACTCGAGCAATCATAGCATCCTAAAGCATTCGTCATCTCTGTTTCTCTCTTACGTTCTCCTAAAAGCCTAAGTGTTGTTTATTGTTTGAAGTTGAGGGAAACACTAGCACTTATTGTACAAGTCATTCATCTTACACTCAGAGTATCTTATACTCGAACAAACACACTTGGTGTGTGGTGTGAGCTTTTATTTCACTCGTAAGGTTGAGAGTTAGAATAGAAGTGGTGAGGCTTTATATAGAGAAAGGGTAGTTTCTCTTGGAAGTTCTAGGCTCATGTGAAGTGAAATAAGAAGTGTTTGAATCCTTCGGGTTGGATAACCCTAGGCGGGGACGTAGGCCAAGTTTGTGCCGAACCTCGTTAACAATTCGTGTGTTCATCTTTTATATTCCACATTTACTTTATCTTATTCGATCTCACTTAGTCAAGTCCTGATAAGCTATATCTAGGTCTTGACAAGTTGCTTTGCTTACTGCATTTAAATCTCTTTAGTTGCAAAAATTGTCCATACTCTATTCATTCCCCCCCCCCCCCTTTCTAGAATATTATTCATCGCCTTATAGACTCTTCAATTGGTATAAGAGCTTGGCTCACTGCTTTTTGATCTAACAATCTTGTGAGTTTTCAGCATGTCTACCATAGGTGATTGTTGTAGGAGGAAATCGAGAATTGCAATAAAATATAAATAAAGTACAGCAAACCGGATTCCGTCCCTTGCAAATGATTACAAGATCTCCTCCTGATGCAGCAGTGGGAAGTCAGGATCGATCCACGAGGAAGTGTGTCAGCGGATCCTAGGCAGCAGAAGAATCTCCCGAGTGGTCGACCAGAGTGTACTTGATCTCGACTAGGGTTAGTAGACAGAAGATCGGACAAGTCGAAGCAAGCAGCATCAGTCACGGTGGTTGGTCGATATCGAGGAGGTTTTACTCGATATCGAGTAAAGCTTTCGTCGACGTCGGGTACTTGCACACCAGAAGCTACATCGATCTAGGCGATCGAAAATCAGTAGTCGATGTCGACCAGTTTTGGTTGATATCGAGTAGAACAGTAACTAAAATGAATGCAAAACTTTGAATTGGAATTAACTCAATAAACTAGAAGACTTCCAAGGTCAGGGTTTCAACACCACAACGATAACCAGGTAAAATAACACATAAAGGCATAAAAGATCACGCTTTTCATCAAATAACTTTCGTTATTAACAAATAGGAATATAGAGGCTTTTGCATAAACCTTAATTGTTACTAACCCTTTTCACATAATTAACCCAAGTTGTATTAAGATCACTTTCGCTTCAATAACACAAACAAGGATCACCTTCAACTTTCGCAAAAGAATCATGCTTGTAGGGATAGAAGACGAATTGCATAAAAAGATCGTACCTTTACCGCATCACCGTACATGGCTACTGTCGGACTGACCCCGACCCTAGAAGTGGGTGGACTACTCGCTCTTTATCGCAACTGCAGACATCTTTGATGAAAAAGAACTAACTTGCATTAATAAACTCAACCAAAATTACAACCTTTTCTCTCTCTCTCTCTCTCTCTCTCTCTTTATGTAACTAATTGTCTCTGAAATTGAATGAATAAAATCCAGCCCCTAGGGCCTTATTTATAGGCTTTCAATCCTTGCTAATCAAGGAAAGAAATCTATATCTATTTCCTAAAGATAGAATTAAATAAAGATAAAACATTAATTTAAAAAGGAAATATCTAAATATCTAAAAGTGTGGATAAATCTCTCTCAATAGATAGATCTTTGATAGGACTTGATAGACTTGGATGGACTCGGACTTCTCGCACTCCAAACAAGCCCAACTCGACTCGGACAACCCAACAGTAACGCGGCCCAGAAAAGCTTTCCTCGATATCGAGTAATTTACTCGATATCGAGTAACTTCGTCGTTGACTTCGTCTTCACTGGTCTTCTCGAGTAACTTCTCTTCGACACTGGCTCGGACATGCTATGCTGGTTTACTCGACATTGAGTAAATTCCTCAATATCGAGTACATGGTGCTCGGTATGTCTTCTCTTCGGCTTCTCTATCCAGTGTCGCTTCCTCGAGCACAGGTACGGCTTCTGATCTTGGTCGATATCGAGTTAATTACTCGGTATCGAGTAGGGCTCTGGGATCGGGTTTGCTTTGTCTTCAGTTCCTCGATCAGCTACTCCTCGACCAGGCTTTGCTCGGACTTATTTGGTCGATATCGAGTAAAGCTTCTCGATATCGAGTAATACTTGACTTCAGCTCGATTTGTCCTGGTTCCGCTACTTCTTGACCTTGGACTTTTGTAATTGACTTTCGAGTTATTCTTCCTTTCCCAGAACTGTTGTAAATTGCCTGGAATTCGGCGAATTTAAACAGAAATTAGTGTAGATTCCATAATTTGGCAAATAAACATAAACTACATAGATTATGTACTTTTATAGCCCAAATGTATGAAATGTATGCAGAAAACGATATAAAGTTACTATAAAACATGGCAAATTCGGCTCACAACAAACACCCCATACTTAAGCTTGCTTGTCCTCAAGCAATACTTTTAATTGTCATACAGGGGAAGGAATCAAAACTCTCAACATCTTAGATTCATTGCCATATGTCCCTGCAATTAATTACCATGCTCGAAAAGGTACTAGTGTCACAAATTCATGCACGTGCAATTAAAAAGCAACATCTACTCACAAAAGGAAGGTTATGCAAAACAATTCATATGACAAAGCATTAATAATCAAGAGGACTTTAATATAAGCTCAATAAAGAAGTAGATTGGTAAAAGGCTAAAAGGTAGGCAATTTTGGCCATGTGGTGCTAATGATCCGGGGAAATGGTGTACTTTCCAAACTGAATTTCCACATTCCTTATTCATAAGATTCATCACCTTTTTCTCACTCGCTCAATGCTTTTTTTTTTCCAATAATAATGCTTTTACCTCTCTAACCTCAGCATTGCCTTCTCGCGAGTCGCAAACATGGGTGTCATGAATGACCCCAGATACTTAGTGCTTTGGACTCTTCACCTGTGTGTCCCATCTCACTGAACTATTATCTCAGTAAGCAGGGTCAATCTACCTTTATCTCCTGAGGTGATCGGATTTTCTTTCACTCATTAAATTTTCCATATATTTCAAACAATTTCCTTCCATACTCGAATAATGATATATAACAACAACAATGACCATATAACAATCTCCATAATGTGACATCATTCTCAACATAATCCCCGGATAGGAAATAAGGTAAAGAATGGAAAATATTTAGATCATGTGGAGCAATAATTGAAATAAGGCATAATATGGCTTTTGTGATGCATAAGCTTAGGTATTGCTAGGATATAAAAAATGAGCATTATATGGAAATATAAAGTCCCCTATCCTTTTATCATGCAACATGTCAAAAACAACATCAAATTTTACCTCATTTCATGGTTTCCAATAAAATATGCACTTCATTGTGAGTTCCCTTTACTAGGCTCTCCCACCCCATACTTAAACATTACAGTGTCATCACCGTATAAAAAATAAGGGTAAAGAAAGAAACTCAGTAGACAGGTGTGCAGGGCTTCATAATATCGAGTGTAAATGCCTGGGCCGAGTCCGATTTAGCTTTCTTCTATCCCCATGGACAATGTAGAAGAGAAATACCCACAATAGAAAAACTAAAAGGTTCAAAACCAAAAACAAAAAACAACCATGTCCAAAAGTCTCAAAAAATAGATGTCTATTTACAAGCTCTAGATTTTATAGTCGCTAGGCCGACTTTCTCCATTAAGCTCAAGGTGGCATTTGCAGGGCCCGTGTAGCTTGGGCTTCAAATAGAACTCCATTCTTGTCCATCAGCTGCAGTCCTCCAGAATGGATCTTGTTCACCACGAAAGGCCCCATCTTCTTCTTGTTGAATTAGTTGGGAAACCAATGATCTTTTGATTTGGAAACATAGAGCTTGTCTCCAACTTCATACTCCTTGGGCTCATCATTGGAAATCCTACATAATCGCACATACCAAGGCAAACCTCTCCCATGTATAGATAAATCTTTAATGGAAATAGGAGAAGAGAGATCCATACCTTGGCTTACCTTCGCAGAAACGGATTCGGGGACCACTGTATTTGGTCGATCTCGAGTAAGTGTACTCGATATCGAGTTGTTTTCTTCAGCTGGTGGGCTGCTGCTCGAGAATGGGGGAGTCGAGGAAGCAAGGTGTTGGTTGATATCGAGTAGTCTTTCTCGGCTTCCAGTAGATTGCTCCTCGACGAAGGCGAAGTCAAGGTAGCGGGATTTTGGTCGATATCGACCAATTTGCCTGATATCGAGGAGTCCGTGGCTTCAGGTTGGCTGCTCAACGACGTTGGTGGTGGTGGAAGGTTCTGAGTTTGGTCGATGTCGACCAAATTCCTCGATGTCGATGAGTTCTGGTCGACTTCGACCCCATACTTGCATCCTGTCAAGGCATCCGAGAAATAATAAGTCGACGTCGACTTACCTTGGTCGATGTCAAGCAGATCATCCATGTCGTCGTTTAGGATGGTCATGATCTTCTCCACCTGGGCTTCTATATCCCTCTTTTCCAGCTCCTCAAGAGTCATATTTCTTACCTTAGGCTCCCCGCAAGTGATATAACCAGCTGATATAGACTTTACCTCTTTCATGGGACTTGTATGCCTTTCAGTTTTATTAAAGAAATACTCAATTACCTCATTGCTGATGTTGAAAGTGAGTACCTCCTTCCTTACGCTTATGTTGGCATCCACCGTCGCCAAGAAGGGTCTTCCTAGAATAATTGGACAAGCAGGGTCCTCCGCCATATCAATAACTAAGAAATCAACAGGGACAAAGAACTTACCTACTTGCTGTAAAGGCTCGGATTTTTAAATCCTAAATTTTTTTCGGAAAAAGAGAATAAAAAAAATTGAAATTAAAATCGGTTTTTAAAACTCGTTTAGCAGATTCCGACCGAAAAGTAAAATTTGGCAAACAATTTCAGTCCTTGACCTCGAAAATTCAAAATAATTATCGGGTGGCGATATCCTTTTCAATTTAAAAAAAAACCTAATTGATCGAGAAAGCGAGAGTCGGGAGAACTAACATTCGGGAACTAATTACGGGATTCGAAATTCGCGTATTCTGGATGTATTTCCGGGTATTGGTTAACCAATTTCACACTCAACCTCTCACCCACTCCCCCCCTACCTTGTCCTGCAACCCAAGCCCATTCCCCGCCTATAATTACCCCGTCCCTTCCCCTGGTTCACCATCACCCACGCCCTCCCTCGCCATCACCCTCTTCCCACCCTCCTCCTTGCTCCCTCCTTCCTCAAGGGCTGCAGCAGCAGCAGCTGGACACCATCGCCACCATCCCGACGCCGCCCTAGAGGCCTAGCGCCTCCATCGAGCCACCGGAGCTCCACCACCTCGCTCGAGCGCAAACTCCGTTCGGTAAGCTTCGACCTCTCGTTCGATCCGAAATTCCATGGATGAACCTTCCTTTAACCTTCCTTTACCCTCCTAGGTTGAATCCGAGGTTCCTCCTTCTCCGACGCAACGAATCGAGCCTCCGGCGAGCTCCGACGAAGCTCCGACGTCCGCGAACACCTCGGTGAGCCTCGTTCATTCTCCCCTTTGGCTTCAAGCCGTGTGCGTGTGTCTTTAGTGCGATTGGGATCGAGGGTCTGTGAGGTTGAGAGGGGTCGGAAATGGAAGGAGAGCCAAGCTCCACCAAGAAGGGCCGAACCAGTCCGACGCGGAGGAAGAAGACGACATGCTGCGGGCGCCGCAAATTGCTGCGGGCGCCGCACATGCTGCGGGCGCCACACATGCTACAGGCGCCGCAAAGTGCTGCGGGCGCCGCAATTTGCCGCGGCCGCGGCACTGGTTGTCCGTGTGAGTTTAGTTGCGTTTTGGCGGGCGTTTTGGTCTTTTGAATTATTTGTTTAAATAATTAATGGTAATTAGGGATTAAGGTATAAAAAATATTATTATTTTTTTTAGAGATTTTATAAAAGGTTAAAAAGTGATTTAATAAATAATTAAAAAGGGAATTTAGCGAGTATTTTCAAGGGGTCAGAACTCTTGACTGTTTAATTCGGATTTGAAAGGATTTTGAAGCTAACTTGGGAATAAGACGATGACTAATAGCGTGGTATTGTGGTGAATTTCACAAGAGATTAAATGTTCGATGTTTATGATGATGATATATATGGAAAGTATAAGTATGATGTATATAGGGAGTATATTTTTTTAAACTGATAAGTTGACAAGTTATGATGAATGGTATGAGATAAGAGATGGTTGATCGTGATAAATTGAAAGTATGATTGATGCAAGCTTACTTATCTATCTGCTAATTTGAGTGAGTAATATATGTGTTCAGAAAGGCTATAGAAGTATACTTAGTATATTCTCGTTATGTGATTAGGTGATATTCTGTGATCGTGACTACTGTGTGCTGGATTATTCTTTTGCTGATCTTCTCTCCAGGTAAGTACCTCCGGGGCTTACTCAGTAACCAGTACCTCCTGCCTGATGTGTCATATAGTATGTAGGTGCTGCATATGCATAAGAGCATATCATGTAGTATCATGCTTAGGAATTGCATTTACAAATGAGCATCCTTATTCTGTATGCGTTTGAATATAGAACGGCCGTTATCTGTGAGTCCTAGAGTCCTTGCTAGGGTCATAGAGCAGCCAAGCTTCATCGGGTGTTGTCCTCCTCGAGTCATTTATATATATCACGAGATACGATATGGGCATGAGATATGATACGATGATGATATTTGATATGATTATAGCATCGAAATGGCCAGTCTCCACCTTGTCTGGAAGAGGGGTGGTGGTAAAAGAGGGATATACCGCTTGGTATTTTTTTTTGTTAAGGCCTTCCTCAATATTCTGCACATATGAATTAGGAGCATGATAGTGTGGTTTTATTTCAGTACTGCATGAAGGCATCCTTTATTCTAGGTATAGGCGTATTATATGTCCTCAGCGCGGTCAGAGGACCCGCAGGCGGACTCTTGGCCTGACTTGGTGGTATAGTTTCAGGTACCCGATCTACTACTTGATTTTGTGCTGATATGACGGGGTCCATTTATATGGCGGAGAGTGAGTGTATGAACCCGGACTTCACCAAACTCATGCTTTTTGGATTTCTTCCTACTCTACTCCGTTTTGACCCGGCTCTGCCGTGGCACTGGTTGTATCGTTTTCAGAACTTTCGCCCTTTGCATGATAAAGGATTTTCGCACGTTGTAGATTTAGGACAGGTACAGGGGTTTACCGCGGGGTCTCCAACGGACCTTCCGGGTTTGGGTGCAAAATCCCACTTTAAACTGCGCACAATCGATTTCAAACCTTCAACCTGTACTCGGGGCGCAAGATCCCAACGAGGGGTTTCATCCCTCGAAACGTAACTCGGGAATCATAATCCCGGGCCGTTACAAAGCTGGTATCAGAGCCAGGTTTTGCAATCCGAGTACAACAGGTTGAAGATGGTTTTGAAAATCGCCCAATGTTTTCAAATGGGTTTGAGAAATGCTTTAAAAAGGGCAAAATGAATTTAATTGGAATTAAAATGTAAAATGAATAAAGGGGAAATAAACTCGTGGGTAGAGACCAAAGCGATAGACCTCCCTTATGGATGTAGAACTCGGGGAACGGTAGGCAAAATAGTAGCTTTGATTTACAGATGGGCCTAGATAACTCCAAGGAACACCATGGAGGTTGGAGTGTCGAGTTAGGTGACCGTGAGGTTTTGCCCCTCCGGTCAGCCGTCCCTCGAAGGACGGCATAGATCGTCTCTATGCGTAATTTATACATATATGCAATTATGCCTGAGGGCGATCCTCCTTGAAGGGGATTATATTAATCGTCGAGTGCTTCTGTGCTGAGTGTTTAAATTAACCGTTCATGTAGTACTCATGGTCGATACTAGACGCGATTCTGTTGGGCGTGGGGGTAGGGTACATCGTGGTCGGGGACGCCCCCGTCGGATTGCTGTTGAGAACGTCGAGGAGCGCACTGCTGACGATCACCTTGAGGAGCGAGCTTCACCTCCACCGGCTGACGACCAGATTCCGATCCCCACAAAGACTAGACTTGGATAGCTAGAGGCGGCACTTCACGACATTCTGAGCGAGTTACGGGGAGGATCCCGATCTACAGCACCGACGCCCGAGGTTCCTGTTCAGCCAGCTGAGCCCGTAGCCGGTGCACGCCCTGAGAAGCACGTCGACTGGGTCAAGACATTAGCTCAGTGCTGTCCTCCGGCTTTTACTGGAGAGGTTGGGGGGGATATTGAGAGATGGTTCCGTGAGATGGATGGGTTGTTCGACCATGTTGCTATCCCTGCTTCCGAGAGACAGAGACTTGCCGCAGGCCGTCTACAGGGAGACGCTTTTGACCGCTGGTCTTTATTTAAGATAGATCAGGCTGAGTGGACCTACGAGAAGTTTAGGGACCTGATGCTGAGAGAGTATCGCCCTCCTGGGATTGAGATAGCCCGACAGGTGTCCTTTATGCGAGGCTACTACGACCGATCAGCTTCTGTCTCTACCATCGTTCGCCAGTTCAAGAAGGAACTGGTCTACTGTGCTCACTTGTGCCCTTCCGATGAGAGCCGGATTCGCATGTTATCGATGAGACTGCCGCCTCCAGTACTTCTGCATGCCTCTAGCTTGGGAGCTGTCAGCTTTGATCGATTCTTGGAGGTTATCCTCCTGTACGACCAGCAGTGGATCTTGTCCGAGACTGCATACACCACTTCTCACCCTGAGGCGAAGAGAGCGAGACCAGCGGATGGTCGTGGAGACGACAGATCCAGGAGAGGAGGTTATGGATGAGGATTTAGAGGGGGATATCACGGAGTTACACCGAGGGCACCCCAGCCGCCCGGTCCAGCTGTTTATGGAGGAGATGCCCGAGTGAGGAGTGTCACTTGTCATGGATGCTTCGAGAGAGGTCATTATGTCGCTTCCTGCCCAGATCGTTCGATTGTCTGCTTCACTTGCGGCACCATGGGGCACAGAGCTGCCCGTTGTCCCCAGGACGGTAGAGCCTTGCCGACTGCACAGCCACCGAGACTTCCTACGGCTCCATAGCCGCCACTGCTGACTTATCCCCAGGGTCAAGGGCGAGGAGATGCTTCTGGTAGAGGTCGAGGAGGAGGTAGAGAAGGTAGAGGAGGTAGAGGTTACGATCGTGGAGGCAGAGGGCCGTCAGGGCCAGGTCAGGGTAGAGGTTCGTCATCTGCAGGGCCATCTGGGTCCGGGTATGATCGTGGCCAGAGTTCCGGAGGCCGAGGACCAGCATTACCCCCACTGCCCCGCGTGTTCCAGATGAGAGCTGATGACCGTACTGCCCCTACTTCCGCAGGTACTATACATTTCCATGATGCGTGCTTGTCTATATTGTTTGACACTGGTGCTACTCACTGCTTCATAGCAGAGGCGTGCGTTGCTAGGCTGAGCCTGAGCTGCACGAGTGGTTTACCCCTTACTATTGGTCTAGCGGACGGGGCAAAGGTTAGCACGAGTCGGGAGATTTTAGGTTGCCCCATCCATATAGGTGAGCGTGAGTGGCCAACCAACCTTATTGTCATGCCATTGAGGATGGATGATCTCATTCTGGGTATGGATTTCATGGACCACTATGGAGCGATCATCAATCTGAGGACGAGGACGGTGTCTATCTTGGCGGATGACGGGACTGAGCACCAGGTTTGGGGGAGCGACCCCAGGAGGAACGGAGCGCTCATTAGCGCAGTCAGAGCCGCCAGACTTCTAGACCAGGGATGCATAGGGTATTGGTGTTACGCTTTAGAGGTGGATCGCACACATCCCAGCTTGGCAGATGTCCCTGTTGTGAGAGACTTCGCAGATGTGTTTCCAGATGAGCTACCGGGACTTCCTCCACCGAGAGAGGTTGACTTTGGGATCGAGCTAGACCCAGGCACCAGACCTATTTCACGAGTCCCTTACCGCATGGCACCGACGGAGATGGCGGAGCTGAAGGCTCAGTTGGAGGAGCTAGCCGAGAAGGGTTACATCAGGCCTAGTCCATCACCTTGGGGAGCACCAGTGTTGTTCGTCAAGAAGAAGGACGGGTCATTGAGGCTATGCATCGATTATAGGGAGCTGAACCGTGCGACGGTGAAGAACCGTTATCCCCTCCCCAGGATTGACGACCTGTTGGATCAGCTGCAGGGCGCCGTTGTTTTCTCGAAGATTGATTTGAGGTCGGGTTATCACCAGCTGAGAGTGAAGCCAGAGGATGTCCAGAAGACCGCTTTTAAGACTCGCTATGGTCACTACGAGTTCGTGGTCATGCCGTTTGGGCTGACCAATGCACCAGCTGCTTTCATGGAACTCATGAACCGCGTGTTCATCGACTACCTCGACAGATTCGTCGTTGTCTTCATAGATGACATTTTAGTCTACTCGAGGAGTAGAGAGGAGCACGAGGAGCATTTGAGGATCGTGCTCGAGACGCTGAGGAAACATCAGTTGTATGGGAAATACAACAAGTGCGAGTTCTGGCTCAGAGAGGTGGCTTTCTTAGGCCATGTGATTTCAGCTGAGGGAGTCGCCGTGGATCCGGCGAAGATTGATGCTATCGTTGCTTGGGAGGTGCCCAAGAACGTCAAGGACATCCGCTCGTTTCTAGGATTGGCCAGTTACTACAGGAGATTCGTTCAGGGTTTTTCGAGCACTGCGAGGCCGATGACGCAGCTGCTGAAGAAGGATGTTCCTTTTGAGTGGAGTGTGGAGTGTCAGGCCAGCTTTGAGCTTCTGAAGGAGAAGCTGACGACCGCCCCAGTACTAGCGTTGCCAGAAGGGACAGAGGACTTCGTCGTCTACACAGACGCTTCACGTTTTGGCTTGGGATGTGTTTTGCATCAGAGAGATCGGGTCATCGCTTATGCTTCGCGCCAGTTGAAGCCTGCAGAGGTGTCCTATCCCGTTCATGACTTGGAGTTGGCAGCTGTAGTTCATGCTTTGAAGATTTGGAGGCATTACCTGTACGGCACTTCATGTAAGGTGATGACGGATCACAAGAGCTTGAAGTATATTTTCACTCAGAAGAAGCTCAACGTGCGACAGAGACGGTGGCTGGAGCTTCTAAAGGACTATGACTTGGACATAGTTTATCACCCAGGAAAGGCCAATGTGGTGGCAGATGCGCTCAGTAGGAAGACTCACCAGGAGGCATCAGTTGCGAGGCTTACAGCTCAGAGGGATTTGCAGTCAGATTTGATGAGGTGTTGCTTCGAGGTATGGGTTCAGCGGGAGAATGGACAGTTATCATTCTTGGAGGTTCAGGCTGAGTTGACCGAGGAGATTCGGCGAGGTCAGACAGACTGTCCAGAGATTGCAGTTTTGAGGGATCGGATGGCCCAAGGTCGATTTAGCGAGCTTGTGGAGAGAGGAGATGGGATGCTGACCTTTCGGGGCAGAGTTGTAGTTCCGTCGACGTCAGGTCTGAGGCAGAGGATCATGCAGGAGGCTCACTCCACTCCTTATTCTGTCCATCCAGGGACGAATAAGATGTATCAGGATTTGAGGAGATATTATTGGTGGCAGAGGATGCGAGCAGACATCACAGACTTTGTAGCCAGATGTCAGGTTCGCCAGCAGGTTCGGATTGAGCACCAGAGACCGGGAGGACTTGTCAGGTCACTTCCAATTCCCGCGTGGAAGTGGACAGATATCTCAATGGACTTCGTCACCGGGCTGAGGCGGGATGTCAGAGGATTCGACGCCATTTGGGTCGTGGTCGATAGGTTGACCAAGTCGGCTCACTTCATTCCGATTCAGGAGACATGGCCAGCATCGCGGTTAGCTGAGGAGTTCATTTGCCTGATCGTTAGACTTCATGGAGTACCTGAGAGGATCGTATCTGACAGAGATGGACGTTTTACCTCGAGGTTTTGGCACCAGGTTCAGGAGAGCCTAGGTACTAGACTGCATTTCAGTACAGCTTTTCATCCTCAGACAGATGGTCAGAGTGAGAGGACGATTCAGACCTTGGAGGATATGCTGCGATCATGTGTTTTGGAGTGGGGAGACCGTTGGGTTAGACACCTACCATTGGTGGAGTTTTCATACAACAACAGCTACCATGCGTCGATCGAGATGGCTCCATATGAGGCTCTGTATGGGAGGCGATGCAAGTCGCCAGTTTGTTGGGATGAGCCTGCGGACACGGTTTCATCTTTACCGGACCTAGTTAGAGAGACCATTGACAAGGTAGGACGCATCCGTGAGCACATGAGAGTCGCTCAGGATCGCCAGAAGAAGTATGCAGACAGGCGAAGGATAGAGATTGAGTTTGAGGTAGGTTCGCATGTGTGGCTTCGAGTTTCGCCTACCAGAGGAGTCCGACGGTTTGGGATTAAGGGAAAGTTGAGTCCGAGGTATATTGGCCCGTTTGAGATTTTGGATAGAGTTGGCGAGGTGGCCTATCGTTTAGCATTGCCCCCATCCTTGGCCGGTGTTCATGACGTCTTTCACGTCTCACAGCTTCGCCAGTATATCCCTGACCCTAGCCATGTCCTAGACTATTCAGACCTTCAGGTTGAGCCTGACCATACCTTTGTAGAGCGCCCTTTGAGAGTTCTTGACCGCCGAGTCAAGAGGCTTAGGAACAGGGAGGTTCCTTTGCTTCTAGTTCAGTGGTCTAGGAGGAGCCCTGAGGAGGCCACGTGGGAGACTGAGGAGAGTATTCGGGCTAGTTATGGGGATGTCCTAGACGAGTTGCTCGCATCCTATGTCGAGCCGAGCGTAGATATTTCCCTGACCTCGCAAGTGCGGTGAGTTGTCTAGTTGGATTGGGGTTGATTGGTAGTGTCTCCTTGCTTGTGTACTTATGATTGGTAGTTGTGTGCAGATCCTTGGTGATATGATGTGATGAGCTGTGATGATGTGATGATGTGATGACGTGCTAGATATTTTATGGTATGCGACTATACTTGACGTGTTTAGGTCATGCTATTAATATGTGATATGAGTGTCACTCTATATATATATGAGGCGTGATGATAGAAATGATGGAAGTTGAAGTATTGAAATTTTGAATCGTGTTTCAAAAGAGACTAACTTGGATAATAATAATAATAATACAACACTAGACCTCATTATAACGCCCCACGAAGTGGATAAGCATTTGAGTTATGATATGGCCAAGGAATCGGAGTAAGGATGTGGTAGGGGCCCATATTACATCCTTACTACGGTCTATTTGGGAATATTATGATCACGGCAACGGTACTGTGAGGACCTCATAGGGGCACTTATGAGGTGTTTACGGGATCAACGACATGATCTATGGACTCACCGATTTCAAACTCCATCTCCTGTTTTAAAAATGATTTCAGTCTCGAGGACGAGACTTGTTTTTAGAGGTGGATGATGTAAAGGCTCGGATTTTTAAATCCTAAATTTTTTTCGGAAAAAGAGAATAAAAAAAATTGAAATTAAAATCGGTTTTGAAAACTCGTTTAGCAGATTCCGACCGGAAAGTAAAATTTGGCAAACAATTTCCGTCCTTGACCTCGAAAATTCAAAATAATTATCGGGTGGCGATATCCTTTTCAATTTAAAAAAAAACCTAATTGATCGAGAAAGCGAGAGTCGGGAGAACTAACATTCGGGAACTAATTACGGGATTCGAAATTCGCGTATTCGGGATGTATTTCCGGGTATTGGTTAACCAATTTCACACTCAACCTCTCACCCACTCCCCCCTACCTTGTCCTGCAACCCAAGCCTATTCCCCGCCTATAATTACCCCGTCCCTTCCCCTGGTTCACCATCACCCACGCCCTCCCTCGCCATCACCCTCTTCCCACCCTCCTCCTTGGTCCCTCCTTCCTCAAGGGCTGCAGCAGCAGCAGCTGGACACCATCGCCACCATCCCGACGCCGCCCTAGAGGCCTAGCGCCTCCATCGAGCCACCGGAGCTCCACCACCTCGCTCGAGCGCAAACTCCGTTCGGTAAGCTTCGACCTCTCGTTCGATCCGAAATTCCATGGATGAACCTTCCTTTAACCTTCCTTTACCCTCCTAGGTTGAATCCGAGGTTCCTCCCTCTCCGACGCAACGAATCGAGCCTCCGGCGAGCTCCGACGAAGCTCCGACGTCCGCGAACACCTCGGTGAGCCTCGTTCAATCTCCCCTTTAGCTTCAATCCGTGTGCATGTGTCTTTAGTGCGATTGGGATTGAGGGTCTGTGAGGTTGAGAGGGGTCGGAAATGGAAGGAGAGCCAAGCTCCACCAAGAAGGGCCGAACCAGTCCGACGCGGAGGAAGAAGACGACATGCTGCGGGCGCCGCAAATTGCTACAGGCGCCGCACATGCTGCGGGCGCCGCAAATTGCTGCGGGCGCCGCACATGCTACAGGCGCCGCAAAGTGCTGCGGGCGCCGCACATGCTGCGGGCGCCGCAATTTGCCGCGGCCGCGGCACTGGTTATCCATGTGAGTTTAGTTGCGTTTTGGCGGGCGTTTTGGTCTTTTGAATTATTTGTTTAAATAATTAATGGTAATTGGGGATTAAGGTATAAAAAATATTATTTTTTTTTTTAGAGATTTTATATAAGGTTAAAAAGTGATTTAATAAATAATTAAAAAGGGAATTTAGCGAGTATTTTCAAGGGGTCAGAACTCTTGACTGTTTAATTCGGATTTGAAACGATTTTGAAGCTAACTTGGGAATAAGACGATGACTAATAGCGTGGTATTGTGGTGAATTTCACAAGAGATTAAATGTTCGATGTTTATGATGATGATATATATGGAAAGTATAAGTATGATGTATATAGGGAGTATATTTTTTAAAACCGATAAGTTGACAAGTTATGATGAATGGTATGAGATAAGAGATGGTTGATCGTGATAAATTGAAAGTATGATTGATGCAAGCTTACTTATCTATCTACTAATTTGAGTGAGTAATATATGTGTTCAGAAAGGCTATAGAAGTATACTTAGTATATTCTCGTTATGTGATTAGGTGATATTCTGTGATCGTGACTACTGTGTGCTGGATTATTCTTTTGCTGATCTTCTCTCCAGGTAAGTACCTCCGGGGCTTACTCAGTAACCAGTACCTCCTGCCTGATGTGTCATATAGTATGTAGGTGCTGCATATGCATAAGAGCATATCATGTAGTATCATGCTTAGGAATTGCATTTACAAATGAGCATCCTTATTCTGTATGCGTTTGAATACAGAACGACCGTTATTTGTGAGTCCTAGAGTCCTTGCTAGGGTCATAGGGCAGCCCAGCTTCATCGGGTGTTGTCCTCCTCGAGTCATTTATATATATCACGAGATACGATATGGGCATGAGATATGATACGATGATGATATTTGATATGATTATAGCATCGAACTGGCCAGTCTCCACCTTGTCTGGAAGAGGGGTGGTGGTAAAAGAGGGATATACCGCTTGGTATTTTTTTTGTTAAGGCCTTCCTCAATATTCTGCACATATGAATTAGGAGCATGATAGTGTGGTTTTATTTCAGTACTGCATGAAGGCATCCTTTATTCTAGGTATAGGCGTATTATATGTCCTCAGCGCGGTCAGAGGACCCGCAGACGGACTCTTGGCCTGACTTGGTGGTATAGTTTCAGGTACCCGATCTACTACTTGATTTTGTGCTGATATGACGGGGTCCATTCATATGGCGGAGAGTGAGTGTATGAACCCGGACTTCACCAAACTCATGCTTTTTGGATTTCTTCCTACTCTACTCCGTTTTGACCCGGCTCTGCCGTGGCACTGGTTGTATCGTTTTCAGAACTTTCGCCCTTTGCATGATAAAGGATTTTCGCACGTTGTAGATTTAGGACAGGTACAGGGGTTTACCCCGGGGTCTCCAACGGACCTTCCGGGTTTGGGTGCAAAATCCCACTTTAAACTGCGCACAATCGATTTCAAACCTTCAACCTGTACTCGGGGCGCAAGATCCTAACAAGGGGTTTCATCCCTCGAAACGTAACTCGGGAATAATAATCCCGGGCCGTTACACTTGCACTGGCACATTGTCCACCATGCCTGTTGGAATGACCACCGTGTTGTTGGCCATATAAAGCTTAGCATCCACAGGCTCTAGGGCACCTAACTTAATCTTGGACCATATTGTTAAAGGCATTATACTCACACTAGCTCCAAGATCACATAAAGCATTAAATTTATATTGACCAAATCCAATGGTTATAGCAAACTTACATGGATCTGGCATTTTCTCAAGTATGTCCATATGGCTGCACTCCTCTGTAATCTCGGCCATTGACTGCTTCTTGCTTAGAATCTCCTTGAGGAATTTAAAGTAGGATGGCATTTCATTGAGAGCTTCTATGAAGTGTATGGTGACATTGAGCTTCTGAAACATCTTGATGAAGCGCTGAAATTTCTTCTCTGCTGGGTCTTTTGGATATTTTGTTGGGAAAGGCAGCTTCTTTTTCTAGTTCGGAGCCAGAACAGATGTCGGAGGTGTTGCAGCTTTCTCGATGTCGATTTGGTTCTCCTCGACATCGACCAGATTCTCCTCGATATCGACTACTTTCCTCGATGTCGAGTTGTTGTGCTGTGCAGACGAAGGGTGGTTCAGTTTTTCCTCGACGTTGGGTTGGTTTTCCTCGATATCGACCAAAGTCTGGTCGACATCGACTTGCTGCTCGTCGATATCAAGTTGCTGTTCAACTCTTTCGTCCTACTGCTTTCCGACCTCTGGCTTTCGTAGTTGGTGGCAACTTCTGAGTTTCACAACAGCAATGTGTCCGGTCTTCCCCTTGGGATTTGGTTTTGAAGATCCAGGGAGCGAACCTGACTGTCTGAGGACGCCTGCTGCTAGCTGGCCAATCTGTGTCTCCATTGATTTCCGACATATATCAATCTCCCCAAGCCTAGAGTTGACACCTTGTATCTGAGTGTAGACTGAGTTGAAGGATTGCTTGGTGTTTGAATGGTTCCTCTGCATTTCCTCTAGGATGGTATGTAGATCATCCCTCTTCTGGTCCCTTTTCGGATGTCCTGGAGCTCTATATGGTGGGGGGTTCCTAGGGGCACCTTGGTTCCATTGTGGTTGCTGAAACCTTTGGTCCCCCATATAGCGATTAGGACCCCCTTCGTAAGCTGTCTCTTCGTGGTACTTTGTCAGCCTGACTTGCTCTGTGTGTGGGCACTCAGTAGTGGTGTGCCGCTGTGATCCACATTCGATGCATGCCTGGTTGACAGAAAGATACTTGACTTGCTTGAGGAGCTTGCGATTCTGATCGCTGTAGTATTGCTCCTCGACATCTGGGTCAATCTCCTTAGAAGGCTCATAGAGGGGCATGGATGGGGCTGGCCTAGCATAGGCATTCTCATCGTAGTTGATTGGAGTCCTATACTTGTTGTCGTAGTTGGTCAACTTGTCGAGGGTAGCCCATGCGTCAGCTGGCGGCATTGTCAGATACTCATAATGAGTATACGTGTTGATCCTATCCTTAGCAGCCAGGTCAAGAGAATTGAAGAGGATCTCCTGAACTACGCAGAGTTGTTGTCCATGTGTAGGGCATGGTCGCAGTAGATTCTTATATCGTTCCCATGCCTTTGCCAATGGCTCCCTAAGTTTCTGTTTGAAAGCTGTAATCTTCTGACGAAGGAGTGCTGTCTTGGCAGGAGGAAAAAATTTGTTGAGAAATTCCTTCTTTACTTCATCCCATGTCGTGAGGGATCGCAGTTTCAGCCCTTCAAGCCACTTCAATGCTGGACCAGCTAGGGACCAACGAAAAGCCTTCATTAAGATATATTCCAGAGTGGTACCTTCAGCAAGAGTACGACATATATCAGTAAAGTTGGTAATATGCTGAAGAGGACATTCATTAAATCTACCAAAGAAAGCATTATTTTTAATTTCAATAAGGAAAGGAGTGCGAATTTTATAGTTATTCTCAGGGATTAGAATGGCTGATTCAGGCACGACGAGAGTCGGGTGCATGTAATCCTTTTCAGTTGTAGGGTATTGGGAAAGCTCATCTTCCAATTGCCTCATTCGCGCAACTTCATGTGTAATGTGTGCCCTCTCAGCGGTAAGGGCAGTATCCTTGGTGGCTAGTTCCCTCTGAAGCCTCTCAATCAGATGTTCATGTGTCTCTGCGGCCACCATGGCTCTTTTTAGTTTAGTGTGGACGTGTATAAGGCGCTCCGGTTCGTCTAAGGCGTTAAACTCAGGTGTTTGAACAGAACGACGCATATACCTGCGAAGTAACTCAAAGCAAACGTGAGATTTAACTATCTAAGGCGCGAATGATTGCTTCCCCGACAACGGCGCCAAATTGTTGTAGGAGGAAATCGAGAATTGCAATAAAATATAAATAAAGTACAGCAAACCGGATTCCATCCCTTCCAAATGATTACAAGGCCTCCTCCTGATGCAGCACTGGGAAGTCAGGATCGATCCACGAGGAAGCGTGTCAGCGGATCCTAGGCAGCAGACGAATCTCACGAGTGGTCGACCACAGTGTACTCGATCTCGACTAGGGTTAGTCTACAGAAGATCGGACAAGTCGAAGCAAGCAGCAGCAGTCACGGTGGTTGGTCGATATCGAGGAGGTTTTACTCGATATCGAGTAAAGCTTTCGTCGACGTCGGGTATATGCACACCAGAAGCTACAGCGATCTAGGCGGTCGAAAATCAGTAGTCGATGTCGACCAGTTTTGGTCGATATCGAGTAGAACAGTAACTAAAACGAATGCAAAACTTTGAATTAGAATTAACTCAACAAACTAGAAGACTTCCAAGGCCAGGGTTTCAACACCACAACGACAACCAGGTAAAATAACACATAAAGGCATAAAAGATCATGCTTTTCATCAAATAACTTTCGTTATTAACAAATAGGAATATAGAGGCTTTCACATAAACCCTAATTGTTACTAACCCTTTTCACATAATTAACCCAAGTTGTATTAAGATCACTTTCGCTTCAATAACACAAACAAGGATCACCTTCAAATTTCGCAAAAGAATCATGCTTGCAGGGATAGAAGACGAATTGCATAAAAAGATCGCACCTTTACCGCATCACCGTACATGGCTACCGTTGGGCTCACCCCGACCCTAGAAGTGGGTGGACTACTCGCTCTTCATCGCAATCCCAGACATCTTTGATGAAAAAGAACTAACTTTCATTAATAAACTCAACCAAACTTACAACCTCTTCTCTATCTCTTTATGTGACTAATTGTATCTGAAATTGAATGAATAAAATCCAGCCCCTAGGGCCTTATTTATAGGCTTCCAATTCTTGCTAATCAAGGAAAGAAATCTATATCTATTTTCTAAAGATAGAATTAAATAAAGATAAAGCATTAATTTATAAAAGAAATATCTAAATATCTAAAAGTGTGGATAAATCTCTCTCCATAGATAGATCTTTGATAGGACTTGATAGATTTGGATGGACTCGGACTTCTCGCACTCCAAACAAGCCCAACTCGACTCGGACAGTCCAATAGTAACGCGGCCCAGAAAATGTTTCCTCGATATCGAGTAACTTCGTCATCGACTTCGGCTTCACTGGTCTTCTCGAGTAACTTCTCTTTGACACTGGCTCGAATATGCTATGCTGGTTTACTCGACATCGAGTAAATTCCTCGATATCGAGTACATGGTTCTCGGTATGTCCTCTCTTCGGCTTCTCGATCTAGTGTCGCTTCCTCGAGCACAGGTATGGCTTCTGATCTTGGTCGATATCGAGTTAATTACTCGGTATCGAGTAGGGCTCTGGGATCGGGTTGACTTTGTCTTCAGTTCCTCGATCAGCCCCTCCTCGACCAGGCTTTGCTCGGACTTATTTGGTCAATATCGAGTAAAGCTTCTCGATATCGATTAATACTTGACTTCAACTCGATTTGTCCTGGTTCCGCTGCTTCTTGACCTTGGACTTCTGTAGTTGACTTTCGAGCTTTTCTTCCTTTCTCAGAACTGCTTTAAATTGCCTCGAATTCTACGAATTTAAACAGAAACTAATGTAGATTCCATAATTTGGCAAATAAACATAAACTACATAGATTCTGTACTATTCTTGCCCAAATGTATGAAATGTATGCAGAAAACGATATAAAAGTTACTATAAAACATAGCAGATTCGGCTTACAACAGTGATGGAGGATTTGCTCAAGGGAGATCAACCACATACCTCCTCTGTTTTGTGGCAACAACTTTGTCCACTGGAGATCACAGATGCATATGTTCATGATTTATCAAGACCTTGAGCTATGGGACCTTGTCAAGAAAGAGCCACACGTTTCATTGAAGACTGTCGATGGAAAAGAAGTCGAGAAAATCGAAGCTGAATTCGCTCAAACCGACCTGGAGAACATTGCTAAGAATTACAAAGCCATGAATCTGCTTTACTGTGCTCTTGATGCAAATGAATTTAACCGTGTCTCAGCTTGCAAAAGTGCCAAGGAAATTTGGGACAAGCTTGTAGTCACATATGAGGGTACCAGTCAAGTCAAGGAAAGTAAGATCAACATCTTTCTCAGACAATACGAGCTATTCAAGATGAATCCTGATGAGTCAGTGAAGGAGATGTTCACGAGATTCACTCAAATTGTAAACAACCTAAACTCACTTGGAAAAACCTTCTCCAACCAAGAGAAAGTTAGGAAGGTTCTTAGAAGCCTCCCAAAACCCAGTTGGGGTCCCAAGGTTACTGCAATTGAGGAAGCTCAAGATCTTACAACACTGCCATTAAATGATCTTCTCGGAAAACTTATTACTTGTGAGATGATACTAAACAAGGAAGATGGAGAAGTACCTTCAACAACAAAGAACCTTGCTCTCAAAACTAAGAAAGATCAATCACAATATGAGAGTGATGAATCTGACGACGAGGACGATCATTTTGCTCTCATCACACGAGGATTAGCTCGAATTCTGAAGATAAAAAAGCAATTCTCCAACAGAGAAAATGCCGAATCATCTAGATTCAGAGGTATGTCTCCCAACTTCTCAAAGAAACCAAAAGTGCTAACATGTTTTGAGTGTGGCAAAACATATCATCTCGTGAAAGAACGTCCTATGAAGAAAAGAAACAAGTTCAAAAGAAATGAGCAAAAGAGAAAGGTTATGCTCGCCACCTGGAGTGACTCAGATTCATCAAGTGACTCAGACACTGAAAAAGAGCAGGCAAATCTCTGTCTCATGGCTGAACATGAAGGATCCCGGAATCAAGACCTTGAACAAGTGGTAAGAAACTTAATGACCAGCCCCCCTCCTCCCCCCCCCCCCCCCCCCCCCCCCCCGATGTTCTTTCTGAAGTTATAAGAAATATGATTTCTAATGAAGAAACTTACAGCAGTGAAATCAACACCTTGAAAGAAAAGCTGAAAGATCAATAGAAATGTATTAGTGTTATGTCGTTGGAAATGAAAAATCTTGAAACTTCTCGGTCGGCCCTCGACAATAAAGTCAAGACCTTGAGCTCAGAGAATTCTGATCTCAAGCAAAGCCTCTCCTCTCTAAAGAATTGTAATGATGATTTAGAGAAAGAGAATGCAAAGTTAACCGATAAGTATCAAGACTAGCAGACTTCACTTATACTGTTCACTAGCTCTAAAGCCAATCTTGACAAAATGATGAGTGAAAAACAACTCTCTATTAATAGAAGTGGTATTGGCTACAACAAGAACTTTCCAAAGAAACCTAGTACCACTTTTGGTAAGGCTAAAGGCAATTGGCGTTCACCTACTTATTTTTACTGCTACAAGAAAGGGCATGTAAAGGAAACTTGTCCATATAGACGAAAAGATCCCCACATCATTAGAAACACATTTCCAGTTCGACTTAATGAGCAGATAAAACAAGTCTGGGTTCCTAAGGGAACAAGACTACCTAATATGGTCTATTCTCATTATGAATATAAAACCATGTATTGATCTAACCGGAAATGATGATGTTTGTCTTGCAGGATATCACCAAGAACAAGGAGCCAAAATGGATAATGGACAGTGGATACTCATGACAAATGAGTGGAAAAAAATCTATATTTCAAGATATTAAGGAGCAAACCACTGGAACAATTACTCTTGGTGATAGAGGAAAGTGCAACATTATTGGTATTGATAATATTGGTAATTGAAATAGCTGCATTAAAGATGTATATCTTGTTGATGGATTAAAGTATAATATCTTAAGTGTTTCTCAGTTGTGTGACAATGGAAACAAAGTGAGCTTTGACAGGCACAAGTGCGAAGTCATGCATGAAGAGACTGGTGATCTGATCCTCACTGCTCACAGGCACAATAACACTTATATTTTAAATGAACTGAATATGAACAAACACTACTTGACTTGTTCGACTCCCATAACAGTCCTGGGGTGGCGACGACGACTTTGGATTTCCAAGAGGTTGATATGAATCATTTAGTATTAGGTTGCAAAATGAATTGATGAATTATTTTATTTTTGTAGTGTGTTTGACAACATTATTTCGCAATTAATTGCGTAATGCCGTAATGGCATTTCCCATGGGATATCGTCAAATTTGTAATATAAAGTAATTTTAAATCGTCTTTACAACCATCCGTTTTTGTCTAGTTGGTCAGGATACTCGGCTCTCACCCGAGAGACCCGGGTTCAAGTCCCAGCAACGGAAATAATTTTTTAATGACAGGCTTCGTTATATATAGGCATAACTTCTGGGCCGGTTAAAGCATTTTAAATCTTACTGGGCCGGGTAATGCATTGGGATTTCACAACATCCCAATTAGCCTCATTGGGCCTTTTCCGGTCCAACAAATCATTTGAAAATGATGCTTCAAAAGCACTATCCTTATTCCCTTCTCTTTTTTTTTTAATTCCCCCAATTGATGATTTCTTCTTTAATATGCCCAAGAAAATAAGTTGATATACGGATTGCGAGGCACAAAAATGGACCGAATTACACGTGTTTTTCCCCCTGTCTGTTCGGGTAATACAGAGGTACAAAAATCAGAATTATTTTGAAGTATGTACTCCGTAGTATTTAAAAGTTGTTTTTCAAGCTGCATAATTAGTAGGTGTAAAGTTAAATAAAGGGGGTAAAAGGGGAAAATACATAAAGAGAAAAAGGAAGAGGTGGGAATATATAATGAATGATTTGCAAATTTGGAATTGTAACAATAAATGGGGAAAAAAAATCAAAGCGATCCTATCAAGCAAGTCACGTCAAATGCATGTATAAAATTGAGGAGTATATGAAAATGGACACAAGATGAGGGTTGTCGCATCAGTGGTGAAGTGATATCGATTTAAAGATAAAGTCTGAAATCTGAATCCCTTATTTTGCCTTATGACACGTAAAATCAAATGAACAAGAAATCGATTTTTGTAAGCGAAGGGAGAAATTAAAAGTAAAAGGTGAAAAAGATGGATGTGCCCTTTTTTCACCCAAACAATGCAATTTATTTTAAGCCACAGTTGGTATGTTTTATGTTTGGAATCAAAGTACGTTTCTGTTCCCGATAAAGCTACTTCTCATTTTCTCCCTTGTGTTAATTATGTCTGCCCTTGTGATCCGCCATTAGAGAACACTAGTGAAGGGGAGAAACCGAGGAGAGAAAATTGCAATCTGATTAATTGATTAACTTATTACAAGCAACCCTTTATATTTTATATTAGACCTGTTAAACGGATCATTTGAGTCGGGTTCGGGTCGGGTCTCAGGTAAAATGGGCCCCGGATAAGCGGGTTTCGGGTATTTTCTGATTGACTAGAACCCGGAATTTATCGGGTTTCGGGTCATTTCGGGTCGATTTCGGGTTTGTTAATTTTTTATTTTTTAAATTAAAAAAATTATGATTTGATAATTTTACAATAAATTTTAATTATATATAAAAAAATTTAATTATAAATCAACCGGGTCAATCGGGTCAAAATTATCGGGTCACCGTGTCGAAACCCAGATTAGCCGAAAAATTTCCGGTTTTTCAGGTTCGGGTCGAAAAAAATTCCGGGCCAAAATTTTCGAGTCTTGACCCAAAAAATTTCGGGCGGTCGGGTCGGGTTTTCGGGTCGGGTTATGTTTTGACAGGTCTACTTTATATAGAGGAGGGTAGCTAGTGTCTTTCACAACCGACAATTGTAATTACAAACTGCAACCTAACATTTGAATAATTATAGAAATTCACCCTAACATAATATAACTCCTACACCCCCTCAAGATGGAGGATGGAGAACCATGTCCATCTTGTCTAATGAGCTATAAATAGACCTGTCAAAACACAACCCGACATGTTGACCCGACCCGAACGACCCGAAAAATTTACGACCCGAACCCGGAAATTTCGACTAGAATTTTTTTTTCGACCCGAACCCGAAAAACCCGAAATTTTCTATGTAATCTGGGTTTCGACCCGGTGACCCGATTGCCCCGGTAATTTTATACCCGATTGACCCGGTTGATTTATAATTATATATAATTAATTATATATATAATTAAAGTTTATCACAAAATTATCAAATCTTGATTTTTTTAATTTAAAAAAGAAAAAAATGACAAACCCGAAATGACCCGAAACCCGGTCAAACCCGGGTTCGAGTCAACTCGAAAATACCTGAAACCCATTTTATCCAGGACCCGTTTTACCCGAAACCCGAAGTGACCCGACCCGAACCCGACCTGAATGACCCGTTTGACAGGTCTAGCTATAGACATGACCTGGTAATGTCTTCTTCAAAACATCAGCTAGCTGAAGATGTGTAGGAACATGTGATATCAGTGCCGGTCCTATCATTTTGATGGCCCTGGACAAGAAAAATACGAAGGGCCCCTATTTTACTAAAAACTTCTTCAATCATATTAAAAACCAATAGTATCATTTCTTAATTTAAAATGAAACATGTATAATTCTTTAAATCACAATATATATATATATATATAAAATTGAAATACATACATCAAATAAATATAATATAAAATGATTAGGATACACATGTTAAAACAATTAATTATAAACACTATGAAATATTTGATATTTTCAATCGATTAGAATTGAAGGGATTTTGGTAAATTGAGACAGGTGTTTGGACTATCAACTAAGTCAGACAACATTTTGTATTCTATTATATAATAATAATAACTAGTTCTTTTCCCGAATCAAGTTCGGGTTTGTTTTCAAAATATTTTCGGCCACGTTTGACACATCACATATAATACTCAACACATATCAAATTTCCACTAACCTCTACCAAAACAAAAAAAAAAAAAACAATTTTCCACTAACATGCTTCTTGTGATGCTGTTCTTTGAAATCTTTGATTATAATGGTAAAACACTCTTTTTTTGTAGATGATCTATACTTCAAATTTAGATGATATGTACTTCAAATTTCACACAAAAGAGTGAATCAGTTGCTTCCACGCATCTCCTAACACCCGTTCTAATTGAAGGCAAAGAAAAGAAACCTTATAGTTTTTTTGCTTAAGAAAATTGAGTTCGGGTCCTCTATGATACGTGCTTTATCTATTACCGTGCACATCATGTTACACCTTTTAAATTGATATAATTTATAAACTGATTTGATAAAGATACCTTAAGTTTAAATGTATTAACCCTATATAACTAAAGAATAAAAAAATTGATATTTATTGTGTGTTTTTTTTTAACGTCTTAGGCCTTAATTAAAAAAAATGTACTCTATGTATAAGTGTATAAACCCTAAGAGACCAAAACATTAAAAAATATGTTATACCTCCCAAATTAGTTTAAATTATAAATCAATTTCACTCTTCAAGCTTGGTATGTGCACTCTTGCTTTGATATATCCCATCAGGATCACATTTACACATACGAGGAGCATCATTAATTGGACATTTGGGCAAGAAGCATCAATTGGGCAAATTTTTATTCAACATTAAAAATCTCAGAAACAATATACACTGTTTGATCAATAAGCTAAGTTGCCTCAAAGTCATTGTTGCTCATCTCAACAATAAGAAAAACAAAATTTCCTTTCCAGTTAGTGTAGTGTGTAGAAGAATAATGCCAAGAGCTGAAATGGGATTCCAAATTAGAAATTTTTTCTTGTGCAACTATGCATCAAAGGTTGAATAATTGCACAGAAAGCTAGAGCTTAACCACCACTAATGATTCGAGATCAGACACAGCTTCCTCAGTTGATGATTGAAATCCGCTCTCTGATTCTGCAGATAGGTAGAGCACCTCAGCACCATATAGTCTATGATCGGGTGCGACACAAGAGCACGACTGCATTTACGTACAAATAAAGCAGTTAGATTGATTATTTATAGATGTGTAAATATGTCATAATAAAAAATCAATATTCACATATTTCACAAGAATGAGAGGATACAAAGTGTACTCACCACTAATAACTCCATCACAGCAAAAGAAATTTAACATAAACCACAGAAATGCTAATATATTAAGGCTTAAGGTATTTTACAATGCAATCAAAGAGGAACCATTGAAGAACTGAAGAATGTCAAGATCATGGGAAATTAAAGACCGATCTTTTCCACTAAAGAAACAAATGGTAGAAAATATACAGAATTGAGGGAGGTAGCGGAATACCCGGCGCTTTCTAGCCTCCAGATGCTCCTGTTTACGGGAGGAAACCACAGAATTGGACAGAACCTGAGCCGACGCCATTGCAAAATACTTTCCAATTCAATAATTGAATTCCAACAGCTCATATGGCATGCAACTAAAATTTCGAAGCCTATTTCGACAACACCTCTTCCTCTGACCGAAGAAGCGTTGATCTCAAGCTATTCAAACAAACATAAGATAACATAACATGAACTAAAGTCTTAAATGTACACTAAGCATCAAGATGGATGAGTCACATTATTTACCTAAACGCTTCTCGAAGTAACTTGCATTCGTTATTCAAGAAAGAAACAGCTTGCTCATAGCCCATGAACTAAGGCAAAGACGAACGCAGGCATCACACGCAATCACTGCATACCATGGTCCGAGTCCACTAAAACCGTGTTCCATAAGAAGCATAAATCTTGTCAATTGATCAATTTAGTCCTTGACAAAACAGCTATCTATAATTTCTGCCATTCAAATAGTGAGTTACCTTGCACGAAAAATGGTCAAATCAGCTTCGAACGGGGCTGAATTAGACATACCTCTAAATTTCCAATGAACAAAGCAAAGAAACACATTATTTGAGACATAAAGCATGATGAATTGAATTGAATTCATAGGAAATATGCAAATACACACATTAAAGATCGGTTGAGCACTTCTTGCATATCAGATTGTTAACTAAACGAAAACGAATTCGATTTGGAATCATCAAAAACTTGGCACTGAAAGAAGAAATTCAACAAAGTTGGCATTACAAACATGATCAATCAATCAATATTTAATCAATTGAACTGATTTCCATCAAAATGCATAACAAATTAACATACGAAAACGGGCTTTCGGTCTCTCGGATTCATCCTCTCCGTAGCTAAGAGGCCATCAGCCCTCCTCCTGAATTCAGAATCCAAAACCTCAGAGCTAGAAGAACACCAGTTCAAGGGCTCCTCATAGATGTGTTGCTCATCCCTGATTTCTTGAATCCAGCAATGGCTGTTGAAACCCTCTAATTAATTTGCAGCATAAACCCCCCAAATTGAAACCTATGTAAAGTGAAAACCCAATGAATCCTATACTAAACCACAAATTAAAACCCTCTATTCGTAACCTAACACCCCCCTAATTGAAACCTAAACCATAGCATGAACAACCAAAATGAAACTCTAATTCTATGACAATAACCCTCAAATCAAATGGTAAAAACTTTACCTCTTAAATTCGAACAATTAGTCGTCCTCCTGAAGTATTAGCGTCGAACAAACCCTAACAACTCCCCTCTTTGACCGTTGATGTGTCTGCCCTCCTCTTCTCTTGATTGAGCATCGTATGGGCGGAATAAAGTTAATATTAGGAGTTAAAGAGATGAGAATCTAAGAGTATACTCCAGATCAGTTCATGCAACTTATAAGAGATTATACCATTTAATTTGTAACTAAATATAGAGACATGCAAACTAAGTGAAGCATTCTACATTCATCGCAATTTTGAAAGAAAATATGATCAATCATTTCAAAGCCAACAAAATCAATTGCATAAACAAATAGTCACAAGGTCATATTGCTCACACGTCCATGGTGAGTCTTAAAGCCTCGATCGTCCAGCCTACAGTTGCCATGGATGAGCAATGTCTTCACTGGTACCTTCTGCAGTGTGGACAAAGACAGAAAAAAACTATATTGGTTGTTCAAATTTACAAGTTACTCTTTAGACAATTTCAACAGCACATATCCTTCCCATCAAGATTAGGCTCATTTTGCACTGCGATCTTTCAGAGTCAAATAGAACATTTTCATCTCACCTTCCCAAACCAAAGAGAAATGTGTACAGTTGCAGTGTCTTCACTGGCATGCACTGCTTTGCAAGCATAAATCTTTTTTCATACATTAACAAACACAATACTTCCCATTCTAAGAAATCGTTCTAGGACTAACTTGCCTGTCTGCTCCTCAAGCTTACCTTTGAAGATAAAAAAAAATTCATCCAAAAGTTTTAGGTAGGTGATATTTCTATTTTGTAAGTGACTCCTCCTCAAAGGACTAATTTGCTTGCCAGCTCTCCAGGCCTCAAAATTTCTCTAAAGGATTAGAGTTTGCATTCCAAAAGTTACATTTATAGTGTGCAAGTGAATCCCCTTTGATATTTGAATTAAAGAACATTGTACTCGTTTGATTGTTAAATTGATAACTCATTCCAAACTAATATCCGCTAGTTAAAAATATATGAAAAATGAAAGACATGAGTAAGCAATATCCAATTCCTGAAATTGGGGATCACATGGTTGCGATAAAAAAAGGTCAGCAACAACCAAAATCCACAAACATCGAAGTAAACAAATCAACTCTAACACCGGAATTCGTCAAAGAGAACAAATTTTCAATCATTTCACTCTCACGACATAAGTTTATATCCCTAGTAAACAATTCGCAACAGAAAACACCAAAGATTCAGAGAACCATCAAACCTGAGGGTATATGCAAGTAGGGATAAGCCTCAGAGTCCATATACACGATGTGGAGAGAAATCGAGACAAAATCAACCGCATAGCCTTCGCTAGTATCCACCTTGCTCAACCATATTACCTGCCTACACACCGCCATCCTCGTTAAAGAAACAATTGTAAGAAGGTAAAATTGAAGAAAAACGCACAAAGAGAGGAGTTACCATGGCATCTAGCTCAACATTAAAACAATTCAAATCCAACCCTACCCACCGATTGTGCCGCCGCGCTGACCGCCGATAGAATGATCGATTGCATCCTGCCTCCAACAACAATAGCCTCAAATTGAAATATCAACTTTGTCATCCTGAACCTCCGCATCAATACTTGTACTTTCTTTCCCCGTTTGTTCTCTTTCTTCTCCGACACAAACAGGGCACTAATTAATCAGAAAAAGGCGAGGAAAATTTTCACATATAAAAAAAAGGTATTCTAGAGCACTCGATGAAACTTGTGTGGTGTGTATACTATTATCCATCCATAAGAGAAGAAGCATTTCTTTGAACATCTAAAATTGAAGAATTTTAAACTAAAAAAGTTGTAAATCAAATCTAACAATTATCAAGATTCCCATCGATTCCTTAAAACCGAAATCGAAGCCAACCCTAATTAAGCAGCTGTACGCACTTGAAAAAAAAGGAAAACTTATAAATGTGAAGATTTCCCAATAGAAGTGTGGTATGGAGAAGAGGAAGGGTGCTTTGTTGGATCGACATCCTTGTGACATCAGATCGACTTCTTGAAAGAGGTGAGCCTAGGAATCAAAATTAACAGGGTCCGGTAAGTCACAGGAAACCACATAGCTGGATCGGAATGTTCAGAAACTCAGGGTAAAAGGAGAAGTATGTAAATGCGATAAAAATCAAAAAGCAAATTGATACTATATTGGCAACAACCGGTGATCAAGAAAAGAACATGAAAGAAAGAAATCACCATCAGCAAAATGTAGCTTCTCAGTAACAATCAGGAGTGTTTCCGCAACTTCATTCATCCTAGGTCGGATGTTTGGATCCAGCAGCAAACACTCCTTCGTTAAGTAAGCCATTATGTGCATCTCCTCTTCAGGGAATAAACCTTTCAGTTGAGGATCAGGCAACTTTACAATTACACGTCTGCTAGTTTGTAACCGTGGTGCAACCTATAACAAAGAGAAAAGAAGACAATGTCTGGCTCATTTCTGGAATTTAGCTAACCAACAGTTGCACACGCCTATTCAGTACTTCAGTTCACCACCACACAAGATCAAATACGACATCATGGATTGAAAGAAGGTCCTAAACTCAATCAATATTGCAAGCAATTTCAAATTCAATCAAGCATAGCAAGCAACTTGTTCAAAGGAAAGCCAAATTCAAATTCGATCAAAATGAAGCACATAGCAACAACAACCAAAATCAATCAATATTGCAAGCAATTTCATATTCAATCAATCATAGCAAGCAACTTGTTAAAAGGAAAGACAATTTCAAATTCAATCAAACTGAAGCACATAAGCGCAGTAAGCAAATTTAAGCAATTTCAGCCCTAACCTAAAACCCTAGCCGGAGATTTGACAAAATTATGACATCTCGGATCCAGTAGCATAGAAGAAGAAGAGTGATGGACTGCATCGCTGAATCGAAGTCAATGGATGATTGTCGAAATCGTCTGAAGAAGGAGATGAGAGAGTGGAAGGAGATGTAAAGGAGTTGTGATGTGACGCCGGTTCTCCTCCGGTTCTGACGGCATGTCCGGACCTTTAGAGGCCTATCCACGGCACATATCCGACAAACCTCACCAGATTATCAGGCAAATTCGCCTCCCCAATCGGCCTCCTGAGATTAGGGTTCACAGGACTCCTGACAGGCGCAGCACATCAGAGCCACTGCTCTCGCCACCATCCTTGGAAAAGAACATCGACATCTTAAACCTCGAATCCTCCTTATTCACCTCAACATTGGCGCCGCGGCGGCCTCGACCGACGTCGGAGAAGGATTTCTCCGAGGAAGGGACTGGATCCGGAGCAGCAAGTGCATTGAAAAACGGGAGGAATGGAGAAGAAGGCAAGGATTTGCCTCTGCCATGGCCGTGCCTGGGGATTGGAGCAGCAGATTGGGCCGGAATGCCCGATGCCTCGCCGGATTCGGGCGTCTCTGGCTGGTTGGCTGTGAACTGGAATCGGGACAGGACGGTGCCCCCTCGGTCAGATACGTCGCTGGAGGAGGTTGAGTAGGTGGAAGAGAGTGGGATGAAAATAAAAGACATTGCTTCTCGAAGAGAGGAGGTTAAGAAAGAACGATTTGAGGAAGGAAGTGGAGTTGAACGGTTGAAGAGAACGTGGGTGAAAAAAGTAGTTTCTTAGGCTGCTCAAAGGGTTGACACGTGGCTCAATATTTTGTGAAGACATTGCTTCTAAAATAATAAGTATAAGGGGTGGATAATAATAATAATAATAATAATAATAATAATAATGATATAATAATACCAGTAATAAAAAGGCCCACTGATTTCATCTTCTTTTCTTTTCAAATAACTTCTCCCAATACTCCGGACTATTTTGGTAAATTGGGCTTCCTTTGGACCTTTTATTTTGCATGGAAAATATCTATCCATAATTTTGGGTTTCTGAGTAAGTTATATACCTATAAATTAAATTAACTTTGGGCCCTATTGTGAGTTGGGCCCTAGGCCGTTGCACCTGCTGCCCTGGCCTATGGGCTAGCACTGGTGATATGGATATGAGACCCTCAATGCTCAAGCAGTTTAGATCGAACAAAACGGCAATGTAGATATATTTGTCTGGTCCTCTCGTGAAATATGGGTTTTTTGGCAATGTGTATAACAGCAAGGTTGACACATTTCAGTGGGGGTGGGTAGAATAGATGGGATGACGAGCTCATGAAGTATCCTTGATAACCATGTTAGCTCAGCAGTGTGATGTGAGCCTATTTCGCCATGTTTTACATACTCTTTTATAATGATTTCTGCATGCATTTCATACATTTGGGTTAGAATAATATAGAATCTATGTAGTTTATGCTTATTTACCAAATTATGGAGTCTACACTAGTTTCTGTTTAATTTCGCAGAAATCAAGGTAATTTACAGCAATTTGGAAGAAGGACGAAAAGCTCGAAGTCAACTACAGAAAGTTCAAAGTCAAGGAGTAGCTGAACCAGGACAAATCGAGCTGGAAACATGGAAAATCGAGTCGATACAGACTGGTCGATATCGACCACTTTTGGTCGATATCGAGTGAAGTCAGTCGATATTCACCTAGAAGGCCCAAGATCAAGTGATGAAGAAGAGAATTGGTCGATATCGACCACACTTGGTCGATATCGAGTGACCAAAACCGAGCAGAGAGCCAGAAAATCGACCAGAACCTGGAGCAAGAAAAAACGCAGGTCGATATGGACCTAGACTGGTTGATATCGAGTGCAAAGTTGGTCGATTTTCCTCCTGGGAGCCGATATCGAGTGTCTGAAGCAGGTCTGAGGAGACGAGGTCAATATCGACCTATCTTGGTCGATATCGACCGATACCCAGTAGCCGAAATCAAGTCCGAATTCGAGTTATTGAGCTGGCTTTCTTCCACATTAAGAAAGAGATATTCTATCCAATCAAGAGGAGATTTATCAAGTTCTATCAAGATGGAACAGATTTATCTACTTTAGATATAGTTTCCTTGTTAATTTATTTCTTTTATTTCCATAATTTAATCTTCAAGTATTAGATAGATAGATTTAGATATAGATAGAGTTTCTTTCCTAGATTAGTATGTAATGAAGTCTATAAATAAAGTCCTAGGGGCTGGATTTTATTCATTCAATTCCAGAGACAATATCGAGTAGGAAAGAGAGAGAGAGAAAGCTTGTGGCGAGGAGGAGGAAGAGAGTTGAGAGACGATTTGGTTTCGATTGGTTGTAAGCTTTATTTTAGTTTTATTAATGCAATTTAGTTCCTTTTTATTATTAATGTCTTTCTTGATGATGAAGAGCGAGTAGTCACCCAACTTCTAGGGTCGGGGTGAGCCCGACGGTAACCATGTGAGGTGATGTGGTAAAGGTACAATCTTTTGATGAAAATTCGTCTTATATCCCTATGAGCATGATTCTTTTGCGAAAGTTGAAGGTGATCCTTGTTTGTATTATTGAAGCGAAAGTGATCTTAATACAACTCCGATTAATTATGTGAAAAGGGTTAGTAAAAATTAGGGTTTATGCGAAAGTCTCTATCTTCCTATTTGTTGATAATGACAGTTATTTGATGGAAAAGCATGATCTTTTATGCCTTTAAGTGTTATTTACATGGTTATCGTTGTGGTGTTGATGCCCTGATCTTGGAAGTATTTTTGTTTATTGTTAAATTTCACAAATTTCGAGTTTTTGTTTCTTTTCTGGGTCGATTTTGAGTTACCGTGGTCGATTTTTTTAGTCGATATGGAGGGGGTAGGTCAATATCGATTGGGTTGCAGTTTTCTGTTTTCGCTTCTGTTGCTTATGTTTTATAGTTTTTGAACTGAAAAGGCGGGCGCTGACACGCTTCCTCGTGGATACGATCCTGACTACCTTCTACTACAATGGGAGGAAGTCTTGTATTTATTTGCTGAGACAGGGAGTTAGTTTGCTTTATATTTTATTTCTATTTCGTACTTGACACATCTTCCTGCAACAACAAATTTACGCCGTTGCCAGGGAAGCCATCAATCAAGCCTTTTTTAGTTCCTTTTGCTTTTTAGTTCCTTTTTACTTTCCTTTTCGTTTTCTTTTTCCTTTTATGTCGCAAATTAACGATGAGAATGCGGTCCCGCTCACACCTGCAAAAGAGCTTGAGCAACTCCGCCAACATACCGAGGCATTCACCACTAGAGAAGCAGAACACGCCTGACGAGAGGCGAAATATGCACAAAATCGGCAACGGTGGAAGGCAAGGGTAGATCGCGAGGTCAACGCGAGAAGGGAAGGTGAGGGGAAGATAGGGCACATCCCAGCTAATGCAAATGAGTATCTTCATCCTACTCTGGAAGTTCCAGAATCACCGTTCGTTCTTCCCGCTATTAATTTTGAAATTCGTCATTCTTTTATAACTAAAATTAGAAGGAGTCAATTTAGGGGAGGAATCAATGAATGTCCTTTAGAACATATCACCACTTTTATAGACTTATGCGAAGTTATAGCTGATGGTGCTAATTTGGAATACTTAAAAATAAAGGCTTTTCGTTGGTCCCTTGCAGGAATAGCACGACAGTGGCTAGAAGGGTTGCCTGCACGATCAATTCGCATCTGGAACGAACCGCATGACATGTTCCTCAACAAGTTCTTTCCTCCTCCAAAAACAGCTGCCCTCAGACAACAAATCAAGGCTTTTAGAAAGAAGCCAGAGAAACCATTAGCACAAGTCCGTAAGCGCTACAAGAGGCTTCTGAAATCATGTCCTACGCATGGACAGCCACCCTACGTCATCCAGGAGATCATATTCAACTGTCTAGATGCACCTACTAAGGACCGGATCAACAATTACACCGCCTATGGGTATCTCAAATACACTCCACGCAGTGCATGAGAGGTATTTGAGACACTGGCCAATTACGACAACACATATGGGACTTCTGCGGCCGCTTCTGACGAAAGGTATGAAAGGTCTGCCCCATATATGCCATTCTATGTGCCACCCAAGGAAATTGATCGAGACGTTAGGGAGCAGTTCCACAACGATCAGGTATGCCATCTCACCAAACAGGTAAAATTCCTCTCTAAAGAATAAACCTTGTTTGGAATGTGGGTCTGTGAGGCACAACACCACTGCGTGCCCACACGTCGATCAAGTACATCAAGGAGAGACCCACAAGGGGGTAAGGTATGCGGGGGGACACTACTCAGGGTCACATCAGAACCAGAACTGGAGCTATTATCGCTAGGCCCAACATCAGAACCCCCCTCCCTAGAGAGCCCCTGGTCACCCTGATAGAGAAGGTAAGAAGGATAATCTGCAGACCATTCTCGAGGAGATGCGGAGGAATCATTTAGACACCAAGCAATCTATCAATTCCATCTACACTCAGATGCCTGGTGTCAACTCTAGGATTGGGGAAATCGATATCTGGAGAAAATCAATGAAGACTCAGATGGGTCAATTAGCTTCGTCAATCCCCAACCAATCAGGTAAGATCCATGGATCCTCTGAACCTAATTGATAGAGCATGTTTAGTGTTGCATAATAGATTGCATTTAGCATTATTTAGGTGTGAATATTGCATTTATTTAGTTGAATTTGCATTATCACTTGTTGAGTTAGAAGAGGCGGAATCTACAGGATTTTATGGTTTATTTCAGGTAAAGTAGATTGGAGGTGAAATGGATTTGAAAAGAGCAAAAATAAGCTAAGGAGAATACTCAGGAGCTGCTGGAAACAAAGAAGGAGAACTCGGAAGAATCGCAGGCCGCCCCGCAGCATCGCTGGCCGCCCCGCGGCTCGAAGGAAGAAACGAGGAACTTCGCTGATCGCCGGCCGCCCCGTGGCTTGGCCTGGCCGCCCCGCGGCCCGTACAGTAGCTGAACATTTAGTCCGGATTTTACTTAGGGTTTTCATTAAGCTATTTTGGGCCGACTTTCTCTAGACTATTTAAGGCTTTTCTAGTTATTATTTTGAGGAACCTTATGCACTTTACACCATTGTTGGGAGCGCCGTTGAGCATGAGCAACTAAACTCTCGAGGTTTCGCCTACAGTTTGGATCTTTGATTGTTGAATTGTGAGTTTCTTAATCTAGTTCTTATTCCTATTGCAATGTTTTGACTTCCTTGTGCTTAATTGCTTGAATGTGTTTTATTCTCTCTGTCCTGATCAACTAGTTAGAGAAGATTCATTCAATTGCTAGGGTTTTGTAGATTCCTCGTAGCGAACCTTAACCCAAGTGGCAATCATATCCCTTTAGGACTCGTAGGACTAATTGGATGTGTAGGAAGTTGAATACATGTTGAATATCGACTCGTAGCTTGATGTTATGTGTACCTTGGTTAATTCATAATCTTAATGCTATCTCTAGGTTGAATCTTAACCGTGTTAGGGTTATTTAGAGATAAGGGTTGCTAGGACTCGTAGGACTAGTAATTTACCTAAGATCTGGACAAGGACATTGATAGGAAAAGACAAGAACTAGAGGCTGAAACAAGGATCGAATTCATCAATCGAAGTGATAAATTGTAGGTGAACCTATTTCTCTCCACTGCATTCTAAAACTAATTTCCTTTGTTTGTTTGCTTCCGATTTGATAAAAGGCGGACCTTTTTCACACCAAAAACCCCCCATATTCTCTATTAGCAATTAGACTTGCACTTGAATTGATAGATTTCCCTGTGGATCGACCTCTTGCTTACACACTATACTAGTTGTGAGTTTGATTATTCTTTGGAAAGAACAACGACATGTTTTCCTCTTGTCACTAATCCTAAAACTAAATCTACAGGACAAATAGCTGCCATGAATCTAAGGAGTGGGCGACAGATGCAAATGCCCGAGCTCAACACAGAAGAAGAAGTTGCAGGAGACTCCTCGACGCCGACCAAAACTTGCTCGACATCGACTAGTAAGAACTCGATATCGATCAGAACGAAAAGTCTGCCCCGAAGTCGACCACTCTACTCGACATCGACCAAGGTAAATCGACGCCGACTAATTATTTTCCGGATGCCTTGCCAGGATTCAAGTATGGGGTCGAAGTCGACCAGATGTACTCGACGTCGAGTACTTTGGTCGATGTCGACCAGACTCAGAACCCACCACCGACTGTGGCTTCGTCGAGCAACCAACCCGAAGCCCAGCACTCCTCGACATCGAGTAAGTTGGTCGACGTCGACCAGAATTCTTCTTTGACTTCGCCTCCCTCAACCAGTAGTCCACCAGACGAGACGAATTCCTCGATGTCGAGTAACCTTACTCGAAATCGACCAGACCCCGAGGTCCCGAATTCTGATTCTGCAAAGGTAAGCCAATGTACTGACATCTCTTCTCCAATTTCAATTAATGATTTATCTATACATGGGAGAGGTTTGCATTTGTATGTGCGATTTTGTGGAGTTTCCAATTTCGAGCATAAGGAATACGAAGTTGGAGACAAGGTCTATGTTTCCAAATCGAATGATCATTGGTTCCCCAACAAATTCAAGAAGAAGAAGATGGGCCCTTTCACAATGAACAAGATCCATTCCGGAGGACTACTGCTGATGAACAAGAATGGAGTCCTGTTTAAAGCTCAAGCTACATGGGCCTTGCAAATGCCACCTTGAGCTTAATGGAGAAAGTCGGTCTAGCGACTATAAAATCTAGAGCTTGTAAATAGACAATTGGTTTTTGGGATTTTTGGACATTATTGCTTTTGTTTTTAGTTTTGAACGTTATTGTTAAGTTTTTCTATTGTGAGTATTTCTCTTCTAATTTTTCAGGTACAAGGAAGAATGTAGCAAGTCGAAATCGAGTAAACTTGGTTGATATCGACCAATTGACTCGAAATCGACTAGCCCCACATCAGCATTGCACCGGATTTCTGACGATCTGCACATCTGTCTAGTGAGTTTCTTTCTTTACCCTTATTTTTATACAGTGAGGACACGGTAATGTTTAAGTATGGGGGTGGGGTAAGGGCTTACTTTATGCATTTTTTGCTTTATTTGACATTATTTGTGCATATTTGATTTTATGTGTGCATGTTTAAAGTTTATTTCTTGAATTGTTTATACATGGCTATTTTGGAATTCATTATTGATATCTATGTGCTTATATGTGCATGTTTTCCAAAGTTTATAAAAAATGACCCCCATTGACAATTTTTCATTAGTGTCATGGAAGCTTTATTGAAATCGACGATGAAAGATTATATTCATTAAAGATATAACATGAAATTGCCTAGTAAAGGAAAGTCACGATGAAGTGCATATTTTTATTGAAAACCCTTAAAGGAGGTAAAATTTAAGGTTGCTTTTGACATGTTGCATGATAAGAGGATGGATGACTTTATATTTCCATATGTGCTCATATGTTTATATCCTAGCCTTCACCTATGCTTATGCATCATAAAAGTCATATTATGCCTTACATTATACTATGCTCCATATGATCTAAATATTGCCCGTTCTTTACCTTATCCGGGGATTATGTTGAGAATGATGTTACATTATGAAGAATATTATATGGTTGTTGTGTTGTTATTATTATTATTTGAGTTTGGCAGAAAATTAAAAAATTACGGAAAATTTAACGAGTGAAAGAAAATCCGATCACCTCGGGAGATAAAGGTATATCGACCCTGCTCGTTGAGATAATAGTTCGATGAGATTGGACACACAGGTGAGGAATTCGAAGCACTAATTATCCGAGGTCATTCATGACACCCATGTTTGCGACTCGCGAGAAGGCAGTGCTGAGGTTAGAGAGGTAAAAGCATTATATTGAAAAAAAAAGCATTGAGCGATGAGAGAAAGGTGAGAAATCAAAGAAAGAAGGAATGTGGCATGAAAGTTTGGAAAATACTCAATTTCCCCGGATCATTAGCACAACATGGCAAAAAATTACCCACCTTTGACCTTTTACCAATCTATTCCTCATTGAGCTTAAATCAAAGTCCTCTTGATTATTATTGCTTTGTCACGTATGAATTGTTTTTGCATAACCCTCCTTTTGTGAGTAGATGTTGCTTTTGTTGCACATGCATGAATCTGTGACATTAGTACCTTTTCAAGGATGGTAATTGATTGCAGGGACATATAAGAATGAATCTAATATGTTGGGAGTTTGTTTTCTTCCCCTGTATGACCATTAAAAGTATTGCTTGAGGACAAGCAAGCTTAAGTATACAGTGTTTGATGTGAGCCTATTTCGCTATGTTTTACATATACTTTTATAACGATTTCTACATGCATTTCATACATTTGGGTTAGAATAATATAGAATCTATGCAGTTTATGCTTATTTGCCAAATTATGGAGTCTACACTAGTTTCTATTTACTTTCGCAGAAATCAAGGCAATTTACATCAATTTAGAGGAAGGAGGAAAAGCTCAAAGTCAACTACAGAAAGTCCAAAGTCAAGGAGTAACTGAAACAGGACAAATCGAGCTGGAAACAAGGATAATCGAGTCGATACAGACTAGTAGATATCGACCACTTTTGGTCGATATCGAGTGAAGCCAGTCAATATTCACCCAGAAGGCCCAGGATCGAGTGATGAAGAAGAGAATTGGTCGATATCGACCATACTTGGTCGATATGGAGTGACCAAAACCGAGCCGAGAACCAGAAATTGACCAGAAGCTAGAGCAAGGAAAAATGCAGGTCGATATCGACTTAAACTAGTCGATATTGAGTGCAAAGTTGGTCGATTTTCTTCCTGGGAGCCGAGATCGAGTGTTTGAAGCAGATCTGAGGAGACAAGATCAATATCGACCCATTTTGGTCGATATCGACCGATACCTAGTAGCCGAAATCGAGTCCAAGTCTGAGTTGTTGAACTGGCTTTCTTCCACATTAAGCAAGAGATATTTTATCCACTCAAAAAGAGATTTATCAAATTCTATCAAGATGGAAGGGATTTATCTACTTTAGATATAGTTTCCTTGTAAATTTATTTCTTTTATTCCCATAATTTAATCTTCAAGTATTACATAGATAGATTTAGATATAGATAGAGTTTGTTTCCTAGATTAGCTTGGAATGAAGTCTATAAATAAAGCCCTAGGGGCTGGATTTTATTCATTCAATTCTAGAGGCAATATCGAGTAGGAAAGAGAGAGAGAGAGAGAGAGAGCTTATGGCGAGGAGGATCAAGAGAGTTGAGAGACGATTTGGCTTCGATTGGTTGTAAGCTTTCTTTTAGTTTTATTAATACAATATAGTTCCCTTTTATTATTAATGCATTTCTTGATGATGAAGAGCGAGTAGTCACCCAACTTCTAGGGTCGGGGTGAGCCCGACGGTAGCCATGTGAGGTGATGCGGTAAAGGTACAATCTTTTGAGGAAAATTCGTCTTCTATCCCTAAGAGCATGATTCTTTTGCGAAAGTTGAAGGTGATCCTTGTTTGTATTACTGAAGCGAAAGTGATCTTAATACAACTTAGATTAATTATGTGAAAAAAGTTTAGTAACAATTAGGGTTTATGTGAAAGCCTCTATCTTCCTATTTGTTGATAATGACAGTTATTTGATGGAAAAACATTAACTTTTATGCCTTTAAGTGTTAATTTACATGGTTATCGTTGTGGTGTTGATGCCCCGATCTTGGAAGTATTTTAGTTTATTGTTAAATTTCACAAATTTCGAGTTTTGGTTTCTGTTCTGGGTCGATTTTGAGTTATTGTGGTCGATTTTTCTAGTCGATATCGACCGGGTTGCAGTTTTCTGTTTTCGCTTCTGTTGCTTCTATTTTATAGTTTATGAACTGAAAAGGCGGGCGCTGACATGCTTCCTTATGGATACGATCTTGGCTACCTTCTACTACAACGGGAGGAAGCCTTGTATTTATTTGCCGAGATATGGAGTCAGTTTGCTTTATATTTTATTTATATTTCATACTTGACACATCCTCTTGCAATAACACAGTGACTCTTCTCGATCATACTTTTGTACTTGACTTCAGCAGAGGACAAAGACACAACACTCTGCTTCTTGAACTTCCACGAAATTAGACAGCCTCCAAGGGTAATGAAGTTACATGATACAAATCTCTTGGTGTGAGGACATGATGCCCAATCTGAGTCACAATAAGCTTGGAGGGAGAAATCTTGTCAAGAATTGATGTGAATTCCCAAATCTGACTTTCCTTTAAGATATCTTAGTGTATGCATAGTTGCTCTAAGATGATCTTCAGAAGAAGATTGCATGAAATGGGATAAGTGCTGGACTGTGAACCTAATATATGGTATTGTATTGGTCAAGAAATTTAACTTGCCTACAAGCTTTCTATACAGACTTGATCAACTAAAGGTGAAGAAGAATTTGAGGGCAATAACTTGGACTGAATATCCAGAGGAGCCCCCACTAGAGTACTGTTTTCACATTTGAATTCCTTTAGAAGTTCTTGGTGAAACTTCCTTTGTGATATGATCAACCCTGTTGGTGAACGAAGGAATTTCATGCCCAAAAAATAGTGAAGTTGGCCAAGATCTTTGATTTTGAACTTGTTATCCAACTCAGATTTTACTATTGAAATCTCAGTAGGATCATCACCTGTTAAAATGATATCGTCCATATAGACAACTAGATATACTTTGGACAATTTAGAACATTTTGTGAATAAAGAGTAATCATCTTTTGATGATTTATACCCTTGCTATATCAAAAGAGAAGAGAGCTTAGCATACCATTGCCTTGAGGCCTATTTAAGACAATACAAGGACTTATTTAGTTTACAAACCATAGAAGGGTTGTCAACAGAAAAACCTTTAGGTGGTTTCATGTAAACATCCTCATCTAAATCACCATGAAGAAAGGCATTGTTCACATCTAATTGTGAAACTTGCCAACCTTTCTTCACGGGAATTGTGACGAGTGCCCTGATTATGGTGAATTTGACTACAGGTGAAAACGTTTCAGTGTAATCAATTCCATCCTTTTGGGTACACCCTTTGATCACTAATCTAGCCTTACATCTCTTTACAATTTCATAAGCTCTTAATTTGAGCTTATAAACCCATTTACTTGAGATAGGTTCTTTCCCTTGGGGATTTTAACCATGGACTTTGTGTTGTTCAAGGCTAGATCTTGAAACTCTTTGTCCATAGCCTATCTCCAAGAAGGATGAGAAACAACTTCCTCATATGTAGTGGGTTCAAAGGAAGAACTTAAAGTAGACATAAGTTGCTGATCAGTAGATGACAAAGCAAAAAAGCAATAGAAGCTATATCATTATGAGAAACTGCAGTAATTGTATTTGAACAAAAATGAGAAGAATCATCAGAATCTACTATATTGCATACATAATCAGACAAATATGAAGGAGCAATATGTATTCTAGATGATCTTCTAAGAACATCATGATCTTGAGAATTATTAGAAGAGGCATTAACAATATGAGTAGGAGCATTAACAGAAAGAACAACATGATCTTGAACAGGTTTGGGAAGATAAACATTCACTGAATCATGCTTCAAAGATTTAAAAGGAAAAATAGTCTCATGGAACTTCATATGTCTAGAACAAATAACCTTATGTTTGTCAAGAGTGAGCATCTTATATCCTTTATTACCATAAGGATAACCAATGAACACACAGTGAATTGCCCTTGGAAAGAACTTGTCCCTGCTATTAGGGGTGGGCATATATCCGGGTACCCGACATGAGCAGGATAATCGTGTCGGGTACCCGAAACCGTTTAGCCTAAAAATCCCGATCCGTATACGAACCTTCTTAAGCCGGGTACCCGACACGGTTAAGCTATTCGGATCCGTGTCGGATACCCGAGTACCCGACATGAACCACCTGCTCAACTGGGAGATCGATCCATTGCATCCTTTCTTCTGGGAACCCTATGGGGTCTCTCGTTCCTGCCATTGAACTCCTGCTGCTGCATCAAATTCCCGGCGACTAAAACTTCGGCCTTCTTCGCTCTCTTCTCTTCCTTTTCAATCTGGTTTGTTGTTGATTCTCTCATTCAAAATCTCACTTTTTAGTGTTTTTGTGGCTCGAATTTGTGACTGGTTCCAGGAACCCTGACCTCTATCTTGTTCTTGGTGGCAGCTTGGGGAGCTTGGGCTAGGGTTTTCGCCTCTATCTGCTAATGACTCCTAATGGGAGATTTTCAGAATTTGGGTTTATTTACCTCAAGCTTGTTCTTGGCGGCGACTTGGGGAGCTTGGGCTAGGGGTTTTCGCCTGTCTCTGCTAATGGCTCCTAATGGGTGATTTTCAGAATTTGGGTTTATTTTATGTTGAACAAAAACAAAAAGGGGCGAGAAGAGACCATACAATTTCTCTGCTAATGGCTGCTAATGGGAGATTCATATAATTTAGGGTTTTTTTTTATGTTGAACTAAAAAAAAGGGGCAAAGGAGGAAAAAAGAAAGAAGGGCCTATATACCAAGATTCGAACATGGGCCTATTGACTGGGGGCAAGGCTTGGCGAATCTCATCCCAACTGAGCTAACGAGTTTTCTTGATATAGAAAGGATTTTTTATATACTACTACTATTTTTTTATCGTACCTATAAATAAAAAAATAAAATTTAAATGGTTCGTGTCGGGTACCCGATTAGGGGATATGCCCGATCCGAACACGAACGGTTTAATGTCGTATTTTAGCGGTTCGTGTCATTTTCGTGTCGTGTCTTTTCGGTTTTGTGTTTTTTTTGTGTCGTGCTCTCGTGTTTTCGTGTCGTACCAGTCGTGTCGGGTTTTTCTGCACACCCCTACCTGCCATTGCTTATAGTGGATACATAACCAATACAACCAAAAGGTTTTAAATGATGATAAGTTAGGAACAGATTTAAACAAGACCTGATAAGGAGACAAACCATGTAACAACTTAGTAGGAAAACGATTTATGAGATAAGTAGCAGCGAGAACAGATTCCCCCAATACTTAATATGCAATCCAGATTGAAACATCAAAGCTCTGGCAGTTTGTAACAAATATCTATGTTTCCTTTCCACAACACCATTTTATTGAGGAGTATGGGGACATGTAGTGTGATGAATAATGCCTTTGTTCTTGAGGAAAACAGAAGCTTCATTACTCGAACCAAGCTCAAATGCATTATCTGATCTCACTATCTTAAAGGTGCACTTGAACCGAGTTTCTATCATGGAAATAAATGCCTTTAACTGAGACAAAACATGTGATTTGGATGAAAAAAGTTGTGTCCAAGTGCACCTAGAAAAACCATCTACTATGGTTAAAAAATACTTAAAACAATTATAAGTAGTAAAAAGAATAGGGTCCCCATACATCTATGTGGATAAGATCGATCAAAAACATTTGTAGTAGCAATAGAGCTTTTAGGAAAAAGTAATCTATCTTGTCTAGCTCGATGACATACATCACAAGCAAACTCAAAGCTATCAACATGAACACCAAATAGCTGTTTCATTTTATTCAAAGGCAAATGGCCCAATCTGTCATGACAAAGCAAAGTAGTTTGAGCATTACAAACAGAAGGAGAAACAAAATCAGTAACAATACTATTGGGAATGACATCAGAGCCACTAGAAACATTAGACATATATTGAATATAAGGCTCAAAATCTAAAGCAGAAGCACATTAAGAAATCATAGCCCTATTCTGCTTGCATAGCTTGCTCACCGACATTAAATTGTACTTAAATTGAGGCATGTACAACACATTGTACAAGGTAATTGAACACTGCAAACGAACATTACTAAAACATTTTACAGGAAGCATAGATTTATTAGGCAAAGCTATCAAATGGCTTAGGCAAAGGAACCATTGACACAAATAAAGAAGAATCATAGCACATACGATCCGTAGCCTCAGAATCTATTATCCAATCATTTTTTGCTGTTTTAGCATCAAGCTTGAGAATAGAAGCTGAAAAACGAATAGGGTTAGTGATCATACCAACCATATTGCAAACACCAATGTCAAACGACAAAGAAGATGAACCCAACAAAGTCATCAATTTAGTACATTGCTTAACTGTGAGTCCTGGAATAGAAGAAATCGAAGCCTATCTAGTAGTCTCAGCGTTAGCAACAATCTTGCGGGACTGAGATGGCTTATCTGATCCAAGCTTAACAGAAAATCCATGGAGCTTGTAGCACTTAGCAATGAAATACCCAGCTTGAGCAATCGTCGGCACCTGATTCGTCACGAGGATATTACCCCGAACTGAAGTGTAGGAATCGTTGAGACCCATCAATGCAAGAACCCTACCAACACTACAAAAAAAAACAATTTAGGACCGATAATTTCCCGTGGCGAAAAGCTTATATGGGGTGGCAAAACCCATTTAGCCACGGATGTAGCCATGGGAAACTAGGGGTGGCTAAGTCTACAGTGGCAAAATGATAATAGCTACGGATGATTGCTGTGGCGACCAACCTAGCCACGTCATAGCGAAGGAATAGCGACGCTTGTCCAAAGGAACCAAATTTCGCCACCCCAGAGAGTTGCCGTAGCTAGGTAAGTTTCATCCAACAATTTCCCACCCAAATTTGGCGCCATTCTTTCCCATTTTGTGACGGTCTTCTGCCGTGGCTACTAGAGTAGTACCCAAGTTCCAGCCCAAAATTTCCCTCCCTAATTTGGCGCCAATTTTCACCAGTTTGCGATGATAGAACGTTGTGGCTACGTTATGAAATTGTAAAAAAATATACCGCCAGAATTATGGCGCCTTTTCACACCTTGCCACGGCAAGAACCCGATGCTATTTTCCTCGTCTATTTCTCCATCTTGCCACGGTATATAGCCGTTGCCAAGTGTAATGGCAGCCCATTTTTCTCTTGTTTTCATTCTCAAAATCCAAACCTGTCCTAATGTGCCTAATCGAACCTGTCCTAATGTGTCTATCTAAGCAACTTCACAAAAATTTTACAACCATAACAACTCTTCCAAATTACATATTCAGATAAAGCAAAAGTGCATTTAACATTGTAATTACACCTAATTGTTTGAAAGGTCACACAAACGACTTATGCATTCGAAGTCTTCAGTCTAAAGTTCAAACTTCCCGACAAAATGAGAATGTACTTACATAAAGCCAAAAATTGGGCGCAATGTCCTGATCTTGGTGCCAGTTTGAATCCCCATTTCACCTCTTCATTCAGCAAGCCTTTTAGGAGGGTCGTCACTACATCCATCATCTTCTTCTTCCACAGATTCATCATCATCTTCAACGGTGATCGGGGTCGGGGTCTTCAGTGCTTGATCGGGAGGGGGGGGGGGGGGATAAGAGAAGAGCTCCTTCTCCTATAGACTCTCTCTGATGGACACTATTTGTCTATAATAAAAAGAACATAAAAAAAGAGCATTCACTTGATTTATCAAAAGAAATAAAGTTCCTCTATTCGGATCTTGAAAAAACAGTACATTCCAAACATTTAGTAAAGAGCACAATATGATCATGAAAGTAAATAATGGCTAATCCATACCCTCTATCCAATAAGAGTATCATTATCCTCCAACTCGGTTCTTGTATCAATCTCATCATCAATATCCACATGGGAATACTCTTTTGATTCCACTTCCCCAACAGTAAGCGACCCATGTCCAGTAGGATCCAGGTTATACCACACTTGACGTGCTTGAGATGCGAATATAAACAGCTCATCCCCAACTCGATCTTGCAAGTACAATAATTTGTGGAAGTTCACCAAGGTGAATTTAAAAGGGTCCAACATCACACCGGTTGAAGGATGTGCTCAGTCACACCGAAATAATAAATAGTTGATATCTACAACACATGTAACCCTGATAATATCGGTTAATCTCCCGTAGTATGGTGTAGAATCTCCTTCTAAAAACACCCCACAATTTTGTCTCGTTCTTTTGTTGTTTAAACTTTTCACACGAAATAAATACCCATTGCAAGTGTATGAGGTCATCATTGCTGCTACGGGTGAAACGAGGTTAGAGAATGCCACAATTTCATCACTTACCACATCACCTGCTCGTAGCAATCCTTCCACCTATAATATTTAGTTAGGATTAGTAATTGAAGGTTGCAGAAGCAATTGAATCTTGGAGCATGATGTTAAGGGCATATGCAAAGTTGACACTTACATATGATTTAAACCATTCAGAAAACTCATTGAAATGAGTTAATGCCACTGACTGATCGTTTGCCGTAGGAATTTGATGTTTAATAAATACCATATGTGCCCTTCACAAGATAAAATAGGAAAAAGGTTACCAAGGATCAATCATAAATTGATAACCTTAAATAACTATCATTTGTACTTAAAATGCAGTCAGCTTACTTCAGATAGGGCGTCATGTTGTCGCAGGAAGATGGTCAAGTATGAAATAAATATAAAATAAAGTTCAGACTGACTTCCCTGTCTCAGCAAATAAATACAAGACTTCCTCCCGTTGTAGTAGAAGGTTGTCAGGATCGAATCCACGAGGAAGCACGTCAGCAGTTCTTAGGTAGCAACAGGATCTCACAGACAAGCAGCAGAAAAGACAGAAATAAAAGGAACAAATAACAAATAAAAGCAACGAACAAAACAAAGACAGAAAAGACAAAGCAAAGCAGAAAATAAAACAAAGCAGCAGGCGTACTCGATCTCGACAAGCAGTAACTCGAGATCGACAAGGGATAGTAAAGACAGAAACTTTCAACTCGACTACAGAAGTAGAAACTCAACTCGACATAGACTAAAGCCAACTCGATATCGACTAAGGCCCTACTCGATATCGACAAGATGCTCCTCTGTATCGACAAGAAAGACAGAAAATTTAAATTGCAAATTTCGAACCAAAACTCAGATTTTTCGACAGAAATAAATCAATATAATAAAAGACTTCCAAGGCCAGGGTATCAACACCACAACGATAACCATGCAAAGTAACACATAAAGGCATAAAAGATCATGCTTTCCATCAAAATAACTTTCGTTACTAACAAATAGGCATATAGAGGCTTTCGCATAAACCCTAATTGTTACTAACCCTCTTCACATAATTAATCCAAGTTGCATTAAGATCACTTTCGCTTCAATAATACAAACAAGGATCACCTTCAACTCTCGCAAAAGAATCATGCTCATAGGGATAGAAGACGAATTGCATAAAAAGATCTGACCTTTACTGCATCACCTTACATGGCCACCGTCGGGCTCACCCCAGCCCCAGAAGTGGGTGGACTACTCGCTCTTAATCATCAAGAAAGACATCAAATAACAAAAGAAACTAACTTGCATTGAATTAAATAAAGAAAGCTTACAACCCACAAGACAAATCCGCTTTCGCCTTTCCACCTTGCTTGCTACAAACTCTCTCTCTCTCTACTCCTACTTACTTCTCTCTGAAATTGAATTGTGATGGAATCGAGCCCCATGGGCTTTATTTATAGCCTTCTAACCCTTGCTAATCAAGGATAGAATCTTCTATCTATATCTAAAATTATATCTAAAAGCTTAATGATAAATAAAAGCGATAAAGGAATTTAATCTAAAAATGGAAAAGATAAATCTAAACTAGGTAAGTCTTTTCATGTTGACAGATCTCCCTCCCATGGATAGATGATGATAGATTTGGATAGAATCCCGGCCTACTCAACTTCCTTCGGCTCCAAGTAACTCCAGCTCGACTCGGACTGCTCACGTCGACGCGTTTCCAGAAGCTGTTCTACTCGACATCGACAAGGGCTCGTCGACATCGACAAGGACTCGTCGTCGACTGGTGTTCTCGGGTGACTCTGCTCAACAAGCTCGGATCTGGGCTCCTGGGCGTCGTCGATCTCGACTAGGGTTCCTCGAGATCGAGTAGGGTGTACTCGAAGACGGCTCTCTGGTGATTTCGAGGACTCCTCCTCGGCATGGACTCGGACTAGGGCATGGTGGCTCATCGATCTCGACAAGGCCTCCTCGAGATCGAGTAGAGCTGCTCGGCGTTTTCGTCCTTGGCTTCTCGATCAGCTCCTTCTATTGTCCACTCCGGGTGTGGCGTCTCAGTGTCGTCGATCTCGACTAGGTGGTCCTCGAGATCGAGTAGGGCTCTGAAGCTGGGTTGGTCTGGCTCTTCGACACTGCTCCTAGTCGACAAGGCCTGCTCGGACTTTCTACTCGAGATCGAGTAGGGTGTACTCGACATAGAGTAGCCTGGGCTCTCAACTTGATTCGACTGGTTCCGCTGCTTCTTTGACCTTGGACTTCTGTAGTGGTTTTCCGAGCTTTTCTGACCTTCCTTAGAGTTGCTGTAAAATGTCTCGAATTCTGTGAATTTAAACAGAAACTGGTGTAGATTCTATAATTTGGCAAATAATCATAAACTACATAGATTCTATACTATCCAACCCAAATGTATGCAATGTATGCAGAAAACGATATAAAAGTTACTGTAAAACATGACAGATTTAGCTCACAACAAACACCCCATACTTAAGTTTGCTTGTCCTCAAGCAATACCTTTAATTGTCATTCAGGGGAAGAAATCAAAACTCTCAACATATCAGATTCATTGTCATATGTCCCTGCAATCAATTACCATCCTCGAAAAGGTACTAATGTCACAAATCCATGCATGTGCAATTTAAAGAGCAACATCTACTCACAAAAGGAGGGTTATGCAAAAACATTCATAAGTGACAAAGCATTGATAATCAAGAGGACTTCAATTTAAGCTCAAATAAGGAGTAGATTTGGTAAAAGGCTAAAAGGTGGGCAATTTTTGGCAATGTGGTGCTAATGATCTGGGGAAATGGAGTATTTCCAAACTGCATTTCCACATTCCTTCTCCATAAGATTCATCACCTTTCATAATGCTTTTATCAATAGTAATGCTTTTACCTCTCTGACCTCAGCACTGCCTTCTCGCGAGTCGCAAACATGGGTGTCATGAATGGCCCCGGATACTTAGTGCTTTGGACTCCTCACAATGTGTCCCATCTCTCCAAACTATTATCTTAGAGAGCAGGGTCAATCTACCTTTATCTCCTGAGGTGATTGGATTTTCTTTCACTCATTAAATTTTCCATATATTTCAAACAATTTCCTTCCAAACTCCAATAATGATAATAATCACAACACAAACACCATATGATAATCTCTATAATGTAACATCATTCTCAACATAATCCCCGGATAAGGTAAAGAATGGCAAATATTTAGGTCATGTGGAGCAATAATTGAAATAAGGCATAATATGGCTTTTGTGATGCATAAGCATAGGTAAGGCTAGGATTATAAACAATGAGCATTATATGGAAATATAAAGTCCTCCATCATCTTATCATGCAACATGTTAAAAGAAACTTCAAATTTTACCTCCTTCTATGGTTTTTAAGAAAATAATGCACTTCATTATGACTTCCCTTTACTAGGCAATTTCATGCTATATCTCTAATGAATTCAATTTTGCATCGTCGAGTCCAATATAAGCTTCCATGACTTTAACCAAAATTTTCAATGGGGGTCATTTTTCTCAAATTTTTGGAAAACATGCATATAAGCACATAAATCAATAATGCATTCCAAAATAGCCATGTAGCAATTCAAAGAACTAAACTTTAAACATGCACAAAGTAAGTCAAATATGGCAAATATGCACAAAGTAAGCCCTTCCCCTACCCCATACTTAAACATTACAGTGTCCTCACTGTATAAAAACAAGGGTAAAGAAAGAAACTCACTAGACAGATGTGCAAAACCTCTTAATATTGAATGAAGGAATCGCCTGGGCCGAGTGTGAATATTGATATAGCTTGCCTCTATCCATGGACCTGAAAAGTGTAGAAGACATATAACCACAATAGAAAAACTAAAGGTGTTTCAAACCAAAAGCAAAGTCTCAAAAGTCCTAAAAAGTCTATGTACAAGCTCTAGATTTTATAGTCGCTAGGCCGACTTTTCCATTTAGCTCAAGGTGGCATTTGCAGGGCCCATGTAGCTTGGGCCTCAAATAAGACTCCATTCTTGTCCATCAGCTGTAATCCTCGAGAATGGATCTTGTTCACCACGAAAGGTCCCATCCGCTTCTTGTTGAATTTGTTAGGGAACCAATGATCCTTTGATTTAGAGACATAGAGCTTGTCTCCAACTTCATACTCCTTGGGCTCATCATTGGATATCCTACATAAGCGCACATACTAAGGCAAACCTCTCCCATGTATAGATAGATCTTTAATGGAAATAGGAGAAGAGAGATCCATACCTTGGCTTACCTTTGCAGCGACGGAATCGGGGACCACAGTATTTGGTCGATCTCGACTAAGGCTAGTCGATTTCGATGAGTCTGCAGGTTCTGGTGGTGGGCTGCTCGAGGATGCAGAAGTCGATGAAGGGGATGGCTCGTCGACATCGAGTAGACTACTCGATCTCGAGTAGTCTTCTGCTCCTGGTGGCTGCAGCGTCGAGGAAGCAGGAGCTGGTGGAGCCTGGTGGTGGTCGATCTCGACAAGCCTAGTCGAGATCGAGGAGCCTGGTTCGTCCGGCGGAGTCAGCGTCGAAGACGGCGAAGTCGAGGAAACCGAGTGGTGGTCGATGTCGAGTAGCTTACTCGATGTCGAGTAGCCCTCAGCTTCTGTATTGATGCCTGATGACGCTGGTGTTGGTGGGGGCTTCTGTGTCTTGTCGAGATCGACTAGGGTCCTCGATGTCGAGGAGTCTTGGTCGATCTTGACCCCATACTTAGTTCCTGTCAAGGCATCCGAAAAATAATTAATCCATAACGACGTACCTTCATTTGTGTCGATTGGATTTTCTGTGTCCTCCTTTAGGATTGCCATGATCTCCTCCACCTGGGCCTCCATGTCCCTTTTTTCCAGCTCCTCAGGGGTCATATTTCTGACCTTGGGTTCCCCTCAGGTGATGTAGCCAGCTGAGATAGATTTCACCTCTTCCATTGGACCTGTATGCCTTTCAGTTTTATTAAAGGAATACTCAATTACCTCATCGCTGATGTTGAAGGTGAGCACTCATTTCCTTACGCTTATGTTGGCATCCACCGTCGCCAAGAAGGGTCTCCCTAGAATAATTGGACAAGCAGGATCTTCTTACATATCAATAACTAGGAAATCAGCAGGGACAAAGAATTTACCTACTTGTACTGGCACGTTGTCCACCATGCCTGTTGGGATGACCACAGTGTTGTTGGCCATATATAGTCTAGCATCCACAGGCTCTAGGGTACCTATCTTAATCTTGGACCAAATTGTTAAAGGCATTATACTCACACTAGCTCCAAGATCACATAAAGCATTAATTTTATATGGACCAAATCCAATGGTTATAGCAAACTTACCTGGATCTGGCCTCTTTTCCAGTATGTCCAAATGGCTACATTCCTCTGTAATTTCAGCCATCGATCGCTTTTTGCTTAGAATCTCCTTCAGGAATTTGACGTAAGATGGCATTTCATTGAGAGCTTCTGTGAAGGGGATGGTGACGTTGAGTTTCTGAAGAATCTTGATGAAGCGCTGAAATTTCTTTTCTGCCGGGTCCTTTGGAAATTTTGTGGGGAAAGACAGCTTCTTTTTCAGATTCGGAGCCAGAACAGATGTCGGAGGTGCTGCAGTCTTCTCGATCTCGGGTTGACTGTCATCGATGTCGAGTAGCCCTTTGTCGATCTCGACCAGATTGGGTGCAGTCGAGTTGCTGTGCAGTGCGGATGAAGGTTTCTGAAGTTTCTCCTCTACATCGACTAGGCCCTCCTCGATGTCGACTACAGTGTTATCGATGTCGACTTGCTGTTCTTCGTTGTTGTGCTGCTTTCCGATCTCTGGCTCTTGCAGTTGATGTCCGCTTCTGAGTTTTACAGCAGCGATGTGCCCAGTCTTTCCCTTAGGATTTGGTTCTGAAGACCCAGGGAGCGCACCTGATTGTCTGGGGATTCCTGCTGCCAGCTGACCAATCTGTATATCAACTGATTTTCGCCATATATCAATCTCCCCAAGCCTAGAGTTGACACCTTGCATCTGAGTGTAGACGGAGTTGAAGGAATGCCTAGTTTCTGAGTGATTCCTCCGTATTTCCTCCAGGACTGTCTGTATATCTTCCTTTTTCTGGTCCCGTTCCGGATGTCCTAGAGCTTTGTAGGACGGGGGGTTCCTAGGGACACCTTGGTTCCATTGTGGTTGCTGAAACCTTTGGTCCCCTATGTAGCGATTGGGACCCCCTGTGTAAGCTACCTCCTCATGGTGTTCTGCCATCCTGACTTGCTCTGTGTGTGGGCACTCAGGAGTGGTGTGCCATTGCGATCCGCATTCAATGCAAGGCTGGTTGACAGAAAGATACTTCACTTGCTTAAGGAGCTTCTTGTTCTGATCTCTGTAATATTGTTCCCTTACATCCGGATCAATTTCCTTAGGAGGCTCATAGAGGGGCATGGAAGGTGCTGGCCTGGCGTATGGGTTCTCTTCATAAGTTGCACTAGACCCATACTTGTTGTCGTAGTTGGTGAGCTTCTCTAGCACACCCCATGCGTCACTTGGTGACATTGTCAGATACTCATAGCGAGTATAATGGTTGATTCTGTCCTTACTGACTTGATCAAGAGAGTTGAAGAAGATCTCTTGAATGACGTAGGGTGGCTGTCCATGAGTAGGGCAAGATCGCAGAAGTTCCTTGTAGCGCTCCCATGCCTTTGCCAGCGGTTCCCCTTGCTTCTGTTTGAAGGCGGTGATTTTCTGGCGGAGATGTGCTGTTTTGGCAGGTGGGAAGAATTTGTTCAGAAACTCTTGCTCTACTTGGGCCCATGTTGTCAGGGATCTTGCTTTCAGCCCTTCAAGCCACTTCAGTGCAGGTCTAGCCAGCGACCAGCGGAAAGACTTCATCTTGACATATTCCAAAGTTGTACCTTCAGCAAGAGTACGACACATGTCAGAAAAGTTCGTAATATGTTCAAGAGGACACTCATTAAATCTACTGAAAAAGGCATTATTTTTAAGCTCTATAAGAAATTGAGTGCGAATTTCAAAAGAGTTTTCAGGGATAAGAATCGCCGATTCAGGCACGACGAGGGTTGAATGCATATAATCCTCAGCAGTAGTTGGATATTGGGCAAGCTCAGCTCCTGCTTGCCTTGCGCGCTCAGCTTCTTGTTCCCTCGCTGCCCTTTCATTGGCTATAGTGGTATCCTTTGCGGCTAGCTCCCTTGTAAGCCTGGCAATCAATTGTTCATGTGTTTCAGCGGCCGCCATGATCCTTTTGAGTTTAGAGTGAATGTGTAGGTAATGCTCTGGTTCGTCTAATCTGTCAAACTCGGGTGGTAGACCAGAACGGCGCATACACCTGAAAAGTAACTCAAAGTAGACGTGAGATTCAACTACCTAAGGCGCGAATGATTGCTTCCCCGGCAGCGGCGCCAATTTGTTGTTGCAGGAGGATGGTCAAGTATGAAATAAATATAAAATAAAGTTCAGACTGACTTCCCTGTCTCAGCAAATAAATACAAGACTTCCTCCCGTTGTAATAGAAGGTTGTCAGGATCGAATCCACGAGGAAGCACGTCAGCAGTTCTTAGGTAGCAACAGGATCTCACAGACAAGCAGCAGAAAAGACAGAAATAAAAGGAACAAATAACAAATAAAAGCAATGAACAAAACAAAGACAGAAAAGACAAAGCAAAGCAGAAAATAAAACAAAGCAGCAGGCGTACTCGATCTCGACAAGCAGTAACTCGAGATCGACAAGGGATAGTAAAGACAGAAACTTTCAACTCGACTACAGAAGTAGAAACTCAACTCGACATAGACTAAAGCCAACTCGATATCGACTAAGGCCCTACTCGATATCGACAAGATGCTCCTCTGTATCGACAAGAAAGACAGAAAATTTAAATTGCAAATTTCGAACCAAAACTCAGATTTTTCGACAGAAATAAATCAATATAATAAAAGACTTCCAAGGCCAGGGTATCAACACCACAACGATAACCATGCAAAGTAACACATAAAGGCATAAAAGATCATGCTTTCCATCAAAATAACTTTCGTTACTAACAAATAGGCATATAGAGGCTTTCGCATAAACCCTAATTGTTACTAACCCTCTTCACATAATTAATCCAAGTTGCATTAAGATCACTTTCGCTTCAATAATACAAACAAGGATCACCTTCAACTCTCGCAAAAGAATCATGCTCATAGGGATAGAAGACGAATTGCATAAAAAGATCTGACATTTACTGCATCACCTTACATGGCCACCGTCGGGCTCACCCCAGCCCCAGAAGTGGGTGGACTACTCGCTCTTCATCATCAAGAAAGATATCAAATAACAAAAGAAACTAACTTGCATTGAATTAAATAAAGAAAGCTTACAACCCACAAGACAAATCCGCTTTCGCCTTTCCACCTTGCTTGCTACAAACTCTCTCTCTCTACTCCTACTTACTTCTCTCTGAAATTGAATTGTGATGGAATCGAGCCCCATGGGCTTTATTTATAGCCTTCTAACCCTTGCTAATCAAGGATAGAATCTTCTATCTATATCTAAAATTATATCTTAAAGCTTAATGATAAATAAAAGCGATAAAGGAATTTAATCTAAAAATGGAAAAGATAAATCTAAACTAGGTAAGTCTTTTCATGTTGATAGATCTCCCTCTAATGGATAGATGATGATAAATTTGGATAGAATCCCGGCCTACTCGACTTCGTTCGGCTCCAAGTAACTCCAGCTCGACTCGGACTGCTCACGTCGACGCGTTTCTAGAAGCTGTTCTACTCGACATCGACAAGGGCTCGTCGACATCGACAAGGACTCGTCGTCGACTGGTGTTCTCGGGTGACTCTGCTCAACAAGCTCGGATCTGGGCTCCTGGGCGTCGTCGATCTCGACTAGGGTTCCTCGAGATCGAGTAGGGGTGTACTCGAAGACGGCTCTCTGGTGATTTCGAGGACTCCTCCTCGGCATGGACTCGGACTAGGGAATGGTGGCTCATCGATCTCGACAAGGCCTCCTCGAGATCGAGTAGAGCTGCTCGACGTTTTCGTCCTCGGCTTCTCGATCAGCTCCTCCTATTGTCCACTCCGGGTGTGGCGTCTCAGTGTCGTCGATCTCGACTAGGTGGTCCTCGAGATCGAGTAGGGCTCCGGAGCTGGGTTGGTCTGGCTCTTCGACACTGCTCCTAGTCGACAAGGCCCGCTCGGACTTTCTACTCGAGATCGAGTAGGGTGTACTCGACATAGAGTAGCCTGGGCTCTCAACTTGATTCGACTGCTTCCACTGCTTCTTTGACCTTGGACTTCTGTAGTGGTTTTCCGAGCTTTTCTGACCTTCCTTAGAGTTGCTGTAAAATGTCTCGAATTCTGCGAATTTAAACAGAAACTGGTGTAGATTCCATAATTTGGCAAATAATCATAAACTACATAGATTCTATACTATCCAACCCAAATGTATGCATTGTATGCAGAAAACGATATAAAAGTTACTGTAAAACATGACAGATTTAGCTCACAACACGTCACTACATCAGTATGAAATAAGACCCATTGATGTATTTGTGCTCGCGTTATTTCTGGAAGAATGAATGCCTTTCCCTTATTATCATCGTCTGTTTTCCTTCTTGGAGGTCTCTGGGACATGCTCTCCACATCTTCTAGATATTGAGCACAAAAGTTCATGCATTCTTCCATAACATACGCTTTCGCTAATGACGTTTCTGGGCATGCATGTTGTCTTACATAATTCTTCAAAGTAAGGAGAAACCTCTCTATAGGGTACATCCAACGAAACTAGACACCCCCACCAATTACAGCTTCCTCGGCAAGATGTATCAGCAAATGCTCCATTACATCCATAAAAGATGGTGGAAATATTTTCTCAATCTCACAAAGAGTTATGGTAATGTCAGAACGACTTTCTTCCAATGTAGCACGAGAATTGACCTTCGAGCACAACCCCTTGAAGAACTTCCCTACGTTAATCAGAACAGAAACCACATTCCTAGGCAAGTAACTCCGTACACATAGTGGAATGAGATTTTGCATAAGGATGTGATAATCATGGCTTTTAAGCCCTCCAATGGAACGATCCTTCAAATTAACTCTCCGAGCAATATTGGAGCATGAACCATCAGGCATTCTTGCCTGGGATAAGGCTAGCAAAAACTTATCTTTCCCGTCATTGTCCATCTCAAATTCAGCTCTCTCATAATACTCAGCACCTGTGTCCGTGCGCTTCACATGGTACTCCTTTCGAATTTCTAAGCTTTCAAGGTCACGACGAGAAGAGACGTTGTCTTTTGTTTTTCCTTGAACTCCCATGATTGTGTACAGAACATTTTTGGCAACGTTTTATCAGCATGCATCGCATCTATACTATGCGGTAGAAGATTGTCTTTCCAATCAGGTAGCTCAAACAAGATGCTTTTTTTCTTCCAATTATGTTGTTTTTTTCTTGGATGGATCCCTTCCCGGTTTCTCAAGTCCCATCTTATGTCTCGGGATCATGTCTTGCTTTTTATAACAGGTAAGCACCCCATTCTCATGAAGTTGTGGCAGACATTCAACCCTGGTCATTCTTGAAGGAGCTTCGGTAAATTCTCGTCCATTGTAGAAGGACTTCGTATCTCTTCGGTACTTGTGATCATATGGCAGGAACCTCCTACTCTTCCCGTAAGACCACTTGCGGATAACCTTCAAATATGTTCCTCCTGACTTTGTGTTGCAATTTGGGCATCCGGATAAGTTGGCATAAGTAGGAAAGTCGTTGATGGTCCATAGTAAAGCTGCTCGCAATTGAAACATTTGGTTGGTGGAAGCATCAAAAGTTTATATGCCCACTTCCCATAGTTCCTTCAATTCATCAATTAATTGCTCCAAATACACATCTATCTTATCACCGGGCCCTTTCGGTCCATCAATGAGCACATAAAGATATATAAATGGTTGCTTCAAGATATACATGGGTGGAAAATTGTACGTAACTAGGATAATAGGCCATGTGCTATAGCTAACATTTAGATTCCCAAATGAATTAAATCCATCGGAGGCAATTCCTAGACGTACATTCCTCATATCTGCTTCAAACGTCGGGTGTGTAGCATCAAGATACTTCCTAGCAGGAGAGTCTGTAGGGTGCCTGAACACACCATCATTCACACACCTCAAGCAATGCCATATCATAAGAGTTGCTGACTTCGCTATAGCAAACATTCTCTGCAATCTTGGTTTCAACGGAAAGTATCTTGCTTGTTGTGCAGCTCTTCGTGTCCCGTCCGAATTCTGAACGTCCACCCGTTTCCCTCCATCGAGATGCATTGCATATTGCACATTCATCTATGCGTGCATCTTCATTTCGAAACAACATACGACTATTAGGACATGCATCCACGGTTGTGAAAGTGAAACCTAAATCATCAACCAACTTCTGGCGCTGTCAGGCAAAGTCTCATCAAATTTTGCTAACAACTCTTCAAAAGAGTTGTCTGTCCATCCGTGCAAACTTTTGGCTTGTAATAGGCGAACAGAAAAAGGCAAAGTTGTATGTTTCTTAGACCCAGGATATAGAGGTAGGTGCGCATCTTGCATCAGCTTCATACACTGCTTAGTGGTCTCAATTGGCCTAGGAGTAGCACCTACCCTCTCACCATCATCATTCTGATGTTCTACTATAGGTATATTGGTTGTTCATAAAGCATCTTCAACTAATCTAGCCATATCCACATCCATATACCCATCCGCTGCAGATAGCCCTTCATTCCTCTGTTGCGGTTCCTCAATTAGATCATCAATGCTCTCACCGTGTTTAGTCCACAACTTATAGGCAACCCAAAATCCATTAGTCTGAAGGTGCTTCCGCACAACTTCCCTAGCATAAAACTGCCCATTTCTACATTTTCTACAAGGACAGTATATGCAAGAACCAACATCCTTGTTGGCATATGCGATGTCTAAAAATTCATCTAACTTAGCAAAATACGGCACGGAAACTGTAGTTCCCCAGTCAAAGATGTACATAGCGCATATGATGTCTTTGAAAGAAATACAAATAAGTATCAAGGTGAATACATACATAGATAGACACATATGCAGAAACTGTTAAAGGTGATCTAATTTTGAAAGAAGTGGATGAATACACTTCTGAGTGAGTATGTTCATACTGCTATAAGTATTACTCACGTTAAGGGATCCTCTATTAGAGTTATTAAAACAAGTATAACCTTTTACCTTTTTTTATGTAAAAGTAGATGCTTTGTGTAATAGGTGATCTGTGTTTTGTATAGAGATGTGTACTTACAACATATAATTTTGTAAATTTACTTATCTTCATTGGTATATAAACTTTAGGGATATATTTTAACAAATGAGTAAAGAATTGGGAACATTGATTGGGTGTTTTCGAGTATTAAAAACAAAGTAAAGAAGCAATTGTACTAATTTGTAAGTTTACTTATCTAAATTGGTATACACAGTAGCTTTAGGGATATATTTTATGAAATGAGTAAAGAAGCAAGAATTATGAACACTTAAAGTGTGAATACAAGTTAGTATGAACCAAGAATTGAGAACATGGATTGGGTGTTTTAGAGTGTTATAAACAAAGTATAGAAGCCAAAGAACACCTAAAACTTTCTGAAACAAAGCTCACAGTTCAACAATTATCTTACTTTTTCCATTTCTTCTACATTTTCCATCTTCCAAGTTATCTTTCTCATACATTTTCCAATTTCTTATACATTTTTTTTTACCATCTTACATTTTTCCATCTTATACATTTTTTACCATCTTACATTTTTCAATAATCACCCTATATCTTTCTCATACTTTTTTTTACCATCTTAATTACATTTTCCCATTTCCTATACATTTTTCACCATTTCTTATACATTTTTCTAGATACCTTAGGTTTTACATTTATATTTTTATACAAGTGAAATAATTATACAAATATTTTGAATTATGTTAAGCGGTACATTGTCTTATATCTTATTTCTACTTCCCTTTATTAAATCATTTCTATAGTCAAATTTCTCGATGTCATCTTTTTCAGAACAAAAATATATACTCCATAACATTCTAAAATGATACTATGTTTTAGTAAACAAATGAGGTGTATAGATATTTAGAATATAGCTAAAATTTAGAATATAATCAAACAATGATTTAAAAAAATCATATGTCTTACGGGTATTACAGTAGTATCATACTAAAACAGCAACTAGAGATGTCACATGACAACCTTTCCTTAACATTAGGCTTATGGGGCGTATTTTTATTAACGGAAATTTCGCGAGGTACCCCTGAGATATTGCAATTTTCGCGAGGTATACAACTCTTTTGCATATTTCGCGTGGTACCCCTGAGGTTTTGAATTTTTTCGCCTCGTACCCCTCAGGGTTAAATCTAACCGATTCCGTTAGATTTCAATAAAAAAAACAGAAAAGAAAAAACAGAGCGATGAGAGCGAAAGAAGATTTGTCGCCTCTGCTGCCCCCGGAACCCTAACCAGCCCAAGGTGGAGCCGTCTGAACACCGCCAGAAATCGGCTGAACCTCACCTGTAGAAACCCCCACAAAGACGAGGATGCCACACAAAGCAATCTCAGAAACCCTAATCTGCCCCCCCCCCCCCCCACCCACCGCCGTCTTCCAAATCAATCCCCAAGCCAACCCAAATCGAAAGCAGTATGAGCTGCAAAACCAAAAAACCAAGATACTTTAAGCAGATCTACACCCCAATCTCAAAATCCAAAATATAGCTCTCAAAATCCAAAATATTTCGAAAAAAGGGCGAATCAAAGAAGGATACCCTCAGGCCTCAGATCTGTGTACTTGTACTCGCTAAAACAAATAAGAAGGTGAATTCAGAGATCGATTGCGAATAATCGAAGAAGGAAAATCGAAATGGCCGGGAGGCCCGAGGTGTCGTGTGCTGGTGGCTGATGTGGTGTGGGGCTTGGCGGGGCTCTCGGTGGTGTTCTAAACCGGTGGTTCCAAGGGTGCTGCTGGTGGCGTCCCATCTCGGCTTGGGGCGGAGGAGCTCTCACTCCTTTCTACTGTTTGCTCCTCCTGGGTTTTTTTTCTAGAGGAAATGGTAGTGATTAGACCAAAAAAATGGGCCTATTGGCTAAACTAGACATGTACCTAAAAAATTGGCTAGGGTAGAAAGTGGTGTATTTTTGCAAATGCAAAAATCCAACCGGCAGTGGAGGTAGCAGGTGAAGGGGAGATGTGCACTGTAGCTCCATCATTTCCTCAAACAGAAATCAGGAGGGGGAGGTGGTGGACATGGTGCGTGGCTCAAATAAAAGAGGAAAATGGGGGGGGGCATTTATGAGGGGAAATTTCAATGATTGAATTAAGGGTGTCAATCAACCCTTACAAATATTGATTGATGGGTGTCATTCCATATTAAATGCTCTGCAAAAAAGAGAGCCAACATAAAAGACGAGTGGAAAGTTGAGGGCAAAGCATCACCTTCATTTTTGGGAATTGGAAACGGTTGGCTTACCAAAAGAGGACAAATATCTTACCAATAGCATACATGTGTCCTACCGATAAGACAAACTTATCCTACCATACATTGAAATTTTGGAGATAATATGGAGGGGATGTCCATAGCGATTTTGGCGGGATGTCCGTGTAATTTTGGCGCCAAAACAAGGTTCTTCATTGGGGGGAGAGGGAGAGCATCTGTCTGGCCAATATGGTACAGTTATCTAGCCAATAGCATATAGTTATCCTACCAATAGGCTTAAAATGTCTTACCATACATGAAAATTTGGAGAAATTGGGAACGGATTGACCGAACCTGTTTTGGCGGGTTGTCAGTGTAATTTTGGCGCCAAAACGGGATTCTTCATTTGGGGGAAGGGGGGAGCATTTATGAGGGGAAAATGCAATCATTGCATTGATGGGTGTTCTCCAAGCACATATATAAGCTTGAGAGGAGGATCTCAAACACCCCAACATGCCCTGCAAAAAGTGAAGAAGAGCAGGAGAGAGGCGGAAAGGACGGGGGAAAAGGCACACGTGGATCCGAGGAAACGATACAGTTGTCATCCTACCAAAAGTACAAGTCTGGACTACCAACAGTGTTCAACTGTCTTTCCATTCCAAGAAAAGTGCAACAATCTTGTGAGTGGCAGTGGCAGCGATGGGTAAGTCATCTTGTACCTTTCCTTTGTAGTTGTTCCTCTTTCCTATATCAGAACTACCCCCTAGACTGATCCTCTATTCCCGTGGCGTACCCCAGGTGATAGGGTATGTATGAACGCCGTGTGCGACGGTTGGTGGGCTCCCGGGAGTGGGAGCTTGGTGTTCAAGGGAGAGGCACGTACTGCAGCAATGGTGGTGGCACAGAATATTGGTTACGCCCAATTGAAGGAGAAAATTGTTTCCAAATTCGACGTGGACATGGTATTGTACGACATTGAGTTCACCTACCTCCCTCCTTCGATGGGGCGGGCCACTCCAATTCGGGTCAAGGACGACGATGACCTAGAAGCCTACAAGTTCTACAATACTGAATCCGGTGCACGAGCCTGGCCAATCGCACTGCACGCCACCTTAAGGATGAAAACGACAACCCCTTCCACAACATCCAAAGAACATGAGTCGGAGAACTCCGACTCATGGGCTGAGGACCTGTCGTCTCCCACCCCAAGGGAAATACTCCTAACCGGGCCTCCCACCACGCAGGAAGACTTCGAGGATGGTCTTGATGGAGGCGGAGGGGCGGATGAGAAGGTTCGAGGCTCCATCGAGGAGAAAGGGAAGTTGGACGACCTTAGCAGCGAAACTGGAGGCACCTGCCTGTGTGATGAGTGTGTAGCGGGGGAGGGAGAGTGTTGTCCCACTGCAAAGGACAACGTTAGTGGGATGCAGGATGAGCTTGCTGGGAGCGGTATAGATTTAGACGGAGTTGGTAGGATGGATGACAACATAATGGTATGACAGAGCGATGATGTGGGACAGCTTCATGAAAAGGATGAAATAGAGAAGGGTGGTGACGTGAGCAGGTCCGATTCCATTCGACGCGGAAAGCAAGTGGTGATCGTGGATACCGATGATGATGTGGATGACCTACCCCCCCCCCCCCCCCACGGAATGGAGGACATAATAGACGTAGGAAGCTCCGACGATGAAATGATCGGTTGTGGTTTCCCCGTGAAAGTGGAGGGTTGAAGGTCGAACGAGATATCTGAATCATGGGATGAGGAGGCTGAGGCAGCGGTGAGAGAGATAGAGCGAGCGTACAAAGGACACAAATAACCTTTGCCGACGTTGGAGAAAGTGGAAGAGGATGTGGCTCGGTTCATTCCTCTAGTCGGAGACCCTCGGGAGAGTGTGAAGGAGTTACGTGAGGGGGAGATGTTCGATACGAAGGCTGCCATTCAGTCTATAGTGAAATGGGAAGCTTTGCGCGGGTGCTTCGCGGTCCAAGTGAAGCAATCGACAACAAAGGCATACGTGGTCGGGCGTCAATGTATCGGGAAACTAAGAAGTGGGTGGTTCGTAAGTTCGTTGACACACACAGTTGCAAGGTTAGTGTCGCCAGCAACTACCAGCGCAACGCCAATTACAAGCTGATGGGGCAGAGTTTGGTGTCCGAGTAAGTTTCTAAACCGACGTCTTGTTCCCCGTCTATGTACTGTGTTGTTGGATTTTTTTTGGTTTAACTCTTATCTTCGCGTCTTTGTAGTTTTGCTAGGTCAGGGAAGGAGCTGGTTCCCCGTCAGATCAGTACGATGATGAAGTCTCAGTTGGGCATGGACTGCAGCTATTGGAAGGCACGCAGGGCGCAGGGAGCCGCAAGGGAGGGCTTGCACGGGACCTACGAAGCGAGCTACGATCGGATGGTCTCATACCTTTACATGCTTGAGCGAGCAAACCCCGGGACCATAACCACATTAGTCCGTGATGATAACCAGCAATTCAAGTATGCGTTCGTAAGCTTGGGTGTTTGGCGGACAGCCATCCCACACCTCAGACAGGTACGCCCGCGCAACTTTATAATCCTACCAAATGGCAGATATCATCTTACCATATGTGTATATTTGTCATTCCAATTCATGTATTACCAATAGGCACATACCATCCCACCCTTTACGATCATACCAACTGTCTCCATGTATCCTACCAACAGTCTCCTTCTGTCATACCAATTGTGTTATGTTAGACGACTGTTTAAACTGTGACATTGACAGGTATTCTCGGTGGATGGAAGTTTCTTGAAGGGGAAGTATCGGGGTTGCTTGATGTTTGCGACTGCCCAAGACCCAAACCACAACATATACCCGCATTTGCCATTGTCGACGAGGAGAATGACGCATCCTGGGGTTTCTTTTTCCGTCAAATGAAACGCGTGGTCCCGGATGAGCCCAATGCGGTGTGGGTAAGCGACAGGCACATGAGCATCGCCAAGGGGATTCGAGCGAGTTACGACTTCGCAAAGCATGGCCGCTGCACTTACCATCTATTTCAGAATGTGAAGGCATATCACAAGGCGGGTGGGCTACAAAATCTGTTCTTCCTAATGGTAAACGCGTACACCGTTGCGGAGTTCAATGGCCACTTCACAGCTTTCACAGAGAAGTCTCCCACTGGTGCTGAGTACATTAAGATGGCCGGGTTCTCCAATTGGGCTCGGGCTTTCTATCCCGCCAATCGGTTCAACGTCACCACCACAACCATGCCGAGTGCTTGAACTCGGTATTTCTTGAACCTCGTGACGTACCCGTGACCTCCCTGATGGACAGCATACTCGACAAAGTGGGTGAGTGGTTCGTGAAGCGCCGGGAGCTAAGTTCTAATCCCGAGAAGGTTGTCACCGACCATGTGGACGCCGTTTTGAGGAAAAACGCCATGCAGGCTATATGTCTTCAGGTGAGGCCTTTGAGCGAACACGAGTATGACGTACGTAAGGGGCTGTCCGCCTGGCTAGTCAACCTTTCCGCTCGGAGTTGCACATGTAAGCACTTTGAAATTGACCAGATTCCATGTCCACATGCCCTCGCCGCGGCGAAGGTACGTCGGATCGACCCATACTCCCTCGTCCATCCTCTATACAGGGCTGAGGCATGGCGCGCCTGCTACGTCAATGTCGTGTACCCAGTGCCACCTCGTGAGACATGGGTGGTGCCTGCTGAAATAGATGCCAGGATTTGCTTGCCCCCGGTGGTGAAGCGTGCGCCGGGAAGGCCGAAGACGAAGCGCTATCCGTCGAAGGGCGAATACAGGGGTCCAAAGCGTCGTCGACAGTAGTGTAATTAGAACAGAACAGAGTGTGGATTCTGCCAGTATGTTTGGTGGACGCTCAAGTCAGCTGACGGGTTTATTTTGGGCATTGATCGTCGTCGACTAGAGTGTGGATTCTGCTAGTATGTTTTTTGCACGTGTCTCGTATTTTCGTGTTCCTAGGGGGCTAATTGTGATGCAATCTTTGGGATTTCGCATGTTTTGGGCACAGTCACATGAATTATTGGATCTGTTAAGTATTTCTCATGTCGTCCTACCACTATCCTCTATTTATCTACCCAATAGTTAAAACCTATCCGACCAACACATTTTCTTTATCTTACCAATTCATTCTCAACTTAACTGCAATTGACATCCTCAACAATGTTTAGTTATATCATGCCAAAAGTGTCGTATAATCTTACCACTTAACAGTCATGCAAACGTAAACTTACCCGCAATATAATACAAGAATGAACCTTGGGTGTAAGCAGGAACTAATTAACGTGAACCATAAATACCAGTTTTAACCATTACAATCACAAAACATCCTACCAACCGGGAACAACATAAGTTTTGAAACTATAAACAACATAAGTTTTGAAACTAACACAAGTGTCCAAACAGCCAAAAGTGTACTTAGAACAGAACAGAAGTTTCCAAACCATGAGAGAATATCTTTACAAACAGGAGAACATGTCTTAACAAACAAGAGAGACCTACAATTTGTGGCGCTAGATGGAGAGCCCCAAGTACTGGCGGTAGGGGGCAATATATTTGTCGTTGACGGTCTCGAATGTCTCCACGCCCTCTGCCACCAGCTGGATAGTCCTGATAACGTATCCCCCACAGTCACCTCTGCACGTGAAGGAAGTAACAACCAGCATAAGTTATTTACGTCTTACCACTTATGTCATTTTATCCTACCATTCAGTGTAATATATCCTACCAATAGGCCTATTGTATCATACCAATATTAGTAGACGTACATAACCCAATAGTAAAAAGAAACTTACGAGGTTTCGTTCCTAGGGATCTTGGCGGTTCGAGTTATGGTGAATGGGTTGGGGACATCCACTGTGTGCCTGACCCGGAGCTCGGCAGAAAATTGCATCACCACCGGTATCAGCTTCGCAACAGGCTCGAGGTGGGCTTGAAGATCCTTCTCCTTTATCTGGTACCAATCACAATCGAGCACTTCTATGTTCCACTTTACGAGGTCGATGACAAGCCCAATCCAGTGCTTCGCCTTGTACAACCAAGGAGCTAATATCTTCGCGTTGGCCACCGACCATGTCCTCCCGTGAGGGTCCGGCAGTGTCCTCGAGAAGTACCTCAGAAGCACCTTAGACACATTGCGCTGGTTAATGCGGCTGACATCGCTGGAAACAGTGTCCAACTGCTTCACCACGGCTTCCTGCCAGTATGGGTCCACCACGACGACACCGGACTTGTTGTCACCCGTCCGGGCGTCCAATGCTTTCCGGACTAAGACCAGTGACAGCTGGAGGTGCTGCGTTAAGAGGTACGTTCCAAATTCCCGTGAGGGCTTGTCCCATGACGTAAGTGAATAAGGAAACATGCGTTACAGGACAGAAGTTTGCGTACCTCGGTGGAAAGCCATACGTCGGGTGATATTAGGTTGTCGAAGAACTCCTTGTTCAATTGGGACCCGTCTGGGCCCTTAACGTGCGCGGGGAACTTCAGGAGCCAGGCCAAGAAGTCGTCTCCTGCCAGTATGGGTCCACCACGACGACACCGGACTTGTTGTCACCCGTCCGGGCGTCCAATGCTTTCCGGACTAAGACCAGTGACTGCTGGAGGTGCTGCGTTAAGAGGTACGTTCCAAATTCCCGTGAGGGCTTGTCCCATGACGTAAGTGAATAAGGAAACATGCGTTACAGGACAGAAGTTTGCGTACCTCGGTGGAAAGCCATACGTCGGGTGATATTAGGTTGTCGAAGAACTCCTTGTTCAATTGGGACCCGTCTGGGCCCTTAACGTGCGCGGGGAACTTCAGGAGCCAGGCCAAGAAGTCGTCTCTCTGTTTATCAGTGACCATCCCCTCCGCAACTGCGTTGGTGGTTGGACACGATGCCTGTGCCCCCTTCTTGGCCCGCTTAGCGGGTTGAGTAACCACGCAGTCCCCTAGCTTTGATGTGATCTTCCTGTCACGCTTGCCTCTCCTAGGCTCCAGCTTTGTCTCCTAACAGTCAAACACACCCGAGTTATGTTCAAACAACTTTCATTATCCTACCAAAACAGATTCAATATTATACCAAAACGGTAAATATATCCTACCAACTGGGTTATTATATCTGACCAAAATACAACTGCCTTTTTTATCATACCAAAACTCACCTTTTGTCTTACCAACACGGTCAGACTATCCTACCAATAAGTAAGGTTTACCTTTTCCTCCGCATCGTCCGCATCAGACTCACCCTTGGAACCCTCCCCTGCAGCTTCTTTTACATGCTCCTTGCCCTTCTTAATCTGTTCCTTAGCCTGCACCACCTTCTCTCCATCGTCCTTGCCCTCGTCACCCTCCTTTGCCTCCTCTACAACTGCCTTTTCCTAACCCTCCTCACCAGTGCACATGCCCTGCCCCTTCAGATCAGAGTTCAGCTCTTCTTTCTCCGCCGTGTTATCCTCAACGTTCTGTCCCTGCTTGACCGACCCCTGGTCATCAGCAGTCATCTCTTCCTTCTCCTCCGCCCTTTCCTCAACCTTCTCAGCCTTGTCAACCACGTCGGCCACAACCTTGTCCAAATCTCTCTCAACAACCTTCTCAACATCGTCATCAAATACATCAACAGGATCCTACCAATTATACATGTATGCCATACCATAAGGCTTAGAATGGTTTACCAACACAAAAATATTATCCTACCAATTTCACATATGATGAAAAATGAAGCACATACCTTTCCCTTGTCAGTTCTCTCTGATAACACCTGCTTGCATTCTCTCGAAACTTCAGTGACCTTCTCCTCAAGCTCCCTGAACCTGGTCCCCATCTCTACCATCATGCCCTTCAATAGAGCCTCAACCTTAGCCACAATCCGGGCCTCCAAACCGACGCTCGACGCGTCTGACCCGGACTGGCTGGTGCCCTGACTGGGTCCAGCAGTGGCATCCTCACCTCTCCGCTTATCTCTGCGTGCCCTCATGTGGTCGCCCACAATCTGATCAAAGAAGACGTCTGGAGCGTCTTTCTTGTACGATGAGTGGGGGTACGCATCTTTTTCCTTATGGGTGGGGTGCATGATGGGCTCTGGCGTCGCCAGCAGAACGTGTTCATCAATTGGGTCGTTGGCGGGGGTGTCCAGGCTGAGGAAGGACTTCACATTCTCGTATCGTATGTGCGAGTTTGGCGTTTCCCATCGCAGACACCTGGGGATGATGGTGTCGTCGATGTTGCGGCCAAAATGATTACCAATCTCAGGAAAGGTCTCGTACACCCACAACTGCAAATACAATATGATAAATTTGGGTAAGCTATTATTGCACAGTTTGCATGACAACTTCATAGATTTGGTAAGATAGAAATACACAGTTTCCATGTCAACTTCATATCTCTGGTAAGATAGACAAATATTATTGGCATGATATAATGCCTTATTGGCCTTCCACACAGTCACACATAATCTGAAATGGAAAGGGGTTGAGCCTTTTTTCAGAACTTGACTAACCTGGAATGCCATGGGGAACCCGTAGAGCGCGTACGTTGGCCTGTCTTTCAGGTGAGCTTTTGCAGCCACCAAGTCCTTCAACGTCCCGGCCAGACTCTCGTGTAGCCTCTCGTACACAAGGCGTCCCCAAGGAAATTTCAGAAATCGCGTCGTGTCTTCCAACAGCAGCTTAACCACCCACCCTCTAATTTGTGTCTTCTTCTCCAATCCGAAAAGAATGCCCTCCATAATGACTATGAGGGCAAGCTTGTACTTCTTCATTAGGGAGCCCGAGTCCGTCTGTTTTTCGTGCTCCCAAGCTCTCTCCAAATCTTTCAGACTTACCTTCTCTTTCTTGAACAGCTGGTATATGGCGTCTTTGTGATCCCCCTCCATCACATCCCTAGGGGGTGGTGCGCAGTTTAGCCCCATTATCAACGTGAACTCGTGGAGCGAGAATCGCACGTGATGCCCCTGGATGGAGTACCACGTCTCGTGTTGCTTCCGGGTCTTCAGCTGCCACAGGAGGCAAAAGTGCACCAGCTGTGCGGCGAACTTGTTCCTCGACCCCATCCTCACTATGCCTCCGAATTGGCTCTTCGTCAGGGCCTTCACATCATCACGGTATATGGTTAAGTCAAGACCGTCCAGAAGGTCTAAACTGCCATGTGATAGCGCCCTGCCACTGAAGTGGTCCTTCTCCGCCACAGCTAAGACAACATGCAACACATGTAACACTTGAGTGGTTCGAAAAAATTTTCCCAAGCATAACTACCAAAACAAGGGAACTTTCTCAGTGTCCTTACTCCCTGGCTGCTTGGTCCTGCCTTTACTTTCCTCTTCCCGGCCTTTGTCATTTTTTATGGTTGTTGCACAAAGGTTACCTGCAACACAATCACCACACACATGCATTCAGAAATTCAGATCACCAACTTTTATCTTACCAACAGTGTATTTGTTCCAATAGATTATTATTTTCCTACCAACTCTACTATATTTTTCTGTCCTACCATTTTCGAATTTCATGCAAGTTTGGTTCATTTTACCTCTTTCCCAACCCAAGAGATAGCCAAAATAATTCACCAACACCAACAGCAAAGGACCAACAATTCATCATACATCTAGGCATTTAACCAACAAGTAATTCACACATTAAGTTTCAAACATATAGGCAAACACCTACTCTGTCATACCAACATGTCTTACTTGTTTTCTTCATTTTACGTCTTTAACAACACAGCATATAGGCAATGAGATTAACCAAAACCAAATCACCATTTATTCATCTTATTTTTTAGGCATTTCATCAAACACTTGGTGGGCGCTTACGGTTTCAACATTAAAAACCAATCAACCAAAAATTCCTTCATCCCACTCGGCATACCAGATGTTCAATTTTATCGTGCCATTTTCGTTACCCGGTCCTACGAAATCTGCTACCTCAATCCTTTTCCCGACACCCTCAAACCCTAATCGAACCCGCCTCCCCAAAATCGACTCACAATGGCACCCCTAACCCCTCCTACTTCATTCCTCCTCTACTGCTATGCATCTACCCCAAATTCGTCTCAAATCCTTCAGAAAACCGCACCCCCATTACCCCAATTTCGCAACTTCAAGAAAAAACTCCACAATTGCTTACCTTTGTCAAGGTCTTCAACCTTCTCCTCCCTGGCTGTGACGGGTGGCCTTCTTCTTCAACCGGTTCTCCGTCTCTCTGTCTTTCGCCTCCTCTCTCTCTTTCGCCTCCTCCTTTCGCCTCCTTTCTATCTGTCTTCGTCGCCTCCTCCTTTCGGTTTTGAGAACATGTAACCGTCTCTCTCCCTCCCTCCTCCTTTTAATTTTCCAATTACTCACCCACTACAACCGGTTATGAACAGTTCAAAAAAACCGGCACTTTAATTAGCATGGGGGTAGAGAGGTTAGTTTGGGCCAATTTTTAGGCTACTAGTCTAGTTTAGCAATTAGGCCCATTTTTTTTATCTAGTTTAGCAAATTGGCCTTTTTTTCTAACTACCTCTTTTTTCATTGGGTTTTTTCGTTGGGATTTGTCCGATAAACAAGGGATAAGTTATTATCCTTTAATTAGTTTGAAATGGTTGATATTATGAAATCCGTCCTTTGCCCGTGGAATCCCTTGCCCAAGTTTTCCAGGTTGCTCTATTGTCTTCCATGTTTTTTTTTGTTTTTTTATTTTTTTGTTTTTTTTATTGAAAATTAACGGAATCAGTTAGATTTAACCCCAAGGGGTACAAGGCGAAAAAATTCAAAACCTCAGGGTACCATGTGAAATATGTAAAAAAGTTCTATACCTCGCGAAAATTGCAATACCTCAGGGGTACCTCGCGAAATATCCGTTTTATTAAACTTGACCCCGTATTAAATTTTAATTAATATTAATTAATACTTTTAATTTATTTCCTTTCTTGATGACTTAACATTTCTAATTAATTTATTTTTATATTAATGTGTTTACTTTTTGTTACCATATCTTAAAAAAACTTTTTTTTTTCTTGATTGAATTAAGATTTTGAAAATTTTAGTTTTGATTATTGTGGATAACAACAAATATCTCATAATAGCCTTCATCTCTCATGGTTATTTATATATACGAGAGAATAATAGCACATAAGAGAAGAGACTAGAGAGCATTCATATATGGTTTTCTACTTTTCTGGCCGGTAGTACGTTACAAATATTTCTCATTGCTTAGTCGATCTTGCCCACTATTTTTGTTATCTCTTATATTTTTGGTGATCTAAATTGACATTCCCTCCGGAATCCGGATCCATATAATAAATTAATTACAAGATTTAAAATCTTAACAAGTCGTTCAACTTACAATTAAGTTTGCCATTTTAATCTCACTGTTTTGCTAATTTTCCCAAACAATTTTCAATAGTATAATTTGATTGGTTTTTTTTAACCAAACACTATGACCAGAAATTCATTTTCTTTTTTTCATTTTTCTCATAAACTTTTAATAATGTTATCACTTTAGTCTCTACGTACTAGGTCTTACATAAATTTTATATCAGTTGTATTATAAAACCTTAAAAGGGAATGCACATTAGATAGAAAACTATTTCAAGATTGTTTAAATTTGGAACAAAAAATAACCTTTCAATATCAAATCTTTTTTATATATTAAACGGCTACACACAATTAATTTGGAATGATTTTTCTTCGAAATTGAGTTTTTCACTTTTCTATACAAATCATTTTGCTATCCTTCTAAAATCACCTAATTACTCTAGATTCATTTTTTAAAAACAATATTGGATTATAACCTTGGTTATATGTTTATTTTGGGGTTAAACTAAGATTGTGTATCTACAACTTATTTTCGTTTTTTTTTTCAAGTCCTCTCTACCACATCATTTAAACGAAACATCTTTTATATCTGAAAATAAAATATTTATTCTTCATAGTTTAAAAGACTTTGCAAATAAGGAAATATGACTTTGTGAATGTTATAGTAAATATTCACAATATCTTCTATATTCTCTTGTTAGGATCTTGATATAATTTAGTGTGTAATAAAAGGATAGATCCAACTCCTTGTATTATTTATACTTATATCTAATGAGAAGAAATCACAACCTTCAATCATTAATCTTATAACCTTCACATGGTATGAGCCTAACCCTAACAGCCCCTCGATCATCAATGGATACCATTCCTACCTCTCATACTCAACTCTTCTTCGCCGCTTCGTCCGATGACACCAATCCAAACTTCCATCTCCCAAAATTTTCCATCCGCTTTAACCGGAGTAACTACTCCCTCTGACGTAACACCGTCCGATCGACTCTTGAAGTATTCGATCTAGACTCCTTCCTCACCCCGACGGCGCCACATCCATCCACTCTCCCTGCACTTGTCACTCCCACCGCTTCCCTTCCAACTCCTGAAGCTGCCCTCGACGCCTTCATCAGCCAATCTACACCTTCTGCCGATTCCTCCCTCGTTCCCAATCTGACTTACCATGCTTGGGTTCGCAAGGATCGACTCGTTCTTCTTTGGATCCGGTCGACCCTCACCACACCTCTTCTCGGCCATGTCGCCAGGGCCACCACCGCTGCTGAAGCGTGGCAAATTTTGGCTCAAATGTTTCATGCTCAGACCAAGGGCTAGCTCCATGTCTATACTCGAGTATGTCGCAAAGAAGAGGGTCATTGCTGATGAACTTGCGGAGTGTCTGTGCATTGTCTCAGACGTCGATCTCGTCTCCTACATCCTGTTCAGTTTGGGGACTCAATTTGCATCATTCCGCTCTACCTTTTCACTCAAATCGGAAGTTGTCTCTTCCGATCTACTCCTCAACCTCCTGGTTATAACGTTGTTGGTTATAAGTGGGTTTACAAGATTAAGCATAAATCTGATGGTTCTATTGGTCCCTACAAGGCTCGCTTAGTTGCAAAAGGATTCAATCAGGAAGCGGGTGTTGACTTCTGTGACACCTTCATTCCAGTCATCAAAGAACCTATAATCCACCTTGTTCTGAGTCTGGCGCTCTCAGTCATGGCCGCTTCATCAAGTTGACGTCAACAATGCATTCCTTAATGGTGATCTCGATGAAACCGTTTATATGACTCAATTGCAAGGGTTCGTCGCCTTAGATCACCCTCTCATGTCTGCACAAGGCCTTGTATGGCCTCAAGGAGGCTTCCAAAGCTTGGTTTCAGAAGCACAAAGATGCTCTTATTCGTTAGGGTTTCAAAGGTTGTGTTTCTGACTCTTCTCTCTTCATCAAAACTTATGGGCGTGATGTTGTATACATCCTTATCTATGTTGACGACTTGATCATTATGATTTCTCATGCTACCTTCATTGATGAGTTTGTTCTTAGCTTGAATCAGTCATTCTCTCTGAAGGATTTTTGTTCTTTGGGTTACTTTCTAGGCGTTGACATCACTCGCACACCCTCTACTATCCACCTTTGTCAGCAGAAGTACATCGTTGATATTCTGGACCGGTGTGGCATGCCTGGGGAAAAGCCGATTTCTACTCCTACCGAGCCATGATTTGGGCTGCCCCGCTCTAGTAACCCCTGTTTCGACCCTCATCTCTATCGCAGTATTGCTAGTGCTCTCCAATATGTCACCATTACCAGACCAGAAATCTCTTATGCTATCAATTGTATCTACCAGTTTATGCATAATACCTCAGACCATCACTAGACGACGGTCAAGAGGATTCTCCGTTATCTCAAAGGCTCTATTTATGCCGACTTGTCTTTTGTCACCATTACCAGACCAACACTTGCTTCGTAGCCTATTCTGATGTCGGCTGGGGCTTTGATCCGAATGATTGTCGATCGCAGCACGTATTTGCAATTTACTTTGGTGGAAATCTAATCAGTTGGTCGTCCAGAAAGCAAAATGTTATTGCTCGATCTAGCATTGAGGCCGAATACAAGGCCATCTCCTTTGCTTCGAATGAGCTTATGTGGTTACTAAAGCTACTATAGGAAATGACCATCCCCGTTTCCCAACCTCCTATTCTTCTCTACGAGTGCCACTTTCCTCACGGTAAATCTGGTGTTTCATCAGCGATCTAAGCACATCAAAATTGACTGCCACTTTGTTCAGGAACAGGTCGCCTCTGATCTCATTGTCCGCCATATTCGTTCGAAAGATCAAATTATTGATATTTTCACCAAGGCAATCGACAATCATCACTTTCACTCTTTATGTCTCAAGGTACATGTTTGCCCTCGCCCATTAGCTTGCGAGGGCCTGTTAGAGTAAACATTCACATTATCTTGTATATTCTCTTGTTAGGATCTTGCTATGATTTGGTGTGTACGTAAAAGGATAGACCCAAATCTTTACTCTTCTTGTATTATTTATACTCATACCTAATGAGAAGAAATCACAACCTTCAATCATTAATCTTATAGCCTTTAAACTAAACACATTTTTCAGCCATGTTTTGGAGAGATATCTTTGTATCGATGGTTTATGAGATATATGGGATATATATTCAATTAAACCATGCAGAGAGAGGTGTACTTCAAGTTTTTAGTTTGATGGTTTTCACCTATAAATTATTGCCTTGTGACAACCCACATATACAAGGATGCTTTGTCTACTCTTTATGTTGCGAGCTCTTTCTTCTTTTCTTCTTATGCAAAAGCATGTCCAAGCTTCACAAGACACTCAAAGCAAACCTCTACAAGTTTTTTTTGTCTCACCCCACAAAGAATTGTGTACTTCTGATACATTTGGGATACCCGATCCTTCGCCTGTGGGCTCAGAATCAAGAACCCCAAACTGTTGATGGCCTGATCTTGCAATATTCTTGCTAATCTCGATGTTTACAATTAATTACAATAAAGACTTGGAACTATTGTGAAATAAAAGAAAAAAAACAAGTAAATAAAACTAAAGCAACACCAAACAAAGCCAAACAACCACGGAAAGACAAGTAACTGTGACGACGCTAGAATGGCCGCAGGGCGGCCAAGGGAGCCGCGGGGCGGCCCGGACAGTGGCGACGGTTCTGGGCAGACTCAGCGACGGCTTCTCTGGTTCAGTGACGGTTTTGCAGGATGGGTTTCTTCTTTGTGTTTGATTTTGTGAGTATGAATGAGGAAGAATAACAATTTGAATCCAAAGATTTTGGATTGGAGGATTGAAGAACCTTTTTAATCCTAAAAAGGGTTCCTCAATATAATTTCCAATCTAATTAAATCAATGCAAATACAAGAGTTTAAATAGGGAACTATACCAATTCTATCTTTGCAAAAGATAGAGTTTTGGCTTAGATAAATAAATATTAAATCCTAATAATAATCCTAGATATATATTCCTACTTAGTGGCCAAGGAAAATATCTAAAAGAGATAAACTTTCCTTTTTTCATTTTGTTCACCTAACTAAGTATTACTACTACTAATAATAATAAATAAATAAATAAATAAAATATCTTTTCTTCAATCCATGGTGGCGCCTTCTTCTTCCTCTTGAGGACGACACTCTTTCCTATCAATGACCCTCGAATCGGTCTTGAGAGCTCGCCTGGATCAAGATCATTGTTTGACCCACAAAAGGCCATCTTGATCCGCATCAACTTCACCAGCTTGTTTAACAAAGCTTTGCTTTTAAAATTTACAATTTAATGGAATTATTGAAAAATATATGTAGTGGCATTATTCCACAACAACAATGCAATATGCATATTCTAGGAGATTAACAAACTAAGAATATCTGAACCTTCAATCAGCTAGATCCATCCAATAACAGGACATAATGATGCCTATTTATATTTATAAACTATCATTTCTTTGCCTTTGTTTTTTATATTGTTTGTTTCCTCACTTGTAATTTGTATCTTGATGCACGTGTATGATGTTATGTGATGGTGTTTTGCCTAGCTAATAAGGCCTTGATCACTCAGCTAGGACCACCTCAATCTCATTGCATTTCATTTTCATTTCTACTGCATTTCTTTTGTTCATTTACAGATGTCATTCTCTCTTGTCTGGAATTGTAATAAGGGCCTTGCCCCATTCGTTTTCATCATGTGCTAGGCACATGGGCAGCTGTAGGACGGACTATATATTTCAGAGCCTGCGTCATTCCCTTTCTAGTAGGGTTTTGGGATTTCAGCCGCCCCTAATTAAAGCATTCAATATCCTTCATAACTTTGTCTTATGTTCTTTATGATTCTAGCTGATTTTGGTCATGTTTTGCTTGCTGTTGCACTTTGATCATATTATTTCATATGGTATCAGAGCCTGAGGGCTTTATTTGATGATTTACAGCTTATTTTGAGTGCTTTCAGCATAGTTTATGTTTACTACTGGTGGGAGGAATAGAACAGAAAAGTTCAAATGAAGAGATGGCTAATCAAGGTAATACAGGGGGTCCTTTGTTCTTATCTAACTCTTATCATTCAGGGGCCCGACTTGTAGCTATTCCGTTTGATGGGAAGAACTACATGACATGGAGTAGAGGAGTCACAATGGCTCTTGGGGCAAAATGCAAACTTGGATTCATCAATGGATCCTGTGTCAAACCAGCTGTTGGCGCTGCTGATTTGGAGAAATGGATTCGTGCAGACTATATGGTGAGATGTTGGTTGCTTAATTCTATGGTTAAATCTATTGCTAAGGGTTTGATGTCTGTTAACTCATCCAAAGGATTATGGGATGAGATTTTGGAGAGGTTTGGGCAGTATAATGCTCCTCTTATTTTTCAGATTAGGAAGAAACTTGGTAACATTGTGCAGGGAAACATGAATGTTGCATACCTGTATAATGTATTCAAAAGAAACTCGGATGAACTGCATGTTCTTGAGAATATGCCAGAGTGTTCATGTGGAGCTATTACTGCTTGTAAATGTGATTTGAAAAAGAAGCCTGAGAAGATTGAATCAAGGAATAGATTGATGCAATTTCTTGTTAGTCTGAATGATAACTATGATGCAACCAGGATTCCATCTTAGCTATTGATCCTTTACCAAGCATTAACAAAGCTTATTATATTCTCCAGTAAGTTGAAAGGGTAAATGAAGCCTCAAATGGTACATCTGCTTCTACAGGGATCTCTAATGATTCTAGGGCCATGGCAGCTAATAGAGGAGGGAGTTCCTTTCCGTACAAGTCTTCAAGGACTGGAAATACCAACAACAACAATCCTCCATTCAAGAAAGAGTGGAAGGATTGGAGTGAACTGAAGAGAATAAAGCATAATTCTAAATGTTCTCATTGCAGCATGAAGGGACATACAAATGATCAGTGTTTCAAGCTAGATGGAATTCCAGATTGGTTCAGAGAATTGAAAGAAAATGAGAGGAATGATAATGATGGCAGAAGCTCAGCAAATACAACAGGATCAGTTGGTAATCAGATGCAGAACAATCCTCTAGATGAGGACAATACAGATGGAAATGTTGACTCAGCAATGGTTAATGCAGTGTATCAGGTAGTCTTGAAGAGGATGAGAGGAAAGGGGCAAGCTGAGAGTAACATTGGATCTTTTGCAAATTTTGCAGGTACACTCTCCATTACTAATGCCAATATAGCTTCTATAGGAACATTATCTGATGAATGGATAATTGATACTGGAGCCACTAACCATATGACCCATGTGTCTCAAAGCATGTTCAACAAGAGGAAGTTGAACAAGCAGGTCCATATAGGGCTGCCTGATGGATCTATTAAAACTGTAACTGGTGTTGGGATGTTGCAATTAACCGGTGATGTCACATTGGGTGATGTTCTTCATGTATTTGAATTTAAACACAGATTATTGTCTGTTGGAAAGATTCTTGATGATACTAATATGATAGCCATATTCACAAGGTCTCATTGTTACTTCCAAGACCCTGGATCTAAGGAGGAGTTGCTGACAAGAATCAGAAGACATGGCTTGTATAAGATTTGCTCAGAACCAGCTTCTCCAGAATCAGTGGATCAGTTTTTGTTCAAAAGTTGTAATAAAGTTAGTATGAATTTTGAGACTGTTCATGCCAGACTTGGTCATAGCTCTTTGTCTAAGCTAAAACATTTAAAAATGTTTAGCTCTTTGCAGTTGAATGATTTCCATTGTGACTCATGTACTTTGTCTAAGCACCATATATAGACTTCTTTTTCAAAGGAGTTTAAATATTTCCAGTAGGCCTTTTGAATTGATTCATATGGATCTATGGGGTCCTTATCATACTCCTACTTATAATGGCTATTCTTACTTTCTTACTATTTTGGATGATTGCACAAGGGTCACATGGACCTTTTTATTGAAGAACAAGTTGCAGGTGTTCAATGCAATTGCAGACTTTATGGCTCATGTTTCAAATCAGTTTGGGTGTTCAATTAAGAATGTGAGGACTGATAATGGAACTGAATTCTTGCAAAGGTAGTGTACTGAATTATTTGCTTCTAAAGGTATCATTCGTCAGAGATCAGTTCCCTATACTCCTTAGCAAAATGGGAGAGTGGAGAGAAAACATAGACATCTTGTGGAGACTGCAAGATGTTTAAGAATTCATGCAGGGCTTCCTATTAGGTTTTGGGGTGAATGCTTATTAGCTGCTACTCACTTGATCAATAAGATGCCCACGGAGATCCTAGACTGGATCACTCCTCATGAGAAATTATTTAAGAAGCCTGCTACTTATGATGATTTGAAGGTGATTGGTTGTTTGTGTTATGCTCCTGTGCAGCATGATAAAAGAGATAAAATGAAGGAAAAGGCAAGAAGATGTGTCTTGCTTGGGTATCCCTTTGGTCAAAAGGGTTACAAACTCCTAGACTTGGAAACAAGGAAGGTGTTTGTTAGTAGAGATGTCACATTTGCAGGGATGATATTTTTCCTTTAAAGGACAATCTAGAAAGGCAATCACCTAGTCAAAATGTAACTGGACCTATGTTACCTTTAGTGAATCCAGCTCCGGATGGAGGGGATAACATGAAGGCACCATTGATAATGACAGATACAGATTCCTCTTCTCCTAATGGACATCAAAATGTTGAAATTAGTCCACCCTCTATGCCATCACAGGTTTCAGATTCTATAAGTTCCACTGGGAACAATGACATTGCATCAGTTGATTTTCTAAATGACTTAGAGACCTTTCCTCCATTGAGAAGATCCACCAGAGAACATGTGGTACCAAGGAGATACCATGATTTTGTTTGTAACAATGACATAAACAGGTCATCTCTATCTCAGTCTTTTCTGGTTGAGTCCCTTAGTGAAGAAATGCATAATGATCCTGAGATTTTGAAGTCCTTTGCTTGCATGGCAAGTGAGCCAGAGCCATATACTTACAGACAAGCTGCTCATCATCCTAAATGGATAGATGCCATGAATACTGAAATCAATGCCCTTGAGGAAAACAACACATGGTAGCTTACTGATCTCCCTGTTGGACAGAGGGCAATTGGAAGTAAATGAGTCTATAAGATAAAATATAGACCTGATGGCACTATTGAAAGATATAAGGCAAGGCTTGTGGCTAAAGAATATAATCGGATTAAGGGAAAAGATTATAAAGATACATTTTCACCTCTTGCTAAGTTTGCAACACTGAGAATCTTAATTGCAGTAGCCACCATTAAAGAATGGACATTGTATCAGTTTGATGTTAACAATGCCTTCTTACATGGACAACTTGAAGAAGAAGTCTATATGATTCCTCCTAAGGGATATCCTTTGGCTTACAAAGGTCAAGTTTGCAAGTTAAAGAGGTCTCTTTTGGCCTCAAACAAGCTTCCAGACAATGGAACATAGAATTGTGTAGATTCCTATTGAAAATTGGGATTTATTCAGTCTTTTGAAGACTACTCCTTATTCATCAAACATGTTCCTTCTGGCATTGTGGTGGCACTTGTATATGTTGATGATTTCCTAATTATAGGGGATGATGAATCAGTAATAAAATCCACCAAGGAAGCTTTACACAAAGCCTTTACCATCAAGGATCTTGGTAAGGCTAGATATTTCCTTTGTTTGAAGATAATGCATGATAGAAAAGGCACACTTTTGCATCAGAGGAAGTATATCCTAGACATTGTGGAGGATTGCAACATGTTGGATTGCAAACCTGCACCTTTCCCTTTACCTCGTGGATTGAAATTGTCCACTGATTCAGGTTTAATTTTATCTGATCCTGAGAAGTACAGAAGAATTGTTGGAAGATTGTTCTTCCTTAATTTATCTAGACCAGACATATCTTATGAAGTACAACATCTCAGTCAGTTTATGGTTGATCCATGACAACCTCACTATGATGTTGCTCTACATGTGGTCAGATATTTGAAATGCACATTATCAGTGGGATTACATTATGCCAGAGACTCATTACGTATCTTAGCTGCTTTTTGTGATGTGATACGTACTCGACTCGGGTTGAGCGAGTACAACTCCCAATCGTCCGGTACCAAGGTAAATCAATCGATCCCCGAGCTCGTTAATATGACTGATATCTCCAATTTGACTTTGAAATTCAATTGAAAATCTGAACAATTCAATCTCAATGAAACCAGGTGGCCTCCGTTTGACTTTGAAATTCTAACTTGTAGATGGCGGATGACAATCGAGTGACTCAATTAATTAGCAAGGGCTAATTAGTTTATACGTTCGTCTGCAGATCGATTCCCAGTGGCATACGTTGGCGAGCGCGATAGTGATTCCGGCCGGCTAGAGGTGCGACCTCTTCCAAATGAATCTCTTCCAAACGACGGCAGAGGCCGGTGATTGGCAGCAATCAGCGATGCGGTGATGGCAGCGAAAAATAGGACGAATCTCTTCAAAACGAGGATGAGATTCCAATCTTCAATCAATTCAAGTGAGAACCTTTGATTGAAGATCCAATGAATTCAGCAGTAAATTAAGTAGCAAGAGAAATTAGGGTTTGACGTCAGGGAGGAAAGGGGGAGTATCAACTCAACGCTCTGTAATCCTCTAAATTTGACGTAAAGATGACAATTAACCCTAAAAGAGTATTTATAGGAAAATACTAATAACCCTAATTAATTAACTAATGAACCTAATTAACTAACGGGCTGGACTTACTATGTAAAGTAAGTCCACACCATTATTAATAAATAATGCTAAAAATAGAAATGAGTCTTAATAATAAATAGTTTATGTGAACGACGTCGGAAAGGTATCCGACGGAGGCTAAGACGCATCACACGGAGTGTCGGCGACAAATACTAATAAGCTCAATGATGGTGGTTGCTCCGGTTTAGAAGCGAAGCCTCGAGTGATAATGGACGCGGTAGCTCTTGCGATCGCCTTGGCTCTCGCTCTAGTCATTGGTCCGTCAGAACGGACACTCATGGCTTCCTCCTCTTCGTGTACGGTCAATGAGGGAGGTTGGGACATATCATCCTCCCCCCCTTGAGAGGGAAGCGTCCCCGCTTCCTCATCCAAGTACTCAGGATCCTCATATGGCGACAAGTCGGAGACGTTGAATGTAGCATGGACTCCGTAAGAATCTGGCAACTCTAGCTTGTAGGCATTGTCACCAATGGCCTGACTATCTCTAAAGGGGCCGTCGCCTCTGTTGGACAGCTTCGACTTCCTCTTCGATGGGAAACGATCCTTCCTCAAGTGTAACCACACAAGATCACCAGGCTTGAACAACATCTTCCTGCGGCCTTTACTCCGTTGAGTCTCAATCTGTGTAGCACGGCGTTCCAGCTGTAGCCGTGTCCTCTCATGGAGTTCCTTGATCATCTGAGCGCGATTTCCAGCTTGCAAGTGGTCATCCTTCAATGGCTTAGGCGTCAAGTCCAATGGTGTCAATGGATTCCTGCCGTAGACGACCTCAAAAGGACACAAATTGGTCGCTGAATGCCTGCACCTGTTATAACAAAACTCCACGGTAGAAAGTAAGTCCTCCCAACGCCCGGAGTTGGCGTTGAACATTGTCCGAAGTAATGCTCCCAATGTCCTATTGGTCACTTCTGTTTGGCCATCCGTTTGGGGATGATAGCTGGTTGAAAACAAGAGTTTTGTACCAAGCTTTCCCCATAGAGTCCTCCAAAATTGTCCAACAAATTTAGAGTCTCTATCAGAGACGATGGTATGCGGTATCCCATGGAGACGAACGACATTGTCAAATAATAGAGTCGCAATCTCAGAGGCACTATTTGTGGTCTTACAAGCCACAAAGTGGGCCATCTTTGAAAACCTATCAACAATGACAAATATCGCATCTCGTCCCCTGCGAGACATCGGCAAACCAACGACAAAGTCCATAGACAAGTCCTCCCACGGGCCTGATGGAATAGGCAATGGCTGGTAAAGGCCATGTGGCTGAGAACTTGCCTTGGCACGGTGACAGGTGACGCAAGCTCGAACGTAGCGCGTTAGTTGTCGTGCCATATGGGGCCAAAAGAAGTGCTCACGTAGAACACCAAGAGTCTTGGAAACACCAAAATGACCTCGGCCATCATGTGCTTCCCGGACCAAGAGTAAGCGAATAGAACATGATGGAATGCATAACTTACCAGCCTTAAACAAAAAACCATCATGCAAATAGAAACTAGCATGCTCCCTATTACTCAAGCAAATGTCTAGAATGGGCTTAAAAAATTCATCAGAAACATATGTGGAGTAATTCAGCTGTGCACCTGTCAACTTCTCAGAAAAATATGCAATAGGTTGTCGACCTTGGTGTAAAACACCTCCAATGCCTATGTTAGAATCATCAACCTCTATCTCAAAAGTCCTAGAAAAATCAGGCAATTGCAGCAAAGGTGCATTACACAAAGCATCTTTCAACCTATTAAAAGCAGTATCTAATTTTGGGTTCCATTCAACAACAACATTACGTTTTGTTAAAGCATGCAAAGGGGCTGCAATAGTAGAAAAATCATTAACAAAACGCCTATAAAAACCAGCTAACCCAAGGAAAGATCGAACCTGTGTGGCCGTAGTAGGCTGAGGCCACTCACGAATAGCAGCAACCTTCGACTGGTCCATGTGTAAACCCTCTTTGGAGACTACAAACCCCAAGAAGATAGTGGACGGAGCACAGAAGCTACATTTGGCCAGATTGCCATATAGCTGCTCTTGTCGAAGTCTCTCTAACACCAGCCTGAGATGCTCAGTATGATCTGCAAGATTGGGTGAGTATACAAGAATATCATCAAAATAAACCACAAGAAACTTACCCAAATAGTCTCTGAAGACGTGATTCATCAGTCTCATAAAGGTCGAGGGGGCATTGTTGAGACCAAATGGCATGACAAGCCACTCATAGAGTCCATACTTGGTCTTGAATGCCGTCTTCCACTCGTCACCTTCCTGCATCCTGATCTGATGGTATCCGCTTCGCAGATCTATCTTAGTGAAGACGCATGCACCATATAGCTCATCCAACATGTCATCTAATCTCGGAATGGGATGCCTGTACTTCACTGTAATCTGATTGATGGCTCGACAGTCGACGCACATGCGCCAAGAACCATCCTTCTTAGGCACCAGGATGACCGGGACTGCGCAAGGGCTTAGGGATTCCCTCACATAGCCACGATCCAGCAAATCCTGAACCTGTCGCTGAAGCTCTTTAGTTTCCTCTGGACCAGCCTTGTAAGCAGGGCGATTAGGCAAGCTAGCTCCAGGCACCAAATCAATTTGATGCTCTATCCCTCGAAGTGGTGGTAGACCAGAAGGGAGCTCATCAGGGAAGACATCAGCATAGTCTTCTAGCAGCTTTGCAATAGCCAGTGGCAAAGCAGTATCCCCGGCATTGCTCTCCTGAAACGGCTGTGGAATCAGCAAGAAACAAGGCGCCTTTCCCCGTAAAGGTGCCGTGATAGTGGAGGGTCTGGCAAGCATCAGACGTGGTTCCACTTTTCCTTGAAGTCCTGCAGGCGGCGGTGGTGTAGGGGAATGACTAGACGCCGCTGCAGTTCTATCTCGCTCTACCTGGTCTTGTAAAATCTCACTCGGGGAAAGTGGTAAGAGCTTGACGCGCTTCCCGGGGTAATTGAACACATAAGTGTTCAGAAAACCATCGTGAAGAACACGTCTGTCGAACTGCCATGGACGTCCTAACAACAAGTGGGTGGCGTCCATAACAGCGACATCACAAACAACAGTGTCCTTGTAAGGACCAATAGCAAATGAAATAGAACACTGTTCAACAATAGGGGTACCTTGTTGAGATGATAACCATTGAAGACCATAAGGTTGAGGATGTTGCGTTGTAGGGATCTTTAGGTGATCAACAACCTTTCTGCTGACAAGGTTGCTGCAGCTACCACTATCAATAATCACGGACAGCGCAAGAGACTCAACCAAGCATCTCGTGTGGAATAAGTTTTCCCTTTGAGACTCAGGATTGATCTCTTTCACCGTAAGCACCTTTCGATTTACCAATGACAACATGGTGCCTTCATGAGTAGCTGGAGCATAACAAGCTTCTTCTTCCTCAACATGATCTTGGCTATCATCCGCAACGAGCTCAAGTTGCTCGTCGTCATCCAAAGAAGCATAACCCACCTGGTCTATAAACATTACCCTTTTAGCATTAGGGCAATCTCTCTTCCAGTGTCCCTTGCTTCCACATCTGAAGCATCCCGCATCTTTAGACCTATCAGACGCGGAGGGAGCTGTGTTCTTGGCTAACGGCTGGCGAGGAACAGCTGCACTGGCTTTCTGAGGAGTCGATCTAGTGTTGGAACCTATTCCTGCACTCGGCTGACGCACATTAGAACTAATAAATTGACCAGAGCTAGAAGCATACCTGGCAGCAGTTGCTGCTTTTCGTTTCACCTGATTGTAAATCTGCATGGCTGTGTGGGTTAAGGTATTCATGTCGTGAATTGGAAGGATTTCCAATGGATCATGAATATTAGCATTTAACCCAGTCAAGAACCTCGTTCTCAAGGTAGAAGGACTCACTGAAATGTTAGCTTTGTAATACATATCCTCAAGCTTAGAAAAGAACTCTAAAGGAGTAAGGTTACCTTGAGAAGCTGTAGCTATCTGAAATCTCATCTGGTCTCTGTAGTTCTGAGGAACATACTTCTGCGTCATCACATAAGCTAGCTGATTCCATGCAGTCACTGGTGGCTTGTTCCTTCGTAAGCGGTCATCAACAAAGCGATGCCACCATACTCTCGCTGCTCCTCGAAAGTGCAAAGTAGCAGCTTGCACTTTCTCATTGTCAAGTATCCGACAGTAGCGAAGAGTGTACTCTGTAGCCTGTAACCACTCTAGAAAACCAGCAGGATCATATTCACCCAAAAATTCATCAATTTTAACCTTTACCTCATGGCGAGCGCGAGGTGCTTTGCCTACATGATGGCGATGCCCGCCGAAATTGAGTGATGGAGAACGCTGGTGTGGTGCAGGATGGCGACGCCGCGGGGGACGACGATGTTGGCGGTGAGGAGGCGTGGCATCATGAATAGGCTGGCGACAATCGTCCCTGTGGTTAGGACGATGGTCCCTGGGGTGATGGTCAACTCCGTGTCCATGGAAGCGATCATCAACATCAAATGGTTCCGCATTCGGTATCCAATCAGCTGGGTTGTGCTGCAACTCATAAGGGTCACCTAAAGGAGGAAATTGATGAGGATTAATCATACCTTGGTGAGGGAGCTCCCCAGCGTCATACTCCTCAAAGTCATCATAGTGGGGTGTTTGGGAGTAGTAACCAGCTTGGCCTGGCCTTGGAGTACGAGATAATGGATGATCTCGGCGTGTATCATACTCCGAAGGCAGGTCGTCATAGTGAGCAGGGCGCCTGGTACAGCGATGGGGAGCATCTCTAGGCGAGGAATGACGGTTTCGGCCACCAGTGTGTGGCGTCCGTGGCTGATAGCGATCCGAGAAATGGATGGGACGCTGCTGACGTCGTCCTGAGTCATACTCATCGTCATCGGATGGATCATCAAAGACAGGATTGTCTCTGTGAGTGTAACCAGGAGTAGCTGAATGCAGAATCTGGTGACTCTCAATGGTGCTGTGCATGCGCTGAAACTGAGCCTTGGATGTCGAAGGAGGAACTGTACCCTTACCCTTGTCAATGACAGGGTTAGCGCCACCCTGTCCACCTGGCTGCTGAGAAGTGCCATGAGAGGCATCTAATTTGGCTTGCAACTCAATGAAAAGCTGCCGCAGGGTCTGGATCTCACTTTGATCTTGGTTCAACTAAGTCTCCTGAGGTGTGTCATCGGTGACTCTAGGGAGAACAGTGGTGTTCCCCTGTCTATTGTCACCACCATTACCGTCTCCCGTCACTGGGGTGTTGATATCACCTATGACAATACTGGACATGGCGAGTAAAATGCACAAAAGAAAGCAACAAGCACAGATACGCCAACGAACTTAATTGTTCAACACCAAAAATCGGCTAGTAGGCTATGTCGTGAGGGCGGCTTAAGGCTGTAGGCGAAGATGGTGTTTATAGCAACTAGTCCGCAAACACTAACAAGAGCAAATCCCAAATCAAGCACAAATAGTGGCAATGAGAAGATGAAATGTGAAGTAGAGATGAGAGACAACAGAAGTTAACACGGTCCTAGGTTACCTTATTTTGGCTATGCCGAACCAAAGGTTCTGGGTTACCTTATTTTGGCTATGCCGAACCAAAAATGTGAACGATTACCTTATTTTGGCTATGCGTCACTAAAATGCAAATTTTTTTTTGTTTTTTTTTTTAAGGTGTTCTTCGAATCACCAAATATGAGTTTTTTTTTTTCAATGAGGTGTTCTTCGAATCACCAAACTTAGCACTGCAAGAAAGCAAATGATGCAAAAGAACTAATAAAAAGCAATGGTGTATAGAAAAGATTCAATGCACGTTCAGAACAAGCAACAAGCTAATGCAACGAAACTAATCACTTCACACCACCCAAATCGCAGGGTAAAAAAAAAAAATTTCGGCCAAGTTAATGAACTTGTAGAAACCGATTAAGGACAATTTTTGCAAAACAAATAAGGATTAAGGGGATGATGAACAATTGAAGATCGAAGGACTTACAAAACCGACTTGGCTCTGATACCAGTTGATACGTACTCGACTCGGGTTGAGCGAGTACAACTCCCAATCGTCCGGTACCAAGGTAAATCAATCGATCCCCGTGCTCGTTAATATGACTGATATCTCCAATTTGACTTTGAAATTCAATTGAAAATCTGAACAATTCAATCTCAATGAAACCACGTGGCCTCCGTTTGACTTTGAAATTCTAACTTGTAGATGGCGGATGACAATCGAGTGACTCAATTAATTAGCAAGGGCTAATTAGTTTATACGTTCGTCTGCAGATCGATTCCCAGGGGCATACGTTGGCGAGCGCGATAGTGATTCCGGCCGGCTAGAGGTGCGACCTCTTCCAAATGAATCTCTTCCAAACGACGGCAGAGGCCGGTGATTGGCAGCAATCAGCGATGCGGTGATGGCAGCGAAAAATAGGACGAATCTCTTCAAAACGAGGATGAGATTCCGATCTTCAATCAATTCAAGTGAGAACCTTTGATTGAAGATCCAATGAATTCAGCAGTAAATTAAGTAGCAAGAGAAATTAGGGTTTGACGTCAGGGAGGAAAGGGGGAGTATCAACTCAACGCTCTGTAATCCTCTAAATTTGACGTAAAGATGACAATTAACCCTAAAAGAGTATTTATAGGAAAATACTAATAACCCTAATTAATTAACTAATGAACCTAATTAACTAACGGGTTGGACTTACTATGTAAAGTAAGTCCACACCATTATTAATAAATAATGCTAAAAATAGAAATGAGTCTTAATAATAAATAGTTTATGTGAACGATGTCGGAAAGGTATCCGACGGAGGCTAAGACGCATCACACGGAGTGTCGGCGACAGATACTAATAAGCTCAATGATGGTGGTTGCTCCGGTTTAGAAGCGAAGCCTCGAGTGATAATGGACGCGGTAGCTCTTGCGATCGCCTTGGCTCTCGCTCTAGTCATTGGTCCGTCAGAACGGACACTCATGGCTTCCTCCTCTTCGTGTACGGTCAATGAGGGAGGTTGGGACATATCATGATGCTGATTAGGTTGCATGCCAGTTCAGTGCTAAGTCTCTTACAGGATACTGTGTGTTCCTTGGTAAGTCTCTTGTTTCATGGAAAACTAAGAAGCAGGTCACAGTTTCCAAATCATCAGCTGAAGCAGAATACAGAAGCCTATCTACTACTACCAGTGAACTATTCTGGGTTGAAGGTGTCTTACAGAGATTGCATATACCCACACCTATGCCTATTCCTCTCTATTGTGATAACAAATCTGTCATTCACATTGCTGATAATCCAGTTTTCCATGAAAGAACAAAACATCTTAGAATTGAATGTCATTATGTTAGAGAGAAGCTGCAGGAAGGCTTTGTCTTGCCTCAACATATCAGAACTGGTGTGCAAATTGCAGATGTCTTGACAAAACCTCTTGGAGAGAAGCAACACATCTTCCTTTCTCTCTAGTTGGGACTTGTTGGTTTCATATCAAGCCCAACTTGAGGGGGGGGGGGGGGGATATGAAGTTATGTGATGGTGTTTTTCCTAGCTAATAAGGCCTTGATCACTCAGCTAGGACCACCTCAATCTCACTACATTTCATTTTCATTTCTAATGCATTTCTTTTGTTCATTTATATCTGTCATTCTCTCTTGTCTGGTAGTGTAATAAGGGCCTTGTCCCATTCGTTTTCATCATGTACGTGCTAGGCACATGGACAGCTGTAGGACGAACTATATATTTCAGAGCCTGCATCATTCCCTTTCTAGTAGGGTTTTGGGATTGCAGCCGTCCCTAATGAAAGCATTCTAACCTTCATAACTTTGTCTTATGTTCTTTATGATTCTAGCTGATTTTGGTCATGTTTTGCTTGCTTCTTCACTTTGATCATATTATTTCATAACGTGCCATGGAAGTAATTGACGAAATATCACTATTGCTTTCTGTACCAGATCATTCATTTGGTTTCTCCACCATAGTCTTACATTGTCTTTCAATTCGAGTATATGAATGACAATTTCCTTGGTTCTACTCATCTGTACATAGGTCGACAGAGACTCCAAGGGTATTATGATTGATACTTTTTATCAGGAGACCCGTAAAGGAACCATTCTCCAGACTGAGGCTGCTGCAATCTGTTTGGGACTGCAACAGGCCACAAGGAAAGGGTTAAGGAAGATTATCATAGAAGGAGATAACCAAGTACTCATAAGGGCGATCAATGACGGTAACAATATCAAGTGGGAAAATATACTTCAAGTGAAGAAGATAAATCAGATGAAAGCTGCCTTAATCATGTAGAATTTAAGCACTGTTTTAGGGAAGTCAATAAAGTAGCAGACTATATAGGTAGACATGACATTATTGTTAACAACGCTACTCTCTTTTAATATGGATCTATGTAACATAATTCGTCAGGATGATCATGGGGTGGTTTACGTTATATGTAAATCCCCTAATGTTTGTATACTGTAAGAAAAAAAAAAACTAAAAATCCATTAATCTAACATCCTTTAATTGTAGAATATAAATTTATTTATAAAATAAAGGGAGATGTTAGCTGTAGTTTCAGATAAAATAAAAATGTAATGTAATAATTATAAGTATATATAAATTTTCTTGTTTACTTTCTTAAAAATTACGTGGGAGTACTACAAAGGATTTTAGATATTTAAGGTATTTTTATTAATTATTTGTTTTGAGAAGAAGCTCCTACAACTTTTATTCCAAATCCTTCAAAATGCACACAACAACATTGTCTGGCAATGAATCAATCGAAAAAAACAGAGCGTGGGAGATCGGTCTAATTGCAGCTAGAGCATGATGTATTTGTGTATTAAAATTAGAGTTTATTCATTTTATTGACATTTTCATTAAAAAGCTTATATAAGGTATTTAGGATATTTTAGTCGGACACATATATACCTAGTAGGGCGTGGTATGAGGTCTGCTCTAGCCTGCCCTATCTAAAAAAATAAATATAAATGATGTATTTGTGTATTAAAATTAGAGTTTTGTGTATGAAAATTATGAATATATAACAATCATAGTATGTCTAACACATCTAAATTTATTTATTTTTTGTTCCGTACCTGATTTTAGTGTTTAATTTAAAAAATGTGTTTGTAATCCCTTGGAAAAATTTAATGAAAAAAAAAGAATATTATAAAATATTGTTAATCGATAAAGAAAAAAAAAGTGGTTTAAAATGCATATGCTAATGCTAATGCTAATGCTAATTATATAAAGGGACATGTTTAAATTTAGGGAGGCAGTGTATATATATATAATAACTATAGAGTAACAAGTATGTTGCAATTAAGAGTAACAGTAAGTAACAGTGGACGGACGCGCGTAGTTACGCAAATGAATGGATAGAGCAGGAGCCTATAATTTATGGTTAACTTACAGATCATATTATAGTCAAATACGTACGGAGTACAGTATGACAAATCAAGTCTTGGCCGGAGTGGAGTGGAGTGGAGTGAGTCGCGCGAGTTCGAACTTTGACAAAGTGATCGAGATGGGTACGGTGGGTGTGGGTGGGACCCACAGTGTCAACCAACAGTCATTGAATTGAGCCCTCGAGCCCATCCCCGGTCGGCCCCCACCCCACTCCGTCAATATAAGTATAACTAGCCTTTTCCTCTCTCTCTCTCTCCGTATTGACCACCCACCCATTTACCTCATCTACCAACCCTGCCCCTTTATAAAGTACGTATATCTTTAATTATATACTCCCTCCGTTCCAAAATACATGGGTTTTTAGTTTTCGGCACGTTTTTTAAGGAGCGAAAAACTATATGAAATATTATTTTTTTAATTAATTTTTTTATATAATTTGATACTTATTAGTAATAAGTATCAAATGATATAAAAAATTTGATAAAAAAAATAATATTTCATAGGGTTTTTCGCTTCTTAAAAAACGTGTCAAAAAGGAAAAGCCCATGTATTATGGAACGGAGGTAGTAAACCGTGACTCCCTCCATTACCCTAACAGGCTAACACCATCTTTTTTTCAAAAAATAAAAACAGAAATTTAATCATAACGTAAAATTGGATCTTAAATCTAGTTCTAGATATGTGGTCAAGATTTGTTCACACAGTTTACACATGAGCTAACCTATATATATACATAATACAACAAATTTTACTTTTTAGCATGCATTTTAAAATCATGTAATTAATATGATGGATGTAATTAAGTAGCTATCAGCAGCTAAGCTATGATGTGTGTTGAATCGATCCTGATGGTGATGGCCTATCTATCGGTAAGGTAAGGACTAAGGAGGCATATATATACGATATACTACTATTGTTGTTGTTCATCACTTCCCATGTTTCATGTGTGTATCTACCTTCCTATATTGTATATGGTACTATCTATCGCCTATTGGTAGTGCTACTGTTTATTCCATGTACATATATATACTCTTACTTACCCCCATATAATATAACTTCATCTTTACTTTTTTTATTTTTTATTTTGAGCAAAGTATATATTAATTTGATATTTATAAATTCCAGTATATCTACCCCTTAGCTTGCTACACTGGTAATTAAATTGTGAGTGATGTATTTTATTTTATTGACAAATACATATGTTTCCAATTAGCCACATTGGTAATGTGAGAGAGGTCGTGGAAGGGGGGGCGATGACGTCAGAGTTACATAGAATTTAGCTAATCGTTCATTTTTAAGAATAAAAAAAGAAAAGGTATAATAGATCATTTTTAATTACTAACTTGCTAATGGAGTAAAATGTTTAAATTGAACTGAATCATTTCTATAAATAGTACATCGGTCAGCGGGTACTTGTAATATACATATGGCAGGTTGAAGGCTGGTGAAGACAGTTTAATTAGGTTTCCCTTTGGCCATACAATATGAATGTGGATGGCTATTGCCCACCACATTTGCTGCATATCACGTGGTCCACCTGTCCACATGTCCTTTTGTTTTGTTTCCCCTTCATTACTACTCCGTATATTTGGAATCTGCCGAAAAGACAAATAGGTATATTAAATGACCCTCCTAAGACGTATTGGTATATTAAAAGATTTAAGGGACAAATAGGTATATTAAAAGTGCTATCGTGGACAAATTGGTATATTAAAAAAAATTTAACGGACAAATATCCCTTTTTGTCTCATTTGACTTCATGTCATTTGATTTTTCTTAATAAAAACATTTTCATATATTTTTAAATAATTATTTATTTATTTAACTCTTATTCATTTGCCTATATAATCATAAAAAATTTAAAATTTGGATATATTTCTATCAAATTATAAACTATTTATTTTTTGCCATATATATTTGTAACTAATGATGTTGTATAAAATATTATTACATAAAAAATTTATTTTTTGTCATATGTTTATTATATTTAACATTTTTTGTGTGGTTTATAAACAAATACTAGCTCATATTTTTGTGGGATAATTTCACTTGTGCTATTTATATAAACAACCATTTTAATAAAGTTTTTATTTAATAAAATGTATACAATATATATTATTAGTGACAAATAGTGATAAAAATCCAATAGTTTTATAATTTGATAGAAATATATACAAAATTAAATATATTTTTTGACGATTATATAACCAAATGAATAAGATTATATGAGTATGTAACCAATTAATCAGCATATAAATATATTAACATGAATTTATTATAAAAAAAACGAAAAGGAAGTGCAATGATGTAAAAAATAAGTTATTTGTCCACTAGAGTCTTTTAATATACCAATTTGTCCATAAGAACACTTTTAATATACCTATTTGTCCCTAAAGTCTTTTAATATACCAATTTGTCATTAGGGGGTCATTTAATATACTAATTTGTCTTTTTGGCCATTTGGAATCCAACACAAATTAACCTTCTCGATCCTCAATAATTAAATCGGTTACAAGTGATGATAGTAAAAAATTTGCAATAAAAATATTATAACATAATATCTGTATGCAATATAATGGAAAAACCAGGTAACAATCTATATTTCTCATACTTCTAGAGAATGTTAGTGAAAATAAATTATAATGGCAGAACCAGGTGACATTCCTCCCACTTCTAGCTAGAGAATGTTAGTGAAAATAAATTGCAGGTAACTGTCATTTCCTTTTTTTTTTCTTGTGTTATTTCTTAGCTACTGGTGTGGTAAGAAAAAACCATTCCGAAATGGCTCACCGGAAAGGACTTGTGGGTAGTACTCATAGGTTTCCGGTTCGAAATCCGAAATGGCTGCTCTTTATTTACCTATTCAAGGTGTGGTGAGACAAATAGTTTTTTTTTTGTTTGAAAAGGAAATAATTCGAGATCCCAGACGACAACAGTAATTTGGAAAATCGAGAGGCCGAGGGGAATCGTTTGACGGGTCAACCGTTATAAAATAATGCGAAAAAGAAAATACAAGATAAAACCCAAATACAAAGGACTTCAACAAACAAGACCAGTAGAGAGACAATCGAAAGGACACCGGGTGATGACAGCGAATGTCGAGAACATGAGAAAGTCTAGAGACTGACACGATGTCTCGACGTCGGGGAGACAAAGGTAGAAACCCATCATCGGAAAAGACATCTCCTGCCCTCCTGGATACAGAGGTGACACAAATAGTTGGATTTTAGATTTTGGCATTTTACATATTTTTTTGGTATAATTAATTCTGGAAAAAATAAAGAATGTAAATTAAGGTTCATGCAGTTTCAAATATAGACTAGTGAATTCTATTAAAAAAAATATAGACTAGTGAATTTTTTTGGGGTACAAATAATAATTATCTCAATTTTTTTCTAATTAAAAGTTATTTTACCTATGTTACATAGATTAGACAAATATTGGGTTTCCGGCAAGTGAAAATGTATTTGGGAGATAGAGATGATCATCACAGATGTCATGCACCTTCTTCGGCTCTTTGAGTGGTCAATTTGCAGGCACATCTTCCGGGAAGTCAACCGTGTGATATACATGGTGGCTCAGTTTTGACATAATATGGATCACGATGTACTCATCTCTCACTCAGAGCTCCTTTCCCTTGTTCGGAAAGATGTCATTGGGAGGATCTTCGACATGTTATGGATCAAAATGTCATTCAAAACAAGAAAAAAAAAGAACCCAACAAACTAGGGTGAAAGACCTATAGGTCTTCGGCGCATAGACATTAAAGGAGATATTTTAAAATCATCAACTCTATCAATGACAAGAGACCGGAAATGCCCGTGGGAGATACAGATTATCATTATGGGCATATCTTGCAACTCTTTAAGATATTCGAGTGATATTCGTGCATTCACGTCTTTCACGAAGTCTACCAGGTTGCAGACAAGATGGCTCAAATGTCCCACGCGATGGAGATCACGATGCTCTCCTGGTGCACGTACTAGAAGTTCATTTCACTTGTTCGAAGAGATCGATCCTATTGGATGGTGGATAAATAAGGGTTGAGACTGTAGAATAGCGGAATTGATGTAAAGTCCTCCTTGAAGGTTTCCATTCATTGATAAACATATATATATATATATGTTACAAAGGTATTGGGCATTTGGGCCCACTATACAATATAAGACCTATGTAATCTATCAAGCCCCTGCAGTCGAAACTGGAGGGGCCCGTACAGTGAGACTGGATTGAAAATCAATGAACAACTGTCGAGGTAAACTCTTGGTGAATATATCAGCATACTGATAGGAGGACGGGAACTACGGGTGTGGTCGGCGGGCCAGCGGGACGAGAGACCGGATCTGTGGATAGGGGTGATGGGGTTTTAGTGTGCTCGGAACTGGAGGGCGAGCCGAGGGCCGGGGGTGGTAGCCGGCGGGAGGGACCGCGAGAGGCGAGCAGGGAGAAGAGACAGGGTGCGTAGGAGGGGTGCTGTGGTGGCCGGCGGATCTGGGCTTGGAGACGGGGTGCCGAGGAGAAGAGCAGGGATGCGAGGGAGATGGCGCCGGTGAACAGGGGTGTTGTGGTGGCCGGCGAGACGGGTGTTTGTGGGATGATCGGCGGAAAAGGGGAAGAGACGGGGGAGGCCGGTAAGAGAAGAGGGGAGGTGGGAGGATCAAATTAGGGTTCCGTGAGAAAGAAAATGTTGTGATACCATGTAGAATAGCAGAATTGATGTAAAGTCCTCTTTGAGGGTTTCCATTCATTGATAAACATATATATATGTTACAAAGGTATTGAGCCTTTGAGCCCACTATACAATATAAGACCTATGTAATCTATCTGAGACATTTCAAATCCTTACATGTATAAAAAAAAAAAAAACAGTTGTTGGAAAAAATGAGTATCAAATTAGAGAAAAAAATATGTAGGCACTTCAAAAACAAAAATTGGAAGAAATAGAGTAACATGAATACGAGGGGGAGAGGGAGACAAAAGAGACAAAAGCAAGAATCATCTCTCGGGCCCTTAAAACTTGTTTTGCAATCATTGATCTAAAAATGTATTTCCGTGATCGATCCGATCATATCATGTGCTTACCAATATCATTTATTTAATCCTAATTCCTTCTTATTCTAATCAAATTAAATCACTCCTCATGTATTTTAAAATAGGCGATACATGATCCCCTAACATTTTTAGAAATAGAATCAATGTATAAACTACCTATAGACACGGTACATTTTTAAACTCCAAAAAGTGGTCGGCCTTTCATTTACACACGGCTGAGCTGCACGGCGCTGTTTTTGTCAGCGCACCACTGACTTCACCGGGGTGACGCCGGCGGGGAACTTTTAAAAAAAAAGTTCTCTCTCTAATTAATTTAACAATTTCGCCCTTTTTTTTTTTAATGGTATACCAAAGTTTGATATATCGATTGCTAGATATTGTAGCTTTGGAACACTCTTTTTGTGAGGATGATTTTTCAGGGATTTATAGAAAATAAAAGACAACAATATGAATTGTTAGATCTAGGAGCATCTCACCACAAAGTTCAACAAATCCTAACCATTTAAAAATGGGTGCGTGGTAAAGATTACCCCCTCCTATGGGCCCCACCCAAAGCCTAATTAATTTTCTTTTTTTCTAAAATTAAAATTTGTGAGGAGAAAACCAAATTGATGGTACAATACTGCACCGAAATCAAACCCCACTTTCGAATGATTGAGTCTTTATTTGGAAACCAATCACAAACAACTCACTGGCCAGTAATGATTCAACAAAAGGATTTCTCTTTGACATATCACCTCGAAGGGCGTCGAAAATATCTCACACTACAAAAAATAAAGAATTTTGCCACGCTCGATAGCAACGGCGAGGGTCTGCCGTAGCTAGCGGGTTGATTTTGGCCATGGCCTGGCTACGGATGAGGAGCACGGTAGCAACGGCAAGGGTCTGCCGTAGCTACACTATCAAAAAAAAAAATAGCCATACCTCTTAGCAACGGAAAAAATTTGTCGTGGCTAATGTGGCACTTTTTGCCACGGCATAAGCTACGGGAGGAGTTGTCGGGATGAGACTGTTGCCACGGCTAGACATTTGCGGTAGCAAAAGTATAATTTTTGGGGTTAAAAATTAAAATTAACCAAACTGAGACGAAGCTCTCTCTCGAATGCCCTAAACTCCGCCGCCTCCATTTCTCTCTTCCTTCTCTCTTGCTCCAAACCCTCCCGTCAATCTTCACAGTTCCCAAGCATCAGCCCGGAGAATGAAAAGCCCTCCAGCAGCGCCCCCGACGACCGCCCTTCTGCCTCCGCCTCCGCCATCGGGGACACCGACATCGATCACCTACGCCTTCCTGTACCACCAGAAGGAGATGCTTTCCGACCGCGTGCGTATGGACGCCTACTTCAACTCCATCTTCCATCACAAGTCCCACTTCGTCGGCAAGGTACCTTTCTCTCTTAATCTCAATCTCTCACATTTCTGAAAAGATTCCGAGCCGATTTCCATAATTTTCGTGATATTGGGGGAGAAGACGGTGCTGGATGTGGGAACGGGGTGAGAGATCACGTTTGGGAGGTGTACGCCGTTGAGGCGACTAAGATGTGCGACCACGTTCGGGAGCTCGTCAAGGTGAACAGACTCGAAGGGATTGTAGAGGTCCTGCACTGCCGAGTTCTCTGGCTTCTTGCTCTACAAGGAGCTTGGGAGGAGGCTCAAAGTGAGTTTTTTTTCTTTTTTCTTTTCTTTTTTTTTCAAGTTGCTTTGAAATGTTGGCTTGATGTGTGAATTTGTGTTGAGTTGAGTTGGTTTAAGATAGTTTGATTCACTTCATTGATGATGTTGAATTCATATTTCATAGTTTGAGTCACCCTTGTATCAAAGTGTTATTTATCTATGACATAGGCTACTGTCTTCTAAATATTACTTTGATTTCTATACCTTGAATCATGTTGATATGTGTATTATATTGTATTATGATATGATGTGTATATTTCACCTTTGGGAACAAGGTTGTCTTTGCAAATTGAAATTTTCTTTATGATTTTTCTGTCTTTGTCAGTTAACTATCATTGCCTCTCTCGAAACTAGACTAACCAGTTGGATATATTAGTTTACATATTGTTTGAGCAATTTAGAAAGTGTGAAAATTATGGATGATTATCGGCATCTGTCTGATAATGCACTTGATTACTAGGCATGTCATATTACTGTATATTAGCATTCTTTATGTACAGGTTTCAACATTATGGATTCACGGCTGAGGATTAACAAATACAGGTAGCTTGTTTTTGATATAGTTTTCTTTCTCTATTGCTTGATTCTAATATCAATTTTCATGATTATCAAGATGAACCTATGTTTGCTTTTGTTTAGTGACAATTGAGGTAGATGTTAGCTGCATTTCAATTAACAGAACTAGAGTTATACTTTAACAGCTGCCACGAGTTAGAACTTGGTACAGATTGCCTGCCTTTTTAGCTGTTTAAGCCCGACAGAATCCAAGAGACAAATGCTCTGCCCAGATGAACCTAGACCATTCAAAACAAAACGCTATAATCAGATGTTGCGATAGACACATGAAACTCTAAAACATGAATAATTGAAGACCCATTACGCGAGGCAGAGAATTGCTCAAGAGAACTGCCTCCAAACTGCATCTCTGAGGTATGTGTGTACATTTGAAAATGTTTATATAAAAGGAACTCCTCTCTCGACATACAACATAAAATCTTAGATGGTTTAGAAGGTGATTTGGGATTGCAACTTATTCTTCTTCATAGCTGTAGCCTCTTTCAATATGCATGTTTGCAAAATACTTTGCAATGACATGCATTACCTTTCTTTTTCTCTTGACAGTAAAAGACGTCGAGCGAGGAGACATATGCTTGCTTGTCGGGGAAGTAGATCTCCTAAGCTTCACCCTCCTTGATGGAGTCATCTTGCTATCATCAACTTCAGAGCTCCTCCATCTATCCATCTGGGTTTGCAGCTCTCCTTGAACCAGCTGCTTTGCACTTAACGATTTGTCTGTCTCGTAAATCTCTTGCTCTTCCTTTAACCTCACCTCCCTGCTTTCATTCTTCATCTTCTCGACTTTTGCTCTCGCTTCTCTCTCACTTGCCTTCAATGCTGTGATCCATTCCTGGGCAGCCGCTACTTTCTTGTCGGCAGTTTCCCTGGCAGCAGCTGCACTCCCACTTAAGTATTCGTACTCAAACTTCGAAATGGTGATCGTGGATTTGTGCTGAGAAGCAATTGCTCTTTCTCTCATTGCATCCTTAGTAAGAGCCCTTAGCTTCTCAAGAGCAGAATTTCTTTCCACAAATTATGATTGGCTCGTCCTCTATTCAGTTTTTTAGAAATGTTCTTGGTTTAAAGTCTTTGAGTTTGAGTTCATTGAAAATTTTACATTTTCCATTTGTGCTCGCAGCATGTTTTGAAACTGGAGCAGGAAGAATACTCCAAAGACGAGATTGATTAGAGTTACGTAGAGTTTGTAGATAATTAGAACGTGTTGGATCAGGTAGGTAGGTTTTATATATATGCATTCCCTATTTGTTAAGCTTTCTTTTTAAATCGTCTTAATTGGTCTATTAGTATATACATCTGTCTAGTTTTGCAATCATTTTCCTTTGTGCTCCTAATATCATATACAGTGATAAAAATCATATTCTCTTTCACTTGAACCGCTCCTAAGCAATACATAGGAAAATAGTAGCAATGGTTTAGCTGGTTAGCTTAGTCTCTTGATAACGGTAGGTGTTGAGGACATCTAGCTAGGCTTATTTGGTTGCTTTTTAGTCTTTGCTTATTATGGAGACATTGTAGTTTGTTCAGATAATTGTCATTGCTGGGCAGGTAAGAGTAGTGGTCGCTGTTCATAAAAGGATGTACTAATAGACTAATATAGTATCATATAAAAGATCATTACAATTACACGTCTTATTAAATGGTAAATTTCTAAAGTTGGAAGCAACAAACATGTGGGAGGGGGTGCACTTATTGATTTGGTAAATTTCTAATATAGTATCATATTAAAGATCATTATAGTAGTGAGTTGTGACTTGTGAGTGATCTATTTTGAGTATTTACTTGGATATGAATGTGGGCTGAGCAATTTCAGTTTATAATGAGTATTTACTTGGATATGACTGTGGGCTGAGCAATTTCAGTTTATAAAAGATCATTACATAGAGAATATGAATGGTGAGTGCTTCACTGTCAAAAAATAGCCATAGAAAGGGGAAGGATATAGATAAATGGGGTGGAGATTAAGAATTTTTTTTATTAAGCATAGGAAGACTTTATTATTGAGAAGACCTGCTAAATCCATATTGTTCGGTAATGATATGAAATTAATTCCCTTTCCAGAACTTCTAATCGAGAAAAACTTAGATTATTATCCATGATGAAACATGAAACCACAAAGTGCTTGAATAAGATATATATGTCATTTAAGTTCAGATTATTATCCATGATCAAACATATATATGTGAAAGCTTCTATGACCCAAAAACTGATGTTCCAATTTTTATTTTTATTTTCTTGTGTTAATTTCCTTATGAAATGTGTACTCCTATTAGCGTGAAATGTTCTCTGGGACGTGTGAAATTGAGAAGTTGACACTTCATATGATGAATGGAATATTGTCTATATAGCAGCAGCAGTAGTATAGAGGAGAAAATATCTGAAAGAGACAATGGATGAGAAGTTGACACTTCATATGATGAATGGAATATTGATTAGAGTTGCGTAGAGTTTGTCTTATAGGTTTATACTCGAAAATTTGGATATTAGTGTTTGCTGCCTATGATGTTAGGTATAATCCAGATTCTGAATGCTCTCCTGATAGATGTATTTTGGCTTGTAATTTGCAAGATGGGATTGCAAAAGCAGTAAGTTCTTAGAGAAAAAGTTTGCTGTCATGATGAACTCACAAAAGAGATGGGCACACAGCCATGAAATTGATTAGGTGTACGAGTGTAATCCCACTATAGTCCAGCAGACCAAAGGCAAATGGACAACTTGTACAAAAAGAATGAAATGCTTATATTGCAAGTGAGCTTCTTATTTATTTATTACTATCATTATTATGGTATCGGTTAGTTGTATGTGTACTTTCTTCTTTTTATTTTATATTTTATTTTTTAAAGCTTGGTATAATTATATTTATGTAAATTTTATAATTATGTATATTTATTGTATATAAATTATGTAGTTTGTGACATTTTATTATGTATGTAAATTTTGTATAATAATGGAATTTTATTATATATGTAAATTTTGTATAATTAATGAATTTTTATTATATATTTAAATTGTATATTATTTTATTTATTTTAAAAAAAAATAGGTTTTTTTCAGCCACACTTTAGCTAAAAAATAGGTTTTTTTTTAATTTTTCAGCCACACTTTAGCTACGGCAGCTTGTCGTGGCAAATGTGGGGTGTCCTTTACCGGGGGTCGCATAGCCGTGGCTTTGCCGTAGCTAGATTCTTTGCCACGACAAGCTTCCGTAGCTACTATCATTTTGCCACCGCAGACTTGGCCACCCCTAGTTTCCCGTGGCTACATCCGTGGCTAAATAGGTTTTGCCACCCCAAATCAGCTTATCGCCACGGTAAATTGCCGATGCTAAATTGTTTTTTGTTTGTAGTGTCACCAACAATAATTTAGAATAATCTCGGTTCAAAGGAAACACACTTTTTATTAATCTCAAATCTGATTTCTAAGTAAGCATACAAGCTCTTTATATAAGAAAAGTAACAATAAATGAAAGGCCAAAGGCCGAAACATTTATTGAGTGAATAATTATAAAGGTCCCTCGAAATGTTGGAAAAGAAGGTGAGCAACCAAGGGGCGGAAAGGCGAAGAGTGGAAAACCTTCAAGACCATCAATACATATTAAAACATGCATCTATTGCAACGTACACTTTATTCAATTTCATTGAACGCGTTCCGTCTTCAATAAACATGATTCCAACAACTGGTCAGATTTCGAACAGTTGTAAAGAACAACAATTTCGGTCATCTTCAAAACTGATTTGGCAAAAGTGTTCTTAATGAAAGTTGTACCCTCTTAAAATGTCTTTCCAACAAGTTCTCATACGCTTCAATCAGAATTTTATATAGTCCAGTGGATCCAAAATACCAATGTACAACCAAACTATTTTCTCAAAGATTTCGTGTGACTCGGGCTTGTATATATGATAATATGATCACATCAGAAGGAAAAAAGAACGACCCCAACAAACAAGTCGAACCAGGAGGAGCCCTACACACACCCGATCTGAAGAGCGAAAACCAGATCTGGAATCGCACACAACTGTAACAACCATATGGCCTGGGCGCCATATGGGGTTACAATTCATCAACCACCCATCTCGGCGAAGCTCTGGGCGCACCAACGAAGCCAAGGAAATCGGCGTCAGAACCAAACATCAAAGGGAGGAGCATGGAATCGCACAAACTAACTAGTTCACACCAAATCGCCCCCGAAGGGGAAGGCACAAAAACGAAGGTAGAAGAGGTACAGTTTTTTGCAATTTTTTTTTAAAAAAAATTAACGGAAAATATTAATGGTTTTAGGACACGCGGCGAAATAAAAAAAAAAACGTTTACGGGTACCCGGCGAAATATATCAAACTTTAATACACCATATGTAAAAAACTTTTACCTTAGGGGTATCAGACAAAATTTTCGTTAATTTAATAGATTGGTACGTATTGATGAAGTTGTTGCCTTTGATGTGTTTGAGCTTTGTTTTGGTTGAGGTTGCAGACTTGTGTACCCTGAGTATCGATTTGATCGTGGTCGTGTATGTGGCTTTAGAAGATTCCTCTTTTTTTGTACGCTTGCTTTTTTTTTCTTCATTTCAATGATGGTTAGTCATTATGCCTGGTTTTTTTTCGACCTCTCAATTTAGCAAATACCGGTTTTCTTTGCTATTTCGAATCCTTGCATCTTTCAAACAAAATACATTATACATCACATTGCCTGACTCGACGTCGAGTGAAGGCTACTCGAGACCATGAAGACCACTCGATATCGAGTGATGTGCCTCGATGTCGAGTGACATTACAGAAGCCTACGACGTGTTTTGACGAGTCCAAATTTGAGGAGGATTGCTTAGCCATGAAGTTGAAGATCTTTTATCTCCTCATATGAACATTTATCCTTATGGGTTAATTTCCATTTAGGGATTTTTATTGTTTTATATTTTATTTATTAGGAAGTTTTATCCGAGGAAATAGATAGATATTTTCTTTCCTTGTCTAGTAAGGATTGAACCACTATAAATAAAGCCTCTGGAGGCTGGTTTTCAATCATCCAAGCACACAAGCAATTGTGTAACCATAGAGTAGAGAGAGAGGTAGGCTGAGAGCAAGGAGAGAGAGTTGGACCATTCGGTTGTAACCCTTCAACGTTATTTCAATTCAAGTTAGTTTCTTTTCATGTCTATAATGATGTTTTCCGCAATGAAGAGCAAGTACGCTAAAGTTATGTTCTTTTATGTGAATTTCATCTTTTATCCCATATGCATAATTCTTCTACGATAGTAGTTGTCAATTCCATATTTACGATATTGAAGCGAAAGTGAATCTATTATGAATTTGGACATTAATTGTGAAAAGGATAGTAACACTTAAGGTTTATAGGAGAGCTTCTATATTCCCATTTGTTAACGACGAAAGTTATTTGATGAAAAGCATGCTCCTTTCATGATTTCGAGCATATTACTTGCATGGTTATCGTCGTGGTAGATCTTAGTCGATATCGAGTGACTTTTGGTCGACATCAGAGCTAGGGCTGTTTTACGAGACTAGATCGGCGAGCACTGACATGCTTTATTGTGGATCGATCCTGACTCCTACCACTACAGTGAGAGAAAGTCTTGTAATTTTATTTGCGACGGATAGGAGTTGGTTTGCATTTATATTTATAAAAAGCTAATACTACACTCCGTATGTACTCCACTATAAAATACTACTCGATAAATGATTAACTAGTGGTTAACTTGTGGGGTCTCTTTCTTTGGGGGTTTCACGTACCTGCTTTTTCAAAATTAAATAAAGTTGTCCATAAACAAAAGGTGATCCTTGTGCATTAAGGTTTCCTCTCCTTCGTTGACATTTTTCTATGCAATTTAGCGGTGGGCACAAGTTCTGCAAATGTCGTCCCGTCCTATCCGATATTTCATCTCGAACACATCTCGATTCTGATGGGATTTTTTTAAAAAGAGTTCAATCTCATTCCGATCCCATCCCGCAAAAGTACGAGGGACGAGACCCGGGACAAAAATTTCTTGTCCCACAAATCTCGCCCCGTTCCGTATATATATAAAACTATATATATACAATATTATTAAAACTAACTATACATAATGTTGTTTTTAATTAGTTTTACCCATTTTGTGTGTGTGTGTGTATATATATATATTGTATTTATGAATAAAACCTACTGAATTTGATATTTAGTGGTATGCTCACCACCTGATGAGGGTGTGTGTGTGCACGCGCGCGCTAATGAATTCGATTTTTAGTTCAATTATGTTTTAGGCTACACGATAATTTACTTACTTAATAAATCTGATTTCTATCAAAAGGTAAAAGCCTTCTTTATTGGATTATTTTGGAATTTATTTTATGTGGGACAAGTCTTTGTCCCATCCCGATCCCAACTCGTTAGATGAGGGATAAGACCCGATGAAGTTTAAAAAAAACAATTCAATCCCGTCATGCGAAAAATTCGAAAGATGGGTCACGTGATTACCCCAATTCCGTCCGTCTCATACCCATCTCTAATAAAATTTGTCAATTTTTTTAAAATGAAAGAAACTTGGTTAAATTACTGTCCAACCAACGTATCGTACGTCCTTCCATCGATGAAGATTTCAGGTTCTCGTGAGGACATTTAGAACATTACATGACAAGAAGGTGCTAGCGCTCTCCTAAATTATTTCTCATTAAAAAAAAAGGAATCGTTGCGACAAGTATGCCGCATGCGCTACGTCCAACAACTAATCAAATGCCATACTCACTCATTAGTGCATTTTCAAATGTAAATAAACTATGAGAAACGCTCTCTCATCTCTCTAAAAAACTAGAGAGAGGGAGTTTCAATTGCGGCTTCAGCCACCCTAATTCGACTCCGACCTTCTCAACTCGCTCCGACCACCTTCGCGCTGCTGTCGCCTATTGTTGTTTTTGCACCACCTCCGGGCTGTTGTACAAGACGAACGGAAAACCCTACTTTGTAAATCTTGTTTAGATCTCATTCAAAAACCAAATTAGGTTGGGGCTTGTGGTGTTTGGTGTGTCTTGTCCCTGATTTTTCAACCTCTTGGCCTATTTCATGCATCTACTTCACAAATATGTGATTCCTCATTTGGGAGTGTTGAGCAAATCTTCGTCGAACAACTCTGGATAGGGAAATCCTTCGCTGACCACCTCTGTCTGCCGCTGCTCTCTTCAATTTCAAGATTGCATCGGCTCTGTCCACCCTAATCCGAGTTGGGAAATTAGTCTCTGGTGTGGGACTCATAAAGCCTAGATGACCGTTTCGCCTTCTGCTACTCTCTCTGTCGGTTTAATCATTGGCCCTTCCCACCTTCAACCTCTGGTTTCACTTCGCCAAATGTTGCTTTTGCAGAGTCGCTGCCAGTCGCCCACCGGCCTTCGGTCCCCGTTACTGATGTTTTGGAAGTGTACATAAAACCTTTTTTTGCAAACCTTTTTTGTACTCTCATCCCGTCACCTTTCCTGGTCTGGCCGATTGGCTCGTTTTGGGGCTGCCAACGTATCCTCTCCTGCCTTCGGCCGACGTTGGGCTTGGGATGGCCTTACCCTGGCCGCGTTCCCCTACTGTCGCCTCTCCAAAGCTGTTTAGTGGAGTTAATTTATAATTGGGTATTGGGTTTCAATTTAATTTTATGGGTCAAAATTGCAATTTTTTCTAATTTACAATATATCTAATTCAATTAGAATTGCAATAGATAAATTCAGACTTTTGCTGTAGTAGAGGCTTCGACCTTCTTTTTAGGTTTTTTTTCTTGTTTTGATTGTGTACATTCTGCATTTATGACAAAATTCTGGTTTGCATTCTATTTTATTTCAATGGTTTATTTTTGTCTATTTATTTCGTTGATTATCATATCATGCTTGCTTGAATCTTCAATCTAGGGTTTGGGTAATCCCGACGATGTTTTGGTAGTGTTGAAATTGATAGTTGTTTGTCTGATAATTTGTTAGATTTAATCCTTTTGCGCCAGCCCTTATTTTTGAAAATTGGTTAGAACTGATTTAGGGTTTGAAATCGAAATACTAGAACCCTAAATTAGAATTTAGATGACGAATTTAGGCCGAAAAACTATTTCATCCATCATAACCATAGGATTAAACATAAGTTTGATTAATCGAAATATAATCGAATTTCTTGAGGTTTCATAGATTGTCATGGATATTTCTGATGATTGTGATATTGAAGAAGACCAAAAGGGAACGTCAGTATGACTATCACTTAGAATTCTACGAACTTAAAGGGTCTGAATTGGTTGCTTGAGTCTGAAAGAAGATTGTTGACCAATTTAGACACATTCGCTATGATCCCGAAAGGAGATTTGCGATTACCTAGCTTAGACATCTACCTTCAACAAACTCAGACAATGTGAAACAAATATAAATTTCAACGCTACCAAAACATTGTCGGGATTACCCAAATCCTAGATTGAAGATTCAAGCAAGCATGATATGATAATCAACAAAATAAATCATAGATAAAAATAAACCGTTGAACTAAAATAGAATGCAAACCAGAATTTCATCCTAAATGCAGAACGTACACCATCAAAACAAGTACAAAACCTAAAAAGAAGGTCAAAGCCTCTCCTACGGCAAAAGTCTGAATTTCTCTGTTGCAATTCTAATCGAATTAGATATATTGTAATTTAGTAAAATTATAAATTTGGCCCATAAAATTAAATAACTAAATTACAGCCCAATACCCAACTATAAATTAACTCCACTAAACAGCTCCCAAATTTTTGCGATTTTCGCGCATGGCAATTTAGCTCATCGGGTCTGATCCAATATGCTCGCCGCTCCATATTAAATCTTCAATTTCGGCAATATTAACCTCAAAATGCCTGAAACACATAAAAACTCAGTGTAGGCTCCAAAAATGCAAAATAAAATAAATAAAGCATCAAATATGATAAATATGCATGAAAATGACCCAAACTAATATGCAAATGTATGCCTAAAATTAGTCTAAAATAGATGTTATCAAATCACCCCATGCTTGAACCTTGCTTGTCCTCAAGCAAGAACAAGTGTAAATATTCACAAGAAAGATTTCGGTTTCTATTCAAGCAATGTGTTTGCCCATTCAGATCTAGACATTGGGTTCAAAACAAGGCGAACAAATCATACAAAAGACAAGTCAAGACATCTTTTCCAAAACCTCGTATAGGACATATTTTCATGGAACACTCTCACTCATGTGTCTAAGGTATAAAAGTTTCGCTTGGGCTCAAACCTTGAAGACTCATCTACCATAAGCTTGAATTAGTGTTCTAACTCTCCACCACTTGGACTATGCACACAAACATAAATCACGAGGTCTTTTCATAGGTGCTAAAATATGGGAAATAGAATTACTTTCTAAACTTCAACTACAATTCCAACGGAGTTGCAACCAAGCCTCTAGGGAGAATAAAAATTTAGCATTCGTGTGTGACAGGATAAAATCGTTGTGTTTTCCCGTCGAAAGAATATCCAAACCAACAAACTAGTGTAACTAGTAAGTCCGAAGTCTATCCACAGGGAACTTACCTTAACTTTATGTGTTATAACTATCAAAAAGAGTAAACAAAGGGGTGTAAAGGTGTAAAAATGTAAAGATCAAAAGAACTAAAGTAGTAAGTATGGTGATGATTGTAAACATTGAGGAATGAGATGTTTCACCTACGATTCTCAACATTGGTTCGCTTACTTGATCATTGTTCGTTCTTCTAGTTGTTTCTTTTCTATCATCCTCTCTTACCTTGATTTAAATATATTATTATCCCTATGAGTTCTAATAATCCATTATTCCTAACCAATCTTAACACATATTAAGGTTTAATCCTAGGAATAGAAGTAAGTCTCAAGATGTATAAAGCTTATTAAGAGATATTAATCCCCTAAAGTACTAATATTTAACCTATAGTCAACTTCCTACACATTCAAGCTTTCCTATGAGGTTCACTAAAACGTGTTCGCTATTTTAGGTTAGGCTTCACAAACTTGTGAATCAAAACCCTAGAAATGATGCAATTCTAACAAGGTCACGAATCAAGATATAATCAACACCATCAAGCAATTAAAACCACAAAGAAGTTGAAGTAGACAATAGAAATAAACTAGAATTCCAAACTCACAATTCAATGAAACCAAGTCTTAATCATAGGCAAAACACGATGAGTTTAGTTGCTCATGTTTCCAAATGTAATCTATAAATTATTCAAAAGACAAAAGATAAATAGAAAAAGCTAAAAATAAATCTTTTATATAACCCTAAAAACTGTCAAAAAACCCTAAAAGACGTTCTTAAAATATAGAGTCTAACTAAGGAAAATTAGAGCTTCGATGATGAATCGGCCCAAAAAGACCATGACCAGACCGAGGCCAGGCTATGACCGTGGCTTTTCCAGATACTTCTCCAATGTTGGCAGCGGGTGCGGCTTTAGTGGCCGCGAGTGTGACCATTTTTGGTTTCTTGTTCTTGTGGTCGCTGGTCGCGACTTTTCTCTGTGCGCTTCCTTGCCTCTTCCTAGTTTATTTCATTCAACATATCTTGCTTGATCTCATCTCCATATGGTCCATAAAACTCTCAGGATCGCTCTGTTTACCAATTTGAATCTACAATATGCAAATACACACTAAACTTATGTAGATTCTGAACTTTGACCACCAAATGAGTAAACAAGTAAACTAACCAATTAACATGAAATATATACATCTAAATGAACCTAAAAATACTCTATAATGCCTATGTAAATATGTATTAGCAGTGTGCCCTTTGAGAACAGAGTTGCAAGCAAGCCTCTACAAATAATTTTTTTTTAGCATTCGTGTGGTTTTTGAGCACAGAGTCGCAAGCAAGCCTCTACGGAAAAAAAAAAATTTAGCATTCGCGTGCCTAGCTTTTGAGCATGGAGTTCCAAGAAAGCCTCTAAAGAGAATAAAAATTTAGCATTCACGTGCCTTTTCTGCTCGGAATTGCAAGCAGCAAGCCCCTATGGAGAATAAAAATTAGCATTGCGTGCCTTTTAAGAATGGAGTTGCAAACAAGCCCCTATGGAGAACCAAAATTTAGCATTCGTGTGCCTTTTGAGCATGGAGTTGCAAGCACGCCTCTACAAGGAAAAGTAGTCAGAATCAAAACTTAATACGTACACGCCTACACTCGTGCAATCAATCAAACATTCACATAAGTTCACAACTTATTCCACCCTTATTTTAGTTAGAATCGACTTATATTTTAGTCTAAGGAAAAGACAAGAACATAGATACTTCCAAAGCACTGGACACCTTGGTAAAAAACCGTGAAAATCCTAGTTTTCACTAGGCGGTTCCAACACGATGATTCCAAATCACGAATCACTTTCATGTGTAAAAATCATTACGGATCCAGCATGAATCTCTGAAGCCTTCACTAAGTCATTCCACCCTTAGGTCAACCAATATTGATTGCTACCAGCCTTTATCACCTTAACAACAAACTCTCACCATATAGGACTCTTCAAACAAACTTTATCGGAAACCAACCACCCGGAAAAATCCCCAAAGGAGTTTCGGAGTTGCTGCAGGGAAACAATAAAAATATGAACACATAAAAAGAACAAAATGCGGGAAAAGTCGCATTACCAGGCTGTGAAGTTGTTCCTCCCCGTCAATAACCCTATAAAATACTCATGGCGTAGGGTTAGACGAAGCCATCATGTGACAAAAGATATACAAACCAATCGAAACAAGAGATAAGTTTGCATAACCTTCATAACCTATATTATATTAAAACTCATCACAAGGCAAATAGTAAGATACTCTTACCTTGGTCCTTCCCGACGCTCGGTGCATACAAACCACGTGGGCAATACTTTTAACTTTATCCTTCCGAACGTTCAGTACATATAGACTGTAATGGCCCGTGATTAAAATCCCGGGTTACATTTCAAAGGAAGGATCATTCGTTAGGATCTTGCACTCCGAGTACTGGTTGAATGTTTAAAATCAAGGATTAGTGCTTTTAAAGTAGGATTTCTCACCCAAAACCGAGAGGGATCGTTGGAATCACGGGGGAAAGTCCCCCTTACCTTCCCTACGGCCTAAGACATGAAAAACCATTTGTAACATTCAACCCAAGCATAAGTCTAAACTGAATACATAGGATTGCCACGACGGGGCCGGGTCAAAACGAATTTCAAACATTTAACCCAAAACCTTAATAATTCGGTGAAGTTAGAGTCTCAACTCTCTCTTTCCACCACGCATGATAAAACCACAATGAAAAAGTGTTACCCGCCCCACATTCCCATGGGGAGGAAAGCCACGTATCCCCTCATAGCGTGAACTGGTCAACGGTCTTACCTGAAGCCCCCCCTCTTTCTACTGCCATCTATCCTAAATAGGGGAGGAGGTCTCAACCTGTGCCACAATGACCAATGAGGATGTATACGGTCTTACCCGAACCCCAAGATCCTCGACATCCGCGAAGATCTCGTAGCCGGCACCGCCGAGCCTTTGAATTCGGCTCGCATCACTTATCGTGTAGTGGATTAATCAAACGGCTTCTCGGAATAGTAAGCACTCCAACTGGTTGGGTTAAAGACCAGGGATAAGAATTGGAATCTTCTTTACTCCTCGACTATCACCCTACTACCCGTCATGCGCGGACCCCTATCTTGAGTCGTGTTTTTGGATCGTCCATGGACGGATATCGAGTCCCAGACCTGTTAGAAAGGGTCACTACCAAAAACACGGGAAATAGCCACGAATTGGCCACGAATGACCGTGGCTAAACGGTTTAGCGACGGGCATAGCCATGAATTTGACGTTTGTCGCCATTCGAGGCTATATGCCTCATCGCTAACAGCCACCAACTCAATATCCATGGCTAATAGCCACGATCTAACAAGGTCGTGGCTATGTCCATGCCCGGTTTAGGATCGTGTCATCCGTGGCTGTAGCGACAAAATTAGCCACAGTGTATGTCGTAGCTGATTTCGTGGCTTGGCACGTGCGGGAAGTCTAGCGTCTTTCGTGGCTGATTTCGTGGCCAATTAGGTGGCTAAATTCGCGACTTTATTATTGGTTATGGGCCTTATGGCCATGGCTATTCTCGTTGCGATATTCGTGACTTTATTGTTGGCTATGCCCGTGGGCCGTGGCCTTATTCCTCATTTTGGACGCATTATACACACACACACACACATAAACACACATAAACACACACACACACACACACACACACACACACACACACACACACACACACACACACACACACACACACACACACATCAATAATAATAAACTAGTATAAGATCGACCAAATCCAACCATACATAAATGGAGTACAAAAATAAAGAACAAAATTTAGATACAAAAAAAAAAAAACAAATTGGAGAACATATATTCTGTCCTCATGAATTTCCTTATCACCACAACATCCTTTGTATGATTACTCCTACAGGAACAACAAAATGCAATAAATCTTCAATAATTTGACCAATAAGGCAAGAAAGTCATTACAATTACTAAAAAGCACATGGACTATTGTAATTAAGCAGAGTTAACACTCTTAAATAAATCTACCAGTGCAATTTCCATTGAGATCTTAGACAAGCTGTAGGAGAGAAATAAAATGTATGGAAGATGCCAACAAGATGTAAGTTAATGATTGAAGGTATTGCCTCGTGATGGTAAATGTGTACAACTAAACCTGTTTAAGAAAAATTGATAAATGGATTTTTTTATATAAGGTAAAATTTCAGCTAAATGAAACCTAGCCGATAGCATCCGGGGATGTTTCTTTTCATTTGATTAGTCTTCTTGTTACAGTTAAAAAATTGTTGCCTCTTCCTCTCAAAGATTAAGGATGCTTGCATTTTTAAAGATATATTGAAGGTCAATCAGGTCTAATATTAATCATATTAGATGATTTAGAATAGTTATTTATTGGCCTTCAATGTATCTTTAAGAATAAAAAACCCAAGGAAAATAACACTTCCACTTGAATAAGATGTCATGAGCATGAGGTTTTCACTGCATCTGCACCTACCTTAGTTATCAATGGTAGCACCAAACACTCAAAACAATGGCCTAGTAGATGACATGATTTTGAACTGCAAATAAGTTGTGCCCGAAATTTTCCATAGAAACATGGTCATTAGCATTAAACCTTAACTTCGCATGAGATATTAATTCATACAGAACTTTTCGAGTCTCAAAACAGAAGTTTACCTGCACTAAGAATACATCCAAGGCAAGAATCGTGCTGTATCCAGGAGCAACGTCAAGATAGAAAGGAGTAGTAGAAGTTTAACTGTTGCTTTCATGCCGAGGACAACAACACCCATCCCTAAAAGATTTCAATTATTCCATTTTTCATACTGTTCCAAAACATCAGCACGAGGAGGAGCCTTTGAGGGATTTCAAAAGCAAAGGCTTAAAAAGAGGATTTGAGAACATTCAAATACCTAATAGGTTGAGCACAAACCAGGACCAAATCCAAGCGGATGAGAGCCATGGCCGATTGAAAGAGAGATTGATGCGAAGCTGAAGCAGCAAACAGCGAAGATCTTCCTCAATTGGCACTCTTTCTCGTGTTTCCTGTTCTCAAATGCGATGAATTAAAAAACCATATTCACATCAGCAACAAAATATAGAAAGAGAAGGACGGGGAAAGCGAGAGTAGAGGAGGAGAAGAGGGAACGAGCTCACATTCGGCCTTTAATGGAGGGAGATCCGGGACCAAGTAATGTGTCTGAACATCAAGGATGAAGGTCGTTGCGTTCGAGATCTGAAGACAAAGGTCGTTGGGTGGTGACAGTACTTCGCATATCCGAGGAGACGACGGCAACACAAGAAGCAAGAGGATGCATCGAGGATATGAGACCAAGAGGAAGGAGGAAGAAGGAAGGAGAAGCACCATGGACAGAAGAGGCGAAACTTGAGAGAAGAGTCAGGGAAGGCGCCTCTGCCTTTGTGAAGCGGTCGATTGCAAAAATTAGGGTTAGAGCCCCTATTTTAGACCGCTTTGAATTTTGACCAAAATTTTGGGGGGAAATTTACCGCTCAAAATTACAATAGGCGGTAAAATAATTTCAGGAGTGTGATTTTTTTTTCCTTCACAATTCATATATAGAAAATAAATATCAATATCCTTATCTTATGTGAATGATTTTACCCAACATCATTAAACTAGTTCAGCATCCGTATTATTTGCGAATTTTTTAAATATCAGTTTTTTGGTATAAAAAATTCATATAAAAAGAATGTATAAGTTATTATAATGTTTTATTAAACATTTATTAGTCAATTATATGATTTTTCCTCTAAACATACTCTTATATTATTCAAATAAGAATTTACTGGTTAATATAATATTTTATTCAACATTTATTAGTCACTCATATGAGTTTTCGTCAAAACATACTCTTATATATACTATTCTAATAAGATTATAGTAGTTGATATAAGATTTTATTCAACATTACTTAGTCACTTATATGAGTTTTCCTCAAAACATACTCTTATTTTATTCTAATAAGAATTTATTAGTTAATATAAGGTTTTATTAAACCTTTATTAGTTACTTATATGAGTTTTTCTCAAAACATACTTTTATAGTATTCTAATAAGAATTTAGTAGTTAATATAAGGTTTTATTAAACCTTTGTTAGTTACTTATATGAGTTTTTTCTCAAAACATACTTTTATAGTATTCTAATAAGAATTTAGTAGTTAACATGAGGTTTTATTAAGCATTTGTTCATTACTTATATGAGATTTCCTCAAAACATACTCTTATAGTATTCTAATAAGAATTTAGTAGTTAATATAAGGTTTTATTAAACATTTGTCCATTTGTTATATAAGATTTCCACAAAACATACTCTTATTGTATTCTAATAAGAATTTAGTAGTTAATATAGGGTTTTATTAAACATTTGTTAGTAACTTATACGAGTTTTTCTCAAAGAATATTCGTATATATAGTATTCTAATAAGAATAATATAAGGTTTTATTGAACATTTGTTGGTTACTTATATGAGTTTTCCTCAACACATACTATATATAGTATTCTAATAAGAATTTATTAGTCAACATAAGGTTTTATTAAACTTTTGTTCATTACTTATATGAGATTTCCTCAAAACATACTCTTATTGTATTCTAATAAGAATTTATTAGTCAATATAAGGTTTTATTAAGCATTTGTTCATCACTTGTATGAGTTTTCCTCAAAACATACTTTTATAGTATTCTAATAAGAATTTAGTAGTTAATATAAGGTTTTATTAAACCTTTGTTAGTTACTTATATGAGTTTTTTTCTCAAAACATACTTTTATAGTATTCTAATAAGAATTTAGTAGTTAATATAAGGTTTTATTAAACCTTTGTTAGTTACTTATATGAGTTTTTTCTCAAAACATACTTTTATAGTATTCTAATAAGAATTTAGTAGTTAACTTGAGGTTTTATTAATCATTTGTTCATTACTTGTATGAGTTTTCCTCAAAACTTACTCTCATAGTATTCTAATAAGAATTTAGTAGTTAATATAAGGTTTTATTAAACATTTGTTAGTTACTTATACGAGTTTTTCTCAAAACATACTTTTATAGTATTCTAATAAGAATTTAGTAGTTAATATAAGGTTTTATTAAACCTTTGTTAGTTACTTATATGAGTTTTTTCTCAAAACATACTCTTATAGTATTCTAATAAGAATTTAGTAGTTAACATGAGGTTTTATTAATCATTTGTTCATTACTTATATGAGATTTCCTCAAAACATACTCTTATAGTATTCTAATAAGAATTTAGTAGTTAATATAAGGTTTTATTAAACATTTGTCCATTTGTTATATAAGATTTCCACAAAACATACTCTTATTGTATTCTAATAAGAATTTAGTAGTTAATATAGGGTTTTATTAAACATTTGTTAGTTACTTATACGAGTTTTTCTCAAAGAATATTCGTATATATAGTATTCTAATAAGAATAATATAAGGTTTTATTGAACATTTGTTGGTTACTTATATTAGTTTTCCTCAACACATACTATATATAGTATTCTAATAAGAATTTATTAGTCAACATAAGGTTTTATTAAACTTTTGTTCATTACTTATATGAGATTTCCTCAAAACATACTCTTATTGTATTCTAATAAGAATTTATTAGTCAATATAAGGTTTTATTAAGCATTTGTTCATCACTTGTATGAGTTTTCCTCAAAACATACTTTTATAGTATTCTAATAAGAATTTAGTAGTTAATATAAGGTTTTATTAAACCTTTGTTAGTTACTTATATGAGTTTTTTTCTCAAAACATACTTTTATAGTATTCTAATAAGAATTTAGTAGTTAATATAAGGTTTTATTAAACCTTTGTTAGTTACTTATATGAGTTTTTTCTCAAAACATACTTTTATAGTATTCTAATAAGAATTTAGTAGTTAACTTGAGGTTTTATTAATCATTTGTTCATTACTTGTATGAGTTTTCCTCAAAACTTACTCTCATAGTATTCTAATAAGAATTTAGTAGTTAATATAAGGTTTTATTAAACATTTGTTCATCACTTGTATGAGTTTTCCTCAAAACATACTTTTATAGTATTCTAATAAGAATTTAGTAGTTAATATAAGGTTTTATTAAACCTTTGTTAGTTACTTATATGAGTTTTTTCTCAAAACATACTTTTGTAGTATTCTAATAAGAATTTAGTAGTTAACATGAGGTTTTATTAATCATTTGTTCATTACTTATATGAGATTTCCTCAAAACATACTCTTATAGTATTCTAATAAGAATTTAGTAGTTAATATAAGGTTTTATTAAACATTTGTCCATTTGTTATATAAGATTTCCACAAAACATACTCTTATTGTATTCTAATAAGAATTTAGTAGTTAGTATAGGGTTTTATTAAACATTTGTTAGTTACTTATACGAGTTTTTCTCAAAGCATATTCGTATATATATTATTCTAATAAGAATAATATAAGGTTTTATTGAACATTTGTTGGTTACTTATATGAGTTTTCCTCAACACATACTATATATAGTATTCTAATAAGAATTTATTAGTCAACATAAGGTTTTATTAAACTTTTGTTCATTACTTGTATGAGATTTCCTCAAAACATACTCTTATTGTATTCTAATAAGAATTTATTAGTCAATATAAGATTTTATTAATCATTTGTTCATTACTTGTATGAGTTTTCCTCAAAACATGCTTTTATAGTATTCTAATAAGAATTTAGTAGTTAATATAAGGTTTTATTAAACCTTTGTTAGTTACTTATATGAGTTTTTTTTCTCACAACATACTTTTATAGTATTTTAATAAGAATTTAGTAGTTAACATGAGGTTTTATTAAGCATTTGTTCATTACTTGTATGAGCTTTCCTCAAAACTTACTCTCATAGTATTCTAATAAGAATTTAGTAGTTAATATAAGGTTTTATTAAACATTTGTTAGTTACTTATACGAGTTTTTCTCAAAACATACTTTTATAGTATTCTAATAAGAATTTAACAGTTAATATAAGGTTTTATTAAACCTTTGTTAGTTACTTATATGAGTTGTTTCTCTAAACATACTTTTATAGTATTCTAATAAGAATTTAGTAGTCAACATAAGGTTTTATTAAACTTTTGTTCATTACTTATATGAGTTTTTACTCAAAACCTAATCTGATAGTATTTTTATAAGAATTTAGTAATCAATATAATGTTTTATTAAACATTTGTTCATTAGTTATATGAGTTTTCCTAAATAAAAAATCTTATAGTATTCTAATAAGAATTTAGTAGTCAAAATAAGGTTTTATTAAACATTTATTCGTTATTTATATTAGTTTTCCTCAAAACATACTATTATAGTATTATAATAAGAATTTAGTAGTTAAAATAAGGTTTTATTAAACATTTATTCCTTAATTATACGATTTTCCCTCAAAACACTCACTTAGATTATTCGAATAAGAATTTATTGCATAATATAAAGTTCTATTCAACAATTATTAGCTACTTATATGATTTGTTTCTCAAGATAAACTCTCATAATATTCTCATATGAGTTTATTAGTTAATATAAGGTTTTATTCAACGATTATTAGTTACTTATATGATTTTTTCCCCTCAAAACACATTTTATTTAACAATTATTAGTTTTGTTTATATTCTAGTATTTATTTAGATATAAATACATATACCATTAATGGGCCTATTGGCGAAAATTATAGTCGTATTTTGGACCATAATAAATTAAAACTCATTAGAAATTAAAGTGTGTCATTTGAGGTTAACTGTAAATAGCCACGGCATTAGCCATAGATATGATTGTGGCTATTAATTGGGTTTCTTAATACATTGAGAGTTATTAATGAGGCTTACATATTCATTGGGCTTTGACTAATACTAATGGGCTTGACCTTTTTTGGGCTTTGACTCTCTAAAATTGGGTTTGACCATATATAGGCCCTACCTTTTTTTGGTGAGATTTTGGGCTTAAAAATTGATATTTAGTTTCAAATTAATTTGCTTTAATTTTTGAATTTCCTCAATTCGGATACACCGAAGTGATAATGGGCGTCTCCATGTTAGCGTCGAATACAGCCACGGATAATCCAACATTTGCTAAATTCGTGCCTGTTCACCTTCAACTCGGGTCATATATTGCTAATTGCCTCACATTCTTAGCCATGAGTACATCAACATATATTATTCGTGGCTAAATTCGTGGCTACACTGACATGTCGGGTAAGACTTGTAAAGGCTCGGATTTTCAAATCCTAGTTTTTTCGGAAAAAGGAAATTAAAAATGAAATTAAACCGAATTAAAAGCCCGTTTAGCGGATTCCGACCGTAATATAAATTTAACGAACAATTTCCGTCCTTTTACCTCGGAAATTTAAAATAATTATCGGAGGGCGATATCCTTTTCGATTTTAAAAATCTAATTGATCGAGAAAGCGAGAGTCGGGGAAACTAACATTCAAAGACTAATTACGGGATTCGAATTTCACGTATTCGGGATTTGTTATCGGGTATTGATTAACCAATTTCACACACAATTCTCACCCACTCCCGTCATTCACCGGCCATACTCCTTCAAATCACCTTACCCTTCGATTGGAACCATCCCTCACCCTTTACTGGCATCTTCTTCACCTGCTCTCCATCACAATCATCGTCACCTCCATCCTCATTCATCTTCACCCTCAGCCCCACCTTCCTCCTCCTTGTTGAAGCGACCGACGCCACCACCACTCCAACGCATCACCGCCATCACCTCCTGCTCATCTCCATCGGTGATCCATCATCTTCACTCCTTCGTCGTCGCCACCAACACCACCTCCTCCGACGTCCACAGCCACCCTGACGCCGCCCAGAAGCCACCGAAGCCGTCGACGAGCCACCACGCATCGTCCTTGCTCTGTTTCGCGAACCTATCTTCCGGTAAGCCGTCCTCACTCGTTTTCGATCGGAATCACCTTCAGACTTCACCGTCACGCTCACCTCTGTCCGATGTAGGTCCGATGAGCCATCGCGAGCCTCCGACGATGCCCAGAACTCCGATTGAGAGCTCCGAAGTCGCGAAATCAACTCTGCCTTTCCCTCCTCTGTTTTGATTCAATTCTGTCTTGGGTCGGGCTGTGGGCGAGCGTGAGTGTGGGCTCGATACCTCCGGCGAGAGCTCCAGCGAGTTCGAATTGGCGTGGACGAGCATCCAGCGGGAGTCGAGGACGAGCGGCAGCACTGCGAGCTGGGCGGTTGAGCGGGAGATCAAGGCGAGACAGGAGGCAACGAGGACGATGAGAGAGGCCGGGAGAAAGTGCTCCGGTCGCCGACGGGAGCGAGATCGAGCGGAGCTTGGCGCATGTGGGGCAACTCCTCTTTCGAATTCAGGAGGATGAAGAAGATGTGGCTTGTGGGGGCCATTTACTAACTGAGTATATATTTGTTACGGAGTATAATCAATCGGGTTTGGATTATTTAAACGGTATAGGTTGGATTCGGGTTATCCGTTTATTATTTAACTAATTAACGGTAATTAAAATATATTATAATAGTATTTGCGGATTTAAAAGATAAATTATTATACTTTGGGAGAATTATAAGGGTTGATTTATTAAATAAAAATGGTCGGGATTTTAGGGGGATTTGGAAATAATTTATAAAAGTGTTAAATAAATGGTATTTTAGATTTAAAATATATTATTGGGATTTCAAGATTTATAAAGAATTTGGAAAAGAATTTCAAGGTTGGGAAGTAATCTAATAAATAAATTTAAAAGGGAATTTGGCGATTATTTTCAAGGGTCGGAATACTTAACTATTTAACTGGGATTTGAAACGGTTCTAAAACTAACTTGGGAATAAGACTTATTCGATGACTAACTAGCATGATAATATGATCGTTTGACTAACATTATGATATGTATGACTAATAGCATGACTTGTGGTGAATTATTATATGAGATTAAATGTTGGATAATTATGACAATCTAGTAGGATTTTATATCACACAAATTATGTCTTATGATTTTGATGAACTGTTGAGGTATATGCGGAAATGATATATATGAACATGTGGAATTGGTTTATCAATGATTTATGGAAAACGATGTGGTCTTGAGGAGCGAATGATGCGATGAAATGACTTCCATAATATGTTACTTGTTCTAATGATTGAGGTGTGCTTGAGTGCTAAATAGTTGGATGTAGACTTATGTATATTCCATTATGTACTAGGTGATACTCTGTGATTGTGAATATTGTGTGCTGGATTCTCCTGTTGCCGATCTACTAGCTAGGTAAGTACCTCCGGGGCTTACTCAGTAACCAGTACCTCCTGCCTGATGTGTCATATAGTATGTAGGTGTTGCATATGCATAAAAGCATGTCATGTAGTATCATGCTTAGGAATTGCACTTACGAATGAGCATTCTTATTCTATATGCGTTTGAATACAGAACGGCCGTTATCTGTGAGTCCTAGAATCCTTGATAGGGTCATAGGGCAGCCCAGCTTCATCGGGTGTTGTCCTCCTCGAGTCATTTATATATATCACGAGATACGAGATGGGCATGAGATATGATATGATGATGAGATTTGATATGATTATAGCATCGAACTGGCCAGTCTCCACCCTATCTGTAAGGGGGGTGGTAGTAGAAGAGGGATATACCACTTGGTATTCTTTGTTAAGGCCTTACTTAATATTCTGCACATATGAATTAGGAACATGATAGTGTGGTGAATAATATTCTGGTACTGCATGAAGGCATCCTTTATTCTAGATATAGGCGTATTATATGTCCTCAGCACGGTCAGAGGACCCGCGGGCGGACTCTTGGCCTGACTTGGTGGTATAGTTTCAGGTACCCGATACACTTCTTGATTTGTGCTGTTATGACGGGGTCCATTCATATGGCGGAGAGTGAGTGTTTGAAACCTGACTTCACCAGATTCATGTTTTTGGGATTTCTCCCTATTTATATTATGTTTCGACCCGACTCTGTCGTGGCGCTCGTTGTACCGTTTTCAGAACCTATGCCCTTTGCATGATAAACGTTTTCCCGCGTTGTAGACTTAGGACAGGTACATGGGTTTACCCCGGGGTCTCCAACGGAGCTTCCGGATCTGGGTGTGAAATCCCACTTTAAACTACAAATCTTCGGTTTCAAACCTTCAACCTGTACTCAGAGCGCAAGATCCTAACGAGGGGTTTTATCCCTCGAAACGCAACTCGGGAATCATAATCCCGGGCCGTTACAAGACTCGCCAAAAATGGCGTCAAAATCGGCTACGGAAAAGGTGACTGTGGCCAAAGTCGTGGCTAATAGTCATGATACCAGCCACGACACTTATATTCGTCGCTAAAAACCCTAAAATTTCGGACACGGAATTATTTCTTCATCCCTAGCCACGGGCTTTGCCACGAATATTTTCATTCGACGCTATTATAGCTACGGCTTGTCAGGTCGTAGCTAGAGTCGTGGCTATCAACTACGGATTTGGCAATGACTGTACGACGTGGCTAAAATTCCGTGGCTGTTTCCTGTGTTTTTTGTAGTGGGTGGTCAAGAAAAAGAGTGCTATTACAATCCTATCTCCTTCTCTCTCCGGATTGAGGTCTTCCTATTTCTTTTTCTGCAAAAAGCCCTTATTCTTACAGTGTCTTCTTCCTTTTATAGTGTGCACCCATGTCCCCCCCCTAAGGGGACTGTTCTTTCCTCTTGGTCACTTGTTGATGTACGGTTTCCACGTGTTCTAAAAGGAAGGGCACGTGGGTGGTGGGCATGCGCGCCATCTGGCCGAATCGCATGCATCCTTCGTCTGCGGATCGTATACTGATGTGTTTTCCCAGGCCCGCTTCTCCAGTCCTTTTAGCCCCTTTTTCTTTCCTTCCCTTTTTACGCTAATTTTGGGCATCATCAACGCAAAAATCCCACGATCATAGAGCCAAATCAACATCATTATACATATATGACATACTTATAAATATCAAGGGGTCATAGGATCAGATTGAGGGCTGCTTTTGCTCGTCCCCAAAAATAAGCACACATATACGCTATTCATAATATCATGCTTCTAATGCAGGACAAGAATTTAAATCACACACACGCGCACGCGCGCGCGCGCGCACACACACACACACACACACACACACACACACACACACACACACACACACACACACACACACACACACACACACACACACACACACACACACACACACACACACACACACACACACACACACACACACACACACACACACACACACACACACACACACACACACACACACACACACACACACACACACACACACACACACACACACACACACACACACACACACACACACACACACACACACACACACATATATATATATATATATATTCAAAAAGCGATTAAATGGTTCCACATAGAATGCCAAGTGTCATATCTCTCTCCTACCACCGACCCCTTCCTGATAGGGCGGAGACTGGCCAGCTCATGAATTCATTCCATTTCATTTAATGGGATCAAATTCTTATTTGTGCCTAACCCATAGCATGCTTCTTAAAATCGTCATATATGTGGTCTTGCAAAAGAGAAGTAATAATAATTCGGAAAATAATAGGTATTACTGTAAAGATGTTACCATGACTCGAATGACTCAGGACGAGACCCGATGGGACTAGGTCGTCCTATGACCCTAGCAAAGACTATAATTACTTCACAGACAACGGGCGTTCTGCTTACATACGCATACAAAATAAGAATGATCATTCGTTAATGCAATCCCAACATGATACTACATGGCATGCTATTATGATATGCAACACCTAGTATATCATGCACATATAAGTAGAGAAATCTAATCAATCTGAGTAAGCTCCGAAGAGACTTACCTGGCTAGCAGAACAACAAAAGTAGAACCAAGCAAGCAACACATACAATCAAACAATATCACCTAGATACATAGCAAAACTTATATAAGTGTTGTAGAAGGAAATCGAGATTGCAAATAAAATATAAATAAAGTAAAGTAAACCGATTGGATCCCAACAAATAATGTTCAAGACTTCCTCCCGATGTAGCAAAAGGAAGTCAGGTTCGATCCTCGAGGAAGCTGGTCAGCGGATCCTACGCAGCGGAAAATCTCACAAGCTGTCGTCGACAATAGGGGTACTCGACCTCGACTAGGTGGTAGTCGACAAGGGTCAGTACAATCGATTCCGAGCAACAGAAGACTCTGGATGGTGGTCGACGTCGACTAGGCTTACTCGACGTCGAGTACGGTCTGGTCGACTTCGGGTTCTTGCAGAGACAAAAGCAATAACGATCTTGCTCGATCGAGAAATCAGTGGTCGACGTCGACCAAGGGGTGGTCGAAGTCGAGTAAGAACAGTAACTTAAACGAATGCAAATCTTGAACTTTAAACAATGTATGAAAAAGACTTCCAAGATCGGGGTTTACAACAACGATAACCAAACATGCATAAGGCAAAATAAAAGGATAATCACGCAAATTGCATTGAAGGATCAAGCTTTCACTTTTTCCAAAAATTAAGAAACTCTTTCAAGAAACCCTAATTGTATCCTACCGATTTTATGTTTATTAATCCAAGTTGTTTAACATGGATTTCTATTAAATAGAGAATAAACACATAAAAGGTAGTAGAAGCTCAAAACATGATAAAAGTCGGATCTTTACCTCAAACACGCATGGCTATCGTCGGGCTCGCCTCGACCCTAGAAGTGGGTGGACTACTCGCTCTTCATCGCAATCAAATACATCGTCGATGAAAAAGAAACAATTTGCATTAAATTAAACCAAACAGAGCTTACAACCAAAGGATGCCAATTCCGCTCTCGCTTCACAAACTCCTCTTGGCCTCCACTCTCTCTCTCCTCATTCTCTTCCTAAGATTGAATTGAATAAATAAAAACTAGCCCCATGGGCTTTATTTATAGGCTTCCAATCCTTGCTAATCAAGGAAGAAATTCTATCTATATCTCTATCTATCATAGAAGATATAATTCTACTTGGAAATAAATATATCTAAATAAGATAAAACTAGATCAATCCTAGGGTAATTAAATTTTCCACCCTTAGGATAAATAAAAAGATAAAAAGATAAAAAAATATCTAAATCTTCATGTGTTGGAAATCTCGACTCGAAAATATCTTCATCGGATTCGGGATAGAACCTTAACAAGACTCGGACTAGCTCGATTTCGGGCACTGTGGTAGTCGACTCCGACCATGCCTAGTCCACGTCGAGTAGGGTGTACTCGACTTCTGATAATCTTTAGCTTTGTCGAGTGCTTCTCTTCGTCGAGCTCGGGTAGCCGCCCATTCCTAGTTGACTTCGAGTAAGGTGTGGTCGACGTCGAGTACTGCTCGTGCTCGAGTTGTCTTCTTCTTCTGTCCTCGATTAAATCTGCTTCAGCTGTAGTCAACTTCGACAAAGCTTGGTCGACGTCGAGTAGGGTGTACTCGACTTCGAGTACATGTCGAGCTCTCAACATTCTGCTCTGTTCTTGAAACGCACTTTCCCGAGTCCTCGTTTGTCGGATTGACTCATATGAGCATGCGTTGGAAAGCTCTTTTTGACAGCTACAACTCTCATGAAGACATCAAAGCTTGATTGAGAATGATGGATGTCGAAATATGGGCTTTTCTCCAGCTGCACCATCCTTAGCTTCTTCATGACTTTCCTTTAAACTCCAAAGTGCGTCCGATTTCTGCAAAATTAAACTGAAATTAGTGTAGACTCCATAATTTTGAAAATAAGCATAAACTACATAGATTATGTACTATTCTAACCCAAATGCATGAAATGTATACAGAAATCGATATAAAAGTAGATATAAAACATGCCACAAAACATGGACATCAATAAGTCTACATCTAATTATTTAAGCACTCAAAGCACACATCATTTAATAAGAAAAACAACACATTGCAATTGCCACTTCATCATGATCAGCCATGCATCATATCACAACATTCCATAAGACCACATCATTCTCAATATTTCACTTAGCCACATCTGCATGCTCACAATATCATATCCGCATATACATCTCAATACTTCACTATAATTCATAAAGTATAAGTTAGGCGATAACATAACTCTAACATCTCATCATGTCGTTAGTCATTCATACATGCCATCAATTCACACAATCGTGTCATTAATCAATCAATTATATCAAGATGCTGGTTAGTCATCGATCATATCAAGTTCCCAAGTTAGTCTCGAAAACCATTTTGAAAATCGAGTTAATCATTTTAGAATCTCCGACCTTGAATCACTTGTGAAATTCGTTTTCTAAAACTCCGAGTCGAATCAGCAAGTCAGTCCTTGAAAACCTCAAAATCGTTGAAGACGGATCGCGAAAATGTTGCCCAATCATCGAGAAAAACGAGTTCAAAACAACCAACCAGGGAGCAACTCTCCGAGGAAAACATAGCTCTCGCCTCCGAGAGATGTCCCAGCGATCACCCCGTGGAAAGAGAGGTGTCACAGCCGCAGGGGTTACTCTCGCGCCCGCGAGGGTCTCACGACAGCGAGACGTCTCGTGCATGCGAAACCTCTGTCACGGCTGCAAGTCTAGGTCCCCCTCCTAGAGCACTCCAGAGGGCTCTCTAGCCACCACGAGTTCATCCTCACGTTTGCGAGCTAGAACCCTTAGGGTAGTGTTCTAACTCGCAACGGCGATTTCCGGGCTGGATCTTGGATTTAGCCCTTCTTTCCACCCTTGTTTGATTTTGTTAGCCCCCCCCCCCCCCCCTTCCCAATTTCCCCTATGGTTCAAAGAAGCATCTTAGTACATAAATCGAACGTAAAACTCAAAAATTTGGAAGGATTTCTCTTCCAACTCTTCTCTTCTTCACTTTTCTTCTCCGAGTTTCTTTCCGTTTCTTCTAGATCCGCTTGTTGGGTGAGCTGTGAGAGTTAGTAGGAGGTTAAAAGAGAGAACTTTGAGGGCTTGGAGGTGAAAAGAGATAGGTAGAAGCTTCTTACCCTCCTAGATTCAAAAATGGCCAAAAGAGGCGTCGGACTCTTTGGCTTACAAGAGGAATGGAGGAGAGGTGGTGGGGTGGTGTTTGTTGTTTTGGCCGAGAGAGGAGAGGGAGGAGAAAGGTGGAATGTGGTGGCTTTTGTGGTGTTTGGAGGTGGTGGAGGGCGGTTGTAATATTAGGGAGTGGTGGTTGGTGGTGGTAGCACAAGGGAGAGAAGAAGAGAGGATGAGAGGTTAAGGGTTTGTGTTTTGTGAGGTTGTGTCTTGCCTCTCCAATCCCTCCTCTCTTATGATAAAATGGAGTTTGTATTGAGGTGGATTTGAAATTTGGTGATGTCATGAGCATATCTAATTGGGGTGGTTTGATTTGAAAGTTGTGGAGGATAAAATAGGGTTGGTCCCTTTCCAAAATTGAGGGGAGCAAGGAAGGGACGAAGAAAAAGGCAAGTGTGGGTGTTCTACCAAAAATGGAGAGCATCTTTGACTTTTCATGCTTCAAACTTCGAAAGGGTTAGGGTTTGGGGCTAGGAGTTTCAGCTAGGGCTAGGAAAGGTGAGGGCGAGGATCTCATTCCGTCGTTGCGAGCTCGAAACCCGAGTTTGGTCCCGAAATGAGTTTCCGACGTTACCTACACAAATCATGCTCCCTCTTTCGCGCAATTAGAATTTTGAAATCCGGAAATCAAGGTTGTGTGTTAGTTCTGATAAAAAAAAATTTTAGGCCAAAAATCTATTCCAAGAGTTCTAAAATCCGAGTTAACGAGTTTTCCTTCAAATTCCGACTTTAAATTCATTTTAGTTTTCTTTTTTCCGAAAAATCAGGATTTGAAAATTCGAGGCTTTACATAGACCATGTGGACAACTTCGAGACACCTTCAAACCCTACTTGATCCTCTGCATTATCTAAATCATATGCATATATCCCATGTTAACAATCGCAAAAAATCTAGTTATCTTTTTCCCTGCAATCATCTCACTACAAAACAAAAGAACTCAACACAAAATTTGAAATCTTGCTCAAACCTTTCTCCGCGTTCACAACACTGGAGGTCATGACTGGTTGGGATCGAGCTGGTGCTTTCAGGGAGACTCCGTATTCGAGAAGGAGCTTCTTTTGAGTTTCGTCTGCACTTCCATGAGATAGATTCATGCTGTGCCGCTGATCCGCGGTGCTACTGTTTGGCTTCGTTCTTCGCCTTCATTTGCAACTGTTGGGAGTAGTTCTTCGTAGACCGTCCTTGTTGTAAAGTTATTTATACTTGTTTCACAACGCCGCTTCTGTTCTTATTGTATGTTTAGGCGATTTCCGTCTTCCGATTCGTCGGCTTCTCGAAAATCAGACTTGCCTGATCAATAATTAAAAAAAACTTACATACCACTATTCGGGAGTCGGATAGCCTCAAGCTCATATTTCCATATAAAGTGCCCCTAATTCCTCAACTTAGATCCAAATTTCACACTATTTCCTAGAGTTCTTCAAGTATCCTTTGAACCCTATAAGGAAGCTCATTGATCGAATCAGGTATGCTTGTAGAGGACGCTATATCTAATCGGTAAAAGCAATGTAAAAACTTTTATGTCTAAACTCCAACAATCAAAACATTGTTATTCTGGACAGTGATGTGGCGGTTGGGGGCACCTTTTGTTTCTTATTGTCACTTGTCTCTTGATTATCTTATCTTTAGGAGCTATATATCTTCATGCTTGTTGAACAACAAGTTGGAACAAACTCTATGAATTGAACAAGGACATTGGGTCGCCACCGACCTATTAGAGATTAAACCCTGCCTTTGGGGTTAACGTACCACAACTGAAATATTGAATTGTGTAGTTTGTTGATCTGAGGGGGTGGAGGAAGCTCAACATTTCATTGTCAATCTTATTCTTCTTCCTTGAGTACCTCTGTTGTCGACCCTTTGTGTGTTGAACGTAGTGATAAATTTTTAAGAAAATTAAATTAATTACATTAAATAAATAAATGAATAGAAAATTATGGATCTACAATTTGCTCCATTTTTTGACCTTATAATGGGTTGGCCTCTTGGCCTTAAATAAATAATAAATGAATAGAAAATTATTGATGGTACTATTTAGTGTAACAAATCTTAGAAATCTCTGGAGGTCGACTTTATATCCTCTGTTTTATCATAATGGGTTGGACTTTCGGTGTGAAATCTCTCCATGGTGTGGCTGGGTTTAGTTCCAATAGAGGTTGCAGTCTCGGACGCCATGTATGATCGAGTTATTGTGGAAGTGTTTGTTGTTTCTGAAGATCGATCACTCATCTAGGATTCTAAGGGAGGGGAACGTTGCTATTCCAGACTTCGCCGGGAGACATCCTTACCTATGGTGGGTTTCTACTATTCGTCTCCTCGGTGTCGAGAAGTTGTGTGAGTTGTTGTACTCTCTTGTGTTCTCGGCATTCATTGTTAATTGTGGGTCGCCCTCTGATGTATAGCAATTGACTAGGCTGACCAATTACTAAACTAAAAGCGCGATCTTACTTATGCTCCTTGATTTCCGCGAGTTGATGCAGAATTAATTACGCAATATAAATATATATGTATGCTAATAATCAATTCCCCTTCTTCCTATTGAATTTGATTTCAAGGTGCGAGGTTGACTTTGAATCCCAAAAGCTGAGATGGACTTCGAACCCTTTGAATGACGGAGGACGTGCTTCCGACTTTGGTTAATTAATTAGTAAGGGCTAATTAACTTATCATATATAACTCGACAGCCATAAAAGGCTTCTTGCACTCGCGCACGCTCACGGCAGTGGGGCTCAATCGGATTGAACCCGGACAATCACAAAGCGGCAGAAGTGGGGTTGACGGTGGTGGATGTGATGGTGATGGACGGTGGTGAACAAAGTAACGAACACAAACTTGAATGATAAGTATAGAAAAGGTTTTGGGATTGATAATCGAGGAACCCTTTAATCCATAAAGGGTTTCTTCATTTCTATATTCAATCTGATTAATTCCAAACGAAATACAATGTTTAAATAGGGAACGGAAATTTCGCGAGGTACCCCTGGGGTATTGCAATTTTCGCGAGGTAAACAACTTTTTTACATATTTCGCGTGGTACCCCTGAGGTTTTAACTCATTTTGCCTCGTGCCCTTCCCGGTTAACTTTAACAGTTTTGCTTTATCCCGTTAGTTTGCCAATTAAAAAAAAGAAAAAAGAAAGAAAGAAAGAACGGAGAACAAGAACGTTGTTGCTCGAAGAGAGCGAAGAAGAAGAGGAGCACTGCTGCTAGAGGATGTTGCTGGCAACTGGAGCGACGATCGAAGGAAAGTGACTGGTGTGCAATGAGATCGATCGGATTGACGACAGGTACGTGCTCTTTCAGTTTGGGCGGGGGGGGGGGGGGGGGGGGGAGGGGTTCCCAATTGTGAAAATTAGGGTTCAGTTCTTCAAAATCGAAATTGGGGCTTTGATTCTTGACTGATTTGTCCCGAGTTTTTTTTTTGTTTTTTCTAGTCGATTGTGGGACGATGATTTGAAATTAGGGCCGAAATTGCTTAATTTCCTTGTATATGTTTCATGGTTGTGTTTTGTCACCTGTCAGGTGTTGCACTACAATATTGTTTTCATCTTTGCTTTCAATTTGATTTGTTCAGGATGAATCTTCACTGGTATGGTATTCGAGTATTGGTATTTCAGTAATATAGGAGAGACTGATTGTTGAGCTAAGGCAGAAAAAGAGACTGAAATTTGAAACTATAGCTTAAGCTATCAATTAATGTTAAGTGAATTGTGAAACAGTTGTCTGTTTTGATGATGCATCATTTAGGCATAGAAAATAATGCAATTTGAACTTCTAGCTTTAGGCATTTAACAAATTGTTCATGCCAGTAGGTAAAGTCCTTTATGATTGGAAAAGCTAACAATATTCTTGAGCACTGCCCTGCAAAGTCTGAAGTTGCAGATGTTCAGCTTTGGTATGACGGAAAAAAATAATTGATTTTAAGCCTATTAGCTCAAATGAGAGAGCGTTGTGCTCACGCACAAAGATGCGGGTTCAACTCCCACATAGGCTCTCTATGGTTGTGTGCTTATGATGAAGTAATATAGGCAAAACTATGACAACAACTAAAATGTGTAGATCATTCAAGAAAGTTAACAAAAACACGTCTTAAATAAAGTAAACAGACTTAAACAAACACATTGAATTGCAGTCAAGTCTTTCAAAATTCAATGAGTTGGAATAATCTCCATGTTTTAACCATTGATCAAATTGCAGTCAAATCTGTTTGATGTGTATAGACCTAGTTACAAAACTATTTGGCCTATTAGCTCAATCGATAGAGCATTGTGTTTAGACACAAGATGTGTGTTCGAATCCCACATAGGTCATAAACATAAGCAAGTAACTCATTTTGAAATGCGAAAACAGCTTTTTTCAATTTTTGTTTGTAGGGAGATCAATTAGCTTGAAGGGAAATAAAACTTGAAGCATATATATGATTACAGATCACCAAGAGATGCTTAGGGAACTGCTTAATCCATGTTATTCTGCCTAGATGACGATTCCTGAATGAAGTGAACGAGGCAGACCCAAATTAATTACATGAAGCTTAAGTGCAAGTGTCGTGAATGAAGCAAACAATGTAACACCAAGTAACTTAGCCAGGCAAAGAGTATATCTTACATGTAGCTTAGTTGTTGGTTATTCAAGAAATTAAGAAAACAACTCAATATCTAGATTCTCGACAACCTATATGGGATTCGAACCCACATCTTTGTGCCGAAACATATTGCTCTACCGATTGAGTTAATAGGCTTTTTTTAAATAAAACAATAATAATCCATGTTAGCACCTATAGCCCATGTCTAAATAAAATAGAGAGCTTGGGGCACAAAACTGCAGACCACATTGATGATTACATGTCCTTAGTCAGCCAAGGTGACTAATGATGAGGTTTTCTATAATCTTCAAACAGATGTTGATATATTCCAATTTTCCATCGGATAAAAAATGCCACTATCCATTTAGAGAAATCCACAAGATTGCAAAAACAAATATGAAAAATAGACTCATAAAATCAGGATCTCTGCTAGTAGTACTAAAGAGCATAACACAAATGAGTCATCAAAACCTCAAGATTCTAGATGCAAATTATCTATTAGCAGCAACTGTTCCAAAATTTAGGAGAAGCACCATTGAAGTGAGCATGTTAGAACCATATAATAATATATTATGCATGAAATGTATGCAAGGTCAACAGAAGTCTGTATAAGCTACACAACATTGAGGCAAATGAAAAATAACACCAAGGCAATTGCCACATTTTTTTTTATGGAACCAATCCCGATCGAAGTGTTCTAGCAGTTTAAGCAGAATGCAAACCATTGGAACTCCACTATTATAAATGAATATTATGTTAATGAGCCAGCTACTACAAGATGGAGAGGGTAGCGAATGTTTCTCACCACCATACAATGGACCACTTACAGTTGATCATAGAAAACAGATCAGTGGCATTATTTATGCTTACAACTTCGTATGAAAAGGACAAATTCGACCAGTAGAGCTCTCTGTGTAAGGCAAGAAAAATAGATCAAAACCCTATTCCACTCCATAAAAAACTCCTAATCGACTCAGGCAATTTTACAGGCTCGAAATCAAATAGATATTGTTGGCCTAATTCTACTGCAATCAAAGCCGGAATTCAACGGAAGCTAGCAATACTAAGCCCAATTCCGTAAAAAAATAAAGAAAGTAGCCAAGAAGGGACCTCGAAGGCAAAGAGCTCGAAATCGGAAATCTTTGAAGCGAATTCGAAACCAGGAAGTTCACAAGTTCAAGCACTTGCAGCAGGGGCCTTCGACAGACGGTTGCAGCAGGTCCGAGCCCAGGTCCGAGGGCAGGTCCGAGCCCAGGTCCGAGAAGCGGTTCCGACACGAGGCGAGCGTTCTCTCTCGCTCGAGCCTTCTCTCTTCGCTCTCTGGTATCGCGTCCGGTCCTTCTTTCATCCGACCTTTCTTTCTTTCTTTTTTCTTTTTTATTTATTTGCAAACTAACGGGATAAAGCAAAAACTGTTAAACTTAACCGGAAAGGGCACGAGGCGAAATGGGTTAAAATCTCAGGGGCACCACCTGAAATATGTAAAAAAGTTGTATACCTCGCGAAAATTGCAATACCCCAGGGGTACCTGGCGAAATTTCCGAATAGGTAAATAACTATGGTTTGGTTGGCTTCCTTAGAGGCTAAGGATTGTTTTACCAAAGTATATCTTAACTAAATAAAACTTAATCTAAAATCCTAATATAGAAAATAATAAAATATGATAATTAAGAAAGCCTAAAGGATAGACCCTCATAACCATCTTATTTGACCTAACTAAGAAATACTAAAATAAGCAATTCTATAATTAGACTCCAACTAACATAAGAGTTATTAAAAATAGAATATATATAAAAAATAAGAAATATAAATAATAAAATAATTAACGTCGTTTCTTTAATGACTCCCAAGGTGGAGCCTTCTTCTTCCGCTTGATGATGACATCACCTTCGATGTCGTCCGTGCAATTTATCATTTTGTAATATGATTGTAGAGTTTTGAGTCGCTTATACCTTGTGGTTTGCTTTGTTTTGTGATATATTTTAACAGATAGTCAATTTGTCGTATCAACGACTTCTCGATTTATTCGGCATTTATTTGTTGGGTATTTCGAATTTTTTCCATGTATCACAAAAAAATTACCATAATTAGACTTCTCAAGAATTCATTTCCCTTGCCTTTTTGAAAATTTCAATTTTACTCTAAAGCCCCAACCTAAGTTTGAAATTCGTTTATTTATTTATTATAAGGGACATGGTTCATGAATTTGTTTATATCGGCAGGCTAATAAAGTGCGACCGTATAACAATTTTGTGGTTCATTTTACAGTAATAAAATAAATGTGACCTTTACAGTACTGATCGATATTGACCATCAAATAGACAATGAAGTTTAACCCACCCCCCAAAAAAAAAAGAAAAGGAAAAGACAATGAAAGTGAATTTGATGATTTTAACCGGCGCTAATGGCGTACGTACAGAGTTGAAACATATCCTCTGTATGCTCTATTTGACGTTGACCATCAAATAGGCAATAAAATGTACGTTACTCTGACTGTTGTGTTTGTCTTGATCGAAATCAAACATATATCCTCCTCCATTATAGGAGTAAAACAACACTATATTCATTTTTATTAGGTAAAGATTCAAGTTCAAACATATTTAAACTTTGAAGATCGACAAATCGGCAGGCAGATAACCGTCCAAACAAACATAAAATATACAAATGAATATAACACAAAATTAAATGTGTTATGTATTATTATAAAAAAAATATATATTTATGTTATAAATAACTAACCATTTGGTATAATTTTTTCATAAAAAAATATCATCTTCTCAATTTTCAAAGTATATTTTTTCATGAAAAAATTATAAAATTATACTCTCCCGTTCTCGAAAAGTTGTCATTTTAACTCTTAATACAAATTTTAAGAAATCCAATAATCTACCTCCATTTTTACTAATTTACTCTCATTTATTATTCTACTTTTCAATTTATCGAAAACTACAACTCACGACCCAGCAATCATGTCAACGGCATTTTCGTAAAGTGGAAGCTAAAATACCTACAATGACATGTTTTTATGAACAAAATCGGAACTCAAAAATGACAAGTTTTCGCGAACGGAGGGAATATATGATTAGTTATTTGTAACATAAATATATTTTTTTGAATTTTTTTTTATCATAAATATTTAACACAATTAATTTTGTGTCACACATACGGGTGTATGGAAGGTTGTAGGCAGTGGTGGCCGAGGCGGTGGGGGGTGCTTGATGCGAATCTCTCCCATGAAGGTTGGTGACTGCAAGAATTGCTAGGGGGGGGGGGGGGGGATGTTTGTTTGGAACCACGAGTATCGATCTTTGTCAAATCTCACGACAAGAGCAGATCCTCAGCACCGCTTCTCACGGTCCTTAGTGTTCGAATCTCTCGAACGGTTGAAAGCTTCTCGCTCTCTAGAGTTTCTAATGAAACACTCTTTATTCTCAAATTCAGGATCTCCTTTTTCATCAATCACAAACGTACTTAAATAGCAACACATAAAAAACCTAATGACTTAAAAACCCTAATAGTCTTTTCTAAAGAATTCCTAAAGCCCATCAACAATATAATAAAACTGAAATAATATAAAAACTACTTATTAAATATTCAGACTTATTAAATAAGTATAAGATGGGCTAAAATTAACTAAACAATAAAAATATAATACAATCATGGATCATTAATCTTCATTACTTCAAATCCATGAATAAATCTCAACTGCTTTGTTGTTGGCCAATTTGACGTTTCCCGGACTGTATTAGTGCTGGCGACGTAATTTTGTAGTATATGTTTTTAAAAAATAAAAAATTGTGAAAGAGAACACTAAAATTGTCTATCTTTGGTTGGTGAAATGAGGGAAAGCTTAGTTGGTAAAAATGAGGGAAGGAAAAGGGATGCAAGAGGACTTGAGTTCAAACCCCATTACTTCCCTTTTTCCACTATTTTTTATTCCGGCCAAATTTTCCCTACTATAAATGTGTTACACATATATTTTAAAAAATTCTTCTAATTTTTATTCCTATGATTTTTTTTTACTATCAGTGTCATAGTTACACCACAATTTATGAGGTTTTTTTTGTCAAGTTTTCAATCTTATCAATTTTTTTTCATTTACCAATGATAAATTCTTTAAAAAATTTATAATTTTCTTGCAATATTTTTTAAAAAAATCTTAATCATGCTACAAACATAAATTATTAAAATACCGCATGAATTTTTTAATAAAATATCATATTTATACCACAATTTATAGTTTTCTTTCAAGATATTTAAAAAGAAATTATTTATTATATATACCGAGAATTTTTTTCCCCCCACAAACATTCCCCCCCTCTAGCAATTCTTGCAGTCGCCACTGGTTGTAGGTGATTTGGACTCGAAGTAAAGAGTTGGGACAATTTAATTAACATGTGTATCAGTGCTTACATTAAGTGCTCGTTTGGATAAATGTAGGAAGTCTATTTCCCGGGAATTTAATTCCTGACAAGTCTACTTCCCATGAATTACACTTTCTGGGATTTTATTAAAAATGTTTGGTTGAAAAATGAAAAAATGGTGGATTTGATATAGTGAGATAAATAAGGGATTTTTATTAGTAAGAAAAGAGTGGAAGTTGTCTTACCATGTAACCCCTTGGTAATATCAATTCATGTGTTTTTGGAGATGAAATTTTTTAACCAAACTCAGATATTCTATCCATCTTTCTAGGACATTCAACTTACTGGGTTTTTCAAATCAATCCAAACGAGCACTAATATGGAGTATTAATTACTGTAATTTATATTCCTTAATAACTACTAGTATGAATTGAAAACCTAATATTTTGTCGAACGAATGGAGTATCAATATTTCTCGCTTTCACTGTATTAATGTCAGGTAACTTGTCTACTCTCTTGATTCCAAATAAACTTGTCTACTCTCCCTTTTAATAGGGATATTTGTAACATTGTCTATCAGGATGATCAAGAATGTGATTTACGGTTGTCGTAAAGCTCTTCTAATGTTTGCCTACTTTAAAATAATAATAAAAAAACTCAACACATATATGTTTGCCACTTTTTGAATAATAATGACGTGTATCACTCGTATAAGAAAACGGGTTACGAATTCATTCAAGTTGATAAATCATGAATTTCGTTAGTGTTCATAATGAAGGGATGGAGAATCCATAATTGACCATAGAGCGCAAATTTATAGTGTAGGTATATTTATATGGGGCCTTTAGTGAAATATCCAAAAATATTGCCTAAATTAGAGGAGTATCCATAATAATAAAAAAACTCAACACATATATGTTTGCCACTTTTTGAATAATAATGACGTGTATCACTCGTATAAGAAAACGGGTTACGAATTCATTCAAGTTGATAAATCATGAATTTCGTTAGTGTTCATAATGGCGGGATGAAGAATCCATAATTGACCTTAGAGCGCAAATTTATAGTGTAGGTATATTTATATGGGGCCTTTAGTGAAATATCCAAAAATATTGCCTAAATTAGAGGAGTATCCATACATTTGAAAATTTTGCAAAACTGTCCAGCGCCTTCCTCCATCGTCATTCCTCGTTCGTTCCTCCATTGTCGTTCCTCGTTCGTTCACCGTTCTTCCATCGCCTTCCTCCATCGTCGTTCCTTGTTCATTCCTCCGTCGTTGTTCCTTCTTCGTCGTTCCTCTGCCGTTGTTCCTCCGTCGTCGTTCTTCGTTCCTCTGCCCTTCTCCAGTGCATCTCGAAGCCGGAATACATCAGATCAGCACTGCTTCCCGCATACTAAAGTTATGAAATCGCACAATATCCTACTAAACTATGTAAATATAATCGAATTAAGTCTTTTGAAATAATGATATTTCACCAACAATTGATAAACACAAACTATAAGAAACTATTTACCAATTACATGTTCTTACTGATTGTATAAATTAAACGATATCGAATTGAAATAATCGTTGGAACCAAATTTGTGCCGAAGACATAAATTTTGATTGAAATTCATCCAATTCGAAATATTTGATGAACTTCCTGCTCTTTAAGGATTGCCTCATCTGCTGACATATGATCTGATATATCAATTTTTTCCGAAAGCACAAATTTAGATTGAAGTTGATGAACTTCCTACTCTTTGAATAGTTATGCTACTACTGTGTAAAACTTATGCAAAAATCTGGTGTCGCTGACAAGTAATAGTTTAACTCAATCTAAGATATTGATGGAATGGATTGTAATCTAAAATGCAGTTAGATGTTATGTAAATAGTTTGTAATGATTATGCACAACCAAACTGTCATTTTGATTTCAGAATGAACTGAACTATTGTCAAAATCTGTTACACTGCTGACATTTTATGTAATGAAATAAAATTTGTGCCAAAGGCACAAATTCATATTGAAATTTATGAAGTTAATACTCTTTTGTATTGAAACTAAAAAGAAATTAGTAGTGATTATTCTAAAAGAAATAATAGTTGTGCAACTACTAATTAATACTTATGCAAAAATCTGGTGTTGTTGACAAATAATAGTTGAGCTCAATCTAAGGTGTTGGTTGAATTGATTCTAATGTAAAATGGAGTTAGATGTTGTGTAAATAGTATCTAATGATTATGCACACCCAAACTGTCATTTTGATTTCAGAATGAACTGAATTATTGTAAAAATCTATTACACTACTTACATTTTATGTAATGAAGTAAAATTTGTGTCAAAGGCACAAATTCAGCTTGAAATTTATGAAGTTACTACTCTTTTGTATTGAAACTAAAAAGAAATTAGTAGTGATTATTCTAAAAGAAAGAATAGTTGTGCAACTACTAACTAATACTTATGCAAAAATCTGGTACTATTGACAAGTAATGGCTGAGTTCAATCTAAGGTCTTGGTTGAATTGATTCTAATGTAAAATGCACTTAGATGTTGTCTAAATAGTTTGTAATGATTATGCACACCCAAACTGTCATTTTGATTTCAGAATGAACTGAATTATTGTAAAAATATGTTACACTACTGACATTTTATCTAATGAAGTAAAATTTGTGCCAAAGACACAAATTCATATTGAAATTTATGAAGCTACTACTCTTTTGTATTGAAATTAAAAAGAACTTAATATTGATTATTCTAAAAGAAACAATAGTTGTGCAACTATTAATTAACACTTATTGAAAAATATAGTGTTGTTGACAAATAATAGTTGAGCTCAATCTAAAATGTTGGTTCAATGGATTCTAGTGTATAATGGACTGAGATGTTGTTAAAAAAGCTTTTAATGATTATGCACAACGAAAATGTGATTTTGATTTTAAAATGAATTGAATTATTGTAAAAATCTTTTACACTACTAACATATAATGTAAGAAATAAAATTTGTGCTGATGGCACAAATTTAAATTTAATTTTAGGGATTTACTTCTCTTTGGATTGAAATTTAAAAGAAATTAGTATTGATCACCCTAAAATAAACAACAGTTGTGCTATTAATGTGTAATACTTATGCAAAACTCTTGTACTGTTAACATGTAATAGTTAAACACATCTCGTGTGTTGGTTTAGTGACTTCTGAATTTCTGATATTAAAACGTACAGCGATGTTATGTTACTAGCCTGTAAGGATAATGCGCCTCCACAATGATATTTAGTTTTACTAGTAATTGAATTAATATAGCAATTTGTTACTGTGTTGATATGTGATGTACAAAGCATAATTTGATCTGTCATATTATAGTACTGAAATTAATTGAGTTGATGTGTTTACCTGTTGTATTGATGTTTGTTGATTTGTTTTATCATATGTAGGCAAAAATATGGCTCCATTGGTGGAGAATGGAGGTTTGATGAGACCGGGCTTTTGTTTGTTGGAGACAAAACTTCTAAGGTGTTTATATTGAATAATTCAATCACTTTTCAGTGGCTAAAAAAAAAGTACGTAGTAGGTTCAATATTGGTACTGCACTTGGTATAGAATTCAACCACCTACACCCTTTCAAGTTGCTGAGAGCGCCGTTAAAAGTTGACTGTTATGCTGATTTTCAAGAATTTTTGGCTTTGACAACACTTGCGAATGTGAAATTTGATGTTGAGCTGTGTGTTAGCAAAAAGTTTTTAGCTCTATTAGTAGTTGATGCCGATGATAGAGAAAGATGGAGATCTCTTACATCTGAACAATTGCAGTTAGTTGAATATAATATGAATTTGGTTGAAGGCATCACTGAAAAAGATACCACATCAGTGATGTCTGACTCCAAGATGAAGAGCGTAAAAATAGAGAATATGGAAGAGGATGATTGGTCTCAATATAGTGAAAGTGAAATAGAATCAGATGCTGAGGTTTGGAGGAATCTATACTGTTCAATGCAGGGAAGAGACACAGTACAGGAAGAGTGAGATGCTTCCACATCCAGTGAACCTATTTTACAAAACAACTCAAGATAAATTCTGTATGTTGGAAAAACTTTACTGTTCATTGCATGGATGCTAAATGAAACTGGAAAATGTATCTCAAGACTGTTTCTCAAACTTGTTATGTAGTCACAACGTACAATGAGGAACACACGTGCACATGGGATGCCAAAACAAAATATTGCAAAAAAGCTCCTTCCTCAGTTGTTTCAAGAATCATTGAATCTAGGTGCTCATTATGTACGAAGTAAAATTTTAATTAATTGCTTCCATTTTTATATATATTTATTCTAACATATCAATAATTATAAAGCGTCGACAATAGATTCAAACCAAAGCAGATAATCGATACGATGAGAAATGAAAAAAAAAACCAATTAGTTATTAGACAGTTTGGAGAGCATCACAAATAGCAAAGGAAAAAGTTCGGGGGACACCAGAATCTAATTATGCTGATCTGCCATCATTTTTCCATATGCTTAGAGAGAAAAATGAATGAACTATTGCAGTAATCTCAACTGATAATGATGACAGATTTAAGTACTTATTCTTGTCATTTGGAGCTAGCATCCGTGCTTTCCCTATTTTAAAGAAGGTATGTCCTGTTGTGTGTCAGCATACAGTTTCATCCTTTTTATTTAGATAATTAATTACAGTCAGATGTACTTTCAATTCTTTTACACATATATGCAGTTGTTGTTGATAGCACGTTTTAAACTTGAAAGTATAGATATACTTTCAATTCTTTTACACATATATGTTGTTGTTGATAGCATGCAAATAGGCATATTTTCCCCCTTGCATTTGGAATTCCTGACACTGAAAATAACAACTCTTGGGAGTGGTTTTTTAAGCAGCTGCTGAAGGTTTTGCCGTAACAAAATGATTTAGTCTTTGTCCCTGATAGACATGCGAGCATTGCAAGAGTTGTTGCCCTGATTTATCCTACTGCTACACATTCCGTTTGTACTTGACACTTAAAGCAAAACATCAAAGCTACATTCAAGAAAAAGTATCTATCAGACTGGTTTCAGGATGCAGCGGATTGTTACACTATTGGTGAGTTCAACATCAAATTCAGGCTCATACAAGATAATTTCCCCAAGCTAGCAAAATATTTAGAGGATACAGGGTTTGATAAGTGGGCTAGAGTACATGCAAGATCAAACAAATACAACATGATGACTTCAAACAATGCCGAAACCCTGAACTCTATAATAACATGGAACAAGAATTATCCAGTTGTAGCCCTATTAAAGTTTGTACGAGAAAAGCTCACTTCTTGGTTTCAAGAAAGGAGAGAAAAGGCACTGCAAAACCAAGACAAAATAACCCCGGAAATACTAAAAGTGATCATCAATTTACAAGACAATATTGGAGCATACAAGGTGGAGAAAATTAATGAATTTGAGTTTGAAGTCACAGGAGAAGGAGCAGAGGTAATAGTTGATCGGTCAAAAATGAGTTGTAAGTGTAAGGTGTTTGATGTAGAACAAATCCCTCGTGTGCATGCTTTGGCAGCAATTAAGCACATAAAAGCAAATATATCAGATTTTGTGGCAGATTTTTACACGAATGAAGCTTTGGCATTGACCCATCAAGAAACGATATATCCAGTGCTGCGTGAAGATGAAGAAATTCTCCCTGATGCTATAAAATTTATCTAATGTTATCCCCCAATTGTGAAGAAAAGGGCAGGCAGACCACCATGTAAAAGAAAACCTTCTCTTTCGGAGTTCAAGAGAAGAATAAAGGACTCAAAGTAACTGTCTCAACAACATATCTTATATGCCATCTTTCAGCAAATTGATACATTTCGTAAACAGCATTACATATGCACTTTTAAAGCCTTACATGTTTGAAAAATTACAATTTATAATCTTCTACTCTGTGAATTGTTTGCCTTTTATATTTTAAATTCAAACAATTTTTATTTTTTATTGTCTTAACAGTAGTTTCTTTTCATCTTACATTATTTTTCTTGCATATTATAAATTGATGTTGTGCAACTTGTAAACTTATGATATGCAACCATAAATCAATGATATGCAAATATAACGTTATAATATGCAAAAGTTAATTCAAGATGTCCATATATGTGATTCTTGATATCCAATACTTGTATTTTATTTTTTGGTGAATAAAAATTAGTTGGGAAAATTGAAATTCATGTTGGGAAAATGTATGATTATAATAAGCAAATATAAATTTGGGATATGTAATCATAAATTGATGATATGCAAATATAAATTGATGATATGCAAATATAAAATCATCTAACGCGTATATAAGATTATGAAATATAAATATTAATTGTAATTTAATATTGTGGTAGTATAAATAGATATACATCCGTCCTGCAAAATGTAAAAGAATCATATTCAAATATAAGTTTATGATATGCAATTATAAGTTGATGATATGCAAATATAGGTTGATGATATGCAAATATAAGATTATGATATGCAAATATAGCTTGATGATATGCAAATATAAAATCATTTAGGGCATAAATAAAATAATAAAAATATAAATATTAAATGTGGTAGTATAAATAGATACAGCACTGCCCTTCTATTTTTTATCGATCTATCACTTTACTAATTTCACTTCACTACAACAGAATAGGCTATCTACGAGGAAGTTTTTCCTTGTAGAAAATACCGATTTTCTCGCTAAAAGTGTTCAGCGAGGAAATAAATTTCCTTGCCGGGTGGTCGAAGAAAGCTCGTTGATGAAAGTATTAACGAGGAAAAAAACAATTCCTCGTCAGCAGTTTTAAGGTTATAATTTGTCACAGTTATAATTTAGCGACGAATATTTTTCTCGTCAAAAGTCAAACATTTTCGTTGCTGAATAAGTTCTGGGATTAGAAAATGGTCGTCAAATATATTTGCCGACGGAATAAAATTTGTTTCTATTGTTTTTATTTCCTCGTTAATGATGACTAGTATTTAACACATTAGAAATAAAAAAATAATTTAAAATATTATTTTTGACGAGGAACATATATTTGTCGTTAAAAATAATATCGGCGAGGGATTATTTTCTCAAGAATAATTATTTTCCGCGAGAAGATCAAAATCTCTCGCTATTTGTATCCCTTTAGCGAGAAAATATTGACTCGGTACATATACCAACTAACGACGATTTCATTTTGTGGGTGTAAAGAAATTGCATATGTAGCGAGAAATATCCTTTCATCGCTAAAAATAGTTTATGGCGAAGATGTCATTCCTCGCCGTAGCCCAGTCTTCAACTAGAAAATATATTTCATATATCGTATTTTGGATCAAAGAGAAAATATAATTTCATCGCTATTGACTTTTACTTTTCACGAGGAAAGAATGCATATTATATTAAAATTATAATATAAATATTTGTGCTTTTCATTCAAGAAAATAAAGCACTCGGGTGGTGCTTTGAAAATGACTAAATTAAATAATATCATTTGCACCTAGCAAAATAACTAAACAATACTTGCCATAAGTATCTTAGAAATTATGTAAACAAACTGAAATAGCTAAATAAGTATCTACGTCTAACATAACTAGAAATTCTACTAAATTCCAAATAAAAAGCCAAAAAAAGTCGATCTCTATTTCTCTAGTTGTGGGGTAGAGAAGCTTGCCATGAATTGTTCCATCTTCTTTGCCGTCTCTCGTAATTCAGTTATCTGCTCATTTTGATCCTTGATCTTGTCTTCTAAGGCTTTATTCTTCTCATACATTTCATGGAAAGACGGTTGAGAAGGCTTAATCGGTGTTGGTCGAGGTCTGAAACCACAACCCTTAATGTATCCCAATTTTACTCCAAGAACTTGTCGGCAGATTTCTTCATCTGTCATTGTGCGAGTTCCATCTTCTTGAGTTGTCTCAGCTCGAAGCAACACCATTTCATCCTACAAATGAAGTCAAGCATGAGTATTGAGTATAAAGGTGACAACTTTTAAACTTTCAACTATTCCATATTATTGGTTGTGATTTCATACACAACATTAGTAAGGAGTATATAAGAGAAGGATAATTGTTTATTAAATCATCAAAATAAATACTCTTTTTTTTTTGTCTCCTAAATTTAGATATGGTTTTATCTTGGTATTTGTCTATGCTTAGAGAAATGTATTTGGAAACATAACAACTTCAAATCATGAAACCAAAATCATAAACAACATGGAGTTAAAAAAACAAAAAAACAAATGACATACATGTTTTTGCTTAGCTCCTGAATCCCAGCCTTTTGCACCACTCTTGTACTCACTTTCAAAGAGTTCAATTGCTCCCAGTGTCTCAGTAGATCTTGCAGCCTAAAACAATTAGGAAATACCAATGCAATAAAACACTACACATTATAACAAGGAAGATAAATGTTTGGCAAACAAGCATTAATAAAGAAATTCAGGAAATACCAATGCCATAAATGACCTAGATCCAGCTTTATGGTGATATAGTATCTTTGACCTGTTGATTGCATTTTTTTCAGAAAGAGCCTACAAAAGAAAACATATGCAAAGCAACCATTATTATAATGTGTAAAAGTTGAAGTTCACATCAAATGCATTTGCACTTTGCTTTCATATCTTACCTTGAATTTTGCACTTGAAAAATAATTGCACAGAAATATCCACTCTTCATCTGATCTGACTTGCTTGTGTCTTTTTTTTAAAGCTTCCTCCATAGTTGAGAATGTCTTTACATAGTTCTTCAACATAGTACGGAAGTTTGTAAAACAAGACGAAAAAGTCTTGTGCACATATCTATCAACCCCAGTTTGAGACATGTCAAAGTCATACTTGGTCTGCAATAAGTGACATAGTTTCAAACAAAATAATATAACAAACTGTGCTTATTATATAGTTAAAAAAGGAAAAGTTGTATCACTCACGGATAACCGTTTGACCAATTTTGAAAGATCTTCAGAAGATACATTCTTCCATTGTTCTACTGTCATTGGTGCATAATTTCTGACTACAAACCCAATCTCCCTGGCAAACATCTCTGCATATTGACAAGTAGGTCTACCAATGGCCACATCCACCGTGATTGGAATTTTTTTACCAAGCATCTCATGAACCCTATCAGCATTGAGTCCTCTATTCTTTCCACATGTTTTCTTCTTCGGTAAGTCTGGGGGAAGGAGGATAATGAGTTACAAGTACACATAAACTAAAGTACTAGAGATGATAAAGTCTTAAAAAATAAAACAAGTATATACGAGGTAAAATAGATTGGAACTCAATAGAGGCATCATTCATTGACTCACCTAGTGTGTAGAAAAATCTTGTTATTAAAAAAAATCAATCTTAACAAATTTATGTATAAATAATGTTAAGAACATTTAATTAGCAGCAGTAGGCCTTTGTGTAATGGTTGTCGAATTAAAATCAACATCTTCATTCATTCCGGTAAAGTTTGCGTTATTTGGAATAATAGGTGTGGGTTGTAAATCAGTTTCTGTGGAAGGAGGCACAACTGCATGTACATGTACACTTTTACGTGTGGGTTGCAAAATAGTTTCTGTGGAAGGAGGCCCAGCTGCCTGAACACGTATACTTTTACGCGCCAAAATTCCTGTGAATTTAACATGAAATTTAACCATTAAGGAGGGAGCAAGAAAATAATTTTTTTTTTTATAATATATCGATGTATTATGAACAAAAGATAATAATTTCATTACTTGGAGTAGTGACGGTAGATTGCATATCAGTTTCAATGGCAGTCCTATCTCCTTGCACACGTGACCTTTTACGCGCAAATGAATCTGTGAATTTAGTATGAAGTTTAACCATTAGGTGGGGAGGATATATTTTTTCGAGACCATATTAATGTATTATGTACAAAAAGAAAAGGATAATAATTTTATTGACAATGATTTTACATACCAACAATACCGCGTGTGGTATTAGGCACGAAAATACGCTTACTCGACTTTGACATTGTCACTGTGACCATAAATAATGGCATAAAGAAAACACAACTTATAAGAATTCATACAACCATAATTTCACCAGATATAATAATATAAGGACTAACTAAAAACAAATGTAGTATGATCCACTATTGTTATATATAAACCTTATGTTCATGATACATTGAAATATTCACTATCTTATTTAGCAACTAAATATAAACGTATGTATAGTAATATGTTAAATTAATATTGCAATAGAATATAAAAAAACTTTTACTTAGAATTGCTTAAAAAATATTTGTCCTATGTTTGTCTGATTAACCTTTATGATTATCCTTAAATATTATCATATTATCTAATCCAATTCATATTTTACATTCTGTTTTAAGGTACTGTCCAATAATAAATTATATAAAATCAATCATAGCGAGTCTGAGACATAATATAACAAGTAAAGTGATCAAAATTACCTATAGCTATACAGAGAACTACTATAACTAACAAAATAGAAAACAAATAGCAAATAGAGAAAAGACAGAAGCACTAATATGATTTATCAGGACAGCAACAGCTTGCAATTGCGACATGATGAAGATATATATGATTCTTAAACATAAAATTTCTTTGCATTTTAAATAGTGGTATTACAAATACTGTTATTTAATTTAGGAATAATACCATTATATCCTAATTAATTGGCTTAACTCACAAAGTAATAATTGATAACGTTATCAATTTGATTTAAAACAATAAATTTGAAGCATAGTAGTATATTACTATAAGAAGTATACATTTTATTAAAAACATAAAAAATAAGCAAAAATAGCAAAAATATATTGTATATTATATATTGTATATGATAGCAATGACAGCAATGACTATTGGATAGCAAAAATATATTGTATATGATAGCAATGACATCAATGACTATTGGATAGCAAAAATATATTGTATATGACATCAACCTATACTATGAAAGAAACCTAACCTTGACCCCAAAAAAAAGTACAATAGCTACCTAATCCATCAACCTAACCTTGACCAAAAAATATAAAAAGATGGTAGCAAGGCAAATAGCAAAATTGTGATATTTGAGTGGACATTACTTTGACATGCCAAAAAAAGACTTGACCCAAAAAAAAGTATAACAGCAAAAAAACCTTGATCAAAAAAAAAGTATGACACAAAAAACCTTAACCAACAAAAAAAAATCTGATCAAAGGTGTCTAGGTATATGTACTGTATCCTAATCTTGAACAAGAATTGAGGCAATATCTTTGCAGCAAAATCAGAGGCAAACTCATAAATCGAATTGTACATCAAAATCAAACGCAATATCTGATCAGAGGTGATTGGAACTGTCGAACATCAAACAGCAACTACATAAACCGAAATCGAATTGAATAGCAATATCAGAGGTAGAATCAGAGGCAAAATATCTTATCAGAGGTGTTTTAGGAACCGTCAAACATCAAACAACAAGTACGTAAAACCGAAATCGAAGTGAAATTCATATGAAATAGCAACTACTGAGCAACAACTATGGATTTAAATTTATATCTATATCCAGCAATTATCGAACAACAAATGAAAATTGACTGAAATTAGAACCAACTCAATATACCCAATTTGAATTGAACTTTCAAACCTTGACTAACGAGAGGCGTCTGGAGTGCTAGAGTAGAGTTGCGGAGGGTCGAAGTAGATGAGCGAAGATCTACAAGCGTCGGAACTCAAGAGTGCAACCGGTAGAAGAAGGACGCAACCGCGCAGGTAGGCGGACGCACGATAGAGAAGTTGAGATACGGCCGTTCTAGGGATTTTCATTTATCCCTTTAATGTGGGTGGAGGCCGTAAAAAACTGTGGGATAATTTTTTACTTTACTGCCTAAAATTACTAGGGATTTCAATTTTTGGTGGGATTTTAGAATTTGGCTTTTTAGTTTTAGAAATATGATGTCTACGGGCTAATGTTTATGCTTCCATTTTTTTTTTATGAAATTTCGTATTTTGAACAATTTTGTAAGGGGATATAGAATTTATTATTATTATTATAATTTTATTTTATTATTATTATTATTGCCTACGGGCTAGTATTTTATTTTTATTTATTTATTTATTTATTATTATTATTATTATAAGACTGCTAACTAGTTATTATTATAATTATATTATATATTTTTTTTAATTCCATTACCATATTATACAAGTAGGTCATTAATTATAATTTTCTGATTATGTTTTTATTCAAATTGGAAGTCTTATTCAATTTAAACACCAATATCTATTTTGTAAACAAAATCACCTCACATAATATAGTAATTTTTTTAATTTTTTTTAAATTGAAAGTTATAAATGTAAAAAATCAATTATATTATGTACATTTTGGGGAAAACTATTAATTATATGAAGACATTTCGATCAATAAAGTACTTTAAGTAATATATATATATAAATAGATTGTAACTTATATAACTTTTTATAAATTATGACAATATATTATTTTATGAATTTTTTTTCTATAATCAACCACAACACGTCAAATAGGATGCTACGCATCGATTTGAGTATATGTACTAATATAGTTCTCGTGCCTTCAAGACACAAATTAATTATAATAACCAAAATTTTCATATTCGGGGTAATATGATAGCTAATTTACTTTTCAAATATGATAGGTTACTTATATTTATAAGATAAATATTAAATTAAACAATTATAATGTATTATAAGATGTGAAAATGTTTGATAACTCTATCTAATAGGGTAATTCATACAAATATATTATGAAAGAGAAGAGAAACAATATATTTGTAAATAAAAAAAGTAGAGCTTTTAAAACCTTGAGATGCGATTTATCAATCAAGTTAAGAGAATATAAACAATATACAATATCTCAATTTTATGTTCTTCAAAACTATTAAAATCATAAGTTTCAAAATAAGAGCCTACGTATTAAATATGCCACATATGGTCTAAATATTCAAGATTTATCACGTTAAATGAAGTACAAGTGTTTTTATTTCATTTTTATTTTGTGCAAATAAAAGTAAATTTTAAATTTCATCAAAAAATAAAATAAAATTAGTTAAGATAAAATGATATCTAAAATTAATTGGGTAACAAATACTGAAAACATTTATTATAGAGTAAATTTTAAAATATGATCGAAAAAAAACTGAAAACATTATTTTATATCGTAAATATAAATATAACCAACAAAGCTTTAAGCTTTTTATTTTATAGTATCTTTCTTTTTTTGAGCAAAACTTTTTATTTTATATCAGAACAAAGCTTTAAGCTTTAAGCTTAAAGCTTCCAAAGAATCTCCAAGTTCGGCTCCGCTCCCCAGTTCCGACGTTTCTGTATGCGTGCACGTTCACCCGCCTCCCGCCGGCATCCAGGGGCTCCCTCTCGGCGTCGGCCACTCCTTGACTCCCTCCAACCGCAACCTGAGTGCCAGCCTCCTTCAACCTTCCTCCTGTCGCCCGGACGTCATCTTTCATCTTCCACTGTCATCTCGCATCTTGGCTCAATCTCAGTGGCTCACTCTTGAATTTTTCAAGACAAAATCTGTTCTTCTAAGGTCTAACTGCAAAATCAGGTATGTTTTCTTCAATTTCATCCTAGGTTGTTGAATTTATCTTGAATTGGAAACCATCTGTAGCTTTTAGTTTTAGTTTTAGACTTAGGGTTTTGGAATTAGGAAATTGGAATTGAATTGGTTGGATTTAGGATTTGAATTTGTTTTCAATTTGGGATTGAATTTGTAGGATTTAGGAAGTGAATTGTGTCCGACAAATAGGATTGAATTTGTGTTGGAATTAGGAATTTGGAATTGAATCAGTATACTCACTGATGCTTTTTTTTTATGTTAAATAGCTATCTACTGAATGCTCATTCATGCTTTTTTTGGTAAACTAATTGATGCTTTTTATTATATTGATAAAAAAAAAGCATCACAGAAGAAGCCTTATACTGATCAAACATTAGCTGCCTGATTTGTGCATGTAGTTTTGTGATTATAATGTAATATATCTTCTTTGATTAGTTTAGACTACGATACAAGATCTGGTGTCATGAATCTAATCAAGCTGCAAGATGCTGCTTCTTAGAGATTACAGCATTGTCCAAACCTAACTCACTGGTGGGTCTTTTTTTTTTTTTTGCTAATTTTATACTTGTGAACTTTGGTCAGTCATTTTTTAATCTTTAAGTTGTATACTCCTAAACAGAATGTAGCTCAAACTTTAAGTTGTATACTCTTAAGAGTCCGGGCACAGCATGATCGAGGACAAGCCAGATCGAGGAACTGAAGACGAAGCTTACCCGACTCCAGAACCTTACTCGATATCGAGTACTTTTACTCGATATCGACAAGACCCAAAGTCATATCCGGAGTCGAGGAAGACCACCTGATCGAGAAGCCGAAGACAAGACAAGGTCGAGCAGCATTTCCTCGATATCGAGTAAAGTGCTCGATATCGACACGACCAGAAGCCCAATGTCCAAGCCAGGTCGGGGAGCTGTTACTCGAGCAAGCCAGCCAGCAAGTCGACGACACACATTTCCTCGATATCCAGGAAAATACTCGATATCGAGCAGAAGGATCCTGGGCCGCGTTACGCGATTGGGCAGTCCGACGGGGTTTGGGATTTCTTGGGAGCGAAGGAGTCCGAGATCTATCAAGTCTATCAAGATCTATCCATGGAGAGAGGATTTATCCACACATGAAGATATTTAGCTCTTTACATATATTTTCCTTTTTTATGATAAATATTCCTTTTATTAAAGTTTTATCCTTAGATATTAGATAGAAATTTCTTTCCTTGATTAGCAAGGATTAGACGCCAATAAATAAGGCCTTAGGGGCTTATTTCTACGGATTCAATTCAAGACACAATTAGTTACATAGAGGTAGAGAGAGAGTGAGTAGCCAAGAGGAGTTTGTGAAGCGAGAGCGGAATTGGCTTCCTTTGGTTGTAAGCTCTGTTTGGTTTATTAATGCAAATGGTTTATTTTCCATCAATGATGTCTGCAATTGCGATGAAGAGCGAGTAGTCCACCCACTTCTAGGGTCGGGGCGAGCCCAACAATAGTCATGCGTGTTTGAGGTAAAGATCTGACTTTTATCATATTTTGAACATCTACTACTTGTTATGTGTTTATTACCCATCTAATGGAGGTCCATGCTAACAAATTGGATTGTAAACATAAAATCGGTAGATACAATTAGGGTTTCTTGAAAGAGTTGTCTAATTTTTGGAAAAGGCGAAAGCTTGGTCATTCGATGCAAGTTACATGATTATCTGTTTTATTATTGCCTTATACATGCTTGGTTATTGTTGTTGTAAACCCTGATCTTGAGAGTTGTCTTTCATATAGTTTACTTCGAATCCCACAAGATTTGTTCTTTGTTTTTAAAGTTTATGTTTTTCCTCGATATCGACTAACTGTGGTCGATATCGAGTACTGATATTCGATCCTAGATCGCCGTAGCTTCTGGTGTGCAAGTACTCGACCAAGACTTCCTCGACGTCGACAAGGTTTACTCGATATCGAGTAACCTCTACTCGATATCGACCAAAAGTCGTAGCCTACTACCTGCTTCGTTCGACTAGCCTGATTTTCTGTCGACTAACCCTAGTCGAGATCGAGCACTGTGGTCGACTTCTATTCGCGAGATTCATTCGCAGCCTAGGATCCGCTGACACGCTTCCTCGTGGATCGATCCTGACTTCCCACTACTGCATCGGGAGGAAGTCTTGTAATCATTTGCGTGGGCATAATCTGGTTTGATTTATTTTATTATATTTTGAACTCGATTTCCTCCTACAATAAATTGGCGCCGTTGCTGGGGAAGCAATCATCCGCACCTTAGGTAGTTAAATCTCACGTCTGCCTTGAGTTACTTTATAGGTGTATGCGCCGTTCTGGTCAACCACCCGAGTTTGACAGCTTAGACGAACCGGAACGCCTTTTACACGTCCACGCTAAACTAAAAAGAGCCATGGCAGCCGCATAAACACAAGAACAGCTAATTGAGAGGCTTCGGAGGGAACTAGCCACCAAAGATACTGCTCTCGCCGCTGAGAGAGCAAGAAGAGAATAGGAAGCTGAGCTTGCCCAATACCCAACCACTGCAGATGATTATATGCACCCGACTCTCGTCGTGCCTGAATCGGCTATTCTAATCCCTCAAAATAACTTTGAAATTCGCACTCAATTCCTTATAGAACTTAAAAATAATGCTTTTCATGGGAGATTTAATGAATGCCCTCTTGAACATATTACCAATTTTTCTGACATGTGCCGTATTCTTGCTGAAGGTACTACTCTGGAATATGTCAAGATGAAGGCCTTTCGTTGGTCTCTCGTCGGTCCTGCATTAAAGTGGCTAGAAGGACTGAAACTACGATCCCTCACAACATGGGCTCAAGTAGAGCAGGAGTTTCTCAACAAATTCTTCCCTCCTGCCAAGACAACACTTCTCCGCCAGAAGATTACAACTTTCAAACAAAAGCCTGGGGAGCCACTGGCAAAAGCATGGGAATGATACAAGAAGCTACTGCGATCTTGCCCTACTCATGGACAGCCACCCTACATCATTCAAGAGATCTTCTTCAATTGTCTTGACCAAGTCACTAAGGACAGGATCAATCAGTATACTCGATATGAGTATCTGACGATGCCACCAGCCGACGCATGGGGTGTACTCGACAAGCTCACCAATTATGACAACAAGTATGGGGCCTCTACAAACTATGATGAGAATGCTTATACTAGGCCAGCCCCATCCATTCCCCTCTATGGGCCTTCCAAAGAGATTGACCCAGATGTCAAGGAGCAGTACTACAAAGACTAGAGTCGCAAGCTCCTCAAGCAAGTCAAGTATCTCTCTGTCAACCAGCCTTGCATCGAATGCGGATCACAGCGGCACACCACTACTAAGTGCCCACACACAGAGGAAGTCAGGGTGGCAGAGACCCACGAAGAGGTAGCTTATGCATGGGGTCCCAATCGCTATATGGGGGATCAAAGGTTCTATCAACCACAATGGAACCAAGATCCTCCTAGGAACCCCCCGCCATACAGAGCTCCAGGACATCCAGAAAGAGACCAAAAGAAGGATGGTTTACAACTCATCCTTGATGAGATGCGCCGGAATCAAGGCACCATCAACAATCAGTTCCAGAACATCAATACAAAATTTGGAGAGCTAGATGTTTGGAAGAGGAACATAGAGACACAGATGGGTCAATTCGCGGCCCAAATTCCACGACCGACCGGACAACTCCCTGGGCAAACAGAACCAAATCCTAAGGGGAAGACCGAACACGTCGCATCTATAAAGCTCAGGAGCGGGCACCAATTACACGAGCCAGAGGTCGGAAAGCACCAAGGCAAAGCAGAGCAGCAACTCGACAATGAGCAGCAACAACTCGATGTCGACCAAACCTTGGTCGATATATACAAGAAACAACTCGACACAGAGGAGAAGCCAAGCTCGGACTCATCTGCACAGCCCAGTAACTCGAGATCGACAACTGTTGTCGATATCGAGCAACCCCTGTTCGATGTCGAGGAAAAATTGGCCGATGTCGAGTACTCTGCAACACCTCCGACAACTGTTCTGGCTCCGAAGCAGAAAAAGACACTGCCTTTCCCTTCCAAAGCGCTAAAAGATCCCACTGCAGGTAAGTTTAAACGTTTTGTTAATATGCTTCGGGAACTGAATGTCTCTATTCCTTTTACATAAGCTCTGCAAGAGATGCCTGCATATGTCAAATTCCTGAAGGAAATCCTGAGCAACAAGCGATCCATCTCAGAAATCGCCAGCGAATGCAAAGTGCTCCACTTTCCTAAAAAGAGACCTGACCCTGGTAAGTTTTCTGTTACTTTGGGATTTGGTCAATATAAATATGAGTCCTTGTGTGATTTAGGAGCAAGTGTGAGCATCATGCCCTTATCAATCTGGCGGAAGGTGAAGATAGGGTCTATAGAACCTGTGGATGCCAAGCTATACATGGCAAACAATACAGTAGTCATCTCTACATGTATGGTTGAGAATGTCCCTGTCCAGGTTGGTAAATTCTTTATTCCAGCTGGTTTCCTTATTATAGATTGTGCTGAAGATCCTACTATCCATATTATTCTTGGTAGACCATTCTTAACTACTGCAGATGCTAAGATTAGTGTCAAACAGCGATTGCTCACCTTCACAATAGGCGATGAGGTTTTAGACTTCTCTTTTGGCTCTACAAAAGAGGAAATTGCATGGTTGAAGGTGAAGAGCATTAGCAACCACGGGATCAAGCAAACAACGGAGGAAGACACCAAGGTTCTGCTCGATATCGACAAGCCTTCTTCGATATCGATCAAGCTATTACTCGATGTCGACCAAACCTCCTTGACATCGACTTCCTCTAATGAGTACCAGACTTGCCAAGAGCCGTATGGGGTCCCTGTACTCGATATCGACCAGTTTTGCTCGATATCGACTAAACCTAAGCCCGAAGATTTCAGTTTTGGGCCCGAAAAGGTATGTTCAGGTATGAGTTCTACTCCTCCTCAGTCCATTAAGAAATTTATAAATAATTTAAGGAGAGGTAAGGCCCCGTGGCAAGATAATCTGCGGAAACTGAGAGCTGGAAAGCAAAAGAAGGGAGAAAAGGAAGACTATGCAAGCAACCACCTATCAGCTGAGCTTGCATACTACAATCAGGACCTGGATGATCCAGGAGAAGGGCCAACCACAAGCGAGCCCCACATTAACGGTCCTTGAGCACAAACGGAGAAGTCGGCCTAGCGACTCTAAAATCTAGAGCATATATATAAAACTTTTTGAATTTTGGGACTTTGGAACTTTTGATTTTAGTTTTTGTTTTTTGGTTTTTTTAGTTTAGAATACTTCATGTGGAAAGTCTTGTCTTTTTGTGCAATCTAACACTTTTAGGTCGGCAAGCATAAAAGGATCACGAAAGGTGGAATAAGAAGCCCCTGAAAAACAGTCGAAATCGACTAGGCCAGTCGAGAACGACCAAGAGGAGCAGCCCACAGTTACTCGATATCGAGTAGGCCAACTCGATATCGACCAAGTCAGAAGGCTCCTCGACTTCAGCATTCCACTCGACGCGGACAGCTTACTCGATATCGAGTACAATACTCAATATCGACCAACCAGTTTACTCGACATACCCTGTATTGCCTTCCTCGGCGCATTATTCGGTGAGTTCCTTCCTTTACTCTTGTTTTTATTTGATTTTATACGGTGGGGACACTGTATATTTTAAGTATGGGGTGAGGGAAGAGCTCATTATCATTATTATATGTTTTATTCTTGTTTTTGGTTTTACACGGTGAAATTTTGAGTAAAATTTTAAATTTTTATGCATAAGGCTAAAACTCAAAGTTCTATAAGACATCTCCCATTGCTTGTAAATTGTTCAAATAAATAGTGTCATGGAAGCTTTATTGAACTCGACGATGCAAAAATTGGATTCATTAGAGATATAGCATAAAATTGCCTAGTAAGGGAAGTCACAGTGAAATGCATATTTTCTTGAAAACCATGAAAGGAGGTAAATATTCGATGTTGCTTTTGACATGTTGCATGATAAAAGGATGGAGGACTTTATATTTCCATATAATGCTCATCATTTAAATTCCAAGCCTTACCTATGCTTATGCATTACGCAAAAGCCATAATATGCCTTATTTCAATTATTGCTCCACATGATCTAAATATTTTTCATTCTTTACCTTATTTCCTATCCGGGGATTATGTTGAGAATGATGTTACATTATGGAGATTGTTATATGGTTCTTGTGTTGTTATCATTATTGGAGTTTGGTAGGAAATGGTTTGAAAAATATGGAAAATTTAATGAGTGGAAGAAAATCCGATCACCTCAGGAGATAAAGGTAGATCGACCCTGCTTGCTGAGATAATAATTCAGTGAGATGGGACAACAGGTGAGGAGTCCAAAGCACTAAGTATCCAGGGCCATTCATGACACCCATGTCTGCGACTCGCGAGAAGGCAGTGCTGAGGCCAGAGAGGTAAAAGCATTATTATTGACAAAAGCATTATGAAAGGTGATGAATCTTATGAAGAAGGGATGTGGTATGAAAGTTTGGAAATTACTCCATTTCCCCGGATCATTAGCACCACATGGACAAAATTGCCCACCTTTAGCCTTTTACCAATCTACTCCTTATTGAGCTTAAATTAAAGTCCTTTTGATTATTAATGCTTTGTCACATAAATTGTTTTTTGCATAACCCTCCTTTTGTGAGTAGATGTTGCTTTTAAATTGCACATGCATGAATTTGTGGCACAAGTACCTTTTCAATGATGGTAATTGATTGCATGGTTGTATAAGAATGAATCTATGATGTTGAGAGTTTAAATTCTTTCCCTGAATGACCATCCAAGTTATTGCTTGGGGACAAGCAAGCTTAAGTATGGGGTGATTTGATGTCTACTAAAATAGCCATGTTGAAATGCATATTTTAGCTCCATATTATATACACTTTGCATATTTCGGGATGAGAATATGTTGAATTTATGTAATATGTGCTTATTTGCAAAAAATGGAGATCTACATAAATTTTGGTTTAATATTACAGAATTTGGAGTCATTCCGGGACAAAACCAAGAAGCAAAGACGGAAGCCGAGCCTTACTCGATATCGACTTCTTTTCATCGATATCGACCAAAGAGTACGGGCACAGCATGATCGAGGACAAGCGAGATCGAGGAACTGAAGACGAAGCTTACCCGACTCCAGAACCATACTCGATATCGAGTACTTTTACTCGATATCGACAAGACCCAAAGTCATGCCCGGAGTCGAGGAAGACCACCTGATTGAGAAGCCAAAGACAAGACAAGGCCGAGCAGCATTTCCTCAATATCGAGTAAAGTGCTCGATATCGACAAGACTAGAAGCCCAATGTCCAAGCCAGGTCGGGGAGCAGTTACTCGAGCAAGCCAGCCAGCAAGTCGACGACACACATTTCCTCGATATCGAGGAAAATACTCGATATCGAGCAGAAGGATCCTGGGCCGCGTTACGCGGTTGGGTTGTCCGACGCGGTTTGGGCCTTCTTGGGAGCGAAGGAGTCCGAGATCTATCAAGTCTATCAAGATCTATCCATGGAGAGAGGATTTATCCTCACATGAAGATATTTAGCTCTTTAGATATATTTTCCTTTTTTATGATAAATATTCCTTTTATTAAAGTTTTATCCTTAGATATTAGATATAGATTTCTTTCCTTGATTAATAAGGATTAGAAGCCTATAAATAAGGTCTTAGGGGCAGATTTCTATGGATTCAATTCAAGACACAATTAGTTACATAGAGGTAGAGAGAGAGAGTTAGTGGTCAAGAGGAGTTTGTGAAGCGAGAGCGGAATTGACTTCCTTTGGTTGTAAGCTCTGTTTGGTTTATTAATGCAAGTAGTTTATTTTCCATCAATGATGTCTGCAATTGCGATGAAGAGCGAGTAGTCCACCCACTTCTAGGGTCGGGGCGAGCCCAACGATAGCCATGCGTGTTTGAGGTAAAGATCTGACTTTTATCATATTTTGAGCATCTACTACTTGTTATGTGTTTATTACCCATTTAATGGAGGTCCATGCTAACAACTTGGATTGTAAACATAAAATCGGTAGATACAATTAGGGTTTCTTGAAAGATTTGTCTAATTGTTGGAAAAGGCGAAAGCTTGGTCCTTCGATGCAAGTTATATGATTATCTGTTTTGTTCTTTCCTTATACATGCTTGGTTATTGTTGTTGCAAACCCTGATCTTGGAAGTTGTCTTTCATATAGTTTACTTCGAATCCCACAAGATTTGTTCTTTGTTTTTAAAGTTTCTGTTTTCCTCGATATCGACTAACTGTGGTCGATATCGAGTACTGATATTCGATCCTAGATTGTCGTAGCTTCTGGTGTGTAGGTACTCGACCAAGACTTCCTCGACGTCGACAAGGTTTACTCGATATTGAGTAACCTCTGCTCGATATCGACCAAAAGTCGTAGCCTGCTACCTCCTTCGTTCGACTAGCCTGATTTTCTGTCGACTAACCCTAGTCGAGATCGAGCAATGTGGTCGACTTCTGTTCGTGAGATTCATTCGCTGCCTAGGATCCGCTGACACGCTTCCTCGTGGATCGATCTTGATTTCCCACTACTGCGTCTGGAGGAAGTCTTGTAATCATTTGCGTGGGCATAATCTGGAACAATTCTCAACATCCTTTTTGGTTAGATCCAGAGTTGTTGGATGTCCTAACTCAGGTTGATTTAGCTGCAAAGAACAAGGAATGAATGAAAGATAAACTTCTTGAAGAAGGACATGTTGCCGACTTAACTTTTGTTGCTTGTCCAACTACGACAACTAAAGCTCCAGTAAAACAAACTGCTACTGATAAAGAAGTGCATCTTACAGATCTACAGAAAAAAGATATTTTACATGCGAAGAGAAAGAGAAAAGGAAAAGCCCATATCTCTGAAGAGCCAACTTTTGATTTGTTTGGGTCTGATCCTGCTTTCTTAACATCTGATGCAAAGAAGGTTGTTAATGACGCAACTAATCCTCCCTCACACTTAGATGGAAATAATAAAGCACCTGTACAGAAAGAAGGTAGTTTCGATGTGAAAGAAAAGGGCAAAAAGAAGGTGCGGATTTCTAAAGACCCAGATTTTGATATATATGATATTTACTCAACGTACACCTCCAAGACCTACCTCAAAAGATTGTGCACAAGCTGGGAAGAAGGTTGATATAGATGCAACGAAGGGTTTTAATGATACACCAAAGGCTGCTCCTGCTATACAGAAAGGTGGGGATAAGGTTGTTCATGCAACAGTTCACAATGAATCAACTGCATGTTTCTAACCAACAACAAGATGCACAGAAAAATGTTGAAGAGGCAGTCCATGCCAGAAAAGAAGCTGATATTGTTGAAGACCTGCCTGCTAAAAAAGTTGATAATGCTAAATCTGGTAAAACATCAGTGTATTCAAGGAAACCCAAACCAGCTGCTCCTATGCCAACTCGTAGATCTACTCGGAGTTGTACTAATGTTTTGAATGATAAAGAACAAGTTCATGCAGAGAATGAAGATAGAGATAGGAAAAGAGCACATAAACCAGTTGCACCCTTGCGAAGCCCTTATTATTCCCGTGTTGTTGACATTAGTGATAATATGTCTGATTTTGAGAAGATTTTAACTGCATGTGTTAGTAGGAGATCAGCGTCTAACACGTAAGTTTATTCCATTCATTTATTTACTTAAGATTTTAATCTATATTCTCTAACATAAATTTATTCACCTTTGTTTTATGGTCTTGATGCCTCTAATTGCAGTGAAACCTTATTGATACTTAGGCGGCAATCCTAAATCATAAAGCTCTACATACAAAGCTCTGAAGTTAGTTAGGGCTGATATGAGATCTCTAGAGGAGGATTGTAAAGTATCTCCCAACATTATTGATGCTTGGGCGGCAATCCTAAATCATAAAGAGCAATACATGAGTGATTTGTCTGCATCAAGGCTTTTCTTGTTTATCGACTCGTCTGTAAGATTCCAACTTTTATTTTATTTTCAATTTCATGTGCATTTTTGATAAATTTACCAAGTTAAAATCAATGATTTCGCCACCATTGTTCTAACATTTTTTTCCATCCAAAAATATCGAACGGAAGTATCATTATCTGAAAGTGTGCAGCAGCTTGAAAAGTTTAGTCTCCGAGTTGACACTGCATTGTCCTTGGCTCCTCATATTAAATTGAAACAACTGGACATGGTAATTATACAACAATTCTCTTCTTTTTTTAATTGAATTTCTCATTTAAGTTAATAACAACAATTTTGTACCGCTGAGATGCTAGTTGTTGACATATATTCTGATATATCATACTGACCTTTGTTGTAATAATATGAAAGACAATATATATTAATGTGAATTCTTGTTTTTTTTATATGAATTTTAAATGCAATACCCTACCTATATCACTATTTAATTTTTTATGTCAACTGTATTTAAACACAGTTGTTGAATTCCTGTAAAAAAATGTACAGCTGACATATTTACTGCTGACATGTAGTGAGTTAAATAATACTTACATGTATTCATATGATATGAATATACATAGATTAATAATAAGTATTGTTTTTTGATACGATATGTTAATGTAATTTTGTAACTATATAAGTGATAACAAAGACCCACTTCAGATGTCAACACTAATACAGATGTCAACACTGATAATAAAAATCACTTCTGATAGACATCTTTTGATATATTTATACCTATGGCAGTTATTTCTTTATTTCTAGTTGTTTTTAAATACCTATATCACTGATTATTTTTTTATGTCTTAAGTGTTTAGACACAGTTGTTGAATTTCCTGTAAAAAAATGTATTGCTGACATGCTTACTAATGACATGTAGTGGGTTGAATAGTACATATATGTATTCATATGATATGAATATACATAGATTGATAATAAGTATTGTTTTTTTTTATACGATATGTTAATGCAATTTTGTAACTATATAAGTGATAACAAAGACCCACTTCAGATGTCAACACTAATACAAATGTCAACACTGATAATAAAAAATCACTTCTGATAGACATCTTTTGATATATTTATACCTATGGCAGTTATTTCTTGATTTCTAGTTGTTTTTAAAATCCTAAATTTTTTTATCGACAACCCTAATTATTTGTTATGTAAGTTCAGATACAATATAATTGGTCTTTCACTGTAAAATTTTTAACTTCTAAGATACAAGATGCTGATATAGTTTTGATTTTGGTGTATAGTTTGTATTTGGTATTCACACAGAAGACTACATCTACATGGTGGTTTTGAACTTGAAGACCAAGATCACACAGATCTTGGATGTATCTCCCTCATGTTATGAACTAAAATGCAACTACCCACCTTTGATTGACAATTTGGTTAGTCATATTATTGCCAATTTAGATATTCAAAGTTACTTTTCTTTTAAAAAATTATAGATTGTTACTTTGATATTAAGTTTAATTTCCCTTTCTTTGGCTTATGTAGGCAGACCTAGTCAATGAGTATCTAGTCAAAAAGGGGTTTATTGCAAAGGCAAATATAATCCCATATTCCAAGATAGAGGTGCTGGAACTTCCATGGGTTGGTGAAGACAAGGTTATTCATTCAGGAATATGCATTATGCGTCAAATGGAAACTTTCTTGGGGATTGAAAAAGGTTACAAGTGCGGGTTCGAGCCAAGGAATGAGAAAAATATTTCAAAGCTGCGGTTGAAGTATTTGGCTGAACTGATTTGCTCAGACGTGAACGAAAAACGAAGAGAAGTTGTAAACCCAACAAGAGCATATGCAAAATTGACAATGAAGGGTGTAAAACCACAAAAGTTAAACTTGGGTTAGAATGGAAAGACAAAGCTGGGTTGTGTCTTGATCATACTCTTTAAACCCCAACTATCGATAACTTTTAAGACATTATGTTTCTTTGGGTTGGACTTATGTAATAACTTCTAAGACTTACCTATGTTGAATATTGTGAACTTATGTGGTATCTTGGCTGACTTAACGATGTTATGCTCCTTTAATTTATTGTTTTTTAACCTCATCGTTATAACTTTGATGTGCAAATGTACTGTGACTATATGCAACTGTATTACAATGATATTCAATCCGACTACTATGTTATGCAAAATTACCGATAGTAATACCTTCTATTTATCTCTTTGGTATAACAGTTAAAAAATTGATGTTTTCCTTTTTCAATAAGGTCACATGTTTAAACATCATATGCAGTTATAATCGCCTGATATGCAAATATACACTTGTGTTGTGTAAGTTCCAAACAAACACATAACAAAATACAACTTGATATTGACTTAATAATATATATTCATAATAGTAGCATAAAATGCAACTTGACATTGATGTTTTAAATAAAAAAAGTACCAAAAAAACAAAATACAGAACATGTTCTTCTTCCAAAAAGTAGTAGAAATGTTACAACCAAACATAGGGGGATTGAAAGAGCAATAAAATTAGATTCCTATATATTCTTCAATCTTATCCCTCCTTTCAAACTCATCCTCAAAGGCGGTGGAAATGAGTCCAGTGATGAAGTCCTTCACCTCTGCCAGAATACCTTCTTCCTTCTCCTTTCTTTCCAACAACTACAATAACCGAATAAAAATTTAAAGTTATTAACAAAAAAATATACAAACAAATTTATAAAGGATAAATAACTTACAGTTGTAGCCAGAGCATCATTCCCTGATCGAGTTGCAGAGAATATTTGAGCAGACAGGTGAGATATATCTTTCAATATCTCCTCATAAAAGAACTGTTGAACTTGAGCAATTCTCATAGTGTCAACCCTATCAGCCCTGGTGGTTCCAGCAGCCTCTTCTAAGAGGTTCATATGGTATCCTGGATATAGTTTCCCATCCAGTTCATCCATATTTTGGAAGAAGGTGTGGAGGACATCAAATGGTTTGAAATCATATGAAGCCATTTTGTTTTCATTTTGGGAGAGGAGATGTTTGTTTGGGAAGGATAAAAACTGATTGGAAAGTTGAAATGAGAGGATATGCAATAGGTTGGCAAGGGTATGTTTTTATAGCCTATAATGATTCACTTTTAACTCTTCAACTTCCACCTACCCCTTTCACCCAATCGGTAATAACCTTTTAATAGTTGCTTTTCTAATTAAAATTTCAATTTCAATTATAAAAGTTAATAATACTCCCTCAGTCCCTCCTATCTTTAAGATGTTTGAGGGGAATGGATCTGATCAGAAATTTAAGATTTTCTAGGAATTTTACACAATTTTCTTGTATCTTTTCATTTATCATCACATTAACTTCTGGGGGTATGTGTCAAATTGCAAATGAATCTTGTATATTATCATGATTGCTAATCTAAAATGTGTGAGAGAGGGGTGTTACATAATCCATATCAACCATTTTCCTTAATTAATGTGATCAACCCCAAAACATCTTATAAAAATGACCGGAGTGGGTATTAAATTTAATAACATTAAAATATAATTTTATTAATGAAGTGGGTTTTAAACAGACACGTTTTTCTATAGTTAGCATCTTGTTATTCCTTTTAGAAGATTAAGTAAATTATTTAACATCTCATTGAAACCAAAAACTACCTATTAAATATGCATATATTATGTACTAATATGCAAGCTCAAATACTACTTGTGCAAAAAAAGTGATTGAGTGTGATAAAAGTAGATGTCCCATCCTTCTTGAAAAAACCAACACTCTACTACATAGGTATTGAAGAAAAAGAAAGATTTTCGCATCTACCATAATCATTGCATTTTTTTTTATAAAAAATTTGTAGTTTAACCATTGATAAAACGGAAAAGACATTTTACACACTCATAAAATAGAAAATATTTGTTTAAATAATGCATTATTAACTTAAATATGGTGAATAATTTCTGTTTTAACACAAAGACATTTTAGCCACTGATAAAATAGAAAAGTTGAACACTCTGATAATCAATATAAAATATCAAATAACAGAAATATAAAATAGAAAATTTAAAATATAAAACATTATAGTAATAGATTCATCAGCAGTTATAATGTTGGATAAGCAAAAGTACATACATTTAAACCCAAAATAACAGAAATATTGTTTCATAAACCCAAAATAACATAAACAGAAAGGCAATCATCTAGTTCCCAAGGAAGGATGCGATCTTCTCCTTCCTCTTCCTTTCTTCTTCATAAATCTCCTCGATCGTCTCAAATATGTTCACCCTAAACTCATGCATCTGTTCCTCCATCGTCTCTAACTTCCCTTGCATCTACAGTCATTTTTTAATGCAAAAGTTAAATATTTAACTACTTATTAAATAATATTATGTCAAACAGAATTGACGTACCTCCTAAACAGTCTTCTGATCCTCGTCTTCAAGGGCCCGCCTGATCAAATAAGAGATATGATCTCTCTCCTGGTAGAGATTGAAGTAGAAACCTTGGAAAAGCTCAATAGGTTCCAAGAGACCCTTTCTCTTAGTTGCAGTGTGGGTCTCCGCAACCTCTTCAAGCAGGGCCATATGATACCCTGGGTATCAGTCCTTGTCAAGTTCCGAGCACATCTTATAATACTCTTCCATCACGGTGAGAGGATAAAAAAGGTAATCCATTTTTTGACTTGGAATGAAAGGATTGGGGTTTCGAAGATGGTGAGAGAGAAGAAAAAAGGATCAGGCGATTCTGTGATTGATAAAAACAGATGGGTGAGGGTCTCCTTATATAGGAAGAAGCGGTTATTCAACTTCCACCATCAACTAGTTGTCACTCTTTTTAAAGGGCGGTTTCCCAATGCATTGTAACCTTTCCCTTTCCCCATAACTGTAATAATTAGATCAGATTTCTCTCTACTATTAAGTAAAGACTAACTGTAATAATTACTTCTATTAAGTACTGTACTTTGTATTTGAAGAGCACCACATACACCCCCCTAATGGTAGCCTTTTTTTACTGTATCTGTTTTTCCCTTTTTTTTTCTTTTTTTTTAAATACAAAGACAACTATGGTTGAATAAAATTGATAACCATGAATAGTTATACTACTAAACATTGTGTCTCTCTTGTGATGAATTGAATTAATATAACGATATGTAACCCTGCTGACATTTGGCTTAAAAAAACAGAATTTGTGCCAAAGGCACGAATGTAGATTCAAAATAATAAAGTTAATTCTCTTTGAAACCAATCTTCAAAGAAATTAAAAGAGATAAATCTAAAATAAACCATAAGTATGCTACGAAAACCTGTATCACTAAAGAAAAACTTTGATGCTGTTGACATATAAAGACTGCACAACATCTAAGGTATTAGATTTGTGAATTTTAATGCTAGAATGCACTGAGATGTTATGCTGATAGCTTTTAATAATTATGGCCATGAAATGCTTGCTTTCTCTCCAAGAATGGATTGAAATCTTATAACAATCTGTTACTCTGCTGACATCTTACTTTAAAAATAATAATTACTGTCAAAGGTGCGAATTTAGACCCAATCTAATAAAGTTAATGCTCTTTAAAACCAATATTAAAAGAAGTTAAAAGGGATCAACAGAAAATAAACAATAGGTACGCTACTAAAACTTGTAGCACTTATGCAAAACTTTGATGCTGCTGACATATATACACTGCACTACATCTAAGGTATTATATTTGTGAATTTTAATGCTAAAATGCAATGAGATGGTGTGCTTCTAACTTGTCATGATTATGTACATCAAAGCCTTGCTTTGTCTCTAATAATGAATTGAATTAGTATACCAATCTGTTACTCTGCTGACATTTTACTTTAAAAATAATAATTAGTGCAAAAAGGCAAGAATTTCGATCCAATTTAATAAAGTTACTGCTATTTAAAACCAATATTAAAAGAAATTAAAACGGATCAATCTAGAACTTGTGTCACTTATGCAAAAAATTGATGCTGTTGACATATAAAGACTCGCTTAAATCTAAGGTATTGGGTTTGTGAAATTTGATGCTAAAATGCACTGAGATATTTTGCTACTAGCTTGAAATGATTATGCACATCCAAAATATGCATAGGGTGATGTGCAACTAACTTAAATTAATTTTGTACAAGTATGAAAGTATGATATGCAACTATATTTCACTGATATGCAACCAAATATGGCTGATATGCAAATGTAAGATTAAAATATTCATAAGTTGATGTTGATGACTTATAGAGACTTAGCTAAATCTAAGATATTAAGTTACTGATTTTTAATGCTTAAATGCAATGTGATGTTCTATTAGATTGTAATGATTATACACATCAAAAGCTTGCTTTTCCCTCTTCGAAGGAATTGAATTAATATAACAATCTGTTACTATGCTAACATGTGATATAGATAAAGATTCCACTACATCTAAGGTATTAAAGTTGTGAATTTTAATGCTAAAATGCAGTGAGATAGCGTGCTTCTAACTTGTAACGATTATGGATATCAAAGCCTTGCTTTGTCTCTAGCAATGAATTAAATTAGTATAGCAATCTATTATTCTGCTGACATTTTACTTTAAAAAAACAAAAAAAAATTAATCCCAAAGACACGAATTTAGATCCAATTTAATAAAGTTACTGCTCTTTAAAACCAATCTTAAAATAGATTAAAAGGGATCAATCTATAACAAAAAATAGTTATGCTACTAAAAACCTGTAGCACTTATGTCAAACATTGACGTTGCTGACATATAGAGACTAGCTTAAGTCTACGGTATTGGGTTAGTGAAATTTGATGCTAAAATGCACTGAGATATTTTGCTAGTAGCTTGAAATGATTATGCACACCCAAAATATGCATAGGTTGCTGTGCAACTAACTTGAAGTAATTGTGTACAAATGTACAAGTATGATATGCAACAATATTTTACTGATATGAAACTACATTTGACTGATATGTAGATATAATATTAAAATATGCAAAACTTGATGTTGATGACATATAGAGACTTAGCTAATTCTAAGATATTAAGTTACTGATTTTTAATGCTTAAATGCAATGTGATGTTCTATTAGATTGTAATGATTATGCACATCAAAAGCTTGCTTTCCCTCTTTGAACGAATTGAATTAATATAACAATCTATTCGTTTGTTGACATGTGATATAGATAAACATAATTTGTGCTATAAACACGAATTTATATTGAAATTGATAAAGTGACTGCTCTTTTAAACCAATCTTACAAGAAATTCAAATAAGAACATTGTAAAATAATACAGAATCTTCAATAAAAATACAAAGTTGCCAATTCGGCTAATATATGCCTGATGACAGTACATATTTACATTATAAAGCTCCATCTCTCCTTTATAAATTCTAAGGAGATAAGTTCTCAATATCGAAAGAGCTTTTCATTTGTGATTGTCTTCACATCTCCTCCAAATATAACCGCTTCAATTGCTTTTAATACAAACACCCCACAAGCACACCTTCAATTCAAACACACAAACACATGGGGGAAAAAAAAGAATTGTCAGGTGAAAAAAAAATTGCAACAAAAGGAAAAATAAAAAGGGGGAAAAGTGAAATATATGATAAAAATAAAAAAAATATGTCAACATAGAAATAACACATACGAAGTACGATCGCGAACTAAATCAGGCACCCTGAATAACTTGAAGGGGGAAGAGGTGAAATTTTTGTAGACACCAACTTTTGCCAAATGGATTGGAAGCCATTTAGTAATTGGTTGCAAATATTCTTCAAGTAACCCAGCAGGAATTCCAGTAACATTGCAATCATACACATTTATAACCTTTTCATCAATTAGTATCTCATAGGCTACCCATTGCATGTTGTGGATATTGAATGGTGTATAAATCTTCTTGGATGACGCCCAGGGTTTAGGATACACATCAGGACAAATGCCAATGAAATAATCCTCAATAGCTTTTTCAACATTATCATCTACCACAAAAGTTGCAGCACATGAAGGCCAGTACTTAAGGACAAAAAGCCAATCCAAAACAACACAATCCTAGTACTTGTCATCTTCTACAAAAATTCGCTTTCTCATATGATATAACCCTGCTTCAAGATTCTGTAAAAACAAACTACTGTCAAGCAAAGGAAAAAGGGAAACATCCCCATATTTGGTTGATGTCAGCATTTCTTACCTATGAATCCAACCACTTGCTCCTACTTAAAATATTCATGAAAAATGATTTGCCGAACCGTCCAAAAGGAGTAGCAATAGAAAAATCCCTGAAAAAGATTATACAATACACATAAATTTACAAAAACCATAGAGAGAGTAATAAATAATAAAAGCAGATTAACATATAGGTAATTGAATAACATAAAAAAAAAATACCGGTTTCTCTTTATAATAGAATACATAAACTGATGATCCTTGCTGCTGATCAGTGACTTCTTCGCATTGTATTGTGCCAATTTCTTTTCCTTTTCATCTACACGTGGGCTGAACAAAAAGCTACTGCCCATAGTAATGTTATTGGATTGCTTTAATTTTTCAATGTCACTTAAGATAGTAGGATCCTTTGCATATGTATCCCAATCAACAAAGCGTGTGGCAACATAATTGTTTGGAACTAGAACAAGACTGTCTGATACAGAAGGATTAGCATAAACAGGAAATTTATTTGAAGATGATATAGTCGTATGATCAGTTTCAGAACCCTTTACAGAAGCATCCCCAGCTTCCGAGAACGAGATGTTAGCAGCCTTACCAACAACATATGCATCGCCAACGACAGTACCCTTCACATCACACAGTTCATGCTCAACAACATCTTTTAATGTCAAAAGAACCTCACTGATGACAATAGATGGAGATGATGATATCTCACAAGCGTTTGAGCTGCATTTAGCATCCTTCCCCACTGCATTTACATCACCAACCATTAAATTCTACACGTCACCAGCAAAAGTTGATTCATTTGGATAAGAATATCCTGCCCCACATCCCATGTCATTAACATTCCCAACATCAACTCCAACATTTTTTTAGAGGGGATCGATTTCAAGAGCAACGACATTACATGGAGGACACAAAACATCAGAATCATCTGATTGAAGCTTTATATTAACCGCTCCCAAGCCCATTAGTGTGATATCATCATCATTTTCGTCGCCTCCCACACAACCAGTAATTGAATCCTGCATATAAGAGCCTTCACCCCCATGTTCAGTGTCAGGGGAAGCAATTTTTATACATTATGCATCACCTAAAGGGCATTGTGCATAAAAAAAATCACCATCCAATGACCTGGCATCAATATCAACTCCACCTACATTCTCAATAAATTCAATTCGTTCCTTCACATCAAAAATTTCGACATCAATCTCAGACTGAGTAGCATTCAAATCAACAACTTCATCACTACGCTTGCTATCAATGTCAGCCTCAGATAATACATTAAAATCTGATGACATTTGAGTGTCAACGCACATAATTTTTAAGCACTGTGCATCCCCTTGAGGGCGTTGTGCATCAATAATTCCACTTTTCATTGGCTTCAAATCAACATTCATACCACAAGCGTCCTCACTAACTCCCTCCACTTCCTTGACATCAGAATCTTCATCGTCAACTTCATTTTGTGCATCCCCTTGAGGGCGTTGTGCATAATTAATTCCACCTTAATTTGCTCCCCATCAACATCCATCCCACCTGCATCCTCAATAACTCCCTTCACTTCCTTGACATCAACATCTTCATTCTGAGCTTCATTCAAATCACCAATTTCACCGCTACACTTCAAATCAAAGCAAGTCTGAACGTTATGAAATTCCTGCTTGGTGGAATAAACTTTACAACCTCCACTATCATCCTCATTACGTACCACATCCCCCAATGAAATGTCAGCATCAATATAGATGTCAGCATCAGGAAGACCCTTTGCATCTCCAACGCCCACCCCTAGTAAAGAGATGTCACCATCATTTTCATCTACATCACCAGCAACATTTTTTGAAGGGGAACGCACTTCAACATCAACAATATTAGATGGAGGACATAGAGCATCATATTCATCTGGGTGAAGCTTCCTATCACCACCTTTCGATCCCATTAATGTGATAACATCGCCATTTTTATCACCTCCCACACAAGACTTAATCGAATCCTCGATATCAAAAACTACACCCTCATATTCAGTTTTAGGACATTCGATTTTTAACAATTGTGGATCACTTTTAGTACAATGTGAATCGCCAAATTCACCTTCTGTTGGAATGACATCAACATCCATCAGAACTACATCCTCAATAACTTCTTCCGGTTCCTTCACATCAGAATGTTCCCCATCAACTTCAGGTTGAGCATCATTCAAATCACCAACTTCAATGCGACACTTGCCTTCAATGTCAGCCTTAGATATTACAACAAACTCAGATGACATTTCATTAGAGGGTAAATTTAGATCAATATTTGAGATGACTACTTTGTCTCCTTTATTGAAATCCAAAACAACTCCGTGAGCACCAGGCAAATCCGTCTGTATATCAGTCACAACTTCATTATTAACTGTTGTACCAGCATCATCATTAGGAATGGAATGCAATGGCTGAGACACATCACCCGTACATGCGTTCATTGTAACCTTATTCTCAAGTGAAGTGAACTTCTCCCCAATACCAAAAAACATGTTAATAATCTCATCTAACTTCCCCATACATGTCTTAACTTCACCTACATTCAGGCAACTTTTCTAGCTTATCAAGACGCCTAAAACTTTCTTGCACCAGCTGTGATGAACTATCAATAACAGGGACGGACGCATTAGCATCAAATTTAGAAGGAATATCACCCATTTCATCGCTTTTTTCATCCTTGTAGGGAGACAACACCCCCATACCACACCGATTTTTGAGTATATGGCCATATGTCTCAACTTCATGAATTGAAGTATCAATCAAATCATCAACACAAACATCATGTTTTTTTGCATCAGAATCAACTACCAAATGTATGTCTTGAATCTTTGGACCAGACGATTTAACTCGGGGATAAGGAGAACCAATAGGAGACATAGTTGACCTAGTAGAGTCAACAGAATGGGTGCCACCAAAGTCATCGTCAAGCCCACCCCCCCCCCCCCCCCCCGATTTCATGCACATGAGGGGCAACATCATCGTCATGTACCCCACTAGTATCACGATCATAACCAAACACATCACCCTTTTCATCAGACAGTCCACCAGGGGCCAATGTAGCTGAAGTAGACACGACTTGCAAAGATAAAGACTTCTCAGCACATTCTGTATAGAATATATTCCTAGGCTCTTTATCACCAGTCTTCCTCTTCTTCAGTCTGTGATAAACAATTTTTAAAGGTACAAGCTTCTCGCACTCAATCATTTGATCAACCTTATCACCAGCAACAACAGGTATAAAAGACTCCTTGACTAGCACATCTGTCTCAGCCCCTGAAACCCGAACCTTCTTACCTGACTCTTTCTTCTTCCTTATATTACTGGCTTTCCTCTTATTTGATTTCTTATCCTCTAAAGACACATCAGGGGAAGAATGAAAGGTACCTGCAAAACGAACCCTTCTCAAAGATTTCATGTTCTTTCCTTTATTTAAAAAAGCATGTTTTACCTCCAAATTGACTTCATCATTCCCAACAACATCATCTAAAACATTATTATTTACAACATTCTGTTTCTCGATCAAATTGCCTTCATCATTCCCAACAGCAACAGCTAAAGCATCATTACGTATGAACCTATTAATATATGCCTTTATACGCAATCGATGACTTTCATACAGACCACCAGCCAACTTGGGGAAAACAGGTGGAGCAATTTCATCAACTATTTCATTAGCAACTTCTTCACTATACACCATCCCTGGTGTTTTTGCAAATTCACCATAAGTAGGGAACTGAAGAGTCTATAATGCGATGAATAATACTCTAGAAGGGAGGGGGATGAATAGAGTATGGACGATTTTCGCAACAATAGAAATTTTGTGCAACTTGTGAAGACCTTGATACAGGCTATCAGGACCTGACGAAGTAAAATCGAATATGATAATGTAAATGCGGAATATAAAAGATGAACACACGAATTGTTAACGAGGTTCGGCACCAACTTGGCCTACGTCCCCGCCTAGGGTTATCCAACCCATAGGATTCAAACACTTCTTATTTCACTTCACTTGAGCCTAGAACTTCCTAGAGAAACTACCCTTTCTCTATACAAAGTCTCACCGCTTCTATTCTAGCTCTCAACCTTACAAGTGAAATAAAAGCTCACACCACACACCAAGTGTGCTTTGATCGAGTATGAAATACTCTAAGTGTAAAATGAATGACTTGTACAATAAGTGCTAGTGTTTCCCTCAACTCTTAAACAATGAACAACACTTAGGCTTTTAGAGAATGTAAGAGAAACTGGAGATGACGAATGCTTTAGGATGTTATGATTGCTTGAGTGCTTGCTTAGGTAGCCCTTATCCTTCTTGGCCTTCGTCTTTATATAGTCGGAAAACTTGGAAAGCTTCTTGGAGGGAGACCGTTTGAATTTTAAATATTTTCCAAGACATTTGAATTCTTTCCGAAAATGATCCTTCCGTTTGTGTTCTTTCCAAGATTGTTTCATCAATCTTCTTCATGATCACGTATGATCAATTGGATCGGTTCTTTCCTTGTATGACAAATGAGATCCTAAAAGAGCATACATAATGTATCTTGCACACAAAATGGGTTAGATGAGAAATATATGTATATAATTTCATTAAGGTCGAATCATATCTCATAGCCCAATAATAAAGCCCATTATAATATAGGCCCAACAAGGTTGGCCTCGGATTCTTTCCTGTGAGAGAACAAGTCAATAGAGAAATGCATAAGTGATATTCCAAACATTTTAGTCTGGGTTTCAAGACCTTGAAACCCAACTTTTTGTCTTTCATCATCCTTTAGATCACCTACACGTTAGGTCTCAAGATCTTACAATCAAGGTGGAGTCTTCAATCTCCCCCTTGATGGAAGACAAAACCTGTTTCAGTATTCATAATATAGTTCCAGCAATTATTATAAGGATATAAGCATATTATATAATATGAGCATAAAATGTTTGGATCATCTTAGTTTTAAAACATCAAGCACTAACCAACCAGTGCCAAAACGAAGCAACCAAAACATTCTCCCCCTTTTCGTCTTCCAACAACAGGGTAGAAAGGTGAAAATGTCTGAAAATAACAGCCAAAAGCCTGGAGTTTTTGAAAGCCGAGCAGCAAAATAAGAGTTTTTAGAAGGTAGAGTAAAGAGGGTGGGAGATCAAGGCCTTGAGTCAGATTCCCCATCTGCAACCTTCTTCTTCTTGCTCCTTAGAGCCTTCTTGCCTTTCTTAGCAGAGGATGGCTCAGCAGTAGAGGATGTACCAGGGGTGTCAGGAGCAGCAGGATCTTCGGGAGGGGCGATGCCAGCGCCTTCCTCAACCCATTCGCCAAAAGTGGGGTACTGCTTGTTGGGTGCAAGGTACTTCCTCCTGACCTCATCTCTGCACCTCTTTCTCCACCTATCCATGGCGTCTTTGGTGACCTTGTCTCTTTCCATTTCTGCACGTTGTCTATGACGCTCCACATCCCTGTACTTATTGACCACACCATATTGCTCCACTGTGAGGATGGTGGGTTTATGGTGAGGGGGCGCAGAATTGGACGTTTCTTTACTTGATTTTCCCAGTTAAGGATGACATTCCCTGTCTTCTCACGCAGATTAGCGAAGGTTTCTTGTTCTAGTGGCATGATAGAGCCTGTAGCAGTGTAGGTTAGAGCATTGAGAAGCATCATTTGATCTAGCTTGCAGTTGACCATAGAGAGTAGCTCATGAGTCTGGTCCTGGTGAATCACCACATCCGACCACATTCTACTCAGATCAAACCTAAGGTCTTGAACCTCAGTCTCCACAGCAGCCAATCAGTCCTCGTTCACACTGGGGTCAGCAACCTGTTTTCCTTTCGAATCTTTCCTCAAAATCCATTGCCCCCTCAAGTTTTTAGCAATCCCCAATCTCTCGAGACAATCTTCATCAATGATCCCGCTATAGGTTTGCTTTTCTTCTCCTGATGTGTCGATATCAAAGGCTTCAAAGATTTTGGACAGGAGGTTTGCATAGGGTAATGGCATAGGACGAGAGGAGGTAGAGACATGGGTCATATAGTCGACAATGAGTTTGGGCAAATCAGGCTCATATCCTTTCATAATTAGGAAAAGGATCTCGAGAAGATTCTCGGTCACCAATTCTCTGGAATTGATGTGTGGGAAGATACAGCGAGCCAGAATAGTGAAGATGAGCTTGGCTTGAAGGTTTAGGGCAGTGTGAGTTGGTTTGAGGGACGACGAAGATCCAAGGCCTTGAGATTTTAGGAAGAATTCATCTCGTGCTCATGAGAGACACTCGAATCGGCTTGGGAATTCTTTTGTGGGGATTTCAGTTGGAAGATCAAGGATGAGAGCAAGGCTTTCCGGAGAGAGTCGGATTCAGGTGTTCTTGACCTTGGATACGAGGGTTAGGGTTCCATTTACCCGATGAACAATGAGATTAGCATAGAAAAGTCGAGTAAGCAGGGGGTATGCAAAATTTCCAGGGTTGAGGGCATTCCGGAAACAGGTAGATTTGAGGAGGGAAATGCATGGCAGGGGCATGGATTGGAGAAGGGAGAAATCGACAGCATCACAGAAGCATAATCTTCGGATGCAAAAGTCCTGTTTCTAGGACTCTACAACCTCTTTAGAGCAAAACCAGTTGGGGGAAATGCTAGAGGATACCTTGGGAGGACGAGCAGGAGCAGATGTGGCTGGAGCTTTGCCTTTGGATTTCTTGAGCAGAGGGGGTGGCGATGGTGAGTTCTCGCTGAAATCCTCGGAATGATCTTCAGATTCTTCCATAATCTGCTTGCCCTTGTTGGCCGGCATCTTGTACCTCTTAGCAGATGGAGCAGGAGACGGGGAGGGTGAAGAGCGCTTGGATCCCACCATTTTTGTTTTAGAAACAGGGAGGGGTTTCAGAAATCGGTGAGAGAGAGAGAGAGAACACCGAGAGAGTGAGAATGGAGTGGATTAGGCAGAGAGGATGAGGGGTTTCTTAAAAAGCAAAATAAACTGGAAACTGAATCGTTTCCTCCTTTTCAAATCGGCAAGTACAGATTAATAACTCTTTTGAATAGTAAGTAATGATTATCTGATTTTTCTAAACCCAAGGAGTCAAATCCACTTGCAAAAATTAAAAAGATTGGAATAATTTTAAAATGGAAAATGAGATATGTGTAAACAGATATTTGAAAGAGATAAAGAAAATCAAAGAAACTCTTGTTGAATATCCATAAGATACCAATAGAATTTGATCCAATATAATTTTATTCGGATGAGCATCTCGAAACCTTATGAAGTCAAGGCCTTGAGATGTCATTTGAATTCTGAACTTTCATATAGGGAGTGATTACTCCCCCTAAGAAAGTGCTTCCCTTTTAAGCATACCCAACTCCAATCTAATAAAGTTAAAACGATCTTCAGGGAGTGGTTTAGTAAAAATATCAGCTAACTGAAAATCAGTAGATATGAAGGATATTGATACATCACTTTCTCCACATGATCTCTTATAAAATGATGTCTCACATCAATGTGCTTGGTTCTCGAGTGTTGCACCGGATTTTTAGTGATGAAAATAGCACTAGTATTATCACACAATATAGGGATACCTTTAAGATCAATTCCAAGGTCTCTGAGCTGTTGTGCAATCCAAAGGATCTGAGAGCAACATGCACCAACAACAATGTACTCGGCTTTTGCAGTTGATAAGGCCACTGAATTTTGTTTCTTAGAGTGCCAACTTATCAAGGAAGATCCTAAGAGTTGGCAGCAACCAGAAGTGCTTTTTTCTATCAACCTTGTAGCCTACAAAATCTGCATCTGAGTAGCCTGTTAAATGAAAGTTACTCTGTTTAGGATACCAGAGCCCAAGGTCTTGAGATCCATTTAGGTATCTGAAGATTCTTTTTACAGCAATAAGGTGAGACTCTTTGGGGTCACTTTGGAATCGAGCACACATATAGACACTGAACATTATATCAGGTCTACTAGCAGTAAGGTATAGGAGTGAACCAATCATAAATCTGTACTCTTTTTGGTTCACATTCTTACCATTCTTATCTTGATCAAGTGAGAGAGTGGAGCTCCTAGGGGTCTTTGCTACCATTGATTGTTCCATTTTGCACTTCTTAAGTAGATCCCTGGTGTATTTCCCTTGATTTAGAAAGATTCCCTCACTTTTTTGAACAACTTGTAAACCGAGGAAGAAGTTTAATTCTCCCATGAGACTCATTTCAAATTCTCTGCACATAATCTCAGAAAACTCCTTGCAGAGTGAATTGTTAGTAGCACCAAATAATATATCATCAACATATATTTGAACAATCAAAAGATCATTTCCACGAGTCTTGATGAAGAGAGTTTTATCAATCAATCCTCTTTGAAAACCATTTTCAAGAAGGTATTTGGACAATCTTTCATACCAAGCTCTTGGGGCTTGTTTGAGACCATATAGAGCTTTGTCCAATTTATACACATGATTAGGAAATTCTTCACTTTCAAAACCTGGTGGTTGAGCAACATAAACCTCTTCTTCCAAGAACCCATTTAGAAATGCACATTTGACATCCATTTGAAATAGCTTGATGCCCATGAAAGATGCAAAAGAAAGTAATATACGTATGACTTCTAACCTTGCTACGAGAGCAAACGTCTCCTCATAGTCTATACCTTCTTCTTGATTGTATCCTTGAGCAACAAGCCTTGCTTTATTTTGAATGATCTTGCCTGCTTCATCCAATTTATTCCGAAACACCCATCTAGTTCCTATGACTGACTGGTGCTTTGGTCTGGGTTGAAGAGTCCATACCTTGTTCCTTTCAAACTCATTTAGCTCATTTTACATGGCAGTGATCCAGTCCGATTCCCTGAGTGCTTCAGCTGGAGTTTTTGGTTCTACAAGAGAAACAAAAGCATAGAAGGCACACAGATTTTTTAATCTAGATCGAGTTTGTACCCCAGATGATGGATCTGATATGATATCTTGAGCTGAGTGTGAAGAGGCATGTTCGAACTTTCGTTGCTTTGGACCCTGATCGCTTGGGATAGTAGCAGGCCTTTCTTCAAGGTCTTGAGTGACAATTTGAGAGTTGGATTCTTCAATGATTGAATCCCGATTCTGTAGTTTCTTCTCAAGGTCTTCAGATAGCTCGTTGGTATCTTGGATTTGTTCTTGCATGTTTCTTTCTTGGTCCTGCTTATTTTCAGCCTTGTCCTCTTCTTCTCCATCCGATTCATGATGATTTAGATTGAGATCTGCAAAACCTTCACTTAACACACCACTATTGGTTTGGTGCGCTTGTTATAAACTCTATAAGCTTTGCTAATAGTAGAATAACCAAGGAAGATACCTTCATCACTACGTGCGTCAAATTTCCCAAGGTTATCTTTGCCATTGTTATGAACAAAGCAAGTACATGCAAAAGGTTTGAAGTAGGAAATGCTAGGCTTTTTTCCTTTGAAAAGTTCATAAGGAGTCTTTTTCAAAATGGGGCAAATTAAGCATCGATTCAAGATGTAGTTGACCGTATTAACAGCCTCAGCCCAGTAGAATTTTGGCAAACCATTTTCCAAAAGCATTGTCCTAGACATGTCCTCCAAAGTGCGGTTCTTTCGTTCCACAACTCCGTTTTGTTGAGGAGTTCTAGGTGCTGAAAAGTTGTGTGAAATTCCATATTTAGCACAAAATAAATCAAATTTAAGTTGATCAAATTCTCTACCATGATCACTCCTAATGGAGACAATAGGTATGTTTTTCAAGGTTTGCAACTCTTTACAAAGTTTAGAAAACTCGAGCAAAGCCTCTGATTTTTCTCTTAAAAAGGAGATCCATGTAAAACGAGAAAAATCATCAATAATAATCAGGATGTATTGTTTGCCCTTTGGAGATTTGACATGCATAGGTCCACACAAGTCCATATGTAACAACTCTAGAGGGCGAGAGCAACTTACAACCTTTTTAGGTTTGAAGGAACTGCGTGTCTGTTTACCTCTTGTGCATGCATTGCATAGATCTTCTTTCTTGATGTTCAAATCAGGTAATCCTTGAACAAGATCTCTTGTTTTAAGTTTATTGAGGGTGTGCATGCTTACATGACCTAGTCTTCTATGCCATAGGCTGGGTTCTTCTGTCAAGACCTTGAGACACTTGAGTTTTGTACCTGTAATATGGTTAGCATTTACGGCATAAGTGTTGTTGTGCCTGTGAGCAGTGAGGATCAGATCATCAGTCTCTTCATTCCTGACTTCACACTTGTGTCTATCAAAGCCAACTTTGTTTCCTTTGTCACACAACTGAGAGACACTCAAGAGGTTATACTTTAATCCACCAACAAGATAAACATCCTTAATGCAACTTTTTGAATTACCAATATTACCAATACCAATAATGTTACACTTCCCTTTGTCACCAAGAGTAATTGTTCCAGTGGTTTGCTCCTTAAGATCTTGGAATAGAGATTTCTTTCCACTCATGTGTCGCGAGCACCCACTGTCCATTATCCATTTTGGCTCTTTGTTCTTGATGATATCCTGCAATACAAACATCAACCTTTCCGGCTAGACCAATACATAGTTTTATATTCATAATGAGGATAGACCATATTGGGTAGTCTTGTCCCCTTAGGAACCCAAACTTGTTTTATTTTCTCATTAAGTCGAACTGGAAATGTATTTCTAATGATGTAAGGATCTTTTCGCCTATATGGACAAGTTTCCTTAACATGCCCTTTCTTACAGCAGTGGAAGCAAGTAGGTGAACGCCAATAGCCTTTAGCTTTAACAAAAGTGGTACTAGGTTTCTCTGGAAAGTTCTTTTTGTATCCAATACCACTCCTATTAATAAAGAGTTGTTGTTCACCCAACATCTTATCAAGATTGGCTTTAGATCTGGTGAACTGAATGAGTGAAGTCTGCTGGTCTTGACACTTATCGGTTAGCTTTGCCTCCTCTTTCTCTAAATCCTTATTACGATTCTTTATAGAGGAGAGGCTTTGCTTGAGATCAGAATTTTCTGAGCTCAAGATCTTGACTTTAATGTCAAGGGCCGGCCGAGAGGTTTCAAGATTTTTCATTTCCAGCGACATATCACTAATACATTTCTGTTGATCTATCAGCTTTTCCTTCAAGGTGTTGATTTCACTATTGTAAGCATCTTCATTAGAAATCATATTTCTTAGGACTTCAGAAAGAACATCGGAGGGGCTAGACATTAGGTTTCTTATCACTTGTTCAAGGTCTTGAGTCTGTGATCCTTCATGTTCAGCCATAAGACAGAGATTTGCCTGCTCTTTTTCAGTGTCTGAGTCACTTGATGAATCTGAGTCACTCCAGGTTGCAAGCATAGCCTTTTTCTTTTGTTCATATTTCTTGAACTTATTTCTTTTCTTCATAGGACACTCCTTTACGAGATGATCTATCTCGCCACACTCAAAACGTGTTAGCACTTTTGGCTTCTTTGACATGTTGGGAGATTTGCCTTTGAATCTAGATGAATCAGCATTTTCACGGTTGGAAAATTGTTTTTTCATCTTTAGAATTCGAGCTAATCCCCGTGTGATGAGAGAAAAGGGATCATCCTCGTCGTCAGATTCATCACTCTCAGATTGTGAGTGATCTTTCTTAGCTTTGAGAGCAAGGTTCTCTACTGTTGAGGGTACTTCTCCATCTTCCTCGTTTAGTATCATCTCATGAGTAATAAGTTTTCCGAGAAGATCATCTAATGGTAGTGTAGAGAGATCTTGAGCTTCCTCAATTGCAGTAACCTTGGGACCCCACTTGATTTTTGGGAGGCTCCTAAGAACCTTCCGAACTTTCTCTGGGTTGGAGAAGGTTTTTCCAACTGAGTCGAGGTTGTTTACAATTTGAGTGAATCTCGTAAACATCTCCTTTACTATCTCGTCAGGATTCATCTTGAATAGCTCGTATTGCCTGAGAAAGATATTAATCTTACTCTCTTTGACTTGGTTGGTGCCCTCATAAGTAACTATAAGCTTGTCACAAATTTCCTTGACACTTTTGCAAGTTGAGACACGGTTAAACTCATTAGCATCGAGAGCGCAGTACAATAGATTCATAGCTTTGTAGTTCTTAGCAATGTTTTCAAGATCAGTCTGATCGTAATCAGATTCAGTTTTATCAACTTGCTTTCCATCGACAGTCTTTTTTGGAACGTGTGGTCCATTCTTGACCAGGCCTCATAGCTCAAGGTCTTGATCAATGATGAACATTTGCATCAGTGATCTCCAGTGGACAAAGTTATTGCCACATAAAAGTGGAGGTCTATTGGTTCACCTTCCTTGAGCAAAACCTCCATCACCTATGGTAAACATGCTAAAAACTCACAAATATGTTAAATCAAAAGGTTGTGAGCCAAGCTCTGATACCAATTGAAGAGTCTATAAGGCGATGAATAATACTCTAGAAGGCGGATGAATAGAGTATGGACGATTTTCGCAACAATAGAAATTTAGTGCAACTTGTCAAGACCTTGATACAGGCTATCAGGACTTGACGAAGTAAAATCGAATATGATAATGTAAATGCGGAATATAAAAGATGAACACACGAATTGTTAACGAGGTTCGACACCAACTTGGCCTACGTCCCCGCCTAGGGTTATCCAACCCGTAGGATTCAAACACTTCTTATTTCACTTTACTTGAGCCTAGAACTTCCTAGAGAAACTACCCTTTCTCTATACAAAGCATCACCGCTTCTATTCTAGCTCTCAACCTTACAAGTGAAATAAAATCTCACACCACACACCAAGTGTGCTTTGATTGAGTATGAAATACTCTAAGTGTAAAATGAATGACTTGTACAATAAGTGCTAGTGTTTCCCTCAACTCTTAAACAATGAACAACACTTAGGCTTTTAGAGAATGTAAGAGAAACTAGAGATGACGAATGCTTTGGGATGCTATGATTGCTTGAGTGCTTGCTTAGGTAGCCCTCATCCTTCTTGGCCTTCGTCTTTATATAGTCGGAAAACTTGTAGAGCTTCTTGGAGGCAGACCGTTTGAATTTCAAATACTTTCCAAGACATTTGAATTCTTTTTGAAAATGATCCTTCCGTTTGTGTGCTTTCCAAGATTGTTTCATCAATCTTCTTCATGATCACGTATGATCAATTGGATCGGTTCTTTCCTTGTATGACAAATGAGATCCTAAAAGAGCATACATAATGTATCTTGCACACAAAATGGGTTAGTTGAGAAATATATGTATATAATTTGATTAAGGCCAAATCATATCTCATAGCCCAATAATAAAGCCCATTATAATATAGGTCCAACAAGGTTAGCCTCGGATTCTTTCCTGTGAGAGAACAAGTCAATAGAGAAATGCATAAGTGATATTCCAAACATTTTAGTCTGGGTTTCAAGACCTTGAAACCCAACAAAACAAGGTGGAGTCTTCAGGAACAATGGTTCCTAGACAAAAAGAGTAAATATCTGATTAACAGCACGGATATTTACAACAAAACAACAACTATGCTAATAACCTGTAATACTTATGCAAAAATTTGGTACTGCTGACATAAAATGATTAAGCCAAATAAAAGATATTTAGCTACTGCCTTTTAATGAAAAAATACAATTATGTGTTATCCTATAATATTTAAATGATTATGCACACCCAAACCTTCCTTTTTATTTGAGAATGAATTGAGGTAATCTAAAAATCTATTACTCTACTGACATGTGATTTAAATAAAAAATATCTTAACACTTGTAAAAAGCATTACATATGCACTTTTAAGGCTTACATGTTTGAAAATTACAATTTATAATCTTCTTCTATATCAATTGAATGACTTTTATATTTTAAATTCAAACAATTTTTATTTGTTATTGCCTTAACAGTAGTTTCTTTTCATCTTACATTAGTTTCTCTTGCATATTATAAATTGATGTTGTGCACCTTGTAAACTTATGATATGCAACTATACATCATTGATATGCAAATATAACGTTATAATATGCAAAAGTTAATTCAAGGTGTGCAAATATATGATTATAATATGCAAATATAAATTTATGATTATAATATGCAAATAAGTTGAGAAAATTCAAATTCATGTTGGGAAAATGTATGATTATAATATGCAAATATAAATTTGTGATATGCAAGCATAAATTGGTCATATGCAAATATAAATTGATGATATGCAAATATAAATTGGTGATAAGCATAAATTTGGTTCTGCTGACATGTCTGGTGTTTTTGCAAGTTTCTGCTGACATCTCTAGTGTTTTTTGCAAATTTACCATAAGTACTGGACAATGGTGCCTAAAACAGAGATTAAATAAATTGATTGTCAACTATAAACCATAATAAACTTACTAAATGATCATCAAAAAGTCCGGAAGCACTATCATATATGTGTTTAATGCGACATTCCCAACGCAAAGAGTATGGATCTCCATCAACCATTTTGAAATTAGAGTCAAATTTTGCAGCTACTGATGGGAAGGCTTCTAAAATCCACGACTAGTACAAATAAACAAAAAATATTTAAAATAATGAGTCAGAAAAGTAATATATGATAACAAGCAATAAAAATGCTGACAACTTAGAAAAAAATTAAAATAAAAACAGAAAAACTACCTGAAAAGCAAGATTATACCCATGTATATCATAACAACCTCTATCATCATCACGATCAGCCAGAGCTATATTCTTTAATGTCGTCACCAACTTCGTGTACGAGACTCTCCCCCAAGGATAAATTTCAAACTTATTCTCATCACAAGCAAGGGATAAGTTTTCTTCACCGAAAAACTTTGATCGCCTGAATAATAGGACCTTTTCAATAATAAGCAACTTAGCCAAAATCAACTTCTTCTCAGAAGATTTTCTCTCAGATTTAAAACACTGAACTAAATCTTTATAAGAGCATTTCTTCTGCCCAAAGAAATCCATTGAAGACACATGTTTTGGTGGTTTGCAACCATTAGCTTCACAAGGAAGACCAGTAATAACATAGAATTCAGCAAGAGAAAAACGAGCCATAAATCCATCAACCTTAAACCACAACTCCATCTTCTTTTTGGTGGATACTTGACGCAACATCATCTGATGCATGAGCTGAAAGTTAGAAACCATATTGGTTCCCTGTGTCAACACCCACCCCACACAACTCTTGCGCAATACTCCCTCCGTTCTAAAATATAAGACTTTTACTATTCACGCACGTTTTCTTAGGATGTTAAAAACTATATTAAATATTAATTTTTTTATTAATTCTTTTTTAATAATCTCGTACTTATTAGTAAGAAGTATGAGATTATTAAAAAAATTAATAAAAAAATTAATATTTTATATAGTTTTTATCATCATAAGAAAGCGTGCGTAAATAGTAAAAGTCTTATATTTTAGAACGGAGGGAGTATCTCGTAATGTTTATCCGACAGATGACTTTTGATGAGATTACAAACATCGGGATAAGAATATCTGTTTGATCTAGAATGGAACCACTCATCCTTAGGAATACAATAAGCATTGTTCTGTTTAAACACAAGCAAAAATATCAAACATAAATACATATCAACATAAGTAAACAACACTTGATAACAAACAGGGGAAAAAGATCAATATCAAAAAAACTCACATCAAATTTCCTTCTGTATCTGACTAAATCAGTAGGTGACCCTGATAAACACGAAAACATAGAATTCAAAAACACTAAACCAACAAAAAATCCGGCAAAATTAGAACAAAACAAACCCTAACCACACAGAAAAAACGGTAAAAGCAAAATCAGTACCTGAACTACCAACGATGCCCTCCATATAACCAATTATGATAAGAAGATGAAATAATCGACCACAAAAATTAATCCTTTGACGCTGATTCAGTCGAAATTTGTCGCTAATTTGAGGTTGAACAACGGTAGGATAAGAAGGATTATGATAAGCAGATGAAACAATCGATCACAAACATCACTCTTTGACGCTGATTCAGTCGAAATTTGCCGCTAATTTGAGGTTGAACAACATAGAACATCAACGGGCAGTTTTCCGCTAAATCGAGGTTGAACAACGTTATAATAACAAGGAAGGGCAATATCGTCAATTAACCATCCGAAATTATAAAAATGTACATTTAACTAATTTTTACAAAAGTTAAGACAAACCTCATTTAGGGCGAAAATTTGTGCCTATTTATACACGGAGTAACAATTACTAACAACATCGTTGTAGCATAAATGAGACTTATACACAAATTACAAATAATTTAGTACATTTGCATATTAATGCGAACAACCCATCCCGGTTTTGCCGCTTGCATTCACATTTGACCATGTCAGGTTGTCAGATTCATAAATCACATTTGAGTTTCTTTATACGGACTACTAGGGGTGGGTACGGGATGGGACGGGACGGGATTGACCCGGGACGGAACTCGTCTCGCGAAATTTTTACGGGACGGGATCGGGATGGGATTGACACTTTTTTTTCGGGACGGGATGGTGTCTGGACGGGACGGGCCTTGTCCCGCAAATAAAAATAATAAAATATTATATAAATTTGCAAAGTAAAAAATTCTTTCATAATTCATTAATTTGTATAATATGGTGAATACGGTATTCTTCTCAACTATATTATTCAATAATAATAATATTATTATTATTATTAATATTGATATTATAATACTATTATTAATTCATGCAATGGTTGTATAATTAATTATAATGTTCAACATATTTGGCTACATATTATCTTACTCGATCGGGACGATAAGGGATTGAGACGAGATTGAGCGGATAATGTCTCATTATCGATTGATAGTTGGAAAGAATACCGTATTTAGGTATTTGCCTCTTGTAGCTCTAAATGGGTACAATAATAATAATAATAATAATAATAATAATAATAATAATAATAATAATAATAATAATAATAATAATAATAATGGCACGTTATAATTAAAAAAAAAATATTATTATTATTACTTATTTTTATTGTTCTTATTATAAAATAATTATACTTTACAAGAAAAAAATATAATATGATATAATAATAATATAATAATAATTTTATTATAAAGTAATATTATTATTAAATTATATTATAATATTATATATTATTATTATTATTATTATTATCAATTATTATTATAATTATAAATAATATTTGCTCAAATAATAATAATAATATTATTATTATTATAAATGAAAGATCATGATTATAATTATAATATTTGCTCAAAATAATAATACTAATAATATATTATTATTATTCTATAATATTATAATATTATTATTATTATAAAAGTTATTATTATTATTATTATTATTATTATTATTATTATTATTATGCAGGACGGGACGGGATTTGGGGGATTCCACTGGGATCGTCCCGCGTTTCGTCCCGCAGAATTTTTGCGGGACGGGATCGGGACGGGATTCGCTATTTTGTTCTAAATCCCACCGGGATCGGAACGGGATCGGAACGGGACCGGGACGGGATCGGAATTTGCGGGATTTGTGCCCACCCCTACGGACTACAATTAATTTATACGGAGTATACAGTATTTATTTATTTTGGCAGAAATGGAGTATACAGTGCGTTAGACTTAGAATGTATTTGCCATTATTTTGGATTATATTTTATTTGCCATTATTTTGGTTTGATTGCATCTACCATACTTCCTCCGTTCGGAAATAAAAAAAATATCGTTTTATTATGGGTCATGTTAGATACACCGTAAATGGGGATTAAGTGTGTAGCTATGCACGTCGTTAGCACACTAGGGTTTGCACGCCCTTAACAACGTGCAAATATTGCACGTTCAAGAGTCTATAAGGCGATGAATAATACTCTAAAAGGGGGGGATGAATAGAGTATGGACGATTTTCGCAACAATAGAAATTTAGTGCAACTTGTCAAGACCTTGATATAGGCTATCAGGACTTGACTAAGTAAAATCGAATATGATAATGTAAATGCGGAATATAAAAGATGAACACACGAATTGTTAATGAGGTTCGGCACCAACTGGCCTACGTCCCCGCCTAGGATTATCCAATCTGTAGGATTCAAACACTTCTTATTTCACTTCTCTTGAGCCTAGAACTTCCTAGAGAAACTTCCCTTTCTCTATACAAAGTCTCACCGCTACTATTCTAGCTCTCAACCTTACAAGTGAAATAAAAACTCACACCACACACTAAGTATGCTTTGATCGAGTATGAGAACTCTAAGTGTAAAATGAATGACTTGTACAATAAGTGCTAGTGTTTCTCTCAACTCTTAAACAATGATCACCAACTAGGATTTAGGAGAATGTAAGAGAAATTTGACGAATTCTTTAGGATGCTCTGAGTGCTTAAGTGCTTGCTTGGTTAGTTTCATCCTTCTTAGCCTTCGTCTTTTTATAGTTGAAACACTTGTAAAGCTTCTTGGAGGGAGACCGTTTGAAATTCAAATCCTTTCCAAGGTATTTGAATTCTTTCCGAAAATGATCATTTGTGTGCCTTCCAAGAATGTTCTTCCAACTTTCTTCATGATCAAGTATGATCAACTATAGATCGATTCTTTCCTTATATGAAAAGTGAAATCCTGAAAGAACTTCCATAATGTATCTAGTACATAAAGTGGGTTAGATGAGAAACTCATGTATAAATTGATAAAGCCCAAATCACATATCATAGCCCAATATAGAGCCCATTATAATTTAGGCCCAAAAAGGTTGGCCTCAGATTCTTTCTTGTAAGAGAACAAGTCAAAATAGAGAAATGCATAAGTGATCAAACATTTTAGTCTGGGTTTCAAGACCTTGAAACCCAGCCTTTTGTCTTTCATCATCCTTTAGATCACCTGCACGTTAGTTCTCAAGATCTTACAATCAAGGTGGAGTCTTCAATCTCCCCCTTGATGGAAGACAAAACCTGTAACATATTTCCAGCAATCATTATAAGGAAATGAGCATACTATATAATATGAGCAGAAAATGTTTGGATCATCTAAGTTTTAAAAACATCAAGCACCTAACCAACTAGTGCCAAAACGCAGGGCAACCAAAACATTCTCCCCCTTTTTGTCTTCCAACAAAAGGGCATAGAGGTGAAAATGTCTGAAAACACCAACCAAAACACAACCAAAGGACTAGGAGTTTTAAAAGACGAACAGCAAAAGATGAGTTTTTAGAAAGTAGAGAAAAGAGGGTGGGAGATCAAGGCCTTGAGTCAGAATCCCCATATGCAACCTTCTTCTTCTTGCTCCTTAGAGCCTTCTTGCCTTTCTTAGCAGAGGATGGCCCAGCAGCAAAGGATGTACCAGGGGCGCCAGGAGCATTAGGATCTTCAGGAGGGGCAATGCCAGCGCCTTCCTCAACCCATTCGCCAAAGGTGGGGTACTGCTTGTTGGTTGGAAGGTATTTCCTTCTGACCTTATCTCTGCACCTCTTCCTCCACCTTGCAAGGGCGTCTCTGGTGACCTTGTCTCGTTCCATCTCTGCAAGCTGTCTTTGACGCTCCACATCCCTGTATTTCTTGACCACACCATATTGCTCGACTGTGAGAATGGTGGGTTCATGATGAGTGGGGCGCAGGATAGGACGTTTCTTCACTTGATTTTCACAGTTGAGGATGACATTCCCTGTCTTCTCATGCACATTATCGAAAGTTTCTTGCTCCATTGGCATGATAGAGCCTGTAGCAGTGTAAGTGAGAGCATTGAGAAGCATCATCTGATCGAGCTTGCAGTTGACCATAGAGAGTAGCTCATGAGTCTGGTTCTGGCGAATCACCACATCCGACCACACCCTGCTCAAATCAAACCTAAGGTCTTGAATCTCAGTCTCCACAGCAGCCAATCTATCCTCACTCATATTAGGTTCAAGAACCTGTTTTCCCTTCGAGTCTTTCCTCAAAAACCATTGCCCCCTCAGGTTTTTGGCAATCCCCAATCTATCTAGACAACCCTCATCAACAATCCCACTGTAGGTTTGCTTTTCTTCTCCTAATGTGTCAATGTCAAAGGCTTCAAAGATTTTGGGCAAGAGGTTTGCATAGGGTAAAGGCATAGGCCGAGAGGAGGTAGAGACATGGGTCATGTAGTCAAGGATGAGTTTGGGCAAGTCAGGCTCGTATCCGTTCATGATTAGGAAAATGATCTCGAGAAGATTCTCGGTCACCAATTCCCTAGAATGGATGCGTGGGAAAATACAGCGAGCTAGAATGGTGAAGATAAGCTTGGCTTGAAGGTTTAGGGCAGTGTGAATGGGTTTGAGGGTGGATGAAGATCCAGGGCCTTGAGATTTTAGGAAGAATTCATCTCGTGCTCGTGAAAGACACTCAAATCGGCTTGGAAATTCTTTTGTGGGAATCTCAGTTGGAAGATCAAGGATGAGTGCAAGGCTTTCAGGAGAGAGGCGGATTCGGGTGTTCTTGACCTTGGATACTAGGGTTAGGGTTCCATTTACCCGATGAACAGTAAGGTTGGCATAAAAGAGTCGGGTAAGTTGGGGATAGGCAAAATTGCCAGGGTTGAGCAAGGTCCAGAAACAGGTAGATTTGAGGAGGGAAATGCAAGGCAAAGGCATGGATTGGAGGAGGTTGAAATCGACAGCATCACAGAAGCATAGACGACGATTGCAAAAGTCCTGTTTCCAGGACTCCTCAACGTCTTTAGAGCAAAACCAATTGGGGGAAATGCCTGAAGATACCTCGGGAGGCGGAGCAGGAGCAGAAGTGGCTGGAGCTTTGCCTTTGGATTTCCTGATCAGAGGTGGTGGAGATGGTGAGTTCTCGCTAGAATCCTCGGAATGTTCTTCAGATTCCTCCATGATTTGCTTCCCCTTGTTGGCAGGCATCTTGTACCTCTTAGCAGAAGGTGCTGGAGACGAAGATGCTGAAGAGCGCTTTGATCCCACCATTTTTGGTTTCATAAACAGAGAGGGTTTTTGGAATTCAGATAGGGAGAGAGAATGAACACACAGAGAGAGAGTGAGGGTGGAGTGAATTAGACCATGAGGAGGGATAGATTAAAAAGCAAAAAATCTGGAAACAGAATCGTCTCCCTACTTTTTCAAATTGGCAAGTACAGATTCATTAACTCACTTGAATAGTAAGTAATGATGATCTGATTTTTCTAAACCCAAAGTGTCACATCCACTTGCAAAAATTAAAGAGATTTGGGATAATTTTGAAATGGGAACCAAAATATATGAAAGCCGATTTTTGAAAGGGGTAAATGTAACGGCCCGGGATTATGATTCTCGGGTTACGTTTTGAGGGATGAAACCCCTCGTTAGGATCTTGCGCCCCGAGTATAGGTTGAAGGTTTGAAATTCTAAACTAACGTTTTCAAAGTGGGATTTCATACCCAAGTTCGAAGGGATCGTTGGAATCCCCGAAGAAGTCCCCTGTACCTGTCGTAGATCTAAACGTGGAAAACCAATGGTCACACAAATAACGGAGGTAAAGCATAATACAAGGGGGTGTCACAGCAGAGCCAGGTCAAAACAGAGTATAAGTGGGGAGAAATCCCAAAAGTATAAATTTGGTGAAGTCAGGGTTCAACACTCACTCTCCGCCATAGGAATGGACCCCGTCATAACAGCACGAAATCAAGGAGTGAAACGGGTACCTGAATCTAAAAAAATGAGGGGGATCTGGGTCAATCATCAGGTCACTCATACGCGTGTGTAAACACACTCTAAGAGGCATATAATAAGTATCCTATCCCTAAGATGAAATGTGTAATGCAATGCGGAAATTAAATCACATATATATATATATATATATATATATATACATACTGACAATTTAATATAATGCAGGGAGCGATAAATGGATCCACACCGAATGCCAAGTGGCATGTCCCTCTTTTACCTCCACCCCCCTTCCGATAGGGCGGAGACTGGCCAGTTCGGTGCTATAGCATAGCAATTTCCTCGTGGTGGTGCACAAACCACGACATCATCATATCATATCATCTCATCGCTTGCCCGATTGTGTTGGGCTATCATATCATGCTCATATAGACTCGATTGACTCAGGGTACCCGATGAGGCTGGGCTACCCTATGACCCTAGCAAAGACTCTAGGACTATCACAGATAACGGCCGTTCTCTTGCAAGGACATATAGCAATCATATGATTTTCATTTTATCTCCTAAGCGTGATTCTAAGTCGTATGGTGCATGGACACTAGCCTACTATATAACACCCAGTGCATAGAGCACCCATCATGAGTAAGTTCAAAGAACTTACCTAGAGAAGCGCAGAATCCAAACAATGATCAGCAATGGCAAGCAGTCCAACATATCAGAGATCACCTACTAATCCCATAAATAACATAATAAGTCTAAGGCTAATTTACAGAAAGCACACAAGTCACATATGAAACATGTAAGATACACACATATGATAACTCAACCATCTTGCCATTATTAACATTATCATCTCATCTTCAAGTCTCATATTCTCTCATCGTATCTCATAAATTAACATCTTTCTCAATTTGATCATAACATCATCCTCATCAACTCATGACAACCTCCATATCATACTTAGCCAATTTCACATATTACCGTTTCATACTCACACTTGGCATACAGATATATATCAACATCATAATATCTAACATTTAATCTCATATAGTAAATCACCGCAAGTCATGCTATTAGTCACACATATCATGTCGTTAGTCAAACACTCATATTATCATGCTAGTTAATCATCGAATAAGTCTTATTCCCAAGTTTAGATTCAAATCTGTGTCAAATCCGCGTTAGAATCCCGACCCTTGAAAGTGTTAGCAAAATTCCCTCTTTCTATTATTTATTAAATCATTTTCCGATCTTGAAATTCTTTTCCAAATTCTTTTCAAATCTCCAAGTCCAAATAATATTATATTTTATTTTGAATACCATTTATTAACACACTTTTATAAAATATTTCCGAATCCCTTAAAGTCCAAACCGTTTTTATTTAATAAACCAACCCTTATAATTTTCCCAAAATAATATTTTATCTTTTGAATCCTCAAATAATATTGTATATATAATAATTTTAATTAAGTTAAATAGCTAAATAAATAAACGGATAAATCCGAACCGAACCGAACCAAACCGGACCCAAACCCGACTAATTAACCCCAAACCGGTTAAATGATATAAAATATCAAGGGAGGGGCCCACAAACCACATCAGCCATCTTCTTCCTCTGCATTCAAACGGATCGCCCGCGCTGGACTCGACCCCGCTTGCTCCCGCGCTCGCTGCGCTCCCGCCGGCTCGCCTCTGCACCCGCGTCCGCTGGCTCGCCTCTCATGCTCGTTGGTCGCTGCTTTACCCGGCTCGCCTGCCTAGCCTCGCTGCTGCCCGCCCGCGTCCGCCTCTGCTCAGGCCGCTCGCTCACGCCCTCTCCTACGCCCTCGAGCTGCCGGAGCTCTCGAGCTCGCTCGACTCCCCACACTCAGCTCTCGCTCACCCCAATTAGCCCAAACATCGAAAGAATTCAAGACATCGAATGAGAGAGAAAAGAAGGCTCGAGAGCTCACCGATGAATTTCGCGACTTCGGAGCTCTCGATCGGAGGTCTGGGCGTCGTTGGAGGCTCGCGATGGCTCGTCGAACCTGCGTCGGAGGGGAATGAGTACGATGGTAGAGCTCGAGGATGGTTTCGATTAGAAACGGAGGAGAATGGCTTACCGGAATCTTATTCGCGATCGAACATGGGAGGAAGAGCTTCGGTGGTGGTTCAGTGAGCTCTCGGCCGATCGCTGGCTTCGTCGGACGTCGGCTTCGCGATGAGGAGGTGGTGCCGATGGTGATCGATGGTGGTGATGAGTGAAGAAGCGATATATGGAGATGGTGAGCAAGAGATGGTGATGGCGATGATGCGTGTGATCGATGGTGGCCGGCGATGATGGAGGAAAGTGTTGTCGATGGGTAGTGGTGATGAATGAAAATGGAGCAGGGATGGTCCACCGATGGGAGTGGAAGAGTGAGGGAGGGAGTCGGGGAAGGTGATGGTGAAGAACGGTGATGATGATAGTGATGGTGAGCAGGTGAAATAGGCGGGGGATGGGTTTGGGTTGCAGGGTAAGGTAGGAGAGAATGGGTGAGGGTAGAGTGTGAAATTGGTTAAAACAATACCCGGAAATAAATCCCGAATACGTGAATTTTGAATCCCGCAATTAGTTTTCAAATGTTAGTTTCCCCGACTCTCGCTTTTTTGATCAATTAGATTTTTAAAATCGACAAGGATATCCATCCGATAATTATTTTAAATTTTCGAGGTAAAATGACGCAAATTATTCGCCAAATTTTATATTTCGGTCGGAATCCGCTAAATGAGTTTTAAATTCAGTTTAAGTTCATTTTTAATTTCCGTTTTCTAGAAATTTAGGATTTGAAATTCCGAGCCTTTACAGTAAATAAAATCAAAAGACACCCTTGTTGAACATCCATAAGATACTAACAGAGTTTGATCCAATATAATTTTATTCGGATGATCATCTTGAAACCTTATGAAGTCAAGGCCTTGAGATGTCATTTGAATTCTGAGCTTTCATGTAGGGAGTAATTACTCCCCCAAAGAAAGTGCTTCCCTATTAAGCATACCCAACTCCAGTCTAATAAAATTGAAATGATCTTCAGGGAGTGGTTTAGTAAAAATATCAGCTAACTGAAAATCAGTGGATATGAAGGATATTGATACATCACCTTTCTCCACATGGTCTCTTATAAAATGATGTCTCACATCAATGTTCTTGGTTCTCGAGTGCTGCACTGGATTTTTAGTGATGGAAATAGCACTAGTATTATCACACAAAATAGGAATACCTTTAAGATCAATTCCAAGGTCTCTGAGTTGTTGTGCTATCTAAAGAATCTGAGAGCAACATGCACCAACAGCAATGTACTCGGCTTCTGCAGTTGATAAGGCTACTGAATTTTGTTTCTTAGAGTGCCAACTTATCAAGGAGGATCCTAGGAGTTGGCAACAGCCAGAAGTGCTTTTTCTATCAACTTTGTATCCTGCAAAATCTGCATCTGAGTAGCCTTTTAAATGAAAGTTACTCTGTTTGGGATACCATAGCCCAAGGTCTTGAGATCCATTTAGGTATCTAAAGATTCTTTTTACAGCAATAAGGTGAGACTCTTTGGGGTCGCTTTGGAATCGAGCACACATACAGACACTGAACATTATATCAGGTCTACTAGCAGTAAGGTATAGGAGAGAACCAATCATACCTCTGTACTCTTTTTGGTTTATATTCTTACCATTCTTATCTTGATCAAGGGAGAGAGTGGAGCTCATAGGGGTCTTTGCTACCTTTGATTGTTCCATTTTGTATTTCTTTAGTAGATCCCTGGTATATTTCCCTTGATTCGGAAATATACCCTTACTTGTTTGAAGAACTTGTAAACCGAGGAAGAAGTTTAATTCTCCCATGAGACTCATTTCGAATTCTCTGCACATAATTTCATAAAACTCCTTGCAAAGGGAATTGTTAGTAGCACCAAATAATATACCATCTACATATATTTGAACAATCAAAAGATCATTTCCGCGAGTCTTGATAAAGAGAGTTTTATCAATCAATCCTCTTTCAAAACCACTTTCAAGAAGGTATTTGGACAATCTTTCATACCAAGCTCTTGGGGCTTGTTTGAGACCATAGAGAGCTTTGTCCAATTTATACACATGATTAGGAAATTCTTCACTTTCAAAACTTGGTGGTTGAGCAACATAAACCTCTTCTTCTAAGAACCCATTTAGGAATGAACGTTTGACATCCATTTGAAATAGCTTGATACCCATGAAAGATGCAAAAGCAAGTAATATTCGTATAGCTTCTAACCTTGCTACGGGAGCAAATGTCTCCTCGTAGTCTATACCTTCTTCTTGATTGTATCCTTGAGCAACAAGTCTTGCTTTGTTTCGAATGATCTTGCCTGCTTCATCAAGTTTATTCCGAAACACCCATCTAGTTCCTATGACTAATTGGTGTTGTGGCCTGGGTTAAAGAGTCCATACCTTGTTCCTTTCAAATTCATTTAGCTAATTTTGCATGGCAGTGATCTAGTCCGAGTCCTTGAGTGCTTCAGCTGGAGTTTTTGGTTCTACAAGAGAAACAAAAGCATAGAAGGCACAAAGATTCTTTAATCTAGATCGAGTTTGTACCCCAGATGATGGATCTGATATGATATCTTGAGCTGAGTGTGAAGAGGCATGTTTGAACTTTCGTAGCTTTGGACCCTGATCGTTTGAAATAGTAGCAGGTCTCTCTTCAAGGTCTTGAGAGATAATTTGAGTGTTGGATTCTTCAATGACTGAATCCTGATTCTGTAGTCCCTTCTCAAGGTCTTGAGATAGCTCGTTGGTATCTAGGATTTGTTCTTGCGTGTTTCTTTCTTGGTCCTGCTTATTTTCAGCCTTGTCCTCTTCTTCTCCATCCGAATCATGATGATTTAGATTGAGATTTGCAAAACCTTCACTTAACACACCATTGTTGCTTTCGTCGAATACCACATGGATACTCTCCTCAACAATTTTGGTGCGCTTGTTATAAACTCTATAAGCTTTGCTAATAGTAGAATAACCAAGGAAGATACCTTCATCACTACGTGCGTCAAATTTCCCAAGATTATCTTTGCCATTGTTATGAACAAAGCAAGTGCATCCAAAAGGTTTGAAGTAGGAAATGCTAGGTTTTCTTCCTTTGAAAAGTTCATAAGGAGTCTTTTTCAAAATGGGACGAATTAAGCATCGATTCAAAATGTAGTTGGCTGTATTAACAGCCTCAGCCCAGTAGATTTTTGGCAAACCATTTTCCAAACGCATTGTCCTAGATATGTCCTGCAAAGTGCGGTTCTTTCGTTCCACAACTCCGTTTTGATGAGGAGTTCTAGGTGCTGAAAAGTTGTGTGAAATTCCATATTTAGCACAGAACAAATCAAATTTAAGTTGATCAAATTCTCTACCATGATCACTCCTAATGGAGACAATAGGTATGTTTTTCACGGTCTGCAACTCTTTACAAAGTTTAGAAAACTCGAGCAAAGCCTCTGATTTTTCTCTTAAAAAGGAGATCCATGTAAAGCGAGAGAAATCATCAATAATAACCAGGATGTATTGCTTACCCTTTAAATATTTGACACGCATAGGTCCACACAAGTCCATATGCAACAACTCAAGAGGGCGAGAGGAACTTACAACCTTTTTAGGGTTGAAGAAGCTGCGTGTCTGTTTGCCTCTTGTGCATGCATTGCATAGATCTTCTTTCTTGAAGTTTAGATCAGGCAATCCTCTAAAAAGATCTCTTGTTTTGAGTTTATTGAGGGTGTGCATGCTTACATGACCTATTCTTCTATGCCATATCCTGGGGTCTTCTGTCAAGACCTTGAGACACTTGAGTTTTGTACCTGTAATATGATTAGCATTTACAGCATAAGTGTTGTTGTGCCTGTGAGCAGTGAGGATTAGATCATCAGTCTCTTCATTCCTGACTTCACACTTGTGTCTGTCAAAGCCAACTTTGTTTCCTTTGTCACACAACTGAGAGACACTTAAGAGGTTATACTTTAATCCATCAACAAGATAAATATCCTTAATGCAACTTTCTGAATTACCAATATTACCAATACCAATAATGTTGCACTTCCCTTTATCACCAAGAGTAATTGTTCCAGTGGTTTGTTCCTTAAGATTTTGAAATAGAGATTTCTTTCCACTCATGTGTCGTGAGCATCCACTGTCCATTATCCATTTTGGCTCTTTGCTGTTGATGATATCCTGCAATACCAACATCAACCTTTCCAGCTAGACCAATATATAGTTTTAGATTCATAATGAGGATAGACCATGTTGGGTAGTCTTGTCCCTTTAGGAACCTAAACTTGTTTTATCTGTTCATTAAGTCGAATTGGAAATGTATTTCTAATGATGTAGGGATCTTTTCTCCTATATGGACAAGTTTCTCTAACATGCCCTTTCTTACAACAATGAAAGCAAGTACGTGACCGCCAATAGCCTTTAGCTTTAACAAAAGTGGTACTAGGTTTCTTTCGAAAATTCTTGTTGTATCCAATACCACTTCTATTAATAGAGAGTTGTTGTTCACCCAACATCTTATCAAGATTAGCTTTAGATCTGGTGAATTGAATGAGTGAAGTCTGCTGGTCTTGACACTTATCGGTTAGCTTTGCCTTCTCTTTCTCTAAATCCTCATTACGATTCTTTAGAGAGGAGAGGCTTTGCCTGAGATTAGAATTTTCTGAGCTCAAGGTCTTGACTTTAATGTCAAGGGCCGACCGAGATGTTTCAAGATTTTTCATTTCCAGCTACATATCACTAATACATTTCTGTTGATCTATCAGCTTTTCCTTCAAGGTGTTGATTTCACTGTTGTAAGCATCTTCATTAGAAATCATATTTCTTAGGACTTCAGAAAGAACATCGGGAGGACTAGACATTAGGTTTCTTACCACTTGTTCAAGGTCTTGAGTCTGTGATCCTTCGTGTTCAGCCATAAGACAGAGATTTGCTTGTTCTTTTTTCGGTGTCTGAGTCACATGATGAACCTGAGTCACTCCAGATTGCAAGCATAGCCTTTTTCTTTTGTTCATATTTCTTGAACTTGTTTCTTTTATTCATAGGACACTCCTTTACGAGATGATCTGTCTCGCCACACTCAAAACATGTTAGCACTTTTGGCTTCTTTGACATGTTGGGGGACTTGTTTTTTAATCTAGATGAATTAGTATTTTCACAGTTGGAAAATTGTTTTTTCATCTTCAGAATTCGAGCTAATCCCCGTGTGATGAGAGCAAAGGGATCATCTTCGTCATCTGATTCATCACTCTCAGATTGTGAGTGATATTTTTTGGCTTTGAGAGCAAGGTTCTTTGCTGTTGAGGGTACTTCTCCATCTTCCTCGTTTAATATCATCTCATGAGTAATAAGTTTTTCGAGAAGATCATCTAATGGTAATGTAGAGAGATCTTGAGCTTCATCAATTGCAGTAACCTTGGGACCCCACTTGATTTTTGGATGGCTCCTTAGAACCTTTCGAACCTTTTCTGGGTTGGAGAAGGTTTTTCCAAGTGAGTCGAGGTTGTTTACAATTTGAGTGAATCTCGTAAACATCTCCTTTACTGTCTCATCAGGATTCATCTTGAATAGTTCGTATTGCCTGAGAAAGATATTAATCTTACTCTCTTTGACTTGACTTGTGCCCTCATAAGTAACTATAAGCTTGTCCCAAATTTCCTTGGCACTTTTGCAAGTTGAGACACGGTTAAATTCATTAGTGTCGAGAGCGCAATATAGTAGATTCATAGCTTTGTAGTTCTTAGCAATGTTCTCAAGATCAGTCTGATCGTAATCAGACTCAGTTTTGTCAACTCGCTTTCCATCGACAGTCTTTTTAGGAACGTGTGGTCCATTCTTGACCAGGCCCCATAGCTCAAGGTCTTGATCAATGATGAACATTTGAATCAGTGAGCAAAACCTCCATCACCTATGGTAGACATACTGAAAACTCACAAGATTGTTAAATCAAAACAGTGAGCCAAGTTCTGACACCAATTGAAGAGTCTATAAGGCGATGAATAGTACTCTAAAAGGGGGGGATGAATAGAGTATGGACGATTTTCGCAACAATAGAAATTTAGTGCAACTTGTCAAGACCTTGATATAGGCTATCAGGACTTGACTAAGTAAAATCGAATATGATAATGTAAATGCGGAATATAAAAGATGAACACACGAATTGTTAACGAGGTTCGCCACCAACTGGCCTACGTCCCCGCCTAGGATTATCCAAGCTGTAGGATTCAAACACTTCTTATTTCACTTCTCTTGAGCCTAGAACTTCCTAGAGAAACTTCCCTTTCTCTATACAAAGCCTCACCGCTTCTATTCTAGCTCTCAACCTTACAAGTGAAATAAAAGCTCACACCACACACTAAGTGTGCTTTGATCGAGTATGAGAACTCTAAGTGTAAAATGAATGACTTGTATAATAAGTGCTAGTGTTTCTCTCAACTCTTAAACAATGATCACCAACTAGGATTTAGGAGAATGTAAGAGAAACTTGACGAATGCTTTAGGATGCTATGAGTGCTTAAGTGCTTGCTTGGTTAGTTTCATCCTTCTTAGCCTTCGTCTTTTTATAGTTGGAACACTTGTAAAGCTTCTTGGAGGGAGACCGTTTGAAATTCAAATCCTTTCCAAGGTATTTGAATTCTTTCCGAAAATGATCCTTTGTGTGCCTTCCAAGAATGTTCTTCCAACTTTCTTCATGATCAAGTATGATCAACTATAGATCGATTCTTTCCTTGTATGAAAAGTGAAATCCTGAAAGAACTTCCATAATGTATCTAGTACATAAAGTGAGTTAGATGAGAAACTCATGTATAAATCGATAAAGCCCAAATCACATCTCATAGCCCAATATAGAGCCCATTATAATTTAGGCCCAAAAAGGTTGGCCTCGGATTCTTTCCTGTAAGAGAACAAGTCAAAATAGAGAAATGCATAAGTGATCAAACATTTTAGTCTGGGTTTCAAGACCTTGAAACCCAGCCTTTTGTCTTTCATCATCCTTTAGATCACCTGCACATTAGTTCTCAAGATCTTACAATCAAGGTGGAGTCTTCACACGTCATTAATAACGTGCATTTTTGCACGTCGTTAACGTCGTGCAATTGTGCACGTCTTAAGTGACGTGCAAACCCTACTTAGGGATTAGCGTTTGGGGTTTATGGTTTAGGGTTTTCCGAGAGTTTTTTAGGGTTAATTGAAAGAAATTGAAGGGTTTAGCTAGTGGAGGTTTAAGATTTATGGTCTAAGTCATTCCGAGCATCGGTGAGTTTAATTGTCAAGTGATAATTAAATGACAAGCAATAATTGTTAAGTTTTTCATTCGGATAATATGCGAAGAATGTTACAAGAAACGGAAAAAAAAAGGTTTACATCCATAATTGTAATAAACTTGTGGAATAAAATCTAGGCAAAGTGTAAAGGGTGACCAGACTCGACAAGTAAGGCTTGAAATATGTCAAACCGAGCTTGAAAATGAGCATCCCATCCTTCGACGCTCGGATGATGATGTGCGACCTATTCTGCCGTAGGCGGCGGAATAGGAGCGATAGGACGCAACCAGACCTATGAGAACGGAAAATTAGAGTTAGAGTATTGACATGTAGATGAAAAGTAAAATAGTTAATAATATAAGAAGTTTGAAGTCGTACCGTGGCAAAATGGTCTTGGTTTCCGATGTAGGCTAAACCAAGGGTTGCTAATTGAGGGTTATTAGCAGGTGTCGGTGAGGTCATGGGGATACATGTGAACGGATTATGCCAAGCTAGGAAGACGAGAGGAATCTGATATACCGTTGCAAATACTAAACTCATGATGGGTAGCTCTATCCACCGTCTCCTATCACCATGCACAGGTCCCGCCCATCTCAAGTTGTCGACGAACTGCTGGAATTGGTACCCTCCCATATAACAACCGCCGTAGAGATCGGTGTGATCCTCCAAGTGATTACATAATAACGTTTTGAGTTTCGGGAAAGCAGACTCGCCGATCGATGATGTCAATGACGCCAAAGCACGGTGGGCAGCACGTACGGCCGACTCTGAGATGCATACCAGGCCATGTAATCTGCAGTGACACCGGCCTGGCAGACCTCGCTGGTGCGTCTGTGATTAACCAGCCGGTAAAAACGACCCCCGTCCTGTAAGTTCTGCCACCTTTCGTGCGCGACGTCAAATAGGGCGACGTACTTTGGCGGCAATGTGGCGCCGCGGGTGAACTGCCTCGGCCGGATGACAGCCTGCGAGACCCCCTCGACTCGTCCAAGCTGCCGAAGGCACCTATCAGACATATATGGCTCCTCCTCCCCGCAGAATGTAATGGTGCCCCGGTAGGTGGACTGACGGTACTCGTCGTCGATGTTCAAATCACGCCCAAAGGGCATCCACTCAACCTATAAATAAAAAAATCAGTCGTAAGTCATATTTACGAAATATATGTCATATAATTAGAGCCTCGAATACATACATCGGCTACGGTAAGGCAGTCGACCTCGTCCCGCATCTTCTTCACCTTCACCTGCTTGGCCGCTGGGTTCGCGCGGGTAGGCGCCTTCGGAGGGATGAACTCCGCATACAAGCGTCGATCAGCCTCCCTACCCGGATCTCTCTGGTTGGATCTGGAATTGGGAATGGAAGACGACGAAGCACGCTTTTTCAATTTTGAAATAACGTGGATGCACGTCGTTTTCGACGTGCACCCACGTTTAAAAAAAATATTACGTGCGTGCACGTAGGAACGCTTTGGGGTCTATCCACCTTGCACGTTAATTACGACGTGCATGCACGTTGTTTTAAACGTGCATGCACTTCGTAATTAAAGTGCGGATTTGCGGTGTATATATCCGAAGCGTTTAATATTCATGTATGCTTATTTAGAATGATAAAAACTATGTAAAATATCATTTTTTATATAATTTCTTTAACAATTTTTATTTATTAATAGTAATTATAAAATTTTGAAATTTTTTTTTATAAAGAATGGATATTTTATATATATCTGATCATCCTAAAAAAGCGTGCATAAATTATAAACGGCAGGTTTTGCCAACCAATGGAGTAATGTTTAGTCCATTCGTTAGCTTTTTCAGTCTCTAGATTTATCTAAGATGGCTAATGTTAGACATTTCGAATCCTTGCATTGTTAAAATTTTAAAAAACATCTTACAACGTATAAATTTTCGGGGGAAAAAGCCCTAAATCACCCCAATGGTTTAGGATAATAAGTTCTATTGGAATTTTAAAAATATTATACTCCCTCTGTTATTAAAACTTGTTGTTTTAGGAAGTAAATCTTGTTAAGAAAAACTTTTCATTTTAGATATTTTGTCATCTACTTTACAAAATCACCCTTATATTGGTTAGATAGTTATTAGTTGTAGTTTTGTATAAAGTAAAAAAAATATAGAGTAATAATTAGAGGTATAAGTGTATTTTTGTTTGTTTTATTGATAAGTGTGTAGATTTCTTAAATTACAAGTTTAATTAACGGATGAAAGTATTATTTTAGTTTTTTGTAAAATTGTTTTATTAGGGTCGATGCTATGTTTGGTATAAAATATTTCTAGATAAAATTTCTTATCCTATGCACTTGAAACATAAAATAGTTAGTTTAAATTACTAAATCATTATGAGGGAATTGACCCAATTTCCTTAACCGATTAGCCAATGTTAGAGTAGTCTATTAACCTAATATCCTATTGGGAAGCTTTTTGGGTTTTACTATACGTCTTTTCTCTCATTCGGTTTGGGTTTTACTATACGTCTTCTCTCTCATTCGGTTTCTCCCTCGCTTCTCAGTTTCTCTGGTTTCAAATGATCACCATCTTCCCTTTCTCTCTCGATCATTGTTTTCATTTTCTATTACTGAACAACAATGGCATGTGAAGGTTAGTTTACTTGAAATGTAGTATTTTTGTTTGGGTTTTTTTTTCTTATCATGCATGAACCGGGGTTTGACTGTTTACTTCTTTTTTAAACTAGGGTTAATGCTTTGCAATGAGTTTCGATTATGTCGATACACTAGTGTGTCTAGTTTTGAAGAGTACAAAAACAAGTTCAATGTGAGTGTAGTTTATTTTGTCTGTTACTTTTGACTTTTGTCCAGTGTTTTTTCAGTGATGACAGTTGTTTATGTGTTTATGTTTGTGGTTTGTAGGATTATTCTTATTGGCTTAGTGAAGAAGGTTTCCTGCTCATGGTAATTTTTATTCTTACCCCGATGTTTATGAAATCATTAGAGAAGGTTTGTCAGTTGCTGATATACGGTAGCTGAAGATACATGTTTTGGTTTAGTTTTTCAGCAAGCTTCCAAACTTCATTTTAATTTTCAGTTGGTTCATCATATGGCCATGCATGAGATTGTAACTGACAAAGGGTTGGAAATTTGGGTTAGAGTTAGGGGTCTTTTGTCTCGTTTTTCTTAAGTTGAGTTTCATCTTTAACAGGTATTCTAGCTATAGAATATGATCATTCACCTCTTAAGCATGTTATATTTAAAGAGTTCTTTGGCAAGGCACTACTAGAATTATGTTCATAGACATCACATTATTTACATCAGTCAGAAATACGCATGATGATAAATGATTATATTACATCAGTTATTAAATTTTTGATGTTAAAACAAATTTTAACAACCGTTATTATTGTTGACCAATGTTAAATACTTAATTTCAAAAAAATTTGAAACACGCGGAGTATTGGATTTCCAAAATTGAAATGCCCGGGATGGGAAAAGTTAGAAAAAAAAAAGCGGTATTTCAAAATTTTAGGGAAAGTTAACACTCAGTAAAATATCCCATCCATTCATCTCCCTCTCACACACACAAAATCATTCAACCCGATCCTCATCCTCTTCTCCGCCATCTGTTCCTGAAATCGTTGAGGGTAGTGTTCTGGGAAGGCGTTGTGGCGGGGAGGGCGTCTCTGATTGGCGATTCAGTTGTCGTCTCCATCTCCTCTCCTTTCCCTCTGGGGCGACGACTACAAAGAAGATGGTCGACAACGACTACACTCATCGTCTCATCCCTTCTCTCTTCCTCTGACCAAAAGATTGCTGTTTTATCTCAAAACCCTAACCGGTAAGCATTCTCTCATAGATTTTTCAACCCTTTTCATATCGGAGGATTTAGATCTGGTTTTTTCTCTCTATACCCTTTAAAAGGAGATGTTCCCCTTCTCTCTTCCTCGGCTCCGAGTTCAAGTAATTCTGGAGGTTGCTCAAACACTTCTTCTTTCAATTCACGAGCTTAATTAGGGTTTGATTTTGTGAAATAGGGGATCTGGATTCTGGAGTTCATAGGGGCAGATGAGTGACACGGACACTGGATGGTCTAAAGAAATTGAACCCTGCAAAGAGACTTCTCGCAGATCGACATGTAATATCTTCGCTCCTCTTGTTACGAAACTACCCATATCCCGCAGATCCCTATTGCTAACCTTGAATTTTTTTTATTTTTTTTATTTATTTTTGCCTTCTCTATGGTGGTTTAGCCGTTTAGGGTTGCCCTCTTTCTAATCGATTTTGTTCACTAAAATAGGTAGGTAGGTATATCTTGTTATTATGTTTTATTCCTATTCAACCTATGTTTAATTTTTGTGCAATTTAGAGAAGAGAAATCTATGTGATTTGATTATTGAAACTTGTATATTAGTAATCTTAGCCAGATTATGAACTTTAGGCTTTCATCAAGAATGGGATACAAGATATGTTGGGTGATCTTACTTATGCTTTTGACATGCCAATCATTTTCATATATACTGGATTAGGTTGGGTGAAATCAAGATATGTGATGTTCTATGATGTATAATTATCTAAACAATTATGCTTTGGTTTGACATCTTTCATCTCAATCTGCATTAGTTGACCAGTCTTCTATTCTAGGGGACACATCATATGTTACTGCTATTATTATATTTAAGCTTAATTTTTAGGAGCTAAATGGTGTTGTTGAACATATGTTTTTATGTATATGACTATTTGGCTATGTTGAACATAGTGCAATGTATTAGTCGCATGATCAGTTTTCCAGTCATAGATAGCTTAACTAAGAATGTTCGTCTGCTTATTTATTTTCTATAGCGCTTCATTTGCTTATATTCCTTGATTCAAAATTTATTAGTCTCTAAAGTCTAAACACTTATCACTGAGTGGTGAAATTAGTTTGGGATTTAATTGCCTCAGTCAAAACGAAAGAGGCTCCAAGCTTCTTTCTTGTATACTCCTTAATCCATATAATGTGTGATGTGTGACCAAGAAAGGTGCTTGCTTATGAAATTTGGACCTTTAATTTCTTCCCAGGTCATGGAAATGAAGCATGAGCTTCAAGAACTCAGAATAAGAATCAGAGAAAGGCAATATTCTCGGTTAAGCTTCAGAAAGAGGTATGCTTTCAGATGATGTGATATTAGTTTTAGAACTTCATTTGACATCTAAACAAGAAGTCCTCCTTTTATAGTTGGTGATTAGTGATTACCAAGAGGGTGGAGGAAAATCGACTTTCTGTGTATAGACTTGATGGGCCTTCAATCCTTGGATCTCGTTTACATATTGAACCATGTTCAAATGATGCTTCTGACCTTGCAGCTTGTTCAATTCAATGGTATTGTGTATTAGCAAATGGTAACCAAAAGGAAATCATATCAGGTGATTATAATTAATTAGCTTATCTTTCTCTTTGTATTTTTCTTTTGAATGTTTTAATGTCACGAGTTATCACTGGTTTTACTAACTAATTATTTTTCTTTTGAATGTTTCGGTGTGGTTTCTTTCCTGAAGATTATTGCCGAATTTTGTGGGATTGAGTAGGATCCTTGTGATCTTGCTTGAACCTGGACGGTTTTGAGGCTAGGGGGCTTTCTCTCCATCAAACATCACATTTTCTCCACCAGAACTATTTATGTACTTGTAGTTAAGAAGTGTTTTTTGCTTAACCATCTCAAAGACTCGAACAATGAATAAGGATGTCAGAGGTAGATGTGTAAAAAGCCTCTCTAAGCATCTTTATTTTTTTTTAAAAAAAATCGATCACTTGGCAATTATGTGTTGATTTTGAGGCTGAGCATTTTTGTTGGGGGCTTTGTTCTTCCTTTTCTGGTGCTCATCAACTTTGTAGGTGCATGATGTTACTGACTGGGAATTTGTTTTTATCAGGAATTAACGTGTGATGGCCTAGATGGGTCCTGGTTCTATAGGGTCTATGATACCTTTAGAAACATATTTGGATAGTATAGTGGAATGAAGGCAATTTTACATAATACATATCATTTGAATATAGTTTTCATGTAATATAGTTCCTTGTGAAGTTCAGTAAAATATTTTGATACTGATCTATTGCTATTAGTCAGCCTTACTTGTGTTTTCTTGTGATTTGGCTTTCTAGCGGTAGGTTTATGGAGCCTAATATGGTAGCAGGAGAGTAAAGATGAAGGCTCTACACCATGAAAACGGTGATTTCAAATCATCGGATGTTGATGATGAACTTGACTCTTAGACAGCTTGGGCATACACACCTCGTACTGTTACCCTCTTACTTGTTGGTGCATGTCTTCTAATGTGAGTTACTAACCTTCCTTTACTTATTTTGGTACAGTAGAGTAGCTTGAATAACATTTATTGCATTTTTCTCCTTTGCTAAGTTTGTTGATCTACATTCGTGTCCATATCAGGGCTTGATTCCCTACGTTCTTTTTTTTGGTGGGGTCCCTATGTTCTTTATAGAGTTGGATCCTTCTCTATTGATTCCCAGTTTATTTTTCTGGCTATGAATTGAGTACAGCTATTCTGATCTAATTCCCTTACTCTTAAAATGGATCAATCAGATTAATTTAATGAAGGACATTTTTGCAATGTGAATTGAAAGTTGTCTTAAATGAGGAATATACTTGGAAAATGGATTAAAGAGAATACTCTAGGATAAAATATTTTATGTGTACTTTTACTACTCTGAGTCAAGCTAGGTATTAACTATGATCTTATTATATTGCCTTCATTTTTAATGTTCTTCCTTCATTTTCTTCAATTTTCATGATAGGGAGGCTGGTAAACTTTAAATCTTGCTTCACGTATGAAAATTGACCTCCAGGCACTTTGGTTTTTCACTGCTCTTCGTATTTATAATATTTTCGCAATTATACATGTTCTTATAACATCCATTTAGTTTTATGTTCACCCTTTCTATTATCTTCTAATGTTGCTAGGATGTCTCCATTATTCATGCTAGGATCTACTAAAAAGTAAAAACACAATCTGAAGATTGAACTTGAAATTTTGAATCTTTTTATTAACAATTTGATATTTTTTTTTATATGAACACACCATATATCCCTTATTTTCCAAAAAAATCACTTTCTTCTATTTCCTTTCATAGGTGTTGGATTCTACACAAAATCTTGTACCTGCAGATCAGCTGAAGACAAGATTTGACCAAGAAGGTTAGTATAGTATTTATGTCTCTTGTATTATTCTCTATTAGATTTTTCTCCCATCTGCATCACTATCAATGTCAAAATCTTGCTGTTGGAAACTGTCTTCATTTACATTTCTGATAATGCTCTAGTCAGTTAGCTATTGGTGGCATACATCTCCCTCATTTGTGTATATATATAGTTTGCAATGTTTACCCTCAAAATTTGTTCATCGTTTGCTTCCAGATTGACTCCATATAAATTCAAACATGTAACAACCTTTTTGAGCCCTTGCTCCTTGTGTGATTGGGGGTCTTCTGCTGCTGTAGTTAAATCACTTGAATGCAATTTGATCTCCTTGCAATTTGTCTTTGATGATACATTCTCTTACTATACAGGACGCAACCGAACCCTTCCTCTGTTTTTGCATATTGAAGCGGTGAAGATCTTGGAGGAGAAATGTGAACGTGTAATTAAAGAGCTCTCATCTTCAAACATGATTCAGTTTAAGAACGGAAAAGTGGAAGATAGGCACATGTATAGGGGACTTGGAGACACCAATGTATATTAGACGAGTTATTGCAATAAAGAACAATGTCTAATTTTTATTATTTAATGCATGTGTTCGTCTTTCACAACGTTTGAGTTTCTATTATCCAAAACAGGGTCACAATATAGATCAATAGATGTATTCGATGATTGGCGTATTTGATGAAAAACATCGGACTCGAGAGAGAAAAAACGATGTCTATCTTTATAGATATGTCAATTATGAAGACACAAAGTGATTTCTAAAACTCACTATATGTCAAAATTGTAATATAAAACGATGTGAAAAAATTCAAAAACATCGTTTTTTCATATAAAAAATGATTTGAAAATATATAAATAACATTGTTTTTTTTAAATATTCAATATGGTCCATTATATTTATATAAAATAATATAAAAAATTAAACATGAAAAAAGAGTATGCACAAATTGAATAATTCCTAACCGATGTGTGTATCAATGTAAAACATCAGGTTTATAAAAAATAACGATGTTAATGTGAACTTTTGGGTTGCCCTACAAACCATCAAATGACTAGAAATGCAAAATAATAATGGTTTAACATTAGGTTAATATATCAAAACGTAATTATATTCATGTATTCAAATCATTATAAAAAAGAAAACCGATGTTACAAATCATTAAAGACATCGGGTATAAACCGATGTGGTAAAGTTGAGATCTTTAACACCACCCACTAACACGTCGAATTTTTTTTTATTAACATCGGTTTATACCCGATGTCTATGAACGTTTTTCTAGTAGTGAGGCCAGGGTCTCTTATTCTGATATTGTTAAGATTATTAAATCTTAGCCTAAAAAGTCTCTAAAAAAGTTAGTAATAGCAAAGCTTTTGATTATTTGGAAGGTTTTGTTATAAAAAGTCTCTAAAAAAGTTAGTAATAGCAAAGCTTTTGATTATTTGGAAGGTTTTGTTATTTAAACGTTCTGAATTAAGTTGCCAGCTTTGACCATTTAGCGCTTTCTTGTGATTCTAAATAATTTGAAAGGTATCATTGGGATCGTGAATTTTACTGGAAGTTGTTTAAATGTTTAAGGAGGGTGTCTTCTGTGAACATGTCTGGGAAAGATAAGGGTGTGATATGCTATATGGATGTCCTTTAGCCTTTCAGGTGATTTTTTTATTCACTTTTGGCTTTCACTACTCTTAGTTTATTTGGTATCTATCTGTCATGTTCGAAATCAGATTGGGGTGGTGTATGTGTGTGTGTTTTTGTTTAACAGATCTGGATTCTTAAAACTTTTCCAACTATTGCTCAAAATCTTGGATGTAGTTTTCATCATATGCATGTTGACAACGACCCAACCTCCTTGCATTGGGTTTGTAATGTGAAAAGTAAATATGAACAAGTTTTATCTTTGTTCGAATGAAGGAGGAGTGGTAAGCTTTTATTCTTTATTTAATCTTTTGTAAGTTATATGTCATGATTTATCATCATATGGTTCAACCTTTGTCGCCTATCTGGTATTTCTTTGATTATTAGCATTCTGGTATTTGTGAAAACATGTCCCATTGTATCCAAAGTATGATGAATTCTCAAGGAAGGTCGAGATGGAATTTCAGGATGAATTTGAAGAACAATTTCTTGATTCTCTTTATGTTGAATGTTATTGTGAATCTCGATCAGATCCTCCTTATCATGTGAGGCATATTAGGAATGATTTTCACTTTCATTTTCTTGGAGACAATCCCCATGGTGCTTCTGTATCTGCTTCTACCATCTCTCTTCTTCTGATTTTCAGTTCCATTGGCAATCCTCTTGACGCGCTTCAGCTTTAACTGAAAGCCTTCTGATCTCGGGGTTGCTAAGGTTGTCTAAAAGAAGCAGAAAAACAAGCCAGACCGTTCTGTCATTTTGAGGAGGGGCTGCTCCCCATGGTTAGAGACTGTCATCAAGGAGAAGAAGGGCCTATATGAGAAATTTGAGAAAAGGGGACATACCTAAATGGGCTAAGGATTTGTTCTTGAAGCTTGAGAAAATGTTTGAAATGATTTAAAGTAGAGTTGTAATTGTACATAACAAAGTCATTGAACTTTAGAACAAAGTTACTGAACTTTCTGATAATTTGTTTCCTGATCGAGGGGTGAAAACTGATGGTGGGAAAGAACAATAGAGGGATGTGGAGGGGGAGAGTGATGTTAGAGTGGAAGGATAGTGTAGTATTTGTGTTTAAGAACATGTTATGTATTGCTGTTGCTGGTTTTTTTAAAATCTGGTGGTTGTGGTTTATTGTTGTATTTCATTATAATATATGCTGATATCTGTCAAGTTTGCAAAATACTATATGCTGATATTTCCATCCTTTTTATCAGCTATCTGTCATGATTTGTCTGCTTACATTCTATCCATGGTCAGCTACCTGTCATTATTTGTCAGCTTATGTTGAATCCTTTGTCAGTTGTCTGTTATTATTTGTGAGCTTATCGTTTTTAGTACTGACTTCATTTTCGATCTTCAGGGGATGCTGAAATATCTTCTAGTGATGCTAAATGGGGAGGCGAGCTGACATTGCCAACCCCATTGATTTTAATACCGAAATTGAATTATTAAAGTGTTCTAATCTTATTTCAAATCTAGTAGTTTATGTTTGAGCCCCTGCGAGAATGTGAAGAAGGGGGAGAGTACCGAAATAAAATCGTTCAAAGTCATTGTTATCTGAAGAAGAGCGTGTCTTTTTGTACTCTTATGTAAATGGGAACATGTGATCATTATTGGGATTTTGTGTAGTGTCATATTCCTGATATGTTGACTTTCTCTGTTTTTATCCCGTAGAGATATCTCCGTCAAAGGGTATGATTTTAAGTTGACAAAGAAAGAGTTTTTTGAAGTTGTGATTGGGAAAGACAAATGCCTTTATGACATAGTAAGTATATACAATTTATGTGTATTAAAATTTTAATTCGTATTAAATAGAATAGTTTTGATTACAATCTACTAAAACATATATAATGTGCATTTTCAATATATGGAGTAAGCTCATTTTCATATGAGGAAGAGTATCAGGCGAGGCTTCCAAATACGAGGATGCTATTAATTTAAACTGATTGCTTTACTAGTGGTATTTACCACAATCAATCGCGTCCTTACATACAATAGAACATGTTGAAGAATCTATATTGAGGTATTTTATTGGGTTGTACCCTAAGGATTATAGAAAATATTTGATGAATGTAATGAGGATTTATACTCAATTCAATATTAACGACATTAATTGGGTTGCTTTATAAATTAAAATCTCTGAAAGAAATGTTGTAGTGTACGATTGTAATAAGTATGGTGTTGATCTTTCTTACTTAAAGAAGTGTGTTTGCGGGGCTTAGCTGTGTGTCTCATTGTTCACTTGAGCTAATCGAGGACATACGAGGACTTTGAAGCTACTCCATCATTCACTATAAAGAGAACCCCTTATATCATGAATGACGAAATTAGGTATGTTTATTTATAATAAATATTTTTCTTTTTGTTCAGTTTCTTATTTAGATTTGTATGCACTTAATTACATAATTTTTATTCATGCGGGATGTGCAGAGCTTCTTGTAGGATTTTTACCGTCAAAGCTATCGAAGCTCTAGTGTTTGGTGGAGATGTTACGAAAATTTTCGGTATCAGAAACGGATGCGTTGTGATCTATTGACGGAAAAATGGAGCACGTCGTTACTCTTTTGTTAACCTAAATCTCACTTCATCCTAACTCTTTTGTTAACCTGAATTAAACTTTTAAGTTATCCAACTTATCTCCTCCAAATATCCATATGGCAACACACCTTCGTTTTTGCGGCATGTCCTTACTCATCTTTGTTTGTCCTTCGTGAACAAATATATCTTCTAAACAAATTGTCTTAGTGCTAGAATTTATCACTAAATCTGCAAACATTCTCAACAAGACACACATGAAGCATATATAACAACAATTTATTTTTGACAAACCAAGAAAACCATAAAGTCCACATTGACCACCACTCGATTGCGTTCTTTCGAATAAGAACTCACGTAGTTGGGTCTGAAAGCAAGCTTCCAAGATCAACCGAGTGTCCGAACTAGGCTACCTTCTCTGCCATTTAGTTGATATCGCAAAAAATTTACTTACAAAAAAACACGCTAAAAAGGGATCGGAGGGGAGTTAGACCATCCGCAACCATGGGGTAACCTCTTTTCTTTTTTTTTCCCATCTTCCTATCACAACTTTACAACTCATTTATTTTTTTGTTTAAAATAATTTTCACTTTGTCTACATCTTTCTAAAAGGTTTCCTCTACAACCATAGGAAACCTCTTTTACCTCTTTTCAAATTTATTTTCACTTTTTCTTTTCATTTATATCTTTCTCTTTATTACATGTGTATCATCATATACTATTGGGAATTATTTTTATTTATAATTTTATAAATAAATAAAAATAGAAAGTAGTTAATATATATATTTTATTACATCTAGATTAAAATAAAAAAAAGTTAAAAATATTATAACATACGTAAATACTAATCGAACTACCTATAAATTCGGATCATAGCCTTGGAATTGGTTCCACAAGTGCTCAACCAAATCATTCTTCAAATTCAAATGAGTTTCCACAAGGGCTAATTCTACTAATGTTGTTGGTTTGGAAAAAAAGAAGAAGGATTGTACACATTGGTAGGATTATGTGGGGTATAATTTGGATATTCGAGTGTTGAAAAATTGTTAAGCATTTGTAACATCACTTGAAATTGAGGATTTTTTAGAAGATTTGGATCAAATGGGTGTTGTATTTGGATTATCGTGATCAATGGTTAAGAAAATAAGTGCAACTACAATAGATCAAGATGAGGGTATATATAGGGTAAAATTAGGCTTAAATTATAGAAAAAAATAAATATAAATGGAATATAAATAAGTGCAACTAATAAATAATGAAATATAAATATATTTTTATTTCATTTTAAATCTTATTACAACTAATAAATATAAATGGAAAAAATATCATCCCACTTTATCATATAAAAAAAGTAAAAGAAAATTAGAAAAGGAAAGAGGTTACCTCAAGAAAATAAGTGCAACTACAAACTTTACTAAACGGAAACTTAAAGGAAGCAACTTGTTTGGAGTGTTGTTTTGAATGGGGATTTTGATTAACTTGTCCTTTAGAAAATTATGTTGGATTTGGGATTCTTCTCAAATATGAATCAAGTCGATCCCCATTTCACCGGTTTAGAGTCAACTCCAGTCCGTCACATTTTCTAAAAAATAAAATAATCAGTAAAAAAATTAAGAAAACTTCATAAAATTTATTTATTAATTAAATTAAGGCACGGATTTTCCAATGAAAATTATAACTCACCCGAATTTCAAGTGTCTATATCGTTGTTAAGAGTTAACCATTTTTTGGTCAAGTGTTAGAATTAATTCACATATATCCCTTTGTTATGGCCATAGTAGTCATATGTGATGTTAAGTCCTAGCTCAATATCACTTACTAGTGTGTGCAAAAGGATTTGAATCACACTTTAGGCTATAAATAGCCCTTGTACACTAGGAGGATGAGTATGCAAAGTAAAATCATATTTTCCCTCCAATTACTTCTCATCTCCTATCTTTTTCTTTTTCACCTCCATTCTACATTTATCTTCCCATCTTGTTCTCTATCCTGTACAGCAACAACAACAACTTCTGTTAAGGCAATTGGGCCATAACAGATTTGGTATCAGAGCATTTTCTTCGATACAGCACGTTTCCATGGCGGAAGGCACAAGATCGAAGACAATGAAGATTCAATTCCAAGAATTCCGAGAGGACACCAAGGCGTACATGGCATCTACAGTTGAATCATTGGCAAATTTGCAGCGAATTCAGGAGGAGCAGGCTCGGCAGTTCGAGGAATTCAAGAAGATCAACGATCAACGTATGGAGCAGCTAGCGGAGTTCGTTCGAAATCCTCCTGATCGAGGTGAACGGAGAGAGGCAGTCGGAGGGGATCCAAGAAGAAGCGCATCATTCTAGAGGTGATCGAGCATTGTTGTTTGGATCTGGTCCAGAGGATCAAGAAATCTGTGGTTCTCGATGGCACCAGAGTTGCAATGGAGGTCGCGCAAGCTCTAGTTATGGCAATGGCAACTCGGCATTGAATGACAACATGTTCCATAGGCTTCCAAAGTTGGATTTTCCGAATTTTGATAGAAAGAAGTCGAGGAATCGGTTTCGAAAATGCGAAAAGTATTTTGGCATTTTTTCGATCCCAGAGATGCATCAAGTGGAAATTGCTTCCATGTACTTGACGGACAAGGCCGACACATGGTTGCAGGGATATCTGATGCAGAATCCAAGAGTAACTTGGAAGGGGTTCTGTGATGACATCTGTATGAGGTTTGGAGACCGACGAGAGGCTGAGATCGTCGGTGAATTAAACAAGATGGAGCAGCAAGAAGATCTTGAGGGTTATAACGAACGCTTTGAGGAATTGAGGGTGGGTATCTTGTCTTTCAACCCTCAACTATCTGAATCGTACTTCATTTCGAGCTATATCAGTAGGATGAAGCCAGAAATTCAGTCTTTGGTGAAATTGGGGAGGCCGGCATCCATGGCGGAGGTTCTTGATCAGGCAAGACATCATTACAAAGCATTACATGCTTTGATTCGTGTTTCTAGACCTCAATGGAAGCCATCTTATGGAAATTCTACCAGTTCGGGTTTCAAGAATTCGGGATGGATTAGAGACAATGGGAGTAAGGTTGACAAAAGCAAGAACAGAAGCAGTGCGCCAGTATCCAAGCCTACATCGTCAACAGGGTCAGAGGCGAGTACAGTTTCTTCCATGGGCATAAGTGTAAGACGCAATCACTTTTCAGTCTCATTGCTCAAGAGGTGCAAGACAAAGGTCAACCAACCGAAGATGCAGTACAAGATTGGGGTACTGAGGAAGAGCAAGAAGATGCTGAAGTATATGTCCATGCCCTCAGCGGGGATGCATCTGGGAGTGCGATTAGAGTCAAAGGCTCGGTGAAGGGCAAAGTTGTTACAATTTTGATCGACAGTGGGGCAACTCACAGCTTCTTGGACTCTCGAGTGGCTCGTGAAGCTGGGTTTCAGATTAGCTCAGCTGGGGTAATGCAGGTCAACACTATAAATGGGATTATGTACAGTAGTAAGGTTTGCAAAGGATTCATGTGGGAAATGCAAGGTGGCAGTTATGAGCATGACATAAGGTTGTTAAAAATGGAGGGTAGTGACATGATTTTGGGCACATATTGGTTAGTGGGTTATAACCCAGTCCTCTTTGACTTTGTAGAGGTGCAGATCTCATTTGAGAGGAAGGGCAAGTAAGTGCTGATCAAAGGATTCAAGGAAGACAAGGATGTTGATCAGGCTTGTGTCAAGATGATTACTGGGAAGTAGTTACAGAAGCTCTATTCTTCGGAGACAATATTGTGGGTAAATCAGGTGTCTTAAGTTTGCAGTGTCAAAAGTACAGAGACTGAACTCCCACGTGAGATTGCAAATTTGATTGAGGAGTTTGATGATGTTTTTCAGGAACCGAAGGACCTTCCTCCAGTAAGAAACCATGAACAATCTATCAATTTGAAGTTAGGAGTAGCTCATATAGCATCAAGTCCATAAAGGTACCCTTACTTTCAAAAGACAGAAATTGAAAAACAGGTGTTTGATATGTTGCTTAATTATATTATTCGTCCAAGCCATAGTCCATTTGCATCTCCTACCTTGCTAGTTAAGAAGAAAGATGAATCTTGGAAATTTTGTGTGGATTATAGAAGAGTGAATGATATCACAGTTAAAGAAAAGTTTTCAATTCCCCATATTGAAGATTTGTTCGATGAATTGAATGGGGCTTGTATTTTTTCTAAACTGGATCTGAGAACTGGTTATCACCAAGTAAGGATGATGGAAGAGGATGTGTCTAAGATTGCATTTAGGACACATCATGGTCACTATGAGTTTAGGGTAATGCCATTTGGTATAACCAATGCCCCGGCCACTTTTTAGTCTCTTATGAATGATGTGTTTCATAAATTGTTGAGAAAATCAGTACTTGTATTTTTTGATGACATTTTGGTGTATAGCAAGACTTTGGATCAGCATGTTTGTCATCTTACAGAGGTACTGGCTATCATGAGACAACATAAGTTGTTTGTTAAGAGGTCAAAGTGTGAGTTTGCACAAAAGGAGGTGGAGTATTTGGGCCATATAATTTTAGAAACTAGGGGTTTCTACAGACCCTAAAAAGATGGAGGCTATGCTCAGATGGCCTCCTCCTAAAAACCTCAAGGCTTTGAGAGGATTTTTAGGACTCATGGGGTACTATATGAGGTTTATAAAAGGATATGGATGTATTGCTAGACCTTTGACTGAGCTGCTAAAAAAGATGGTTTTTTTGTGGTCAACTGAAACAGATAAAGCTTTTACTGCATTAAAGCAGATTATGACCTCACCTCCTGTGCTTACCATGCCTGATTTTACCATCTCATTTACTGTTGAAACAGACACCTGTGAGTCGGGTGTTGGAGCTGTATTGATGCAAAATGGGAGACCCATTGCTTTCATTAGTCAAGCCCTTCATGTGAGGCATTTGATGCTTGCGATATATGAGAAAGAGTTGTTAGTTTTTTTTTTTTGTGTGTGGACAAGTGGAGGCACTTTCTTGAGGGGAGGAAGTTCATCATAAAAACTGAGCATCAACCTCTCAAACACTTGTTAGATCAAAGGTTCTCAACACAAGTACAGAAAAAGGCAGTGAGGAAGCTTTTGGGGCTACATTATGATATTGCATATAAGAAAGGAATGGAAAATAAAGCAGCAGATGGACTCTCAATGATGTTTGAAGATCGGGTGGGTGGATGTACTGTCTTGACTGTCATTCAACCTACTTGGTTAGTTGAGATTTTTGACAGTTATAAGGATGATCAGATCATTCAAACATTGCTTCTTACAGCTGTATCAAAAGATCCTAGAAATTTTTCTGTTACAAAGGGCCTTTTAAGATACAAGGGTCGCATTGTTATTGGTAGTGCCACGGATTTGAGATACAAATTGCTCAAACATTTTCATGAAGAACATGTAGGAGGCCCTTCTGGTGTTCATGCTACATATCAAAGGGTGAAGAGCCTCTTTTAATGGCAAGGGTTAAAGGTTGTTGTGAAGGATTTTGTAGCAGTGTGTGAGACTTGCCAACGAAATAAGCTTGAGAATATGGCATCTCCTGGTATGTTGCAGCCCTTGCCAATCCCTGACAAGGCTTGGAGCCACATCAGTCTAGATTTTATAGAAGGGGTACCTCGCTCCAAGAGTAAAGATACCATCTTCGTTGTATGACATCTACTAATCCAGGAAAGTGGGCACAGTGGTTATTCTTAGCTGAATGGTGGTATAACACTACATTCCATTCGACTATCAAATTGACACATTTTGAAGCTCTTTATGGGTACCCTCCATCTCAAATGGGTTTGCCTTCCCTATCAGCATCAGGTGCAACAGCTGATGAGTGGTTGTTGGATACACAACACATGTTGAAGCAACGGAAGGATCACCTACATCAAGCACAAGCAAGGATGAAGTTGCTTGTGGGTGATCATCGAACTAACAGATCTTTGAAGGTAGGGGATTGGGTTTTCCTCAAACTTCAACCCTACCGACAATCTTAGCTACAATTCGAAAGAACCTCAAGCTGAGTGCCAAGTACTATGGATCTTTTAAGGTTCTCGCACTTATTTTAGGAAGTCCCTTATAGGTTACAATTGCCAGAATCTTAAAAGATCCATCTTGTCTTACACAATTCACAATTGAAGCTGAGGAAGACCCGTGACCAGGAACGTACCGGTGACTGACTTGCCTGAGACGGATGAGGAAGGTCAAATTTTGCAGGAGCCTGAGGCAATTCTAGATACCAGAGTGCATCACTTAGCCAATGGTGACCCGGTTACCGATCAATGGTTGATCCAGTGGAAGAACTTGTCACCTGATCAAGCGATCTGGGAGGCAGCTGCTCATATCTTGCAGCAATTTCCTCAGTTCCAGCTTCACCATGATTGAGTGTATGGCCATAGTTAGTCATATGTGATGTTAAACCTTGAGTCAAGGCTCTCTAAGGGGTGTGCATTGTTTATGGCCATAGTAGTCATATGTGATGTTAAGTCCTAGCTCAATATCACTTACTAGTGTGTGCTAAAGGATGTGAATCACACTTTAGGCTAGAAATAGCCCTTGTACACTAGAAGGATGGGTATGCAAAGTAAAATCATATTTTTCCTCCCGTTACTTCTCATCTCCTATCTTCTTCTTTCTCACCTCCATTCTACATTTCTCTTCCCATCTTATTCTCGATCACCTACAGCAACAACATCTTTTGTTAAGGCAAATTGGGCCATAACACCCTTCTATCTCTAACATTATTGAGAATTAAAACAAGTCTATTCATGAATCGAACCCCCTTATTTATATGACACAACAAAATAAGTGCTGATCGATCGATCGATCTTAAGAGGTAGATCGAAATTTGACACTTTTTCCTTTGGAAATGATATTCCTCATGTATTGTCTTTTCTTGTAATTTTCTAACAGATGGAGAAAAGCCAAATTCCTTTTTCATTATTTTATACTCTTTCGTATGACTTTTTTCTTCCCCACCCCAAACCCAAACAGTATCAATCATTATGGGCTTATGGCTCCAGTAAACATTAGAGCAATAGTGAATAACTAGTGTTTTTTTTTAAAACTAGTTGTATTCCGCTTGCGAAGCGGAAAACAAACATGATTTCTTAAATTAAGGGTGTCATTGTAACTAATTGCACCTATTCATCAGTAATTTTATGTTCTTTCAAGATTATCCATCTAGTTTTTCTTAAATTAAAAATCATCTAAGTAATTTCTCGATTAAAAAAATCTAGGCTACTTCTATAAAATGAAATATACATATGTGCTACTTCTCTTAAAAAATCTAGGCTACATTTATAAAATGAAATATACATATGTGCTACTTCTTTTAAAAAATCTAGTCTATGAAATATACATATGCTATTTATATCAAATAAAGGGCATATTTGTATTTCTTATTAAAATTAGGGTTAAAACCCCTAATCTCAAGTCTTATACTTGGTTCATGTAGGATGTAGATACTCTTAATTTGGTGTATTTCATTATGAGACTTAACGTCAACATTGACTAAGCATTTTAAGATTTTTCTACTATGTTGGTAAGTACTCGTTGAATTGTTTACAACTTTATGTTATTTGAATTTTAAATAATTTATTTATTTATTTATTAGTAGTAATTATGAAATTATTTTTAAAAATATATATCTAATATAGTTTGTAGTTTTGTTTGAAAAATATATTTAAATGCACACGGAATATTTTGTTAAATTTGCTTTGCTTTATTATCATTGGCATGGAATAATGGGCTTAGCCCAATTCGTTAGGGTCCAAAGAATAATTTGTTAAAAAAAATTAGGGGTGATGAAAACGGCCAATTTGGTCAAAAAAGACTGTGGAAGGGAAAATCTTTGCTATTTGGTAATTCGTCAAAAAAATCAGGGGTATAAAAGGCAAAATATTGTTACTGTTCCTAAGGATACTCCCTCTTTTTATATATAGAGATAAATAAAAATCTTATATCGGGCTGTTATATAATTATAAGCTGAGCACCTCGAGATCGGCTCGAAAAAAGCTCGACTCGAGCTCGTTCACTTACCTAAACAAGTCGAGTTTGAACATGTTTTAAGCTCGGTTGAAAACTCGGCTCGTTCAATTTAGGCTCGAATTCTATGGAATGTTTATAACTTTCTTTAAATTAATATGTAATGACTTATGACTAAGTAAAACTATTTAAAACTCGAAAAAAAGCTCGGTTTGAGCTCATTCATTTACCAAAACAAGCCAAGTCTGAACAAAAAAAGAAAGCTCGTTTAGAAATTGGGCTTGACTCGGCTCGAACTCGTTTACTAAATGAACCAATCTTGAACATGACAAGCTCGGCTCGTTCGGCTCGAATAATACCCTTTATCTTATGTTAAATAAAAAAACGATCTTCAAGTTATATTTTCTTTTCCAAGGGAAAAAAAAAAGACGATTGATTGTTTTTTCTTCTTAAATACGTACAGTATAAAATTAGCTAGTCTTCTAATGTCACACCCTATATAATTTAGGGGTGGGCACAAATCCCGCAAATCTCGTCCCGTCCTAATTCCGGTGGGATTTAAAGAAAAAAATTTCAATCCCGTCCCGCAAAAATTACGCGGGACAGAACGCGGGACGGAGAGTTCGAATCCAGCAAATCTCGTCCCGTCCCGCATATATATAAAATTATATATATTATTAAAATTAATAAAAATATATAAGAATATATTTACATTATACCTTAACATTTATTTAAACCCAAAATTAAAATTTTAAAATAATAATAAAAACATTAAAAATATACTAAGAAATAAACGGTTTGTTGTAATGACTTAAGCTTACTGAAGGTCTGATGGACTTTTAGGAAAAAAAAGACTCACTGCTTGTGCAACTCTAGTATTGTGTTTTAATTTGCATGAGTTAACATTTACAGTGTTATGCTTTGCATGGATTATGGATGCATGGAATGAATTTTTAAAAAAAAACTTGCTGTTAATTGTGGTTTATATTTTAATCTTTTTTATGAGGGATAAATCCCGTCCCGTCCCGATCCCGTCCCGTCCCGTCCCGATCCCGGCCCGTCCCGTGAGGAATAAGACCCGGCGAAATTTGAAAAAAAAATATTAAATCCCGTCCCGCAAAAAATACGTGGGAAGGAACGCGGGATTATCCCTATCCCGTCCCGTCCCATGCCCACCCCTACTGTATATATGTTTCAAGGGACCTCATCGTCACTGGAAATTTATTGGTTGCACAGACAAATGCATAAGCTGAGCCACTTAGCATAAGCTGACCCGATCAGGTGGTAGAGCTCGCCGAGTTATGGAGCTGAAGTTACTGATGGGTTAATTTTTTTTTTATTAATACTCTATTCGTTAATTAAACTTTAACGTTTTACTATTCACGCATGATTTGTTAGATATTAAAAACTATATAAAATATTAACTTTTTAAATAATTTCATACTTATTACAATTAAGTATGAATTTAACAAAACAAATGTACGTAAAAAATGTTAATATTTTATATAGTTTTTATCCTTCTAAAAATGTGTGTAATAATAATAAATGATAAATAATAATCAACTCCAGAATATATCTACTCTTACCCAAAATGATAGATTCTGTCTCCTTAGATTATCCGTTGAGCAGCTCACTATGGCTTTGCTTTTTGTTTATGCCCCGGTGATTGAACAAGAAAAAACAAAATTTTGGAATGATATCTACCAGATTGTTAATAGCCATCAACTTCCTATTCTTATCATGGGAGATCTAAATGATATTGAAAATGATACCGAAAAAATGGGAGGAAACCATCCAACTCTATCCAGATTCCATAGACTAAGAGAGGTCAAAGAAGAGCTCAATCTCCATACGATCCCCTTCAAAGGCTCCCCATTCACTTGGCGTAAGAACAATAATGAGATTCACAATACCTATGAACGGCTTGACAGAGTCCTGGCTCATCAAGACATCATCACTAAATTTGCAAACCTTTCTGTCCAACACCACTCCTTCTCCTCTTCTGATCATTGTCCAATTTCTATCAGAATTGGAAACAATGAAAGACATAAAGGATTCCCTTTTCGTTTTGAAATGGCTTGGACCGAAGATCCCAGCTATGAAAAAATTGTCAAAAACGTGTGGAAGAATAAATTTGTCGGCTCCTTTGCTTACAAATTCATGCAGAAACAAAAACTGCTAAAGAAGAACACCAAAGACTGGTGCAAAAAACACAAAAATAACATCCTCAAACAACTCTCTGAGACTGAAAAAATCATTCAAAACCTTCAACAAAAACTCCCTTGGGGTTTGCTCTCGGAATCAGACAATAGAAAGCTCTCTAGATTAGAGAAGAAGAAATGAGCCCTCCTTGACTATAACTTCAGGTTTTGGAAGCAAAGAGCTAAAACCAGACATCTTCAACTCGATGATAAGAACACCAAATACTATCAAACAATTGTTAAAATCAAGAACTTCAAAAACACCACCTCCTCCTTCACAACAAAAGAGGGGTTAATCCTTACAAACCAGCAAGACATCGCCAACCAAATAACCAAAGAAATGGCTGCAAGGTTTACCAAACAACCCCGCCCTCCTATAAGCTCAATGCATCTAGCTCACATCCACCCCCAAATCACGTCTTCGGACAATGATAACCTGCTCAAATCCCCATCGAACCTAGAAATCAAAGAAACCGTTTGTTCTATGGCCGATGATAAAACACCTGGCCCTGATGGCTACCCCCCCTGAGTTTTATCACAAATACTGGCCCATCGTGGGACAATCCCTCTGCAAAGCCATCAAGGCCTTCTTTCATTCTGGCAACTTGCTCTCGCAGATAAATCAAACCTTTATAGCTCTTATTCCCAAATCTGACAGCCCGTCAAACATAAACCACTATAGACCAATTAGCCTTTGCAACACAGTTTATAAAATCATCACTAAAATAATTGCCAATAGAATCAAACCAATCCTTCCTCGACTCATCAATCCTTACTAGGGTGCTTTTGTCGAAGGACGATCCATCCAAGACAATACCCTCATTTCCCATGAAATCTTCCACAACTTTCATAAACAAAAAGGAAAGAAAGGGTGGATGGCCTTAAAACTTGACATGGAAAAGGCGTATGACAGAATCAGCTGGGACTATATAAAAGCTACGCTTATTAAATTTGGTTTTCACTCACAATGGGTAAATCTAATAATGAACTGTATAACTACAACTACGTTCTCGGTCTTAGTCAATAATAAACCGGGCTCGCAGTTCAAACCTGAATGGGGAATCCGTCAAGGTGACCCTTTAGCCCCCTACATTTTCATTCTAATAATGGAAAACCTCGCTAGAGAGCTCCAAGAAGAAGCAAACCTTGAAGATGGCTTGATAGGCATTAGACTCACTAAGAATGGCACTCCTATCCCCTTTTTAACCTTCGCTGATGACACAATTATCTTTGCCCGTGCTTCGCACAAAAGTATACACACAATCAGGAACATCCTAAACAATTTTTCTAACCTCTCTGGATTAACCATAAATTACAATAAAAGCTCTCTGCAAGTCTCCGAAAATGTCAGCTTCTCTCTTGCTAACTCCCTTGCCCATGAAATTAATATCCCTGTTTCCAAGACCTTAGAAAAATACTTGGGCATTCCTCTCATTCGGGGGAGGGTGAAGAATGAAATTTTTCAAGAAGCTATCCACAGTTTAAAAAACAGCTTTCTAGATGGAAGGCCTCCACTCTTTCTCAAGCTGGAAGAGTCGCTCTCATCAAAGCTAATCTATGTTCCAAAACTAACTACCTTATGCAAAACTTCCTTCTGCCTAAAGGAATTTTGCAGCAGATTGACCAAATCCACAAAAATTTCTTTTGGAACAAACTACAATCAGAGAGGTACAACCTGCTCATTAGCTGGGAAAAAATTTGCCAACCTATCAAAAATGGTGGTATAGGAATCAGACCTGCAGAGGACATGAACACCGGTCTCCAGATGAAACTGCTTTGGAAATTAGCTACCAACAAGGAGAACATCTGGGTGAAAGTAATCACTGAAAAATATCTTCAAGATAAAAATATCATGAATGTTGAACCAAAGAATCCCTCTTGGCAATTTGGTCGCCTGCTACACCTAAGAGAAAAATTCAATCATGGTCTTCACTGGGTTCTAGGAAATGGGAAATCAATCAACGTCTGGAGAGATCCATGGATTCTTGGACACAACCTGACTAACATTCAAGCACAACATGACCCCAACATGACGGTAAATCACTTATTCACACACCAGAAACAATGGAATCTTCACCTCCTTAATCAAATATTTCCCACTAATATTGTCAACTCAATCATGGCGATTAAAATCCCAAACTGGGACACTCCGGACAAACTCATTTGGAGATACAACCCTAATGGGCAATTCACTGCAAAATCCGTCAAGCGAATGACAAACATCCCTACTAACTCAGATACCGGTTGCAACTGGATCTGGAAATTAAATTTGCCTCCCAGATTAAAAAACTTCGTCTGGAAAATCTCTCAAGATGGACTTGCGACTACAGCCCGTCTTAACCGATATGTTAACCGTGTCCCAAATCAATGCAGCCTTTGTGAGGGGGCAGATGAAGACAACGATCACCTGCTTCTTCACTGTGCGGTAACCAGACGGATCATAAGTATGAACAAATCACGGGTAAAACTATTATTCCAAACTCTAGCATGAACACAACAACTAAAGATCTTCTTCTCATGAACCCAAAAATTGAAAACTTTGAAGATTTGTGTTTCATTTGGCAATCCATCTGGGAAGCCCGGAACGCAATAATCTTTAAAAATAAAAAATTAGACTCACCACTACAAATAGCATCCAGAACGCAAATGTCAGTTAGGGAATGGCAGCATGTTTCAACACCCATCCTTAAGGACAAATCCAAACGAGGAGATAGGAATCTTAATGTAAAATGGAGGAAACCTCCTTGGGCCACCTACAAAATAAATGTAGATGGCTCTGTAAAACCCACTGGGTTATGCCAAGTGGGGGGGATCCTTAGGGATTGCGAGGGTCGTGTGATTGATGTTTTCCAACAACGAGTTGATACTGGATCTGTAATCCAAACAGAAGCTGATGCTTTTTGTGTAGGTGTTAAGTTAGCCTCAGTCAAAGGTCTAAGAAGAGTCATAATCGAAGGGGATTGCTTGGATGTGGTGAAGGCCATTAACGACAATTCCAAAAGTAGGTGGGAGATTCTACGACAAATCGAGCTTATCAAGAAAATCCAAGCTGATTTCGAACATATTGAGTTCAAACACTGTTTCAGAGAAGCAAACAGAGCGGCAGACTACATTGCTAGATGTTCTGACAGTTGTAATATTCTGAACATCCCTTCTAATAGGGAATTCTGTAACATCATCCGTAAGGATGATCAGGGATGCATTCTACCTAGGTAGATTCCTCCCTCCTTTTGCCTACTGTAAAAAAAAATGATAAGTTTTAATTAACAAAGGGAGTACTATAAGGCAAAGATTTAAAGGTGGTCAACCAAGGCTAATCTACTGTTTAAGAGCGTCTTGTTTGGCGACATCAACGATCTCAACTGACACATGTACAACAAACAAACAAAATTACAAAAGTGAGTTCAATATGCGCCAACCTATCGGCTACCCAAGTTACTGACGAGTTAATTGACTTCAAGCTAGCCATCCTCATTCTCATTTCTGCTTATAACTTATAAGCATATATGGGCTTAGCGACGGGGTTTGGCGGGCGCAAGGCAGAGGCTTAGAGATCTTGGTTGTTTTAAATTGAGATTATTTAGTTTTTATTATTTCAAAGTTTTCATTTATGAAGTTGTGAAACTTGTTTGAACATATCTATGAGATTCTATTTTGATGTGCAACTTTAAAATGGTCATGATAACTTTTTATTTGATATGTTATAAACTTGAAATCAATGCATAATTCATTACATCATATGAGGTTCATACATAGTTCATGAGATAAATATAAGAAAATAATTATGAAAAAAAATTGTTTTGTCCTCCAAGAAACCACTAATAAGGCAGTCAAACTATCTTGACACTTGGGAGGTACCTTGCCGCTAAGAATCTGCCAAACGTTTTTAAGAACATTGAATGTGACACACATATATACTCATTCGATCCCGTCGTATTTCAATAAAAATTAATAAATCTTTATACTATCTTAAATAAGAAAACATAGACTGACGTGTAAGTCATCTTCTCCTTAATTTTAGCTAATTTAACCATTCCCTTATTTCACACTCTTTTCTTTTTTTCCCTCTCATACATCTTCCCTTCCCTTCAAATAATCATTTTTTTTTCTTGTTCCCCCGTTTTTTTTATATATTTTTTATAATTAATTTTCATTTTTGAAATAACCAATGATTTTATTTCAAAATATTAAATTAATATAAACCTATGGCCTATGTCTATTTGTAAATTTTTATATACCATCACAATGGAATTCATCTTGATTAAGCTTATTATATCATTCTCTTATGAATTTATATGTATAAGTTGAATCCAAAATATTAAACTAATATTTTACTTAATTGTACTAGTATATTCTTATAATTCTGAATATATTATTTTGCCATTTACTTTATTAAAAACTACTAATAATAATATACTTTATTAAAAATGTAATTAAATAAAGTAAAGACTAATTCAAATAATACGATAAATATGTACTCAGTATTTTTTTTTAATTAACAAAATTGAAGGTTAAAACGACAAGTATTGATGATCGAATAGAGAATACTGTATTAGTTAAGGTACGTGTTTTGGTTTAGAAGTGATCGATGTATACATATAGTGAAGAATTAAATTGCACATGTTGGCCTTTTGTTTGGAGTATTTGCTATATTGGTTGTTTATTTGATCCCCACTGGGACTTGGGAGGACCCAGACCCTGTTTTCAATTGAATCATCATCCCATTGAGCCTATCAACGTACAGCTCCTCAAATGGTAGTGGATGCTTCTACAGGTTTCGTTTTGAGAAATCTTGAAAAGATGATCAATTGATGTACGTAGTATTCGATCGGTGTGGTTCTTGCTCTGCGGTAGTTGCAGAGGCTCGATTGGGCCCTTCATTGGCGGGATTTCTAGTGCCCGAGAGTTGGGCTTCTCATGATCGAATCTTGTTGGATGGAGATAGTTTGTCTGTCACCAACAACATTAATTAATTATGAAGTTTGTGAAGATGCCCGTGAAAAATTGAAATGATCGATGTTATTGAACTCTCTTCTCCTCTCCAATTATTTGAGATGGTGCACTCAATTTGCCATATTCACAATCGCAAATTAAGCATGATTTGTTGGTAGTTCAATAGAGCACATATGACTTAATACAAGGGTTTGTCGGAAGGCAAACCCTTGTTTTATAAAACAACCTACGATGAGGTTACGAAGTTGTCAGAGTAATTAACATAAGTCTCATCCAAACATGAAATTGCAAAGCACTTGAAGCTGTAAACCGAACAACCAAGCATAAGACATGTTTAAACCCATATGAAATGAAACCACGAGGGCAACGCGAATCAACCGACTCTTACCACTACACCAATTAAGGAGATCAACGGTAAGGATGAAATATACTTGCGTTGCCTTTGTGGAAAGGAATTTGGTAACAAAGGGTCAGAGAGGAGGGAAAAAAAAAAGAGAGCGGGTTTTACGGTGCAAGGACAAGGAATAAGTAAAAGCTGGGTTAACGCCACGTGGCAACATCGGGGCCGGTGATCGATATTCCAACGGCTGGGATTGGTCCTTTCGGCTACACTTGGATTTGACTGCACTGAGGATCCACTGTAGACAAGTGCCAGTAGTAGGAGAAAGCCAGTGAGGGCCTAGCGGCCTCCTCCGCCACACACAAATTCAGGAATTTAACACCCACAGATCGAGAGATAAAAAGAGAGAGAAACACAGAGAGAGAGGGAGAGAGATGAATAAAGAAAGATAAAAACTCAGAGAAAGTTAAAGATGGGAGATCGATCGCCCCCTTAAATAGCTTCTTCTTTATTCACTCTATTTTTTTCTCTGCTGCTGTTTTGTTTAATTTTGTTCTCTCTAAACATACACATATTGCAGTGCATCCATGGCGGCGTTGCAGAGTTGGCCTTTAATGCTTCTGCTGAGGAGAAACACCACCACAAAGGTTTAATAAAAGGAATCAGATCGATCGAGAGATTTTGTTTATTTTTTTTTCTAAAATTTTGTTGGTTCTTCCAAGTAACCTAAACCCTAAATTGAATTCCATCCCCCAAAAGCTGCAAAGGAACACGCCAAAAAGCATCATTACTCCCCCCAATTCCCCAAAAACAGCCCTCACCCAAGCTCAAGATCCCTATAACACTGTTGAACACCCAAATCCCATCCCTTTTTTTTTTTTTTTTTCCTTTTTCTTTTTTAATTTTGTTCCTAGCTAGAAAAAAAGCAAAGTAAAGCAAACGCAACTCCAAAGTTTGGGTGTTACTGAGCATGGATTTGATGCCCCAATCGAGGACTGTGATTGGTTGCAGATCATCATCATCATCATCATCATGGCTGGTTTCTTCTCTCTAGGAAGCGGTAGCGGTAACGGCGGGGGCGGTAATCCATCATCGAACCCGCAATTGCAGCTAGACAACACCAACCACAACGCCGACGACGACAACAGCAACCATGGCGGTCCCCCGAATTCATGGAATTCGGGGGTCCTCCTATACCGGAACGAGGAGATCTACCAGAAGGGGTTCGAGATATGGCAGCAGTATGTGCAGGTCCACCACCAGCACCCGAAATTGATGCAAGATCATCATCCTCATCTTCATCATCACCCCTTCCTCCTCCACCACCACCACCAGCTCGCTAGGTCGTCGGTGGCAGCGCCGCCCACAAGGTCGATGATGAGGTCATCCACCTCGCTGGGAGGAGGCGGGGTGAATTGCCAAGACTGCGGCAACCAATCGAAGAAGGATTGCGCCCACTCGCGGTGCCGGACCTGCTGCCGGAGCCGAGGGTTTGACTGCCCCACCCACGTGAAGAGCACGTGGGTCCCCGCTGCCCAGCGCCGTGAGCGCCAGCAGCGCCTCACCGCCTTGCAGCAGCAGCAACAACAACAACAATCACAACCACACGCCGCCGAATGCAGTGATCATCAGAGACACAAGAGGCTCAGAGAGGATAGGGATTTGGCTTGCACCTCAACAGGTAATCATAATAATAATAATAAGAAGGAATTAATTATTAATCTAACAAAATGAATTTGAATTTTTTATTTCCCAATTTTCAATTCCCCTAAATTATACTACTACTGTACTACAATACAAACAACCTAATATAGCTTCTGGGAATATGGGTTTTGGTAATTTGAAGTTTGAACCAACCCATCTCATACAAAGTATAAAATCTTTAGTGTTATTCTATATATTCATATAAAACCATATGGAGTATTGTATAAATCTGATTTGGGTGTTCACAATTGACATCCATAATTAAACTATTTGGTCTTCCACTTCTTTCTTACATCTACAGTGTCACCTTTAATTTTCCCCTTTTTTTTCCTTTTTTATTTTCTCTCTCCGCCCATCACTTCTAAACCTTGTTTTCCACTGTTTGGAAGTAAGACTGACGAAATGCTTTTCACTCAACTTTCAAATAAGACATCCCCAACCCCAAGTGAGTTCATTTTCATTTTTCATAAATTTTCATCTTTCTTTTGCCATTTACAGTAATTTCTCTGAATATGCTGTATATATTCAAACATTTATATGAATAATTAACTATCGTAGATCAATTCATATATATATAGGTGTGATCTTATCATCTATCTAGCTGTATACGTTGAGACAAATTCATAAATATGCCCATCTAATTACTTGTATTTATTATAACATAACTTTTTTGGTACAATAAGTCGCCGGAAATTAATTATAGTTGGCAATAATTAGGGTTGGAGTTGGGGCAACACTTGCCGGCCGAAGTAAGCGCCCCAGCAGAATTCCGGTGCGTGAGGGTCCACTCAACCGACGCCGCCGACGAGCAGCTCGCCTACCAGACAACGGTTAACATCGGCGGCCGCGTCTTCAAGGGCATCCTTTACGATCAGGGGCCAGACCGCCGCTACATTAATGCGACCCCGGGAAGCTCCTCCGGCGGAGAAGGCGGTGGTGCAGCTACCTTTCAGCACCACAACCTCCTGACCGCAACCACAGCCACCGCCACCACTAACGCGGAAACCCACGGCGGACCGGCGGCATCGACGGCCACGCTGCTCGATGGCAATGGCAACAACAACAGCAGCAGCAGCATGTATCCGCCGGCGATTAGTGCATTCTTGGCCGGTACGCAATTTTTTCCACCCCCAAGATCTTGAATTCTCAAGAACATCTATCATTTTAAATTTAAACCCTAGCAACATTATATTCTTAAAAAAAAAAAGGAAAAAGAAAAAGCAATTGTGAAATTGATTGAAACTCCGTTTGTTTGGAATTGGCCGGGGGTGTAATTTGTCATTGGAAGCTGCAATCTTACGGAGAGGGTGATCGATTATTAGTATGTTAATTAGAAGAAGTAAGAAGCTAGGCAAAATTATTAGTTGGGAGATTAGAGATTGATGTATTATTGTCATATGAGGATATGTGTTTTTGCCTTAATTTTATGACTACTTTTGTTTAATTTGTTGTGTTAGCTATTTCATCACTTCTTGCTTTTGTATCCATCTTTTACTTCAAATCTTAGTTCATGTTTCCAGATGAGCTCATAGATCATCTTCTTCCTCATTGCAATGGTTGGTTCATTTTATATTTGGAAGATGAGCATAAATGAAATTTATATTTACTTTTTACCTATTATTGAGTAAATGGTGAGTTTAATTAGCTCCTCACTTTTGCTAATAAATACTTCATTCATTCAATCAAATTATATGTCGTTTGACTTTTTAACCTGTGTTTTAAAAAGTTAAAAATTGTATGGTATGAAATATAATCTTTTTTTACAATTTCATACGGAGTACTCAATACAAGTATTACTTTGTTAAAAAAAATAAAGAAATTTATATTTTAAATAATTTTTTTATCTCTTTAAAATATTGTTAAAATTTTAAATATATATATATATATATTGAATAGTAGGGAGTATGCTAAATTGGCCTCTACAGATATTTGTGATTCATGTAAGAATGTTTGTACGTACAACATATAATAGTACGTCTATCTTCTTTGTGAATACTCTAAAATGTTAATCAAATTTTGAATTTGTTTATCACAGATGAAAAGGTTAAAAAGATTACATAGTATAATCAGCAAGTTAATTGCTTCATCTACTTGATAGATCATAGATATCAATTTAACATAAATTATGACATTAATAAACTAATTAAGACCTAAATTATTGCAATTAAAAGATAAAAATTAAACTGTGACGAAGTTAACACCAACTGAACATTGAGGACTTAACTCACAATTTTCATTAATTTTATTTGTTATTTTTGAAGAGGTGGGTTCTTGTTTTTATTCAAAGCATATGGATGTGTGCAGAATCTATGATTTTGGTGGTTTGCATGCAAACACATTAAATTTAATCATTTTATGGGTGTCTCTTTTTTGCAACTTTTCTTTATATCATATCCATCTAAAATTAGATGTTGAATTTACAATCTTTTTGCATGCCTTTGGGCCTGAGTTTTTTGAACTCGAGGTCACTACTTTTCCCAGTTTATCCGTTCCCCTGCTTCATACCATTGCTACGTACCCATTTTTAGATATATACATTTATTTAATAATAAAATAAAAATTGACATTTCACTTCTCAAAAACCAAGTAGTAATTTACTGTAATAAAAAAATCACTACGTACTCAAATTTCAAGATGTTCTCTGAGCAGTAAATATTCCTGTCAAACTTTCTCCAGACCATCTGTATTCTTGTTATCTGGGTATTTTGTACAGTACCTACCAAAATTATTTTAATTAATTTCTAAAGAAGAGAAAATTCAAAATAAAAGTTGAAAATTTAATTGGAGTTGTGATAATTAAATGATGGGTAATTATTGACATGAAAATGAGACCGGGCGACAATATATGAGACGAATTAAAGAAGAATTAATCATTTTTTGTTACATAAAATGGGCAGCTAATTAATACGTATATATGGATTTAAATGCATCCTGCAAGAGATTCATATACATATGCTATTGATGAAATAATTGTATTTCACACATATAATTATGTAAATGTTTATATCATACAATAATGTATATAGGTATTAATTACACTATTATACAATAATTAATAGATAGGGCCGCTGTTTTAAGGTATAGAGGCTTTACAAGTGTAAGCAAATTAGTGTATGGACTGGAGTAGGGGTACGTTGCAAGATTTATAATTTTCTCTTTCTATCTTGTTTGAAGGGCATCAGATCGATCTCTTACTTTAATTAATTTGCAACTCAAATAATGCATATATATATTGTTTGCTGGTGTTTAAATGATTTGAATTTTATCGATCTGTTCACTCTGAATATATATTTCTAGGTTAGGTTAACATTGAATTTAATTAGGGTTTAGACATTATGTATAGATTAGGGATGAAATTAAAGATTAGGGCACGGGAATGGGTGGTTTTCTGCTTCTTACTATGCTTAGTCAAATATAGAAATTAGTCTTTGAGGGAATTGGGTCCAATCCTATTCATATATATCTTTCGAAAAAATCATAACAAACCTAGCTAAAGCTTCATATATGAATTAATGCAGCTATCAACAAGTTAATTATATATCATAGCTGCCAATATAATCCATGTATATGAAAAAAGGGTTCTTTAGACGCAAGGTTTTTATACATAATAATATGTTTATTAGCTCATTTTCATCACAAAAAAAAAACATTTTATATGAATGTTAATTTATGGGATAAAAACGCACAGTAGTGAGAACAGGGCCAATGCAATATATCATTATACATAAAAAGAAAATATACAAAAGCATAGTTAAATAAAAATGAAAAAAAAAAAGTACAATTATGAAAACTCATTTGGATGAGAGGAATGAGATATATATATATATATATTGGCTTCATGTTCTTGCTATCCATATATAGTCTTGCTCCAAGTCTCCATATATTGTCTTCCACTTTGAATTGGGTTGTTGCCGATGCAAGTTTTTAGGTTTTGGGTGGTGTTTTCTGTTTTTTGTTTTTTCTGATGTTTAATTTCATAACGTACTGTCTATTCGTCTAATGATATGTTATAACCGTCTCGATTTATCATGGTTTGTATGATATTTCAAATTCTTATCTTACCAAAAAAGAGGCTATAATTAATTTTATTGCCACTAGTTTTAAATAAAGAGCGACCATATCCGGGGTTCGAACTGGGGACTTTTTTCCAGTAAGTCATTCCGAAATGGTTATGCTATTTGCTCTTTCATTTTAGGATAAATGACTCTAAGTATTACGAAGTACCATCTTAGAATAAAAAAAATAATACAAACTTTAGAAACAATAAATTCATATACTCCAACTATCCGGCCTCATGTTAACCAAAAAAAATAATATGATTTCGAAATCCAGTTAAAATCCAAACTAAAACATTGCAAAATTCCTTCAAAATTCAAAACTTTGGCAAGATTTTGGTTGGAATTTTGGTAGGTTGTTAAGTCAATGTTTTGGCAAATTAAAATAGATATTTTTTTATTGCCACATTAGCATTTTGACCAAATTTTGAAACTATTTTTTTTGTTAATACAAGAGTAATTTGTATATAAATATAATATTTTTAAAATAATTAAGTATTATTTTTAGTTTAAGGGTGATAAATTCATATTCTTTAAAGTAATTTCTCATTGATTTTATGGTGTGACGCTCTTGATCTATACCGGGTCTGTCTGATGGGTCTAAATCCTTGCCTTTTACAAACATAAATTAACAAAAAAAAGTGTGGCATCTATCCTCGAAACAGAATCTGCAACCTTCTGCATAGAGGTTCAGCTAGCTCTCGCTAGAGGGCTTCATAACGTAATCATTGAAGGAGATAGCATGAGAGTTGTTAAAGCTATCAACAAGAGCGAAGATATAGACCGAGAGATCTGCAGAATAATTGTAAAGATTAGATTGATGAAGACAAGATTTGTTATAATCGAATTCCGACATTGCTTTAGAGAATCAAATTCAACAGCATTATAGTATATTGTTAAGAATAGATAGAGATAATTGTAATTTGTCAAACCTCCCTTTGCATAGGGAGTTATATAACATCATTTATCAGGATGATCAATGATATATGAACTTCGAGTTATGTAACATCATTCAACATGATGATAAGGGTGAAATTTGCTAAGGCAAGACACCCTATAGTTTGCCCACTCTAAAAAGAAAAAAGGTAATATATCATATTTTTTTCATGAAAAATAAACTACAGTATAATACAAATTAAAGTAAAAGGTTAGATGCATGTTTGCAGATGCTTGCTAACCCAATTATACCCAAATGTCAAAATCTGACTTCAAAGCTATACATACATATAGATTAAATTAGCCCTCTACCTGGATTTAGTCTTTCTTAACTTATTATGTCAATATGTCATCCATATATATATGTACAACAAATAAAAATAAAATAATATATTAAACATGAGGCAAATTAAAATTTCTAAGTTATAATTATTAGGGAAAATTTACAGCACCTAGCTAACTTAAGTACTTGTAAAAACTAGGCCTCTATATAATCCGGCCTCTATCATGAATGTAGTAGAACCTCTGATCGAATGCAATGATTAAGGAAGGCATCGGTCGCCATATGCATATCTCAAGTTCAGTGACATTTATAAAATTTAACAATATACATATTTATTGACAGAAAAAAGGCAGTATCTCGATCTCAAAGATACATCACGTACACTAGCTTGAATGGTAGGATGGTATAGGTTGGCACCGAAGAGCGTCGCACCATCCCTGTCTAGTTAAAGGCGAACCAGATCGATCGGTACACACCGAACAATTCCACCAGACTTTCACCCAACGTTATCGACAAACCTTTAAAAGAGGCCAAGACAAAAGTTTGAGAAGTGAGTATATATGGATGATGAGAAGGGAAATTAAGGCACAAAAAGTCAGCACAAATTAGTTAATAACTACATATATAGCTAAAGCTATAGCTGTGGCCGGCCTGTGTGTGGTTTTGGTTTAGTTTGCTTCTTTCAATTAAACATTGTAAAATGGTGATGTAAAGGAAATGCAAGAAATGGGAAATTTGGGGGCATTAAAAACCCTAGCTTAGCTGTCAACTGGGCAGTGCCCTAGTTAGCTACATATATAGTGTTAAGCCCGGCCTTATTATATATATACATACATACAGATGAGGGAGTTACACAGTGTGAATTCAGCAGTAATTAATTAGATGTGGGTGACTACTTACCCTAAAAATTAGTATGTATATAGTTTTGTCAGAAAAAATTGGTGGTCTACTTACTGCCTATATGGAATGGAGTAAGGATCACAATTGGTTGAATGTGATCAGCGTGAATCGTGATTGATAACAGACATATTCAATCATTCAAACTAGTTGATTTTTGATCTTTTTCTGTTTCAACCAATTCAAACGTACACAAAATGAATTGGATAGAGTAAATGGCCTGGACATCAATTTTGTTGTCAGTACGTTAATACGATTTAATTTGATAGGAAAATTATCTTTTTGGACATAAGTTTTTATATTTCTGGTATTAGTCCAGTTCAATCGAGTTCATTCCCTTTACATTTGAATTGGGTATTGTGTGACTCATTTAAAAGTGACTCTATATTTTCAAGAGGATTTGAACTCCAAACTCTTGGTATAAGATATAGTCCTACAACCATTACATTAATTTGTGATTGGTGGGTATCAATTTTTATTATAAGAAACGGATTATGAACTTATTGTGCATACTGCCTATACACTCAGGAGCTAGATGAGATTTTTTTTATACGGCGGAATAACATTATTTTTTTATTTCATGTTCAGCTTTCTTGTTTTTTATTTATTTAAATATATATGTGAAGGTTTCGGTTGGTAATTAAGGATGAAAATCTTGCTAACCAAAAGCATTTTGACGGATGAGATTGGAGACTTGAATGATTCTGGACACAAATGCTATCAAGTTGATAGCTAAGGTTCGAAACATTATTCGCTACTAGATTGTCTCTATGCTATACGAAATTGATGGAAATAGGTTGAAAAGATTGATGGAAATAGGTTGGAAATAGGTTGAAAAGATTGTATGGTTTCAAGTAAAATATAGTGTAGATGTTAATATGTTGCGTCAAAAAATAGGTGGTTTTGCATGCGTTACCTGCTAAATGTAATGGGCTGGAGCAACAGTACTTGGATAAATGCACTTATAACATTGGCCCAATAACGACAATATGGGCCTGATGGCGTCCAACTCTGAAATGGCGAATTGGGTCAGGTTGCTTCCTGGGCCCCTAAAAACATTAGCCAACGTATAACAAATGGGTGGGGTTATGCAGTATAGCTTTCCTGTTAAACGATTCTTACGTGTAACGGAGGGAGAATTGTAAGCCATTAGATTTCTTTACATCAAATAGCCACAATTAAACATTATAAATAGAAAAAGGAAAAAATAAAAAGAAATGGTTTTTTAAGCCAAAACAGTTTTTTTTTTCTTTTTAGCCAAAAATAAAAATAAAAATATATCGTACAGTAACTATTTTTGTTTTAATTTTCTTATTGTTCGTATACCATCTGTACGTATATGGTGATGCTATGAATTTATTGAATTTGCATATCGTTTCATATTGACAAAAGGAAATACAGATGAATATTTTGTTTATAGTAGGAATGAATATTTAGAATATAAAATGTGAATATTTGACCTAATAAAATTGAACACTTGTTTCTTTTAAAAGGAATAAAAACAAAAATATCAAATGGAAAACATGTGAATATTTTGTTTATTAGAAATGAATATTTAGAATGCAAAATATGAATATTTAACCTATTGAAATTGAATAATTATTTCTTTAAAAAGGAATAACAACAAAAAATATCTCAATTGATATTGAATGGAAACATATGCGTATTTTGTTTATTAGAAGTGAATATTTAAAATACAGAATGTGAATATTTAACCCATCCAACTTGACCACTAGTTTCTTAAAAAAGAAATAACAATAAAATAGGATAATTGTTAAATTTGAATAGGAATACGAACAACTATCGATTGGGAAATTTGGGTCATACATGATACATCGGCCGGTTATCAAAATAATTGGTGATATATGGTCTGTTCCCCGCACAAAAAAAAAAAAAAAAGGTTGGGTAGTTCGTTTGTTATTTCAAAAACGGAAAACTAATTAAAATACTCTCACCTTTGGGGTATGGTAAAAATATATCCTAAACTTTCAAATGTAATAAAAATATCCCCACATTTGAGGGTAATGGTAATATATTACCCCGAGTTTTCTCACCGGCCAAAAATGCCGACAAGATAGTCTATGTGGATTTTTTTTTTGACAGAGCAGCCTAATTGAAAGCGTTTTTTTTACAAATTAGCACTAAAATTAAGTTTTATTGAACGGTTTTTTTAAGGAAAAAAAAAGAGTTCAACCGGGTTCATATCCAACGACTGATTTCCATTTTTAATGATGAAAAAATCAACCTTAAACCTAGTCAATCAACTCCTCCTCGAATCTCGATCAATCTCCTTGAATCCACACCAGCTTAACAGGTAATCACGGAAGAAGATAAGAGGGGGGAAAAGACATTGGGTATGAAGCCGGTCCAACTTTTTATTTTTTTTACGTAAGGAAACCGTCCAAGAAAACCCTTATCAAAAAAATTTACGTAGGTTGCCCTATCAGCTTTTTTGACCCATCAGAAAACTCGTGGTAATATATTAACACCACTCTCAAAGATCATGATATTTTTATTACATTTGAAAGTTTATGATATATTTCTACCATACTCCTAAAGGTGGGGGTATTTTAATTAGTTTTCCCTTTCAAAAAAACAATTTATTAGTATATTTTTAAGTTTTTTTTCTCAACCATCCATTTTTTCTAATATAAAAACCTACAATTATCCTCACGTTTCATAGTAAGGTGTCCTCCCTGGGAAGAGCCCGGTTATGCAATCTAACGGAAACAATAAAAGTAAGATGGTTTGAACTTTGAAGAGATGGGATTGGAGGGCAACCAGAAATGTATATCTCCCACAAGAAACAAGATCACTCTCCAATCAAAGTACGCAGCTCATCGATCCTTTCAAATCTCTCTTCAATTCACTCATCGACAAGTAAATGGACGAGAGTGCAATGAGGAGTTCTGATTCTGATCTAGGTATGGTATGGGTTCGTTCTAAAGGCCCGACACTAGCAGCTGGTCTTGAAGGTGATTCAGAATTTGGTACTTTCTCCTGATTCTCTTAAACATTTCAAGATGCCAAACAATGGGATGGAATCACTTTTAAAGTTGTTCCATTCACAATATATATACCTAGTGAATTTTAATTACACCAAGCTATTGTCAAATTGGATAAATTCTCCTTGGAGTTGTGAGTGATTTCATTAGAATACTAGTGTAGATCCCGTTCTGTGTACGGAGAATACGTTACCCTAAATATAAATTAATTTTTTCTCCAAAAAAATAATATGGATACAAATAAAATTGGTTCGACAGATTATATATAATCTAAATATATTTTTTATTTAAATTCTCTCAAATATAAATATTTAGATAGTTTATTTTTAAAAATATTTTAATTTTTTATTATTAAATATGTAGTATATATTTATTACATTAGTTTGCTAAAGTATCTATCCGCGGATGGACTTTGTTATATTAATATAGTTTTTTTCCTTTTATAAGATATTTCATCTATCCAATTATAAGAATTAATGGTAAAATAAAATAATTGTTTTAATTAGATTTCCTTTCTGACGGGAGAAAACCGTGCGAGATGCGCGCACTCACGCGTCGTCAGATATGCAAATGCACTCACACACCGCCACGCAGGCAACAATGCATCAATTTTAATATATGTATATAGATATATAGGGTACACAGATGGTAAATTAAATCAAACCCATTGGGCCTATTTACAATATAACTATATGTCGTCTATCATACCCCTTCCGTCGAATCAAGAGGGTACCGAAGAGTGAGAGTGGATCTGAAATCTAAGAATAAAAGACGTGGCAAACCCTTCGTGAAGATTTTATCGTACTGGTATGCCAAGGGCACATGAAGAAACACGAACCTGGCCCAACGCCACCTTCTCACGAACAAAGTGGATGCCAATCTCTCCACATGTTTAGTCCGCTGATGATGAACAAGATTGTGAGCTAGGTATGTTGCGCTGACATTATCGGTGTAAACAATAGAAGCACGAGGCAAGGGGCAGTGAGCTAGGTATGTTGAGTTGAGAGTTGATATATATAGCCTAAACACATTGAGAGCTGAGTGTAAACACATTTTTCCTGTGAGGTTGGATTTATATTGCCTAAAGCCTATGGATCGCTCATATATGTGTGATTGCGTTAAATTCACTTGTCTTACATTGCTACTGCTTGAGATGTTGCTTTTGACAAAGGCGAAGACTTGAAGGATGTGATGTAGGTCTTGGTTATTGTTTGGTTATTGCTTGAGGACAAGCAAGTCTAAGTATGGGGTGATTTGATGTCTCCAAAGTAGCCATGTCTTTATGCATATTTTAGTTCCATATTCTTTACATTTTGCATATTTCGGGTTGGGAATATGTCGAATTTATGTAGTATATGCTTATTTGTCAAAAATGGAGATCTACATAAGTTTCTGTTTAATATTGCAGAATATGGAAACATTTCGGGAGAAAATCGAGAAGCAAGAACTGGAGTTTAAAGTTACTCGACATCGACTACACTTAGTCGATCTCGACAAAGCCTTGACTAGACACCTGCCAGGATCGAGGAGGATCACGTCGAGAACTTGAAGACGAAGAACCCGACTCCACACCGTCCTCGAGATCGAGTAGGCACTACTCGATGTCGACAAGACTCTGAACACCTACCCAGAGTCGAAGAGAAGTTACTCGACCTGACCAAGAAGCCGGACACCCTACTCGAGATCGACGAGCTCTCGTCGAGATAGACGAAGCCTGTAAGCCTGTGTCCGAGCATGTCGACAAGAGGCTACCCGATGCACCAAGTCGGCCAAGTAGATGACCCATTTCTACTCGATGTCGACAAGACAGTCCTCGAGATCGAGTACACCTGTGAGCCAAGTCCGAGTCTGTCGAGCACCAGCTAGCCGAGCCACACCAGTCGACCGATAATTCTACTCGAGATCGAGTAGGCCTTTGTCGAGATCGAGGAGACTTCCAAAGACACGTCACGCGGTATTGATCAGTTCTACTCGGTGTGGGATTACTTGGGCTCGAAGACTACCAAAGTCTATCCGATTTATCAAGATACATCATGAAGAGAGAGATCTATCCACTTGAAGACACTTTAGATATAATTTCCTATTTAGATTTAATTCCTTTGTTGCTTTTATTTATCATTAAGCCTTTTAGATATAATTTTAGATATAGATAGATGTTTCTATCCTTGAATAGCAAGGTTTAGAAGTCTATAAATAAAGCCCATGGGGCTGATTTTAGATTCATTCAATTTGGGAGAGAAGTAAGTAGGAGAAGTAGAGAGAGAGAGTGAGCGGCCGATTGGAGTTGTGAAGCGAGAGCGGAATTGGCTTCAAGCGGTTGTAAAACTTTGGTTTATTTTAATGCATTTAGTTTTCTTTCAATCAATGATGTCTGAGTTTGCGATGAAGCGCGAGTTGTCCACCCACTTCTAGGGTTGGGGCGAGCCCGACGATAGCCATGCGTGTTTGAGGTAAAGATCCGACCTTTATCATGTTTTGAGCATCTACTACTTGTTTATGTGTTTATTACCCATCTAATGGAGATCCATGCTAACAACTTGGATTGTAAACATAAAATTAGTAGAGACAATTAGGGTTTCTTGAAAGAGTTGTCTAATTGTTGGAAAAGGCGAAAGCTTGTCCCTTGATGCAATTTACATGATTATCTGTTTATCTCTGCCTTATGCATGCTTGGTTATCGTTGTTGCAAACCCCAATCTTGGAAGTCTTTTACATTAAGTTTAGTTCGAAATCCCAAAGCACTTGTCTTTATTTTCTTTCGTTTCGTTTTAAGTTTTCTGCCCTTACTCGATCTCGACCAAGCCTGGTCGACATCGAGGTACTGATCTTCGATCTAGCATCGCTGTAGCTTCTGTGTGCAGGTACTCGACAAAGCCCAACTCGAAGTCGACGAAGCCTGCTCGATATCGAGTACCCTCTGATCGATATCGACAAGACCCTGTGCTTGCTGCTGCGCTGTGTTCGACTGTCCGATCTTCTGTCGACTAACCTAGTCGAGATGGAGGACCCTGTTGTCGACTTCTGGGAGATTTTTCCGCTGACACGCTTCCTCGTGGATCGATCCTGACTTCTCGCTGCTACATCAGGAGGAGGTCTTGTAATTATTTGCAAGGGACGGAATCTGGTTTGTTGTGATTTATTTCTATTTTATTATTGCAAGTCTCGATTTCCTCCTACAACATGGGCCAAAAGGCCCATATCCATTATAACCTATATATATGTTTAATCAATGAATGAAACCCTCAAGGAAGACTTTCCAATCAATCTCATGATCTTATAGTGAAGAGTAGATCTTGGGTGAAAGTGCCATAGATCCATTGAAGGAGAACAACATCGACTTGATCCATAGGGCATCTGTAATGCCCTCTGGGTGTTGGACAATGACGTCAATGTGATCCAGAACATTGTGTGCACGAGCGGCCATACGAAAAAGCTCTTTCCATGACGTCTACAGACCTTTTTCAACATCAAGGATGATAGGAATGATGTTTTTGACATTTGAGACAACAAAAGCCGAGTGGAACGGGTGGGATTTGGGATTGTCAACCATGGTGAGAGGGAAGAGGACGGTGGCAGGTGTAAGTGTTTGGAGAATTGAGTCCTTAACGGATCTCAGAGGCCTACTCCTGTATATATATCAATGGGTGAAAACCCTGAGGGTACAATGGTAACTGTACATGTATAAATAATATAATGCTAACATCCTCCCTCAGTCGCAGCTAGAGGTGAGCGAATAGCAAGACTGGAACGAAAAGAAGTAAAAAGAGGAGTAGGTAAGCCTTTTGTGAAAATGTCCGCATACTGATGTGTGGAAGGGACATGAAGAACTCGGACCTGGCCTAGTGACAAGAAATAAAACGGTTTGAACGGAGAGTGTCCAGGACATGATCGCCAGGGTGTCCTAGACGAGCATGCCAAACGTCTGAACGGAGGGTGATGTTGACAGAGGGGGCGGCGAGAGGTGTCTGACTGGCTGCGGTGGTTACTGGGTATAGGTCTCCTGAGCTATTGCACCGCATTACTGGGGTGCCCGTACGTAAATCTGTCACAAGAAAACCAAACGGGTCAAATTGAATCACCAAGAGGTGTTTGACAATGGCAGGGGCAAGGAGCACATTGTTGAGTTTCAAAGGACAGTCAGATGGTAGGGTAGCAGGGCCCGAACCAACAATTGGAATACGATTTCCGTTCCCGACATAAACCGAAGGCAAAGTGCTAGAATTAAAAACAGTTTGTAGGTTACCTGGATTGTTCGTCATGTGAGAAGAGGCCCCGGTATCCATATACCAATTTTCGTCCGGCTGCTGAAGACCCAAAGGGGTCGTGGGTTGCGACAACGACGCCGCTGGTTGTGTTGTAGATAGCGCCTGCGGTGGAGGGTTGGGAACCGGGTAGCAGTAGGGTTGCTGCAGGTAGGGTAGCGGGTAGCCGGCCCAGGGCTGAGGTCAGTACGGCGAAGGGCTAGGCCGGGTGTCCTCCTTGGATTGCAAGGCTATTTCGTCGGTAGACATCGAGAAGAGGTGGGAGATTGCGGCGGAAGGGAGAAAGAAGGAACAAGGGGGCGACGGCGGCGGCAGGAGGGGGAGGCGGCGACAGCAGGGGGAGGCGGCGACAGCAGGGGGTGGCGGCGGCGGCGGCTTGGGGTTGCGGCGGCGTAGTGGATCGTTAGATGTGAAACAAAATTAGGGTTTCACACAAAAGCCTGATACCATGTAAGTGTTTGGAGAACTAAGTCCTTAACGGATCTCAGAGGCCTACTCCTGTATATATATCAATGGGTGAAAACCCCGAGAGTACAATGGTAACTGTACATGTATAAATAATATAATGCTAACAGCAGGGAGGGTGACGGCCGACGACATGTGTTTAAGGAGAGAGAGAGAGAGAGAATCAGTTAGGGTAATTTTCGTGAAACCCTAGAAGCTCCGATATCATGTCATATTAGATAAATTCCCCTTGGGGTGGCCACTAATTTTATTAGAGTATATATAGGATACACAAATGGTAAATTACACCAAGCCGATTGGGCCTATTTACAATATAACTATATGTCGTCTATCAGGTGTATTGTAACTGAATCAAGGTAATCACATTGGATACTAGTGCTCTTCTTATGGATGAATCAAGTTAATTACATTGGATACCATTGCTCTTCTCTTCACAAATATTACTATTACCGATAACAAGGTGTATTGTAATTGATTCTATAGCTTAGATTTAATTGGTTTGCAGGTGCCCTACCCATCATCGTGAATGGAGTCTTTCTACTTAATAACTCCAATATACAGAGGAGAGAGCCAATCTTGGGATAAAGTATCACCAATGTATATAGAAAAATATATATCATCAAATGTATACAAATTTCATCAATAAATTAATATTATCGATCATTGCAAAAATATTTCATCACAAATTATTGGGATCAACAAAATGTAATCACAACTGCGCACATCATCAATGAATACAAGTATATTGGAATCAATGAAAACTTATCATATATCTAGTATTATCATTGTACAAATATGTGTTATCAAAATTTTTTTATAAAAAAGTATGGATGTACAATAGATCGGATTAAAAAATGTATAAAACAATTTGATTAAAAAAATGAAATCAAACAATTACATTAGAAAAGTGACATCAAACTATTATATTAGAAAAGTGGTAACACAATAAAGAAAAATAAGTGTCATAAGGGTTTAAAACAAAAAATGACATTAAAAAAGTGACATCAAAGTAAAAAAAAAAAATTCATAAACAAATGTCAACAATGTAAAAAAAAATTAAAATCACTAAAACTTTACTTAATTAGTTAATCTTTGATTGTTAATAGGTCAACGTTTGATAATTGACCAGTCAATTGTCAAAAGCTAACCATGAACCATAACTAGGTGGTGGGCTAAATAAATTTATTTAGGTTATAACTAGCTTAGGCGTGGCCACGGGTTACGGGTCAACCCGTGACCCGTCGGGTCGTACGGATCAACGACCCGCCGGGTCCGGGTTGGCGGGTTGGAGGGTAGGGACGGGTAGCGGGTAGCGGGTTAGGGTCGGAGAATCCGCCAGGTCGCCCTATTTTAAAAAAGTAGATGTTTGTTGTGGGGCCCACAGGTCGGAGGTTTTTTTATTTTTTAAATGTAGCCGTTAGACTCTTGTAACGGCTAGTAGAGTGCTCGGGGCTATAAATACCCGACTCCTCCTATCACAAATCTCATCCAATCCATCAATCACCTATCAATTTGATTTTCATAAGCTCGTAAGTTGTAATCATGTCCGGTGACAACCTCAAAGAGGCGTTGTTTCGAGATCATTACGATAAGGTGGATGTGCAAGCCGATCGATCATTGGTACAAGATGCGGAATAACCTTGGACATGGTAATTTGAAGGGTCACATGATGAGACCCGAGGACCGGATCGACCAAGGCTCGAGCTTTCGAACACTCTTTTTGTGGGGCTAAATTTTGGGGTTTTTGGGAACTGAAAAAAAAGGGATATGTGGAGCAAGATTCGCAGGCCTCTCACCCTTGAACCCCCTACACTCGATCTCGATCCTCTCGGAATCTCACTTCGAGGATCTCGACCCTTTGACACCTTCGCCTCTCACTAGGGTGTCACCCTCGGCCTCTCACCAAAGGGTTCGCTCTTAGCCTCTCACCAAGAACTCGATCCTTAACCCGGAATCATAGGAAGCTATTTAGTGGCTTAAACTTTAACTCAACTCAACTTGACTTGATTTAAAATGAAGGTTTTACAAAAAATATATAAGATGAAAATAGAAGCCCCAAACATCTCTAAGCGATGTGGGATTATTAGGGGCTCAAACTTTAATTCGTCCAGACTTGAGCTTCTGAATTGAATGTCAAATTCGAGCATTTTCGGGGCTGATTCAGAATTAATGTTCTTCATAGAAGTTGTAGCCACTTAAAATAGCTTTCCAACAAGTGTTCAACGGCTTCAATCGGAATTTTATACAGCCCGAAAGAGCCAAAATATCACGGTGTCGCCATGCTGTTTTCTCAAACAAGAGTTGATATTCGGCTCCAGCGACAAAGCTTTGTAAGATAAATGAGTTGAGCTCACTGGCCACTAGGATCACATCATCCTCCTTCCCTTGAAAAGGATTCGTCCTCGAATCTGTGATAGAAACGAGAGACTTCTTTGAACATGCTTCTTCTTCCTTGAATGAGTCCTGAATTTCCTCTTCTTCTTGAATCGTGAAAGGCGAGCAAGACGGAATGAATGGGGCCGCATCCGACCACTTAGTTGACATGGAATTCAGAAAAATAGGTACCTCGGTTGACGCTCGTTTCTCCTTCATGGAAAGCGCAACACTGGGAAGTTGGATGATTTCTTCATCTCTCTTAAGCTCAGGCATGACCTTTGCAGTCTCAATTAGAACATCCTTCAACATGCCTTCTTTAACCTCAAGTGTTTCACCCATGAAGGTAGAAGATGTCGTCATTGAAGAGGAAGGTGGGGCTATTGTGGGCTTCGATAGCGTCGACCCCAATGTGTTGACGACTTTTCGTATTTCCCGTACTTGTTGCATTGAGTCTTCCGCGAGCTTACGAATCTCTTGCCAAGGTGGTTCAACTTTCTTCTTACGCCGAGCCTCATCCTCTCGAGCCCTTCTCTTTCGATATCTCCTCCGGAGCTCTTGATCAACTACATCATATGTAGCACCATCCATTTCGCTCCAATGAAGGTACCCATCATCATAGGCTCGAATGGCCCATCGGGTGTACTCTTCGGACAAAAGCTTGGAACTCGTCTTCTTGAACATTTTGACTAGGAAGAAACCACTCAATTATCGAAGCTCGATGGACTCGAGTCGATTAGCTCTGATACCACTTGATGAGACCGAGGACCGGATCGACCAAGGCTCGAGCTTTCGAACACTCTTTTTGTGGGGCTAAATTTTGGGATTTTTGGGAACTGAAAAAAAAGGATATGTGGAGCAAGATTCGCAGGCCTCTCACCCTTGAACCCCCTACACTCGATCTCGATCATCTCGGAATCGCACTCCGAGGATCTCGACCCTTTGACACCTTCGCCTCTCACTAGGGTGTCACCCTCGGCCTCTCACCAAAGGGTTCGCTCTTAGCCTCTCACCAAGAACTCGATCCTTAACCCGGAATCATAGGAAGCTATTTAGTGGCTTAACCTTTAACTCAACTCAACTTGACTTGATTTAAAATGAAGGTTTTACAAGCAATATATAAGATGAAAATAGAAGCCCCAAACATCTCTAAGCGATGTGGGATTATTAGAGGCTCAAACTTTAATTCGTCCAGACTTGAGCTTCTGAATTAAACGTCAAATTCGAGCATCTTCGGGGCTGATTCAGAATTAATGTTCTTCATAGAAGTTGTATCCACTTAAAATAGCTTTCCAACAAGTGCTCAACGGCTTCAATCGGAATTTATACAGCCCGAAAGAGCCAAAATATCACGGTGTTGCCATGTTGTTTTCTCAAACAAGAGTTGATATTCGGCTCCAGCGACAAAGCTTTGTAAGATAAATCAGTCGAGCTCACTGGCCACTAGGAACACATCATCACATCACCAACAAGCACCCCGAGAAGATTAAGAACGATGTCGCTTCGGGCTCGAGTGGGACGAGTTGTGTTAAAAACTAGTCTATTATTCCTATGTCCTAAGTCTTAATGCTAAGTAGTGAGTATTGTAGTAATGTAGTAAGTTTATGTTTTATGTTTTTAAGTTTTTATGTTATGTTATGTGAATCGGTGAATGTGAGTCGTGATTTGTAAACGTGTATTCGTCTTTCGGTTTACAATAAACTTGTGTTTGAATGATTCAAAGAATAGTGTTTTATAAGATAATATTTGTGTTAATTACCTAACAACTTAGAAAAAATTACCTAAACATTATATATTACATTTAAAATGTTCAAAAAATAAAAAACTACATAAAATAAATTGGAAACTTAACATATAAATTTAATTAAAAGTTAAGCTAGTTAACTAGTAGCCAAACACCACCCAAAAAAAAAAATTTGAATCGGCGAGGGCAACGGCTATATCCAACGGTCGGATTGGAGGGAAAGGGCTCGGTTTGGCTCTATAAATAGTCCCTTTCCCTCCCAATTCCAACCCACACCTCACTCATCTCCTCAAATCTCATCTTCATCTCTTTAATCGCTCTATAATCGCTCTCTAATCCCTCGATCTTGTCTCTCGTAATCCCGGTTTCGTAGTCTCTCTCTTAAATCTCCTAAATCTCTTCAATTCAACATGTCAGGTAACTTCAACCGAGTTACTAGGGGTCGCAAGAGTGTTAGTGGAGCCCCATCTTCATCGACCCCGAGTGTCGGAGGAGGCGGCTCCAACCCGGCGGCGGCACCAAGCCTTCGTCGAAGTGCATCGGTCTCGGCGGCGAGCGGATCCCGACGTCGTCGAGATGATACTCTACTCGTCGACCACGTTGACGAGATCATGGAGGAGGAGGAGGCCGAGCTCGAGGCCGATGGGACCCCCCCAAGCCGGAACTCCGACGATTCCGACCAAAGAGTCCGGGTTTCCTATCGAAGGGAGCCAAGGAACTCCGGCCGATGGCGACCCTATTACTACAACGGAAGTTCGAGCCGCTACTTTCAAGTATTGGTTCACGAAGGGTCCTAGGGAGCCGACTTGGGAGGAATCAAGTTGCGCCGTCAAGTGCAACTTCTGCTCCACGGTCTACAAGCACAAGAAGGGAGGCGGATATGGGAACTACGGTCGCCATATCCGTTCGAAGCATCCCGAGAAGCTCGGCCTCGCCAAAGGGCAAACTCAACTAAACGGGTACGCATCTTCTTCCTCTCAACCCCCCTGGTTTATGGTCTTATGATTATCGTAGTTGTCATGATCAATATGCGGAAATGATAGATGTCGAGGTTTTAGCTTATAGTTTTTCACAACGTTTATGTTTCAATGAATTTATTACGCAAAATGTTCAACCTGCATGGCAAGGTATTAGTCGAAACACGGTTAAGAGGAAAATACTTAGACGGTATAACACCCGTAAAAATGAATTAATCGAATATTTTCAAAAAAAAACCATGATTTACACGTTTCGATTTGTAGTGACATTTGGACCGACCATTGGCAACATCACTCATACATGGGTGTTACTTGCCATTGGGTTGATCAGCGTTTTCAATTGCACAAACGTGTTTTAGCTTTTCGAGTTTTCGACGAAGCACACACGACACGAAACATAGCCGGTGTCCTTTTAACGGTTTTACAAGAATATAGATTAACTAAAAGAGTTTTTAGTATCGGTTTTGACAACGCTTCTGCCAACACCGCATCTATCCCAGATTTAATCCAAAACTGTCAGCCCGGGATAGCCGGCAAGTTTTTCCACATCCGTTGCGCCCCTCACATTTTAAACTTATGTGTTCAAGATGGTTTAACATATTTACAAGGTGTTGTTGAACCAATTCGATTTGTTTTGCGGGCACTTTGGCGAAGGAAACAGCTTCGCCAGCAATGGAGCGCTTATTGTCGTGCTCACCAAACCCGCCCAAAAACGTTCCCCAAGGACGTTTGCACTCGATGGAACTCCACTTACACAATGATTTATGATTCAATCACTTACAAGGAACTTCTTTCCAGTTTTGCAACACAAAACATTCCGGACTCACACATATTTGCCGATGTGTGGACTCAGGCCCGGGACGTTGTGGAGGTTTTCAAAGTTTTTTACGACGCAACTTGGACGTTTTCCCACATTTACATGCCTACATCAAACATTTTTTGTTTTATTGCAATGAACGTAGCAATAGTCCTTCAAGACGGGATTAACACGCGTTCCATTTCCCAAGCGACTATGGAGATGCGGTAGAAATGGATCGCATATTACAAAGTTATACTCGACATTTTCCTCGTAGCGTGTTGTTTCGACCCTAGATATAAATTAAACGGAGTTCAATTGTTTTTAGAAAACTATTATCCGACTTTAGGAATTGTGGATGATCCTGATTGCAATGTTACAATTATTGTTGCTAGAGTTAGAGGATTGTTAGAACAATTATATACTGAATATTCGACGGGCGATAGAGCGCCCTCCGGTCGTCCTCCCGTGCCTTCCAGTTCAAGCGGGTCACGAACCAGCATCACCGCTAGAACTAAGGCACTTGCCCGAGATATCTTTGGGTCAAAGAGGTCGAGATCTTCGTCGAGCTCCCACTCGGAGCTCGACGAATATTTGTCCACTAACTTTGATTTTCTCAGCGATGAAGAGGAAGATTTTGATGTCCTTGAGTGGTGGAGCCGTCCCGAAAGACAAAGATTCCCGACGTTGCAGGTAATCGCCCGACAAATATTTGGGGCACCTTGCTCCACCGTAGCCGTCGAGCAACTTTTCAGTCGCGGAGGTCAGATTCTTTCGGAGAAGAGACCAAGGTTGCTTCCCGAGAACCTCGAAGCCCAAGTTTGCCTTGCAGATTGGAAGAAGGCGGAGATGCGGATGCAGAAGAACAACTTGGGGACTGATTCCGAGGATGATGACGGAATAGAGACAGAGTCCGTTGGGAGCTCCATTGATGGCGCGGTCACGGATGGCTCAGGAGGTGGAGGATCCGACGATCAAGAAGACTAGAAGAGGAGGTAACCGGGCCGGGGTTTAGACATACAGGTAAAAGAACTACGTGGGCTATGATTCCTCACCCCCGGGAGGATACGTAGGCAGTCGGGAAACCGATTCAAGCCCTTCTTCCTTCTCCCCCCCTAACACTCCCTAATACAAACATTGTACAACTTTTTTATAATTTGTAAAACTTATAGAGTTATAAGTTGTAGACTTTTTAGTTTTGAAAATTATAAGATGTAATATTACATATTGTATTTTGTACGTAAATACTAATGAGTCAAGTTATGATTTGTGAACACGAAAGGATATTTGTCAAACATATAGGCGTTCAATTCTCGTTCCCTTTCTCGACAAATCCGATCCGACAATTCAGATTCCGAAGTCCGAACTAGTGCAAACCCGTCCAACCCGGGTCCAACTCGGCCGGTCTGACCCGCCGGGTCAATCCGTCGACCCTTTGACCCGCCGGGTGACCCGAACCCGCCAACTCGTGGAATTCCCGGGTTAGGGTTTGGGTCGCCCTTCCCCGACCCTTGACCCGGCGGGTCGAACCCGTCGACCCGCCGGGTCTGACCCGTGGCCACGCCTAAACTAGCTAACTACGTATTCCAAAATGTATTAATTACCATTTTCACCCTAGAAATAATCTTAAACCTATCATTGTTGAAGTTTTCAAGTGTTTCAAGTAGGGGTGGGCACAAATCCCGCAAATCCCGGTCCCGTCCCGATCTCATCCCGCAAAACTTATGCGGGACAAGACGCGGAACGACCCGTCGGGATCCCGCAAATCCCGTCCCGTCCCGCACACACATAATAATAATAATAATAATAATAATAATAATAATAATAATAATAATAATAATAATAATAATAATAATAATAATAATAATAATAATGTAATACTATATATACAACTTACATATATAAAAACAGTAGCCATTTTTAAAATAAAATAAAAACAATAGCCATTTTGAATTGTGTAAAAACAGTAACTATATGATTTGTAATATATATAGCTTACATATATAAAATGACTACTGTTTTTACACAGGATAGCTTACATATATAAAATGGCTACTGATTTATTTTATATATATATATACGCGTGACGACCTCCGTCCCGTCCCGTCCCGCGCCCACCCCTAGTTTCAAGGTACTTCAACTAAAATTCTAGGGTAAATTACAAAAAATCACCCACTAAATATTGTTTTTTCACTTAACCACCTGCTAAATTTGAAATTACACAAAACTACCAGTTAACTAGGATTTGTTAACAAATCGCTACCTAAGCAAAAACATCTATCAAAATATGAATAAAAATGACTAATTTATCCTCACTTTTTAATCAAATTTTCTTTTCATATCCATTGAAACACCTCAGACTTCTAATTAACTAAAAATAAAAAGTATTTCTTTATCACACCGTCATAATTCATACACCAATAAGACCTTGAATTTGCAAAATTTTAGTAAATATGCATCTAGTATGTACAAATGCGGATGTTCAATCCCAAGAAAAAAAGGTATATTGGTCATTTACAATATATTTTTTTTTTTAAAAAAACCCTTCATTTAATTTTATCATGGGTGGTGATTTGTTAACAAATTGTATTTAATGGGTGATTTTGTATAATTTCTAATTTACCCAAAATTATATGCAAATAGGCTATAGCCTATACGACTACTCTACTAGATCTAATTAGGGATGACAATAATGGAGACGAGATTCCCTGATTCCTGATATCTTCGAAGAATTCTTATTATGAGTGGACACAAATGTCGCAAATTCCGATTCCGTCCTGATCTCGGTGGGATTTAGGACCGGTGGGATTTAGGACAAAATAGCGAATTCTATTTCGATCTCGTCCCGTAAAAATTATGCGAGACGAAACACGGGACGATCCCGGTGGGATCCCGCAAATCCCGTCCCGTCCCGCATATTATAATAATAATAATAATAATAATAATAATAATAATAATAATAATAATAATATATTATTATTATTATTATTAGTATTTTTATTTTGAGAAAATATTATAATTATAATTATAATCATAATCTTCCATTCATAATAATAATATTTGTTTATAATAATATTATTATTATTTGAGCGAATATTATTTATAATTATAATAATAATTTTCAATTTATAATAATAATTGATTATAATAATAATATTATTATTATATAATATTATAATTTAATTTAATAATAATATTACTTTATACTAAAATTATTATTATTATATCATATTATATTTTTTCTTGAAAATTATAATTATTTTATAATAATAACAATAAAAATAAGTAATATTATTATTATTATTTTTTAATTATAACGTGGCATTATTATTATTATTATTATTATTATTATTATTATTATTATTATTATTATTATTATTATTGTTATTGTTATTGTTATTGTTATTGTTATTGTTATTATTATTATTATTATTATTATTATTATTATTATTATTATTATTATTATTATTATTATTATTATTATTATTATACCCATTTAGAGCTACAAGAGGCAAATAGCTAAATACAGTATTCTTCCCTACTATCAATCGATAATGAGACAATATCTAACCAAATATGTTGAACAATATAATTAATTATATAATCATTGTATGAATTAATAATAGTATTATAATATTAATATTAATATTAATAATATTATTATTATTGAATAATATAGTTGAGAAGAATACCGTATTCAACGTATTATACAAATTAATGAATTATGAAAGCATTTTTCACTTTGCAAATTTATATAACATTTTATTATTTTTATTTGCGGGACAAGGCCCGTCCCGTCCCGATCTCGTCCCGTCCAGACACCATCCCGTCCCGAAAAAAAAGTGTTAATCCCGTCTTTTAAAAATTTCGCGGGACGAGTCTCGTCCTGTCTTGTCCCATGCCCACCCCTAATTCTTATCATAGAGACAAGTATGAGAAAATTAAACGAGGATGAGGATGACGGTGATGAGACCCGAGGACCGGGATCGACCAAGGCTCGAGCTTTCGAACACTCTTTTTGTAGGGCTAATTTTTGTGGTTTATGGAAACTGGAAAAAAGGGATATGTGGAGCAAGATTCGCAGGTCTTTCACCCTTGAATCCCCTACACTCGATCTCAATCCTCTCGGAATCGCACTCCGAGGATCTCGACCCTTTGACACCTTCGCCTCTCACTAGGGTGTCACCCTCGGTCTCTCACCAAAGGGTTTGCTCTTAGCCTCTCACCAAGAACTCGATCCTTAACCCGGAATCACAGGAAGCTATTTAGTGGCTTATACATTAACTCAACTAAACTTGACTTGCTTTAAAATGAAGGTTTTACAAGAAATATATAGGATTAAGATAGAAGCCCCAAACATCTCTAAGCGATGTGGGATTATTAGAAGAGAAAAACTTAAGCGATGTGGGATTATTAGAAGTTGTAGCCATTTAAAATAGCTTTCCAACAAGTGCTCAACGGCTTCGATCGGAATTTTATACAGCCCGAAAGAGCCAAATTACAATGGGGTCGCCATGCTGTTTTCTCAGACAATAGTTGATATTCGGCTCCAACGACAAAGCTTTGTAAGATAAATGAATCGAGCTCACTGACCATTAGGATCACATCAGACGGTAAAAGTAATTATTCGTGTGGGGATGGGGACAGAGATAATGGTCTCCACCATGATCCCCGTTTTACGGAGCAGGATCCTCTGGTCCACTTCGTGGTCCCTTTAGTGATCCACAAAATTATTTCGAGTATAAATAAACATTGAAAAAAACAAAAAAATATATTTTTAGATTCTTTACTCTTATATTGATATGTTTACAAAATTTTATTATGAAAATTCATGTTTTAAAAAATAATAAAAATTAGTTTCTAAAATAATTGGTATTTTAATTATCTGTATTTTTAAAATAAGAATTTCATGATAAAATTTTATAAACATATCAATATAAGGGTAAAATAGAATCTAAAAAAAAATTAACTTTTTTTCAATGTTTATTTATATCTGAAATAATTTTGTGGATCACCAAAGGGACTATCGAAGTGGACCAAAGAATCCACATCCCAGCCTTACCCTTGCCTCTCTGGGGTAAGTTGAGATCTTCTAGTCCACGACTACGGTCCATTATGTAGTCCGTATCGCTTGATTGAATGTGCCGAGTTATTTTATTAATTTTCTTAATAAATGAGGTAGTTATATAATTAGCTTCAACCAATTAAAAAAAGCGGACTATAAAGGAGACCATAAAGACGGACTAGAGGATCCTCACCAATTTGGGGTACCTTGATGTCGTAGATGGGGAATTTCAAATCCTCATTTATAGTTTAGCCAAATCACAACAATAAAATGTATGTAAATGATAATAAAATGTTATTAGATAAAATTTTATCCCATAAGATGTAAAAGATTAATTTAATAGTTACTAATTTAAATTATTTTAGTGAAGCAGATATTCATTATATAACTAACCTAAAATATATTAAATAAACAAATTCGATCAAAGACAGATACATAAGACTTTTAGGCCTCTCTAGGATTGACTGCAGTGTTGGTTGTGAAAAATGTGTTGGTGGTGTTTGATTTGAACTTTAATTTGAACCAAGGCATTGATTTAGGACTCAAATGTGTGATTTGGAGTGTTTTTTTTTAAATATGTTTCTTGTTGTGAGCTAAATCTTCCATATTTTACAGTAACTTTAATATCGTTTTCTGCATACTTTGCATACATTTGGGTTGAACAGTACAGAATCTATGTAGTTTGTGTTTATTCGCCAAATTATGGAATCTACACCAGTTTCTGTTTAAATTTGCAGAATTCGAGACATTTTACAGCAACTCTAAGGAAGGTCAGAAAAGCTCGGAAAACCACTATAGAAGTCCAAGGTCAAAGAAGCAGCGGAACCAGTCGAATCAAGCTGAGAGCTCAGGCTACTCGATCTCGAGTAGGCCTTACTCGATCTAGAAAAACATGTCCGAGCCAGACCTTGTCGACTAGGAGCAATATCGAGAGCCAGACCAACCCAGCTCCGGAGCCCTACTCGATCTCGAGGACCACTAGTTGAGATCGACGACACCTCAGCGCCACACCCGGAGTCGACAAGAAGAGGAGCTGATCGACAAGCCGAGGACGAAGACGACCAGGCAGCATTCGCTACCAGCGACTAGACTCGCTGCAGCGAGCCACTCGCTGCCGCGGAAAACCTCGCTGCCAGCGGGATGCACCAAGACGACGGAGCTCGCCGACTCGCTCCAGCGGAAGGGGTCTCTCGCACCTGCGGATCGACGAACTCGCTGCAGCGGAAGAAGCGGCTCGCGAAAGCGGAAAGTACCCTAGTCGACGTTGATGAGCCCTTGTCGAGATCGACTAGACCCGTGAGCCAAGTCCGAGCCACACCGAGCACCAGCTAGCCGAGACGACGAAGCCGAGCCAGTCGACAACACTCCTACTCGATATCGACAAGAGCCTTGTCGACGTCGACGATGATTCCAGAAGCTGTGTGACGTGGCTTGACGAATCCTACTCGGTGTGGGATTTCTTGGGCACGAAGGAAGTCGAGAAGGCCGAGAATCTATCCAATCTATCAAGATACATCATAGAAGAGAGTTTTATCCACTTGAGACAATTTAGATATATTTAGATTTAATTTCTTTATCGCTTTTATTTATCCTTAAGCATTTTAGATATAGTTTTAGATATAGATATAGATATTCTATCCTTGAGTAGCAAGGAATAGAAGGCTATAAATAAAGCCCATGGGGCTCAGTTTTATTCATTCAATTTCAGTTAGAGAAGTAGTTCCACAGAGACGGTTTAGGGAGTTCAGAGGTTTTAAGGTTTTGGCAGTTCAACGAGAGTTGGATTGCCGGGATTGTAAAGGCTTTGACTTTAGTTGATGCAAGTTATTTCCTTTCAATCAATGTCTGAGTTTGCGATGGGGCGTGAGTAGTCCACCCACTTCTAGGGTTGGGGCGAGCCCAACGATAGCCATGCGCGTTTGAGGTAAAGATCCGACCTTTATCATGTTTTGAGCATTTTCCTACTTGTTTATGTGTTTATTACCCGTCTAATGGAGATCCATGTTAACAACTTGGATTATAAACATAAAATTTGTAGAGACAATTAGGGTTTCTTGAAAGAGTTGTCTAATTGTTGGAAAAGGCGAAAGCTTAGTCCTTTGATGCGATTTACATGATAATTTGTTTGGTTCTGCCTTATGCATGCTTGGTTATCGTTGTTGCAAACCCCAATTTTGGAAGCCTTTTATATTGAGTTTAGTTCGAAATCCCAAAGCAATTGTTTTTACTTTCGTTTTATTCTCTGTCTCCTCGATATCGAATAGCACTCGTCGATATCGAGTACTGATTCTCGATCTAGCATCGCTGTAGCTTCTGTGTGCAGGTACTCGACGAGACGAAGCGAAGTCGACGAAGACTCTACTCGACATCGAGTAGGCCTTGTCGACATCGACGAGCCTCTGCCTGCGACTGTTGCGCTGTGTTCGACTGTGCCTGACCCCTGTCGACTAACCCTTAGTCGAGGTTGAGTACCACTATTGTCGACGTTCGTGAGATTTCTTCGCTGCCTAGGATCCGCTGACACGCTTCCTCGTGGATCGATCCTGACTTCCCGCTGCTGCATCAGGAGGAGGTCTTGTAATTATTTGCAAGGGACGGAATCTGGTTTGCCTTAGTTTATTTACATTCTATTTTGCATACTCGATTTCCTCCTATACAACATTTCTCAACCTTTTGTAGGTTTGTCTACAGCTCTTATAATCTTTTGTATCATATATCAACTGTTGAGATATACATCCATGTTAACTTTAGCATATAAAGAGTGAGGGTTCGGGATTGGTTTGATGCACCACATTGTATGGGATTATTTCCCTTATAACTGAATTATGTACACACCATATATAAGGTGTTATTTTGCAATATAACAGTAAGAAATACACAACACAAATTCATCTGTTGTTCATCTATGTTCAATGTCTTTTTCCTTCGATCTTCATTCTTTCTCCTAGCTCTGCCTCTGTTGAACTTGTTGGAGAATCATCCATAGCTTTGACATGGTATCAGAGCTCGTTGGTGATTCTGAGGTCCCACGCACCGGTGATGGTGTGGATTCCATGAGTGAGCTATATTTGCATCACTCAGATCACCCTAACTACATCATGTCTACGAGATTGCTCGATGGCCGGAATTTCAGTCACTAGAAGCGCTCCATCGAAGTCTCGCTCCTGGCGAAGAACAAACTGGGATTCGTCACTGGCACATGTCTTCGTCCAGCTACAGATCAGATTCGTCAGCAACACTGGGATCGTTGCAACCACATGGTAATCTCTTGGCTATTTCATTCAGTAGAGAAAGACATAGGTGAATCTGTCATATATTGTAGATTTGTTGTCCAGATCTGGAAGCAATTGGAATCTAGGTTTGGAGGAGTTAATCGTACCCGATTGTATCAAGCTCAAAAGGATATTGCTGCTCTAGATCAAGGAAATCTTAGTATTGCTGATTATTTTACGAAATTCAAAAGGTTCTGGGATGAGTATACAATTTTAGTGGAAACGGAGATCTCTGATTGTGATTCAAACCTTGTTGTGATAAGAATGATTGAGAATCAGCAGGTGATTCAATTTTTAATGGGACTAAATGAGCTTTATAGTACTGCTCGAGGAAATATTCTCATGATGACTCCTCCTCCTCCTAATCTGGATGAGACTTATCGATTTGTTATTCAAGAGGAGCAACAACGAGGCATGAGTAAAGGTCCTCTGTATGGTTCAGAGAATGCTGCATTTTCTTCTCAATTCAAAGGAGGAGCCTCAGGTCCTAAGAAACCATCATATTGTGATCATTGCAAGGTCATCGATCATTCCATGGACAAATGCTGGAAGATTCATGGATATCCAACAAATTCAAGCTCAGGATTGTACTTGATCACTGCAAAACATGCGGGCATTCCATGGAGAAGTGCTGAAGCTCCATGGTTTTCCTTCTCCCTCTAGCAATGGATCTGGACCTTCTTCTAGCATTACTAGATCTACTGGATCTAGACCATTTTGTACACATTGCAAGAGCCTTGGTCACCTGGTTGACAAGTACTAGAAGTTACATGGATATCCCACAGATCTGCCTTCTAAAGGAAAGAAAACTACAGCTACAGCTTCATCATCATCCCCATCAATTTCTCAAGAGCAGTACCAACAATTGCTTTCCCTACTGCAGCGCCATGAAGTCTCTGAGTCCACTACTATGCTAGCTGGTAAGAATACTTGTCTTTTTTCTTCATTGCTTAGTTCATCTTGGATACTTGACAGTGGCGCCACAGATCATATGTCCTCTAATCCACATTTTTTCAAATCTTTGACCCCTTTATCTAAACCATCCTCCATCACCATGCCAAACAATAAGAAAGCTGACATTACTTCTGTTGGAAATGTGACTTTATCTTCACATATTTCTCTGAATGATGTCCTACTTGTACCTGATTTCCATTTTAATTTGCTTTCCATACGAAAACTTTCCATTGACCTTTGCTCTAATGTGTTATTTACCTCTACCTCGTGCATCATTCAGGGCCCTTTGATGAAGAAACCAATGGTAATTGGAAGTGAGGAGCGAGGACTATACATTGCACGCACACCTTATGAGTTGGAGTTTTGTCCCAAGCTATCTTTTATCTTACAAACACAGTTTCCTATATGTAATAAGTTTTCTGTGCATTCTGCACTAGAGAATGGTTTTTCAGCAAATTGTACAGCTGAGTTACTACATTGTCGAATGGGGCATTTGCTTTTCTCTCAAATTAAGCACATTAACTCTTCTATGAGTGCTTCTCCATCCCTTATTTGTCAAGTTTGTCCACGGGCTAAGTTGCACAGGCAGTCTTTTCCATTACGAGATCATAAGTCATTGGCTCCCTTTGATCTTGTGTTTTTTGATACATGGGGTCCCTATAAGTGTAGCACACACAATGGTTTCAGGTTTTTTCTCACTGTGGTGGATGATTTTACCAAATGTACATGGACTTTTCTAATGGCTTCTAAAACAAACACATTATCCATGATCAAACGATTTGTTTCCCTTGCCCAAACACAGTTCAAAATTTTCATCAAAGCTATCAGATCAGATAATGCAGCTGAATACCTTGATCAGTCCATGAAAGATTTCTTTTCCTCTCTTAGGATCATCCATCAAACTAGTTGTGTTGAGTCTCCTCGGCAAAATGGTGTGGTTGAGAGAAAGCATAAGCATTTATTGGAGGTTTCTCGAGCTTTGAAAATTCAGTCTAACCTTCCTCTATGTTACTGGGGGGAGTGCATTTTGACTGCCACTTATTTGATCAATCGATCACCATTGCCTTTCATTTCAAACAAATCACCTTATGAGCTGTTGTTCCTTAAACCTCCATCATACAATCACCTACGTGTTTTTGGATGTCTATGCTATGTGAGTATCTTGAGAAGAGGTCGTGACAAGTTTCAGCCTCGTGCTACTGTCTGTGTATTCTTGGGTTACACCTATGGGGAGCGTGCTTACATTGTGCTTGAACTCCATTCTAAGGTTGTGTTTCATTCTTGGGATGTTGTCTTCCATGAGACTTGCTTCCCTTTTCACTCACCTTCTTTGATCCCCACATCACTCTTCCTGTTCCTGCTTCTTCCTTTCCTTCTTTCATTTTCTTAGACACATCTCCTGCATCCATTTCTCAAGTTTCCAGTCCTTTACCTTCTCCATCACCACCCTTACCTGATGTTGAGGTTCCCCATTCATCTTCTTTGAGTCCTCCTCCTGTTCATCTTCCTGTTGTCACCCCTTCACCATCTCCTGCTCTTAGGAGATCAACCAGAGTTGTTCAACCTCCTGCTCACCTGAAGGATTTTGTGTGCAATGTGTGTTCCTCCTCTGATCATTCTGATTTTTCCCATTCTTTCTTTGCCTCTACCCTTCCTTCTTTTGCTCTCACATCTACTCTCTCATCCTATGTTGAGCCCACTTCTTACAAAGAGGTTGTCAAGGATCCAAATTGGGTCTTGGCAATGGAAAAAGAGATAGGTGCTCTTACTACTAACCATACTTGGATCTTACTGCCTTTGCCTGTAGGAAAACGTGCAATTGGTAGCAAATGGGTGTACAAAGTTAAGCTAAAGGCTGATGGAAGCCTAGAGAGACATAAAGCCAGGTTGGTGGCAAAGGGTTACACTCAAACTGAAGGAATTGACTTCCATGAAACCTTTTCTCATGTTGTCAAAATGACAACCATCCGAACCATCATTGTTGTTACTGCTTCTCAGGAGTGGTTAATGCATCAAATGGATGTCAACAATGCATTCCTCCATGGAGATTTATATGAGGATGTGTATATGAAGCCATCAGAAGGATTTCAGGTTGCTCCTAGATTGGTTTGCAAACTACAAAAGTCCTTATATGGGTTGAAACAAGCCAGTCGTACGTCAGTGGTTTTTTAAGCTCACCAGTGCTCTTCTCTCTCTGAAATTCGTCCAATCTAAATTGGATTATTCCCTCTTCATCAAGAAAAGTGTTGGTCAGATCACTATTGTGGCAGTTTATGTTGATGATCTCTTGGTAACTGGATCAGATTCTTCTGAAATCTCTCGTCTCAAAGCCTTCCTTGATTCTCATTTTAGTATCAAAGACTTGGGAATTCTGCATTATTTTCTAGGGTTAGAAGTATCTTACAGTCCTCGTGGTGTTCACCTTTCTCAGCATAAGTTCAGTAAGATGGTACTCCAAGACTCTCTTCTTACTGATATTCGTCCTGTTTGTACCCCTTTACCACAGAACCTTCAGTTAGTTCCCTCTCAGGGTGAGCTCCTTGATGATGCATCATACTACAGAAAAATGGCAGGGAAGCTGAACTTCCTTACAAACACTAGACCCGATGTTTGCTTTGCTGCTCAGAGTCTCAGTCAGTTTATGCAGTCTCCCCAAACCTCACATTTGGATGCCTTACATCACACCATCAGATATTTAGCAGGGTCTCTTCATCATGGAATCACTCTCAATGGTTTTGAGACACTAAGAATAGTGGCTTTCACAGATTCAGACTGGGCATCTTGCGCTTTTACTAGGCGTTCAGTTACTGGTTTCATTATTTTGCTAGGTGATTCTCCTATTAGCTGGAAATCAAAGAAACAAGGTATTGTTTCTCGTAGCTCTACTGAGGCTGAGTACAGAGCTATGGCTCAAACTGTTGCTGAGGTAACTTGGTTAGTTCGTATCTTGGAGGAACTTTGCATTGCTCCTATCAAGCCTATTACCATGTTTTGTGACAATTAGTCGGCTATTCAACTAGCTAAGAACCCAGTCTTTCATGAGCGCTCTAAGCATATAGAAATCGATTGCCACTTCACTCGAGAGAAAGTCATGAATGGTCTCATTGATTTGTGTCATATTCCCACTGCATCTCAGTTGGCTGATGTTCTTACTAAGGTTTTGCCTTCTCATCAGCAGAACCGACTTTTGTCCAAACTTGGGTTGTCATCACCCCAAGTTTGAGGGGGGGGGGGGGGGGGGGGTGTTGAGATATACATTCATGTTAACTTTAGCATATAAAGAGTGAGGGTTCAGGATTGGTTTGATGCACCACATTGTATGGGATTGTTTCCCTTATAACTGAATTATGTACACACCATATATAAAGTGTTATTTTGCAATATAACAGTAAGAAATACACAGCACAAATTCATCTGTTCTTCATCTATGCTCAATGCCTTTTTCCTTCGATCTTCCTTCTTTCTCCTAGCTCTGGAGCTTGTTGGAGAATCATCCATAGCTTTGACAGCAGCCATAGAAGGTACTCGCACATTAACTACAAATGTAAGGCCTAAATTGGAGAACTTAAGCCCTCAATAATAGAGTTGTTGATCATCGAATCAAGTAGGAATGTCGAATATGCAACAATTCATTTGAAAACAGAGCATCCAATTAAAATCTTCAAATCTTCAATAATGACTAGTAGAACGTACATTCACAGTTTCGCATAATGCATAATAAATCTGGGCTCACACTTGTTAGAGTGAATGATGGAAACTTGGCAACATTGTATTTTTGTCAAAATTATCGATCTTGTGTATTTGTATTTGTTGACAACACATACTATATGCCTATATATATATATATATATATATATATATTGTCCAATAAATTATCATCAACATCACCTTTTGGTCATTCATTCATAACGTCCCATTAGATGTTTGTTCCATTTGCAATGCTCCCAACAATCAAATGAAAGTAGTTGATATTACATCGCGCAAAAGGACACCATAAATTGGACAAAGGACTGTAATTAACACTGTAGTATTTTTTCTGGCACATACCGTAAGAGAGATGTTCAATTATAATGACGGGACTAGTAATATTATCCGTATTTTGCGCAGTTTTTTAATAAATTATTTCAAAAACTAATACGTTGTATAAATTATATCATGAAATAATTTATTAAGAAACTGCGTACAATATGGATAAAATTATTAAGTTCTACAAGATTATTAAATTAAGATTAAATTTAATAAAATTATTAAGTTCTATAAGATTTCAATTATACTTATATTAAATTAAGATAAAATTTAATAAATTTTTTTATTTTTTTATTATACCAATTAAAAATTATAATTAATTGCGATTTCTGTGTGAGTGAGAAAATATTAAAATCTTCATTTTTAGGTACAAAATATGAAATTATGTTTTGATTTTTAAATATAATCTTTCTATTTTTGAGTCAAATATGTCATTTTAGTTATTGAAGTAATTTGGTCCAAAGGCCGAAGGCTTTTGGACCAATTACTAAATGTTCTAAAGGCTTTTATTTGCTAGTAAAGGGCCAAAATACTTTCATAATACCAACACTACCCCTGATTTAATTTAACTCCTTCCTTCCCACACTTCCCCTCCCTCGCGCGATCATCTCTGCCACTTTCTCTGCATCGTCTCTCTCTCTCACACAGGCGATTTCGGTTTTTCGACGGTTTCTTCTCTGATCGGTGTCGTTCTCTACGCCGTTCTCGCCAACTTGTTGTCGGACTTCCTCCTCTGATCGGTGTCATTCTCTTATCGACGTTTCCGCAGTCCCTCCTTTGATCATCTGTTGCTAATGGCTTCATCGGGTACTTTCTTCGACTCTTCTGCTTCAATGTTGTCGACAACAACCTCTTATCTTGTTTCCTTTTAGTTGTCGAGATCTAGTATCCATTTTTACATGCAATTTCTCCTGTTCGTTTGTTTAATTTAGCCCTTTCCTCCCGTATTAGGGTTTGTTTGTTGCTTCAGTTGTTGTCTACTGGCTATCAGTTTGTGCTATGGTTAATATCTCTTCTTCTGATTTCGTTTCTATTATTGCATTTGTTGCATTTGTTGTTTCTCTTTGTTTTCTGATAATTGGTTACAGTCTAGTGTTAGGGTTACAGTTTATGGATTGTTTTATAAAAGGGTTGCATGTTATTACTTTTTTTAATGGTTGGTTACAGTCTTGTGACAGGGTTATACAGTTCATTACTTGTTTTTATGGGTGGTTACAGTCAGGTGACAGTGTTACAATTGATTCATTGTTACAGTTTGTTGATTTGTTGGTGATAGGGTTACAGTTTATGGATTGTTTTATAAAATAGTTGCATGTTATTACTTGTTTTAATGGTTGGTTACAGTCTTGTGACATCGTTATACAGTTCATTACTTGTTTTTATGGGTGGTTACAGTGTGGTGACAGTGTTACAATTGATTCTTTGTTACAGTTGGTTGATTTGCTGGTGATAGGGTTACAGTTTATGACTTGTTTGGTGATAGGGTTGCATTTTATTACTGGTTTTAATGGTTGGTTACAGTCTTGTGACAGGGTTACAGTTTTTACACTATTTTGGTTACATTGATACAGTTCATTACTTGTTTTTAATGTTGGTTACAGTCTGGTTACAGTGTTACAATTGATTCATTGGTTCAGTTTATGACATGGTTACAGTTTGTTGATTTGTTGGTGATAGGGTTACAGTTTATGACTTGTTTGGTGATAGGCTTGCATTTTATTACTGGTTTTAATGGTTGGTTACAGTCTTGTGCCTGGGTTACAATATATTAATTGTTTGGTGACAGAGTTATAGTTCTTTACCTGTTTTAATTATGGTTACAGTCTGGTGACAGGGTTAGAATTGATATATGTTTACAGTTTGTTACTTGTGTTGTTGACAAGGTTCCATATGACATTCTGATTGTTGTGTGTTTGCAGTTTTTGGTGTGGTTACAATGTTAGTTTATGTGGTTGTTCAATTTGTTGTTTGCTGGTTTTTGGTGACAGTATCTTATTTGTTGTGAAACCTAATCTTTACACTACATTTATGCTATTTAGGTAAAGAAATTGTTGTCCATACAGAAGTTCCTACTGTGGTTCCACCATCTTCTATTCAACTTGCTTCCTTCAAGTTTGTTGTTCCCAAAGAACAACGTTTTCATGGGCACATTAATGTGTATTCAAAGCCTGAATTGATTACAACTCTTAAGAATGGTCTGTCTCATGATGACTGGGTGTCTCTTACAGATGGTTGTTTAGGTTCAATTGTACGGGCTAGGGATTCTCTATATTTTTATCAGCAACTTGTGCATCAGATGCTCTTACATGAAGTTGAAACTTCTAAACTTAATGAGATGTGGTTTCAAGTTGGGCAACATTTGTTTAGGTTTTCTCTAGCTGAATTCTGTTGTGTAACTGGTTTGAGTTGGAAAGAACCTGGTGATGACATGCCTCCTTCTCCTCATGTGGATATGGAGGAGTTTTTGGGTGTATCTGAATGTACATTTATGGGTCTTGTTCAACTTTTCCTCAAGGAGCCAACTCAGTCTCCAAAGAAGCTTTCCATGGCGTACTTGTTAGTGATTGAGGGTGTGTTGCTCTCTCAGCGTTCTAAAGCTCTTGTTCGTCAATGTTATGTTGACCTTGTCTGTGATTTGGATCGTTTAAACCTTTATCCCTTTGGTCGGGTTGTATTTCTGGAAACAATTGGTTATTTGAAGAAATGTATGAGGTCTGAGCCACCAAAAAAGGGTTCAAGGTTTGGTTATAATCTGCTTGGATATCCCATAGCATTCTTGGTATTTCCCTTTCCTTTCCTTTTATGTTTCCATGATTTTTCCTTTTTATTTATTATTCTTTACTTCTATTTCTGTTCTTACTGTTGCTTTCTTCCCAGGTTTGGATTTTAGAGGCAATCCCTAAGCTTGCTGGCATATGTAACTGTCACTTTTTTTTGTTGTGATGGATTACCAGCATCTCTTGTCTGGTATACTAGTGTCCGTGATTACGGCATTATATATGATAAGTGTCATGATATTTTCTCCAAAGATTTGGTAAGCATACTTTCTTGTCTTATCTTTTATTATTCTGATCTCAGTTTCCCTCTTCCATTTTTTATATTTGTTGTTGTTTAATTGTATTTTTTTTGTTTTCTTGATAGGGGACTGTCTACTCTTTGTATGCGTCGTTTATGGATTGCCTTGACCTTTCCTTTTCTGATGAAGTTGCTGATGAAAGTGTTGATTCTTACGTTTCTTGTTTTGTTGGTATGGATGCTGAAGCCAGTGATGAAGTCTCTCCAAGGAATTTACGGATCCAAGCGTATCTGATCAGGCAATCAGGTGGCCGTCTTTTTTATGGTGGTGTGGAACCTGTCATCCCTTATACTAATGTTCCTACTAGGAAGAAGGACATAGTTAGAGCCCCACCTTTGAAGAAAAAGGTGGTGGTGACACCACGAGTTATCACAGAGGGTAGTTCTAACTTTGAGAGTCTTGTCCAACCCAGGAAGCGGTTGGTTACAAGGTTAATGGGAAGTGGTGACAGTCCTCTTCCTGTGAATAAGGGTATGGTGGTGACACGCACTTCTACTGTTGATGAGTCTGTCAAGAAGAAGAGGGTTTTGAGAAGTTCTTCTACTCTAGATCATCCTGTTACGAAGAAGGCAAAGGTGGTTCCATCCCGGAAATCGTCAAGGATTGAGTCTCCTGCCAAGGTTCAAGTAGATGCATTGGGTGGTGAAAAAGGTGTAGATCATGGTGACAAGCCCAGGAGGTTCAAGTTTAAGCTCCCTAGATCTATCCCTCCCACAGGTGATGAGCTTCCTACGAGTGATGATCTTCCTGGGTTGGCAAAAGAGTTTGTTACTAAAGCTCATTTTGAAGAAGTTGTTACTTCATTTAAAAAATCCTTTGAATCTTTTGAAGCTCAATTGCAAGAGTGTGTTTCTAGGATTCTTACCCTAGAGGGGAAAGTGTTTTACCTTGAAGGACGTGTCTACCGCCCCAGTGATGACAGTGAGGCTGTTCTGAAAAGGGAACGTAAGGCATAGGATGAAACTATGAAGGATATTGTGGATGGGATTATTGAATCCTGCTCTCAGAAGACTGAACATGGGAATGTAATTGAGCCGTCGGTTGAAGGTGATGACAATGAGGGTGATGCAGTTGATTCTTCCAATGATTCCCCATCTCCTCCGGAGTATATTGTTGTTAAGTCAACTAAGGAGTCAACTTCAGGAGATGCTGATGTTTTTTGCACTGATGATGACACTCTTGTGGGTTCAAAGGAAACACTTGATGACAGTGTTGTCCCTTCTCATGGCATTGCATCTCCTTCTCTGAAGATTGATGACAGTGTTGTCCCTTCTCCTGGCATTGCATCTCCTTCTCTCAAGATTGATGACAGTAGTGTCCCTTCTCCTGGCATTGCATCTCCTTCTCTCAAGATTGATGACAGTGTTGTTGGTATTACTAAAGTTCTTGTATCACAAGATGTGCCTGTTACCAGTTCTATCCCTCTTACTGAAGTTATTCCGTCAAATGAAGGAATCCTCAATTCGAGTGCAACCATTACTGAAAAGGTTGTTGATTCTTCTTCTGCTGTTGAAATCCTTCCTTCGTTTAATGAAACTGTTGATTTGAGTGTTGCCCCAACTGAAGTAATTGGGTCAGATGAGACTGTTTCTGCTAGCTTTGTTCCTCCTACTCAAGTGCTTGATTCACATCCAATCAATGAGGACATGGTTGTTTCCAAAGAGGTTCCTGGTGACAGTGTTGTTTCCACTACTGTTCTCCCTTGCTCTACTGATTGTGGTGATGACAGTGGTACTGTTCTCCCTTGCTCTACTGATTGTGGTGCTGACAGTGGTGATGTTGATCCCAAAGTTGTGGTTACAGCTAATTTGAATGATGATAGTAGTTGCCTTCCTCCTGAAGAAGCTGTTGGTGGAACAGTTGATCATGGTATTGGCATCATACTTGGATACAGTTCTGATGTCCAAGAGGATGTGCTTGCTGACAGTGGTGATGCAACTGGTATTATTGATGATAAAAGCAGTCTATTTCATAACATCACTGATGTTGCCTACCCTCTTCCTTCAGATGGTGAGGATGATCTTGAAGTTCCGCTAAGGCGTTCTTATAGGGCGTTAAAATCTGCTCCTGCAGCCCATACTCCTTACACCAATCCTTGTAAACCGAAGAAACCTCGCCTTCCTAAAGTACCTAAACATTCTATTCTCAGCTCGGAGGAGCGTGTTGAATTTTATACCAATTTTAGAGATCTTAGGTAATTATCTACTTTTGTTTTGATATTTATTTTCTTCTTAGTACTGCCACTTATTATAATATGTTGATTTAACTTGTTATCTTACTTTGTAGGCGTGATGGAAAAGTCAGTGGCTGTGAGGTTGATATGAACAAGGTGTTTTTCACTGAATTATCGGGGAGGACAAAATGGCTTCATGATATTGTAAGTTCATATTTATATGTATTATTACAGCTTATATTTTGGTAACATCAGTTTGGTCACAGTTATTGTTTGTTCTGTTTTCTTACACAGCACATAGACGAAGCACTTCATCATTTTAGAAAGCGTCTTCATGATTGTCCTGATCTAAATCCCACCAGTGTTGTTTTAGACACCATTTTTTCCCCTAAGGTTGTGAACTGTGATGTTAATCTTTTTAAAACTGGTGATGCCATTCCGGACGAATTCTTCCATTACTTCCTTGGTCTTTATCCTGGCAATTATGGGAAGACTTGGGAAGGTGCTAAGAAGGTTTACGCTCCTTTCAATCTTGACAACATGCACTGGGTAGCCGTTGAAATTGTGTTGGACGACAAGATGATTCTTGTTTATGATTCCCAGCGTAGTTTCATTAAAAATGAAGACCTGCTTTTGAAGTTTGCTAAAACGTGTGAAGTGCTTGCTGTTATGTTGAGTAAGACTGGTCTTTTTCCTAAGATGGATGACACTCCCTTTGAAATGGACCGAGTAGATGACTTGCCTCAAAATGAAGACGGGTAACTTCTTCTTTTTTCCATCTTGTTGTATTTTGTTTTGTGACATTTTATCTGTCCACCTTTTGTCTCTTATTGTTTATTTTTTGCTTCTTATGTAGAGGTAGCTGTGGTGTCTACGTCATCAAGCACATTGAGTCTCTGGTTTTAGGTGGTGATATTCAACTTGTGAATGATGAGTATGTTAATGCATATCGTGAGAAGATTGCATATGATCTCATGAAGAAGCAGTGGTCATTTGTTTAGTTATGAAATTTAGGTTTGTGTTAGTTGAACTATGTGGTGACAGTGTATTTGCTGACAGTTTAGACTATATTTTGTTGTTGTAGCAGTCGTGGTGATAGCCCATGGTGACACTTGAATTGGTGACAGGTTATTGTGTATTATGTTGCTGTAAAACTCGTGGTGACAGCCATTGGTGACACTTAGATTATGTATTTGTAGGCTACTGCTCTAGTAATTTATATGTTTCTTTGAATCTTTTACTGTTTTATCCCTATTATATGTTACAACAGTCTATAATTCCACTTCAAAGGCAAGGTTTTATTATTTTTGTTAGCACCCTCAAAGTTTTCATGTTTGGTTACAGTGTCCATGGGCATGTTTTCATAGTGGTGACAGTGCATATGTCATTGTTTATGTCTCTATTTTAATAGTTTTGAAAACATCTATGAGTTTTACCTGTGATTACAGTGTCTATGTCCCTTTTTTAACTGTGGTTACAACGTCTATGTCTGTTTTAACCATTCATATGATGAATGAGAACAGTCCATCACATGTCTTTTGGCTTCTCATTAGCCCCTTTAGAGTTTTTGTTGGCCTTGTCCTAGGGTTTTCCATTTGATTACAACAATCATCTCTTAACGATGTACTGTACTTAACATTTTAGGGTTTAGGGTTTAGGATTTAGGGTTTAGGGCCAAGGCCCTAAACCCTAAAGACTTAACCCTAAACCCTAAACCATACTGTACATGACATGTTCGTTTGGCTTCTCATTAGCCCCTTTGGGGTTTATTCTTCCATACTCATAGGGTCTTCCTTTTGGTTACAGTGTCCATGGGCATGTTTTCATAGTGGTGACAGTGCATATGTCATTGTTTATGTCTCTATTTTAATAGTTTTGAAAACATCTATGAGTTTTACATGTGATTAAAGTGTCTATGTCCCTTTTTTAACTGTGGTTACAGCGTCTATGACTGTTTTAACCATTCATATGATGAAGGAGAACAGTCCATCACATGTCTTTTGGCTTCTCATTAGCCCCTTTAGGGTTTTTGTTGGCCTTGTCCTAGGGTTTTCCATTTGATTACAGCAATCATCTCTTAACGATGTACTATACTTAACATACTGTACATGACATTTAGGGTTTAGGGCCAAGGCCCTAAACCCTAAATCCTAAACCCTAAACCCTAAACCATACTGTACATGACATGTTCTTTTGGCTTCTCATTAGCCCCTTTGGGGTTTATTCTTTCATACTCATAGGGTCTTCCTTTTGGTTACAGTGTCCATTGGCATGTTTTCATAGTGGTGACAGTGCATATGTCATTTTTTATATCTCTATTTTCATAGTTTTGAAAACATCTATGAATTTTACCTGTGATTACAGTGTCTATGTCCCTTTTTTAACTGTGGTTACAATGTCTATGTCCCTGTTTTAACTGTGGTTACAACGTCTATGTCTGTTTTAACCATTCATATGATGAAGGAGAACTGAAATATTTTCAAAATTGTATTGATAGAAGAAGAAAAAACTGAAATATGCTCATTGTTTACATTCTTTCTAGTGTAATGATCTGTTTATAGTGACAAATTTATTCAATATAAGAAAACGATAAAGTAAATCGTATTGTCTTCCTTAATGTTTTGCTTCTGATTTGCCTCTGATCTCTAGCTCTTGACAATCTTCTTTGATGCTTTCCCACTGAATTCTCCAGTTGAAAGCTTTCTATTCTTTTCAGGTCAACCACATCTTCTACGTACCATTGGTGAGTGACATTGCTGGCTTTTGATGTCCTCTGGTACAACCCACTAATCTACATTTAGAGTAGGATATAATGTCTCATGATAAGCCAATTTCCAAGCTTCAGTTTTGTAGTAGCTGTTAATATAACTCAGAACACTCAGATTTTTTTCCTTGATTACAACCAGAGCATGTACACAAGGTATCTTTTCATAATCAAATACCTTGCAAGTACAAGAGTTCTTCTTTAAATCAACCATAACCCTTTTCATTCCACCGACAACCTCAAACTGGAATTGATTGAGGTGCTTGACAATATACATTCCAGCCTCACTGCATCTTATGTACACTATATCACTTATATGAGTTGGAAGCTCAAAGCTGTTGTTTTCAGATTCATTTCTACGATCATTGAACCATTTTGTTATCTTCTCTCTGATTGCATTCAGTAACCCTATAATTGGGAAAGCTCTTTCCAAACCAAAGGCATTATTTAATGATTCTGCGTTGTTTGAAGTCATCATATTGTACCTGTCACCTTTTGAATAAGCTCTTGCCCATTTCTCAAACTGTAATTCTTCAAGATATTTCCCCATCTTGCTGTTTGTAGTACTGATGGAAGCAAAGTAGTTATTGAAATCTTCTTCTGTGTAACTGTTTGCTGCGCTTTCAAACCACTGACAGAGTGCTTTCTTCTTGAATTTTGACATTATATTTTGCTTTAAGTGCCATCTGCAGTGATAATGCTTTGCATTTGTGTAAATCAACTCTATAGCTCTTGCAATGCTTTGATGACGATCAGAAACAAAAATCAGCTCTTCACTTGATGGGATGACTGTTGCTAGCTTGTTGAAGAACCACTCCCAAGAGTCGTTGTTTTCTGAGTCAACCACTGCAAATGCAATAGGGTATATTTGATGATTTGCATCTTGTGCATAAGCTGTGAGAAGAGTCCCTTTGTATTTTCCTTTTAGAAATGTACCATCTACCACAAGAACCTGTACAATTGAATTCTATTAAGTAATTATTTGGTTACAGTGTAATTTTTCCTTATGAAATGAATCTGTACCTTTCGTAGGATTGGAAATGCTCGGATACATGGTCCAAAGGCAATGAACACATACTTGAACTTTGAGTTTCTCTCAAGTTCAATGAAGGTGACAGTTCCAGGATTTGCTTGCTTTAGGACCCAACAATATGATGGCACTAATTCATAATTGTCTTCTGCAGTCCCCATGGTCATCTCTATTGCTAAATCACGAGCCTTCTAAGATTTCCAGTAGCTAACATTCTCTTTGAAATCATTCCTCATCGTGTTTCTAATTTGTCTTGGAGTTGGACCTTGTTTCTCATCTTCAAAACTGTATATATTATGTACAGCAGTGAATTAAATATGAAATGAAGCATGATTACAGTGAATAAAATATGTTATGAAGAACTGATTGTAGTCTATGTCACCTGTGTTTTATCCTTTCGGCTATGACTCTGTATTTTAGAGGGTGTTGCTTTCCTATTCGTACTTCCATCTTGCAGGTGTGTTCTTTAAAATATTTCTTAATTATAAATACAGTTGAACCACCAATTATGGCGCCATGTATTTTCCAGGTGCAGCTGCTATCCACACACGTTGTTCTGTAATAACATGGTGTTATCTTCTTCACTTTGTAAGCAAACACCTCTTGTGCAGCCAACAGTTCAATAGTCTGTTTGAGATCTTCCTTTGTTCGGAACAGTTGTCCCAAAAATATAAGAATTTCTCCCTTTCTTTCACTTATAGGTTGTGCTGTATATTTTGTGGACATTGTACTTGTTGAACAAAAATGCGCGAATAATTGTAAAACATATTTTATTTAATTTTTAGAATTTGAGTTCGACCCCTTTTGGTTATCTTCTTGATTCGAAGTTGTATCGACACCAAGACTTAAATGGTTTTGGTGATTTGGGCTGCACCCGAATTTTAACGGGTTGCCTACGTATCTCTTGGAAGAGAATCAAGCCTTACGTAGTTCCGAGTATTTAAATTGATTTGATTTTTGGGTTTTGGTGATTGAACCCGACGAGCTTGAGCTTTATGTCGGGTGTCCTACGTACCCGTTTGGAACGGGATCAAACCACCCGTAATTCTTTTAAGAACAAATTTAATTTGATTTGAGATGGTCGACTGAATCCAATATATATTGAATTTTAATATCGGACTTCCTACGTAACTAATAAAAGAGTATCAAGTCTTCACGTAGTTCTTTTTGGAACCGTTTGAATTTGAAGAAATTTTATTTAGGATTTTGACTCCGTTTTCTTTTTTCTCGTTTAGAAGTCAATTTTGAAATTGACCTACTAAAATAAAATGGCAATGAAATTTTACGAGTTTAACTTTATGATTTCGTTAAACCCAATTTCGAATTTATGCCGATTTAATTACCATACTTAGTGGGTTGATTTGGCAATTTAAATAAATTGATTGTATGTATGCCGAGAGCATGCATAACCCCTCCCACTTTTGATGATTTCCAAATTCCATATATATATATATATATATATATATATATATATATATATATATATATATATATATTTTTTATTTTTTTTTTTTTTTATTTGATGGATCCACCCTTTTTTTTTTTTACAAGCTGGCACACGTTTTTTTTTTTTTTTTTTAACTTTCCTTCTTCAAAGTTAAAACACAGTCTTTCTCTCTCTTCGTAGAGAAGACGACTGTTTCATCGACTGTTTCTTCGACAACTTCCAACGCCTTGGAGCTCCGGTTGAGGATGATTGGAGCGGAGAGGAGCAGATCAAGGGCGGGTTGAAGGCGAGGTCGACGGACACAAGCCCGAGTCACCAGTTGCAACTTGGATCCCTTTCATCCGGTACGTTTCTAAAGCCGTTTTCCCCCATTCCGAATTTCACCACCAAATTTGGCATTCAAACCGATATTCAGGTGATTCTTGGCCTAGATTTCGGATTCTCTGTCGAATCCCTCTCAATTTAGTGTTTAATTTCCACTTTTGACTTATTTTTCCCAAATTTGTGATTTTAGGGTTTCGAATTTGTGCAATTTAGGGGGGGCTTTTCGATTTTTTGTTTTTTTTTTTTTTTTTTTTTTGAAACGGAAAAAATTTGGCCATAGGGCTTCGCCATATCAGCCAAGAGCATCCTTTCGGATGAGACTACGCAAAAGAGAATCATCAGGAGTCAATGGACCGAGTGAGGCAGAATCAAGCCGTGACAGCCGATCTGCCACAAGATTTGCTTCCCGGTAGACATGACGAATCTCAACCGAACGAAAGAAGCCCAACGAGACTAGACTGTCTGAGACAATCATATCCGAGTCTCCAGTAGGCTTCCCCAACCCTTTTAAACACTTAATAATTGTTAGGTTATCTCCTTCTATGGCCAGTTTCGTAATTCCCAATTTTTTTTGCAGCAATTAAGCCATTCCATAGTCCATGGCTTTCACAACCACATACCGAATCAATTGTTGAAGGTCCCCAGCCACAGTAGGCAGTAGAACCCCTGAAGTCCCGAATGATGAACCCAAAGGTGCCCTTATTGCTAGTGGAGAGAGAGCCATCGAAGTTAAGTTTATATGTATCTTGAGGAGGTGGTTCCCATTTGATTCTTTTTCTTTTTGAAATCGATCTGGGTTTTAAGTTGCTTGGTGTGATTGTTATACTATCTTTCGTATTTTCACTTGTTTGTGTGGTTGTCCATATGAATTTTTGATCTTTTTTGAAAGCCAGGATCTTTTTCATATCTGGTGTAACACTGTCGAAAAGCGTTTTGTTTCTAAAGAACCAGATGCCCCACCAGATAAAGGCTATGTCTTCAAATTTTGTTTTTCCAATTGTGTTCTTAATATTCCAAATAGTTTCGCTGATCGGGTCTCCTTTATCAAAGCAACCATGCATTTTCATAAAGGAACCTGGGTCATTAGCCATCAGAGTCCCTCGCGTAATGGGGCAATCCCATAATAAGTGATATAGGTCTTCATAACATGAGTCGCAGTGAGGGCAATTTGTCGGGATCCCTAGCCTTCGAGATGCTAATCTGACCATTGTTGGTATTGCATTTTTGAGGGCCTTCCACAGGAATGATTTTATTTTGGGTGGGATATTCAGGTTCCAAATCCAGCTAATGTCCGAAATTGTGTGGTTTTTTGATTTATGTATCATGTCAATTGCAGAGGTTGTTGTATACCACGCATTCTTACTCCATTTCCAATATAGTCTATCAACATGGATGTTCTCGGGTAATGGTACTGTGATGATTTTCTCTATTAAGTCATTTGGTAACAACCCTTGTAATTTCTCAAATAATTTATTCCGGTCCCATACTTTATTTTCTTTTATGAAGTATTGTATTTTTATTAACTCATCAATCTGTTGAGTATCTGGGATAAATGTTTTAAGGGGTGCTTGACCTATCCATATGTCATGCCAGAAATTTATCGCCGCACCATCCCCAATAGACCATTGAAGGCCCTTTTTGAAGAGAGGTATTAATTTTATAAGTTGCGTCCATTGCCAAGAGGAGCCACCTTGTTTTTGGTAATTCAGGATATTGCTTGTCTTGATGTATTTTTCTTTTATTAGTCTAACCCACGGGCTATCAGGTTCTGCTAATATTTTCCAGAGCAGTTTCATTTGCAATGCCTTATTCATATCCTCTGAGCATCGAAGCCCAAGCCCACCATTTTCCTTTGTTTTACATATATCAAACCAACTGATGAGTGGTTTATGGTTGGGCCCTTTGTTCCAAAGGAATTGCCTGTTAATTTTGTCCAGTTCTGAATGAACAGATTTGGGTAACATGAAGCATTGCATTAAATGCAAGGGTTTCGCTGAGAGGGTAGACTTGATTAGAGTACACCGTCCAGCTTGTGAGAGACAGTTCGCCTTCCATTTCTGTAGTTGAGTTTTGTTGTTCATTATAAGGTCTTTGAAGAGTTCCTTCGTGACTCGTCCTTTGATGATTGGGCATCCTAAGTAGCACCCTAAATTGGGGGTGTGAGCTATTTCCAATTCACTACGGATTAGATTTTTGTGTGTAGTCGAAACGTTTTTTGAGGTTTGGAATTGGGATTTATGTCGGTTTACTCGTTGTCCTGACAACTCAGTGTACTCACTTAATATTTTGTTGATTTGGTTGCATCCCGTTTGTGTAGCCGATGCATAGATAACAATGTCATCAGCGAAAGCTAGAAAGGGGATCCTTGTTCCACCTCTTGTTAGTCTTATTCCTAGATGGCTCTGAGGTTTTTCAGATTCATTGTAAAGACCTCTAGCGAGGACCTCTGAAACAATTATAAATAGATAAGGTGATAAAGGGTCGCCCTGGCGTAGACCCCTTTCGGGGAAGAAGACGTCAGTTGGTTCATTGTTAACCAATACCGAGTAAGTGACCGTTGTTATACATTCCTTGATCCAATCCGTGAACTTTTTCGAAAAACCTAGTTTGAGCATAGTAGAAAGAAGAAATTCCCACTCCACCATGTCAAAAGCCTTTTCCATGTCTAGCTTAACCGCCATCCAGCCAGTTTTTCCAGTTTTCTTAGAGAAGGAGTGAAAGATTTCATTTGCAATTAAAATGTTATCCTGTATAGATCTACCCGAAGAGAAAGCACTCTGTAGGGGGTGTGTTATTTTAGGAATGATTTTTTTTAACCTTGATGCTAATACTTTGGATATAACCTTGTAAGTTGTTGAACAAAGGCTTATCGGTCTATAGTGTGAAGTTGTTGTTGGATTGTCTGTTTTTGGTATTAGCGCAATGAACGTGTGGTTTGTTTGTTTCAGAATCCGTCCACTTAGGAAGAAGCTTTTTACCGCCTTGATTACGGATGGTTCAACAATATGCCAGTATTTCTTAAAGAATCCCGCAGGGAACCCATCAGGCCCCGGAGATTTGTCGTTTGCTAATCCAAAAACCGCGTTTTTGATTTCAGCATTTGTGACTGGTCTAGTTAGCCAGTTATTATCATCCGTTGTAACTTCGTTTTCTAAATAGGTTAATAAGTTGCTAGGGTTATGTTGTCGTCTTTGAAGGGAATATCTTAGGCTAAAGTCATGCTTGATTTGTTTTCTTATTTCATATTCGCTATTGATTGTTATGCCAGTTGTGGTTTGAAGCTGTTTTATTATATTTCTATTACGTCTTCCAGTTGCTATTTTGTGAAAATATTTTGTGTTTGCGTCTATAGATTTGACATGTATTCTTTTGGCTCGTTGCCCCCAGTATTTTTGTTGGTAAGTTAAGAGTGAGGCATGCTTTACTGTGAGCCTTTTGATTTTTTTGTCTATATCACAGTTATAAGCAGTATAGAGCGTGTTTTGCAGCTCCAAGAGTTGTGATTCTACTTGTTTTATTTGGCGGAAAATGTTTCCAAAAGTTACCTTGCTCCAAAGCTTACTTTTTCTTTTAACTTCTTGCAGTTTCTTTGTTAATTTAAACATTTGGGATCCTGGAGAGTCAATCCTCCAAGCCGATCGTACAATGTTTTCATAATCCGATCTTGTGGTCCAGGCCATTTCAAATTTGAAAGGTTGTAATTTTGGTTTTTGATTATCCATTAAATCCAGTGTGATTTGTGCATGGTCAGATTTCAAGAAGGCGTGATTTTTAGTATAAAGATTAGGAAAAAATTTTAGGATAGAGTGGCTTACAATCGCACGGTCCAATTTCTCATAAATGTTATCGCTACCATGTTCTCGTTTTCTCCAGGTGAAGTTATTACCACTAGTTGGGGAATCGACCAGATTATGAGTACTAATTAAATCTCTAAGTCTTACAAATCTGTTTATAAATGGCGTTCTACCTCCCTGCTTGTCATTTGGTTCCAAAATTTCATTTAGATCTCCCAGAATAATAAGAGAGTCCGTAGATTTACTTATAAATTCGTCAATTGATGCCCAAAAAGCATTTTTTTCGTTTGCATACGGGGTTGCATAGATAAAAAGTATTTCTATTGTGCTGTTTAGCTTGGTGTTGGTATAGTCTGCCTGAATAATCCTGTCTGTGGCGTTTCTAATGGTGATGGTTTCATTTTGGAATTGCGATTCCTTCCAAAGGAGGCAGAGGCCTCCAGACAGGCCATTTGAGGGACGGAAGAACATCTTGTCGAATCCTGGTTTTCTCCAACAATTTTCCGGGGGAGGATTAGTTAGTTTTGTTTCGGCTAACATTAAAATTTTAATGTGATCCAATTTCGCAGTAGATTCGATCTAGGTCCAGACATTTTTCCTACTTAATCCCCTCACATTCCAGAAGCTAAACTTCATAAAAAACCAGTTGGGGGTTTCGGTACCTTAAAGAGTTAGGACCATACTTATAGAGGTTTTGATTTTTAAAATAGTTTGTAATATTTTGGATTTTGGTGGTGGTATTATTGGTTTTTTCGAGATTCATATTCCTAGTCGGAGAGGTAAAATTTATAGCTATAAGATCATACTTGTTTTTAATTACCCTAGGTTCCGGAAACTTGTTTGTTAAATTATTTGATCCAAGTTTTCGAGGATAATAGGTGATAGTGATTGTGTTTTGTGTTACAGAAATTTTACCAATAACCATTAGAACAACAGTCCTTTCTAGTTTCTCACAATTACATATATAAAGCGTCAAATCCTTAGCAGGAAAACATAGATGAATAAAATTAAGTAGTATCCCATATTTATGTTCTACAAGTTTAGAGATTTCTGTGCAAGTCAGAGGTGAAGCTACGCAATTCGATAGTTGGAGACAGTTTTTGTAGGTTTTACTTATAATAATCCAAGGATAATAAATACAAATACTGTGTTTGCAAACCTCCCAAAGTCCCTTCCTTTTTGAGTTATTATGTGAAGGAGAAGTGTAGGCTGCTCTTTCCCATTTTTGCTTGAAGAATTTCCTTCTAATCCATGTTGTTATTTTGCAGCTGAGATCTTGAAATCTTGGAGTCCAGTTTATGCTCTTAGTCAATGTTGGTGCTCTGATGATTAAGTTGAGGATCTGTATAAATTGTAGAGACATAAATTGCTCGTGAGAACAGATCCCACTAGCAGATATAGTACAGGGATCATGGTTAGTACAGAGTTCATAGTTTGTGAGAATTAAAATTTTCCATATGCTTTTGTAAGTATGACAGTACATAATAAAAAACCAAGATAGAAAGACTAAGTGTGAAACATACAGAGTATTTAAGTGCTGATCAAAGTTAACGAAAGTCCCAATTCTCCACAAGTAGTGAAAAAGGAGACAGCAGCAAATTAAAGGCCATATAAGGGAGGAGAAGTATGTATTTCCAGTAGTTTTTAGGAGGATAACCTTCCACTCAGTGGATAAGCTAAAATGTGAATCAGACCTTTTCATAAAAGGAGCTAGATAAATCAATTTAAAATATATACAGAGATTGAAGAATTCAAGTCTGTCCTGAAGTCCAAGATCATAGGCAGTAGCATGGGTAAAAAACAAGTAGGCAGTCAGATCCCATTTAGGGTGAATTATGGTAATTTCCTCAAGGATTTCCCTGGAGAAAGTCATCAGTAAATTGAAACTATAGTAATAAATTAGATTTACAAGCAGAGAATTACAGATAATAGTTATTCTTAGAGTGTTGTGTAATAAAGGATAGTAGAAAAAAAGTAAGCAATCATTTATGGCAAATTCAAAGGAGTAGCTAATAGAAGAAATCAGAGCCCTGTTATGATCTCTAACTTCTTTATAATAGTATTGTAGGACCTTAATCTGCACAAGCACCCAAAGAGAGCATAGAGCAGAAGAAAGGCAACCAAGTTGCATCTGATAATCAGGTGATAGTTCATACCAAAGGTTTTGGTTAATAATTGGGGATAGGTTATAGACATTAGGTAAATTAGCAAAGCTAGAAGCATGATAGATATTCAAATAGAGCCAGAATCTAGTATGAGTTAGAGTAGTGGTTTTAGAGTTAGATGGCCCTAGGAGCATGAGAAGTGCAACCATGTACTTGTCATGACTATGATTATGATAATTTGCATCTTTTAGTAAGGGAGGGTGGAAGTATATGTGAGAGGAAGCATAGCTTACTTTTGTTTTTGGAGATTTTATAATCTTGGGTACTTTGTTTAAAACATGAGTCTGGTGGATGATTGACAGAAAGTAGCAAGCACTCCCTCTTCTAGTTAAGTTATAATATTTGAAAAAGAGATTGTAATGGCTCAGTAGGCAATGTAAGAGAATCGAGCAAGTAAAAGTCCATGGAAGATAAAAAAAATTACAGCTGCAGCTAACCTTCCAAAAGCACCTTCTACTTGAGATGCCATGTGATGTTGTGATGTGGGCTAAACCTTCCCATTCATGATTGCAGTTTTTTCCAGGATACTTTTTTTTCCCTCTGTAGCTGGAGTCTTGTAAGCTTGTTGTCCAATTTCTGCTTGTAGTATTTATTGCTTCCCTACTGGTTGTGTTGAGGGTCTGTGTAGATTGTAAACACACATTTTGCTCGAGAGAAAATATCCCTCGAGCAGAATCAGTATAGAGTTCTAATTTATGTATATGATTGTAAATCTTTTTATATAGTTGATAGCTAGCCACAGAATTTCTATAGTAATTATCATAGTTTGTAGAGTATGCAAGACTCCTTAAGCATTTATAAGGAATCCAGCAATAAATTAACACCCATGTATAGGGAGCTGAATGTTTTTTTCCTATAGTCTTGAAGGAGGTACCATTCAAGTTATGTAAATACTGATCAGAGACTAAGAAAAGTGCAGGGCTCCTAATGCAGTAATGAGTAAGATAGTAGTCAGAGAGCAGTAAACAAGTCTGAAGTGTTGAGTATATATTTCCTTTAGCTATGATGGAGGTATTATTCAAACCAAACAAGAAGGAAATCAAAGTTAAGTCAATCATCTTGAAAAACAGTATGGATAATTTTGTATAGAAGATAAAAAGGTTAAGAAGGTTCTGATTATCAATTAAACCCAAGGTCAAACATAAATCATGGATAGAATAATAGCATTCAGACAGTAACCATATAGGGTAGTTTATTGTTAATTTATCCTGAGTTTTTATATAGAGGTTCTTTAGCAAGCCCCCAAAGCCTAAAAGATGAGAGATTAGCCAAGACAGTGATGATATTAGGTAAATTTTGCTTAGAATTTTGATTGCAGATAAGTAGACATATAGTAGCCAGCAAGACAGTAGGAGTACATAATATTGATCTTCATTAATAGGGCAGAGTATAATACAAGTGGATATTCCAGAAAATTTTATGCCCACAAAACAGTTGCTTGCAAAGTAATAGAAATTTAGGCTAAATTGCTTCAGAGAGTGACATTCAAGATTTTGCCAAGAAGTAGGAGAAGATATTTTTACAAAACATTGTTGGATTATTCCAAAAGGTGATGTAGATAGTATGCATTCATCACAAAGAGCCCATGGGCAGGGTTTGGTCATCCCATTGCTTGGCAAAAGCTTGTAATACATGGAGTTACACCTTGTTGTTGCCCCTCTTCAGATTGGAGCTTGCTGTATCATCTTCCCCACCCACAGCCTTCCTTTTGAGAGAGCCAGAAGTGGAAGAGTCCTTCAGTGGAGTTTCAGAGGTGGACAACATCCTCATCAAGGATGTGTTTGATTGTAGAGAGTGAAAAGAGGGTTCAGAGATAACATCAACATGGCTATCATTCACAGGTTCCTCTAGTAGGTAGCAGCCCTCATCATAATCTCCACCCAGAAGATCATCCTCATCATAGTCATAGAGGAGACAAGGAAGAGTCTCAGATTCCACTTCAGCACCAATCTCATTGTACAACTGTGGGTCACGGAGTGGAACAGCAGTCTCCATGGGATCATCATTAGAGGTGATGGTAGTGCCAGTGTCTGAAATCAGTTGTGGCTCAGGGCAGTGGGTAAGATCAGTATAGGGAAAGGATGCAGATGAAGGGCAAGCTCTGTTGCTTCCTCCCTGGGCACCACTAAAACCAGCTACAGGCATCCAGCCTGCAGGGTTACTAGTGATGCCAGCAAAGGGAGGGAAAGGGCTAGGAGTTAGGATTTCAGTAGCAGCTGGCATACCACCAGAAGGTAAGGGTGTGGGATAGGTATCAGGCACTGCAGTGTGATCAGAGGGTGACTTGGAACCAATAGAAGAGTTTGAGGAGTTGGATAGAGCCTCAAATGCAATTGCCATTCCACCCCTAGCAGTCAAGTAGGGTTTATTCCCAAAGGAATGGATAGGATTAGGCATCTTAAGAATTTTTCCCTTTTTTCCCATAGTTGTCCAGCCCTCACCCACACTAGGCTTAGGGATCATGTTGTGGGGTTTCTTTATGGTGACCTGAATTTTCTTGGGTTTAGGAATAAAGTTTTGGCAATGGTTAAAGATGTGGTCTTGCCCACCACAGTTCCCACAGCCTTCAGGAAACTCCTCAAACCAGATTATATGGGCAGAAACTTCTTCTTTGTTAACTGGGATCAAGATGGTGTTTGAAACAGAAGGTGCTAGATCCAGATTAATGCAAATTCTTGCATATCTAGCACTAGGGTCAACAGTGGGATCAGATTTAATGTATGTTCCAAACTTGTTTTTTTCAATAATGAGTGCAAGAGCACCAGGCTTTTTGTAAGCTTCAGGGATGGAAGTAATTCTAACCCACATATCTATGGAAGAGGTGTTCTCAGATATTGGATCAAAAGCATCAGACCAGATCCTAAGTATGATCAGTTGGCCATAAACATGAAAAGGTCTAGCTTCCCAGACCATAAGAAGATCATTTGGGTCAGAAAATCTCACCTCAAACCAATGGTTTGGAAGCTCAACTATCTGCAGCTCACCAGAAATTCCTTTCCAATCAAAGTTAAGCTTGGATTCCAGTTTTTTGAAGTCTATGGGAGCACCAAAAGCTCTCCCATAGAGCCTAGCATTTGTTGAAAAACGGTATTGAGGGTGAAATTGTTGCAGCTGGGTAAAAAAGGAGTTAAAATCGAGTTTTTCTTTACCTTTGTCACTTTTCAGTGGTTTAGGTAACTTGGGTTTTTTTTTGGTTTTTTTGGGTGTCGGTGAATCCTCAGAGAGGATTCCCTTCCCTTTGGTTTTGGGTTTTTTGGGTGTCGGTGGATCCTCAACGAGGATCCCCTTCCCTTTTTGGTTTGGTTCCATTGAAAGATAACAATAAAAACAGTAATAGCAGAAGAACACAGATAGAGCAGAAGCAAGTTGGTAAGTAACAACAGAAATCGGAGGCAGAAAAGTTGGTGAGAGAGATGAATTTAATGGTGAAGGACAAGGGTTTAAATAGAGCAAGAAAGAGAGCCACCACATATGCAGATATCCAGATTCAGCAAGCAATTGAAGAATGGAGTAGAGATAGGTAAGATAGAAGCCATACCTGTCCAAGCCGAAGTCAGACTCCTGGGGATGCAGCAAACCCCGCAAATGATGATTGTAAAGTCGTTGACCCACGGCCAGTACCACAGAGCCATCCCTCACAGATACAGCAAGGCATCTGGAGGGGGAGGTGAGAGAGTAGGTATCGATGGCAATCATGAGAGTGCCAAACATCCATTGAAGCGATGGAGAGAGGGAAGAACAAGAGGAAACCCATAAATTCATCCCAACCCCAATACTTAGAAATTCCCAATGATTGTGCCAGATCCAGTAGAGGAACGAAGCAGCGTCTAATCTGCCAAGGGTTAAAGAGGAGCAGAGAGGAGCCCTCTCACTTAGCAACCAATGATGGCAACTGTAAGCGCCGAAATCCGGATTTGGGGTGCCCGGCTTGTGAAGGCGAAGAAGATCACGTCGATTTGATGGCTCGTCTAATCTCGTCAGTCGACAGAGAGGGCCAAGAGAGAGGAGGGTGACTGAAGCAGTGACGATTGAAGAGGTAACCCATGGCTGAAATCGGGAGAAGCAAGGGACAGAAGAAGGCCGAAATCCATTCCACACTCCACCCCAACAATATTTCCATTTTTTATGCCAAATCCAGAAGTTAAGGGGCTTAGATTTAGGGGGGGCATGGTTGTTTTGATGATTGAGGATCTTGGAAGATAGATTTGCAGGAAGGTTTGCAAGGATTTGCTTCGGATTTTTTCCGATTGATTTAGGGCTAGGGTTTCTGGTTTGGGAAGTTGGGGGAAGAGGATTGACACGCGCTTGCGCGTACTCTTTAGGGGAAGGGTTTTTCATCCCCTTTGGGGGGCTTTTCGATTTGAAGTCGAAATTGGGACCTCCTGGCTCTTTGGAAACATCAACGGAACTTTGGACGGCAGACACGTGCGGCAATTTCGGAGCCACCACCACCCTAGCCTCTCAAGCCAGGTACGGCTTCCCCTCTGACAGTAGGCGTAACTGATTTCGTTTTGGACGAATTTGTTTTTGTCTTGCCTCCTGTGGAATTTTATTTGATCTCCTGTTTGCTCAATCTGTGCTGCTGTGTTTGCTTTAAAATTCCAGTGAAAATCCCTTTTCGATTTAGCACCCTTGAATTGCACCGGATTAATTAACCCCATCTTCCAGCAATTCGTTGATTGAGTCTCGTTGATTGAGTTTAGGTTCTTTGAGTATAATTTGGTGCCTTCAATTTGAGTTGAAAGCTAGTGGTGTGTTCTTGCAGGGGCTATTTGCTTAGTTATGGACACCAGTTTGTTTTAGAGATGGAAACTAATTCCAGTTTGATGAGGTTGCTTTGTGCAAACTTGAACATGATTTTATCCAATTGCTTTAAAGAATTTTGGCTTGAGGATTTTGTTATGTGAAACTTGAAGTTCGTTTATCGCCATCACACACGAGTAAACAACGAAAACGAAAGAAAGACAACACGAGATTTGTTGACGCAGTTCGGGTTAAACCCTACTCTGCGGGATCTCAAGAGGGGAGATCCGATCCCAGAATCCACTAAGCATCAGAAGCAAGTTACAAGTTCGGCTATGGCGGCAAAGCACAAAAACTAGTAACCTAGGAACCTCAAACCTGGAATACAGAAAAGGAGGAGAAGAGATAAGGAAGGCCCCCTGAGAAGGCAACCGAGGAACTTGAAGAAGTTCCTCACGGAGACAGGGTCGTCAAACACCAGAGACACCCTTTAAGGAAGGCCCCCTGAGAAGGCAACCGAGGAACTTGAAGAAGTTCCTCACGGAGACAGGGTCGTCAAACACCAGAGACACCCTTGAATACCGTCTTCCTCGGAGAATCTCACATCAGAGTCATCGTCGCCGCTCTCTCTTCGTCTCTCTTTCTTTCTGCTAGGGTTTTACAAAATGAGGCTCCAAGGCGCTACAGTAACCGGAGGAGGCTTATATAGCCCTCAACTGAGCTAGGGTTACAAGAGCTTCTCCAACGGTAAGAAGGGCCTAATACAGAAGTAACCAAGCAAGCAGATCCGGCCCAACACAGATAGGCCCAATTCTGTATAACCTGATTTGAGCCACTCTATGATGAAACAATACACACACATAACACATATAATATATAGTCATCACTCTTATAGGCCAAGTGATGCGAGACCATCTTCTATACCGTCATCTACACCTCCGGACGCGCCGATCATACTCGGAGACGGACCGATGACTCGAGCCCGAGCCAAGAAGCTTCAACGCGACTCATTCCTTTTTGTGAGTCACGCCTTGTTCTTGAGCGCGGTTCAACTCCCGGAGTCACCAAGGAAGGCATACATGTGCATTGGAACCTCGGTTGCCGACGTCGGAAGCCAGCTGCAAGGCGTCTGAATTCAGCGGCAATGTGCGCGGGCGTGCACCAATCTGCGCGGGCGTGCACCGAGCTGCGCGGGAGTGCGGGTGAAGCTGCGCGGGCGTGCGGACATGGACTGTTGGGTGCGGCTACCTTTGGCTTTCCTTTGCCTTATGATTGTTAACTTAGAAAACTTAATTACTTATTCTATTTTAAGTATTCTAGGATTACTTTATTAATTTTCTAAGTTAATTATTTTATTATTATTATTTTGTTAAATGATCGGCCAAATTGCTTGTGAGGGTTTATATTGGCCGGCCTCCCATTGTAGAATATTACGCCTCTTTGAATTAGAAAAATACAGTTTGTGTGAAACACGCCTGTGAGAAAGTCAATCGATTCGTAGCGTGGTTCATCGATTGTAAATTGGTTATAGATCCTGCTTGGTTTGCTTTGAGTTTGTCAACCTCGCGAGAGCTTGGTGATCCAGGTAATCACAAGTCCCCTCCTTGTGCCTCCAAGTTGTCCGCTTGGTTGTGTAAGGTTGTAGAGGAGGGCTTTATAGTCGTTGGTATTTGGTTCCTACCCTCTTAGGAGGCCTGAGGTCTTTGCCTCGTTCTATTTTGGTTCGAATCAACCATCTATCGGTCTTTATTTCATTACTTTTGTCGAGTTTCTATTGCTGCGTTTTGAGTCTTTGTTCTTGTTCTTGAGTCTTTGCTTCCGTTCTTGTCTTTGAGTCTTGATTGTCGAAGATCAGACCATCCTACGGCTAACCCCGTATCAAATTGCTATCAGAGCTTAGGTTTCCGACATCAAAAGTTGTGTCTTTTGTTTCCCTAAACACAAAAACTACAAAAATAGAGTCTTTCTTGTTCTTGATTTTTACTTCTAGAATTTTTTTTAATTCAATTGCATTAACCTTTGTTTGTGATTGTTGTGGTTGCCTTAGCCCTAAACACACCCTAGCCGTGACCACTTGGAGCCAATTACAATTTACAAACTTTGTGCAGCCGGCACAAGTCTTGAAGTGGAGCCAATTAGCACTTTGTTTAGCCGGCAATTTTGTGAAAGAATCTCCTAGCTAGTCGACAGCTTTCAAGCCAAACACAAAGAGGTTTCCTAACCCTAGTTGCTTTCTATCTTAGCCTAATTGTTTTATCTATTTTATTGCCTAAATTAAATTCTGAATTTTTTTTGTGGTAGATATTATTGTTTTATCTATCATAAATTATAAAAGGCATAAGATAGTTCCACTTACCTAAGATAGCCAAACCTCCATTATATATATTTCATTAGGGCTACCTAAATTTTATTTTTCTTTCACCATAGCTTAAATTTTCAAGAGTCCTTTTATTTCATATATAGTTTCTTGCATTAGTTAAAAAAAAAATTACATTCAAAGCTTAGTCCTAGGAGGATAAAATTCACTAGGGGCAAAAGTAAGCTTTCAAAAAAAAAAAAAAAAAAAAAAAGAATTGTTGAGATCTAGTGCAAGAACTTTCAAGGACCAATTTTGGTGAAATCATATAGCCCTAGTCGAAAGTCTCAAACACATACCTCCCAAACCATAATTTTTTTTTTAAGCCCTACCTTGCAACTACAACATCCATACTAAGGGTTTAAATCAAAAAGAGGTAAAAATCCAAGTTTTTCTTTCTTTTCTTTCATTTTCTTTTCCTATTTTTGTGTGTCGCGTACTGCAGTGCCCATACCGACCCCCTCCTTATGCCTCCAAGTTGTCCGCTTGGTTGTGTAAGGTTGTAGAGGAGGGCTTTATAGTCGTTGGTATTTGGTTCCTACCCTCTTAGGAGGCCTGGGGTCTTTGCCTCGTTCTATTTTAGTTCGAATCAACCATCTATCGGTCTTTTATTTCATTACTTTTGTCGAGTTTCTATTGCTGTGTTTTGAGTCTTTGTTCTTGTTCTTGAGTCTTTGCTTCCGTTCTTGTCTTTGAGTCTTGATTGTCGAAGATCGGGCCATCCTGCCAAGCAGGACCTATAACCAATTTGCAATCGATGAGCCACGCTACGAATCGATTGACTTTCTCACAGGCGTGTTTCACACAAACTGTATTTTCTAATTCAAAGAGGCGTAATATTCTACAATGGGAGGCCGGCCAATATAAACCCTCACAAGCAATTTGGCCGATCATTTAACAAAATAATAATAATAAAATAATTAACTTAGAAAATTAATAAAATAATCCTAGAATACTTAAAATAGAATAAGTAATTAAGTTTTCTAAGTTAACAATCATAAGGCAAAGGAAAGCCAAAGGCAGCCGCACCCAACAGTCCATGTCCGCACGCCCGCGCAGCTTCACCCGCACTCCCGCGCAGCTCGGTGCACGCCCGCGCAGATTGGTGCACGCCCGCGCACATTGCCGCTGAATTCAGACGCCTTGCAGCTGGCTTCCGACGTCGGCAACCGAGGTTCCAATGCACATGTATGCCTTCCTTGGTGACTCCGGGAGTTGAACCGCCCTCGAGAACAAGGCGTGACTCACAAAAAGGAATGAGTCGCGTTGAAGCTTCTCGGCTCGGGCTCGAGTCATCGGTCCATCTCCGAGTATGATCGGCGCGTCCGGAGGTGTAGATGACGGTATAGAAGATGGTCCCGCATCAACCTCCCCTTCTTGGAAAGGTTTCGACCACGAATCCAAGTCCTCGTCCACGGCAAGATATGGAATGAGATCCGCGACGTTGAAAGTAGCACTCACGCCATATGTGCCAGGAAGCTCCAACTTGTAGGCATTGTCGCCCACCTTCTACAGAACCTTAAAAGGTCCATCTCCTCATGGTGAAAGCTTGCTCTTCCGCTCGTTGGGAAACCTCTCCTTTCTCAAGTGCACCCACACTAGATCCCCTGGGTGGAATGTCACCAATCTACGACCCTTGTTGGCCTTGTTGGCGTTGTACTCAGCCTTCCGCATGAGCTGCTGACGCGTCCGTTCATGTAGCTCCTTGACGAACTCAACATGCTTACTTGCGTCAAAAGACTCATTCTCTCTCATAGGATATGGAGTAAGATCAAAAGGGGTTAGTGGATTAACACCGTATACGCATTCAAAAGGAGTTATTTTAGTTGAGGAGTGCATTGTCCTATTGTAAGCAAACTCCACATGAGGTAAGGCTTCTTCCCAAAGCTTCAAATTTTTCCTTAAAATGGCTCTAAGGATAGTAGTTAAGGTCCTATTGGTCACCTCAGTTTGGCCATCAGTTTGGGGGTGACTAGAGGTAGAGAATAACAATCTAGTTCCCAATTTATTCCATAAAGTCCGCCAAAAATGACTCAAAAACTTAACATCCCTATCACTCACTATGGTTTTCGGCACTCCATGCAACCGAACTACCTCTCTAAAGAACAAATTCGCAACATTGGTAGCATCATCAGTCTTATGGCATGCTATAAAGTGAGCCATCTTAGAAAATTTATCCACCACCACAAAAATAGAATCCCTCCCCTTCTTAGTTCTAGGCAATCCCACAATAAAGTCCATAGAAATATCTACCCAAGGGGCAGAGGGAATCGACAGTGGGGTATACAAACCATGGGGCATAAGCTTAGACTTGGCCTTTAAACAGTCAAGACATCTCTTAAGGCAATGTTCTACATCCCTAAGCATATGTGGCCAATAGAAGTGAGACTTAAGTGTGTGGTATGTCTTATCTCTCCCAAAATGACCCATTAAACCTCCATTATGGGCTTCATTCACCAATAATAACCGAAGAGAACACCTAGGTATACACACTTGGTCTTTCCTAAACAAGAATCCATCAAAGATATAAAATTGGTCGGTAGGACCCTTATCTAGGCACTTTCCAAAAACTTCTCCAAAATCAGCATCATTAGCATACAATTCTTTAATCTATACAAAACCTAAGACTCTAGAATCCAAAGTGGTCAAAAGGACATGTCTCCTAGATAAAGCATCAGCAACCACATTGTCTTTTCCTTTCTTATACTTTATAACATAAGGAAATGTCTCAATAAATTCCATCCATCTACCATGCCTCCTATCAAGTTTATCTTGGCTCTTAAAATGTTTTAAAGATTCATGATCAGTCCTAAGTATAAACTCACTAGGCCAAAGGTAATGGGACCATGTCTTAAGGACTCTAAACAATGCATATAATTCTTTGTCATACGTAGAGTAATTAAGACATGCACCTTTTAATTTTTCAGAGAAGAAGGCTATAGGCTTACCTTCTTGCATGAGGACGCCTCCAATCCCAACTCCGCTAGCATCACATTCAACTTCGAAAGGCCGAGTGAAGTCAGGCAGAGCCAGTAATGGCGCATGAGTGAGCTTCTCCTTGAGGTTGCAAAACGCCTCCTCCTGAGCTGGACCCCACTTGAACTCACATCGTTTCTTTGTGAGCTCTGTGAGAGGGGCTGCGATGGAGCTGAAGTCGCGCACAAATCTCTGATAGAAGCTCGCTAGGCCCTGGAAACTCCTCACATGGCCGATATTGGTAGGTGTCGGCCAGTCCTGGATTGCCTTGATCTTGGCATCATCGACTCGCAATCCGCTTGAACTCACTACAAAACCCAGAAAAGACACTTGATCATTACAAAGCTCACATTTCTTAAGATTGGCATACAAGTGTTCTAATCTAAGAGTAGAAAGTACTTCCCTCAAATGTGCTTCATGTTCCTCAGGTAATTTACTATAGATAAGAATGTCATCAAAATAAACAACAACAAATTTACCTATGAAATTCCTAAGCAAATGATTCATTAGCCTCATGAAAGTACTAGGTGCGTTAGTCAAGCCAAAAGGCATAACCAACCATTCATAGAGTCCAAATTTAGTTTTGAAGGCTGTTTTCCATTCATCGCCTTTCTTCATCCTAATCTGATGGTAACCGCTTTTTAAATCAATTTTAGAGAAGATAGAAGAACCATGCAACTCATCTAACATGTCATCTAAGCGGGGTATAGGATGGCGATATTTTACAATTATGTTGTTAATGGCCCTACAATCTACACACATTCGCCATGAACCATCTTTCTTAGGGACTAACAACACAGGCACAACACTAGGACTCAAACTTTCCCTAATGTATCCCTTGTCCAACAGTTCCTGGACTTGGGATTGAACCTCTTGGGTTTCAGTGAGATTCATTCTATAAGCAGGCCGATTAGGCAATGCAGCCCCTGGAATGAGATCGATTTGATGCTCAATTCCTCTGACAGGGGGTAGACCTGCTGGTATGTCCTCGGGGAAAACATCCTTATACTCTTCAAGAAGAGATAGGATGCGAGGAGGGAGGGTAGCTCTAAGCTCCTCACTCAACATACTCAACCCTTTGCACAAGAGCATGAGGGTTGTTTCCCCATCCGCAAACTCGTCCAAAAATGTACTCTTGGAAGCCAAAAATACACCCTTAGGCCGAGTAGGGGTAGACACATGGCTCGACTGAGCCTCCTTATCTAACTCACCTTTACTTACCTTCCGCTTCTCAATCTCATCAGCCACCTGGGTTGGCGTCATAGGCTTGAGAACTACATTTTTGCCCTGAAAAGTAAAGGAATACCTGTTAGTAAAGCCACCATGCAAGACCTTACGATCAAACTGCCAAGGACGACCTAATAAGATATGACAGGCTTGCATAGGTACTATATCACATAACACATCATCTTCATAATGTCCTAATTTGATATGCACTTTAACTTGCCTATTCACTTTCAAATTACCACAGTCGTTCATCCAATGCAATCTATAAGGCCTAGGATGCTGAATGGTAGGAAGGTGTAATTTCTCAATCATCTCTTGACTAGCTAAGTTACAACAACTTCCCCCATCAATGATTACATTAACCACTTTACCCTTAACTAAGCATCTAGTATGAAAAAGATTCTCACGTTGATTGTCATCACATGGTGCAGGAACAACACTTAAGACTCTCCTAACAATCAGTGATTCTCCATGTTCATAATCAATGCCATCATCATCCTCATCATAGGTAAGCAGATTAAGGTTTTGATCATTATCATTAGCATGCTCTTCATTTTCATCACAAGAATTGTCAGACACATATTCACCCAAGTGATTAATCATGAGAGTTTTCTTATTGGGACAATCCTTCATAGTATGACCTCTACCCTGACATTTAAAGCACACAATGTCCCTAGATCTAGCAGTAGAGGGGTTAGGATTACTCCCTTTGGGACCAGTAGATGTCCCAGACGAATCTCGTTCTGTCCAAGACGCCTTTCCCTTGTCAGCAGTTGTAGGGTTGGTTCGGTCATCTCCTCTCCCAGGGGCTTGGTTTGGCCGAGAGGTGTAACTGCCGTCAGTCCGCCCTTGGGGCTGTTGTGGCCGGTTTTGGCGCCAAGGTTGGGGTTGTCCGCTCGTCCATCTTCCGCCTTGGTTCCTGTATCTAGCTCCACGTTCAACTTTAATAGCCAAATGCAACAATTCAGTAGGAGTAGAGTAAGGAAAGAAATCAATGTCCTGAGCTAAGGCGGGATGCAAAATGCGAAGAAACCTAGCATTAGTATCCTCATGATGTTCAACAACATTTGCTCGTGCCATGGTTTCTTGCATAATATTAAAGGTTTCCTCAACAGATTTATTACCTTGCTTAAGGTTCTCTAGGCGTTGCCTAAGCTCTCTAGCATAGTGTTGAGGGACAAACCTATTTCTCATTAAAGCTTTCAATTGGTTCCAAGACGCGATAGGCGCATCAAGGGCTCTTCTTCTTTCCTTAACCAAATTATCCCACCAAATAAGAGTAAATCCTTGAAATTCTAAAGAAGCCAATTGAACTTTCTTAGGTTCAGAAAAATTGTGACAGTTCCAGATTTGTTCCATTTTAGTTTCCCAGTCTATATATGCATCTGGATCTGTCTTGCCATCAAAGGAAGGAATTTTTACCTTAACCTTACCTATGCCGTCCTGATCAGGATCTCTAGGCTCACGGTATTGGTAACGACCTCCTCTGTCGTTCCTCCTCGGGCGTTGCTCCCAATAGTCCTCCTCTTGGAAGTCATCGTCACGCTCCGAATAGTAGAACTCCTCCTGGAGCCACGACCTCTTCCTCTTCCCCGTCCTTGCCCCTGCGCATTAACAAATCCGTTATTTCGACCATTTCTCTCCCCTCGTGGAGAGTGGTTCTCTTCAAAAATAGGATTATTGAAATTAGGGTTAGGAGGAGGGTTAGGATTTCGGACTTCCCTTTCATCATTAGGCGGCTCGTTACGCCTTTGATCACCTTGACCACCAAGGTTATTAGAACCCGTTGGTCTAGCCTCCAAGGCCGTCAGCTTATCCATCATTGCCGCCAACGTGGCGTTGAGAGTGTTCATTGTGTTATTGAACATTGCGACGGATATGGTTGCCTCGGAATTGTTGTCATCGTTGCCATTGTTGGCATTGTTCGGGTTGTTAACCTGCTGAGACATCGCAACTAAACAAACACAGAACTATGTCAAGATTAGCAAAATAAAACAACCTCACTATGTGTTTCTCTCGCACACTTCTCTCTAATTGGTTATGACAAGCTTGTTGGGGCAATCCGCTTTGGGCAAATCAACACTCAAGCAAAGACTTAACAATCAAAAGAGAGTAATCAAGAGAAAAGACAAAGAAACACTGAAGAAAATGCTCGACACAAGCTGGGCAGAAGCTCGGAAACGGCCAAATTGACTCGACAGACACTGTACTGAGGCTGTACCAAGGCTGGAGGGGTTTCCCAACGAGCGGAAGAGCAAGCTTTCACCACGAAGAGATGGACCTTTAAGGTTCTGGAGAAGGTGGGAGATAATGCCTACAAGCCGGAGCTTCCTGGCACATATGGCGTGAGTGCTACTTTCAACGTCGCGGATCTCATTACATATCTTGCCGTGGACGAGGACTTGGATTCGTGGTCGAATCCTTTCCAAGAAGGGGAGGTTGATGCGGGACCATCTTCTATACCGTCATCTACACCTCCGGACGCGCCGATCATACTCGGAGACGGACCGATGACTCGAGCCCGAGCCAAGAAGCTTCAACGCGACTCATTCCTTTTTGTGAGTCACGCCTTGTTCTCGAGGGCGGTTCAACTCCCGGAGTCACCAAGGAAGGCATACATGTGCATTGGAACCTCGGTTGCCGACGTCGGAAGCCAGCTGCAAGGCGTCTGAATTCAGCGGCAATGTGCGCGGGCGTGCACCAATCTGCGCGGGCGTGCACCGAGCTGCGCGGGAGTGCGGGTGAAGCTGCGCGGGCGTGCGGACATGGACTGTTGGGTGCGGCTGCCTTTGGCTTTCCTTTGCCTTATGATTGTTAACTTAGAAAACTTAATTACTTATTCTATTTTAAGTATTCTAGGATTATTTTATTAATTTTCTAAGTTAATTATTTTATTATTATTATTTTGTTAAATGATCGGCCAAATTGCTTGTGAGGGTTTATATTGGCCGGCCTCCCATTGTAGAATATTACGCCTCTTTGAATTAGAAAAATACAGTTTGTGTGAAACACGCCTGTGAGAAAGTCAATCGATTCGTAGCGTGGCTCATCGATTGCAAATTGGTTATAGATCCTGCTTGGTTTGCTTTGAGTTCGTCAACCTCGCGAGAGCTTGGTGATCCAGGTAATCACAAGTCCCCTCCTTGTGCCTCCAAGTTGTCCTCTTGGTTGTGTAAGGTTGTAGAGGAGGGCTTTATAGTCGTTGGTATTTGGTTCCTACCCTCTTAAGAGGCCTGGGGTCTTTGCCTCGTTCTATTTTAGTTCGAATCAACCATCTATTGGTCTTTATTTTATTACTTTTGTCGAGTTTCTATTGCTGCGTTTTGAGTCTTTGTTCTTGTTCTTGAGTCTTTGCTTCCGTTCTTGTCTTTGAGTCTTGATTGTCGAAGATCGGGCCATCCTACGGCTAACCCCGTATCACCAAGTGATCCAAACCTAAACACCAAAGTATTTAGGGGTTCTTGCAACCTTAGAGTAATGTCACGTATATCATAAGTTACTTAGGTGCATATTGTTTCATCACCCAAGTAGTCCTAAAGTTAACAAAAGTCTAAGTGCTCATGCCACCCATAAATCTAACTTTACAATATACAAGTTTAGACATAACAAATTGCCCTCTTAAACTTGTAATTGGAACTTCAGCTTCTGCCACCTTAGGGTCTTGGTGTGAATCTCCCGACCGTCCTCGATCCATGGTGTGTGTCATGTGCTAAGGGGCATCCCAAATATGCAGGGCATCCCTGCAGTAAGCAAATTTGTCAGCTGTGACAACCTTGGTGCCAAAGTCAGAAGGATTCAATTCACTCTTAATCTTGCACACATTAAGAGCTTTATGTTTGACCTTCTTCCTAATGTAATGGAATCTGACATCTATATGCTTAGGTTTTTTCATGATAAAGAGGATCTTTGCACAAATAGATAGCACTTTGATTATCAAGAAACACAGTAGGCAGATAAGTCTTTCTCTCAATCTCCTCAAGGAGACCTCTGAGCCAAATAGCTTCTTTGGCTGCTTCTGTAGCAGCCATGTATTCAGCTTCAGTGGAAGAGAGAGCTACAGTTGACTGCTGTTGAGATTTCCATGACACACAATTGCCAGCCCAAGTGAAATAATAAGCAGAAGTAGATTTCCTATTATCTTTGTTGCCAGCATAATCAGAATCTACATATCCAACCAAATCATTTCTAGAGCTGTGTTCAGTATACATCAAGCATTTCTTTTCAGTGCCACAAAGATATCTCAGCAAGTATTTCATAACATTCCAGTGAGGTTCACCAGGATTAGACATATAACTGCTCAAAAACTGATAGCAAAAGCAAGATCTGGCCTAGTGCAAAGCATAGCATACATGACAGATCCAACAGCAACATCATAAGGCACTTTGCTCATTTTTAAAATTTCAGATTGGGATGTGGGGCACTGTTTCTTAGACAACTCTAAATGCCCTCCTAGAGGAACCACATCAGATTTAGAATTAGTCATTTGAAACCTATCCAAGACTTTATGAACATATTCAGATTGGGACAACCACATAAGTATATCATCAACATACAGGAGTACATATAAGGGAGTCTTAGAACCAACACCTTTGAAATAAAGACATGTATCAAACTCACTTCTGTGGAAACCAAGCTTAGTCATGCAGGAATCAAATTTCAGGTTCCACTGCCTAGGTGACTGTTTTAACCCCTAAATAGATTTTTTCAGCAAACACACATGTTCAGGCTTAACCTTATCTACAAATCCTTTTGGTTGAGACATATAGATAGTTTCATCCAGTTCACCATGTAAAAAGGCAGTCTTAACATCCATTTGTTCCAATTCCCAATCATACACAGCAGACATGGCAAGCAACAATCTCAGAGTTTTGTACTTAACCACTGGAGCAAATATGTCATTATAGTCTATGCCCTCTTTTTGAGTAAACCCTTTAGCCACAAGTCTAGCTTTATACCTAGGAGGTTCACTAGAATTAACACCCTCTTTCAACTTATAGATCCATCTGCACTGAATGACTCTAGCTTTTTCAGGTTTCTTAACAAGAATCCAAGTTTCATTAGCTGTCATAGATGAAATTTCTTCACACATAGCTTTAAACCAGTGTTTAGACTCAGCACATTTAACAGCAAGCTCATAAGTCTCAGGCACAAAAGGATACAAAACAATCTCAGAAGCAAGCAAGCAATATTCAACAATATTGTTCAGAAATTTTTTGTTTGGGATTCTCACCCTAGGAGATCTATCTCTTGTTAATTGATAGTCAGAATTATCATGCTGAGGAATAGAAACCACACCAGAATCACATACATCATCAGCAGTAAATTCATGAGTAGAAGAAGAAGAGCTAGGGTTAGAATGTAACTCCCTTTGCTGAATTCCCTCCCTTAATTGTTGAGTATGTGACCTTTCTGCCTCACTTGATTTATCTTGAGAATTTGTAGGAGCCAGAGCAGGCTCAGCATTCTCATTGGGTTCAGTCCCCTCTTGGAGGGGTTGAGTAGAGGAATCTGGACTAGCTGCTGCAGGACTGTATTGTCCAATGTCAAATTCTTCTTCACCATCCACTAGTGGAAGGTCATTCTGATTGTAGAAGTGTCTAGGTGGTGTGACATCTTGTTCAGTATCTCCATTGGTGTTCACCTGCTCAAGAGAAGGAGTTAGTACTATTTTGAAAGGAAATTCAGACTCATTGAATGTTACACTCCTAGAGATGATAACCTTATAGTCATGAGGCTGAATAAGGAGGATCTTATATCCTTTTACACCATCTGGGTAGCCTAACATGACCCCTTTTTGAGCCCTTGGGTGCAACTTACCCTGTGAAACATGAGGGTAAGCTGCACAACCAAAAGGCCTAAGATAGGTCATGTTAGGTACCTTCCCAGTCCACATCTCCTGTGGTGTTTTGAATTTCACCACAGAAGATGGGGATCTGTTGATAAGATAGGCTGCTGTTGTAACAGCCTCTCCCCACAAAGAGTGTTTCAAACCAGAACTAACAAGCATGCATCTAGCTTTTTCTAACAATGTTCTATTCATTCTCTCAGCTGTACCATTTTATTGTGGAGTACCAGGAACAATAAGATGTCTTTTAATGCCATGTTGCTTACAGAAATCATCAAATTCAGCATTGCAATACTCAAGCCCATTGTCAGTTTTGAGACATTTTATCTTCTTACCATTTTGATTTTCAACTAAATTTTTCCAGGTTATAAAAGTCTGACATGCTTCATTTTTTGTCCTCAAAAGATAAAGCCAAACTTTCCTAGAATAATGATCAACAAAGGTAATAAAATATCTCTTACCTCCAATGGTTTCAACTTGTGCAGGCCCCCACAAATCAGAATGTATATATTCTAAAGGCCTTTTAGCAACATAATAAGAAACACCAAAAACATGCTTAACCTTTTTACCAAACACACATGTCTCACAGAAGTCAAGATGCATAGGTTTGTGATCAATTAAGCCATGTTTAAACAAATATTGCATGCCATGATTTCCAATATGACCTAACCTACTATGCAGCAACTTAGTTTGATGCAAATCCATGGAGCCACTATTACTAGCAACATTAACTTCAGGTGAGGACTATACAAAGTACAACCCTCCCTTTTTAATGCTTTTAATAATTGTGGTTCCATCTTTGATGACCTCCCTAACACCATTTTTAATTTTTATATCAAATCCCATATCATCAAAAACAGATTCAGAAAGCAGTCTCCTCCTCAGTTGTGGTACCCACTTAACATTTTGGAGGAGTCTGACCTTACCATCAAACATACATAGAGGCACATTACCAACCCCTTTGATTTCAAGGGAGGTGTGATCACCTAACATGACCTCACCCCCATTGAACACCTATAATGAACTGAAATCAGATTTGTTAGGAGTAGAGTGCACAGTACATCCTGAATCTAGGATCCAGGAATCATCAAAGGCATGGCAGTCACTAGCAACAAGCAATTCACAGGGATAATGAGACTCAAGCACAGCAGCAGATTAAGTTTGACTTTTCTCAGCTTCATCCCTTTGTTTCTTATGACATTCCTTAATATAATGACCATAGATACCACAATAATGACACTTTCTGTTCTTTTTATCAGAATTAGAAGATGATGCAGCAGATTTATCCTCATTTTCAGATTTCTTATCCTTGTTTTTCTGTTTGTTGTTCTTTTTCTTTTTACCTTTGACCATAAGAACCTCAGTTTTAGTTTCACCCTTGTTGTCAGATTTAGTCTTAAACACTTTCAGGCTTTCATTCTTTTGCACAATAGACTCAAGAATCTTATCCTTAGTTATAGACTCCTGACTGTACTGGATGACATCTTTCAACACATCAAACTGAGGTGGCAAAGAATTCAACAACAGAATAGCCAAATATTCATCTTTAAAGTTAAAAAGACGACACAAAGAGTTTCCAGAGTATCCCATAGATCTTTAGGATTAGAAATACTTACAAGCTGACGAGCCACGTCGTCAGAAAGTCGTATAAAGATCTCAGAATGAGCAGAGTCATCCAAATCTTTCTTAACAGCATCAGTGGCTCCCTCTGGGTACTCTCCCAGAACTGTCTTCCAACACTTTTCCTTAATGAGTATGGCCTTAAGCTTGAGCTGCCATATAGAGAAATCAGTGGTACCATCAAATGGTTTGATTCTCATGCCATTATCCGACATTTTTGTACCCGTAGAACAACACACGGTCAGTAATCGGAGTGTGGAAAAGTTCGAGAAGAAGACACACAAGAAACCCTAGAACACACAAGTAACTAGGACAGAACACACAGTAACTATAGATGTGGATCGAAGGGAGATCTAGGGTTTCGCAAAACCCACAAATCTGTGTTGGGAGATGTTTTTTTTTTTTGTGAAAAAACGAAGAACAAAAGAACAAGCGGAAGCAAAGCAGCAAACAGTATTCAAAGCGATTTCTAGATCCGAAACCCTAGGTCGAAGACCACAAATCTCAGATCTAGACAACTCAAGCTCTGATACCAATTTGAAGTTCGTTTATCGCCATCACACACAAGTAAACAACGAAAACGAAAGAAAGACAACACGAGATTTGTTGAAGCAGTTCGGGTTAAACCCTACTCTGCGGGATCTCAAGAGGGGAGATCCGATCCCAGTATCCACTAAGCATCAGAAGCAAGTTACAAGTTCGGCTATGGCGGCAAAGCACAAAAACTAGTAACCTAGGAACCTCAAACCTGGAATACAGAAAAGGAGGAGAAGAGATAAGGAAGGCCCCCTGAGAAGGCAACCGAGGAACTTGAAGAAGTTCCTCACGCAGACAGAGTCGTCAAACACCAGAGACACCCTTTAAGGAAGGCCCCCTGAGAAGGCAACCGAGGAACTTGAAGAAGTTCCTCACGAAGACAGGGTCGTCAAACACCAGAGACACCCTTGAACACCGTCTTCCTTGGAGAATCTCACATCAAAGTCACCGTCGCCGCTCTCTCTTCCTCTCTCTTTCTTTCTGCTAGGGTTTTACAAAATGAGGCTCCAAGGCGCTAGAGTAACCGGAGGAGGCTTATATAGCCCTCAGCTGAGCTAGGGTTACAAGAGCTTCTCCAACGGTAAGAAGGGCCTAATACAGAAGTAACCAAGCAAGCAGATCCGGCCCAACACAGATAGGCCCAATTCTATATAACCTGATTTGAGCCACTCTATGATGAAACAATACACACACATAACACATATAATATATAGTCATCACTCTTATAGGCCAAGTGATCCAAACCTAAACACCAAAGTATTTAGGGGTTCTTGCAACCTTAGAGTAATGTCACATATATCATAAGTTACTTAGGTGCATATTGTTTCATCACCCAAGTAGTCCTAAAGTTAACAAAAGTCTAAGTGCTCATGCCACCCATAAACCTAACTTTACAATATACAAGTTTAGACATAACAAAACCGAATTCCATAAACCTTGCTTTCAATTTCTTTTTAACTGTCTGTTGTTAGTGTCCCGCTTGATTGTCGTCTCCTCCCTGTCTTTGATTTTTGATTTGGTTTTGATAATTTGGAGCCTGTTTGCTTAGGATAACAGACCACCCGTTTATTTGGTTGACTTAGGATAGAAATTAATTCCCGCTTGGGGTTACGTTGTGCACAATTGAACTGGTGTGATGTGGATGTGGCTGCAGTAGAGTGTTTTTTTTTCCTTGGCTTGTTTGAATTTGCTTGCAATTTGTGTGCTTGCATCACTTGGTTAGCTTAGGAAAATCCAGCAGCAGTTCACCCTCTTTTAGGGCTATTTGACGATCCCAAAATCCATGCCACAAGCGAAAGCCGCGACTTTGCAAGGGCGGGGATTCGAGGATCAAATTCGACAGCACTTCGGCCCTATTTGAGGCCATTTAACGACTCCGAAACCCTGGCCGCAAGCGAAAGCCGCAACTTTGCAAGGGCGGGGTTTCGAGAGTTGATTTCGGCAGTACTTCGATCTTGTTTCGGCCAATTCCATGACCCCGAAACCCAGGCCACAAGCGAAAGCCGCAACTTTGCAAGGGCGGGGTCTCGAGAGTCGTAGGAACCAATGTAGAGGGAGCTACCTTGGTGGTTTTTTCTTCTTCTTTCTTCCTTGCTTGCTGCGTGTTTGTATGCTTTGTGTTTGTTTTCTTTTTTCTGCAACCTTTTTTTTTTTGCCGTCTGATCTCCTCCCTTTCAACCCTAGACTTAGCCACCTTTTATAGGAGAGGGAGATAGGAGGATAGATCATATCTTTCAATATTGCTATATCCTTTTTCAGAAAATCTTTTATTCTAATCAATTTTCTCCTTTATTTTATTTCTCTATTGGTCAGCAAAGCTTCCCTTTTGTAATTATCCGTATAATTGATACAGATCTGTTATTCTTATTTTTACTTTTTACTGCTGAATTTTCTGGCTGATTTTCAGCCTTTTACAAACGTATATGCATCCCTTATTTTCATGTAATGGGCTGGGCCTTTTTTTTTTTCTTTTGGGTCCATATTACTCATGTGTATTTGAGAATAAATTCAACATAAGTTGTCTCATTCATTCCTTGTGCGTGATTTTTTCGTAACCGAAATTCATTACTTTTTGCAGCTAAACAATCCGCTCACGAGAGTTCGAACAAGGAAAGTCATTTGCCACATTTCAGCAAAGCGACTAGGGAAGCCATTTGCTCTACGATGATGCTAGCGAGAACCGATGGACTACAACTGTATTTTACAAACTCGACTACTGTAATAAATTTATATACTTTAGTTTATGAATTTGTAAACGTTACAATTATGTATCAGATGTGTACTGCATTTCACACCCTTTACTTATTTGCAATTATTGTCCACCAGTTTATATTTGTGTTCGATGTACAAAGTATTGCATGAAAATGTCCACGAAAATGATTTCATGAACATCTATGATAACTTTTAATAAAACACGAAATTTTACTCCTAAACAGTACTGCTTGCACTTATGCGACTTTCAATCCCTGTGTCATCTCCATTACTATTCATATCACATCCATCGTTTATGGATTCTGCATTTCCAGCCTGCACATCAAAGTCCTCTTCCATAGCATTTGTACCCTTGGCAGAACTGTAAGCATGTAAAGCCAATTGATTTTCATCATGTATAGATTTTGTAACCTGTTCTTCAGTGATTTTCTTCACAGCTGTAACATATAAAGGCAATGTCCAATTCACATTCTTCAATTCATTAATTTGCAAAAAACTTCTGAAATCAGTCTCATTATCTATTGAAAATGGCTCAGTAGTTTCCTTGAATGGATGCAAGTGGCTGAATTGAAGAGTAGGAGACAAATTGTCACTCGTGCTGAATCTGTTCAGTATCTCAAACTTCATCTCATGCATGGTTACAACCTGATTGATGACAATAACCTTTGATGACACATCCCCAACAAAAACTAAATCACCATCTTCCAACTTCCATTTTCCTCCAAATTTTACTGTTAACAGATTGGCCTCCATTATACCTGATCATTGGTGACACATATTAAATTTCATTAATACAGTGATTACAGTCTATAGGATGCAGTGTAATTTTGGTTACAGCTACACAGATGCACTCAAACTCAGATATCCACATACAGGTTACAGTGTAATTTTGGTTACAAGCTACACAGAAGCACTCAAACTCAGATACCCACATACAGGTTACAGTGTAATTTTGGTTACAGCTACACAGATGCACTCAAACTCAGATACCCACATATAGGTTACAGTGTAATTTTGGTTATAGCTACACATATGCAGTCACACTCAGATATCCACATACAGGCTACAGTGTAATTTTGGTTACAGCAGCACAAATGCACTCAAACTCAGATATCCACATAAAGGTTACAGTGTAATTTTGGTTACAGCAGCACAGATGCACTCAAACTCAGATATCCACATATAGGTTACAGTCTAATTTTGGTTACAGCAGTATCATCAAAACACAAGCATCTTAAATCAGCAACTACATCAACAATACAATCTAGATTACAGTTCTATAATCACAACACCAGTCACTTATATCAAAATCGACATCTGATGTCAAAATCGCAAAGCATCCATGTTGAATCACAACTACAGTTCTATAATCACAACTACATCAACAATACAGTACTATATTCAAAGCAGATTACAGATAATGTTGTTTTCGAATTTTGGCTTCCCTGTTGAAACTCGAATTTTGGCTTATAGTGCTATTTCCGACCAGATCTCGCTTCAGATCTGAATGAAGAGCTCGAAATCGTCGAAAATTGGGGCTGAAATCAACTGCGTTGCTGGAGAAATTGAAGCCAGATCGAAATCCCCCTTCTTCGTCGCTCCGAGTTGTGGCCTGCGTTTCTTTCCTTCCGTGAAAATGAAGAAACAAACGGGATTAGTATGGCAGGGGCAAAATTGGAAATTATGGACTATTACCTAATATTGCCACCCTTGTGTCCTATGTCTTAAAAATTGGACCCAAAATGGCCACTTAGCAAAAAAAAAACCTTAGTTATAATTATATGCTAGTTTTCCTTGTTAATAAGATTTTCGTTCCAAATTTATGGTTTATTTTAGAGGGTGTTTATTAGTTATTTTGAAAACCTATAATTTTGTAAGTTGAGCTATACTTTTACGGTTTAGAATCTGGGCAATTTGCTAAATCAACCCACTTTTGGGAAAAGTTTGCAAGGTTAATCTGATCCGGATTTTATTTGCAGAAAACCGGATCAGGGTCTAACTAGTGCAGTTAGTAGCGAGGAAAAAGGAAAAAAAAAGGTTGGAAAGGGTATTGGCAATCGATGGAGGCTATGAAGCGAAGGGAGAAAATCAGAGAGAGATCGAGACAAAGTGGAGGGGGTCAGAGAAGGAAAGATATCGACGATGTCTGGCGAGCTCAGGTGGGGAGCGAGGCAACCACAGTCAGATGAGGGTGCGGGCGAGAAAGGTCTAGGCGATGTTGAGGGGGTTTTGGGTTATCGATCTGAGGAGGAGGAGGAGGAGGTTGCTGGTGCGAAAAAGACAAGTTGTTCGTCTTCTTCGTCGTCTCCTCTTAAGGTCGCCAAACTGCAGGATGCTGTTCGATCGTAAGTGAAAATTTTAAGGTCTTGGCATCTCCCTGATTTTCTTTCTATTAACCTCAATTTAGGGATACGTAGATATAAATTGCTGATTTGGGGGTTTGATTTCTATAATGTAAATTAGGGATTTTAATTTTTGAATAGGAGGAGGAAGATGAGTTGAAGGCAGTCGATGGTCAAGGGCCGAGGCCGTTCACTGTGTTGTTTCAATGAGAGAAGAATCCCTTTGGTGCAGTGTGGGGCGAACGTCGTTGGCCATGTCGCTCTTTTCCAAATAGTAATAATATCCTAACTCAAAGCTCAAGCCAATAGATTAGTAAATCAATGAATTGATAAACCAACAAATTAGTATAGCGATGGAGTCCGAAGTCGAACCCGCACAAAGAACGGTTGCTATGCAATATTTCTAACAATGATTCTTATGACAAAAACAATGATTTATAGCAAATTGATGACAAAGTAAAATAAAGAGAAATATGATTGCAAAGTATTGATAATAAGATAGAGGAAATATTTCACCTGTACTTCTCATACCATGGTTGAGGTTCAATATCCTAGGATTGATTCAATAGTTATTTCTAAGCATATGTCGACTTGGCTAAAGTGATAGATCCGCAATGATACAATCTTCTTATTCAATATTACTAAAGAATAACATTAAACACTCAAGTTCTAAGACCAATTGGCATATCGATTCAATGCAATTAGAAGACAATAGGAACAAACCATATCGGCCCTAACAACATCTAACGACATAGATCAATCAAAATCATCCACTACAAAGACATAGAAATATCACTACTTCAATAGATTTGTTTGCTATCAAGAACGCAATAACGAATTCATAGCTTAGATGCAATTCTTAACATGGTGATCAATCGTAGAAAGGAACACAAATGTAATCAATAAGAACAAGATGATAAATATACTCATAAATAACTAATAGAAATCAAATCCTCATAATTCATTCAACCATGTCTTCGAAGCACAGGCGAAAGTATGAGTTTAGCAACTCATAGGGCAAAAACCTATCTTCGCTTTAATTGTGTTCATTGTCTCACAATAATCAACTCACCATTGTCTTTGCCTGAATATGAAAGAAATATAACCTAAATAGCACGTGCAAACCCTATGAAATATAATAAGTAAAAGATCTCTTCGGACTTACATTTCATCGTTGAACACGGACCAGCGGTGCCGGAGGGCGCCGCCCTATGCAGTGGCTAATTCTCTTCTTCGCTTCAAAGTTCTGCTTCCTTGCTCCTTTTTAGCTCCTTCCTCAACCTTCATATGCTCCAAAACATGTCTTTTAAGATCTTCCAAGATCTCATCCAAGGTCGGAATGTAAAACTGCAGAATAAACACTAAAAAGGCGTAGATTCCGAACTCGAATACATCACAAGCAAGATATGAAACTAGACCAAAAACATATGCAAAACTCCTATCTAAATGCAATAAAAAAAAACACCTATAATACCTATATGAAATATGCATTATCAAATCCCCCTACACTTAAGCTCTTGCTTGTCCTAACTAACCCAAAAACAAAGACATCATCTATGCATCCCATAGGAGATTCTTTCACAATTTTACTCATCAAAAGCAACATCAATAGTAGTGCAACTATAACAAGGCATACAAACGTCATAACATGTATATATGAGATCAAGTTGCTTACATGCTCAAAAATCCAACCTCACCAAGGATATTGTGTATCTCTCACTCTCGTGTTTGGGCTTTAAGCATACACTCACCTTAATTCCATATACAAGCATCGAATCAAATATTGACATTTATATCACAAAATCTTCACCGGATACATCAAAGCAAAAATAAGAACATCAAGAGGACTTTCGCTCAATGGAAAATTTCATAGAAGATTCCATATCGGCGGGGTTGTAATGGGGCTAAGTAAGAAACATAAGGGCAAGGAATTGTATTTGGTCATGTGGTGCTATTAATTTCGGGAAAATAAGATTCCAAAACTCCCAACATAACACAAACCAACTCAATAATACATCAAGCTCTCAATAACACAACATCTCATAAATATAGCCTGAACAGGAACATCTCATAAATATAGCAATTAAGTAAGCCCAAAATCCTCCATAATCTCATAACTCTCAATAGATATATCAATAACTCCATAAATCTCATAAACTCATCTCATAATCTCATCATCAACTCAAAATCTCAAAATCCTCTCATACTCATGCACACATATGCATATACAACACCCAACCAATCTTTCTCTCAACCAACATAAATCAAATCTTTCTCATTATGCAAAAATGAATAAAACTTGGCTCTTTATTCTCATTCTTTTTCTTTTTCTTTTTCTTTTTTTCTTTTTTTCTTTTTTTTCGAACTAATTTTTTTTAATAATTGAGCCGAAAATACATGAATAGTAAATGCATAAAATGAGGGAACTATAAGCACATAACATTACATCTTATCAAAACCATAAACCATAAAGACTCACACTTTAGCTTCTTTCCTCCATCAACTCCAAAATAGATCTTCATAACCCACTCAAAATCTTAATTTCCACGCAAAAGGGTAAGGCTTATCATGGCTAGGAAAAATGCAATTTTTGTGGAGCTTACAAATAAAATAGGCTAAAGGCTCAAATTGGCTTCAAAATAAGATATAACATAAGGTAGACATGGATAAAACGTGGCTAAAAGGTGTCTCTATCATTTGAACTCATCAAGAAATGATCCTGTATATAATCGGTCTTGAAAATAGATAACCATGACAATACTCAAAGATAAATGCATAGGAAGAGTAAATCACACAATAATAGCAAAAGGAATATATATGTAATCCCTTATACGGCCCAAAATATCTCACTATGACAAATTTTTGTTGAATATCAAACATGCTCACAAACTTAGATCATACATGCTTAATTACCTATGTCAAATCATATTTCACTTAATAATCAATTTTAAAAGACAAGGTCAAATCATTCCAGAATTCCATGAGATATATAAGATCATGCTAGTATAAAGTCAATAGGACAAACTCAAACTAGATGGGTATCTTTAGTAAAAGGCGAAAGAATAGTTCGCTTTGTGCTTACTGCATGGCTCCACATTAGATGGGTATCTTCGATAACACATATATGCAATGCATGATATTTTTTTTTCCATTATTTTTCGACATTTTCTATTTTTTTTTTCTCATTTTTGACATTTTATATAACAAATAACTTAACATTATGCATGAATTACAACTAATTTTGAAATAAAAAAAATTAAATAACCGAAAAAATTAAATATGAAATAAAAAATAAACAAGAACTAACCCAACAATTTACTTCACTCCTCCCCCGACACTTAAATGTTGCATTGTCCTCAATGCATAAAGAAATACAAAAAGGAACAATGAAAAATATAAAATAGTGGGTTGAAGGAAGCAAATAAACTAACCAATCACTCTGAAGGTGGGGTCTGGGATCCAGACCACTGGTGGATACTATCCAAAGCACACAATAGCGTTGTCTGAAGACCAAAAAGCTTATAAGAAATACCAGCAAGCTTGTCTGTAGTGCTCGCTTCAAACTCAACAAATCGACGTTCAAGATCATCCAGAGTAGCATAAACAGGCCCAGCGTCATCAGCAAAGACTTCTTCTTCCTTTTCTACCTTCTCATCCGGCTCATTCCCTCTTGCCCAACCATATTTATTAGGACTATGTCCCTCATAATCATCCTCGATTAGGGGCAAGGGACAGCGGTTGTGACTATCATTGAAATCTGATGTCCTGAAGCAAAAAGGTAGATCCCCGTGTAGGTATAGATGATGCTCACAATGCTTTCCTGTCATCCATGACACCAAACCTCCAAAAGCAATAACACGTTCAGCTCTCACATGAGTAGCTCTAACCACCTCCATGCAACTCCCTAGAAATAATTGAAACCAATTAGGAACATGCAAAGCCTCAGGGGTCAAACAATAAGTATGGCTCCAGGATCTCATACTAACCATCTCAGGATCAGCAAATACCAAAGAAGCAAGTACTCAAAACTCTGTAACACAATCTCAGTAGAGTATGGGTAATCATATAGTCAAAGAGTTGAGGTAAAGTTGTGCAACATCAAAAGCGGTGTAAGGGTGTGATAAAGCCATAAAGTGCGCATATTTGCTCAATCTGTCCACCACCAATAGTATAGAGTGCTTGCCAGAGAAGGATAAAGGCCCTCAATAAAAATCCATGCTGATATCTTGCCATATACCTTAAGGGATTGGAAGGGGCTACAGTAGACCAGGATTATATGAGAGATCATGCTTATTCTATTAGCACACTAAGAAATTTCGAATGTATTGATGGATATCCATGCTCATCCCCTTCCAATAAAATAGGGACTTGGAACTGTGCAAGGTTGCATCACTCCCTATGTGTCCTCCAATTGTTGAGTTAGGGTGCCACTAGAGGATATGCAACTTTACTGCAGTATCATTACCTATCACGAGCTTCCCCTTTTTCCTAAGTACGTTATTCACATAAGTGAATTTAAGATGTGCTTTAGCCCCCTCTTAAAGGTCACAAATGAATTTTTTTTTATAGACCATCAGCATTAATTGATCATAGAGCGCAGATTGACTCATAGAAGCCTTGGCGGGCATTGGATAGGATGATTTGCAAGAGTTTGGCACCCTCCATCCTTGATAAAGCATTATTTGCTATGTTTTTAGCTCCCTTTCGGTACTGAATCTCATAGTTATACCTCATTAACTTCAAAAACCACATATGCTGGAAGGGCAGGGTAGTTTTTTACTCTGGTAGGTATTTGAGACTTCTTTTATCAGTCTTGAATATGAAAGGCATGTGAGATAGATAATGTTAGATGTAATATAGGTCCAATAGTCATTAGGTCATGATGTAAATCTCCTATATATATTCTAATGATAACAAAGGCAACCCCAACGGGGATTATTCACTCTGACATGGTATCTGATGCAGTGCAATTAACGATGACTCTTGGTGACATTGAGGACAATATGAAGGTTTCATTCAATGGCCCTATCACTCGTGCAAGGGGCAAGAAGATTCAAGATGCAACCAAAGCCCTTCTTGTCCGTTACCAAGGAACAATGGAGCAAGGGTTCAGGCCACCCTGGATCACTTGGCTCAAAGCTACTCCACCAACACAAGAAATGAGCTTCCGTCCTCAAACAAAGCTCATGCAGACTCGACAACATCCTCCATAAAGACAAGAGAACTCGGCATTCACATGGGCCACTCGAGACCTCCTTATGTCGAGTGGGCTAAGCTATGTCGAATGTCAACAAAGCCCATGTCGAGTACACATTATGTGTTGGGCCGAGATTATTATTCCATTAATTAATTATTGTTATTTTATGTAAGTAGAATTAATAAGTTATAAGATTATATCTTTTCTAGATTAATCTGTGTACACCAAGTTATTTAAATTCTATCTATTTAGGAAATATTTATCTTAGGAATGTTTTCATTATCTTTTGATAGAATAGATCTATCCAAACCCCTTTCCTTTGCAAGGAAGAATTGGTTAGATCTCACATAGCTTTTCTATTTAATCAAACCTATGTACTTTGAATTTCTTATATTGAATAAGAATTGAGAAACCCCTTTATAGGATTAAAGGGTTCTCGATTATCAATCCCAAAAGCCTATGCTCTTGTGTTCTAAACCATTCGGCAATCAACCATCACCATCAGCACTGATCTTCAATACTGAACCCAAACACAACATTCAAACCCTAGCGAATCCGTCGCAAGAAGGAAGTCGGGGTCCTTGGTGCAAGCTTTGCGGCATCGCGCGCCCAGGTGCTCGGCGTCTTCGCTCGCTGGCGCCCGACACCCTGTGCACTCGTCCTCGCCAGCGCTTGCGCTCTCCATCAACTCGGCGTCTCTCTCGCACGCACTCGCTCCCTCGCGCGCACCTCGCTCCCGCTCTCGCTTTCTCGCCTTCGCTCTCGCTCCCAGCGAGCAACACCAGCCGCGCAACAGTGTCCGCGCACACCCTAAGGCCCCAGCGCATGTGTGCCGAACTCCCTTGCGCACCTGATCATCCTTCTCTCTCTTTTCCGTCGCTGTTTTATTTAGTTAATTTAGTTAAGTACTTTCTGTCGCTATAATTAGTTTAATTAATTAGTCACTTAATTATTAATCAGGAGACATTGGAAGAGCATTGCAAAGACGGGCAAATATACGACGTGGTTCTTGATCTTGAGCCCACAGGCGAAGGACCGGGTATCCCAAACGTATCAAGTGGTCTCAAAGCTCAGGTGTATGCAAGTTCTTTACTCTTTTGATTCTTTAATTGAGTGATTTATTTTCGTGCCTTATTTTTCACCATACCCGCTGCATAAAATTTAAATCTTTATTATTCACCCTACAAAATTGGCACTTTATTTTAGTTGTTTCTTGTTTGGATCTTTAATTGGAAGATGTTGAGTTCTTGATTGCAAGTTTTAATCATTTATTCCTTGTTGCTACATATCATGCCTATGAATGTGATTCTTGGAATTAAGCATTATATGGACTTGCACCACTAAAGAACCCTACTTTTCCAGTTTCTAGCGTATTTTCCTTATTTTCTTTATTTTTGCTTACTTTTAGATCATCGTAGCTTGTTATTTTATTTTTCTCTTTTTGCTCTTTAGTTTCATTGCTACTGAAACCCTATTACAGCATCGTTTTTAGTTTAAAAAAAAAAACCGAGAGCTTCAAAAAAAAAGCATACCTTCATCTTACCTTTGTAGTTAGTAACTCTTTGCTTATTATTATTTCTTCATTTGCTACATGTTAGAAGATCTGATTGGTTTCAAGCTTTACAAAGAACCCTATTGTTGTGTGATTTTGTGCTATGCCGACACAGGAGCTTTGGTCACACCCCTCTTTTTCTGAACCGTGTTGCAACCGTCACATAATTGTTGACGGAGTGTGTGCACTTGTTGCCCTTGTGATTGCTTTGTGTCGATTGCTACTTATTCATATTTTCGAGCATCGCATTGAATACTTTATTCTATACATATTAGCCGCTTGTTTATACTTGCTATCCTTGATATCCGACTTGTGGCTGATTTAATTTGCAATTTTGATTCTTACTTGTTGTCTTCAATGTTGCAAATTTTGTGTCTAGGGGAATTGCTTGAATTTAGTGCATTGTTTTCTCGCCTCTTTGATTTCTAAAACTGAATCACTCTTAGGAATCAATAGGGCGTGCATTACTTGGTTTCTGGTCTTTGCTTCGTTTACTTGTTGCTCTTCTGATATTGTAGGAACATGACGAACGATAGCGACCCTAACCCTTCCCCTACCCCACCTAATGGCATTTCTGCTTCTGATATGCAGTTTATTATCGACTCTGCCGTCCAAACCTCAATCCTGGCTATGCGCAAGGAGCTGGCTGAGGTTGCTGAACGTTCTAAAAATTGTCAAAAGGTCAAACGTTCTGAGGATCGCATTTATTATTCCGACCTGATCAAACAGGCAGTTACTCGGCAAATAAAAGAGTCAAAGCAAATGGAGGCTTCTGGATCTATACCTCCTTCTGGAGGTAAGCCGCCTCCACCTCCGCCAGATAACACACCTTCTTCAGGTAATACACCACCTACAGGTAATAACCCCCCTATAGGTAACTCTTCTTATGCTGGTCAACCACCCCCTTCTGGTCAATTGCATTTTAAACTTAAGTCTGCAACTCCTAACCCTTTCAATGGAGAGAATGATAACGATCATCTAGCGGGCTTCAATGGAAACCAAGATCGCTAGGAGCATACTTCCCCTCGATATCACCATCAGGGCTGGCCACACCATCATCATCAACAGCACACGAATCCGCTGTTCATCATATCTAACTGGGTTGACAGTCGCGACAACGCTGATATGCGCGACATGTAAAGACCGGGAAATTTTAAAATATTAAATTATTAAAATAGTGATTTATAATCATTCTGATTTATAAGATTTAGGAGGTTTGGAATTTCCGTCATTGAGCTGTTGATTTTATTCTAAATATTTCAAAACGAGTTCCGGCATTATTTATTTGGAAAATTAAAAAAAAATATTATACTCTGCTTTTATATATTGAAGATTGGAAAATAATATTCGGATTCCATTATTTCATTCGGATTTGAAAATTTTAAATCCATTTTAAATTGGGTCAGATAAGGTCGAGAGAGCGGGTTTTGAGATATTTTATTTGGGTATTTGAAATTTGCTTTTGACCAGTTTGATTCATTTTGATCCCCCCCCTCCTTGTCTTCTTGCCTGCATCTCTGTACACCTATACACCCCTCTTGTGGATTTTAGAAAGCACGCCTCCTCCTCTGCAATTTTAGAAGCAACAATCCCCATCCAATCTCCCCCATTCTCACTGTTCAATCTCTTTCAAAACCCCAAAGCTGCCTCTGTTGGTCGAGAGCCACCTCTTCTCCCGTTTCCGCCCACTGTCGACATCACCATCCTCCGCCTGAATCTAATCACTGTAAACCATCACCATCACCGCTTTCTCTGTTCCACCGAGAAGAAGCCTCGTGTTTCCAATCCTCCACCCCCCCTGGTTTCTCAACGAGCAGCAGCAGCAATAACTAGGATCCCAAGACCCACCTTTCCGATGCTCGAACCACACAGGAGCAAGCCGGAGCCGACCACCGCCGACGCCGCCAACCCTCCTCCTCTTCCCTGTTTTTCCGACTTAACTCCGGTAAGACTCCTCTTTGTCTTTTTCAGTCCAGAACGAAGTAAAGGCCCTCCTTTATGACCCCCTTTTTCGTTATAGGCCATTCCGGCGTAGATCCGACTCCGTCGAGATACATTGAACTCCGATCGAGCCTTGTCCGACAGGAAATTCAACTCTCGGTGAGCCTTCATCTCCCCTTCCTTCTCTTGTTGCGTTTGATCCTTTGGGTGTGGGTTTTGGTCGGGGAACTGTGTCGGTTAGTTAGGAATGGGTGTTGGGTTGAACGAAAGTCAGTGAAGCCGCGCACCTTCCTCCTTTCTCCTCCGTTTCCTCGTTCCGTCGAACGCAGGTTCTTCTGTTCACTTGTTGAAGGAGACAGACTTTATTGGGCCTAATTTTTTCTGGGTCGTGGGCTCAAATTCGGATCTCTCTCTCTCCCTCTCATTGCCTCAGTTCAGTCTATGTGTGGGTCGGGTCTCCTTCTGAATTTGGATCTTGTGATTCCGGGTTCGGATCCTCTCTTTTTCTATGGATCCGGGTCTTCCCTTCTTTCATTCCGGGTTGGGCCTTTCTTTGGTCCGGGTTTGGTTGGGCCTGTTGGATTCTTTTTTTTTAGAAGTTCTATTCCATTGTTGTTAGCTGTTGCTTACTTATACATGTATTTGTTAATGTTATTTACATATATTCGATATATTATATGATGGTCATTATTATTATCATTATTATATTACTATTTTGCGATAAATATATTTGGGATTTATTATATATTATAGAATTATTTTAAAGGTGATATTATTTGGAATATGTATTTTATGATGTTTTAATATATGATTAGGAGTTTTAAAGTGATCTATTGAGGTTAATTGATAAAGTAATTTATTTGATATGTTTTATAAATGGGGATTATAAGATTGATTTATTTTAATGTTTACTTTAGATAAATATTGTTGTTAAATTATTTAGAAAAAGGTTTTAAGTCGTCCGAAAATGATTCTTAAAGGATTTGATGTGTTGAAACTAAAATTCCGGAATTATTTCTATAACATGATTTTGAGAGGTTGGTTTTAAGGATTTAATGTTTAATGTCATAATTTGGCCAAATATTATTTGAGAAATTGTTTTAAATATGAGTTGACTTAATTTGCAGTTTAAGTTTGGAAAATATGGTTGGTATGATTTTATCAATGGGTTGATTGGAAGAATGATTTTGGTTGATGTTGATCGTATCGGAAAGGTTTTGGAAAATGGTTTAAAATCGATTGGTTTTAAGGATGTCGAGAACTCGGGTTCGTGTGTGTGAGAATATTGGTTCAGTAGCTTATGGAAATGGCTTGATGATAGGTGGGTATTGCTTTTGGATTGCTTTGGACTTGCACTTGGGCCCTTGTTTGTATTATCCTGCTGTTCTGCATCTTCAGGTAAGTTCCCTAGGGGGCTTACTCAGGTTGGACATTCATGCCTGTTGTTGCATTTTATGTTAGGTGTTGCATATGCATAAAAGCATGTCATGTAGTATCCTGTTTAGGTTGCACTAATTGGATGAGCATCTGCTTACTTTATGCGTTTGAAACAGAACGGTCGTTATCTGTGATAGTCCTAGAGTCTTTGCTAGGGTCATAGGGTAGCCCAGCCTCATCGGGTACCCTGAGTCAATCGAGTCATGAACTTCCTTATATTATGATATGCCTGCGGGCTTTATTGTGGAGCGGGTTAGGCATGCGTGCCGCCCGATTATGATGGAATGCATTCACGAGCTGGCCAGTCTCCGCCCGATTGGAAGGGGGTGGAGGTAGGAGAGGGATATGCCACTTGGCATTGTCTTGGGCCCTTTATAGTATTTCTGCACATTATTATGAACTAGGAGCATGCTAGTGTGTTTGACTTTCGTACTGCATTAGAGCATCTTTATTAGGTATAGCACATACTATGTGGCCTCAGCGAGGACTGCCGGTCCCGCATGAGTGGCTCTATCTGACTCCTTTCCCCGTTCTTTTTTTTAAGGTATTTTCTACAGACTTTGAGTGCTCGATGTCTATATGACGGGGTTTCCTTTTGGCGAATTGAAGAACCTGGCTAATTCTCTAACTTAGTATAAATGGTAATCATTCGCTTATGTTTTGGTTTTGACCCGGCTCTGCCGTGACACTTTGTATGTTAACTTTGTTTCCGCTTTACTTTCATTTGAACTGAATTTCGCGACATAGTCTTAAGACAGGTTAAGGGTACCCAATGGCCCCTCGAGTTTTTTAGGGTTTGAAATCCCTCTTTCTTCTAATCTTAAATAAGTTTGAAACCTCGACCCGTACCTGGATTGCAAGATCCGAACAAGGGTTTTCATCCCTTGAAACGTAACCCGGAAATCATAATTCTGGGCCGTTACACGACACGCCCCATTTGGGGGACGCTTACCATGAGGTAGACCCTAACTTTGATGATTTACCTCCTCCTAATTTTGGTCGTCCTAGATTTAATAATGCTCAAGCTATACATAGGTGCGATGTTAAGCTTAAGTTAGAAACTTTTGATGGAACCAGTGATCCTAAATCTCATCTTGTTTGGGAAAATCATACTGACTATTTGCTTGAACATCTGTGTTATGAGGAAACAGAGAAGTTAGAAGTTGTTATATTGAATTTGATAGGTAAAGCTCATATCTGGTGGTTCCGCACTCGTGAGATGCGTCGTCGTCAAGACAAGCAACCTGTTGAGACATGGCCCCAACTTCGCTACCTTCTGAAGAAGCGACATGTGTCTGAGGAGTACACGGAGACCATGAGGATGCAACTAGATTCTTGCTGCCAAGGAGCTCACTCACCCATGGATTACAGAGATGAGCTTGAATGGCTCTCTCATCAGGCTAATGTTTATCTTACTCAACGTGCTTTATGTACCCAATTTCTTGATGGTCTTAATGTCACTATTAAAAATCCTTTGTCTATTCATTCTATTAGAGATATTAACACTTTATGTCATAAAGCACAACTTCTGTATGACCAGCAGCAGCTACGCCATAGGACAAGATTCGACCAGACCTCCCAAGGTCGCAGGTTTGTCCCTTTTAACTCTTCTGGTCAATCTAGATCTACTACTAACCCTCCTCTGCAGCAAAAGGGAGTTTCCAACTCACCTCAACAGGGTTATCAGGTTGAAAAGTAGAAGGGTTGCTGCACTATCTAAAGAGCGCACAAAAGACATCCGTTGCTTCACTTGTGGTGGTTCTGGACATGTCTCTCGCGAATGCCCTCAGAAAAAGAAGGTTCTTCTCAATGATTTGGGAAACCATTACTATGAGGAGGAGACTGTCAAGGACCATGTAATTTCAAGCGAAGTGGAGGAGGACCAGCTGTTTGAGCCCAATGGAGAAATTGACACTACAGAGTTTGACGACGTCCTCTGCCTTGTCAATCGGCGGGTCCTACACATTCAGGAGTCTCCCATGGCTGATCAAAGGGAGAACATCTTCCACACCAAGTGTGTGGTTCGCGAGGCTACCTTAAGCGTCATCATCGATGGTGGAAGTTGTTGCAATCTCATCAATGAAAAGGTAGTAGATTTCCTCCATTTGACTACTACTCCTAGACCTAGACATAGCCACGGGTAACGGATCGAGCAGGTCGACCTGTGACCCGCCGGGTCAGGGTCCACATGTCTGAGGGTCGGCTCGGGTTGAGGGTCAGGGTTAGGTTCGGGGAAAAGATAACTCGTGACCCGGCAGGTCAACCCTCCATTTTAAAAAATAAATTGAAAATTTTTATTTTTAATAAAATAAATTTATAATTAATATGTAAATTATATAAATTATTCTTAGAATAATTTATAATATTACATAAACTAATATGCAATGGCAATGTGAGACAAATGAACCCCATGCTTCTTCTTTTATAGACTTAGCAACCCCCCCCCCCCCCCCCAATTTCCTCTAGTTTTCAATGTGGGACAAGAATAAGGGTAGAAACTACAACACCATGTGTTATTCCTTTCATTAAATCTTAAGAGGTAAACACTTTAATTATATTATATGTTACATCATATAATCCAAATATTTAAATTAAATTATTTTCCACCATATAATCCAAAGACTTTAATTACATTACATTTTACATCATATAATTTGATTCGTCGAAACATCAATTTCTCATATTTTCTTTCATATCTCATATTGCTGTCCCACATCGAAAGTGATCTATATACCTCTATTTTCTCTGTATATAGATCTTCATACCCTACTTGTCATTCCCACAATCCAACCTTTTCTTTCCCACATCTAAAGTGTGATGAAAGACTGATGATGGATAAATGGTTTAAATGGCATAACTGATGATGGATCTGATATAATGGTCACCAACCAATGTTTAGTTTCATTTTCTATTGGATCATATCATGATAAAGTGTTATCTGATGTTGCTCGCATAGATTGTAGTCATATCTTGTTAGGACATCCTTGGTTATATGATCGTTATGTTACTCATGATGGTCGTGCGAATACATATGCCTTCACCTTTGATGGGAGGAGAAATACTCTCCTACCCCTTTCGCCTCAAGCTGTTTTGAAGGAACAGGTTCACAAGAAACAACAGCAGGACGCTCAGAAGGAGGCCCAAAGGAAGGAGAAGCACCTAGGGAGCTCGGCACAACAGCCCGCCCCCGTGGCCTAGCCTGTCGCGCCCGCGGCCACCCCACCCACACCTGCGGCCCCCTCGGCACCAACACCTTCCACCTCGGTATCACTTCAGCCCTCTTCCTCTTCGCTCAAGGGCTCTGTTGAACGTCGTTCTTTGGTCTCCCAACCACAAAAGGAGACCATTACTTGGAATGCACATCGACCTCACATCCTATTGGTAATGAAAGAGGTATTGCTAAATGTTGTGGATTTAAGTCATATTCCTGCAGCTATTTCTGCTCTGTTGCAGGATTATCTAGATGTCCTTCGAGCTGATCTACCACAACGATTGCCTCCTATTCGTGGGATTGAGCATCAAATTGACTTCGTCCCTGGCGCAGCCTTGCCTAATCGCGCCGCCTATAGAGCTAGTTCTGAGGAGACAAAGGAGCTTCAACGCTAAGTCACGGAGCTGCTGGATAAAGGCTTTGTGCGAGAAAGCCTCTCCCCTTGCGCGGTACCTGCCATCTTGGTTCCAAAGAAGGATGGCTCTTGTCGCATATGCGTTGATTGTCGTCCAATCAACCAAATAACGGTTAAGTATCGCCACCCTATTCCTCGTTTAGATGATATGCTTGATGAACTTCATGGTGCTTGTATTTTCTCTAAAATTGACCTTTGAAGTGGATACCATCAAATTAGGATGAAAGAGGGTGATGAATGGAAAACGGCTTTTAAAACTAAGTATGGCTTATATGAATGGTTAGTAATGCCTTTTGGTCTAACAAATGCTCCTTCTAATTTTATGAGGCTTATGAACCATGTGCTTAGACGTTACTTAGGGAAATTTGTCGTTGTCTATTTTGACGATATTTTAATCTATAGCAGGAACCTGCATGATCACCTTAGTCGTTTAAAATTGGTTTTTGATTGTCTTAGAAAAGAGAAATTATATGCCAATTTAAAGAAATGTTCTTTTGCATCCGAGTCTACCATTTTCCTTGGTTTTGTAGTGTCTGCATCTGGATTAAAGGTGGATGAGGAGAAGGTTCGCGCTATTCAGGAGTGGTCCCAGCCCCAGACTCCTACACATGTCCGCTCATTTCTGGGCCTTGTTGGCTTCGATCGATGGTTCGTCAAGGACTTCAGCACAGTAGCCGCCCCCCTCCATGAGCTGACCAAGAAGGATGTGACGTTTCGCTGAACTGACGCACATCAGAGGGCATTCGACGCTCTCAAGGATCACCTCACCCATGCCCCAGTGCTGCAACTACCCGACTTCCAACAACCTTTTTGAACTCGAGTGTGATGCTTCTGGCACAGGCATTGTTGGAGTTCTTCTTCAAAATAGGCGCCCCAATGCCTATTTCAGCGAGAAGTTGGGCTCCGCTGAGCTCAACTATTCTACCTACGATAAGGATCTCTTCGTGCTTATCAGATGCTTACAGACATGGCAGCACTACCTTTGGCCTAAGAAGTTTGTGATTCATTCGGATCATGAAGCTCTGAAGTACCTGAAAGGAAAAGCAGTGCTTAGCAGGCGACTTGCTCAATGGGTGGAGTTTCTGGAGACCTTTTCCTATGTGGTTCACCATAAGAAAGGAAAGGATAATGTGGTAGCTGACGCGCTATCACGCAGGTATGTCCTCCTAAACCATATGGATGCACATGTGTTGGTTTTTGCATTGATAAAAGAACTGTATGCTTCTGATGGTTTCTTTAAAACTATATATGCGCAATGTGTGTCCAAAGGTGAAGTTGATTCATATTTTCTTGATAATGGTTATCTGCTTAAGATGGGAAAGCTTTGTATCCCATCTTTTTTTATTCTCCGATTGTTAACTCAAGAAATTCATGAGTCTAGGGGACATGGTGGTTTCGACAAAACACTAGCAGGACTTAAGGAACATTACTTTTAGCCTAAAATGTCTAATTATGTGCTAAGATTTGTCAAAAGTTGTGTCGCTTGTGCTAAGGCTAAGTCGAAAGCCAACTCTAATGGTTTATATCAACCTTTGCATATTGCTAATGCACCATGGGAAGATGTGTCTATGGATTTTATTGTAGGATTGCCTAGAACTTCTAAGGGTCGTGATTCTATCTTTGTTGTTGTAGACAAATTTTCCAAAATGGCTTATTTCATTCCATGTCACAAAACTGATGATGTTATTCATGTTGCACACTTATTCTTTAAAGATGTTGTTCGCTTACATGGATTGCCTTTATCTATAGTTTCTGATCGTGACTCTAAATTCTTAAGCTCTTTTTGGAAAACTTTATGGTCTAAGTTGGGTACAAAATTGTTATTTTCTACTTCTTGTTACCCACAAATTGATGGCCAAACTGAGGTCACAAATAGAACTCTTGGGGCTCTGATGACATCTAATTTAGTTATATTTTAGGGTTGCATTTGCATATTAGTTTAGATCATTTTCATGCATATTTATCATATTTTATATTTTATTTAGTTTATTTTGCATTTTCGGAGTCTACACCGGGTTTTTATTGATTTCAGGCACTTTGAAAATGATATTATGGAAATTCAAGAGTTGATGCGAAGGAGCAAGCATGATTGGATAGGACCTTGGAAGCTAACGTGCAGAAACTGTCATATTTGAATATATTGGGCTAGATTTATAATTAGGTGTTGGCTTAAATTTTAATTCTTTAAATTCCTGGGCTGAAATTGTAATTTGGTAAAAAGTATCATTATATAGGCTCACGTTACATTCCAGGAGGGGGGCCGACTAGGGAACGCCGCAATGGCTTCGGCCAGTAGATTAGTTTAGTTTAGTTTTGTTTCCTTTGTTTTCGGTATTGCACTTTGGATTGAAGGCGGAGATTTCTGGTTTGCATCTAATTTTAATCATGTCTTTAATTTATTCTATTGCTTTCTATATTATCTATTAATATTACTAATTCTGCTAGCATTTTGCTGACGTGTCACGCCCATAATTAAAGTTGAATTTTTTTATTCAAATGAGATTTTCTTATTGGTCAATAATATTATGGAAACTTTAAACTATTTGTTTCCTATTTTAAATATGATTTGAATCCATTCCCTTTTTTTATTTTTGATTATATTTCCGTAAATATTGAGACATGTTTCCATTTTTTTTTCCCGATAGCAATATATCTATGTATCTATTAATATTACTAATTCTGTTAGCATTTTGCTAACGTGTCACGCCCACAATTAAAGTTGAATTTTTTATTCAAATGAGATTTTCTTATTGGTCAAAATTTTTTATGGAAACTTTAAAATATTTATTTCCTATTTTAAATAAGATTTGAATCCAGTCCCTTTTTTTCAGTTATATTGCCGTAAATATTGAGACATGTTTTCATTTTTTTTCTTCCGATTGCAATATTCTCATAATTCATCTACATACATTGAACTTAAATTTGAATCTTGGTATATATTTTTTATTTTGGAAATTTATACTCTACATAGATCCATATCCAATTGTAAATTATAAAATGCTACGGACCATAAATTAACTTTCACATGTGTTCATATTTTCTCACCAACCATGCAAGTATTTCATTTTCAAATAAATTAATCAAAGATGTACTCGGATTGACTGCATTCATTATCTTAACGGATTGAATTCATTTAAATATTTGTTTATTATTTCACATTTATCCCAATCATTTTAAAATTTTCTACTCTCTCTATTCGTTTAGCTAAATATGTTGTTTAATATTCATTCACGCTTTGTTAGGATGGTAAAAATTATATAAAATATTATTTTTTCAAAATTTTTATAAATTAATTTCGATAATAGGTAATATATTAATAATATTAATTCTACTATCATTTTGCTGATGTGTCATGCTCACAATTAAAATTGAATTTTTTATTCAAATGGTATTTTCTTATTGGTCAATATTATTGCTGAAATTTTAAAATATAGTATGTTTTCTATTTTAAACATATTTGTTTCCTATTTTCATATTAAAATATTATTTAATTTGATATGTTGTTTGTCAATTTGTGATCTATTTTAATCTCTACGTACATTGAACATTCGTCAAGTCTTGGCTGATTTTATTCTTGGATATTGAAATTGTTGATTTATCATATTTAACCGATTGCAATATTCCCCACAATGTCTACATACAACGAACATGTAATAATCAATTTGTAAATATTCGATTTCAAAAATTAATTATAAAAATCCATTAGAGCAAAAAAAAATGTTTTTTTTTATAATTTAATTATTTTAGACATCTTAAATGACTATCAAAAAATAAATAATATTTTAAGACTCACAAGCATTAATAATGCTTATTTTGCATCTTGGATGGGGCTTCTTAGATCACTTTTCTACCTTTAAGGATCTTTTTTTTTACCATCTTACCTTTATTTTCACTATTTATTTCTCTCTCTTTCTAACCATCTTTCTCATGAAAATAATGAATAAGTTATGTACATCTATATAACTTCAAAATTATTCACACAATCATGTGCTTATGATTTTTTAATATTCGTACGTGAGCTTATATTTTACTTTTTAGATCTATGCTAATGATAATAATTATATATTTATATCAAATTATATTAGGTGGTGTGTTTGAGTATTATAACTACTTTACCTTATTAAATTATTTTCAAAATTTGTATCGTATCTCTTTCCAACTAATTTATAAATTATAAAAAAATACTTTATACATATTTTTGTTGTAAACACGTATTTATATTAATATAGTATTATATAGATATATAAAATGATGTTCAAATTAAAATGAATCAAGCTCCCGTGCCTTTAAGGCACGGGTATTACACTAGTGTTTAGCTAAATTCTCCGTTCTAGGGTTAGGGTGAACCCGACAATATCGCGAATTATTTGATTTCGATGTTTGCTTGAACTTAGTCTGAATTCTATAAATTGATTTGATCCTAGTTGCTAAACCTAATTGATGTGAATCTATTAGAATCCTTTTTAGATTCAAGATGGTACCGCTGCGAATTGAAATTGGATAAATAGATGGAATTCATGAACCCGAAAGGAGGATTGGTTTCATCGGATCCCTAGGATTAAACTTGAGAAGTCAACAATTGTTATTGTGACATTTAAACAATTGTTGAGGACTCTTGAGGATTAATAAATTATCGTAGATTCTAAGGTGGGAATCGGTTAGGCGGAACGCGACAGCGAAAGTTTAATTGATTTTCTCCTAAGGTCTATAAAGAGCTTAAAAGGTCTAGATTTGGTTACTTTAGACACAATTACTACAACATGCGACAGCTGAGTAGTGATGACTTTAGATAATTTACCTTCAATTTGACATATTAAGAAGATGAAGTTCGAGTGAACATCGGGTTGAATTCTTTGTGGCATTGTCGTCGTAATCCTTAACCCTGGAATTATTTCTCATATATATTTTATTCATAACTTTTGCTTGTTTTTCCTAGTTTAGTTGAAAAATCAAATCCCCCTTTATTGGCTTAGCTTATTAGTTCTAGATAACAATTGATACATATTTAATCCCCGTGATCGATACCCGTATACTGCAATTGATCTCGTATTCTTGCGAGGTTGGTTTAGGCTACACTATTCTTGTGTTGGTTTAGACCACAACAAGTTTTGGCGCCGTTGTCGGGGATTATTGATAGTATTGGTTGTTTCTATAACTAGTTTGCTAAGTCTTTCTTTTGCTTTTGATTTTTTTTCTTTCTTTTTGTGATTTCAGGTGTGTTCTTGTAGAGATGAATTGTGTTCCTTATTGTGATGTTTTTTCATCGTCTGATCATGCCACTTTGGAAAATCAATTCTCGATGTATGGGACCCATGCCCATTGCGAGTTTTGCGGGAGTTTTGGAGATATGATATCTGAATGCTCGGTGTTGTGGGACCCCACCTATGAGGATGCTAATGATATATACCATAGGTGCAATTTTGATGAGTATTATGAGAGCAATCATGCTCATGAAAGGGCTCCGATAGGATTTCAGTTTCGACCTCCACAACCTCCTCCCGAGAAAAGACCTTATTCACACCTATCAACGGAGGAGCTACTCGCTAAGAATGCGGCAATTGAAGCCCGAATTGCTCAACTTACCATGAATGCTCAAACTGTTCCAGAGAGCCTCCCGAGCCAAACAGATGTCAGCGACGATTGCACTGTCGTGTCTATTGAGATTGAGGAAAGTCTGGAAGAGCATGTACATGAGTCTAAGGTGCCTGAGATTGATGATCCTGGGGAGGAAGAATCCATAGAAGAACCCGAATCGGTTGTTCCCCGATTATACATGCCACCGTCGCTATTTTCTGAAGTGATGGTTCAAGAGAATGTTAAGGAATGATTCGGAGCTTTCGCTGGACTACTCTCCAAGTGGCATATAGATGACCCTTCAAAGGAAGTTCTCATTCATATACCGCCATACAGCGAATCCCAAGAGGAAGTCTTTCTATTCGAAGATGGTGGTAACGGTGAACACACAAAGGGACAAGATGCTAAGGAGAAGAGCACATCTTTCGGGAGCTTGAACTTCAATGGAGTCCAATTATATCGCCCCGAAAAGACTTTACTAGATGGGTGGATCGAGCCATGGACCATCCATTCGGGAAGGTTCAAACGTTTTCGAGTCAACCTAAGGTAAGTTGTCCTTATATTTTATTCAATTAAGATTGTTTGTTATTATAAACTTTAAAAAAAAAAAGCTTTAGCGTGAAATTCAGCAGGCTCCTGAGCGGGCGTGCGCATTAGGCGCGCAGACCCATATCTTTAAAAAAAAAAAAAGGGTATGTTCTCTCCCCGAAGACCCTATCGCTTCTTGGCCGTCGCCTCTCCTAACCCTCACCGGCCCTCTTTCTCTCTCCCCGTTTCTCACCTAATCACCTCTCCTTCGCCACCAATCGCCGGCGAACCACCCTCGCACCACCTCATCCAGGCGGTTTCCTCCTCTTTTTTCCTTCTTCGTCTCTCTGTCATCACCGCAACAGTCTGCCACTCCGCCTCCAAGGAAGCGCCGGAAACCCCTCCTTCTTTCCCTCTCGCCTCCAGGATTTCGCCCCACCACTACTCTCTCCCCGCCCACCTTCGACCATCACCACAATCTCTCCCTACCGCTCCCTTTGCTCCACTGCAGCTCTCTCACCCATACTTCTTTAGGATCCAGTTTTCAACCCAATGGTGAGTACAGGTATGAATTTCTCTTCACCTTATTGTTCTGAATTTTATGTACTGAATGTCAATTTGAGTTGATGTCGATTTAGTCCAATGCTGCTGATTTTGGGGTTGAGTTGTATCCGGGATGATTATGGAGTTTGAGAATGGTGGAACTTGATTGAGATTGAGTTGTTATGCTCTTGATTATTTGTTACATGTTGCTGAATTTTTGAGACTTTGCAGTGATCTGATTGGTTTTTGAATGTCATGTCTAAAATCTGAGTTTGTTTTAGTCTCAAGATCTTGGAGGTTTGTTGATATGTGCTATAAGGCATTTTAACCATATTTTTGCTAGCACTATGCCTTTGAATGTAATTAGGAGTGTCGTCTGGCTTGTTTTTATTGCTGAAACTGATCACTTTAGCTATAGAAATTTAGTCGTTGGTTGCACTTATTAATTCGATGTGCTGAGTAATTGATTGATAAATCGTTGATTCTTTTTGGCTAGGTGATTAGTTATTTGTCCAGGTGCTTCTAGTTCTTCTCAGTTTTGCACTTCCGGAAGTTACTTGAGTTTATTGATTTTTATTGACATGTGACTGAGTGCAACTGAATATTTGTTTTGATGAACCTTAGCTTTTGATCGTTCTACTGGACATTCCTTTATATGTGATGATTTCATAGTTTGTTTGATCTTAAGTGCTTGTCACCTAGTCTTGTTTTTGTTCTAATGGGGCTGATTTTACTGAGTTGATGTTTGAGGTGTTATAGTGCTGATTTGCATTGGTTATTGGATCCTGGTTGCTATTGTGATATCGTTGTGCTTGTGATGATTGTATCTGCTGCTGTTTTTGTGCTTTGCGCAGGCCAAATTACAAAGGAGATGCTGCCGGGATTTATTAGATATCACAGATGGTTCAAAAAAAAAATTCCTTGCACTAATACCTCGGATTATGATGGCTTGAAATTTTCTCGATTGTGTCTGATTCTTTAGTGAGTTTCCTCTTCTCTTACTCTTTATCATTCTCTACTTTGGGGATAAAGTAGGAATTAAGCATGGGGTGGGGGTAACTCACTTGTGATTCATGTGTAACTCCGTTTTTGCATATAGTTTTTGCATCAATTTTTTTCATTTTTCATGTGCATTTCATGCATTGCATTTGCATATGGATGTGTTGAGATGAACCCTTGCTAATAAAAAATCCTTGTCACTTCCTTGATTGAAATTGGTTGATGATATCCTCCAAGGCATGTTAAAAAGATTGTGATGATTTAGATTATTGGGTTTATGCTATATATAATTCTTCCAAAACTGATCATTGCTTGAGACTTGTTGAGATTGAGATTCTAAGACAAAAGCCGTAAGCTTCTGAGCCTAGGACTAAGATCCATGAGTCCTCTTTTCTTTTGTGTGTGAATTGCTCATCTTGATTGCTCTATCTTCAGAACTTGCGTTAGAACCTCTTGAGATCGCATATATGACTTGTGTGCATTGCATAAACATGATTGAGGCAATTTTTGTTAGCCTATTATTCCCTTCCTACCCATGAATATATCCTTTCCTTGAAGCCCATTGAGCCTATTTGCCTAATATTCATTTGTAGCTCCACGAGATTATCCTTAAGCCTATTTTAGCCTTGTTTACCCATTCGGGAATTAGGATATGATGAAATAGAATTATGGTTCATTTGAGTGGAGAAGGGAGAATAATGTGCTTTCAGTGATTGATATATTGAGTGGAGGATTTTGTGCTTCAAATGTAATTTTCTTGTGATGAAAAAAAAAAAGAAAATGGAAAATATGAAAAAAAAAAAAAAGTTAATAAAATTCTTCATCACTAGAGGAATGTTTGTGAAAAGGGAATGGGTTTTCAAAGTTGTGAGTTTTGAGCTTATTGGATTATGTGATGTGGTTGTGAGAGATTTGGTATGCTTGTGGAAAAGAAGTTGGAATTGTGGTTGAAGTTTAGGAAGTAGTTCTATTTCTCGGATTTAGCACCACATGGCCTAAGAATCCATACCTTATTCTTCTTACCTTGGCCCCGTTACAACCCATGAAAAGACCTCATGATTTATGTTTTGTGCATAGTCCGAGTGATGGAGAATTAGGACGCTGATTCAAGCATATGGTAGATGAGTTTTGAAGATTTGAGCTTGAGCGGAATATTTAACCTTAAACACATGAGTGAGAGGTTTCCACAAAATTTATCCTATGCGAGGTCTTGGAATTGATGTCTTGAATTTGTCTCTTGGATGATTTGCTAGTTCTTGTTTTGAACCCAATGTCTTGATCTAAATGAGAAAAAGCATTGCTTGGATAGAAATCGAAATCCTTCTTGTGAAATCTTTACACTTGTTCTTGCTTGAGGACAAGCAAGGTTCAAGCATGGGGTGATTTGATGACATCTAATTTAGTTATATTTTAGGGTTGCATTTGCATATTAGTTTAGATCATTTTCATGCATATTTATCATATTTTATATTTTATTTAGTTTATTTTGCATTTTCGGAGTCTACACCGGGTTTTTATTGATTTCAGGCACTTTGAAAATGATATTGTGGAAATTCAAGAGTTGATGCGAAGGAGCAAGCATGATTGGATGGGACCTTGGAAGCTAACGTGCAGAAACTGTCATATTTGAATCTATTGGGCTAGATTTATAATTAGGTGTTGGCTTAAATTTCAATTCTTCAAATTTCTGGGCTGAAATTGTAATTTGGTAAAAAGTATCATTATATAGGCTCACGTTACATTCTAGGAGGGGGGGGGGGGGGGGGGGGGGCGACTGGGGAACGCCGTAATGGCTTCGGCCAATAGATTAGTTTTGTTTAGTTTTGTTTCCTTTGTTTTCGGTATTGCACTTTGGATTGAAGGCGGAGATTTCTGTTTTGCATCTAATTTTAATCATGTCTTTAATTTATTCTATTGCTTTCTATATTATGTTTAGCTAAATTCTCCGTTCTAGGGTTAGGGTGAACCCGACAATGTCGCGAATTATTTGATTTCGATGTTTGCTTGAACTTAGTCTGAATTCTATAAATTGATTTGATCCTAGTTGATAAACCTAATTGATGTGAATCGATTAGAATCTTTTTTAGATTCAAGATGCTACCGCTGCGAATTGAAATTGGATAAATAGATGGAATTCATGAACCCGAAAGGAGGATTGGTTTCATCGGATCCCTAGGATTAAACTTGAGAAGTCAACAATTGTTATTGTGTTATTTAAACAATTGTTGAGGACTCTTGAGGATTAATAAATTATCGTAGATTCTTAGGTGGGAATCGGTTAGACGGAACGCGACAGCGAAAGTTTAATTGATTTTCTCCTAAGGTCTATAAAGAGCTTAAAAGGTCTAGATTTGGTTACTTTAGACACAATTACTACAACATGCGACAAATGAGTAGTGATGACTTTAGATAATTTACCTTCAATTTGACATATTAAGAAGATGAAGTTCGAGTGAACATCGGGTTGAATTCTTTGTGGCATTGTCGTTGTAATCCTTAACCCTGGAATTATTTCTCATATATATTGTATTCATAATTTTTGCTTGTTTTTCCTAGTTCAGTTGAAAAATCAAATCCCCCTTTATTGGCTTAGCTTATTAGTTCTAGATAACAATTGATACATATTTAATCCCCGTGATCGATACCTGTATACTGCAATTGATCTCGTATTCTTGCGAGGTTGGTTCAGGCTACACTATTCTTGTGTTGGTTTAGACCACATCAGGCTCTCCTTAGAGTCATGCTTCGAACTAACCTCTAAAGGTGGGAAGAATGCCTACCATTTATCGAATTTGCATATAACAGGTCTAGGCACTCTGTAACAAAGCAGACCCCCTTCGAAGTGGTATGTGGACGAAACCCACTCACTCATGTTGACATGATGCCTCGACCACTTAAGGAGAAGGAGAGCGTGGATGCAGCTAAGCAAGTGGACTTCATCAAGCGCTTGCATGAGCGTACTAAGGCGCAGCTGGAAAGGAAGACTGCGCAATACAAGGCCGCGAAGGACAAGTATCGTAAGGATGTGCAGTTCAACGTTGGTGATCTGGTATGGCTGCATCTTAGGAAGGAACGGTTTCTGCAACAACGGAAGTCTAAGCTGGACCCCAGGGGAGATGGACCACTCAGAGTGGTTCAGAAGATGGGTCGTAATGCATACAAGCTAGATCTCCCTACCGATAAGTACAGCATCCATTCTACATTCAATGTCGCCGATCTATCCTTGTTCGTGCCTCGCGATGACTGTGACGACGATTTAAGGACAAATCGAAGTCAAGTGGAGGAGAATGATGTCGTGAAATTATCGATGACTCTTGGTGACATTGAGGAAAATATGAAGGTTTCATTCGATGGCCCTATCACTCGTGCAAGGGGCAAGAAGATTCAAGATGCAACCAAAGCCCTTCTTGTCCGTTACCAAGGAACAATGGAGCAAAGGTTCAGGCCACCCTGGATCACTTGGCTCAAAGCTACTCCACCAACACAAGAAATGAGCTTCCGTCCTCAAACAAAGCTCATGCAGACTCGACAACATCCTCCATGAAGACAAGAGAACTCGGCATTCACATGGGCCACTCGAGACCTCCTTATGTCGAGTGGGCCAAGCTATGTCGAGTGTCAACAAAGCCCATGTCGAGTACACATTATGTGTTGGGCCGATATTATTATTCCATTAATTAATTAATTATTGTTATTTTATGTAAGTAGAATTAATAAGTTACAAGATTATATCTCTTCTAGATTAATCCTTGTACACCAAGTTATTTAAATTCTATCTTTTTAGGAAATATTTATCTTAGGAATGTTTTCATTATCTTTAGATAGAATAGATCTATCCAAACCCCTTTCCTTTGCAAGGAAGGATTGGTTAGATCTCACATAGCTTTTCTATTTAATCAAACCTATGTACTTTGAATTTCTTAGATTTTTGAATAAGAATTGAGAAACCCCTTTATAAGATTAAAGGGTTCTCAATTATCAATCACAAAAGCATATGCTCTTGTGTTCTAAACCATTCGGCAATCAATCATCACCATCGGCACTGATCTTCAATACCGAACCCAAACACAACATCCAAACCCTAGCGAATCTGTCGCAAGAAGGAAGTCGGGGTCCTTGGTGCAAGCTTCGCGGCATCGCGCGCCCAAGCGCTCGGCGTCTTCGCTCGCTGGCGCTCGGCACCCTCGGCACTCGTCCTCGCCAGCGCTCGGGCTCCCCAACAACTCGGCGTCTCTCTCGCGTGCACTCGCTCCCTTGCGCGCACTTGCTCTCACGCGCACCTCGCTCTCACTCTCACTTCCTAGCTCGCCTTCGCTCTCGCTCCCAGCGAGCGACACCAGCCGCGCAACCGTGTCCGCGCACACCCTGAGGCCCCAGCGCCTGTGTGCCGAAGTCCCTTGCGCGGCTGATCATCCTTCTCTCTCTTTTCCGTCGCTGTTTTATTTAGTTAATTTAGTTAAGTACTTTCTGTCGCTATAATTAGTTTAATTAATTAGTCACTTAATTGTTAATCAGGATATATTGGAAGAGCATTGCAAGGTCGGGAAAATATACGATGTGGTTCTTGATCTTGAGGCCACATGCGAAGGATCGGGTATCCCAAACGTATCAGTATCAGAGTGAATAATCCATATTGGGGTTGCCTTTGCTATCATTAGAGTATGTATATATAGGAGATTTACATAATGGGCCTATATTACATCTAACAGATAAGACCTCCATGTCTAAACTGCATGAAAAATAGTCATCAAGTCCTTCTCGTATAAAGACACATTGTAGTGTTTAAAGGCCTAGGGTTTTGCAAATAAACTGATAGGGTTTTGCTAATGAAGTTGATAAGTGATGGCCTAGGGTTCTTTAACTATGGTTGGATGCTTTACCCTCTCTCCGGATTTATCCCCTTACCCTGTCCCTCCTCACATCTTTTCTTTTTTCTTTTTCTTTTTGTATTTAATTTAATTTTCAATTTATTTTATTTTTATTTTTAATTGGGGGTTTGTGAGGGGGACGAGGGAGGCGGACAAGGAGGGGGGACAGAGGATTTGGCTCCCCTATAAAGCCCTTATGAGAGTCTTGCAATGCTAGTACATAAGCTAAGGACAATGGTGCTTTCGATCAGTTTGAGAAAGGTAACTTCAACTTCCTGATCCCAATTAATTAAAACCATCTTTCTTCGGCAAGTTCAACAATGGTTTCGCTATGATGCTTAGGGCTGTGCATCGGTCTAGAACCTAACCGAACCGGGCCGAACCGAATCGAACCGAAACCAAAAATCTCAAATTTTCAAACCGAAAGCCGAACCGAAAGTATTAGGTTCGGTTCGGTTATTTGCCGGTTTGGTTTGTGTTCGGTTCGGTTTTAACACAATCGAACCGAATTTTTATAAAAAAAAATTAAAGTATGCAATATATATACATTGTGTATTAATTAGTGTATATATAAAATATCCAAATATATTTACCCCGTATTTATACACTGTGTATGCAATATATATACGTGTATTAGTGTATTACAGTATTAGTAAGTATATATGTGTGTATTAGTTTATACAAATATATATATATATATATATATATATATATATATATATATATATATATATATATATATACACCCCGTATTTATACACTGTATTACAGTAGTAAGTATGTCTATATTAGTGTATACAAATATATATATATATATATATATATATATATATATATATATATATATATATATATATATATATACACGCTACGTATTAGTAAGTATGTGAGTATTAGTTTATATATATAAAGTATACAAATATATATACCATGTATATATTTATGTAGTGTATAAAAAAATTTCGGTTAACACAAACCGAACCGAAACCGAACATAAACCGAACCGAAACCGAAAAATGAAAATTCTCGAACCGAAAGCCGAACCGAAAAACTTCGGTTAGGTTCGGTTTGTGTTGGTTCGGCCCAAAAATTCGATTTGGACCGAATCATGCACACCCCTAAATTGATGCTATAGGATTTTATGAATCGTCTATAATAATTTGAGAGCCCATGGAAACTCCTCAAGTTCTTTTGTGTTAAGGTACGAGTTGCTCAATATCTTCATCTTTCAATGGTAAGAAATATAACCTGATATTTGATGGAGGTTGTAATGAAGTATCCTAAGTCTTTATTTCGAACATAAATCCAGCCAAAAAAAAAGGACAGATAATCGGCGAAATTAATATCTTAATGTATTTTAGATGATATTGTTATTCTGATTGATACTATTTGGTCAAATTCCATATCAATGTCTTTGACTCAATTTATGGTCGGAAAAAATAGGTGAGCTATTTTTTTTAACACCCATCCAAATTAAAATTTCCATTATTATAAAACCTAAAAATGGGGTGATTCCAATTTCTAGCTAGACATCAATTATTTTTAAGAAAAAACCATTACAGTACAAATTAATTAATTTAGATAAACAAGATCTCCAAAATGTTAATTGTTGCTTACTGCTCAGTTATGTGATCCCTCGTAAGCTCAATTCAATCCATCTGCAGCAAAACAAACACATCTCACAATTTTAAGTCCATTTCTGGAGCAGCTCCTACGTACATGTAAACAGCTAGAAGCTCTCTTTAAAGTACTTTTTCTTTGTTTAACTATTTCCGAGGCATGTGACTTGAAAGTGATAGATCAATGACTAGAGATGGAGTGGGAGCTTGAATGCATTGTACAATGACTAGAGATGAGCCATATTGAAAAGCAACGAAGGATGGTTTATCTTGTCGCCCACTAGTTCGATCAATTCCCGCACAAATCATATGAACCATATATGCCAGTCTTAAGGATGGTTGTGGATTATGAAAAGGACATACATATATATACTATGCTAAGAATCTTCTCTTTAATCTTTCCCCTCAACTTTAGAGCTTTTTAAAGCCATTTTTCGTCTAGGGTCGGAGCTCCATTGATATGATCATCTCGAGCGAAGTGACAGTGATCAGCTTAATTAAGGTAGCTACTGAAGTCCGTTGGGACTCGGGATCTTTTTTCGTCTAGGGTCGGAGCTCCATTGATAAGATCATCTCGAGCGAAGTGACAGTGATCAGCTTAATTATGGTAGCTACTGAAGTCCGTTGGGACTCGGGATCAAGGGTCGTGTGCGCTCTAGCGCTAATAGCCTAGCAGATAAGCCGAGCGGGGTTCCATCCTAAAACCAATTGACGTTAGGTGGGGTAGCCCACTATCTTATATATTAAGGCTTCTTTGTTCATGTAATCAATATGAGATTCTTTTTGGTCTCTTCACATTCCTTTCATTCTCAACAGTAACAACTAGGGGAGTTGTTCCTAGTGGATGGGTATGGTTATGGTATGTTGAGATGTGAAAAGACCGAAAAGATTCTTACATAGGAAAGTATTGAAAACTGCTTTAGTATATAGTTAAGGTCAGTGGGCTACTCTTTCTACCATCAATTGATTTTATGATGAATTTCACCGTGCTTATGTGCTAGCCTAGCTACTGGAGCATATATATGTGCCCCTGCACAACAATTCTCAATCATGAGATACAACGGACATCAATATGGTTCTAAATTATGAGTCACAACGGACATCAATATGATATTGTCAGTGTGTCAAACATGAAAGAGGAGGCTGACCCCAGCTCCTAGTGGGAAACCCCAATTTTGCCATAGAAATGTAACTAAATAGATCAACTTACACTTCAAACATGCCAACTTGTTTGCTCAATCTTTCTCAATTATATTGGTTTGGTACATCACTTTAGTCTAAGATTATCTAGTGGTGCATGTATGTTGGCATGGGACATACTGTGAATCTCATATCGGAAATGAGATCGAGTGTTTTAAACCTAACATAAAAGAAGATTTGTTACTCCGATCCATATATTGTCAATTAGTTTTACGTTGGAATCCTAGTGAAGCTTATATGTTGGGCTTGATGATTTGGTGTGTAGGAAGTCTTTCTCCATATATAGCAAAGTATAGTATTTGTATACTGTTGCTTTTTCCCAAAGTAGGGAGCCAATGTGATGGAGATTCATCAGAAGAAAGCAAAGGGGAGGACCATAAAAATATCAATGAATTGAAACTATCAACTATCTTCAAAACATGTTCTCCAAATGCCCTCTAGTCGCCTATGATCATTCAAATATGTCTACTTGAAAGGAAAAGGATCGCGCGCGGTTTATTGGCACGCAACCAACAATCTCGGATGGTGACCGGTGCCTCGTTCTTATCGCTAAATTATTGCAGACCCAACGTTCGCTTTTCGTAACCATGTTTCTAAATAGGCCACTGATTTGCTGACAAAAGCAATTGCAAGAGGGAAATTTATGTCCATCAAGTGTCAACATGTAGAGGTAATTCAAAAAACCTCCCAACAAACAACTAAATGCCTTGTAAGTGAGTTGGAATCATGAAAAGGGCCAAACACAAGGCAATAAAAAGGATGCCAAGTTCTTCCATTTTGAAGAAGCAAAGAAGCAAGAAAGTGCCAACCCACATGAGGTTAGGAGAGTCCTCCCAAGGAAGCCAAAACACCCAAGCAGCTGGTCTTCTACATAAAGGCAACTGTTGTTTTTTGTCAAGCAAGCTCAACACTTTCTCTAGTAATGCTAATTGATATGGCCAAACAATCTACCGTCTTTGTAACGGAGATATATATATATGTGATCTTGGCACCACCTACGCTATCTTGTCGGAGTGCGAATTGATGTTTTAACCTCCCATTTGAAGTCGATCTGTGTTTGAATCATTGAATCTTAGGGTGTTTGAATCATTGAATCTTAGGGTGTTAGTTAATTTCTGATTAAATCTTGATTCGGCCAATATCTCATAAACAATCAAGTGTTTGAAGGAATTGTGTCATTTAATTAAATGTGCAATGACTAATTATGGAATAGGACAATTGATAGAGATATTCAATTCGATTATTTTATGAGTCGTAATGCTTTGCTAGAAGCCAACTATGATTAATAGGCTTAAACGGGTTAAACTCATGGCTATTATAAACGGGTTCTATGCGGTCACACACTTAGAGTAGACAGACTTGATCAAAAGATAGATGATTTTATTATTAGTGTATATTAGATATATATTAATAATAATGGAATAAGATTTATTTGTGAAATAAATAATTAATTAAATAGGGTATAAATATGGACTTATAAAGATGGGTTGATTATGACTTATCCTAATTAATTGATAGCTTCTCTGTGTACACGTTCAACCGTAAATGCAAGAGATTGGCCTTCGATTGTAGAATTACACACGCACTCACAAAATCAAAAGGGGTTTTGTGTTTCTTTTACTCTTGAGACAAGAGAGACAGTGAGTGAAAAGAAGGAAAATCAATTGTTGAGTTTTGCTGGCTGACTACCATCATCATCTAAGTCAATACGATTGCTTACCTTTCGATCTTCGTCTTAGCAGTCGAAGACAAAGGTGATCTAGACCGGGCTCGTGTGGACCAATTAGAGGAGCAACATGTGGGGCTCTAGTTCTCTTCCGAATCCTCCCCGTTCAGATCCGGTTCACGCATCAAGAGGTATCTTCTATAAACAATGATTTGATCTATCGATTTTATGCATGAAGATCTTGCGATTAGATGATAGAAAATAGTTTCAAAAACTTCCGCTGTGCAACTAATTTTCCATCAGTGTTCAGGAAAGTAGGATTAATGTATGTGCTTCAGCTCAAAATTAAGTTAGTAAACTGCGATTTATTTACACCTTGTTTGTTTGACGAGTATGGAATAGAAAGAAAAATAATTAAATTTTATATGCGAAATGTATATGATAATCACTTTTTTTTTTTTTTTGCAAGTCTAGAGAATGGGAAAGGAAAATGGTTAGAACATTCTATGAAATATGATTACCCTATGCTAAAATTAGGTAATCAAATGAGGGGAAAATACAAAAGTAATGACACTAGGTCAGATTGACGTTCTAGACACAGACGGTTTTTTTGTCGTCTCCTGAATGCACTTCAAGGGACGAACAAAGCCTGGGTCGTCACTTACAATAGGACCGGATGTACACCCATCCAAGGGAGCCTTTCAGGAGACGAACGATTACTAAGTTCGTCTCCTGAATACTAAGTGGAGGTTGACCAAGCCGTTGACCATCGATAAACATGGTGAATCAACCAGGATTGTCAGGTGCAGTCGTAACATCATCATTCAAGGGACGAACATATATATGTCCGTCCCTTGATTCAACTGTACTTTTAAAAAAACATGTGACTCCGTACGTGTTTGGCATATATCGTCTTCTCCGGACAGTGGGGTTATTTTGCATCCTCTATTCCAGACAGTGAGGGCCGGGGTATTTGGCATCTCTTCCTCGACTTCCTTGCATTGTTCTGCACTTGCCCTCGCGCTCGATCAGGTGAGTCTTCTCCTTCCTTTCGATTGATTTGTTTGATTAATTGGTTTTTGTTTTGGTTCGACTAGAATTCCAGATCTGTGATTCCAGATCCGAAACCCAAATCGCCCTAGCCTCCATTGGATTCATCCAGATCTGTTTCCTTTGAGCTAGCTGCTACTTCTCCTTGGCTTTGGGTGGCTTCCATTGCTCAATTCGACCTATTAGAACCTGTAGTTGCAGAAGAATGAGAAAAACCCCAATTCCATCCCCAATTTCATCATTGCTCAATTCGACCTCATCTCCTTCCTTGCATTGAGGATTCTCCTTGGCTTGGGTGATTTCTTAATTTGAGCTTTCTTGTTTATGTTGGAATTGAACTCTTGGATCACACACACTCAAACCCACACAGATTCGAGGACTTGACTCTAGGAAGAACACAAACAGCACACACTTACCAGTTTTCGATTAAAGCCTTTAACTGTCGTACTAACATTTACTGTCAAGTTAAGTCGAAATCGACAAACCACACAGCAAACATAACTAACACAATTGTTGTCATTCGATATCGACAAACTAAGTCTGTTAGAGTAATAAATGATGGCTTTAGGTTATGTTAGAAAGTCATCACATTTTCAGGCTATATAAAGCCTCTTGTTGTAACAAACTATCAGTTGAACAAGTTAACAAATTCTACACAATTCAGTTCATTGATTCCCTCTCTTTTTTTCTCTCTCGTCTCTCTGTCTCTCAAGCTGTTCTATACCTTGAATTCACAAGATCTGATCAAGTCAATAAAGTCGATATCGACAAAACCTAAGACACAGAGCTGAAACAGAACTTGCCAGCTTACTTGAACCTTGGATTATAAACTAACTTTTAACAGTTTAGGTAATTGGAGTAACCATATGCTGCTGGTTTTTGTTGCTCAACTTTCACTTTTTTCGGTTCTGGGCTCAAATTCTGATGCCATGTGCCCTAGCGGTTGTCCAATTGTATGGTGTTTTTGTTGCTCAACTTTCACTACTGGTTTTTGTTGAGAAATCAGGTCTTTTCCAATTGTCGGTCATGGGATGGGATGTCCAATTGTATGGTGTTTCTTATACTCCATGTTGTTCCGTCCATAGGCATGTCAGACATGGGATGGTTTTTGTTCCGTCCAATTGGAGGGGATGAGCCATACGAACGTCAGGTAAACAAATTGCTTTTAATTTACTTTGTAATGAAGGCAAGAACTGATTTTGGTGGAGATGAATGGAATTCATTCATGATTGATGTTGTTGGAGAAGAATTTTTTGGCCTTAGCTTCTTTGTTCCCTCATGACTGATTCTGGTGCATTGTATTTCTAGATCGAATGTTGTTTTGGTGCATTGTATTTCTAGATCGAATGTTGTTTTGGTGCATTGGTGGAGATGAATGTAATTCATTCATGACTGATTTTGGTGCATTGTATTTCTAGATCAAATGTTGTTTTGTTCATAGGAATATTCATTTTCTAAAGCATGGATGTTGATTTGTTCCTTTGGTGCATATGACTCTTAAAATGAACTTATTTGCCTTCAAATCATCATGATACATTGTATGAATAATGCCATGCTTATGGATATAATGTCATGATTCGTAGTGGACTCCTTATAGTGAAGAGATGGAGGAAGTGTCGAGGGGCAAAGAGGAGAAGAATCATGTCATGGCTGTTGAGGAGGATGATGCAACCAGTAGCGAGAACCCATTGCTCCGTCAGATGGTAGAAATCCACCAGGATCTAACCGAGCGCAACCAGAATCTAATTCAGCAGCTCCATGAAGTGGAAGAACGCAATCGGTGTCTAACGGAGAGCAACCAGGAGCTAACTGAGTGCAATCGGGCTCTAATCGAACGCAACTGTCAGTTGGGAGAACTCGTCCTTTCATTTGCGAAGAAGTAGGCATGGCCTCCACCTTATGTAATCGTGTCTTAATTCATGTAATGTTTTCGTTCTCGTAGTCGGATTTGGTAACAAGGCAACTAGACTGTTCAAACTTAACATCTCGGTTTCTTGAACATAACATTTCGGATATCGGTTTGTTGAACTTAGCATCAAGTAAAGTAAGTTTTGTATCATATCGGTTTGAGATCGATCAAGATCCATTAAGATCAAATCATATCGGTTTGAGATCCATTAAGATCAAATCAAGATTGGAATTGAGACCAAGATCCATTAAGATTGTGATATATGTTATATGTATGAGTTTCAATCTTTCATTCAAGATTAAGATCGAGAATGAGATTTTCGTTACTAAATATAGATTTTGTGATAGATGTTATCGATCAAGATCAAACTTTCATTTGAGATTAGGATCAAGATTGTGATTGCCATTAAGATCAAACCAAGATTGGAATTAAGACCGAGATCGAGATTGGAATTGAGATTGAGATCGAGATTGAGACCGAGATCGAGATTTGAATTGAGATTGAGATCGAGACTAAGATTGTGATATATGTTATATGTATAAGTTTCAATCTTTCGTTCGAGATTGAGATCGAGAATGAGATTTTCGTTACTAAATATAGATTTTGTTATAGATGTTATCGATCAAGATCAAACTTTCATTTGAGATTAGGATCAAGATTGTGATTGCCATTAAGATCAAATCAAGATTGGAATCGAGACCAAGATCGAGATTGGAATTGAGATTGAGACCGAGATCGAGATTTGAATTGAGATTGAGATCGAGACTAAGATTGTGATAGATGTTATATGTATGAGTTTCAATCTTTCGTTCGAGATTGAGATCGAGAATGAGATTTTCGTTACTAAATATAGATTTTGTGATAGATGTTATCAATCAAGATCAAACTTTCATTTGAGATTAGGATCAAGATTGTGATTGCCATTAAGATCAAAACAAGATTGGAATTGAGACCGAGATCGAGATTGGAATTGAGATTGAGATCGAGATTGAGACCGAGATCGAGATTCAAATTGAGATTGAGATCGAGACTAAGATTGTGATAGATGTTATATCACATAACCCTAAACCCTAAACCCTAAACCCTAAACCCTATACAAACTATAAAAAAATCTTGCAAATATTAAATATATGAATTTATATTTATACGAGTTCATATTTTTTTTAATACCTAATGTTATATTTAAAAAAGTTATATTTTTTTTATATAACCTTTATAAAAGTTATTATCAACACCTACAAAGTTACAAACATATAAATATCATATACACATAAATAAATAAATTGATGTATTTGGCGGGAGAATATTCGGCGCAAATTTTCAGTGAATTTTTTTATCTCTAGAGTATTCAAAGGACAAACATAACCTCCGTTCGTGTCTTGAATGAATTTCAATTAGGCGGGATTTTCTCCCCAATATTTTCACTGTACGTTTTGAGGACGTGTCGTTCGGATGCCCACTCAATGTCTCTCATTTCTCAAGACGACTTTTCCACTCAGCACACATCCAAACCCTCCTCTCTCAATCTCTCTCTCTCCGCCGACGCCTCTTCAAACCCTCACCACCAATTCCTGTCTCTCTCCGGCCTCCTCATTTCCAATTTCTCTCTCTCTCCGCCGACTCCTCTTCAAACCCTCACCACCACTCAGCCCGACCTCCATCATGCCACCAAAAAAACGAAAGAAGATCCACATTCGCCCAAGGGTTACTCCACCACCGCCGAGCCCGGCCACCGCTCCACAACCGGCCACCACTCCTCGGAGGTCAACTCGAGCTCGGGTGCCAACTCAGCCCGCGTCACCACCACATCCCAGCCCAACTCAGCCCGCGTCACCACCACCTCCGAGGCCAACTCGGTCCGCGTCACCACCACCTCCGAGGCCAACTCAGCTCGCGTCACCACCACATCCCAGCCCAACTCAGCCCACATCACCACCACCTCCGAGGCCAACTCAACCCGCGTCACCACCACTTCGGAGGAGCCCTCGGAAGCCACAAGCTCCTCGGAAGCCACCACCCCCGAAGAGACAACTGGTACGGGGCGGCTCTTCCTCGACTGGTACCACCCAACAGACGTCTCCCCCTCTTTCAGTGGCTGTAGCGGAAGATGAGACCATCCCCCCTCTGGACTCTTCTCCGTCTGTGGGTGGCGCACGGGCTGGGTCAACCACCCCTCCGGCCTCCTCTCACTCAGTCAGTGCCTCACAGGTAACGTCGACCACCCCTCCACCCCCTCCTCTGTCCGTCGGTGGAGAAGAGGCTGAAGAAGAACCCCTGCAGGAAGTCTATATACCAACCAGAGGTTGGTTTTTTATAATTTTAGAGGTTTTAGGGTTATTTGATTCCCCAATTTTTATAGGGTTTATCGTTGTTTGATGATTTCAGAGAGATTTTGTGATTTAGGGTTTATCTTTGTTTTAGGGTTTTCTGATTCCCCAAATTTTAGGCTTTGTATGGGTCTTTGCTTATCTAATCGTTGTCTTCATCATTTGTAGGAAAAGGAAGAACTGTGGTGAGTAACAAGACTATGCAGATAGTGAGGGTCACTGGAAAGATAAAAATTTCGTGGTCAGAGTTCCATGGAAACCCCGAGCTCAACCAATACAGTTTGCTGATAAGGGATATAGGGACTGTTGTGAAGACACATGTGCCAATGTTGGCCTCCTCCTTCGAGCAGCTTGAGAAGAAGCACAAGGATACGCTTGCCGCTTACCTGGATGTAAGCAAGTGTTCTCTTCCCTTGTACTGGATTGTATAATGTGTCTAATTTGCAAGTTGTTATCAATAAATTGTATAATGTGCCTATTTTGTCTGCTGGTTTACAAGTTGTTGTTAGTTTTAGGAGATTCATAGTAGCTTTTAGTTTTGTATTTGCTTTTAGGAGTTTCATAGTAGCTTTTAGTTTTGTATAATGTGTTTTGTATTTGCTGGATTGTATAATGTGTTATATATTTGCTCTTTAATTTTCTTAAATTTCTGTTCTTCATTGTGAGATTGATCTTGAATGTTTCTCTCCACTGTCAATTCATTCAGTTCACTTGCATTCTCATACTTAGTTGTTCTGTGTTCATAGTAGCTTTTAGTTTCGTATTTGCTGTTAGTTAGTTGTCAATTTCTTAGGAGTTAAATACCCTTTGCTTTCTTCATTTGCATTCTCACCGAATGGTAGTTAGTTGTTCACATGCATTCTCATACTTAGTTATTATGTGTTCACTTTGCTGATAATGAATGATAGTTGTTCACTCAATGATAGTTAGCTGTGTATAATGTGTTATGTATAATGTGTTATGAGATTGGTATTTGGTGAATTTTGCTGGATTGTATAATGTGTTATGGATTGTATAATGTTGTTAGTTTTAGGAGATTCATAATAGCTTTTAGTTTTGTATTTGCTTTTAGGAGTTTCATAGTAGCTTTTAGTTTTGTATAATGTGTTTTGTATTTGCTGGATTGTATAATGTGTTATATATTTGCTCTTTAATTTTCTTAATTTTCTGTTCTTCATTGTGAGATTGATCTTAGTTTTAGGAGATTCATAGTAGCTTTTAGTTTTGTATTTGCTTTTAGGAGTTTCACTTGCATTCTCATGGTCTGATAATGATATGATAATTTCATTTTCACTGAATGCAATAACCTGTTATGTGTTCTGAAGGCAACAAATTATTTTCTTCACTTGCATCTATTCATTTTCACTTTGATTTGCCCATCTCTCCTGTTCTGTGTTCTTCACTGGTAATTGATATATATAATTGCATTCTTATTTATGTAGACTATGTATGTTGTATCTCCTGATGATGAAAAATTGAAGAAGTATATTGAGACTCAGGCGGCATCAAGATACCGCAGTTGGAAGTACAAGTGTCATTGCCACTTCTTGAAGCATGGTCCACCCATACCTCTTGAGTTCAAACTCCGTCCTGAGCAATGGCGCTACCTTGTGCAGAAGGAGTTCACCGCCCCTGACAAACTGGTTAGCTTTTTTGTGTATTTTTCATTCAACTGTTTCCATAGCTTTACTGTTGTTCTCTGATGTTTATATGTTCTTGTGTCTTTGGAGGAAATAAGCAACTGCAACAAGCTCAACAGAACTAAGAATCCCAAATACATCAAGCACCACTCAGGGCCTAGACCTGTGTGCTACCGGGCAGAGCAGTTGTACAAGGACGGACACTTGGCTTCTTTTGTGCAAGCTTCAATAGACGAATACCTCCAGGACGATGAAGACGACTCCACTGTGGTCAGTGTGTACTAACAGTTTTATCTCTGACTTGTAGGATGTCATTGCTGAGTTCCTTGGATGATTTCATTGTGTATGATTCTAAAGTTTTCTTTGTGTTCCCAGGAAATTATGCAGCAGGCGATTGACGACTATGTGTGTTCGCGACCAGAGGAAGAAGACAATGATGTCCTACCAGTAGCTACTCAGTGTGAGCTAATTGTCAAGGCCTTTGGAGAGAGGAGGGGCACTTCTGTACGAGGTAAACAAAGTTAGGATAAGGCTTTAAAATGAGTTTAATAATTGATCAGTTATATATATACCTTGATGATTATATATATTATCATTACTATCAGTTATATATAAAACTATATAAGGCTTCAAAATGAGTTCAATTATATAAGAGCATGAAATCCATTTGATTTTAGGAACTTTACCATCATATTTTAGGAACAAATGTCATACTGTCATTTTCATGTTATCAATATGATTTTTTTACCTTTTATATCTTTGTAATTTTCACTTTCTTTGCCTTCATTTAGGGATGGGCGCGGCTGTCAAGAAGCCTCCAAGAAAGCGAGGGGCTGATTGGTCCACTCTAGGCCCGGCAAAAAGGCAAGAGCTGGAAGACCAAGTCAGGGAGGCTAATGAGCGAGCAAGGAAGGCTGAGGACGCCGCCAAGCTAGCCAATGAAAAATATGATAAGATGAAGGACAAAATGGAGCACTTTGAGAGGCTGATGGCGGTGCACTTCCCTACCAAAGTGCAGGTTTGAGCACTTGGCGATCTAGGTAGGTGACAATTAACAAGAACTTGGTTGCAGCTTTTGGGTTAGTTTGTGCAACTTTTGGGTCACAATTCTAGACTTGTAAGCGCAGTTTTTGAACATGGTGTTTCTAAACTTTATGTCCGTTTGTGTTTCAACTCAAGTACATTTGTAGGTTGTTTTGCTGACATGGGTGTTTGCATGGGTTGGTTGATGAACAAGCATGGTATTGCAGGTTTAATGTATGAACAATGTGGTTTTTATGTATGAAATGGGTGCTGGTGCACTCTATGTTGAATGCATTGTTGTTTCTTTTGGGTTACATTTGGTTTCGGACAGGGAGCATCATAAAATGCAGCGTATATGATGTTAATTTTTATTAAACTCAAGCCACAAACCTTAAACGACTAGGTTCCTATTAACTGAAGCCACAAACATTTTGAACCCAAAGTTGATCTCCAAAACTCTCAGGGCACCACAAACGATGTCCGCTGAATGGTCTGAAGGAGGTTCAATAACCAAATGTTCGTCAAGTAACACTTTGAGAGACAACATGACTAACCAAATGTTCGTCAAGACACAACATTAGTTTACCTTATGTTCGTCCCCTCGGTTATCAAGACACATACTTTAGTGGTCGCCTCAATAATATAACCTCTGACAATGGCCTCGTGGGCCGGTGAATTGGATGTCAAACAAGGGACGGATGTTCAATTGGTCCGTGTTTTAAGTGCTCTAGGTGCGCTGCACAAGGGACAAACCTTAGGGGACGAATGTACGTGCCTAGAGTTATTAAGCGTCGAAAACCCTCTTCAGGAGACGAAATTTGCCCGTATCTAGAACGTCAAACTGGCCTAGTGTGAGAGTAAAAGAAATTACAGCCCGATCGCCACCTCTATAGCATACCATGCTGATGCAAAATCACCAACCTTAATTAGTTTCTGGCTTTAGCTTGTGATTATCAGATCCAGTGAGAAAGATTTAACAAAATTCAGGTGAGGAATTAAGGTTATGTTGCAAACAAAACTAACTCCAAATTGACAGCAAGTATGAATTAAGATTCAGTAAAAAAAAAAAAAGTTAACAAGCACAATGATTTTCACACAAAATCATTGACAATAATACATCAAAGAGAAAATGGAGGAGTCACGCATGCTTAAATATACATATCGAGATTTTTTACAAAATGATGAATGTTCTACCCATCTTTTATGCATCAACATGTCTCCCACTTCCCTTTTTCCTGTAGAATGACTATTACTCCGTATCTTTTGTTGTCCTTGTACACATTAAGAAGGATAGCAACACCGGTATATCTCGCAATATAATGAAGATGAGTCGATATCTAGAGTCTAGTCTAAAGGGTATTTTCGAGAGACCAAAGCAAAAGACAAACAAACAAAGGCCAAGAAAGGTTGACAAAGCAAAAAAGGCAGAGGCAAAAGAGAAAATACCAAATATAAAAAAAACACCGAACACAAACAACAAACACTGAATATCGTTAACTCAAATGCTATGTCCTCAATGATCCTTATCCATAGTCATATTGTCTGTTAGGCCGTTAGCAAAGAGTAAGAACTTCGGGCAAGGTAAAACAAGAAATGGAAAACTCTAATTTGAGGGAATTAAACATCCAACTTTTGTAGAATGTATATTGTAGCAAAACTTTTGCTCATGAAACTTCCACTTACTCATAAAGCTAACTCGAAAGGCATGTGAAATTATTAGATTTATACAATGTATAGTTGACAAAAACAATAGTTAGCTATTGAGTACTGATGACCCTTATGACAAACAAGTGGTGTCGTTCCTTTTCTTCAAAATTTCCACTTGAAATGCCAGAAGTGATTAAAAATATATGATGATGGTATCACTGCTGCAACTTCTATGACCTAAATTGCTTAGAGTATTCGCAACGGTGATACTCACAGCCAAGATATTCAAAAAAAAAAGATAAAATGCATTTTCTGACACAAACTGCAGGAGAAGAGTGTCTTACTGACACACAAGTTTCTTCTGCGAGAAACTTTCTCTCACGGGCAACACACCCCCTCCTCCATTTTCTGACACAAACCCCATAAATTGCTTTTTTCTTTTCTTTTCTTTTATACTAGCGGGAAGACACCTTTTGATGTCGGTTGCAGATGCTCTTACATTCAAACACTGCAAACTGGTTCTCAGTAACTATACAATAAGCTTTCAAATTATGTCACTTTCATTTCTGAAACTTCTTTGCAATTAAGGTTATTTTCATTATGATATTAGCTAATTACGGAGTATTTCATTAAGAAGTACATGATTAGGCTACAAACTGATTGATGATAGGTTGATTTTGTATACAACTACTGTATTTTCGATCATATGCACTTTGTTTTCAGGAACTAAAAATCAATGGGCTAAAGTGTGATGATCGATCTTGCAATTGCTTTTGTGTCGTCATATGCTGCGCGCAGTCTCCTTGTAGCTGTTACAACTTTGGCCCTTGTATGTTTGTTGTTTTTCTTCAATTTTTCCACTTGAAATGCCAAAAGTGATGATTATAAACTTGGCCAAGCTAATCATATATAATGAAGGTAAGATATTTTGGTTTAGCAAAAGACAAGGACTTGCAAGTTACAATAATAGTGTTAAAAAGAAGGAAATGAAAAAGTGAAAATTGCCTACAATCAAACATTCAGTCTGTGCAAGTTTGGAGTGCACAAATAATCTGCCGTCCGCATATATCAACGCTTATATTGCCTTATATATTATAAAGGGGAATTGAAGTCACACATAAACATAGGAAATGTAGGCGGGCAACAAACAGGGTAAAAGGAGAGGAGGCCACTGTTCAAACTTCAAACTAACTTGAAAGATGGAGAGATTCTCTCGTGCAAATCAAATCCTAATGAATTAGAGGTGTCAGGCAAATAAAATGAAATCCATTTTGAGAGTGAACCCAACAAAGCTTTGCACCTGTGTGTGCAATCACTTTTGATAATCTGTACTGTACTCTACTGGTCCGGTTGTTAAGATGGGAATGTGACCAAAAGTGTTCCACATCGGAAAGTTGAACAAATCAAGCCCTAATATATGAGTCGGTGGGCTATTTCTTTTATTGTCAATTGGTTTTAGAATGGAAACTCACTCGGATTGTGTGTTATGCTGAGTCTGTTCCAAATCCATTCAGCCGTATAAAATACAAAACCACAAATTATTTTAAAATTGGATTCAGTCATATACATGTTTTATCCATATTTTGAGTCTACCATTTTTACCATATATGTACATTCATCATTTTATCTGTTGTTATCAATGCTTTCTCAGAGACCAATAATAACACGGTTCTCTTACCTACTTTAAAAGTGTTTTTATTTGTATGAGTTCAAACTCGAGACATTTGATAGAGAATGTGAATTTGAGCTCTTTGATAACTCATCGTCCTCTACGGTAATAATTAATGTGTGTATTGTCATTAATACTTAGATAGCATGCCTCCAAGCAGATGAATCAAGTTAGTGTGATTATACGGGTTGTCTTGTCAGCTAAAAAGTGCTAAAAGGGATCAACTGATCAAGGGGTAAAAATAGCTGTCCAGATTTACTCCACTTTATTTATGTTCACACTTTTGGTCATTTACTAGTACTATGCTGCACCTTAGGATTCAAGGGCAAATAATGTATTGCACTATTATGTACCCTAGCACATTAATATATCACCCTTAATACTACTGTAATAGGCAAATAGGCTAATACTAGCATCAAAAGCAAAAAGGGACCCACATGACCACATCCCCTTCTATATATGTACTCAACATCTCTTGCTCACTCCCTCCAAAAAATCACTCCCATCTCCTCACAACTATCTAGCATCTCATTCCACTCGATTCCCTTGAGTAGAGTTCAGTTAGTTGCAACCTTCTAAACAATCTCATAATGGCTGATGCAAGTGCATCATCAGCAAAGAGAATGGGGTGCGCTGCGGTGCCCGAGAAGATGCAGCTGCACCTAGCCATGCTGGCCTTGCAGTTTGGCTACGCAGGGTTCCATGTGGTCTCTAGAGCTGCCCTAAACATGGGCATCAGCAAAATCGTCTTCCCCGTCTACAGAAACATCATCGCCCTCCTCCTCCTCATTCCCTTCGCCTATTTCTTCGAAAAGTATGTTAACTTCCTCCAAGAAATGCCCATGAATTTACCAATTTTATTGCTTTGACGCGATCTTACTGCTAGGTTCTTTTTGTTCCTGCAGGAAGGAGAGACCGGCGCTTACACTTTCATTTCTTGTTCAGTTCTTCCTCCTAGCAACTATTGGGTATGGCTAAACTAGTTTATCAAAACTTGATATAAAGCAAATGATCATATATGATACCAATGGTGTGTTTAATTTCATGTTTTATGCAACAGAATCACAGCAAACCAAGGGTTCTACCTGTTGGGATTGGACAACACATCTCCTACCTTCGCATCCGCCATACAGAACTCAGTCCCAGCCATCACTTTTCTTATGGCTGCAGTCCTCAGGCAAACAACATAAACTACCTCAAACTTGATCAACCAATTCAACCTTCTAATCACTTGTATAAAAATAAAATAAAATAAAATTCATGAGTATCTGAGTTCACTTTGTAGGCCGACTAATCCTACGAAATTTGTGCATTTGGCATTTATGGACCATGGCACATGGATGTATTGTCCGTTTAAAGACATACAGGAAAATATTTCACTATTCAAGGGTCTTTTACTAGTTGAGCCAATCGGAGATGTTACGGTTTTATCTCTTGCAATTCAAACTCTCAAAGAAAGCCTCAATTTTTTAAGCTCAGCCATCACCTAAAACAAATCAGACATGGAAGCATAAGAAAGCAAAGCAATGGTTTTTTCAGTTGAACCTCATCAAAGAACACTATTATTTTTTGTCATCTTACAGGATAGAGAAGGTGAGGCTCAATAGGAAAGATGGCATAGCAAAGGTTGCTGGGACAATACTTTGTGTAGCTGGGGCCTCAGTCATAACATTATACCAGGGTCCAACCATATACAGCCCAGCGCCGCCACGTGATCAACCACATTCGGTTTTCCTCACACTAGGCGATGCAAACGGAAAGAACTGGACCCTGGGTTGTATCTACTTGATTGGTCACTGCCTGTCTTGGTCGGCATGGCTTGTTTTGCAGGCCCCTGTTCTAAAGAAGTACCCGGCTAGGCTCTCGGTTACATCCTACACCTGCTTCTTTGGTGTTATACAATTCCTTATCATCGCTGCCTTTATGGAGCGAGACTTGGAAGCCTGGCGTGTGCATTCCGGTGGTGAACTCTTTAGCGTCATCTACGCAGTAAGTAACTACTTTGCTTAATTGATTCGTTTTCCATATGCTTATCTTGACCTTTCTTATGTCTGTTGTAATATCCCTTACCAAATACTTGTCAAAGTTACCCTAACTCCGGCCTAAGAAATAGTCGTGGAGACTATCGATTAATGAGCAGTCACTGTCAGAATGGCGACGAGTACCTTGCGGAAACACCTCTCATAAATGACCTAGAAATAGAAAGAGCCTGCATTGCATGACAGGGACTTCCCATCCATTTGGTTCATTTGAAATTGGAAGTACTAGGTGAATGTGATACTTGGCCTAACCAACATTACTAGCTGCTAAATTTTCAGGATTAATTTAGCAGCTCCCTTTTTATTAATTTCTTACCCGCAAGAAGTTTCACAATCTAGATTCTTGACTAGATGTTTGCCTACGGGTCATTTGGATCATTTACCGGCTCTTGATTGACAAGTTCAGGCGAGTTGGGTTACTATTGAGTCGGTTTAAAAATTGCTATAATTTACAGTAAAATAAGTCAAAATATCAATGCTTAAGCCATACATTGATGCCACAGGGAGGAACCTACACTAGTGGAAACTTAGAAAAGGTTGCAAATATCTAATTAGTCTAAATTTCAATCCCTAAGCCCTACATTGATGCCATTAACCCATCAGTTTTACTATTATAAAAAAACAACTCTTCCCTTTTGACTGTACTCAACTAAATCAACTTTGTTTCATGCAAACTTTAGCTAACCTGAAGTAAGATTCCGAGATGAACTGATGTTTTTGGGTTTGGCTCAAATATGTAAATGCAGGGAGTGGTGGCATCAGGAATAGCATTTGCTGTGCAGATATGGTGCATTGACAGAGGAGGCCCAGTGTTTGTGGCTGTATATCAACCCGTCCAGACACTGGTTGTCGCACTCATGGCTTCCGTCGCTTTGGGCGAAGAGTTCTACCTGGGAGGGTCAGTTACCTCAATAGACTACTCTTAACTAGCATTTATTTCTTTGATGCCAAACCCCGGAAAAACTACGAACCCACTAGTAGTTTCTTCCTAGTTCACCTTTCACTATCAACACTCAAGTGCAAGCAACAATCAACCCCACCACCCACCATCCATCCGGCAATTCCCCATCAGAAATAAGTAAAAGATGGGACCAACCCTGATGCAATTTTCAAGATGCCGCTAATTTAGGGAGAAAAAAAAATCATCAGACAGTGAGAGGGTATAGGATAATACAGGACAAAGGTATGCTTATGGCTAGGGGTCCTCAAACCATCCCATCCACTCCAGTACTCCAGGCTTCAAAATTCGATCATTAGTGTATGAATTGTTCAGTGAAATTTTTTATTTTTTATTTATCACAAATCATCTTAAACTTGAGTGTTTGCCAACAATGTATAATAAACTGTTAGTACTAACAGATATATCTCAGCCAACACCTAAAGTTTTTGCGGATTTCATGTGTACAGGATCATTGGAGCAGTACTAATCATCTCCGGGTTGTACCTAGTCCTATGGGGCAAGAGTGAAGAGGCCAAATTTGCAAAGGCTGCACTCCCAGCAAGCCACATCAAGTCGTCACTCACGCAGCCTCTACTTCCACCATCAACGGAAAACGTGTGATCGTTATTAGAATAAACTGAGTTTTAGATAATGTTTTTGTTTGGCACCGAGCCATCTACTACTTGCTGTTAAGACTTGTTATGCGTCTATGAAGTAATCCACTAATCCTTCATCCTTACTCCTTTGGTAGTACTACTACTACTAGTACACCTATCTCACCATCAAGATTGTGAAAAGGAAGCTAAAAGATAGATATTAAGGCAAAAATCACTACCATCAATTAGTCTAATATCATCAATTAGATGTTGACCACGGCATAAATAACCATTTAATCCATCCCATGCTTTACAGATTAATTTACACATTCCTTTACGAGAAAAGATAATAATAATCATCATTGCTTCTCAAAAGACAAAGAAATCATCAAATTAAAGTTGGCTCAACATTACCATGGCATGAGGAATTATACAACGTATATGTTCTTCTCATTAAACCCTGTCTAATACTGAAGATGACCAAAAATGACCATCTCCCAACCGATGCACATCTATTTTTTCTAATCATTTATTGACAGTATGAGTCAACTTGATTTTTTGATGAAATGAGTAGACTTGATTTGATATTTGTTAGGCTGATACTACACGCATTTTTAATGGGTATGTTCACCTAATTAATCACCTCTAATTCTCTAAATCCAGTATGTAATGCATAAATCCAGTGTTTTAACAATTATGTAACTAAATCATGTAATAATGTTGATAACAAAAGAAAATAAAATGGGTCATCCTGATTTCCTAGTAAATTGTCTTGGAGATGAACAGTCTAAAAGATAAAAATTTGTGTGAAAGAACTATCATTTTGCTGTGTGTGACTCGAATCATCCTAAAGCTGTATAGATACTGACAAGCAGTAGTGGAAGAGTGAGATAAGCTAAACAAGATCGCAAGAGGAAATGATTGAAAGAATACATTTAGTATCCATGATTAAAAGCATTTATACCTTTCCATAGACATGTTTCTCTTGCCATGCTTTCCCTTGATAGGTTAACAATATCTGCCCTACGAATCGGGCATCTCCCTTTTCAAGATTGCACGCCATCAATTCTTCCTTTGCCCAGCCTGCAAAAGTAAAAGATTTAGGTGCTGCAATGATAATACTCTAGTTATCAATATGTTTATGCATTTAACAGTATGTAATGCAAGTGAACCAGTGAGATTGTTCATGATTGATTACAGGGAAATTCAAAGTCAAGTTTGTAAGAATACAATAACTTCTTTAGATCACTTCTCACCTCCCAGGTCCACCTGAAAATAGAAAAAGAAAAAAAGGAATCAAGAGAAGAGAAAAAGAACAGCAAGCTCATATGCAGTTAACAGCTTAGAAGGCAAGTACCTACAAGCGTCCAGTCAGCCCCAGTTTACATGCTTATCAAAACTAAGGGAAGTACAATAATACAGGTGTTCTTCGTCCACGAAGATCCAGTTCAAGCCTGCAGAGGCTGCTTATAAAGTTAAATAATACTTCAGGGGCTAAATTTAGACACAAATAGTAGTACCACCAAAAATGATTGAAGATTGGTTCTGCTATGGAATTAAAGCACCCAAAACATTGATTCAATACAACAATATGAAGTGCAAACTTGAAGAGATACATCATAGTTTAAAAAAAAAACTCATTAGAAACGAAGGTTACTATAAGGTGTTCCAATAAGAGAGAAGCATTACAATTCTATCTTAACGAGTATAAAACTCAAATTCAGAAACATCCATGACTGTAAAGGAGTAAGGACTACCAAAATATCAACGTCGGGGAGTATCACTTAATCATATGGCATTTGGATGTATGCAGCATCAGATGCAAATTGAACATCAGCATACATCCCACAAAGAGCACATCTTATACACTCCAATACCGTAAACAAGTGGGCAAATGCTAAAGTCACCCAGAAGTGCATCCCAAGTTTACCATAGTAGTAGGATTTTGGCATCCATCGGCTTGCAGTCCCCAATACCTGAAGGAAAATCTCAAGCAACATACCCAAGATGACATGAAACCTGAAGAAGTGGGGCCACTCTTTCCTCCTAACAACGAACAAATAACCAACAAAGAAGTATGCCATCAAAAACCAGGTGGGTAGGCTGCCAATGAACCCAAGGAAAGGGTATGTTATTCGTTCGAAGTCTTCCAGGAACGGATGGAGATTATATGCTGTCTCTGCATACATCCAGGTTTCATGGAGAGGCATTAGATAAGGGATACAAGCTAGAATCCTCCACCAGAATTTTGGCTTCTTCGTCATTGGAGGAAAGCGGAAACTAGAGGGAATATCCTTGGATGCTCTAGGAAGTGTCATCTTCCCCTTCCTAGTAGTCAGCCACGGAATGGACGACGAGCCATTCTGCTTTCTGCTAAAAGGCGAAGTTGAACAGCCAGAAAAGCACAATGATAAAATTTCTGCATGTCATAAATTTCATAATGAGAGAAGGATAGCCTACTTAAACTAAGATTCTTCATGTATCATTTCCAAATAAGCAATACAATATTTGATAAGCTTGAACAAATAGATGTAAAGATGCGGTTCCCAAGACAATTAACAATCAATTACTTAAGAAAAAAAAAATGAAAAGATAGCCGCATACCTGCTGGTGTATCGAGGTGCAACCTACACTCAGGTCCATATGAAACTCCAAAACATGGCAATGCAGCTCTTGTAATCAAACGAGATGGGAATGTGCAAAGTGGACTACTTCGCACAACACTAGATGATCTAGGATTCATATTCATAGTCCTAGATGCCATGGTGCATCCACTTATCATCATTTCCTACAACCTAGTGAAGGATCAATATCACGAAGAAAATTAGAACTACACACGAATGCATATACAAACAGAAGGAAATTTCTTGTCTCTCACAATCCCAAGCAACTATCCAGTTAAACTGCACTCTCTTCAGAATCACACACAAAGAAGCCTTGATGACCATACCTTAAGAGGGCAACTATATGCACCACCAATTTTTCGTCAAATGCGCATTTATTCTCCGACTTCGGGTGTCGGCAAGTTTTTTTTGCCTCAAAACAACTTGCCGACACCGGCTTCCCGTGCCAGCAAAATTGGCAAACGTTTTGCCTACACAAGAAGGAGGTGTCGACATGTTATTTCCAAACAAACAAAAAAACTTGCCGACAAGAGAAGTTGGTGAATGGTCGTGGGTTTGATGAAAAATTAAACGTGCATATAACAAGCTCGTCCCTTTATGTACAATGCAAACTAGAGCTAGCAATATCTAGCTCGACCAGAAAACCCGACCCGACCCACACCCACCCAAACTCAGACCCGACCGAAAACCGAAAATCTAGTAACATACACACCCTGAACCCAAACACAAGCTCCACCCATTTTGCCTTGATACCCGAATGGACATGAACATAGACAAACCCGACCCGACTTGCCCTTGATTCGATTCGAACAAGAGCCAACGCATCCTTATATTTACTTTAATTTTTTTTAAATACTCAAATAACGTGAAGTACATATAATGACCTAAAATAACTAAATAAATGAAGTTTAATAGTTAATAATTAAGATAAAAAATAATGATAAAATCATTTTATAATAAAACTAGATGTGAACCGACTTAACCCAACCCGAAATTTATTTAACCCGACATATGAACCGACCAGCCCGATTACACCAAAATATTCAATATGTTCAAATAACTTCAGTAGATTCACGCAAAAACTAACTAAAAGGAGACATGATTACAATAACGAGTTTACGACTATAGAAGCTTATTAAATTAAACAAAAATGTATTATGATAGGATTTATTTCGCATGAAATGAACTCAAAACACTTAAACGAAGGTTCTTCTGCGAAAGTCCAACCTCATACCCTAAAAATCCACAAAATCAAACAATTTTGTCCGTAGTCCTCGCGGAAATCAAATTGGAGACGGAGAAGAGAAAAACTACACCAAATAATCCACACATTGCAAAAAATGGAACCCAAAATTACGTATCTATCCATCTAACAGCTTTAAAACCCTAAACAACGTGTTCTGAATCGAATTTGGCCGGTTACAAATTGAAGGCAACAGAAGCCTAAGAGATACAGAGAAAGGAAGCGAAATCATACATACCACATAAGGAAACCGGTGACGATGCCGGCGAGAAAGGGAAAGGCCGGGCGAGGGACAGGGAACGAGCTTATCGTTGCCGGAAAATGATATCCCGGTTTGTCCGAACATGAAAGACTAGTGAAGCGAAGCTGCGCCTCTTTGGCCCAATGGGCCATACAGACACTAGGCCTACTCGTTATGTTTGTTAATTTTCAAAGGCCAAATTGCAGAAAACCACCCTTTAAATAGGCTATTTTGCGTGAAACCACCCCTTAAAACAAAAAATGCAGAAAATCACCCTTTAAAACTGTTTTCTTTGCAAAGTCACACACATCCCCCAATTTTTGTTAATTAAATGTTAAAGTGCATGAAAATCAATTATATCCCTTGTTTTTATTATTATTTTACTTTAATCAGTCGGTATTAATTAATTTTTACTTTTTAACATGTTTTTCAAAAGTAATTTTTTTAATAAAATATCCTTTTTTAAATATAATTTCACGCTTATTAGTAAAAATACTATAAAAATAGATATGATTGATGTTTTATATATTTTAAAAAGTGTATATTACTAAAGGGTTACTCAAAGAAAATACATTTTTTTAAAATGATATGTTATATAGTTTCTATTATTCTAAAAATATGTTCACTATTCCACATACATTTTTAGAATAATAAAAAATATATGAAACATTATTTTTTAAAAAAAATTATTTTCTTCAAGTAGCCCTAGTATTACACATTTTTTTATATGTATAAAACATAAATTACACATCAATTTTTTATAGAGTTTTTTTGTAAGTATGAAATTATTTTTAAAAAAAAACAATTTTTTTATATTTATAGTGTTTTTTGCTTTTGAAAAATATGTCAAAAAGTTAAATATCAACTAATATCAATTGAAATGAGTAAAATAAATTAAATAATAATAATAAGGGGTATAATTAAATTTCCACACACTTTAACATTTAATTAAAAAAAATTGGGTGATGGGTGTGACTTTGCAAAGAAAACAGTTTTAAATGGTGGTTTTCTGTAATTTTTGTTTTAAGGGGTGGTTTCACGCAAAACAGTCTATTTAAAGGGTGGTTTTCTGCAATTTGGCCATTTTCAAAATCTATACATCTAATCTAGTTTGGCGTCGTGTCACTAGCCCAATGGGCCATACTTTTTTTTTTGATTAAGAAAGAATTCGAGGTCAGACAAACCTGAACCTCGATGACCGACAAGTCGGCAGACGAAAATCCGTCAAAACAAACATAAAAATACAAAGAAGGTGCAAAAAATAGGCCCGGACTCTACAAAGGCGAGACCAAACACAATTAAACCGAACAAGATGAGGACGTAGACTAAAGACGAAGCCAAGCACAGCAAGAAGCAGCACCGTAAGCTAGCGGTACATCAGGAGGCACTTGTGGGCAGTGAAGACGAACCTCCAAGGAACCATTCTTCCGTAGAAACTATTAATTGAAATATAGAGTAGCAACTTGAGATCTGGTTAGGTGAGCCCTTGCAACTTGAGATCTGGTTCGACGATTTAGAGAGCTTCCATGCGGGCTGAAGTAGTAGTTGATTTTGACCGGGATCGGAAGTGGTGACCGGAGGTGGTGAGAGTTGACGGGTGTTTGGCAGCCGTCGGCCTACTGAATTGAAAAAATATGTTGCATGCAATGAATCCAACCTGAAAATTAACTAATTGAGAGCAATAGCAATTAGATCTAAAATTTTGGAAAAAAATTTGTGTGTGAAGGGTTGGTTTTAGATGTTGCAAAGGATGGGTGAAAGTTGAATGATCAAGACAGAGATTCACATAAGGGTCCACAAAGGCAGAGACATGGTGGTTGGAGGGGAGGGTAACGGTGGTGAATGGGTTGACGAGGAGGGTGTCGGATGGACGGAGAGACCCAAATAGCCAGGAAGCCGACGAGGGTCGACTCACCAGCGCCGAAGGGGCTCGCCACAGCCGAGATCTAGGGAGTGCAGCAGCCGACATGGACGCCGGAGGAGGGATTCGCGGCGGCCGATCGACAACAACGGAGACTTAGAAGCGGTGAGGATTGCATGTGAGATTTGGTAGGCCGGATTTAGAGTTTGGTATCGTCTGGTGTCTAACGATTGGAGAGGGAAGAGTTGGGGAGGGAGTCGAAGAGAAGGTCTCCGGCGTCAGGGGATTACCACCTCGTTAGCGCCAACGGGCCCAACACCGCCAAGGACAGAGCGGGATGGACGGAATGGGGCACGATAGAGAGGGCTTGGGTTGGGTGCAGTAGTGGGGAGTCGTTTTAGTAGGTTGCCGGCGTCGGCACCGAAGGGCACAACAGTGCCAGGAGCAGAGCAGGGAGGCCGGAACCGGCGGCGTTAAGGTGGAAGAGGGTTGGGTGCGGTGGGGAGTGTGAGTAGGCTGTTGAAGGAGGTCGGGGAGTGTTCGAGTGGAGAATGGAAGTCTGATTGCCGATTGACATAGAAGGTGAATAGAAGAGGAGGAGGAGGCGGCTAGGGTATTTAAGGGTTAAATTTAAGAGCGTTTTGGGTGCTCTTGTGAGGGTCCGCTTTCCCTTTTTGCAAATGATTTTCATCTTTTGCCTAATCAATCTATAAATCTATAAATAAATAAACTCTTCAAACAGAAAAGTTTCGCCTATATGTCACAATATTAGACCTGTCAAAACCTGACCTGCCCCGTACACCCGAAAAATTTTGGGTCAAGACCCGGAAATTTTTTCTGACCCGAACCCGAAAACTCGATAATTTTTCGAGTCATCTGGGTTTAGCTAGACTCGGTGACTCGATTGACTTGATAATTTTGATCCGATTGACCCGGTGACCCGATTGATTTATTATTATATATGATTAAATTTTTTTATGGAGATTCCAATTTATTACATTTTATAATTACAATCATTTGATCTTTCGTTTTCAAATCAAGTTTTATATTTATTTATATTGTGTAATACTCTCTCCGATCGATAGTATTTGATTTGTTATTTTTATCACATTTTTAAGAAGATAAAAACTCTAAAAAATATTAAAAACAATTCTATGCTTATTACTAATTGCATGAAATTATTTTTTAAAATTTATTTAAAATTTTGATATTTTATATATTTTTAAACTTTATTAAAAATTACGAGAAATAATAAAAATCAAGTATTTTAGATCAGATATATTATATAATTACAAGCACTAGAACTTATGAATCACGTCTTTAATTTTAGCATTTTAAAATTATCGCAAAATTACCAAATCATGATTTTTTTAATTTAAAAAAGAAAAAATTGATAAACCCGAAATTGACCGGAAACCGGGTCAAACCCGAGTTCAAGTCAACGTAGATCTACCCGCGACCCGTTTTACTTGGAATCCGTTTTACCCGAAACCCGAAATGACCCGACCCGAACCCGACCTGATTGACCTGCCTATGTCTTGAATTGGTAAATAAAGAGCAGTCATTCTGGGGTTCGAACCGGGGACCAATGGGTACTACCCACAAGTCCTTTCCGGTGAGCCATTCCGGAATGGTTGACCTGTCTATGTCACCTACACCTTAATTCTCTCCTTTTCAACCAATCACCTTTTTTTGCTTTTTTTTCTCTTTACCCTCTTTTTGCATCTATATCTATGTATATCTATATATTTTTTTTTGGTGGAATATATATAAACTCTTTAAAAAAAGTTTTTGCCTATGTGTCACTTCCACCTTAATCCTCTCATTTTCAACCAATTACCTTTTTTTGTTTTTTCTTTTTTTCCTTTTTTTTTTGCAATTGATTTTCATCTTTTACATAAATCAATCAATCTATAATATAAATATAAACAAACTCTTAAAACATAAAAGTTTTCGCCTATTTTTTTTTTTGGTAGAAAAAAAGTTTTCACATGTGTCACATTCACCTTAATTCTCTACTTTTCAACCAATCACCTTTTTTCCTTCTTCTTTTTTTTTTTCTTGTTTCCCCCTTTTGCAATTGATTTTCATCTTTTACATAATCAATTGGTTTAATTCAAAATATTAAATTAATATATAACCTATATCTATTTGTAAATCTTTACATACTATCATAATGGAGTCCATCTTGAATAAACTCATTACATATTTTTCTTATGAGTTTGTTATTATAAGTTTAATTCAAAATATTAAACTAATATTTTGTTATATAATATTAATTTATTTTATTATTAAGATCAAAATACTGATTGATTCCCTTATGGCTGGGCCGTGTCTCAGCCATAAGGGACAGGGGCCTGTCCCCTGCCATAAGGGACAGCCATAAGCTCATTACATATTTTTCTCTTATGGCTGGGGCCTGTCCCCAAAGTGACAGGGGATCCCGCTCGAAAAAAATCTGCCAGAAGGACTATAGTCTATAGATACCCCGCCCCTGATTGATTCCCTTTCAATCAAGATCAAAATACTAAATTTATGACATAATATTGCATATTAGGACTTCAAAGGTACAAACAGGGCGTACGTCTAAACTTCACTTCTCTGTCTCATAATCTGCAGTACACTATGCCTCGTCTAGCCTGAAAAAAAATATATATACATTTTGAGTTCATCACCTACAAATCGCCACAAGCCAAATCCTCATTTTTTTCGTGCGCGCATCTGGTTCTCTTCTGGGATGCTAGAAACCAAGAAGATGGAATGATCATATACTCACAAGTCACAATTAGGCCGCAGTGGAAGATATGTGACATGTTCTGTCACTCCTCACCAAGGATCTTGGCTTCCGACGAGCTTTCCTTGAAACTTCTGCTGCACTAGTAAAACCTAAATGAGTAAATATGTTCTGTCACTCCCTCCGTCTCAAAATTTAAGTCGTTTTAGACTAATTTAGTTGTATCAAATCAAAATATATGTCATTTTAGGTTTTCTAGACAGAGGATAGTAATGATTTGTATTGATTTGTGTGTTGTTGATTTTTTAAAAGATTTTGATTGGTTAAAAATGTAGTGGGTATTAAAAAACAATAAAATTTATGAAAAAGTTAGTGGAATGATTATATTGATTGAGAGTTGAGTGTTTTATTAAAACTTGTGCACAATCCTAAAATGACATAAATTTTGAGACGGAGGGAATATTACAGCAACAAAGCAGCATGAAATGATTAAGCTGTTCAAGCACCATAAAGATAACAAGGCAGGAAGATAGTACATCATAAGTGGACTGCACTAGATGCATTCAAACAATCTCATTTTCTTCAGTTTTACATGAGCTATAAAATAGTTACTTATCAGCCCAATATAATCCCACTTAAAGCAAGGTTGGAGGGTGTTTCTGAAAGACCCACAAATGACAAGAGTAAGACAAAAACTGAACTCAACGATGTGATAAAAATAATTGAATTCAGTTAAAAAGCTTAAAAAATTGATATGGAGGTTATATTCATCTAAGACACTATAAAAACAGCCAAAGATCCACACTCAAGCCCCAACATAAGCTATGAAATACAAAACCTTAATTTATCAATAACCTGATGAAAGAACAAACCAATGACACATGTTTCAAAGCAGTACCTGGATATACTTGAGACAACCTTCACATATGTGGCTGCTCCAATATCTGCTCAGTTGGTAGTTGCTGAGAGGTGTCAAGGATTTTCCTCAATGCCCTCCTGATCTGTTTTAGCATTTCATTAACTTGGGTGCCTTTCCTGTTAGAGAAAATGTCCAGCAATGAAAATTTTCAATAAACATATGAACCTTCAGACATTTTTCTGATTTTCAATAGATTCGTGTAACTGAGATTCTGATGTAAGATGGGAAGACACAGTGATTGATTGGAAAATAATTAACTGATCATGGGTGGGACACCCCATGGGATCCAAAAGCTTGGCTCTACAGCTTGACCCAAATAATATTTTAGCAACGTTTGGCTTTATAGCTTGAAAGCCCTTAACATACCCATATTATATCCAAATCTTAACCAATCTCTAGAACAGAAAGACAGAAGTGACAGAGCTAAGTGATAAGCAATAAAGGGATGTCTTGTACTAGGAATATTAACACAAATGGTGATGATGACAATCCAGATATCCAACATGTCACTACTTACAAAACACTCACTCCGACAACCGCCAGAGGTCTTGGATAATCCTCAATATCTTTTTCTTGTTCGTTTTCTTCAGATGGAAAGGAAGGAAGCTCACTGCCGTGTTTATTTTCTGTTACAGAAGACTGAGCTGTATCTCTAGAGCCTCTTTCCAACTCGCCATCCACCTCATCCCGACCAATTTTCACAATTTCGTCGGTCAAATAGGGCAGTCTCTCCCTTGCCTAGATGAAGAAATCAATTTACATTTTGAATAGCAAATTAGCAATAAAGGAATCAAAACAGATTCAAATAAATCCCGTAACCCAAACTGACATCCGGGTGTGTCAAAACGACATACTCCAACATCATTTTCTAAATATAAACATACCTCAGGCAGATCAATTTTATTTAAAACCACAATGTATGGCCGTTCAAGATATTCAGGATTGTACATACGCAATTCCTGTGCAAGAAATAATTGCAATATGAGCAGGAGGAATAGATCGAGAAACTTTTGATCAGTGCAAAAATGGGAAAAAAAAAAATTAACTTATAAAAGCACGCTTAGAAAACATTAGAAAATTAGGTCATGTTAATAAATACTCCATCCGTTAATTAAAACTTGACGTTTTACTATTTACGCACGCTTTTTAAGGTGTTAAAAACTATACAAAATATTAACTTTTTTAATATATTGTTTTAAATAATTTCATACTTATTACAATCAATTATGAATTTATAAAAACAATTGTAAAAAAAAGTTAATATTTTATCTACCGTAGTTTTTATCATTTTAAAAAAGCGTGCATGAATAGTAAACGACAAGTTTTAATTACCAGATGGCGTATGAAAAATGAATTACTTTCCAGATAGGTGATTTTTCAGTCATTTTATTTTGTATATAGTCGATTTTTAGAACATATTTTCTTGATTATTAACATATGATTTGTTTTTATTCTTTCCTGCATTGTTGGATTTTTTTTATATTCCTTTGTGTATAAACTATGTTGTCTTATGCACAAAGCTACATGGTCAGTAATTCCATAAGCTGCTGTTTACACTACCAATATACCTAACAAACCAAAGACCACTCTCACTTCATATTTTCTTTTGACAGCATCAGCTAGGTTTCAGTACTTCCAGAGAGAAGTCAACAAATCCCCCCACATGGCTTCCTCACTTGATTGCAAAAAATAATTGATTAGGAGTCATTTCATTGAAATTGTTAATCTTTTGGTAAATATACAAATTTATATTTCTGGAAATAAGATATTTAGTACTAGTATCTAGCAAAATTAGAAAATGTTAGCTGGGGAAAAGGAGTAAGTACTTCTTTAACTGTTCTGTAATCTTTTACAGGGTCCTCTGCAGCAGCATCAACAACATGAACCAATACTCGAGTCCTCCTCAAATGTCTTAAAAAGTTGCGACCAAGACCCTGCAAGGTGTAAGCTCATTTAGAGGTTAGGAAATACGAGTATAACATCTAGCCGCTGACACATGATTGTATGATCAGCAGTTAAGTACCTTCCCCAAATGAGCCCCTTCAATAAGACCAGGTAAATCAGCCAATGTTGTCTCGGATGAAAACATTCCAGCCCCTAATGCAGGATCACCATCAAGCCGTCCAAGATTTGGCATCAGAGTTGTGAAAGGATAATCAGCAATCTCAGGCTTTGCATGGGTAATTGCACCCAACAAGGTTGATTTTCCAGCATTTGGAAGTCCCTTGAAAATTTACACAGCCAATATTACAGAAAACAAAAACCAAACATAAAAAGAGTTCCAATTATAATGAGCGTGGCAGGGATACTAAAGCAGCAGAAATGCAAGAGAAGGCAACACTTTGAACTGTATAATGAAAATGACAATAAATGCAGCCCAAAGAAAAAGGTCATCTTACATGAATGGGTTAAGGAAGTACTTCAGTGAGCATATAGATATTTCTCTTGGCCGTTTTAATGGCAATTTTTTCTTGTTTTTTTTTAATTGTGTAATGAAAACTCTAAATAGAACAACTAAAAAAATGGGAATAGTCAAAAGCCCAGCCGCTGCTGTCTCCTATACAAGGGGCGGTTTGGAGAGAAGCTTTTCTGAATAAATAAAATAAATAAATAACACCGTCAACCAAGACTAAAGGAGCTAAGAAAGCAAGAGATACCACTTACAACAAGCCCAACATCAGCAACCACTCTGAGAATCAACTCCAAACTAATTTCCTCTCCTTGCTGACCAAAACTTAAAACCTACAAGTTGTTAACACGATGAACAAATAAAGAGATATGAGATGCCCTTCATAAACAGACACAACTTAACTTGTACGCACACCTGGAAAATAAAATCCTTGAAGAAGTTGAAATCGAAAACACGATTTCTTTCACATATATTTTTTAGATGTTTTAATTAGAGGAATAATTACTTATACCAAATAATAGTATTTCCAAGGAAGCAATCCATTGTGATGTTCCCATTAAATTGCGATTAAATGAACCCTTCATCTCAAGATAGGGTCTAGGATACCAACTTACAGCCTTTTCCCCATAGATCTTAATAGTTCTACCATATTTGAGTGCCAGCACATTCAAAGATCAAGGAAACCACCCAACTCAATTTACCATAGCTGAGAAAAAAGAGTACATTCTTGGGTAAGAAAAATCAAACCAGACACTAATAATAAAAAATACGGCTACTTCTAGTCAGCTAAACCAAAAATGTCACAGGTTCAGGACAGAAGGCACGTTTATGAAGATCACACCTTATCACTATCATCTCTGAGCAAATTTGTGGTCGAAGACATCATATTTTTCATCCGATGTTCTGGCATGTTTAACAAGCTAATCTGTGACAGAAAAGGAAACAAAAATAGAAGACGAACTGAGTCAGATTACAGCAAGAGTGCAGGAAATATTCATCAGGAAGATAAAACCAAGATGTCAAAGTACAATCATAAGACAACTGTATTTTTTTATTTTTGTTAGGCACTTGATAACTGCATAAGAACCTTACTAATAAGAGCACATAGAACTTTTAACAAGTAAGGAAACATCCAATTCAGATCCAAAAGTCAGAAAAACATGAATTCTCACCCCTCCTTGTCCACCCCTTGCCACCAGGATTTCGTGACCAGGAAGGGCCAGGTCTGCCAAAAGTTTTCCGCGTTTGCGTCTTACAACTGTACCTGTATCAAGAATCATATAACATATAGTAGTTCTTAGTCCTCAAAGCATCCAACAACCGAAGAAGAACATAAAATTGAATGAGCAAAGTTTAGGGTTTAACACACCTACAGGAACAGGAATTCGCAATGTGGGAGAAGCAAGACCATCCTGCAATCGGCGGGTCAATACACCCATAGCAGCAACATTACCCCCACGCTTTGCATTATACCGGCTTTTCTTGTGGAATTCCAAGAGTGAATCGAGATTCTCATCCGCATAGATAACAACATCACCTCCTCGTCCACCCATAGGAAGGATAAGAGATCCATCATTGTCTCTTTTGTAAGAATTTTTCTTCCTGGGCTTCCCTTTATCATTTTTCACCTGAGATTTGGTATCTGGAAGAGTAAGGATAGCCCCATGGCCACCATCGCCAGAACGGACTGTGATAACAGCTTGATCAAAATATTTGTGGGGCTCTTTCAACAAAGTATCCATGGGAGGTGAAGAAGGCTCTTTAGCTTTGGCAAGCAAACACATGGTTCTGAAATGCCCAACACTTCTGCGAGTGAATCTCTTCCCATAAATTATGGGAAGCGATGCACTTGCATCGACACGGAAGCATACTCGTATCGACACCGTACTTGCACCGAATCCCAGGGGCGCCGCTTTGATTGAGATAGGAGGGGGCAGCTGCGTGCGAACAAGATGAGGCGGCATGGTCGCGGAGAAGATGAATGAATAGGATAAACAGTGCAGCTGTATTTTTAATGCTTTTTTTTTTTACTTATTATTTTAACGAAAATTTCGCGAGGTACCCCTGAGGTATTGCAATTTTCGCGAGGTATACAACTCTTTTGCATATTTCGCATAGTACCCCTGAGGTTTTTAATTTTTTCGCCTCGCACCCTCGGGGTTAAATCTAACATCTTCCGTTAGTTTTCAATTAAAAAAAATAGAAAAAGAAAGAAAGAACCTAATTGAGAAAGCGATACAAAGAAGGTGATGCAGAGGAGAAGTCGACACCGGTGAGGGAGAAGCTCGAGAGAGAGAGAGAGAGCAACATATAGAGGAGGATCGTGCACCTTCTTCTCCTCCACCTCCGGTCGCAGGCCGAGGCAAGGGGCCGCCGCCGCCTTCGCGGTCAGGCACAACGCCTCCCACTTCTCCTCCCATGACAGCACTCGCAGCAGGGGCCTTCGAGATTCGGTTGCAGCAGCAGCGAGCCGGCCTTCTCCGAGCGGATCCAAGCAGCAGGTCCGAGCAGCAGGGGCCTTCGAGATTCGGTTGCAGCAGCAGCGAGCCGGCCTTCTCCCAGCGGATCCAAGCAGCAGGTCCGAGCAGCAGGTCGAGCAGGGCTGGTCTCCTTCGCTCTCTCTTCGCTCTCGGGTGTATCGCGTCTCCTTCTCCTGTCCGACCTTTCTTTCTTTCTTTCTTTCTCTTTTTTTTTTAAATTGCAAACTAACGGAATAAACACAAAACTGTTAACTTTAACCGGAAAGGGCATGAGGCGAAATGTTTTAAAACCACAGGGGCACCACGCGAAATATGTAAAAGAGTTGTATACCTCGCGAAAATTGCAATACCTTAGGGGTACCTGGCGAAATTTCCGTTATTTTAATTTGCGTTAATTCTAATTTTCTATGTTGTCACTTGTCAGTTACCCGTGTGCTGCTCCGTCGGTCTTTTGAGTTATCGGATAGTATGCAGCGCCGATCCTATCATTTTAGAGGTCTTGAGCGGAAAAAAAAATTTGAGAGCCCTTTTATAGAGAAAATAAACTATTTAATATTTTTTCTAGATTTTTTTCGCTAAGATACCTTACATCAATTTAAAGTAGCACGTACAGTATTACTTACAAAAATCCATTTTGATATCCTAAAAATAAGAGCATGTCTCATCTAATAATTAAAAAAAGGGAAATTTCGCCAGGTACCCTTAAGGTAAAGCGTTTTTCGCGAGGTGTACAAAAGTTTGACCATTTTCGTGTGGTACCCCTGAGTTTTATACTAATTTCGCCTGGTGCCCTTTCTTAGTTAACTTTAACAGCAACTCTCAATCCCCGTTAGTTTGTTAAATTAAAAGAAGAAAAGGAGAAATAGAACCCGACTCTCAGGCGACACAGAGGTGGAGGAGGCGACATCGGAGGGAGTAGCAGGCCGCACCAGAGGCGCCGGAAGGGGGCGGTGGAGGCGTCGAAATCCGCCGAAAGGGGGTGGTGTCAGGTATGTCGCGATCATGTTGTGATATTTTGAACCCTTTTCAAAATTAGGGTTTCTCTGTGTGAAGTTCGATTTGCGATTTCTAAGTTGAGTGCTAGCTAATGCTTAATTTGTCTAAGTAATGCAGTAGCACTGAGTAAATATATAATGATATGGTAGTTAGTTAGGCAAAAAAAACATGTATATATTATAGCTATGTAAGCAATAATAAAGTATGACTAAGTACAGAAACTTGTATATATTATAGCTATGTAAGCCTCTATATATTAGGATTTAATAGCTATGGCAATTGAAGTGTCCGAATCTTTGAACTAATATAGTATACATTATAGTCATGTAAGCTTGTTCAGTCAAAATAAAAACATGTTTGGGAGAAAGAAAAGAAATCGCTGCACATGATGACACTAATGGGTTAGCTTTAAGCACATTTTTCAATTGAGATAGAGTTGATTCCTATTTTGAAATTCTTACATTTTGCAATCTTGCTTGTCCATCAAAATATTTGAACAAAGTGCATCATCATATATCTAGCAAGGGCCTTCTATGCTATTTGTTGAATGGAATTGTTCTTGGCCAAGTCAATCTTGCATTTCATCAATGCCATAAAAATCAGTAATGAATCATGTTAGGAAAAGCTGTCATTAGTAGAAGATTCAAATCATATACCAGAGTTCATAATTATCATATGAGAAATAGAGAATGAGGTAAATGATAAATCAACCAACTCAATCCCACGTAGCCATCTTAGGTTCAAAAAACATTTCACAAAGAGGTTTTAATGCAAGAGTCAACTCACATTTTTAACCTATTAGCTCAACCGGTAGAGCAATGTGCTTTGGCACAATGATGTGGGTTCGAATTCCACATAGGTTCTAACAATTTTTTTCCCCTGCATGAAAAAAATTAAAACTCACATTTTTTAAGTGAAAGAAGAAAGAGATATATACGTACCGGAATCATAGGAGGAGGGTTCTACATAAGAAATTTTATCAAATAGCCCAAGTCAGTGAATATTATCAAATAGCAACACCACAGTTTACATGTGCAATTTAGTTTGCTCACTCATAGATGTGTGCCAAAGGGAGATAGGATATGTAGCTGTCAACTACAGAACATAATTCAGCTTACAACAAAAAAGATAAATGCAATGTAGTCTTGCACTCACATGATGTGGTTATGTACTCAACCGCCCTTAAAACAAATAGACATCACTAAAAGAGCTCTAGGTTGGTGACAATCAAGTTCTGTTGCACTCAGTCCCCTCGTTTGTATTCATCATCAACACATTTCTTAAATTGCAAATAAAATGTCAATGTCATAATAACTGATAAAGCAATAAGTCACCTCGTTTATTCATCATCAACCCATTTCTTAATAGGCTTAAAATGTATACTTGCACTATCACAAATGGGCATTTTGAAGTACACTTCATTATGCATCTAATCTAACTTTCTCAATCTTATCTTCATCAAAACTGATAAATCTAATGCAATCAGTCACCTCGTTTATGGCCTATGTAGGATTGGAATGCCTAAACACAATGTTCTACCGATTGAGCTAATAGGTCAAATAGTTTTGAAACTAGGTCTATACACATCAAACAGATTTTCCAAGCTCAGGACTTGCCAAAGACTTCAGCTGTTGCTGTTAGCACAAATTCAAAAATAGAAATTGATGATCGAAACCAGAAAATCATTCCAAGGCAAGCTGACATGATTTTCCAAGCTCAAAAATAGAAATTTAAGAAAGCAGAAAATGATCAACTAAGATGAAACCAAAAGAGATCAGGATAAAGCAATCCATTCTAGATTAGAATCCAAATGAGATGTGCTCCCATGGGTTAACAAAATATTATTGATGTGCTCCCATCTGTTAGAATTTTCAACTTGTCCAATGGCTTGTACAACACTACTATCATATACCTACAAATATATTCAGATACAAACCTAAAAAAAAAAAGGATGTGCTCCAACCTGTTAACAAAATATTAGAGATGGAATGAAATCCTATGTTTTCCAAAGCCAATACAGAAATGGGAAATGAAAATGATTCAAACAAGGGAAGGGTTAGTTCCAATGGATTCTAAGCCCTCGTTTGGTATCCATATACTGATATCAGATATCAGATATGGGTATTAGATATCGATATCGGAGATATGGGTATAAAATCTGATATCCGATATCTAATATCCTGTTTGGTATTAGAGATATGGGTATCAATCTAAACCTAATTCCCCTTTCTCCACCCCCGCTCCCCAAGCCCTAGCACACAAAGTTAATCTCAATCCCTGAGAAAACCAGCCACACCTGAACTTCGTCGGAACCTAACTGCCGCCGGAAACCAACAAGAACCCAGAAATTTCAACCCAAAGTTAATCTCAATCTCCTCACCCTAGATTTGAAGTGTAGCAAAGTAAACCAACAAGTACCCAGAAATTTCAACCCCAAAATCAGAGAAATTAACCGGCCACCGAACCTAATTGTCGCCGGAAACCAGATCTGGATAGGTGACCCACCGAACTTCGCCGGAAACCAAGCTAAGCCAGGAAAGGAGGAACACACAAACCATTGGCATCGAGGTTGAAGATCCCCCATGGACTGAGAAGAAGAGGGAGGAGAAGCAACCTGTTATAAACCCATATCCTAATTTTTTGTGGTATATGGAAGTGGTAATGTTTACAAATGAATTGGGATATGAGGATATCTCAATTTGATATCCATATACCCACCTACCAAACAAGGATATGGATATCACACAAGGATATGGATATGGGTGGATATCCATACCCATATCCCATATCTTGATATGGGTACCAAACAAGGGCTAAGACTGATAAACAGGTTACAATACAACACCAATTTCAAATTGACTTCACCAATTTCACATCACAAGAAAACCCCAATTTCAAATTGACTTCACCAATTTCACATCACAAGAAACTCCCCTATTTCAAACTGACTGCAACAATTTCAACCTAAACCCTAAATTTCAGTAAAGGGGAAAAATGTCAATTTCAACCTAAACCCTAAATTTCAGTAAAGGGGAAAAATGTCAAGCACTAACCTGATATCACCTTCGCCTCCACCTCTGGTCGCCGGCCTAGACATCGGGTCACCATTGCCTTCGCTCTCAGTCACGGGGTTCGGTGTACGGCTTCTCCTCCCTCTCCACAAGTCGCTCTTCCCGAACACGAGTGAGGACTCCTAGCAGCCTGTCCACCGCGCTCAGGCACCGGGGCTAGGTCGCCGGCCGTCTCCCTATCGCCGGCCTTCTCCCTATCTCTTCTAAGTTCGCTTCTTCTCCCTATCGCCTTCGCTTCTTCGTTCTTCCGTTCTCCCTTTCCTTAATTTCCTTTTCTTTTTTTATTCAAAAGTAACGGAGAATGCAACTTCTGTTAAATTTAACCTTCTAAGGGCACGAGGTGAATTATTCTTAAAACTTAGGGGTACCACGCGAAAATGGTAAAACTTTTGTACACCCCGCGAAAAACGCTAAACCTCGATGGTACCTCGCGAAATTCCGTTAAAAAAATTATTAGCAACTAACACAAATGTATAACACTATTAGGTGTTTTCAAAACTTAGGGGATAAATTAGGTAGAGATTGTATTATATGTGTGATTTTTTTTTTAAAAAAAATATAGGGCTCATTTGTAAATTATATTTTAATTCACTTGTTGGGCCAGTTAAGATTAAACATTATATTTGGTGAGCCTTTTAAATAAGAGAATGATAAAAATGGAACCCGAAAACCCAATTCTACCTAAGGAGAACGCGCGAGCGCGTGCGCCCTCTTTCTCCCTAACCCTCTTCACCAGAAACCCTGGATCCAGACTTCGATCGGACAGTTCGATCAATATCTATGCAAATCTAGCCTCTAAACCCCTCCAAAATCAAAATAAGTGCAATCATCTCAGATCTAAACCTCTTTACTTTTGGATCTGGCACAAAATCTGGGAAATTTTTTGGGTCGGGATTTGTTTTCTTTTTCGGGTTCCAATTCGGTCAGTTTTCTTTCAATCTCATCAATGGAGAAGAATAATCCTAATCTTTGGGGTTTCATGTCGGTGTGTCGGTGGGCTGGGGATCCGTCGTCTTCATCCCCTGCGTTTTCTTCGACTACTCCACCTTCGTCAATCAAGACCCGTGGTTGGCTTCTCCTCTTGCGTTGCCTGCTGATGCTTACGTTCCTGGCGTTTTGCTTTCTGGTGGAGCGCGGTTTCTCTGCCTTTGAAGCGCTCGGCCAGGCGAGGACTGCCTACTTACATAGATTCAATGGGCAAAGCTTCAAACCATTACAGGTATGGTATACTATCCTACATCTTCTTATCCAAACTCCACCTTTGCTTTGCTATAATGGCGAGCAACAAAGCACCTAAAGGGAAGGGGAGCCTCTCCGGGGCTCCACCGACACCCACTGAAAACCAACCTACTGGGAAGCCTTCGGGTGACACCCTTAAACCTAAAACACCATCTGAATCACAGAAAATTGATAAAGGAAAGGCAAAAACTGATGTCGATTCTTACTTCAACCAACTGCAGCATTTCTATTTATGCATTATTGAAACCCTCCACATCTACTATCATCATGCCTTGGCTGTTAATTCATGCCCAACAGCAACTGCTCATCAAATCCTGCATTCAAGCCTTCTTTGGCACCTGCTGAATCCACAAGACCTGCTCTGCTATACAGGCAAGCCCCATATCGGCTTTTACCCATCTCATATGAGGCACTGGTACTTTGTTTCTAACAATCAATCTGAAATTTTACCATGTAATCCTAAGGACTGGACTATCAAGCTATATTCTATCAATATTAACAACCCTCACTTTGTAAAAACCTGTATTGTCTTGAACAATAACATTATTCTATATTTCTATGTTACTAGCCCAGTTTGCAATATATGCTTAATCTTATATCCTATAACCTCTGTACTATTGAGTTTACATCCTTTTAAAACTAACAAAAATGAAACAAGCATACTCCAACAGCTTAATTCCTTGCTATTTTGTTATATTTGTATTAACAACGCTATCACTGACTTTGCTCGAGAGAGGTGCTCTCTCGAGCTCTCAAAATCCCTATTTACTTTGCATGATTATATCATGGAACAAAGCACCCTAGAAACTACTCACTGCATCACAAGAACGATTGCAGCTTCTGTACATCTTGCTCTTCCATCTCGCATGTCTACATCCTGGATTTTGTTATATGCAAACACTAAACCCTCTATTACTGGACACCAATCTGCCTGCTGTTATATTAACATCATTGCATTCAGATTCCATTGGCATCTCATACTAATGCTTGCAATTATCTATGTCATATTGCTAAATAACTTAGCACAATACTACTACCTCATACATGTTGCAAAACACTCTAATAACAGCATTGTTTGCTCAAGACTATGGTTATCTAGACTGTGTGTTTTTAACACTGATATCCCACATGATGCTTGTATCCTATTCTCCATAATTAATGAAAATCTATGTTATGAAGTACTACTGAATTACTGGATTCAACTAGATTGCTTGTTTAATCTTCACATTATTTACTCCTTGATAATGTACTTTGGCACTGGCCTTGAAGACTCCTCACTTTATTATAAAGTGGCTAGTTTTCTGGCTTCTTACTATTTTAGTTTAGGATCCAAATCCCAGTTCAGATATACCTATCTTCTACTGGAAAGTTGTATTGCCATGCTACCACATAACCTATACCTGCACCACTGTCCTATACCTGTTAGCATTAACCAAACCCATTTGTCTAACTATAATTATGAATCTATCCACAACTGTCCAATACTTATTAGCATCAATCTTGATCCTTTATCCAGATCAAATCAAGAACCATCTGTAAAACACACTACTAATCCTGTAATGATTGGGAAATACTAAAGTTCTATTTGCTTGCAAAATCTTGATTTGAATTATCAAAAATCCATAATATCTTGTTGTCTGGTTAGTTACAACTACTTGTGCATCTACCTACCTTACTTTTGGTTCATTCACCACAATTCTACCATGATCAGGCTTGCATGTATGTATACTGTAAACTTAGAACATTATAAGATCTATTACTTGTACATAATTTTAAGTCTTATAAGCTTAAAATCATACAACATCTCTGTTTATCTGGATCTTTGTATACCCCTATTCCTGATGCACAGTACTAATACACTAATATTTAACCCTATATTCTTAAACTTATTACAACACATACATCTTACAACTCACAACACTCTTATTTTGGAAAAACTGAAACTAAGATCACAAGCTAACATGGTGATCTTTCCATCTAGCTTTCCAAGTATCTGTAACCTATCTTTCATAAGTAATCAAAATCTATACTATGAATTAATGTTCTCTCAATATAAACTCCTTTGTTTTCTTGTTGAACAACCTATAAAATTGATGCTTATACTCACAAAAATGCTACATAATTTCTATTACTTACCTGCTGAATTCAATCAACTAAGTGTGATTTTACCTAATTTTAATTTTGCATCTGCTATGCATGTGAGTCTTGCCTTTGTTCATGGAGATCTTACACTAAAAAATTCTTTTGATGGAACTCTGGCTTCATATCATGCTTTTGTTTTGTTCCGTTATCAATTTATCCATATCTACCTTATGCTGAAACCTTTTGACATATTGTTAATTAACTTACAACCATACAACTGTAGCTGTCATAGATCAGATTGTACCATAAATGTATGTTATGAACTAATTCTGGAGTTCCATGTTAACTTGGGTTGCCTCACTTCTAATTTTTTCTGCTACTGTGTGCCATGGCAGTTTAAGTGTTGGCAGCTTTATTATTTACCATACTTAGCTTCCAATCAAACTCATGTACCACCTATTAATTTACCCAACCACTGGTTATTCGCTATTCTCACTCCTCTTGATTGCTTGTGCAACTACCTACAGCCCCTTACTCTATACTTTAGGAGAACTTTGCTTTTTTATGCATTTCCAGGAGGTGTAATGCTTTCTTATGCATACAAATATCATACTATTATCTTTTGCTCATGGTTTAAGATTCTATCCAGGAAAGGGAAACTAGACCCATTTGCTACCAAATTCACCAATAAACACAAAACTCTTTTCACTGATGTATGGTATTCAGTTCTATGCAACTGGATAGAAACTGACAATTATAAAGTTGCAGACTTGTTATTCATTATAGCAGATACTTACAACAGCAAATTGCATGTCTTATACTGCTTTACGTTGGGAATCAACTTATCCGCAAATACTAACTCAGCTCGGGTGGTCTCTCTACTCGAGCAAAATTATCTGAATCATTTCCTACAAGACTTTTTGGGTACACTGATACACGCCACATTACTGGAACTGTTGGGATGCTACTCAATACAAGGGAGTAACCTTCACTTGCTGACCCAAACTGATAGAACTGAGCATTGGAAAGGTCTTGTACCTGCTCGCTTCATCTACTACTACACTACTGAACCAGAGACAGTGGCACACGCACCTACAGAAAGTAAGCTTAAGTGGCTTCAAACTGAAGAGTATTATTTCACTTGCTCTGCTATCCTCTTTGAGATTGTACTCTTGTATATTATCCATAGGAAATCTTACCACCGCTACTTGACTTCTAGGAAGCATCAAATTAACCTAAGACTAGGCACATACATGATTCTTTGCTCCTTTACAGTAGCAGCGTGTGTAACCAGTAACAAATTATATGAGGACAATGTTCTACCTTGTATTACTCAAAATGGATTGATTACTCTTGACCATCTTAACCACTTGAACTATATCTGTCATGATTTAATACACTACTCTTGGAATTTTACTACATGCAATTATCTCCATACAAGCTATTCTCGTGTCAGTGTTTCTTCTAAGCACCTAAAATCTCCATCTATTTTTTATCTTGAATCTATTAACACCTTAGTTGTAACTAGTAGCAACTTACATGAGGGAAATGTTCTATCTTGTACTAAAAATGGTTTTATTACTCTTGCACACATTACCCGCTTGAATTATATCTATCACGAATTCATACATTACTCTTGGATTTATAATATATGCAACAATAGGCCTTGGTGCTCTTGTCAAACCCTTGGCTTGGACATTATATTTTTTCTGAAAAGTCTAAATACAATAGGTCTTGGTGCCAATACTCAAAATTTACCAATCACTCGATACATACGGGATATGACAACTAACAAAAACAACTCAGAATTCTATCTAATCCAAGAATCGTCGGGGTTTGTATTTCTGCATTACACACTCACTCAAACACTCATAGAGATAAAAAAAACCTATAACAATGACCCGAAATCAATCAAAATGAACATTAACCGGCGAGTCTTTACTTTTTTAAGTAAGATTCTAACCTTCCTAAATACCATTTCTCCCAAAATTGGTTATAATGAAGTTTAGCTTCTGGAATGTAAGGGGCCTAAGTAGAAAGAACGTTTGGACTCACATTGAATCTACCACTAAAGCAGAACACATAAAAATCTTAATGCTAGCCGAAACAAAATTAACAAATCCTCCTCCGGATAAGTGCTGGAGGAAACCGGGTTTTGATAAAATGTTCTTCTGTCTGTCAAAAGGACTGGCAGGAGGTTTATGCCGTCTTTGGAAGGAATCCCTTTTCCAGAATGAAACTTTTACTATTAGAAACTCTACAGACCGTATCATCCAGGCAGACTACACGAACACAACTCTTAATATTAACATCGAAATTTTATTTGTTTATGCAACACCTTATGCAAATGAAAAAAACTCTTTCTGGGCCTCACTCTCAGACTATATAAGCAATGCGAAGGGAGATCTTATTATATTAGGGGATCTAAATGAAATATTAGAGCCGAACGACAAAAAGGGTGGAAAGTTTCCATCTGCAAATAGATTTACAAGACTACATGATATTATCAGTACTTACAACTTGGTAGACTCCCCTACATGTGGAAACAATTACATTTGGAGAAAACACGAACATGGTAATGACAATATATTTGAAAAACTAGACCGCGATGTGATTAGCCACTCTATCCTAAAACAATTCCCTAACCTATGCACCAAAAACCACGCCTTCTTAAAATTAGACCATGCACAGATTACACTGGACCTCATGGATAACCTGAAACCAAAATTACAGCCTTTCAAGTTTGAAATGGCATGGACAACGAAACCAGAATATGAAGCAGTTGTGCGCTCTGCTTGGAGGCTTGACTCTCATGGCTCTCAAATGTTCAAATTAACAAAGAAATTGCAAGAGGTCAAAAGGAAAAGCAAACTATGGAGCAAAGTAACGTTTGGGAACGTCTTTCGGCAAATTAAACAAGTAGAAACAGAATTACTGGAATTACAGAAAAATCTTTGCAATGCTTATAACCAAAACCTAGATAACAAAATCAAAAGGTTCACAACAAAGCACACCTCTCTCCTTTCCTTCCAACAAAAATATTGGGGGCAAAGGGCCAAAAGAATACACGTAAAATCAATTGACGCTAACACAAAATACTTTCATAAAATTGCAACTGGAAGACGAAACAGAAACATAATAAAACACCTTCAAACCACCGCTGGTGTAACACTCAGCAGTGAAAAAGACATCAGAGAGCTAATCAAGCAGGACTTCAGCCAGAGATTTTCACAACAACCCAGGCAACAAATACCAAGCAATTTACTCCATCATGTAGGAAATGAAATCTCGAACGAAGATAATGACTGCCTGACTCGCCAAATCACAAATTCTGAAATAAAGAATGCGGTTTTCGGTCTTGCCAATGACAAATCCCCAGGACCTGGCGGGTTTCCTACCGGATTCTTCAAAAAATACTGGCACATAGTTGAACCATCCGTCATAAAGGCGGTCAAGAGCTTCTTTCTGAGTGGAAGAATTCTAAAACAGACAAACCACACGTTCATAACATTAATACCGAAGATAGACAACCCAACCACAACATCTCACTATAGGCCTATCAGCCTATGCTCAACAACATACAAAATTATATCCAAAATACTAGCATCAAGACTAAAAAGGATTATCCCCAAAGTAACAAACCCACTTCAAAGTGCCTTCACTTCTGGCAGATCAATACAGGATAACATCTTAATTGCAAATGAAATATTCCACTCTTTCTCAAAGAAAAAAGGAAATTCAGGTTGGATGGCAGTCAAGCTTGACATGGAAAAAGCTTTTGATATGGTCGACTGGAACTTCTTACTCTCCACCATGCTTAAACTTGGTTTCTCACCCAAATTCACATAATGGATCAAAGAATGTATTACAACTGTAACATACTCAGTACTAGTAAATAATGAACCCACGGATATGTTTTTCCCCAAGAGGGGATTACGCCAGGGATGCCCGCTCTCACCATATCTATTTTTAATAATATCAGAAATTCTAGCTCGAGGGCTACAACATGAGTCAGAAAGGCCGCAAAGCCATCTAGGAATCAAACTAACACGCGGTGGTACGAAAATCCCCTTCTTAGCCTTTGCTGACGATATTGTCATCTTTGCATCAGCAACCAAAACCGGTTGTGACCAAATTAACAAAGTACTACAAGAATACTCATCTTTGTCAGGACAACGAGTAAATAGGCACAAATCTCAATTCCAAACATCCGGAAATGTTTCAACCACACAAAAAAATCTTATTCGAAATGAGCTTGAAATAGCACACACCCCCAAATTGTGATGCTATTTGGGATGTCCGATCATTGAAGGGCGAGTGACGAAGGACGAATTTAAAGACTTATTAACAAACACTAAGTCACAGCTACACAGATGGAAGGCGAATTGCCTCTCACAAGCGGGTCGTTGCACCTTGATCAAAACGACGCTAGCCGCTAAACCTTTACATATAATGCAATGTTTTATGCTACCCAAATCTGTTCACACAGAACTTGATAAAATCAACCGAAACTTCCTTTGGAACAAGGGCCCGAATCACAAACCCCTCATCAACTGGTTTGAGGTTCGTAAAACCAAGGAAAATGGAGGACTTGGTCTTCGCAGCTCTGAGGACATGAACAAAGCCCTTTAGATGAAATTACTTTGGAAACTATTAGCAGAACCATCTAGTCCATGGGTTACATTAATCAAAGAAAAATATCTCAAGGATCAAAACATTCTGAATTATCAGAAGCATGGGACCTCTTCCTGGCAATGGACGCATTTAATAAAATTATTACCTTTATTCAAGCAAGGACTTAAATGGTCTATTGGGGATGGCTCATCCATTAATTTTTGGCGGGACATATGGCTAGGCTCTTCGCCTCTGAATTCACTAATCTCGGGAACACAACAAATTGATGAAACAATCAACATAAGTTATTTCCTAAAACAGAATAAAACATGGGACCAAGATAAATTACATGAAAATCTACAGAGTGTTATTCCAAATGACATAATAGAAGCAATCAAAACAACCCCAATACCACAACATATCCATGTTGATAGACTATATTGGAAATGGAGCAAAAATGGCTGGTTCAGCACAAAGTCTGCAATTGACATGATACATAGACACAAAAACCATGAAATTTCGGATATAAACTGGATTTGGGGGCTAAAGATCCCTCCTAAAATAAAATCTTTTCTTTGAAAAATCCTTAAGAACGGAATACCCACTACGGTTAAACTGGCATCTCGCCGTCTCGGTATTCCGACGAATTGCCCACACTGTGACTCCTGCTATGAAGACCTTAAGAACGGAATGCCCACACTGTGACTCCTGCTATGAAGACCTTAAGAACGGAATGCCCACACTGTGACTCTCGGTATTCCAAATGACATAATAGAAGCAATCAAAACAACCCCAATACCACAACATATCCATGTTGATAGACTATATTGGAAATGGAGCAAAAATGGCTGGTTCAGCACAAAGTCTGCAATTGACATGATACATAGACACAAAAACCATGAAATTTCGGATATAAACTGGATTTGGGGGCTAAAGATCCCTCCTAAAATAAAATCTTTTCTTTGAAAAATCCTTAAGAACGGAATACCCACTACGGTTAAACTGGCATCTCGCCGTCTCGGTATTCCGACGAATTGCCCACACTGTGACTCCTGCTATGAAGACCTTAAACATCTACTATGGGACTGTCCTGTTTCTAGGGAAACCCTTATTGCAAATAACCCAGGTGCCTTTAGGAAAATCCTGGGCTGTTTCAACAAAGAGGAACACCTCAACGACACAATCTGGGATATAAAAAATACAATTGGGGAAAAATATTTTGAAGATCTTGCCTTTGTTTGGTGGGGAATTTGGTATTTCAGAAACAAAACGATATTTGAAAATATAAACCCAGACATAAGGCGTATCTTATCATTTGTAAAAGAACAAATATTTATCTGGAAAACAGCTTATTCGGGTACACCGGATTACTGCACAAATGACAAAAACTTGTCCAAAAAAGTCGACCAACCCAGATTGAAATCAAAAAGAAAAAGAACCAAATGGGAACCCCCTCCAAATGGAACTTATAAACTGAATTTTGACGGTTCTCTCTCCCCTGATGGTAGGGGCACGTATGGCTTCATCCTTCGGGATTCCGTTGGTGCTCCTATTTTCAGTGGCTCAGGAACCTCACCAATCATCTCGGTTTGTGGTTGTGAAAGCATGGGCCTTTGGAAGGGCCTGCAAGCTGCAAAAGAACTGAAAATCATGAACCTAATCATTGAAGGGGATAACTTAACGATTATCAAAAGTCTAAAAGGTATGGGGAAGCCTACTGGAGACTCTGAAATGATTGTCTCGGACAGTCTAGTCTCGCTGGGCTTCTTTGGTTCTGTTGAGATTCGTCATGTCTTCCGTGAGGCAAATCTGGTGGCTGACCGCTTGTCACGTATTGTATTTGCTTTTAACGGATCTACGACTCCTGATGATTCTCTGTTGCGTAGTCTCATCCGCATGGATGCTCTTGGCTGATAGAGCTAAGCTCTATGGTCAAATTCTTTCCGTTTCAAAAAAAAAAAAAGAGAATGATTTAATTGGACCTTTGTAAATATTTAAAAAATAAGATAATATTATAAACAAGTATAATATTATACTACATTTAATTCGGGATGGGGCCTCTCACGGGCTGGGCCCTGGGCAGTAGCCCATGCTGCCCTTGTGCCTGGGCCGGCACTGATAGTATGTTGTCTAGTACGTCGAATCTTTTCCTGTTAAAAAAAAGAATTGATAAATACACGGTGGGGTGAAGCAGGTGCGAAGTATGAGTTTGCGGAAGAGCGCGCATATGGAGTGCGGATCCACACTCCTAGCGGGTCGTGTTACCTGCATTTCCGAGCTAAGCCTGGATGCGGAGCGCGGATGCAAAGTGTTGCGATTGCGTCCTTTGCGAATTTGTAATTACCTAAAAAAATCAAGCACTATCATTATCGTCAATTAAAACTATACACGCCAGGCACTTGATTTTTTCCTCAAAAGTTTTTTATTTTTTAAACAGAAATAATTCGACACACCAGACATACCTGGTGGGTTGAGAGGCCGAAAAATCGGCAACGGACAGACCATTATGAGAAGAACCTAAAAATACAAGACGAGACAACAAAGACAAATACACCGAGAAAAACTAGAGAACGAGGCTGAAACTAGCAAAGGCGAACGAACTTGGAACTGGACCTATGTGAGTCAACTCTTCTGGCAGTTGGTAGAGGCGAAGCAAGGTAACTCTGGGGAACAAAAGTGGAGACCTCAGATTTGAACTCGATCGATAGCGAGCCATCAGACCTCAAAAGTAGTTGCAATTGTAAGTGACATTGTCTTTGAAATATATTTATTCTTTTTACTTCACCTTTTGTTAATAGAGTATGCCAATTTTTTTAAAAAAAAACTAAGCACAGCCCCACTTTGCAGATGCGTTGATCCGCTCATTCACAATGCACGGCAGCGACCATGTAATCAGCAATATAATATAACGATCATGCAAATAGGGGTCCCCTAAAAAATGTTTTTTTTTACTATATATAATGGGAGCCGATGTACACAAACACAACAACTACACGGGGACAAGAAGGCTATCTCAAACAACAATCACAACATTGGAAACAATCAAAATGAATATACTAGCAGGAAGAAGAAATCAAAGAGCCAAGAATCAGACTCATACTTAGAAAGAGAAGAAACACTAGATGAAAAAAATCTTACCTTGGAATAACCCGATGGGATAAAAATCAATATTAAGAAAAAAAGTACAAGTTTGTATGGTACTCCGGAACCTACTACAATGTCACTATTTTCACAATTATAGACACTTCAAGTGCTCTATAAAGATCTTTAATGATTTTATTTGCTTATGACGGAGCTTTGACATTAATGCTTCAGAGGCATTTTGGGTCATTTCATTAATCATTAATATTCAGTGATCAATATGGGTATACTATATACAACTACCACGCTCATCAATTACATTTGGAGTTGTTTATTGACAACCAAAATTGCATCCATTGCTTGTAAATGTTCTCATATAAGGTATGATAGACTTTTGTGCAATCAACTTGATTTTATATTTGTCGTTGTACACTTTTCAGTGTTGGAACTACAGATCTAAAACCATTATGCTTAAAGAATCTATGTTTGCACAAATTGCTTTTCTAGCTGTTTATAATGATTATGATATTGAATTATTGATACCTTTATCCATTTGATGATTATCGTATTCTCAGGGGATCTTTCCTCTTACGGGGAATCAAAGTCTAGTAATCTTCAATGCTTTCGGCCTATTCGAGAATCATTTGATATTCATTGAGTTAGAGTTACTTCTTCAGCTTCCAAATGAGCTAGTGTTAATTTAGGTAACTTTGTTACTTGCTTGATTTTAGTAAATTCTTATTTGTTAAATCTTTATTTCATCTATTGAACTTTTGATTCTCTTGTATTCATATGCGGTTCTAAAATAATTGAGAAATTGATTCCATGCAATCTATTTCTTAATAGTCTCAAACCCTTATCATTCAACTTCTTTGTGGTTTAATTTTAATATTAATACTCCATATCTAATCTAATCTTATAATCTGACTATATATAAAGTTGGGTTTTGCCCCATTAATTGCACATATTAAATGATTAAAAAAATAACCTAATATATATTAAAAATTAGCACCAAAAATCAAGATTGTTATAGCCTAATGGTTAAGGAATCAAGATTGTTCTAGCCTAATGGTTAAGGAATCAAAAAGTTGTCGAATTTATTAGATAAAAAAAAGACTTACAAATAAATACTTACAAATAAATCTAATATATATTTAATATTTGCTTAAGAAATCAAAAAGTTGTTGAACGCATTGATTAGAAAATGAAGTGTATAATAAATTGAAAAAAATAACTAAAAATATCTTTATATTATATAAGGAAGCGATAACTTCAAGCAATCCCAGGATCAAACCATCTTATTTATGTTCACAAGAAGCAGTTCCACATAATAGTTTCAAACTTGCAATTCAATAACTCGTGATATGACTTGCAAATGCTTTGAATTGCTCGACTCTTAAATTAATCAAAATGTCACAATGAGATTATGACTGAATAAAGACGCAACTAAATAGTCAGTCATTCTGTCTAGAAAAAGGGTAGGCTTTACATGATGTACATTCTGATGGATTCCACTTTTATCGGGCGTGAGAGAAAAGGGTGGGCTTACCAAAGGCGACGTACATGGAAAACCATCTAGTTGTTCAATCAACCAGTTAACCGAACTTTTACCTTATCACGCCATGGTTGCTTACAAGAAGATGGTACGAAATAATGATGAAACCAAGACCTGATCAGTGAATAGAATGTAGTCCGAAGCTGATCTTGAGAGACAATTTATAGCACTGCATTTGATGCTCTAAATAGCTGTAGGTTTCAACCCTTGAGGAAATCCTTCAAAGAGAATGGTAGGCTCACATCCTAAAATAAACAAGACAGAAGAAAACTTTTCTTGTGATGGATCACAATTTTTTTAATAAAATATTCAATCAGTAAAACTGATTTCACGCATGCTCAGATTTTTTAAGTTACGAGTTTTATCATTTGCATATTAGAGGGTTTCTTGGTAAATCATCTTTGAATTAATATGAAAAAAATATAAACATATAATTTTCAGTTATGTTATTTTTTCATAAGAATATAAACATATGTTTGTTTCTTGATCAATTGCATCCGTTCTCTTGTTAAAATAAAAGTTTACAGTCTATTCAATCGAATGACATACAGGAAAAAACAATAATAACAGTTTAACTGAATACTACCTTTCCTTGATCTTGATTCAAATGTTGCCTAACAACTGTAGTTTGTTGAATGAGCCTTTCTAGAGATGAATAGCTTGGAAGGTTCAAGTAGGCTGAAATATTAAAGTGAATATCAGAGAGTATAAAACAAACCCTTGGGAGTATTTCATTACTGAATCAGCCCAAGAGGCCTGGCAAAATATGAACAAAATACATACCAAGAATTGCTCGATTCAAGCTGTCGGTAACTTGCTGCCTATAGTCTGGGCTAAGGAGATGAAACATGGGCGATTTTTCAGGCTCCTCGTAAGCTAGTAATGCCATGAAATCCTGTAAAGCAAGTAATCCTTGTCTTCTTAATTATCAGCTAAAGATCCAGACAAAAGATGAATGCCTGAGAAAATACTACACTTAGTGAGGCACTTTTATTAGAAGATATAATACCTCAAGCTTCTCACGATACTTTTGCACCTTCCCAAAAGAAGACAACTTTTTCTCAGCAAATTCAAGAGCTTCTGTGCTGTCATAGAAATCTTATGTGAATAAAAGAGACTTCAACAATTCAAGCATAAATTATATTTACTCACTAACCATTTTCTGGAGCAGACAAGCTCCACAAATTGCAGACTCAGAAGATCAAAGTGCAGGTCAGTGTCTTTCTCCAATAAATCAGGTGTCAGTTGCTCAGTCAACTCGATTGCCTTCAGAACATCTCCACTCAATGCAAAATTAAGTATTCCTGCTAAAAGATATTGTGAGAACATAGCATACGGGCATCCACAAACTCTCAACCAAAGCCTTAGAAAAGAAAGAACTAGAACTCAATGAATTTAAGAAGCAAAACTCCAATTAACACAGAAAATCAACACAACAGCAATGTAGAATTAAGGTGCATCTAATCTAAGAGTGGGGAAAGAAAATCAACACAGCAGCAAAGAACAAAAACAGCTGCATACGGAAAAGATTCCATTAGTGTTTTATAGAAGTAAAGGATAACGGACTAACCAATTTAGAATAAAGGTGCATGAGAGGTTTAAAAGCAGACTAAATTTTCCAAAAAAAACACGCTATATTCATATTGTGAAATTAACAATGAATCATTCCTCAATAGAAGATAGCATGTAAGATACCAACTTTTTCTTTTATCCATGTCCTCTATATAGTTTGTGGGTGCAGGCTCCTTTATCCCAGCACAAGTAATGAATGATTCCATGCTCTCATTGAAGCAGCTATGCATAAGGTATGATAGTACAATGTTGTGAGCATCACTCTCGCTAATAACCTGTCAAAATAAAAATAAATCTCTCCAACATCAAAAACACTGGAGCAACAGAAATATAAAAAACAGAAGTGCATGCATGAAACAAATATGGAGCTCATGAGCATGCATGGAATTTTCATAGGCATCTTTCGTCTTTCCTTAACAAAAGTAGTAGATATGCAGATAAAATTGCTTAACGGCATAAAAATGGAAACAAACAAGTCGTTCAATGTCTATTAAGAGAGTGTAAGCATAGTCTGCATCAGAGCTGGCTCAAGTAATGGACCAATGATCATCAATTCTGCTTAACATAAGTGATGCTGACAAGCAAACTAAACACCATGTTTTCTTTTCCTTGTTAATCAATTGTCAAGAAGTCAACTTTTGTTCAAAATTACTACAGTAAGTGTCGGAGCAGATGCTTTCAGACTATTCAGAGTGTGTGGTAGAACCACACTAACATGCATAGCCTTGAAATATTAATCTCAAACACCAAACTGAACAGCTTCCAAGTTTTTTCTTTGTCAATAATGCAAAGAAGTTAGTGGCCACAGTGCCTTCCTCATCAAATTAAAAATTTCTAACCACAACAAGATTCAAAATTTGGCATAGCTTACAACATCTTGCACTACATCAAGCAATGTCCATGCTATTGCCCAAATCACATTATCTGCAGACTAGTCTCTAAATCACTCTTAAGAAGGTGAAGGAGCTACTTGATCGAGTCATCATAGGGGAAGTAGTATCAAAGCCAATTACAGGCAAAAACTTATGGTGCTCAGAGCATCCGCATCCCTCGAACTCATTAGGGTTTCTTAACTCCACTTTTTATCTTTCTCTCTCTTCAACATTATTTAAACAACCCATTTTACATTTCCACTCACATCCCTTGAACCCATGAGAGTTTCTTAATTAACTCTCAATTTTTGTGTGGTCCCCAATTTTTGTGGAAAAGTGCCCCATTTTCTATCTTTTGATGGATGTTTAAGGGTTCTTTAGTAAAGAACCCGTCTTATCGTTCCTAGTCCCATTTTTTATAATATGAAATAGAATAATATTACAGTAAGTTTCTTAAATTTGGGGTAAGGAACCCCCATTGTGCATTCTCTCACATTGCCTGCATCTGAAATTCATTTAGCAAAGAAAGCCAGTTTCAGAAGCGCCTCAGTGACTAAATAACCATTCCATCCTGCACCATAACAGATGCGCTAGACACTACATCCATACAATATCTAACAAAATACCATGGGATTCAAACAGCTGATCATCCACTGAGATCACATGTGTCAAGTAGTAACTTGATTGCCTTTGCCTCTATTTGCCTAGAGAATGCCCTCAAATCCTTGTACCCAACTCCAACGTTTAGCTCCATGTCCAGAAGAGAAAGCCCTAGCAAAGCACGACCTCCTCTCCAATGGCGAAATCACAACCAAACAACCAATTCAGCTATAACCCCACGCTAGGGTTTCGTAATTGACCAATTTAGACAAAATCCGGACAAAAGCCAGCCATAATAGTCCAAATTTCTCATAAATACATCGCAAGAATGGTGAAAACTAATTGATTGGTCTAGATTTCGCGAAATAACGATCCTGTAAACGATAAACCAACAAATGGAGGGAAAAAGAGGACTTACGATATTGTCGTACTGTCTGGGATCCAAATCCATATTCGGGATCAAGAGTAGGATTGAGAGTAGGATCAATAAGAAGAAGAAGAGACGAATCGGGACTGTTTCTCCTTCTTCCGCTTTCGGAATCACAGAGTGTTCCAACTTTCAAGGGCTTCCTTGTTCCCCGTGAGCGATACTATTGTAAAGTTTCTTTGAGATGAACTTTGGTTATCACTTATGATAGGATTAGTAAATTATTACTGTATTTTTTTTTTAAACTAAGTAAAGATACTCGGTCGGTGAAAAACGTCTACCAACCTAAAACAGGCAACGAAACAACAAGAAGACAATCTAAGCATAACTACTTCCAATATGTTGAGGACGTCGACGAATAACAAAACCAAATATCACCGAACAATAGCACTGCTGACCAACGGTAGTGCAAACAAAACTCCAAATCAATTATTAGTATTTGTTATACACGCTTTTGTGCATTTTGTTAATAAATTATATTTTATTATATTAAAATTAATTTTTTTTTATTAAAATTTATGTGAAGATTAAAATAGTTTATTTAAAAATTTTAAATAGAAATTTTCATGCAATCATAAAAACAATGGATTTTATAATGACTTAAGATATGATGTTGATAATTAATTAATATAATATTTTGATGATAAGATTTTATTGTTCAACAAATGATTAATTAATAATAAAATCTCATCATTAGATATAAGAAACTAAAATAATCAATCTTAATGACTAAAAATAAAACAATTCAAGGTACAATGTTTATAAAATAACTCATGATAAAATGATAGATTTTGTAACCACTTAAGATATGAGATGGACATATAAAATGACTAGGGTGGCTCATCCGGGTCGACCCGACCCGAACATTCCGGGTGGGGGTCAACCCGAAGGCCCGGGATTTTAAAAAATACGACCGCCACCCGACCCGAACCCGAGATTTGTAATTCCGGGTTTTCCGGGTCAGGTGTCGGGTTCACCCGAAAACCCGAGTTTTAAAATTCCGATATATTTTACGGTTTTCAAAGGTGTAATTCATATAGATTTATAATATTTTTTATATTTTATTATTTTCATTATATATACTATACAATATATATATCAGTATACATACATATGCACACACACTGTATACGTACATGCAGTGTATATCAGTATACATACATATGCACGCACACTGTATACGTACATGCACACACACTGTATACATAAATATGCACACACACATTTCATACATAAAAAATTCAGTGTATATCAGTATAAGTACAGTATACATATTAACATATATATACAAAATATACATGGTATATACAATGGTGTATACATATACCATATGTATATTTTTTTTTAAAAAAAAAATCCGGGTCACCGGGTCAAACCCCGAGACCCGCCGGGTCTGACCCTGACCCGCCCGTTGACCCGGGATTTTCTAAAATTCGACCCGAGACCCGATCCTTAGGTTCTCGGGTCAACCCCGACCCCGTATTTTCCGGGTCGGGTCAGGTCCATTTTGAGCCACCCTAAAAAGGACACACTGATAAATTGTCTAATATAACTTAAATATATTGGATCATCATTAATTGACATGCACAAAAAAAACAAGGTTAGAATGTACTAGAAAACGACAAATTGTACCAGATAAGACTTCATACCTATGTTTTAGTATATTATATAAAATATAAATATAAAATATAGATTACTCCACTGAAACTTGAGAGCGTATTTATATTGTTATGGATGAATCATTCATTTTAGTTCATCTCATATTGATATTTTCACCCCTTAAATCAAGGGAATTTATTTATTCTTACCCATTTCTTTGGTGTATATATATTGGTTTGATTAATTATAAAAGAGGCACAAAAACATGAAGTAAGAAATGATAAGTGGTAAGAATTTTCTCATGCCGTAGTCATTTGTCATCTATCTTGATAAAATTAGTACTTCAACAATGATTTTATATCACGTTATCAGCAAGAGTTTCTAATCGAGCTTTGAACATTCTCAATGTATAAACCTCCACTTTTATATTATCTTTTAATGCTTAAGACGGACCTGAGGTGAGACCCAACTAGTTGTTGACTTGTTGCCTCATGCCCAGTTTACATTGAGGGCCCATATATTTTTTTTAGGGAAAATGGTAGAAAACCACCCCTTAAATATGGGTCTTTGCAGAAAATCACCTCTTAAAATTGAAATTGTAGAAAACCACCCCTTAAACCCATTTTGCAGGTAAATCGCCACCCACGACCTTTTTTCCCGTTAGGTTTCCGTTTAAAATGGTAAAAAGTCATTTTTACCCCCTTTTTTTAATGTTATTTTAATGAGAGAAAAATGTATGAATTGAAATAAAATAATAAAATATATTTATCCATCATTTTTAATGTTATTTTAATAAAATAACATACCTTTTTCTCCCATTAAACGGGATGAATAAATATATTTTATTAATTTATTTCAATTCATACATTTTTCTCTCATTAAAATAACATTAAAAGGAAGGGGTAAAAATGACTTTTCACCGTTTTAAACGTCAACCTAATGGAAAAAAGGGTTGTGGGTGGCGATTTACCTACAAAATGGGTTTAAGGGGTGGTTTTCTGCAATTTTAATTTGAAGGGGTGGTTTTATGCAAAGACCCTTATTTAAGGGGATGTTTTATGCCATTTTCCCTTTTTTTTTTATGATATACTCTCTCCGTATCGCAATACTTGTTGTTTTAGCTCTACGTACGCTTATTAACAAAAACCTATATTTACTTTATTTTTATAGGTTAAAACACCTAAAAGCAACAATGATTACCTATAAAAAAGAGCAATCATTACCTATAAAGATAATAATTATAGCTAAAACAACAAGTTTTTTTATACACATTTACTAGTCTAAAACAACAAGTATTGCAATACGGAGGGAGTATACATTTATACTTTTGTCTATAATAAATGAGAAAAATATTGAAAAGCAAAGATAGAATATTTGGGCCTAATTCTTCTCAAAATATAGGGCCCGATTATGAAAATCCAACAAAAACCCAACTCCATCCCCTCTTCATGACCATCTTTCTTGGATTCGTGTCCCTCATTCCCACCATTAATGGCTGCCTTATTGAATACATAGCACAAACAAAATTAAAAGAAAAACAAATATCATCTAGACTTTGCTAGAATTTTCAAAAATAAAAGTGAAAAGAAGAGAGGAGATATCATTGTACAGTTAATGGCCATCTAATGTCGGATGGTCTCTTCGGTGGTGACTTTTGATTCCATATATGTTTGTTGAATTGTTGTCTCTTGTGATTTCTTCCTTATTATTGGAAGCCTTGAATAGATAAAAAAAATTTGAATTTGAATTTTAATTCATAAGAATTAGGATTTGGGAATAGAGTTTAGGAAGTGGATTTTCATTTGTAATACTAGTTCCTATATTTTGATTTCTAAGGAATTGTTTTTTTTTTTAATTATGTTAATTGCAGGCTTGCAGCTGCTCGTCATGATTGCTTCCTAATTTGTAATCATAATTAGGATTTTTCAACTTAGGAATTATTTCTTTCAATAATAATATATATTATCTTTGTACTCTTTTGAAATGGGATTTTGGTATGAAAAAATATTTATTCAACTATATCTAATGTCTATAATAGAGGGCCTTATTTTAAAGTTTCGTCTCATACCTTTAAAATCTCAAGTCCGACTGTGTTGAGGCTCTATAGTTGTCTAAAATGAGATCTTCTAAAAAAAACTTAGAAGTATTAAAAACAAAGCCTCATGAAAATGTGACCAACTTGCTTAATAGACATATTCTCAAGGGCCATAGGATTGAGAATAAGCACTCTCTCATGTTTGGAAGGTGATAGATCATAGATAGACCTGAGCATGGGCCGGTTTGGTCGGGCTTGGGTCGGTCTATGTGAAAATCTTGGCCCATTGTAACAGGTCGGGCTTGGGCCAACTACCTTGTCCAAGCCCGCCCACATGGGTAGGTCGGTACTCGGTAGCCCACCAGATTGCCCATTAAAAGTTTGTGAAATAGTATTTTTTTAATTTTTTTTAATTTTTGCGTTTAATGTCAAACTTTACAATATGTACTAAGTATCCCAAAATATTGAAATTTCATACAAAACAATGATACACAAGTTAACCAACTTTGAAATCACACTTTAAATCTTTAGTGTAGGTTCGTTTCAATGAAAGAATCTTGAAAATAATTTATTTAATAACATTGTATTCCTTAATTTATACTATGTATTTTGAACACTATTGGTCATTTAGTTTTAATAAAGTACTAATAGATGTACAAGTATAAATTATATAATCAATATTTCCAGTATTTTACTATAATTCCATATAAATAATATAATTAATATATATACGCGGGCCGGGCCTACCGGCCTGCTTGGGCTTGATCCTTGGTCCAAGCCCGACCCTTTGGGCCTACCGAGCCGGACCTATATGCCCGCTTGGGCCAATTACCTTACTCAAACTCGCAAATTTAGCCGGGCGGGTTGGCCTATATTTGCTCAGGTGTAGTCATAGATATGTTTGTCCATATGCATTTGTGCAAATGGCTATTGTACGTGTGTTATTAATTAATACTCCCTCCGTTCCACAATGGTTGTCTTTTACTATTCCTGCACGCTTTGTTAAGAAGCTAAAAACTATATAAAATATCAATATTTTATTAAATATTTTTAAATAATATCATACATATTACTAATAAGTATAGAATTATTTTAAAAAATTAATTAAAAAATGGATATTTTATATAGTTTTTAACTCATTAAAAAGCGTGCATCAATAGTCCAAAGACAACCATTGTGGACGGAGGGAGTACTTGATAATTCAGATCAAAATCCTGATAGTCGTTGTCGATCAAGTGGTGACAAAATTCATATCATGGAATTAAAGTTTGAAGAATAGGTTCTTGGGGGAAAAAAAATAGAGATTAAATGGTGGCAAAAACAAACAAATGGACGATAGAGTATAAACCCAATATCATCATTCATCAATCAATTTTGGGCAACCAATACCACATATCCGAATTGGTGAAAAAATCAAAATCCACCGCGCAAATGGCATTTTGAAGGACCGATTACACTCTTTGACGATTTGTTTTCGATCAGCATAGACTGTGTGCTTTTCTTTTCTCTCCCAATCCATCACTCCTCTTTTGCTAGAAACTGTTTTTAATAAATGAATTGAATTATCATATCATCATAATCGGATAGAAATGCTAACAAATCCAACCATCCACATTTTTATGTAAAAAAAAATCTAATAAAAATTAGGGTTACTGGTTACTTAGTAAGCTCCCGTAGAAAACTGGCGCGCAGAGTCCAAACAATACAACAAGCAATATCCAACCAGTTCACAGATTACCTAAAGAGTACACAAATATGCATAAGTCTATGTCTAAGTCACACAAGACGCCCCTAACTATCACACATAAATTCACATAATCATAAAACATCGCATATTATCATTTTATCATTATCATCTCAACTCAACTCATCATATACCATCTTGCATCTTGTCTCAACGTATCATATCTCATATATCATTTCATATTATCTCAATTGTCATATCTCATCTTATATTCATATCACATGTTTCATCACATAATATCTCATCATGCTTCTATCCACATATATTCATATCGCATTCGCATACTTCACATATTTTATGTCATAAAACTCACATAAGTGCTCAAGAAATTTCATTAATTAATTAAAACAATCTATCACAAGTCATAATGTTTCAAACCCTTATTCAAATAGTTTAAGTAAATTCCGACACTCAAGTAAATATCCCAATTAACTCATCTAAATCTAATCTTTTAAATATCACAAATAACCAACCAAATCATTAAATAATTTAAACAATTCATAAATAAATAGATAAATAATTAAATAAATTAGTAGTCTAATAATAATAATAAATAAACAAAGCCCCTAAGAACTAGGAAGAAGGACATCGAAAGGAGGCTCTCAACTCTCTTCCCTGCTCGCTCGCTCCAGCCGCTCTCTCGCACTCGTTCGAGCCTCACTCTACCCTTCCCGGAGTTAGGAACACGAACGGAAATAATAAACCCCCTAAGAACTAGGAAGAAGGAAATCAAAAGGAGGCTCACCAAGTTCTTCGGAGCTTCACCGAAGGTTTGGTCGGAGACTCGATGAACTTCATCGGAGACTTGGGGCTACGCTCTCAGACCTGGGATGGAGGTTATTGAGGGTAAAGAGGTTAAGTCTAGTGGAAAACCAAGATAGTTAGTTGAGGGGAGTTTGTTTTTTTGTACAGCACAATTGCCCTATTGCATTGTGTATAAATACCGAGTACTTGCATTGTAAACATTCATTCATGAGATTACATTCATTCAATACACAAACAACAATGAGAGCTCTAGTATCTGTTCTTCAGTTTCTCTCCTAGGATTCGTCTCAAGCTTTCCATCTCTCAATCCGTGACCTCAGATTGTTTCATGGTATCAGAGCTGTGGATAGGGGTGTTATGTGAACATGAGTAGCTCGAGATCGGCTCGTACTCGGCTCAAAAAAACTCGACTCGAGCTCGTTCACATTTGAAAACGAGCCGAATACGAGCAGATTTTTGAGCTCGTCACGAGCTCGAGCTTTAAACGAGCTAGCTCGTATTACTCGTTTTTTGGGTTTGTATTTACCCTTAGGGTTTATTGGGTCCAAAAATAAAAGAGGAAGGCAAGGGGCGCCGTTCCTCATTCTTCCCTCTTTCCATGATTTCAGATCTGAATTAGAGCTCCTCCAAATTTGGTGACGACCCGCCCTGCACTTCCATCGCCATCGCCGCCGCCAACAACTCCACCGCTACCGACCTCGATCGCCCTCAAAGCTTTCCGGTACGTCTCCGGCTTCACCCCCTCCTTCCTCTCCTCCGTCTCCACCTCCTCCTCCTGCACCGCCCTCTTCATCACCTACCTTAATTTCTCCTCCAAGAACCTCTCCGGTGTCGTCTAGTGGCAGTTCCTCCGCAACCCTTCCTCCATCCGCTCCCTCGACTTCTCCCTCAACTCGCTCGAAGGCTCCGTCCCCAATTCTTTTTGGTCGCTTCCCTCCTTCCTTCACCTCAACTTGTTCCACAAGGCCACAACCACCTGGGTGGATCCATCTCTTCCCCTCCTCATCTCCGATCCAAACCCTTGCCATCTCCCACAACCGCCTCCAGCCTCTAAGGTTCAGATTTAGGGTTTTTAACTCAAACGAGCCAAAAACGAGCTAATTAAAAAAACAAACTAAAAACAGGAAAAACAAGCCCAATGACCAAACTTGAAAACGAGCCCGTACAAAACGAACTTGAACACGAGCCCTCAAACAAAAAATAGCTAAACGAGCTCGAGCTTTCTCTATAGCTCGCGAGGCGAGTTCGAGCTCACTTCTAAGCTCGAGTAAAATTCGAGCCGAGCTCGAGATCGAGCTTGAACAGTAACGAGCCGAGTATGAGCAGCCCATTACTCGGCTCGTTTGACTCGAATAACACCCCTAGCTGTGGAGAATCAAACCGGAAATGCAAATCCGGTTGTGGAAAATCAAGGCGGGAATGCGAATCCTAATGCGATTGATCCAATGGATGAATTGTTCCTTCATCATTCGGATCATCCTTCGTATGTTCTGTCGACGAATTTGCTGAACGAGAGAAATTTTGGACATTGGAGAAGATCAGTGGAGGTGTCTCTTCTTGCTAAGAATAAGCTCGGATTTATCACCAGCTCATGCGCGAAACCAGATCCAGCGTCACCGGTGCTCCATCACTGGGAAAGGTGAAATGCCATGGTTGTTTCTTGGCTTATGCACTCAGTAGAGAAGAACATTCCAGAGCAGATCGTGTATCAGAGATCGGCAAAGGAAATTTGGGATGAACTCAACATGAGGTTCGCTCATTCCAATCGAACACGCATCTTTCATGTTCAGCGAGAATTGGCATCGTCCGTGCAAGGTAACATGTCTATTTCGGTATTCTATGGAAAAATGAGGAAGTTATGGGATGAGTATACAGATTTGGTTGAGCTCGCTGCTTGTGATTGTGGTCAGTCATTGTCGCTTGTCCATCAATTCATTCAAGAACATCAAGTAATGCAGTTTTTAATGGGATTAAATGAATCCTTTGATGTTGTTAGAGCAAATATCTTGATGATGAAGCCTTTCCCTGATATAAACCTGGTTTATCACATGGTAACTCAATAAGAAGAGCAACGAGAATCCAGAGCAACAGACACCATTTGGTGATGGTGCTACCTTTGCAGTAGGTAGAGGAGGTTATGGTAGAGGAAGAGGTGACTTCCAAGGCCGAGGAAGAGGTGATACAGGAGGTAGAGGTGGCTATGGAAGAGGATCACCCTCTGGAAGAGGTGATTCAAGAAGAGGAAATGGTAGAGGATCACCTTCGTGGTCTATAGGAAGAGGAAGAGGTGGATTGTTATGTGATCATTGTGGCCTTACCAATCATACGATTGATAGGTGCTTCAAGATCCATGGTTATCCACCTTCATATGACTCAAGAAGTCAAGCACACACTGCAACCTTAGACAACTCAACAAGCACGAGCTCTTCACTTCCACACAGCTTGACTCCAGAGCAGTGTCAATAGATGTTTTCTCTACTCAACAAGTACAAATCTGAAGAAAAAGTTGAAGGCAGAGAGGTGTTTGCCAACACCACCTTTGCAGGTAATAGCTATTGTTTTCATTCTTCAAGTCTTAATTCATATTGGATCCTTAATAGCGGAGCCATAGACCACATCACACCACATTTAAATTCCTTACCAACATTAAACCTGCCAGTGAATCTTGCTTCATTACCATGCCTAATGGAAACCGTGTCCCAATTACACATACATGCTCAATCCAATTATCTTCTAAAATTTGTCTTCACAATGTCCTTCATGTGCCCCATTTTCAGTTCAATTTGCTTTCGGTTAGTAACCTAACAGCCGAGCTTCACACTAACATTCTTTTCATACCAACCAAATGTTACATCCAGGGCCCTTCAATGAAAGATCTTTTGGTTCTTGGTCATGAGAGAAAAGGATTATGTCTTGTGGACATGGAGCATCAAGAGTTAGTTTCCCCATTTACTGCAAGCTGAAGATTTCAATTCCAGCGGTAATAAACACAGTTTTTATAATAATGTGCAGTTGCACTTGAATAGCCTTGAAATGTGGCATTGTAGGTTGGGTCATATCCCTTTTGAGCAATTGTATCACATTGCTGATGTAAAGAACAATGTAGAATCAAAGTCTCATTTGTTATGTCAAGTGTGTCCTCCAGCTAAACAACACAGAAAATATTTCCCTCACAGTGTCACTAATTTATCTTGTCCTTTTGATTTAGTTCATATTGACACTTGGGGACCTTTTAAACACCACACTCGTGATGGCCACAGGTATTTCCTTACCATTGTGGATGATTTCAGTAGGTGTACCTGGACACACCTTTTGATCACTAAATCTGGTGCATTGCCAATTTTAAAGTCTTTTGTTGCCCACATCCAAACACAATTTCATACAAATGTTGAAACCATCAGATCAGACAATGCCCAGGAGTTTTGTGACAATGTTGCCAACGAATTCTTTCTTTCCAAAGGTATTATCCACTAGACCACATGTGTCTACACACCTCAACAAAATGGTGTGGCTGAAAGAAAGCATAAACACCTCCTTGAAGTAGCCAGATCCTTGTTTTTCCAATTCAAATTACCAATTAAATTTTGGGGAGACTGCCTTTTGACTGCCACTTACCTTATTAACCGATCACCTTTACCATCCCTTCATAATGTATCTCCTTATGAACTTTTGTTCAAAACCAAACCCACCTATTCTCACTTAAAAGCCTTTGGTTGCCTATGTTTTGTCAATACTTCACCCAGAAATAGAAACAAGTTTGACCCAAGAGCATCCTCATGTGTTTTTATAGGCTACCCGGATGGCAAGAAAGGTTATTTGGTCTTTGATCTCAAAACCAAGTCTGTTTTTGTGTCCAGGGATGTCAGCTTTCATGAGACACACTTTCCTTTTCAATTCATTAATGGGGACTCTCCCACATTACCTGTCCTACAACCAGACACTTACCTTACTTCAAATTTCCTGCCCTCTGGCAATTTCTTTCCTGTCATTTTCAATGATGAAAATTCAGTTCCCACTACACCCATTGATAAAGATATACATAATGCTCCTCCAGGTCCACAAGAAAAACATCAAAATGAGCCCGAACCTGCACCTGTTCAGGTCAGAAGGTCCACCAGACCTCACCATACACCCACCTATTTGAGAGATTATGTCTGTGTTTTTTCCACCACCTCAACCATGGGTTCCTCATTTGTTGAACCACACCTTTTACCTTCCACTCATTTCACCTTTTTGTCCAAAATCTCAGCCTTTACTGAACCTACCAGTTGGCTTGAAGCTTCTGAGGATCCAAATTGGGTTAAGGCTATGGATAATGAAATCAATGCTTTACAAGCTAATGGTACTTGGCAGGTTGTTTCTCTTCCTCTAGGCCAAAGAGCAATAGGGTGTAAATGGGTGTTTAAAGTCAAGTTGAAGGCAGATGGATCTCTTGAGAGATATAAAGCTCGTTTGGTAGCTAAAGGATATACACAAAAGGAAGGGATTGACTTCCATGAAACTTTCTCACCAATGATCAAGATGGCAACAGTCCGAGCTGTGATTTCAGTTGCTGCTTCCAAGGGTTGGCATTTGTTTCAGCTCGACGTCAATAATGCATTTTTACATGGCACTCTTCATGAAGATGTTTACATGAAGATGCCTCCTGGCATTCCAAATCCAGAAAACAAAGTGTGTAAGTTGATGAAATATCTTTATGGCCTTAAACATGCTTCTCGACAGTGGTTTCACAAGCTCACTGAGGCCCTTATGGTGAATGGTTTTGTTCAATCAAAGAACGATTATTCTCTGTTTACTAAGGCCAAGGCCAATCATCTGACAGTCATTGCAGTCCATGTGGATGATCTCTTGATCACTGGCTCCAATCCCACTGAAATTGCCCACATCAAGGCCTATTTGGATCATGTATTCAGCATCAAAGATCTGGGTGTTCTTAGTTATTTTCTGGGATTTGAAATTTCCTATCTTTCTTCTGGTGTGGCCATGACTCAGTCCAAATTCACTCGAGAGCTACTTCATGATCTTCCTTTTTTATTGCCTCACACAAAGGTCACACCTCTGCCTCTTCATCTCAAGCTAAGGCCTGATGACAGTGATTGCTTGGACAAAGATGAGGCATTCATGTATTGTTGTCTAGTTGGTAAGCTAAATTTCTTGACTAATTCAAGGCCTGATCTAAGCTTTGCAGTTCAGTCCTTAAGTCAGTTTATGCAACAACCCTGTGTTTCTCATATGTCTGCCTTTATTCATACACTAAGTTATGTATGTACTACTGCTGGTCCGGGGATTTTGTTGAAAGGGCATGAGCAACCTACCATACATGCGTACACAGATTCAGATTGGGCTGCTTGCCCTTTCTCCCGAAGATTTGTTGGTGGTTATGTTGTGTTGCTGGGTTCTTCTCCCATTAGTTGGAAGTCGAAGAAGCAACCGGTCGTCTCAAGAAGCTTAACTAAGGCAGAGTACAGAGCAATGGCTCAAGGTGCTGCTGAGATTACTTGGTTGATGCACCTCTTAACTGATCTTGGTGTCACTCCTATTACCCCTGTGAAACTCCACTGTGATAATAACTCTGCAATTCAGATTGCTCGCAATCCCGTGTTTCATGAACGAACTAAACACGTTGAGATTGATTGCCATTTCACCCGCCCAAAGGTTCTTGATGGTCTCCTCGAATTGCATCACACCCCCACACTCGAGTAGGTTGCTAATGTGCTCACCAAAGTCATTCCTTCTGCACAACAGGATTACCTTCTTGGCAAGATGGGAATGTTTTTCCCATCTCCCAGCTTGAGGGGGGGATATTGAGGGTAAAGAGGTTAAGTCTAGTGGAAAACCAAGATAGTTAGTTGAGGGGAGTTTTTTTTTTCTGTTACAACACAATTGCCCTGTTGCATTGTGTATAAATACCGAGTACTGGCATTGTAAACATTCATTCATGAGATTACATTCATTCAATACACAAACAACAATGAGAGCTCTAGTATTTGTTCTTCATTTTCTCTCCTAGGATTTGTCTCAAGCTTTCCATCTCTCTGTACAATCTGTGACCTCAGATTGTTTCAGAGGTGGAGGGTCAAAAGGTGGAGCTTTACTTGGTTTAGGTTGGAAAAGGGAAAGGAATCCTTACCAGGGATTTTGGATCGGAAACATGGCAAGTGGGGAGGAAGCTCGGCGTCGAGGGCTCCGAGGAGCTCTTAGGGCTGCTCGTCTTCATCGAACCTTGGAGGACTGCTTGCCTTCGAAAGAAAGGATAAGAAGTGAGTGTGTGGTGTCGAAAAAATAGAGGAGGCGAAGTGATGCTTGGTGGCCGGTGGAAGTAGGGGGAGGGTAGTGGTGTTGTGTGGTGATGGGGTGAAGCCGACGACAACTTTCAACAGGGACGCGTGGTGGTGCCACGGTGTCCGGGAGGAGATGAAATGGGATGGGTTTGGTTTTGCTTGTCACTGTCGACAATGGATGAAGTAGGAGATGGGTGTACGTGTGCATGTGATGGGTTTGGAAATAGGAGGTGGGCTGGGGTCATGTTTTACAGTAGAGGGAGAGAGAAGAATGTAATGTGTGTGTGGACTGGGACGAGATTGTGGGTTTTTGAAGCAAATGAGAGGAGGGAGACGTGCAACATTTGGAAATCAAAAGAGGGGGTGTTGCGGGTGTGGGTTGGCATGAAAGCTAACCTTCAAGGGTCCGTTTGGCAGCGTGCTAAAATGGGAGAGGAAAGGAAGTGAGGAGGGAGGAAGTGTGGAAGTTGTTGTGCTTGATTGGGAAAAGAAACACATAGAGGTGGACTGGAGGTAGAGAGGTTGCAGATGGTTCCGAATGGGGAGAGGATGGAGTGGTCCCCAAAAGAGAATTCAAAATATCCGAAATAATAACCCCCAAACCCACTCTCTAGACTTTATCTGGAACCGACCTCAGAACAAATTTTATTTTTATTATCCGAGAATTTTTATTTCAATTGGTGCATCGTCTCAGAAAGACAAAAGGTAATTTAGTTAGCTTATAAGATTGAACATCACTAAATCTATAATTTCAGCATAAATTGCTATAGTTTTAGTTCTGTAACTCTGTAATTTCAGCTGTTGTCATTTATGTGAAATTTTGTTTTGTTATTTTAGTTTAAGTTTACGTAGTTTTAATTATCTAAATGTAGATTTCGATTGCTGCAGTTTCAGTGAATTGCAGTTCTATAATGTCAATTTCAATTGCTAATTACACTTCTCTAAAACATGTACTACATTTTACATTAATCAGTTGCTGTAGTTTTAGTTTTTTAATTTTTGTGAACTTTCATGTAAGCGGTAATTTATGTAATTGAGTGTTCTTATGTATTGGAAATAGGGTGTTGAGCCAACTGTTGGGAAAGCGTGTCCCACTACATCAAGGCGGTGTTGTGCAACTCATCTTTGTGCTAACTTCAAGAAGGCTTTTCTCGTAAAACCTACAAATGACATATTTTGGTTGTGTTGCAAAGCATTCTCAGAGTCAAGGTTCAAGAAAGCTATGGAAAAAGTTGAGAGCACTGTCAGGCTAGGTGTTGTCGGCTGGCTTAAAAAATTAGGTGATTTTTTCTATAATAACTTTAGATGCAAACTTAATTCCTCAATGACAATGTTATGAAATGCAACTTCTGGCCATTATTTTTGTCTAAGGTGACTACGAGTGTTGGGCAAGACATGTACGATTCTAGCTTGCACTCTCCTGAACCAACAAGTAGCTTCGGAGAATCATTCAAATCAACTTTGGGAGCAGATAGACGTCTTCTCGTGCTATCACTTTTAGAGGGTACATAATTCCACTATTCACAATTTAGTCACCCATCTTTGCTAATTCTACCAATTGTTGGGATTTCCTGCACATTTTCTTTGTAGGTATTAAACGAACAACCATGGTGAGACATTGTATGAGGCAAGAAGCAGTTCAGAAATTATGCGAGGATGACCTCACTGAATATGCCAAGGAAAAATTGCAATTGGCACGTGCAAATGCACGAAATCTCCAGGTGACAACTGACATTTTAATAAGAGCTTCAATTTATCTTATATTCCTGATTTCATATATATTAATTTCTCTTATAATCGATTCATCATTTCGGTTACATTACATTTGTTTAAGGGATTACCAACAAAGTTTGAAGTGACGGAGAGGTCGTTCTTCATTGCCAGTCAACATTGAAAACAGGTTATCCAGAGCATGCAGTGAGGGCAATTCTAGAAATTACATGTTATCTAGAGCATTATGTGCCGACATGGTATACATTACATATGTATAAGAGGACCTATTTGATTATTTATAATTAAGGTCGTAATGGAATGGATGAGGAACAATGCTCTGCATTTGATCTTCCCAAGTATGGACCACCTACCATGAAAAGGGGAGTCGAAAGGCCTCTTAGAATTCGAAGGAGACAAGAGGGTCAACAAGAGTCGGGAAAGAGGTCTCGAGTCGTACGTAGCTTGTGGAAGATGCAAGGCGTTCGGGTATAACAAGAAGACTTGTAAGGGTCGACCAACTGCAAGAGAGCTTAGGGAGCAACAAAACATTCGAGTAGAACATCGGCAAAAGGTGCGAAAATCTAAAGCTATAACTAACCAAGACTCGAATGTTATGTGCTTGGCCCCATGGAGGCCTGAAAGCCAGTATCGACAGTAAACAACTTCGGACGAACCATGTTATTTGAATGTGTTTTGTACTCGGATTTTATGTATTCAAATGTTAGGGACAACTCTTGGATGTTACATGGTTGTCTTTAGAAGCTGTCAAAACTTTAGCCCACATTTTGCTATATAGAATCATGTTAGCAGTCATGACAGCACAAAACTTTACCCACGTATTGCTGCACATTTGGTTTGCATTTATAAGTCATTCATGAAATTATGTTGTGCACTTCTATAACTGTTCAGTATTTCAGAATTTTAGTCCCACACATGACAACAAAAAATCTGATTTGTATATTGTAAAAAATCTGATCTGCATGTCGTTCTTACTGTTTTTGTTGTGTTTATGACAACGAAAAAATCTTATCCATGCTTTGTAACAAATCTGCATATTTTTGCTGGTTGTTTTTTGCTTTTTTGTTGGTCGTTTTTCACTGTTTTGTTGGCGGTTATTGCTGTGTTTTTGCTATTATTGATGTGTTTATGACAACAACAAATCTACATATTTTTTCTGGCTATTTTTATGAGCTTCATAACTAAAATAAGTTGTAAAAACATATTCAAAAAACTGACAGCACAAGCTTGCATAAACCTGCACTTTCACATTAATAAGTAACATGTCAATTCATACACAAACCAATTAGACAGATGCTTAAAACAATATTACACAACCTATCTAGTTTAGAGATAATTAGGTTACAATTGTACAATGATAAAACATAACCTAATGCTAGAACAAAAGCAACACCTAAAAACTATAGGACATGTCTTGTAGCGAAATTCTCCCTTGCAGCATTCGAAATTTTTTCCGACTTCGAAATTGAATTCTCTCTCTTCAAAGAAGCATTTTCAATTTCGTGTGTATTCACCTTCGACAATAACTACTTTCTCTTCTCTTTAATTTTTGCAAGACTCGACTCAAGCACCTCCATTTTTGTTTTGTAGTGTTCAAAGGTATTATTTGTCAATGCTAGATTAGATTTCAGAGTAGGCACGTCATTCTCACACCATTAAAAAAATGGAAATCATATTTCCCCGGCCCTACAACAATAAATGAACAAAACCATTGCCAAAAGCACAACAAACATCTCATGGGAGCATGTTCAATCGACAAAAGCGTAGACATACCATCCAAAATGGACATCGATGGAAGCATTTTAAATATGTTGATTTAGTCTTGTTAGTTACCGTTAAAACCACGACAGGCACCTCGCGCAAGTAGAAATGAACCCTCGCGATTTTTTTTCTTTAAATTTCCCCAATTTGTACATGATTGTGCACTCATCCTGCAATTTCAATCAAGATGAAACCTCATTCAATGGAGAACTACATTGATAATTGTTAGCCTTTACTAATTCTTCTGATTAAAGCTACATAACCTATGAATAGAAATCCGTCCTAGTGAATCAGATTAGGGGAAAACCATCCTAGTGAATTAGATTGGGATGAGAATTGAAACTCTATTTGACATTGATTCATGAAGCCATTAGCTAAATTCTTCCATTTGATTGTCTCTTTTGAAGATTTTGCTTATTCTGAAGCAATTAGGGTTAGGTTGGCATCAGTACCACTACCGGCTAGGGAATTGGATGATTTCAATTTGGTTTTCATGTTGTATAATATTTTAGAGATCTCCATTTCAATTTGAGTTGTTGAAAGTGAAGTGGATGATTTCAATTTGGATTTTATTTTGCAAAACAAAAAAAAACAAATAAGCCTATGGACATTTATTGATACATCGATCTCTAACAAACTTCAAACCCTCTAATTGATTGAATGAAATAATGCAAGGTAATGGCAAGCTAAAGAGCTTTTCACGAAGATGAGGTTCATGCTCAAACACTTCCAGCCCCTAACTCCTAATCGTTAAACCCTACATTAAACTGAGAAATACCCACCTCCACTGATGTCAATTTGGTCAACGTCGTGTATCGGGCCCCCTAGCCTTGCTTCTCCCTCTCTCGCGACCTCCCTCTTTGCTTTTCACCCTTCGTCTTCTCTATCGCAACATGCGCTTAAATTCATTTAATTTTATTTTTTTAAACGAAAATGTTAACAGAATGGAAGAATGGGCAAGGCGCGAAAAAATTACAAACCTTAGGGGCATTTCGCAAATTATGTAAAACTTTTGGATACCCAACCAATTTGCCCTTACCTCATGGGTACCAAGAAGAGGAAAATTCCGTTAAAAGAACTTATCTTGAATTCAGCAAAACAAACTCCAAGCTGAAATATCTAAAAAGCCTAAAAATATGCATGTTTGAAACTATGTAAACGGAAAGGAATTGGATTCAACTAGCTCCCCCAAAACCTAAATAGTAAGGAATTTATAAGGCTAAAAACACAAAAAAAAAAAATCCTAAAATAAACAATATAGATAGATTCCAAAAGATAAAACACATGTTTAGACCGAAAAAAAGATAAGATCCCCCAAAGGTTCTGTGTCAGAACTCTTCGATTCCTAGCCGGAGCGCTCAGACAACGTATTCCCATAAGGGACACGGATATCGACTCGGAAGTTGGCTACGACATTCCGACTTAAATGTATTTCGACCCGCACCATCAAGATATCGGCCCAAAACTTCGTAACTTTGAGAATTTTCATCATTCCTACCCGAAATGAAAGGATGTCAACCAAAAACTTTATGGATACTCGCTCGGAACTTTGAGTCGATATCGACTTCTTGCCTCGATCTCGCTATGCTATAGGTCGAAATTGCAAAAGTGCTCAACATGAAAGGTGTAGAGCTGTGAATCAGCTTTCCAACAAGCTATAGAACGATTCAATATGAGTTTTATGGAGCTAAAAAAAAAAACTAATTTTGCCCAGACTTTGCTAAGTATGAACTATCTGCAAAACGTCGATTCGACAATAAACTCTTCTTAGCTCGTTTATTAGCACCTGAGACCACTATGCAAGGCTCTTTTTGCGTCTTTGAACATCTCGAACTTGGCTTCAACGAATCTTATCCCATCGTTATATTCCAAAATGACATCGAACAAGCTCCAAATTACCCAAAAACACATAAAACACAAGTGTAGACATCTATTCTGAAAACGAAACCAAAAACTATATAAAAGACATGTAAAACATATAAAAATAATTTAAAACCAACTATAAGCTATATCCTATAACACATAGAATACGATGATATCAATTATGTGTCTTTGATCTAAATCGCCAAGAGTTGTGTGAAAGTCATTTGGTGTTGGTTTATCATTCTTGGTGGTGGTGCCTTTGCATCTTTACACAAAGTAGGAGAATAATAGGATATAAAGCAAAAGAAGAAGAGAATTAGATTCAATCTAAAAAGATATTTCCGTTGAAAGGGAGATATTGATGTACACTACAAAGTGGAGAAGAGCTATATAGACATTGATCAGATAGCTTCCATTACCATTTTATTTGGTTAAGTGGTTTAGATGTATTCACAACTTGCATCCCAATAGTTTTTTTACATTTGATCCACCACACACACACAAATATATATATATATATATATAAACTCATAAAACAAAAGTGTAGACATCTATTTTAAAAACAAAACCAAAAACTATATAAAAGACATGTAAAACATATAAAAAATGATTTATAACCGACTATAAGCTACATCCTATAACACGTAGAATATAATGATATCAATTATGCGTCTTTGATCTAAATCGCCAAGAGCTGTGTGAAAGTCATTCGGTGTTGGTTGATCATCCTTAGTGGTGGTGCCTTTGCATCTTTACACAAAGTAGGAGAATAATAGAATATAAAGCAAAAGAGAAGAGAATTAGATTCAATCTAAAAAAGATGTTTCCGTTGGAAGGGCGATATTGGTGTACAGTACAAAGTGGAGAGGAGCTATAGACATTGATCAGAAAGCTTCCATTACCATTTTATTTGGTTCAATGGTTTAGATGTATTCACAACTTGCATCCCCATAGTTTTTTTACATTTGATCTACCCCCCACACACACACATACACATAAACTCATAAAACACACGTGTAGACATCTATTCTAAAAATGAAACCAAAAACTATATAAAAGACATGTAAAACATATAAAAAATGATTTATAACCGACTATAAGCTATATCCTATAACACGTAGAATACAATGATATCAATTATACGTCTTTGATCTAAATCGCCAAGAGTTGTGTGAAAGTCATTCGGTGTTGGTTGATCATCCTTGGTGGTGGTGCCTTTTCATCTTTACACGAAGTAGGAAAATAATATGATATAAAGCAAAAGAAGAAGAGAATTAGATTCAATCTAAAAAAGAGGTTTCCATTGGAAGGGAATTGATGTACACTACAAAGTGGAAAGGAGCTATATGCATTCATTAGACAACTTCAAATACCATTTTATTTGGTTTAGTGTTTTAGATGTATTCACGGCTTACATCCTAATAGTTGTTTACATTTGACTAACCACACACACACGTATATACATATGTACACATATACACACACATGGCAGTTTATTAGATCAAAGCACAGGTTATCCATTCCTTCACCCCGCAGCTTACCTACGCCATCCGGGTATACACAAGACATGCCCATCTTTATCCGAGGTACAATACATGGTGTATGACGTCAGTAGTGTTCACACGGGCCCATGAGCTAGGACATATTCGCAAATTTCCCTGAAAACTCTAGAAAAAAAAAGATACTCTCATGGCCAAATTACGCATTAAAAGCGGAGAGAGTGCTTTTCATGTTCTCACACCATTCCAATTTTTCCCAAGTAACCAAAGTGAAGCTAAATAGACACAACTAGGTATGGCGCAAGAAGGACAAGTTCACGGCTGCCACACCATCGAGCAATGGAGAGAGCACTTCGAGCGAGAGAAGACCTCCCAGAAGCTGGTATATATCTTTCCTCTTTTTCCCTAATTTCTCCCTCGCATGTTTGAAATTTCGAGCAATGATACCATTTTAATTTTAGTGAGGTGACAAATTAGGAGCTTTTGTAAATTTGAGTTTTTTGCTTTTCACCAAGTTGCTTGCTTGATAATCCAACATAACTTTCCCAAGTGTTCCTTTCGCATTTATTTAGCAACCAAAATCCGTCTACAATTTCAATTTTGAGAATTCATGGAAATAAATGGTTGCTTTCAAATAATATGAATGGCAATGACAGATGAACATGCTTTCAGAAATTCGAGTTTTCTACTTTTCATTGTGCTACTTGTCGAAGAATCTAGCGTAACTTTACTCTGCCAATACTTATCTTCCATTCGTTTAGCATCTGAATTGTCGCCGACGAAGGTTTTGAAAGATATTTTGTTTGCAATTTCGATATCTACTTGCATTTGTTCACGAATCTACAATTGATCGATGTGCAACTATGTTAATATCTCTAAACCTGTTGTGGATCTTGTTTACGGTGAATTTGCAAATTGATCTGAGAGATTTTGGCAAATTTTCTTGCTAGGTTGTGGTCGATTTCACTGCTTCATGGTGTGGTCCGTGTCGCTTCATAGCTCCGATCCTAGCTGAATTTGCTAGGAGGATGCACCATGTGTTGTTCCTCAAGGTGGATGTTGATGAGATGAGGGTATGAACAACTACCCCTTTTATACTTCTTTCTTTCTTCCCTAGTGTGAATCAGATTAATTTGAAGTTGGTAAAAGATTATAGCATCGATCTCATTCATACATGAATCCGAACGATTGGTTGCAGGATGTATCTGAAGAGTATAAAGTGGAGGCGATGCCGAGCTTCATTTTCCTAAAAGAGGGGAAGGAGATTGACAGGGTTGTTGGTGCTAGGAAGGATGAACTCCAGTTGACCATTGAAAAGCATGCCACCACCACTACTGTTTGAATATGGTGTGATGCACTATTAATATCAATACTTAAGTATCACTCTTAAGAAATATGACATTGTTCGGTTTGTCCAGTTTGATTCATCTAGACCTGGATGACCCGTATGAACTATGTGATTGCTTATGTGACAATAACTCATAAAATTATGTAGAGTTGTATGTGTTATGTTATGTATCTTTGATCTAAATTGTCAAGAGTTGTGTGAAAGTCATTAGGTCTTGGTTTATCATTATTGATGGTGATGGTGGTGTCTTTGCATCCAAGGGCAGCCACATGAGAGGCGCGGGTGGGCGGCCGCCTCCCCTCCTATGGCGACAGAGTTTCGTAGTATTTTTTAAAAAAAATTAAAAAATAAGGTAAAAAAAAATGAAAAAAATGTGAAAAAACACAAAAGTTGTCTAGCTTAGTTGGTAAAAGAAGGGAAGGAAGTATAACAGAAGTAAGAGGTCATTGGTTCAAATCTCATTCCTTACATTTTTGCACTATTTTTTATTTATACGAAAATTTTTCCTATTATAAATGTCATATTTAAAGAAAATTTTAGATTTTTCTTTTAATATTTTCATAAGATTATTCATTATGTTACACTTATTTTAAAAAATTCTTCTAATTTTTACTTCTATGAATTTTTTTTACTATCAATGTCATATTTAAACCTATCAATGTCATATTTAAACCACAATTTATGATTTTTTTTTGTCATACTTTCAATCTTGTCATTTTTTTCATTTACCAATGACAAATTCTTTAAAAAATTTATAATTTTCTTTCAATATTTAATAAAAAATCTTAATCGCTTTACACACACATATATAAATTATTGTATGAATTTTTGTAATAAAATATCATATTTATACCACAATTGATGGCTTTCTTTCAATATATTTTTAAAAAATTTCTTTATTATATATGCTAGGAAAAAAAAATTCTTGACCAAAGGTATCCACCCCCCCCCCCCTCGCACAATTCCTACGGCCGCCACTGTTTGCATCTTTACACAAAGTAGGAGAATAATAGGAGATAAAGTAAAAAATAAGAGAATTAGATTCAATCTAAAAAAGGAGTTTCCACATGAAGTGAGATATTGGTGTACATTACAAAGTGGAGAGGAGCTATAGACATTGATCAGACAACTGCCATTACCATTTTATTTGGTTAAGTGGTTTAGATGTATTCACGACTGACATTTGATCCACCACACACACACATAAACATAACACACATACGTACGTACGTACACACACAAACATAGTACATTACATTCATACATACATACATACATACATACATACATACATACATACATACATACATACATACATACATACATACATACATACATACATACATACATACATACATACGTACATATATATGTACATATGTACATACAAACATACATGACGGTTTATTAAATCATAACACACGTTATCCATTCCTTTAATCCACAACTTACCTGTGTCATTTGGGTACACACGAGACACGCCCATCTTTATTTGGGGTCCAGCACACGGTATGAAGCTTGTAGTGTTCACACAGGCCCGTGGGCTAAGACATATTCGCAAATTTCCCCAAAAAATCTAGAGAAAAAAAAGATACTCTCATACCTACATTACGTATTTATGTTATCATAAATTAAAAGCGGTGAGAGTGCTTTTCACGTTCTCACACCATTTCAATTTTTCACATGTAACCGAAGCGATGCAAAATAGACACAACTAGGTATGGCGCAAGAAGGACGAGTTCATGGCTGCCACACCATCGAGTAATGAAGGGAGCACTTCGAGCAAGAGAAGACCTCCCAGAAGTTGGTATATATCTTTCCACCTTTTCCCTAATTTCTCCCTCGCATATTTGCAATTTGGAGCAATGATACCATTTTAATTTCGGTGAGGCGAATGATTACAAGCTTTCAAAATTTTGAGTTTTTTGCTTTTCACTAAGTTGATTGCTTTATAATCCAACATAACTTTCCCGAGTGTTCCTTTTGCGTTTATTTAGAAACTAAAATCCGTCTATAATTTCAATTTTGAGGATCCATTGAAATAAATGGTTACTTTCAAAGAATATTAATGGCAGTGAAAGATTAACATGCTCGAGTTTTCTACTTTTCGTTGAGCTCTTGCTGAAGAATCTAGCGTAACTTTACTATGCCAATACTTATCTTTCATTCGTTTAGGATCTGAATTGTCACTGACGGAGGTTTTGAAAGATCTTTCGTTTGCAGTTTTGATTTCTACTTGCATTTATTCAAGAATATGCAATTAATCGATGTACAACTATGTTAATATCTCTAAACCTTTTGTGGATCTTGTTTACAGTGAATTTGCAAATTGATTCAAGAGATTTTGACAATCTGAAGAGTATAAAGTGGAGGTGATGCCGAGCTTTGTTTTCCTAAGATAGGGGAAGGAGATTGACATGGTTGTTGGTGCTAGGAAGGATGAACTACAACTGACCATTGAAAAGAATGCTACCAACATTACTGTTTAAATATGGTGGATGCACTATTAATATTAATAATTTAGTATTACTCTTAAGAAGTATGACATTGTTCGGTTTGATCCAAGTGGATTCATCTAGACCTGGATTACGACCCATATAAACTATGTGATTGCTTATGTGACAATATGTCGTATGACATTATGCAGACTTGTATTTGTCGGTTATGTATCTTTGATCTAAATCGTCAAGAGTTATGTGAATGTCATTCGATCTTGGTATGTTTATCATTCTTGGTGGTAGTGCCTTTGCATCTTTACACAACACAAGTGAATAATTGGAGATAAAGCAAAAGAATAAGAGAATTAGATTCAATCTAAAAAAGAAATTTCCACGTGAAGGGAGATATTGGTGTACACTACAAAGTAGAGAGTGTAAATGCTCGGATTTTTAAATCCTAATTTTTGGAAAAAAAAAAGAAATTCAAAATGAATTTAAATCGAAATTTAAAGAAAAACTCGTTAAATAGAATCTAAAACTCATAGAACGGATTTCTGACATAAAATAAAATTTTGAAAACTAATTTGGTGAGGCAATGTTTATCCTCGAATTTTCAAAAAAATCTAATTGTGCAAGAGAGCAGAAATTGAGAAACTAACTTCGGAAACTAGTTTTTGGGTCTAACCACGGGATTCGAACTCACAACGTCGGAACGAAGATTCTCGCTCTCCCTCTCCTTATCCCTAGCCGAATCCCCCATGTCAAACCTAGCCACCTTGGAGCCTTGAGACAATGTAAACCTTGGTCAAATATGCTTCCCTCTTTTGGAAGAACACCCCACAAGCCATTTTCTTCCCTCCCTCTCTTGCTCCCTTCATTTTTGGAAAGGGAAAAACTTGAGCTTATCCTTCCACATCTTTCAAATCAACCTCCATCCCAATAAGATCAATACTTGACTTCATCTCACCCATTTCAAACACAAGAAGCCAAGACACAACCTTATCTTCAAGAGAGAGACTTGGGAGAAAACATATAAACCCTAAACACATATAACCCATCTCTCTCTTCCTCTCCTCCTCGCTGCCACCACACCACCACCTGCAACCCCTGCTGCCACCATCTCTGACCACCACAACCACCACCAAATGCCACTCTCTCTCTCTCCCTCTCCCTCCTTTCCTCCTTGTGTCGTGAGCACCAAAACCCCACCCATCACCTCTTCTTTCTTCAACCTTGGAAGCCAAGTGTTCCACCATCCTCTTCACCTTCCCTTGGAGTCCAAGAAGCCATTTTAGAGTCGTTCCACGGCCCGAAAGACCGAGAAGGAAGCCCTAGAGTCCTCTTGGTCCACTTTTGGTCTAACAAGGGTAAGTGATTCATTTCCCTCTTCTTTCTCCTCCAAACTTCCAAAGTTGTCACCTTTAACCCCCCCTAGTTTGGGTGAGAAACTTCCAAAGTTGTCACCTTTAACCCCCCCTAGAAGGAACAAGCTCGAAAATCGCCTTCAAGTCATCCCGGAGAAGAAAACAAGAGAAAGGAAGAGTTTGGGTGAGAAACCTCTCTCTCCCCCGATTTTTACGTTCAATATGGGTTCTAATCATGTTTCTGGAAGTCATGGTAGGAATTGGGAAAAGGGAGGAGTGCTACAACAACAAACAAGGCTGAGAAATGGCTTGAATCAGCGATCCAGGCCCAGACTCGCCGCCGCGAGAAGGAACTCGCGATCGCGAGTCAGAACAAGGCCTGAGGGTTCTGACTCGTGATTGTGACATGGAGCTTTGCAGGCACGAGACCCCTCATGGCCACGACGCCCCCTCGCGGGCACAAAGCTCTCGCAGGGTGAGTGGGCATTCCGCGGTCGCAACACCCCTGATCCCCGCGGGGTGTTCGCTGGGCTAGCTAGCTCGCGACGACGAGAGATCTTTCGCCGCGGCGAGTTATCCCCTCCTTAACTTAATTTTTAGTCCCTTCCACTCCTTAACTTACTTTTTAGTCACTTCTAGTACGTACATTTGCATAAAAATGAATTACGACTTTTAATATATATATATATATATATATATATATATATATATATATATACAACAATTAAAATCTAGCACTTTCACTCCTTAACTTACTTTTTTTTTTTGTATAAACCGGAGGTCTGAATGAATTTCCTCCATGGAAAAGTGACAGACGAACATATTTACATGTCACATTCGTAATCATCCCCAAATGCATTCCAATTTCACTCGTTACAATTTTTTTTCTTCTGTTTTTTAGGTACATAATCAATTAAATTCATCACCTTCTACCTTTCATCAATCATCTATAATCAAATGCCTTATCTAACCAGAAGATTTACGATAGAGCAACAACTTGAAATCACCCATCCATGGCCTATGGTAAAATTGCCTTGATATATTATCACTCATATAGAAACCCATCTCATGTATCAAAGACACCCAGAAACTTCCACTACCGCCGTTGCAATGCCGGCGACGAAGACAAGGACTCACCGCCAATGGAATCTCCCCCACTACCACCACCAAAATTTCCAGGCCCTCTGCCGATGTTGTAAAGCCGAAGAAACCACATCAGAAGCTTCTTAGCTTCTCAGCTTCGCCGAAGACAAAGACGCGGTGTGGACAGTGCAATGGGGGCATCGACGGCGAGAAGGCCTTGGAGAGAAGGGAACTCCGCTCAAGAGTCGGTGGATGGGGAGGGCTGAGGTCCCCATTTCCGCGTCGTCGATAGGGAGGGACAGGGGCGGAGCCAGCTCGAGCACCCCTGGCTCGGAAAAAAAAAAAGAAAAAAAAATTAATTTTTTTTTTCCATATATTTAGTATTTTTAAGGTAATATAAATCTTTAAATTATATTTGAAACAAGAGAGCAGTCTAACTTCAGTGGTAAAAGAAGGAAGGAACGAGGGAAGGTAGGAAAAGGTTTTAGGTTCAAATCCCCAACTGCTTCATTTTTTATTTCTTTTACTATTTCATTAATTCTTCTTGATTTCTATCTATATTTTGTTGTTTATATTAACTATTTCATTAAAAAAATGTTATATTTATGTTTTACTATATTGTTAATTCTTCTTGATTTCTCTCTATATTTTTTTTGTTTCTATCAACTATTTCATTAAAAAAAATGTCATATTTATATTTAAAATAAAAAAATCACAATTTTAGTGTTTTTTCATTAAAAAAAAGTCATATTTATGTTTTACTATATCATTAAATATTCTTCTTAATTTCTCTCTATGTTTTTTTTTTTGTTTCTATCAACTATTTCATTAAAAAAAATGTCATATTTATATTTAAATTAACAAAAAAAAACACAATTTTAGTGTTATTTCAATATTTTCTTAGAAAAAATCTTCTTAATAAGTATACACAAAAAAAAACATAGAGAGAAATCAAGAAGAATATTTAATGATATAGTAAAACATAAATATGACTTTTTTTTAATGAAAAAACACTAAAATTGTGATTTTTTTTAATTTAAATATAAATATGACATTTTTTTTAATGAAATAGTTGATAGAAACAAAAAAAATATAGAGAGAAATCAAGAAGAATTAACAATATAGTAAAACATAAATATAACATTTTTTTAATGAAATAGTTAATATAAACAACAAAATATAGATAGAAATCAAGAAGAATTAATGAAATAGTAAAAGAAATAAAAAGTGAAGCATTAAAAAAAATGTCATATTTATATTTAAATTAACAAAAAAACACAATTTTAGTGTTATTTCAATATTTTCTTAGAAAAAATCTTCTTAATAAGTATACACAAAAAAAAAATTTCACAAAATTTTTTTTAGCACCCCCGGATATAAATCATAGCTCCGCCACTAGGGAGGGAGGACTAGGGACGGCGTCCGCGTCGAGGCGCAAACTCCGCTCAAGAGTCGGTGAAGAGAGGGACTTGATGGCGTTCCCTCCCTCTTCCGATGCAGGGTCGTCGACGAGAGGCGAGGGTGGCTGAGCAACAAAGGAGAGGAGGTTGTAGTAGTCGTTGTCTCTCCGAGAGGGTGTCAGAGATGCGAGAGGTCATGGAAACAGGGAGTGAAAGTTCAACAGAGGAGGAGAAGCGCGTTTTAACCAATCAAAATATTTCTTTCGTTCTTACCGGATCGGGGTGTTATCATGCACCCAAACTCTCTAGTCCAAATCACCTATAACAATAGATGTAGCAAAGCCTAACAATAGATGTAGCAAAGCCTGTAGCAGTGTTTTAATTGGTCCACCTGTGATTAGTGTTAATATATTTTTTTTTGGTAAAATTAGTTTTAATACATAATTAACCATAAAATCAAAATAAATAAATCAACAAAATCTTCCAAACTCCTTTTTTCAAACTTCTTTTCCCCGTTCTTCCTCTATGGAACCCTAGAGATTTCAGTGTCCGACAAAGTCTCCGACCACCTGTCTGGAGCTTTATCTCTGTTTGGCCCTCTCTCGCAAGTTGATCTGTTCGGCACTCGCAAGTTGATCTCTGTTTGGCACTCGCAAGTTGATCCTTCCCAAGTTATTCTCTCATAGGGTTCACTCTCTCACAATCTCAACCTTATCCAATCCGAATTCCCCTTCTTCTCAATTGATTTCCAAGTGAATCATTGGTAGTGGAGGAGCCATGAGGGCGACAACTAAGGGAGCAAGTCTCAAACTTCCAAATTGCAACATCAGCGGTGGATTGTTGGAGAATTTTGTTGGCACTCACAAGTTGATCCACCCTGCCCTTTGCCATCGATTTATCTTTGACAGCGTCTGTGGCTGATACTAGAAGGCTCGAGGTCACGACTGCATTTTAGACTGATCCGGCGCTCGCTTGAAAGCTCAACGACTGCGAATTCTGGCAAGGAATAATAGTTGGATTGGTTTTCAGTCTCAGTACATAGGGAAACCGGACCAGGAGCATAAGCCGAGCCAAGCCCCGCTCTTGGATGTTTCTCAGATGTGGAATAGCAGGAATTATATTTGCAGATTAATGCTCAGATTATATTTGGTCAAGGAAATGAGATTGATGATTCATTATGTCTTCCATCTGTGTGGGTGAAAAAAAAAAATTATCCTGAATTGGTTGCTTGCTCTCCAATTGCCAGTGCATTATGCTAATGTTTCTATACTCTCAAATTTGCTAGCATTCCATTTTGTTTCTCCTCTGCCATCTGATCAAGTTACTTCCGAGAGTGAAAAAATCTGCCATCTAGGAAGTTTTGCAAGTTTTAGCAGAACCAAGTAGTATTGACTATTGAAGGATCAAAGACTTCTAGTTGCATTTGAACTAGGATGCAAGAGTGATTGGAGTTGTTTTTCTTTTTATATGTATGGAATATGTAATGACAGATTATTCATTTTCAGAAGTTTTGCAAGTCCTCTGTATGTATACACGGAATACATATGTGTAATGACTAATGACATATTATTCATTTTATTGGATCAATTCAAACTTAATTTTCTTCCTTATGTCAATTAATTGCCCCAAATATTTTGAGCAGATGATCATATAGAAAATCAAAATGCAATACTTGATGTATTTCTTATGTCAATTATTGGAAGTCTCTTTGTTCCAATGCCAACTTTCAACTCATTCCAAATCAACCCGTACGTGAATGCAAACTGATGTGCAATAGCGTATCTGGGCAAAGCTTCTCGAAATATCCAGTAATAGTGTTGAATCTTTGGCTGACCCCTGTGATATTTTACTGCCACTGCTCTGCAGCTTTTATGTGTTTATCATCACTTGAACATAGTAGTGGAGCAGTAGGGATGGTCTCAAAAGGCATGCTAAATTGTATATCTGCAGTGGGAGTATCATTGACAATGTCGAGTCCAATATAAACATCAGCCGATGCACAATCGCCATAGAACTTGATCCTCCCCTGCAAGTCCTTGTCATTCGAATGGTAATCAAGGTCTTGTTATTTCCAGGAAGAAGTACTAAAGAGAGAAAGAATTACAATTATCGTCCAAGTCAACGTAACCTTGGTTCCATTCCGATTGATTTCAGCATCAATTTTCTTTAATGAGAAATTTAGCAAATGAAATTAGTTTTAAATTACCAAGAAAGTGTCTCGTGCAATCTACTATTAGCGCCAGTGCAAAGGCATGTGCAGCAGATGAGTGAACACTCTGTCGGACGGAGAAAGCTCAGCGTGGAAGAGAGGGCACCGAATAGAGTTCAGATCAATATCTCCAGGGCTAACAATAGAGAGGACTAACAGTTATGGAAAGAAGCTAAAAAAAAAAGGGAAGGTGGAAGATTTTGTTGATTTTTTTCTTTGATTTTATTATTAATTATATATTTAAACTAATTATCTATTGCTATAGGTGATTTGGACTGCCAACTCTCCCCTATAGAAAAACAAATATAGATTGATATTCAAAGTAATATAAATATTAATAAAATATTATATAAACACAATGGGATAGAGATTTCTATTTTTACAATTTTCCTATATATATTGAAATGACCAAGTAACTTCCAAGTTCAACATGCACATTGCAATTTGCATACGATATGGGTGACACCACCAATGAAAAAGGTCATTTGTGTTTTAAAAAATGGTGTATCTGAAATTATAATTAATGACTAAGAAAAAGAATTATCTAAATTAATACACATGGCTTATTTTAATTGGTGGTGAAAGGTGTATCACCCTCCAATGAAATTGTAGAATGCGCAGCAGTTCTAGAAGTTGGGCTATGAAACGCGTCACGTCTTTGATTATTCTGGTTCAACCTCCATTTACGGTGCTATATATATTAGAAGCTGCGTCGCCGGATAAGAATCAAAATTTACAATACGTTTTCCCGTATAACCGATACATCGCTTTTCGCCATCTCGATCACACCATTTGAGTTTTTTTTTTTTTTTTCAAGTAGCAAACCGAGAGACAGAGTCATGACAGCAGGAGGAAAAGTTCACGACTGTGACACCATTGAGCAATGGAGGGAGCACTTCGACCGTGAGAAGACCTCCGACAAGCTGGTATCCTTTTTTTTCGATCTGTTTCCATAATTTTTTCTAGACTCACGAATTTGTATATAATTTAATTTTTTTCCTGACTATTAGAGTTCGTTTGGTTGACAACCTAAAAACCCAGGAAGTAGAACTTCACATAAAGTAGAAGAAATTCCTGTATTTGGTTGATATTTTTGAAATTAAAAAACGTAGGAATTAAACTTCCCGGGAAGTTGAATTCCCCAAATTGGAGGAAGTTCACTTACCTAGTTCCCCCTAGATAAGTTCAACTTCCCCCATTTTTAACTTGGAAATTTTCATTTCCTTCATTTAATCTTCTAGAATAAAAAATCAACCAAACGAACCCTTAGTATATCTATTGAGTTAATAATTAGTGATAATTTTTTTTTTATCTAATTAGCGATAATAGAGTTAATCTATATCTTTATCTATATATACTCTTAAATCAAACAATTTTTGTTTTTGCTTTTTGTCATCTTCACTTTTTTTTTTTAATGACGTGGAGGTTCCGAGGTTATCGACTAGTTCTCCACGGGCTGAGCACTAGCCTGCAAAGCACTTGAGCCGGGTAAGCCAAGCGGCAAGCCGCAAGACAGGCTAACCCATGTCAAGGCAAACCAAGGCATGAGTACCCACTCAAGCACAAATTGCTCCTAGTGGGATTTGAACCCTTGACCTCAAGGTAGTAAGACACAAGGAAGTACCTCACTCCTACCACTAGGACAAGAGGTCATTGGTGTCATCTTCACCTTAATTCTCTCATTTTCAACCAACCAACTTTTTTTTCTCTATCTATATTTATATTAATTTATATTAGATGATTAAAATTAATGAGATCCATTTGATGAGGTGGAATCCTCCCCTTAATGTATAATTATTTTATAAGATATTATACATTTTCTAATCAATGGGTTTAATTATTCAAAACATTTTATTGCTAAATTTTTAACCAATCAAATTATACTAGAGTTTTTTTCTTAATATATTCTACATTTTTAATCAATTGGTTTAATTCAAAACATCCAAACCATTGAATATTTAAATTTATTTCTAACTATTAAATATAAATATATATTTATCTATTAAATAAGAATTTTTTTGCTCCAGTCTCATATATTATTAACAAGTTAAAATTTTACACATTTTTCAATCATCTAACTGTTAATTAAGAATATTTTTGCTTAGGTGTCATAACTATCTTTTTTTTTACTTTATCAAATTTACCCTTCCTATATTGTGCTAACTTTGTTAATATTTTATTTAATTTTATAATAGTAATTTATTATATTATTAATATTTTATTTAAATAAAACGAGCCATGGTGCATGGATTGTACTAGTTACTTATCAAAGGTAATCATTTTTTCTTTAAGTTTTAGGGATTAATTAATCAACTATTTAAAATAAGAATGAAGATGGAAAATATATTTAAATTAGCGATATAGATTTAATTACTTATCGAAGATAATCGTTTTTTCCTTTAAGTTTTAGGGATTAATTAGTCAACTATTAAAAAAAAGAATAAAGATGGAAAAAAAGAGCAAACTAGTTGCTTAGTAATAACAGAAAGAAACAACGAAAAAATTGGCAGTCAGAAGTGTGGTTGGAAATGGGGCGTGGATATCCGATTCACCTGCTCCACCTGCACTATTTTTGCGGGCGAAAACTCGCAAAAAGCGAGTGACGGGTGATGCGGCTGATAGATGAAGTGGGTGACGGGGCGGGTATGGATGATGATTTTTCGCCCAAAACCCGCTCCAATAACCCGCACCAATAACCACTCAATAAGTATTCAATAACCCAATTAAACATACGATTTTATTTTACCCTTCTACCCCTTAATAATCCTAAATTTCTTTCTTTTGTTCCTCACATTTATTTTATATTTGAGTTTATATTGTTAGTAGAGTCTATAGTTAATTTGAAAATTAGATTCAGTAGTGAGTTCAGAAATGCTCAATATATGTTGTGATCTTATAGAAGAAATGCTCGTTTTTTTTTTTTTAAGTTCTGTATATATTTTCCATATATTGTTGAATTAGTACTCGAAATGTTTTTATTTGATAAGTAATGTATTTTTCACGTATTGTTGAACTCGAATTTGATAGGTTAGTATTTGTTCTAACACAAATAATTCGTTTCATATTTGAAAATAAAAATGTTTGATTCGTCTTATTAGATATCCAATAATCACTCGCACGGGTTCGATATGGGTGATGGAGCGAGGCGGGTGAAAGTTTATATCCACGAGGCGAGTGTTGAAATGATGATTTTCACCCATAACCCGCCCCATTTCCACCCCTAATCGAGAGTGTGGATCTTGGTTATAGTGAATTTGTGAAATGAACTAAGATGTGTAGGGTAATTCTTTGCTAGGTTGTGGTGGATTTTGTTGCGGAAGGTTGTGGTCCGTGTCTCTTCTTAGCTCCAACCGTATCTGAATTTGCTAAGGAGATGCTCCATGTGTTGTTCCTCCAAGTGAATGCTAAAAAGTTGAAGGTAGGAACAATTGTAACCCTTTTTATATGTATCTAAATTATAGCATCTCAATCATTTTTTTTAATTAAACCGAAACCGACCATTTGTTGCAGGATGTGTCTAAAGAGTACAAAGTAGAGGCGATGCCGACCTTCATTCTCCTAAAAGAAGGGAAGGTGATAGACAAGGTTGTGGGTCCCAAGAAGGAGGAACTCCAAATGGCTATAGAAAAGTATGCCATGTGATTACTTCAAATTGAATTTGGGATGTTCATGTATTATCATTCATTTAGACTTTTGTATCTTTCATATTGTGTGGTTGCATTGTGTACGTTATCTTCATTATCTTTAATCTAAATCGTTGACACTTGTGTGAAACTATCATGTATTAATTTATTTATTTTTGGATAATGTGAACATGTATCATATATAATGAAAGTCGATCAACTAATAATATCCATGACCGTTTGGGAATCATAAGTGAATTCGATCGGACAATGTGAAACGAGATTCGTAACGTGTTTATTTTAATTTTTAACTGTAAGATCGATATTCATTTTTTAACACTTAAATTTAAGTTGTCGTGTAGTTTTACTTCATATCCTAAGCCCTCCCCAAAAATTGGAAAAGCAGAGAAGAAAATATGGAACATTCAATCGTGATCTTTTGATCGTTATGGTTGTGTTTGGATTACGATGTATTAGAATTATAATGTATTTACTTGATAGTATTTGGTTAACACATGTTACAATGTATTTAAAATAACATAAATTTTAAATAAAATATCTTATAAATTATCACAATTTAGTATTATGTAAAAGTCACAATGTATTTTAATTAAAATTTACATTATTTTAAATACATGGTTAAATATGTATTGGAATCCAAACACCCCTGTATGTCATTCTTACCTCCTAAGAGTAAGGGTTGACAATTTTTTTTTTTTCAATGGGTGACAAATAAATAACACGTCAAAGAACAAAAAGATATTTATAAGCCCATATATGTCCATATATGAGCGTCCGCAGTTGTTCCCCATGAGTCATTCATGTGGTGTTTCTCTCGTTGATGACCACTTTTGATATACATGCATTTCTTCTTCAGCTTCCCAATGGTGATTTGTGGTGATAGCTTACTTTTTTTTTTTGTTCGATTGCTTCTCATGATAGTTTATCCAGCTAGATTGACCAATGGTAGGGTGGGTGGGGTTGGGATTGCCGAAGGAGGAGATGTGTTAATCTTGTAAGGAAACTTATCTTCAAAGAATAACACATCTCTGCTGAGAAATGTTGTTTTGGTGGTGAGGTCAAATAATCTGTATGCCTTGTGATCTTGAGGATAACCCAGCATGATGCACCTTCTAGCTTTGGATGCAAATTTATCCTTTGCAGGGTCCCTGGTGAGTGCAAAACACAAGCACCCTATGATCTTGAGTCTGTTGTAATCAGGTTTAGTGTTCATCAGTTTCTCAAAGGGTGTTACCCAATGTAGAACAGATGAGGGCATTAGATTGATCAAGTGTGTGGCTGCAAGCACACAGTCTCCCCAAAAGCTCAAAGGAAGATGAGCAAACAACCTTATAGCTCTAGCTTTCTCTATCAGATGCCTATGTTTGCGCTCAGCCCGACCATTTTGTTGAGGCACATAGGGTACTGATTTTTGGTGTACAATGCCATTCTGAGAGAAAAAATCTTTGCACTTAAAAAACTCAGAGCCATGATCAGTACGAAGTGCTTTGATGGTAATGCCAAATTGATTCTTGATGAGAGCCACAAATTCAACAATAACCTGAGCAACCTGATGCTTAGCAGGGACCAAATATGTCCATACAGCCCTAGTATGATCATCTAAAATGGTCACAAAGTACTTAGCCCCAGATCTGCATTGAACCTTGTAAGGCCCCCACAAATCAATGTGAATCAAATCAAACTTTGCATTAGCTATAGTCTTGCTTACAGTGAAGGGAATAGAGTGATGCTTGGCCATGATACAAGCCTCACAAAATAGATCATCACTGCTTGAAACAACACAATCCTGAACATGCCTGAGTTTAGAAAAGGAAATGTGACCTAGTCTAGCATGCCACACTTGGCTAGATACATTTTTATTTGAAATGGAACTAGACTTAGGTGGTGTATGAACCACATGAGATGTACTGCAACTATTGTAAGAACCATCTTCTGTAAGCAAAGTAGCTTTGAACAACCTCCTAGTAAGTCTGGCTGCACTGAGCACCTCTTGACCACTCTTAGGGTCCTGAAACACACACTTGGCTCTTTTAAAATTCACATCAAGATCAGTGTCATCAACTATCTTCCCAACTGACATCAAATTGGTTTGAAAATCAGGCACATGAAAGACATTTTTTAACACAATTCCAGAAGCAAGTTTGATATCCCCAATATCTTTAACTTGCCTAATTGTTCCATCAGGAAGGCAGACTTTAATAGGCCGATTCAATACTCTTTTATGTTGCAGCAAACTTTCATCATGTATCATGTGATCAGTGGCTCCAGAGTCAATGATCCATGTCAAGGCATTTTTATTCTGATTCTTAGAAGAAAACATAGCAAAAGAGGTACCTGCACAGTGTGATGACCCTTGCGCTTTGCCTTTGCCCTTCATGGCCTTCATGACCTCTTGGCAAACTGCATTGACCAAAGCCATATCAAATCCTGTGCTCTCCTCTGCTATTTCTTCATCATTGTCGTCCAATGGAGAATCAAAAATTCCTGCCACATTTGCAGATGCCTTAGCAGCTTTTTTTCCCTTTGGATCTTTGAACCAATCCGGATAACCAATGATTTTGAAGCAACCATCCACTGTATGCCCAGTCATTCCACAATGACTACAAACCTTATCAGATTTGTCTTTCTTGACTGATTTCTTAGATCCATTGGACCTCCCTGCAGCAAAAGCACTCCCATCCTGTGAAGATTCACCAGTGTTGCTTCCACCAGCAGCTTCCACTTATTTGACGAGATAATATGCTCTATTTACTGTCGGTAATGGATCAGTAGAGAGGATCTGGTTCCTCACACTATCATACGCATCTCCCAATCCCATCAAGAACTGGAGAAGTTTGTTTCGATTGTCAGATTCCTCTATCTTCTTGGACAGACCACAAGTGCACTTGAATCCACAAGTACATTTCAGCACTCCTTCAAGAGTCAGAATCTCATCCCAGAGCTTCTTGATCTTATTGAAGTAATCCGCAATACTCAGACCTACTTGAGCCTGATTGCTCAAGCTCTTCCTCAGTTGATAGAGCATAGGTCCATTCGTTTGTGCATATCGCTCCTCAATTTCCTGCGAAAGCTCTCTTGCCGAATCAGTATACATGAAACCTTCAGCGATCTCCTTACTCATGGAGTTCACTATCCAGCATCTGACCATAGAATCGCACCGCTTCCATCTCGAGATGTCCACCATTGGAATTGATTCCGGATCTAGGCTTCCATCGATGAACGCGATCTTGTACTTTGCTCCTAGTGCCATCTTGATTCCTCGGCTCCAGCTTAGGAAATTGAGGCCATTGAAGGTGTTAACCACCAGTTGAGCTCCCGGATGGTCAGAGTTGGAGAGATTCAGGGGATCGTTCATGTTGACCATGCCAGATCCAACCTCTCCAACTAACGGAATTCTCGCTTCTGTATTCTCTGCCATCTCCTTCGATTTCTATCTTCGAACAACTTCCAGACGGTGATCGAACACCACGAGCTCTGATACCATATAAAGATCCTTGAGAAATCAAGGAGCTTCGGCTTAACCCGCCATGGAAGCTTTGCTCTAAGCTTCTGTAACCGAAAAGAGAGAGGGAAGAGGGAGTAACCGAAATTTGGATTAGTTTGTTATGATCCAACAATTCACCCGGTTACAACATTTATAGCCCAAGCCCATTAACTTGCTAAGACCAAATTGTCCCTATTTTGTTACAGCCATATTACCAAAATACCCCTGCTCTATATCTCCTATAATCTACCATATTTTTCAGCCTCTCAGTACATCAGATACAGTTGTTTGGTGTATTGAATCCTTACCTATATTCATTTATCCTAACAAGGGTAAATTGCAGAAAACCACCCGTAAAATAAGCCATATTGCACAAAACCACCCCTTACATACTAAATTATAGCAAACCACCCGCTTAATACACTCTGTTGGCAAAAAGCCACCTCTCCCTTAACCCCGTTAGGTTTTAGGTCAAGCATCTATTAAATCCCTATTAAGTTACCATTATACCCTTAACTTTAATAGAAATTAAATACAAGAGTGGTATGGTTCTTCTATTCTTCTTTCCAAGTAGTCAATGGCCAGTGCAAGGAGAAAGAGGTGAGTCACTCCCACCTAGCCACTGCACATCGTCACCACTACTCGCACATCACCGATTCGTGCCTAAACTCGTCACCTTCCGTCGTCTGCTATCATCGCGGCCCCGCTCTACTTTGCTAATGTGGATCTACAACTTCTTCACCACCTTCACTTCTAATAATTAAGTCAACTCGTTGACAGAATCGCCGTCTCCACTAGTAGATCTAAGTTGCTGAGGATTAGGAGAATAAAATCTCGACCCTGCCAATCTGTCATATCACTTCCCCCCATTATTTACGCTGGGATCCGACCCCCTTGTCCTTCCATTTTCAACCTTTTTTGTTATCTGCACGGCGCTATATCGCCATCGACACGGTGTCGGTGCCGATATCCCAACTCGACAGCCTCTGATGCAGGTGCCGGACTCCCAGCTCGGCAAAGTCCATGTAGGTGTCGAGCTCCTAATTCGGCATCCAATGCCCGAGGTAAGTTCGAAAGCCTATATAAAGAAGCGATGCCCCGGTTCAACTACAATGTTTTCGATTCAAAATCTATATTCTAACATCGGAGGAAATGGCGTTACCGGAAGAAGATGGCGAAGGCGGTTTATCGTTCGACATTTTTAGCTATAGCTGTAACGGGAAAAATCTGATACCTTAGTTGATGATAATCTGAGATCCCGATCTACCTTCCATGGTTGTCTTCCTGCAGGAAAGAAAGAGGGAAGAAGAAGAGGCGGGGCTGCTTCCCCCGTGGGAAGCCTCCGACGCTCAAGTCAGATAGTGTGTTGGCTGTTAGAGAGCCCTCTAAACCCTAGTAGATCGATCATATATATAATGAGAGTTAGGGTTTGCGATTAGGGTTTACCGTGTAAATGATGATTATGCCCCTGTATCTTTTATCGAATTACTTTTGCTATATCAATAGCCCCTCGGGTTTCCTTATCACGATCTAGTGATGAGGGAAGACGAATAATTTGAAACTCTTCAATTGTTATGATCAAAGATCACCAGTAATGCTTGCCCTTGTCTTCGTTCCATCCTGCCAGCTTTAGCATTCTCAACCGAATAACATAATATAGTGTAGTTGGTGCGTTATTAACTGATCAACTGAAAGTTACTGCTCAAAATGATTAAATGAATTTTTTGCCATACAGGAGAAACAGTGTCAGTTGATGACATTATAGCTTGAATTTTATTTATGATTTAGAATTTGATGGTTTTCATTAGGGTTGAGCGTTTTGTCTGTAAATGACATGCTCATTGCTTGATTTTGAGTTTTGCTGGCCTTTAACAGGGTTATTATGGCTTAAAATTGGCTTTAAGTGGTCGTAAGTGACGATTCTTTGGCCATAAGTGGCGCTCGATTGGCCTTGAATGGCGTTCTGTTGGCCTGAAATTGGCGATCTTTTGGCCTTAAGTGGCGTTCTACTGGCCTGAAATTGGCAATCTTTTGACCTTAAGTGGCGTTCTCGTGGCCTGAAATTGGCGATCTTTTGGCCTTAAGTGGCGTTCTCGTGGCCCGAAAGTGGCGATCTTTTGGCCTTAAGTGGCGTTCTCGTGGCCTGAAATTGGCGATTTTTTGGCCTTATGTGGCGTTCATTTGGCCTTGATTGGCGATCTGCTGGCCATGAGTGGCGATTCGTTGGCCATGAGTGGCGATTCGTTGGCCTTGAGTGGCAATTCGTTGGCCATGAGTGGCGATTCGTTTGCCATGAGTGGCGATTCGTTGGCCATGAGTGGCGATTCATTGATATTTTTTTTATATATATATAATATTTTTTGATATATAGATGCACATATAAGCATTTCAAGAATCGATATGTCACCGATGCAATTAACCATGCAATATGATTAACTAAATAGTAAACTTTTCATCAAAATAGGACGTAGAGAACTTAGCTTTTGGGTCTCATGGACCGGCCGGGCCCGATACGTTGCACTTCCAAGTGAGATGTCTTGTCTTCCGGAAGTTGGGTTCTTTCCTGCAATTATCTTAAATGCTTAGGCCAAACTGCAATTTCTAAGAATTCCGGGCTGATTTTGTAATTAATTCAGATTTTCACAATAAGCCATCGTCTCTTCGATTCGTAGGGTTTGTGGAAACTGGAAAGCGGCGGCGTAGGGGCTCGAAGTGGCTGGCGTCCTCAACCATCGTCTCGGCTCTAACCTCGATCTTCGACGGCGGCGAAGGATCCGGATTCGGGTGCCCCCGGCCTACCCATTGATGCCGACGTGTTCCCGTGGTTCGGTGGAAGGATGTCTGGCGTGATGAGACATGGACACGACGGTTATCGACGGAGAAGGCGATGGAGAGGACGCCCTTGGTGTGGGCGACGAAGTGGCGTGGCGGCGGTGCCGGCTGCATCGCAGCGGACAAGCGGCTCCTCTGGCCAGATGCTGCTTGTTGCGTGGGGCTTTATAGGTTATCCATGACTCAGCAGCGTCAAATTATCTTAAATGCTTAGGCCAAACTGCAATTTCTAAGAATTTCGAGCTGATTTTGTAATTAATTCAGATTTTCACAATAAGCCATCGTCTCTTCGATTCGTAGGGTTTGTGGAAACTGGAAAGCGGCGGCGTAGGGGCTCGAAGTGGCTGGCGTCCTCAACCATCGTCTCGTCTCTAACCTCGATCTTCGACGGCAGCGAAGGATCCGGATTCGGGTGCCTCCGGCCTACCCATTGATGCCGACGTGTTCCCGTGGTTCGGTGGAAGGATGTCTGGCGTGATGAGACAGGGACACGACGGTTATCGACGGAGAAGGCGATGGAGAGGACGCCCTTGGTGTGGGCGACGAAGTGGTGTGGCAGCGGTGCCGGCTGCATCGCAGCGGACAAGCGGCTCATCCGGCCAAATGTTGCTTGCTGCGCGGGGCTTTATATGTTGTCCATGACTCAGCAGCGTCGGTAAGAACGGAGGGGCCTCCGGCGGCCCTGGGAGAGGTGAATCCCGTCGATCTCGTAAGCCTTGGCGTTCTTCCCTGTAGTCCGAGGCCGGCAGTGCTCACTCGTAGGGTTTGTGGGCGAAGACAGAGCCTCAAACGCCACCTCTTCCAATTAACAGTTACGCCTAGAGGCAGCCAGCCACACTCCGGCTCAGATCCGCTCCAAAGCGAGATCGAGGCGAGGGATCTTGTGCTAAATCTGGCCATCGTTACCACAGGAGGGGGGAGATTCGGGATTCAGATCTAAACGATGCTCTGGCCTCCTCAGGTCGAAATCTCTCCCCCAAACTATCAATCCCTCATTGCTTTTTTGATTGGGAGATCCGATCTTATGGCTTTTCGATCGAATCTCCACGGACGACGCCAAATGTAACAGGAAAAATCCGATACCTTAGTTGATGATAATCTGAGATCCCGATCTACCTTCCATGGTTGTCTTTCTGCAGGAAAGAAAGAGGGAAGAAGAAGAGGCATGGTTGCTTCCCCCGTGGGAAGCCTCCGACGCTCAAGTCAGATAGTGTGTCGGCTGTCAGAGAGCCCTCTAAACCCTAGTAGATCAATCATATATATAATGAGAGTTAGGGTTTGCGATTAGGGTTTACCGTGTAAATGCCGATTATGCCCCTGTATCTTTTATCGAATTACTTTTGCTATATCAATAGCGATCCGGAGGAGCTCGTGAAGAATCTCGGGGTAAGTTTATATTGTTATAGCGGATCGTTTATATATAACGGAACCTTTATATAATTATGTTTGAATGGAATCATATTATAGCGGAACGTTTATATAGAGGGAACCTTTATATAATTAAGTTTGAATGGATATGTTGTTTGAATCGAAACATAATATAAAATAGTTTTGTAAAACGAAACCATCATATAATATAGCATTTTTGATAATATTGTGCGAAAAAGTTCTGAGTACATAAGTGACTTTATGCAGGAACAAAACCAACCTCTAGATGTGGGTACAGATAATGGTTCGATGTTTACAGTTGATGGTTATTGGGCTGATCAAGTAAACATGAAGGCATGGGCTAGATACGTAGGGAAGATTAAGAACATGGTACTTGTGATCACTCGGTCATGGAAGAACCAAATGAATGGATTGGGTACCTTTCGTCTAGTGTGTGATAAGTACGGAGGGGGTAGAGATATTCCAGATGTCGACAAGGATTTTCCTCCCGCAGTGAGTAGGCGAGGGAGAACGACGAAGATCAGATGCTTGTTTGAGCTGGATGGTCGTCAAAATGATGCTAACAATTGGACCATGAAGGTTATATGCGGTGTGCATAACCACAAGCTAAACGATGTGACGTTAGGACATCCCTATGCCGGTAGATTAACTCCAGATCAACATCGGCAGGTTCGCCGTGATACAGTGATTGGGATAAAACCGGGAGATATGCTGCGCGGGATGAAGTATGATGATCATGACTGCGTGACGGACATTCGTCAAGTCTATAATGCACGAGCCCAGTTATGGAGAACCGCTGCAGAAGGATGGAGGGACCTGCCTCAAGCGCTTCACAAACCCAAACAAAAGGGATACTTTATCGCCACACGGAATTCCTCTAAAGCAGGAGTAGACGAGGTTACTGATGTGTTTTTGTCCCATCCGAACTCCCGACATCTTCTTATGTTGTTTCCGTATGTTATCGTGATGGACTCGACCTACAAGACGAACGAGTAAGAGAAATGACATTAATGTCGACTACTTTTATATCTGTCATACGTTGTAGCAATTTGTTTGACTAATTAATGTTCATGTGGTAGGTACGAAATGCCGTTGCTAGAGATCGTTGGGATTACTAGCATGAAGAACACATTTGCAATTGCGTTCGTATTCATGGCAGGCGAGAGCGCAGATCACTATAGTTGGGCACTACGGCGATTACGCCATTTGTGCGGTCAACGACTCCTAGAAGTAATTTTTACAGACAGAGAGTTGGGTCTTATCAAGGCTCTTCGGGAGGAGTTACCCACGGTAAAGCATATGTTGTGCACTTATCATATTATGTGCAACATTGAAATGAAGGGTAGGATCACGAAATCTACCGAGAAGCGAAACGCCTTCTACAATGAATGCAAGGTCATATTTAAGTCAAAGACTGAAGAAAGTTATGAAGTTCATCTACAAGTGATGAAGTCGAAATGGGAGGCACGATGGGGTTTTATGAAGTACCTTGAAGACACCTGGCTCATAGAATTCAAGGAGGCGATAGTTCGTGCATGGGTTGATAAGTTGCTACAGCTTGGGGTACGAACTACGAATAAGTAAGTGACATTGAATTGTATACAGTTGTAATTATTATAATATTTAAGTATCCTATATAAGTCAAACTAATATATTTTTTATGATATAGTGCCGAGTCAGCACATGCAAAATTAAAGTCCATGCTAGGGACGGCTGTTGGTGGGTTCGTTGACGTAACAGAATGCATTGACAACTTGGTCAATGAACAGGTAGACCAACTCAGAGGGTTCCTTGAGAAGTCACGGTTGACAATCAAACGGTGTGTCATGAGTGAACCAATATTCGCCCCGCTATTGATGCTAGTGACTGATGAGTGCTTCGATCTTCTGGTGGCCAACTACAACAAGGCGAAGGCACTTTCGGCAAGTCATGATGGTGTCTGCAGGGATCGCCATTGGAGGGACGCTTACGGTGTTCCATGTGTACATGAGTTCTTAGAGGCGATCGCAAACCGGCAACCTATTAGGCCCTCGCAAATTCATCCCTTTTGGAAGCAAGTAATGTGGGATCCAATAATTCCTCCCGAAGAATCCAGTGGGGGCAATGAAGACGCAACTCCAAACAGTCAGGAATTTGTCAGCCTACGAAGGGATATTGATGGAAACAACCTCACGCCTGATCAGCAGAATTTGATGGGCGAGACATAATTCAACATGAACAACCCTGGGTTGTCTACCATGAGAGAGCCAACGGGGATCCATCGAAAGGGTCGTCCCACAGGGAGACGATCATTGCAGCGTGACCCATCTGGCTTTGAGCACGGGAGACGAGAGGGTGCCGCTCGGGCGCGTGGGAGAGGTCGATCAAGAGGTAGAGGTCGGCAGACAGATCGGGAGGTAGATCCCTCGGTATTGTTGACTACTCACATCCATGACTTTATACTCAACTTTGTTGATAGAAGTAGCCCGGTTTCTGCTGATGGTCATTGAGGTTATCGTGCCTTAGAGGTTGTTCTTGGGTATGGAGAAGACCAGTACACGCGAGTCAGAAGAGAGGTCGCTCAAGAGCTTCGAGGGAATCGTTGGCTGTACCAACCAGTAACCCTATTACAATCCATTGACGATCTCATCGAGAATGTTAATCTGCAAGACCCAGCTTCTTGTTTACATCGTCATCAAAACTGGATGGAGGCACCTATGGTCCCCCTTGCTGTAGCAACCTTGTACAACAAGGTCGTTGTTGTCCTAAGTGTCGACCATCCTCACACCTGCTTTCCTATTGTCGCGAATTGGTCGAACCAAACTCCACCAACTGAGGTTATTACAGTTGTCTGGCTAGCAAGAGTCCATTGGACCCCCGTGTGGCTGAAGCAAGGGTCACCACTTCCTCCTACTGCACCTGAATGGTCCCATTTCCACCACCCGAGTGTGAATGGCTGAGATACCCCATACAACGAGCGCATTCAACAATACTTGAACTACCGTCAAGTTGAAAGGGCGGCCCAGTAGTTGTGATGATATTATTTTCTCGGATCGTAGTTACTGTATTTGAATTGATGCAGCTACGCATTTTGTAATCTCATGCAATATTAAAGATGTAGCAATGCTGAAGACGTACAAGGTTTTTTAAAATTGCAATGTCCATACCAAAACATAGTACATGAATCACAAGAACATCTGTTTGCAACCAGAATACAAATACAACTACCAACAAAGACAATATAGATACAACAACTAGGCTAAAAGAATCTGACAGTTCCATGTCACTCATCAGGCGTTTGGCATAAATTGGAAAAACTGAGATGCCCGAACCTGAGTAGGCGCCAAAGGCACCTCTCCACCCCGCGCTTCTTCAACGTACTTCCGAAGCTCATCTGTGGATACCCAAGCGTCGCCTCGAGCAAGCACAGCATCCAGACGATGAAGCAACTTCCCCATTCGCTGCATTTCAAACAATAGGATGGTGATAACTAACATTGTATTAAACAAACCAACGATAACGAAAGGCCATTGCTATTATTCACACGTACCCGGTGATCGTAAACGACAACTGGGGGAGCAATGTTTGGGGGAACCTGGTGGCTTGAGCTTTTGAAAATAAAAGGATGGTCGTGCTCACCGTACCACCTCATGTACTCCGCAGACACAGCGTGTGGCTCAAGCACTGCTCTATGTTGGCTGAATGATATGTAAACAGTTGGAACAATTAAATGGTCATCCCAACGGTCGTCCACTGGGTGCCAGTTCAGCTTCAGGCACTTGACCTGTATTGGTCTCTCTTCTCGAAGTGGGAGGATTCGCTCCATGGGGATCGTCTGGACATACCCGAATTGTCGCATAACTCTGTCCGGCAGGCTTCCAAGACAGAGGAAAATTGTATTAAGCCTCTGTACCGAGAAACTTTGTAATACCCATCAAAGTCAAGTGGACCGTAGGGCATGAATTTGACGTCCTCTGCCCGCATCGTTTCTAATTGTCTGATAAACTTCAGAGTCCTCTCATCGGTGATCGGTGGTGTGGGTCGACTCACGTACCGCTTTGCCCAGCGTACGTCTCCATGGTCCACGGGGTCCTCACATACGCCGGGGGCGAACATTGGAAAGTGAGCGAATGTCTAATACTGAAATATCCCGACATATGTTAGACATTGAGTTATATTCAATAATAACATATGAAAGTGAGCAAATATCCAATACTGAAATATCCCGATATACCTGTAGAAGAGCAGTACAGCCCCCCAAGTTAGCCATCCCCTTTCTAGACGAGATCCCCAGCTGCCGATACAGATAAGTCAGGACTCCCACACCCCAATCATACTCTGATGTGATTCGGTGATCAGTCACGAAATCCAAAGCTATTATGGGTATGGTTGTCGTGGTCCGGTCGTTTAGAACCAAGCAGCCAAGAACCTCCAACAGATATCCGCTTGCGATGACACCAGGGGGTATCTGCGGGTTGTGTACTAGTTGCCCCATGTGGAAATCTAGGCTGTTGTGGTAAAAAGCATTCCCACTGCGTACAAAGTCGTGGACGCCAAAGCCTAATTTCTCTATCATCCACTGGTGTCGTAGCTGGTTTGTGCTGTTAGGGACAAGTGCGCGTCCGTCGATATCAAGACCAAACAACTTGTGCACATCGTGCAAGGTAATTGTCATCTCCCCCCATGAGAGATGGAAGTTGTTCGTCTCTGGATGCCAACGGTACAGAAATGCTTGCCCTAGCGGGCTCCTGCAGAGGTGGCTCTATTGGTGGTTGTCTTATTGCCGATGTGTTGGCTCTCGCCGACTCTATAGGCCTATCCCCCCTCCTCAAAGAGGTCGTTGGCCTTACCCGTTCCCGCTGGGATACGGCCCGCCTCATCATCTACATTATAAAATTCCATATCCATTATGTGAACATAAATTTCATATCTAAATTCCATATCTTTACCAATTTCCATTTAAATGTATATTTTGTATCCACTATGTGATATATATGTATCTAATTTCCATAAATTCCATACATAAATCTACATTATCTAATTTCATAATTGCACATAATTCTACATTATCTAATTTCATATTTGCCCATAAATCATATTTATCCACTACATTATGTTAACATAAATTCCTTGTAAATAATTATTTTTTCTACATTCCACATAAATCTACGTTATCTACTTTCATAATTGCATTACAAATTCCCTATCTACATTTTCATTCAATAAAAATTCCATATGTAATTTTCATGCATTAAGAATTCCATATCTAATTTTCATGCATAATTATATCTATATCTAATTTTCATGCATTATTAATTCCATATCTATTTTTCATGAAATAAAAATTCTACATCTCATTTTCATGCATTAAAAATTTCATATCTAATTTTATCAATATTCCATATCTAATTTCCTTTTATAATTTCATAAAAATATCGATTAAATCTCGACTGTCGACTATACCCTACAGTTTATCTTTATTTCATTTAAATGTTGACCAATAATAACATAAAATTAACATAAAATCTCTACTTAGCTCGGCGGCAGCTTGCGCTCTAGGATCATTCGGCGGGGGTTGTGGTGAAGGCTCACGCTCATCGGGAGGCGGGGTCGCTGGTGAAGAGGATCGCGAACTTCGCCTATACCGCTCTAACAAGCCCTCGGACTTCGACATTTCTCCTTAGAAGGGATTCCGGGCTATCGACTGCTCCAACAAGCTCCCTAGAAAATCCGCGACGTAAGAGGTGGGTGAGTGGTGTGTTTGTGTGGTGCACAAAGTGAGGGCGGGGCTCCCTCCTTTTATAATAAGTCGCCACCAATATTGCCGATCCGGGAGCTTGACAGCGGCATTGCATTGGATTGATGTAAAGCTGAAGATTCCCTGCAGCTTTTCAGACGATTCGATTGATGTGACCTTGCTGGTTTCGGAGCTCGACATTGGTGTCAGGGCCCGACATGATGTGACACCTCGTCAGGTGAGGTGACATGGCGTGCCTGCAAAAGCTGCAGATTCCCTCCAGCTTCTGCCGACCTAGGAGTCCGGCACCGGCATCATCTTTTGCCGAGTTGGGAGTTCGGCACCGGCACCGTGCCGATGGCGAAATTTTCACCGTGCAAATATCAGACCTGATTTTCAACTGATTGCCTATCTAATTTGTTTTTTTTTTCTTTTTTTCTTTTCTTTTTGAACAATTAATAATTCGGTTGGAAATCCCAATGATAGCATCTAGACGGATGAGATTAAGAAGATCTTTATGAGATGCCAGCGCATTCCAGGTAACAAAGTGGCTAATTTGGTTTCTGATTTGGAGTTGAGCTGATACGATTTTGCCATTTTGGATTTTTGGGTGCTAATTTGGTTTTTGGGTTGTACGGATTTAACATTTTTTAATGGAATTTATGCTCAATTGAGGATGACTCTTCCAATTTATTATTTCAAACTTGAATGAAAAGAGTAAAGTTTGCAACTTGATGTTCAAATACAAACATTGATAGTGGCACATCAGGAGTTCTGGCTTGTAGTTGTGTTTTGTTCGGTGTAGTTGTGTTTTGTTTAGCCTTTTTAGAGTTTTGGTTTGTATTTTGCACCTCTGTGTATTTTTATGTTTGTTTAGACGGTTATCCGTCTGCCGACTTGTCGGCCCTCGAGGATAGTGGATTTTTTTTTGGAAGCAGGATAAAGATTAGAAAAGCCGTCGACAACCCGACTTCTTTCCTAGAGTGTTCGAGCGGACGAGAACACAAAGTTCTGAATCAGCAGTGAAGCTATCATCGACATAGGAGCTATGAGCCAGACGAGCAATCCTGTCAGTCACAACATTGAAATCCCTGAAAATTTGACGAATAGCAATATTAGAAAAAGAGTGAAAAATGGTAGTGGATTATGAGAGAGAATAAGTTTTCTTCCTTTTTCTTTATTTTATTTTTTAAATAGAATTCAATTCAATGTTAAATGTTATAGGATTAAATTATTATTAAAAATGAGGGTAAAAGTGTATTCTCCCATGTTTTTTTTAACGGACTGGTGACTTCGGGTGGTAATTTGCTAACATGGTGTATCTAATGGGTGGTTTGCTGCAATTTTATATATAAGGGGTAGGGGTGGTATGCTGTCATTTACCTTAAAAAAATCGGAAATTTCACGGGGTGTACTTGGGGTATTGCAATTTTCACGAAGTATACAACTCTTTTGCATATTTCGTGTGGTGCCCCTGAGATTTTGAATTTTTCGCCTCGTGCCCTTCCTCGTTAAACTTAACAGCTCTGCGTGATGCTCCTCCATTAGTTTTCAATTGAAAAAAGAAAGAACGAACGGGCGGAAAGAAAGAAGCGAGGAGAGAGACCCAAGGGCTCGCGCCAAAGAGAGACATCACGAAGGTCGCCCCCAGGTCGAAGAGAGGACGAAGGACGCTGCTGCTGCTCGAAGGAGACCGACGCTGCTGCTCGAAGATGGATGCGACAGTGGCCGGGAGTACAGGCCAGCCACCGAACTCCCATAACTGAAAGCGAAGGTACGGGTGACCCATTGCCTTGGTCGGTGACCGGAGGTGGAGAAGAAGTTGTAGAGAGGTTAGAAAAATTTGCGCCTTTACTGAAATTTAGGGTTTAGGTTGAAATTGATGCATTTAGGGTTTGGAAATTGGGGTTTGGAATTAGGGCTTCGACTTGGGGCTTGGAAATGGAATGCAACAATTTCTGCAATTGATACTACTGGTTTTTTCTAGAATTCTTACATCTGAAATTTTGCTGGCCAAAACATTATACAGATTACAGGATATTGTGAAATAAAATGAGGAAAACAAATTTAAGAATATGCTTTAAAAATAGAGTGGTAGTAACTACATTCAAGTGTGTAATTGCTGATGTCTTACTCTATAAACTGGGAAAAAAAAAGATGCTTGTGTTCTTCATTGAAGATACTTGTGCAGGTTTCTTCTCCATTTCCTTGTAGATCCTCCTAGCTTTCCTTGTTATTTGGTTCAATTCAAGCACTTACTGTCTAAAATTGAGTTTTCGAGTGTATCTTTCTTGCCAAGGGGAACCATATTATGTGTTTATCTTGATATTGTGTCTCTTTTGTATGAGGAAAATCTGGGAGTAATTACCCTTTTATACTAATCAGTGGCCATTTTGGTGGTGAAATTTTACATGTTGAAGCTTATAGCTTTTCATCTCTTCACATATTGCTTCTCCTTTAGCCATTTATTTTGTTACTATAAGAGCCCTTTTTTGTTTCCTTTTCTCATTCTCTGTATGATCAGTTTTCTCTCTTTATTCTTGATCTCATCTAGTGTATTTATGATACATCTGTCGTCCTTGTTCTATCAATTTCATTAAGGGAATCCACTCAATCCAATGTTTTCTGTCATATTGTTAGAAATTAGAATCAATATTTTTTGGCATGCTTGACCAGTCAGCTCGCCTCTCATTTTTAATCAATACTCCCTCCGTCTCGAAATTCATGTCGTTTTAGTTCTTTAGTTTTGTATCAAAATAGATGTCGTTTTAGGTTTTCTAGGTAGTGGATAGTAATGATTTGTATTGATTTGTGTGTTGTTGATTTTTTTGAAGGTTTTTTGATTGGTTAAAAAATATAGTGGGTAATAAAATGAATGAAAAAGTTAGTGGAATGATGATGTTGATTGATGGATGAGTGTTTTTATTAAAATCTGTGCATAAGGCTAAAACGACATGAATTTCGAGACGGAGGGAGTATTTTTTTGTGTTTTCAGTTAGTCTATTAGCTCAAAGGCAGAGCAATGTGTGATTACACATGATGTGGGTTCAACTCCCACATAGACTCCAAATTTAAAGGATGAAAAGTAGCACTTGGCTAAATTTTGCTGAACTTTGTATCTAATATTAACCCTTATTAAAGAAAATCTATTGAATCTCTACTGAAGTTTGCAATAACAGAGACCAAGTTTGTGCTTGAAAGAATTATTGAACTCTTTTCTGTACTGAACTTTCTTCTTTGTAGAACTCTCTTTTTTACTGAATTTTCTTTTTTGTTGTACTCTTAGTTGAACTCTCTTCTTTGCTAAACTCTCTTTTTTAGCTTGGTGAAATTTTTGCAATTTGTGGAAGTAAAAGTACCATAGCCATAGCTTGGTGGAGTATTTGCCTATATTACTTCATCATAACCACACAAGACATGCATTGGCCTTCTTCTCATAATCATAACATTTCCAATGAACTTATTGAGTAGAAAATCAGTGGGGGGAGATTTTTAAAAATTAAGAAAACTATAAATAGCATGTTTTCCAATAGACTGGGTAGGTAGAATCAATAGTATTAAAATCAAGGAGAACTTATCTAAAGATTAAAAATCACACCAATGGAAAATATCTTTGATGTTCTTTGACCAACTTTCAAATAAAGATTCAATAAAGATAACTCTTTATTATATAGATCCCATATTTGAATATCTCATGACAAACTGGTAGTGGTGGTAGAAATTGTACCTATTTGCAAGTAGGTGATGATAGGTCATGCCCTCTGAATAACCATAAAGCAAGAACAAGCACAAGTTAAAAATATTGCAATTTAAGACTGAGCATGTAATCTGAAATCCACATGACAGTAGAACAAATGCTTTGCTCTAATTAATTAGAGATTAGCCTATGTAGGATTTGAACCTACACCTTTGTGCATTAGCACATCGCTCTACCATTTGAGCTAATAGGCTTAAAATATAAACTAAAGCCTACAAAAACTCATTTGGTGTTTTATGAAATGGAAGTAGATAACAAATACTTCTAGAGTCAACAAAATAAGTACCCAATCTAAAACATGTTTGCAAAAGATAACTTGCATAGCAGATTTAACTATAAGTGCAGTAGCAAAATTATTACAGATATGATTTGAGAAAACTTCCAAGGCAAAAAGAACCTTATATAAACCATCAGAGTTTATAATTTTGAGTGACACACCAACAATTCCATGTGATGTAAGTTATCGGCTAATTCATAGGGTTTTATTATTTTGTTTTGCAAATTCAAATTATTCTTTAATTCATGCCTTAAAGGATGTTTTATAATTCGTTCTTTATTAAACTAGATTTGTTTCATTATATTGGATTAGCACTGGAAGTATATCTTCAAGCACAAAAGAACAAGACTAATTACATCTACAACAATCATGGAAAAATATACCTATTTTGCATTTAGGAATAAAAAAAAATATGAATATATTTTTTAAGAAAAAAATGCTTCCACTAATGAGTAAATAAACCCGTGTAGTATGCTTGTGATTGATGTTTTGCATGAATTCTTTAACTCTGGCTGATGCACTAAGGACTAACACCATTAATTAAGCAAGATTTCACAAACACGGACTTGTCCAGATATTTATGTTTCAGCAAAAGAAACGAAAAAAATAAAAAGTAGTGCTTACAAGATACAACTTTGTTGCCAATTTGTCTGGCTCATGATCTTTTGAATCCTGAATCAATTTGTGGAAAAACTTTGCAGCCTCATACTCAATAAACTTTGCAGCCTCATACTCAATATTAGGCTGAGATGCCATCTTACCGCTACTGACAAAGAAATATATAGACCAACACTCAAAATGCAGACAAGACTTTGTCATAAAGACTAAAGATCACATATCACTACTAAAGGTACCTTTGCAGCCTCATACTCACTATTAGGCTGAGATGCTTCACGGCACTGTACAAGGAGACAGATTCTTGCGGCCTACTTGCCAAAAATCCAGACTTGAAGACTTCGGGCTGCCTGCTATGAACCTGCAACACCTACAATAATTGGAAGTTTTAAAATCACAAATCTCCCAAAATTCCAACCCTAAATTTAACATATCAATTCATTCAATTCCACAAATCCCCAAACTCAAACATATAAACCCTAATTTTCGAAAAATCCCAAATTGAAACACATACTTGTGAGCGTGCCTCCGTTGTCTTCTCGAATCGCCACCAGAAGCAAACTTTTTTTGTCAACTCGTGGTCGCTTCGTCGTTCGCTTCTCAGTTCACCAATGGACAAGTTCCTTCGTTCCGTCTACCTCGCCCCTACCCTCAGTCACCGGCGCTCAGTCACAGCCGCCGCCCTCAGTCACCGACGCTCAGTCACATCCGTCGCCCTTAGTCGCTGCCCTTCTCCCTGCCGATTATCAGTTCTTCCTCACTCTCCGGTCGACTCTCATTCCTTCGTTCTCTCATGTGCCTTCGTTCCCAGTTCTACCTTTCTTTCTTCGTTCTCTCTTTGTTTTCAATTGAAAACTAACGGAAAATCACAAGGTCAGTTAGATTTAACCTAAAAGGGCACGAGACGAAAAAATTGAAAACCTCAGGGGTACCACGCGAAATATGCAAAAGAATTGTATACCTCGCGAAAATTGCAATACCTCAGGGGTATCTCGCGAAATTTCCGAAAAATAATTATAAGCCCATATTTTCGGCCCAATACAAATTCAAGGCCCACAATAAAAGAAGCCCAATTCAGAAACAGCTCGAAGTCGATGGGGGTGGCGGTTTCTTACTTTCTTGGAGGTGCGATCCAGAATCCAATTGCTGGCACAGTAGATACTCCGACGTTGCACTCAGGTATTCGGTTTGATTCCTCTCTTCGTTGTGTTCTTGGTCAATCTTCATGGTAGTCAACTGTTTGACTCCAATTTCTTCCCTTTCACCAGAGAATTGATGCTCTTGTTCATGTACATTTTGATTTGATCGGAAGCTGTTCGATGAAATGTCAAACTGTGAATGCCTCATTCGCTCTGACAAGGCCCGATGTTTCTGATTTCGAATAGTTTTTGAAGAAGGAAAGCTTTCGAAAAGCCTGCAATGCCGTCGTTGCAAACAGCTTTGCCTCCCGAGCTCGCAAACAATGCGCTCAGGGTTAGTTATCTGCTGTGCGTTCCTTACTTCGCTCGTTTCTTTTCGCTCGTGCTTTTGCAGTCGCTAATTGAGAAGTTTCCAATTTGTGTGAATATGTAGCTTTATCGAGAATGTCTACGACGAGTAAAATATATTGGTCAAAAGGTGTGCGATGCTATTCTAATCTTTAAAACATTATTCCTCATTTCCTCTCATTAATGTTTTCTAAATTAGGATATAGGAATTGGGGTTGGAGTTCGGATATGATCTTGAGGGTACGTCTGGATTGGTGTCTTAAGCTGTTTATAATTTGATATGTCTGTCAGAGTAAATTAATTTTAAAACCAATTAGCCAACTCTGATTTGAGTTGAGAGAAAGTGAACTGTGTCAATATAGGAGTAAGCAATTAGCATGCCTCAGAATTACTCCCTGGCTATGGTGCTCAGTTCAGGATAAACAAATAAGTGGTATAACTGGTTGATTAATATTGAGATTGGTAAGTTATGGGGAAGGGGAGGGTTTACAGACTTTGTTACTTTTTCACTTCTATACTTGCACCTTAAGATCACTCTTGTATGAGAACTGAGATGATGCCATTCAGAGGTTGTCTGAATCCACATGCTTTTTTGTCAGGCGAAATGAAAAGATACCTTGAGAGTACATTTTGCAGCCTTCATCTTTGTATGTGTTAATTTATGTTTCACTACAGAAGTTGGAAAATCTCTGTTTTTCTGTTTGAAAAGTGGAGTTACTGTTTTATCTTATTACTTGCTCAAACCCGAAAATCAATTGGTAATGTGGTATACTGCTTTAATTAATTAGGTGTTGCTCATTAGTCCACCTATATAATTATATAATTATCAAACTCAAGTGAAGAATCATTCTACAAATGAAAAGTTTTCTTGTTAACAAGATTTTTGAAATTATACATCAGTTAATAGGTGAACTTTCATTAAGATGAGGAACTCTGCATTTTTTTAGCATGTAGAGTATATAACTCAGAAAAAGTAGGGTAAACCTGCCTCTTCTTCTTTCTTTCTTTTTGCAGCAACATAATACACCGCTTCTGATCGAAATGGTGAGGCAGCAGTTCAAAAATAACATGCATCAGAAGGATCCAGAGAAGATTCAGAAGTTGAAGGATGAGTATGCTTTTGTTCAACACTAAATTATTCTTTTCAATGCATTTATTATTTTATTTATCTGTATTGTGCAAAGGACAGAAGTTTAGATTTCTGATGTAACTTCCATCTTTGCTTCAGCCAGTTTTCTGTGGAGATTGTTCTTTCTACTTATTCATGGCTTCGTGCCCATGTTGCTGAAGACCATCTGCTGAGATCGTAAATCATTTATGGAATTTTTCTTTTGCAGTGCTGCAAGGGGACTGATAAACCACATGCTGTATGAGTCTGAAAGCATGTCTGGTCGTAAATTCAGCAAAAGCTAATAGTTCTCATTTTGCCGAACATTTCATTTTGCTACGTGTTCCTGCTATCAAGTTGTAATGAACGAGGAGAATTCTGGTGTTTGATTGTATTCTCATGTATAACATTGTGGGAATTTAATTTGAGCTACCTGAGGTAGTATTTTCTTGAAATTGTGTGCTTAGTAGTACATTTGATCTGATATTTAGAATATATGCAGATGTACTTTAGGGAAGGTGATACTTTTCATTATTTTTTAATATACGTGGCAGAACGGATTTCACACATTTCGTTGTGTATTCTGAAACTGGGCCCTCTAATTGGAAAGCACTAAAATTGTTGTGGTATAAGAAAAATCGTTGAAGCCTAGAGTATCTTTTTTTGTATTAGACATTTTGGATTCCTTTTATATGAAGCATTTCTATCCATGCATAGTGCCTGGAAAGACAGTGCTATTGAGTCAATATGTGATAGAAATTTTCTTTCATTAAAGCAGTATACTTTGCATTAATTTTCTATTATTATCTATTTATGAACATTCCTTTATTGATTCATGTACAAATAAGTTCACTACAGTGGCACCTGTATTTGCTCCACAACATTTGTGGTGATATTTGATCATATTGATTTCTTAATAGTCTTAACTGAGGCCTTTGTTTTGGTGTTTAGGGCAAACCACAGAGTGTGAATTGGCTTTGATTGCAAGTTTAGATGATTCCAGAGGGTAGACTGACTGATCAGGTGAAAAGGGGAAACAATACATAGTACTGAAAACATTGCCATGGATAATCTAATTCCCATGCATAATTTGAACTTTCTTTGCATAAGCAAGCATAACTGGTTGATTTAGTGAAACCATAACTTCTCTATGAGATTTGCCTAGTTGGGTTGACAAAGGACAATAAAGCCCAACACTTGCGCTATTGCTAGAAATTTGCATTTGACTGGAGTTTGGCCCAACTGCATCTTGATTTCTGAGCTGTATGCTAACCGCCTTTGTGTAATAACTTGCTGGAGGAATGTCATGTAAGTTTTACATAGCAGCTCAAGCCTCAGGTATTTGATTTTTGATGATCCGTTCCAGAATATATTGACACCGTTTTTGTTACATTATTCCCTGAAAATGATTGACCTGTGTTTTTCATGGATACTTTCTTTTCAATAAGCTTGGAAGAAGCATGGATTGTTTACTTTTGATAATTGAAGATGTAAAATATATAAGATTGTGAACTCCTTTTATGGTGCCAACAGAATAATATGTTCTCTTTGTTCTAGATGGCAACAAATGATTACATTCCTCTTCATGTCTTTTTTCAGCACAATATTTATTCTCCATCACGAGGACCGTGCTTTTTTAGGCATCATCAGTAGGAGAATAATAACATCTATTCTGTTATCTTCTGTTTTCTAGGTTCAGCAGTCTCTGAGGTGCATAGGTTTTCTCAAATGTTTTTTGTCGGATGATTCATTTGACATTGGTTTATAAATTGGTTGGATAGATCTTAGAAAGTCATTGGAATTGTAATAGTTGATGTGAAGTCTTTCCACCTTTGAATGAGAAAATGATGAGAAATATCAACCTTATATTTCTTCTGTTAGGTTTGGCAAAAAAGCAAGTTAAGTGAATGTATATTGCTCGAGTACATATTGGCGAAAAATAGGTATTGGAAAAAGCATAAAAGGATGTGGAAATCAAAGGTAATTCCAACTGTGTAGACTTGTGCTCATAGTGGTTTTCAGACTGGGGCTTGCTGACATGAAACATATTTGTATTATTGATGGTGTGCTATTGTAATTTTACCTTGTGCTCATGTAACTGTTGCGTGTTAGGATGAAAGTTCTTGTTTCTAATACTGGTTAGGCATATGATTTTGCTCACTTTCGTCTTCATTTAACTTAATTTTCAGTAGGTCCCCAGAGTTCACTGTCGAGAATTTGTGTACGCAGGAATCTTTAATCCAGAAGCGTCAGCTCCATGCCTTTTACTGTTGCGTAGAGGGATAGGCATTTCCTGACCGTCTGAAATGCATGTATTTTTCAACAGAAGAGAATTTCTCTGGTTGGAACTTGGGACCCGATCCTCTGACTTTGTATCTGATGCTCTAACTTTGTATGCTTGTGTTCATAGTGGTTTCCAGAGCTGGCATTTTCAAACGTGCATCCAGAGTTATTTTAATGAGAAATTGCTAGTCAGGCATTCCATAAATTCCACTGTCCTTGCAAATCAGCTGACACATCTCATTGAGCATAATTTGTACTCTGCTTGAAAATTTCTCCACCTGGAAGAATGGTAACAATTTATTCTTTCTGTGTAAATTTTACTTGTATGAAATTTTTGCATGTAAGAGTAACATATTTCCTTGACAGCTTCAAAGTTCCATCGGATTGGAGAAGAATCCTATAGCTGTTGGGCCATGGGGTGGTCAGTCTGGATCTCAATGGGATGATGGAGTGTATTCAGGAGTCAGGCAAATATTACTAACATATGGGGCAGGTATAGACTCCATTCAAATTGAATATGATAAGCAAGGAAGTCCCGTTTGGTCAGAAAAACATGGTGGAACTGGAGGCTACAAAACAGAAAAGGTGTGAATATATCTTCCCTTTCCATGATCTTTATTTGACTCATTTTTCTTCATCACCTGAATTGCAAGTCTTCTTTTTTTCTTTTTTTGTATCGGCACATTTCTGATTTTAGCTAGTTGTAAATTTTGGCACTGCACCCATGATGTAGGCTGTAATTAGGCTGTATATATTTCAGATTGGCGGGGTTTTCACCTTTCTGAATTTAACAGGTGCCACTCAATTGCCCAGAGGAATTCCTAACTTCCTTCCACGGTTACTATGGTAGCTTACACCATGGAGGGCCTGTGTGTATCAAGTCCCTTACATTCGAGAGCAATATACGGAAGTATGGACCTTATGGGATGGAACAGGGAACATACTTTTCATTTCCAATGAAAGGCCACACAATTGTTGGCTTCTATGGCAGATCTGGCTGGTACCTAGATGCCATTGGAGCTCACCTGAAACCTATCAAGGACACTTCATCAAAACCCGTCGTACACAACAACAGCAGCATCAACCCAATATATCCCACCGGAGCGGGGATTGGGGGGTTGAGGTATATGCATCCCTACCCTGAACAAGTCGAGAGCATGTTTCCAAGTCATCAAAAAACCATACTGTGTTCACAAAGTTTTGTAGCTACTGGATCTGAAAATTGCGGCTACTCAGTTTTGCAAGGGCACATCGGGAACAGCTATGATGTAGTTTTTGCTATAAAACAGAAGGAAAATCACCCCATCTCTTCTCCAGTAACATTTTCAAGACCCATCTCTTCTCCAACAACATTTTCAAGGCCCATCTCTTCTCCAACAACATTTTCAAGGCAGAGTTCATCTTCTTCTGACAGCAGCAGTGATGATGAAAAGAAAGAGAAGGTTTGAAATATTTTCAATCAGCGACGTACTAATTTTTTTAAATGTCATGCGATCTGACTCCGACTATGTTATGTATGCTAGATCCTAGCACTTCCTTCAACCAAAATGAACACATGTCCTGACACTGGAGGACCGGTTACTTATGGACCCTGGGGTGGTAAAGGTGGAACCGTGTTTGATGATGGATTTTATACCGGTGTCAGACAGATACACTTATCACGAAACATGGGTATTGTTTATATTAGAGTCTTGTATGAACAAAATGGGCTACCTGTCTGGGGCAGCAAATACGGAGGAACAGGAGGATTCAAACCCGAAAAGGTAGATCTATCTCCAGCGTATGTATATTTGTACCAGCTCTTTGCATATTGACCTCCAATTACTCCTTTGTGCAGATCATCTTTGATTGTCCATTTGAGGTTTTGACACACATAACAGGATACTATGGTCCTGCATTGCATTATGGTCCTACAATTATAAGATCCTTGACATTCCACACTACAAAGGGTAAGCATGGGCCTTATGGCGAGGAGCAAGGATTTCCCTTTTCTACCAACTTAAAGGAAGGAAGGATTGTAGGGTTTCATGGAAGGAAAGGTTTGTTTGTTGATGCCATTGGTGTGCACGTAATCGAAGGGAAAGTGATGCCAGCAATTGGTCCTCCTTGCCAATCACTTAGCAATGGCGATGGAGCTACTTCTGATGCAGAGAATCCTATGTGGCCCACTAAGCATGTTGCAAAACAAGCTCAATGTGAAGAGGTGAATTGCTCATATGTCTCACTTCCTTAAATCACTTTTAACTATTGAGAACAAAACAAGATTACAGTGACCGTGTGAGATTTACCATTGGTCACATTTGCTGTTGTTTTCAGATGATTCCTTATAGGATAGTGAAAGATCCTGCTCCATGCGGACCAGGTCCATGGGGCGGGGATGGTGGAAAACCATGGGATGATGGTGTCTACACAGGGATCAGGCAGATATTTGTGACCAGGTTGGAGGTAATATGCTCCATTCAAATTGAGTATGATCGAAATGGACAATCTGTATGGTCTGTCAAGCATGGAGGTAACAGCGGAACCAACACCCATCGGGTACTGCACTCCGATTCCATTCTTGCACATACCGTCCATAGCACAGTTAATCAGCGAAAAACATTTCATAATAATAACTATTAAAAAAACATGTTTTCCCCTGATCTCTCCAGATAAAACTAGAGTATCCTCATGAAGTTCTCACTTGCATCTCGGGCTACTATAGTCCGACAAGCAGAGATGATCACACTAAGGTGATAAGTTCGCTGACGTTTTACACCAGTCGTGGGAAATTTGGTCCGTATGGAGAAGAGATCGGAACTTTCTTTACATCCACAAAGACCGAAGGCAAGGTGGTCGGATTACATGGAAGAAGCGGAATGTATCTAGATGCCATTGGAGTGCATATGCAGCACTGGCTAGGAGGCCCCAGGCAAACCAAGTCATCTTCCTTGTTCAAAATGTTTGCTTGAGTTGAGCAACATGGTACCGGCTTTCAAGTTCTTCTTGGGTTATACTACAAATTACAGATATTGGCTGTTGTTTGTGTTTTTTTTCTTTTTCTGTTGCATATAGACATATAGTGATGATTCGGCTATGCAGCAGCATGTACCTTTGATGGAATAAAATGTTTGTTTTGATTGGATGTTTGCTGGGAAATTAGTGAACAAATCCAAATGTTGAAACAGGGTGGATTTGAGCAATTGCATGTGCAGATGTTTATATAACATGTTTTATTTGGACGGATCAGTCTTAATAATGTCATTTATCTTTTAGTTTCGCAATAATTGTGCTTAAATTTTCTATTCAACTCTTCAATAATTATGTTTTAGATCTTAAATTAATTCATTACGTGGAGGTGGAGTGGAACGAATCAGCTCCAACCCCTGCTTTCGTTTCAAGTTGTTCAATGAGTGAAAAAAACGAACACAGTAAAATATGATTCAAGCTCAAATGATACCCATTTCATCGCAAAATCATAACCTAGAATAAAAATCCAATATGTCAAATATTTGTTTGGATGTTTTGTTATATCCACTTGCTCATTTTTGTTTGCCTCTGCTACATGATGATCAAAAGAGGAGTTAAGTTTTCCCGTACCATGATGCATTATTTCATTATATCAATTTTTATAAATAAGGGTATATTCTCGTTTATGAGCAAAAAACATCTACTTGCTCAAATCTTTGGTTGTATATATTTTACGGACTAGATTTCAAAAAATAACACTATATATTTTTCAAATCTTTGGTTGTCATATAAAATTGGTTGTAAAATTGGTCAGAATTTATTATTTTGATTTTAATATAAAATAATGTATATATATATATATTTTTTTAATAATTTTTAAATTTTATATTAATATTGATTTATTAATGATAATTCGTACTAATTTCCGTCAATATTTCTTTTTATAATAGTGTGATTACCAAATATAATTGGATGCAATTAGTAGTTAACAAACTTGTTCCTATATTCAATTTAATTTTTTTATTTTTCTTGGTCCTATTATCATGATCGACTTGATCATATCTCAAAAAACTCATCAATTAATCTAATAGGAATTAGGAAGATATGCTATATGTTTGAATAATATTAAGAGTTTCAATTTGAACGGTGTACCATAGCAAACTGAGTTGAAAATATAAGAATCTCCCAATGCCCAAAATTTAATTAGAGATGAATCGAAATCTAAATATCCAAAAAAAGAAAAAAAAAAAAAAAAAAAGGGTCCCTCGTAGTACCAATAATGAACTAATCATAATCGTAGACTCGTAGTGATGCGTATCCGCCATTAATATGAATTATGAAATCGATCTCCAACCCTCCAAAATCCCAATATCATACAAAAGGCACTGACGGCATCAAAGATTTTATTCTCATTAGTCAGTACCACTACTCACTACTCACTCACTTGCAATTAATATCAACTAGTACGGCCATGGCGCGATTTTTTTTTTATAAATAACTAGTGAGCATACCCGTGCTATGCACGGGGCATGGTTCAATAAAATTAAATCTTAACCTATTAAAATTATATATATTTGGTTCTTATTAACGAAAATAAGATTAAATACTTGTGTGTATTTTTGTTGTAATTGTTAGGCGTTAGATCACATATTGTTGTGCGTTTAACATTTATATGTATATATATTGTTGTGCATTTTTCATTTGTTTTTAATATATTTATTCAAATTATTTATATTCTTGATAAATCTCTATCATGCTCAAACATTTAATGGAATATAAAAAAATGTTATTAAATAGCTGAAAATAAAATAATACAAAACAATAAAATTAAATTACATTCTTGTTATGTGCCTCTTAGTTAGATTCTTGTATTCATCGTATTCCCCTTACTCCAAATGGTATCAAAACATAGCAAAAATAAAAATAACTATGAATTAACTCATAATTTTTTTTAATAGAAGATTAGTTTAATGGAAGATTCTCGTATTCATCATGTTCTTACTGGTACTGGTGGTGTGTGTTAAAACCCCTTGTGCTGTTGTTGTTGAGCTTCACCCACAAGACAGGAATTCACTTTTGGTGATCAAATCCAAGTTGATTGGCCCGACTCCTGGTTTGGCCACATGGGTAAGCTCCAACTGCAGCAATTGGGGCGGTGTCACCTGTGATGAGGGCGGCTCCGGCCGGGTTATCTCATTGAACCTTGGCTGCATGAGCTTGTCAGGTGGGATTGCTTCTAGCTTGTGTAACCTTTCATTTCTTGAGTCTTGTTTTGTCTCATAACAACTTTAGTTCCAAGATTCCTGCTTGTTTGGGGAGTCTTTTGGCCTTGAAGACTTTGGATCTTAGCCATAACGACCTGACAGGTCCCCTTCCAGTTTCAATTATGAGATCGAGGCGGTTGAGGGAGCTTGTTTTGAATGAGAATGGGTATTTGGGTGGGAATTTGCCCCCCTGGATTGGCAATTTCTCGAGGATTCTCGCGCGGATTGATTTGGGTTCGAATTCATTTTGAGGAGAGATACCTGAGAGCTTGTTCTACTTGGAGTCACTCAAGTACTTGGACCTCTCTAATAATGGCCTGCAAGTAGGGTTGAGGGAGTTTTACCGGCCTGTGGTTTTTCTTAGTCTTGCTGCGAATTTTGTTTCGGGTGCTTTGCCTTGTTTCGAGGCCAGTGAGCAACCTTTGAGCACTCTCAACCTAGCAAACAACTCATAAATTAGTTTAACTCATAAATTTTTTATTTATAACAACTCATAACTCCTATAATTTATTATAGGTGGTCAAGGTCTTCCCCACCCCCTCCCCCTCACAATTATTTCTCAATGACCAAACTTCTATTGGTCAACCTCATCCATCACCAAAACGTGCCTTTACCTAATTTATCTTTTTTATACTCCTCTCATATTGATACTTCTAACCCCCAAACTCGTTAATTAGGTCAAGCAACACCATTTTTCTAATCTGTATCTTTGGGATATAGGTTAACCTTTTCCGTTGGGGAAAGATTTCTCCAAGATATCACTCACGTGTTCAGTCATTTTTAAAATAGCTAGATTATAGGATTGGTCAATTCATATTTAAGCCTCGAGGCTGTAGTTTTTCAATTCAGCTTCTTAACACATATTATAAGAATATAGACTATATATATAGCCGATAGACCAATAATAAATTTATGTAAATAGTAAGATACAAATAGGGATCTCTTCTACGGGCAAATATTTTGATATAATTAGTCTTCCATGTTTAAGGATTAGGAGCACACAGAACTAGGATTGTAATTTTAGGTAGGTTGAATTTATATATAATTTTTTCTTTACTGTTTGTCACGATATCGATTAAGTTTAAAATTAGAGATTTTTTTACCAAAAAAAAGAGATGTTTTTAATTAATAATTAAATTAACGTTAATAGAATTTTGCATTTATGAAAGATATATATCCATCAAATAATGGAATATGGGAGAATCAATACATGAGTAAGATTGTTGAATATTAATCAAAGAAAGAACGGCTGCAAAAAAACAATGAAGCGGCAAGCAGGGATTCGAACCTGGGCATGTAGGCTTGTATTGCTCTCTCAAACCCTCTATAAACCAAATGGGCTAGCAAAGCATTATGATTCATATGCATCTATACATCTATATTATATATATTACTAGTAAAGTAGTTCCGTCCCTGAATTTAGGAGATATCTTGTAGTCGATCTTGGACCTAAAACAGTGGCATATCTTGGGGATTTTTTTTTTTATTAGGAAATAATTCGAGAGCCAAGCATTGCTGGCAACTTGAGAGGCCGACGAAGTCGGTAGACGGTGAAACCGTCACTACATATGACACTAGATAGATAAAAAGGTGCAAAAACAACAAAGTGGGAGGCGCAAATTCCGGACGAGCAAGCGAACCAAACCCGGATACGCTGGAGACAACTTAGACTAAGATCCGATGCCAAGCACCACCAAGCGGCGACACCGTTGGCCAGCGGTACATCAGGAGTCCCTATGGGCAGTGCAGACGATCCTCCAAGGAAATTTCCGACACGCGGAGCCGCCTCGATACACATCACCATGACCCCAGCCAATCTCGACACCAGTTGCCAGAGCTCCAACACATAAGAGGAACGTCAAGAACACCAAGGATCGCAACCAAGAACCACCCTTGAAGACGCACCTTGAATCCCCTTTCGGGATTTTCAAGCCCTGAAAAAACAGATTTATATATCTACAAATCCATTCCAGTTTTTATTTTTATATATTTTTTAATTATTATTTTAATTCCACCAACCCCAAAAGGAGCAAAGGTGGAGAGAGCAAACAACGGTACGCACTACGCAGGAGGGCGAAACTGAAGGAGCCCCAAATCATGGCCGGAAGAGAGGCGACCGCGTCAACACCGGAGAGGATAGCCGGACCAACGCCGACATCCAAACACCGGTCGACACACACCACAGCCAAACCACCGGAGGTCGAAGAGGAGGCAACGCCGAGCGAAGATTGGCAGCAGCGACATCGAGTCACCGAGGGGGAAATCAACACCCCACCTGGCCGAATCGGAGGAAGGGTGGCCCGAAACGCCCGAAGATCAAGCTGATTGGGTTATTGAAAGGGGTAAATCTAAACCTAGAGTTTGCACAGGGAGCCCCGTGGAAAAACACACAGGCTCCTAGGGATGACGAAGGGGGCAAGGTGAGCCAGAAAGTGTCTAGACAACGCAGTTGACGGTGGTAGACTGAGAAGAGGTGGCGGTGGCAGTGGGTAGGCGGGGTGGAGGGATTAACAGGATTTTTGGGTTAGGGTTTTTAGAGAGAGGCAAGAGCCTGGCAGATCTTGGGGATGTTTGGGAGTGTTAGAGCACCCCTTGGTCGGAATTTTTTTTTTACATATATATATTATCTTAAGGTAATATAGCATCTTTAAATGATAGTAGAAGAAAAAATGTTATCTAACTCAAGTGGTAAAAAAATAAAAGAGAATTAAAAGGTTTTCGATTCAAATCATTAACCCCTTCACCTTTTATTTGTTTTATTATTATATCATTATTCCTCACAATTATTTCAATTAAAAATGTTATATTTAAATTATATATTAATTTAATTTAATTTATTATTATTTCTCACAATTATTTCAATTAAAAATGTTATATTTAAATAATATATTTAATATTTTCTTTCAATATTGTTTTAAAAGTAATTTTTTTATTCTTTTCCTATATTTTGGGTTTTTCTCAACTATTTAAAAAACATCATATATAAATAACAATTTTAGTGTTTTTTTTCCATGTTTTTTTTAAAAATATTCGCATACACCAAAAAAAAATTCAATAAATTTTTTTAGCACCCCTGGGTGAAATCCTCGTCACACTGACCTAGAACAACATCTAAAAAAAATAAAGAATAGAGCATTTTTTTTTTACTATTTGACACATGTATGAAAAATAATCAACAAAATCTATTAATTGCTCACCACCTAATTTCCACATAGTACTTCATTGCTTCGTAATTGTTTTAACTTTCTTGAAAATGCTTTTTTTCTTCTCAATGATGTAGGGGGTCGCTCTATTTATAAATTTGATTACGATATAGCCTTTTTGACTTATGAATACATTTTAAATCATTAAAATATTGAAGAAAAAGCTTTATATATTTCAATCAGGTTTAAAGGCGTTACAACATCTTTGGTTCAAAAAATTATATGTAATATATTATAAACTGGAACAAGATGAAAGAAAATATAAATATAAGCAAAAAATTAATTTCACTGCTTTTGCCAAGTGGGGGAGTCATCGGGGACTTTGGAGGTCAGGGTATTGATATTTTTCATCAAGAGACATGACAAGGTTCAGTTTTCCAAACAGAGACTTATGTAGTTTGTGTTGGAATGTAGCTAGCAATCTCCAAAGGACTTCAAAAAATAATCATCGAAGGGAACAACTTGGAAGTTATAAAGGCAATCAAAGATAACGGTAACAACAAATGGGAAATTATGCGTCATGTTGAGAAGATCAAATTACTTACATGTTCTTTTGATTATATTCAATTTAGACATAGTTATAGAGAAGCAAATAGAGTAGCTGATTATATTGCTAAAAGTAGGGAAAATTGTAATTTGTCCACATTACCTTTTGCGTTTATAGTAGAGACTTCCTATTGTTTACCTATTGTAAAAATAAAAAGCAGGTTTAAAGGCGTATATTATGTTAACACTATGAGATGGACCATCAATAGTTGATCCATATAGGAACAACCAAAATAGAATTTCAGTAAAATAAACAAAAACGTTTTAAATATTTGTGTCGCTTTTAAGATTATGACATTGAAAATTCTCGACAATACTGTTTCTTTCACCATTACATAATTCCATGAACTGCAAAATTTGGTGGGCGTGGCGTGAACAACTCTATGATAAACACATTGGAGGCCCACAAATGGAATGGGCCCCCATTGAGGGCGGGGATGCAAACTGGGTCGGGACAGGTCCATTACAAGCTTGGCACTTTCGTTGTTTTTGGCTTTGTCAGGGGACGACGTCGTTTTCCAATTCTAAATATGTCACTTCCCTTTCATTCCGCATTTTACCGTTAATTTAGAATTCCTCCTACCGTTCACGTCTTTTATTTCGAATGACATTTCACAAAGATCTTCAACACCTCGTATGATAAGCTGGGATAAAATCTGTAAACTAAAAGCGAATTAGGAATTAGGTATTAGGAAGACAAATAATATGAACGAAACACTTCAAATGAAGCTTCTGTGAAAGATTTTAGCAGAACCCAATAATGTTTTGGTCAAATTAATACAAAATAAATATCTAAAAATCTCTGATCACATCCTAAACTATAAAAGAAAGGGTGGTACATCCTGGCAATGGTCAAAATTGTCGTCCCTTATTGGAAAATTCAAAACTGGTTTAATATGGTCGGTGGGCAGTTGCCAATCGATACATTTTTGGAGGGACAACTGGTAAACAACGACACCAATTACGAGCAGGGATGATTGCACTGCTATCACAGAAACAGAAGAAACAGTTAGTGAATATATTATAGGGGGGAAATGGTGGGTGGAAAGCTAAGTTCAACCCTGCCACAAAAGCATTGTAAAAGATAGCATCGACATTCCATTACCAACAAATCAATTTGATGATAGATTATACTAGTGGTCGGACAAAGAAGGGTGGTTCACAACAGCTAGCGCATACAAACTAATCCCGTCTCACAATGAAACGGTTAATGACGAGAACTCGTGGATTTGGAAAGTTAATATCCCCTTAAGATCAAAAATTTTCTTTGGAAATTGAGTCAACAAAGACTCCTAACATCAACCTGACTCACCCAAAAAGGGGTCTCAGTCCCATCGACTTGCATTTTGTGTAACAATACAACTAAGGACGATACGCTCCTCTTTATAGAATGCCAGTACAATAGCATTCATCCAACACTACCAATGGATATCCGCCAAACCATAAACAACATGATCACAATCTCAAGAGAAATTAAGCCTATCCTTGCGCTTCTGGGCAACCAATTAACAAAAACAGAAAAGGAAAAATTACCCTTTGCTTGGTGGACAATATGGTATGTTAGAAACCAAATTATATTTCAGCATGAACCAATACCATCACAAGAAGCCATCAAACAAATAACCAGTATGCACATGGAAAGCTGGCTAAAAACCGCCATTTATGAACAAATTATCAATACTGATTTAAATTACGCCAAACGAACTAACTAGAGCACTAAGAAAAATAGTCCATGAAAAACAATTAGATGGAAAAAGCCTCCTCTGGGCACATTCAAACTTAACTTTGATGGATCCACTCTTCCAAACAGCGACAACTCGATTAGCTTTATTATCAGAGATTGGGAAGGCCGACCCATTCATATTGGCTACGACAAGATAGGTAACCAGACTCCCCTAAAGGCTGAAGCCATTGCATTAAGACAAGACATTATCCATTCTTTGCAGCTGGGTATAAATAAAGCGTAAGTGCACACGAAAAAAAGCATCTCCGACGTTGGCGTCAGCAGTATCGCATCCTCAACGTCAGCGTCATCAACGTCAGCATCTCCGATGTCGGCGTCAGCAGTGTCAGCATCTCCGATGTCCACGCCAGCAACGACAACGTCAGTGCGGACACGAAAAAAAGTGCTGACATGAAAAATGTCAGTGATGTCCGCAATGTTAGTGGTGACAGTGCCAGCAGTGTCAACAATGTCGGTGTTAGAGGCATCGTCGTTGGCAATGTTCTAGTAAATTGAGCTTTATAAGCCTCTTAGGTCAATGGTAGAGCGATGTGCTTATATGCAAATAAGATATATTAATGCAATTTTAATATACAAATGCATGTGCATATCTCATTTCCATAAGGTTGTTTAAGCTTGCACAACATAAATTTATATTTGCACAACATAATATTATATGTGCACATATAACATCAAGTTATATTTGCACAAAAGAAAGTGTTTACGCGAAAAAAAAAACAAAAAAAAAACCTGGACACGCGAGGGGGGCTAGGGGGCAAGGGGGATGGACCATCCACCAATTTTTTAAAATTTTTGGACACTCTGATAGATTACATAGGTCTTAATATTGTATAGTAGGCTAAAAGCCCATTAAGGCCCAATACCTTTGTAACCTATATATATATATGTTATATCAATGAATGGAAACCCTAAGAAGGACTTTACATCAATTCCGCTATTCTACATGCTATCACAGCCTTTTCTTCCTAACGGAACCCTAAATTGATCCTCCCTCTTCCTCCGACCTTCCTCATCGCCGCCGCCTCTCCGGCCCCTGCTCCCGACAACACCGCGCCCAGCGACACCGCCGCCTTCTCCCTCTCCAAGGCCACCCTCGCCGGATCCGCCCTCCTCAGATCTATCGCCGCCGCCTATCCGAGGACCTACACCACCATCCTCTTCATCGCTTCCCCTGCACCGCCTATCCGAGCTCTCTCCTTCAGCAGCATCCGCCTATCCAAGCTCTCTCCTTCAACAACCCTCTTACCATGGCTCTCTACGATCACCAACATCACGCCTTCTCTGGATACTCTAGATATCCTACCCCTCGACATGCCGGTCATCAGGCCTCTCTGGCATCGCCTGACCTAGGCTATGTTCCGCCAGCTCTGCATCACGCCTTCTCCTCTACGCAGCCGACATCTTCAGACTCTTCCTGGTACATGGACACAGGTGCCACCTCCCACATGACGAACTCCTCAGGCTATGTTCCGTCAGCTTTGCATCACGCCTTCTCCTCTACGCAACCGACATCTTCAGACCCTTCTTGGTACATGGACACTGGTGCCACCTCCCACATGACGAACTCCTCAGGTAACCTCTCATCTATTTTTTTTAAGGGCCCTGCCCACTCTATTATCGTCGGAAATGATGGTCGTCTTGCTACTTCGGGAATTGGCCACGCCAAATTACAGACCCCAACCCACCCACTACACCTCAACAATGTCCTTATTGCCCCAAAGATTGTCAAAAACCTTATCTCTGTCCGTCGGTTCACTACTAACAACAACGTTTCCCTTACGTTTGATCCCTATGGTTTCTCTGTGAACGATCTTACTACGGGGGTTACTCGCATGAGATGTAACAGCACCGGGGAGCTCTACCCTGTCACACCACCTCCTGCGTCCAGTCAGTCGTGTCCGGTCGCCCTCTCGGCATCATCGTCCGGCCTCTGGCATGCACGCTTGGGCCATCCCAACGCTGCCATTCTAGATGTCCTCCGTTCCTAGAACCTTGTCACCTGTACTAAAGACCCACGCTTTGGTTTATGCTCTTCCTGCCAACTAGGCAAACATGCCAGACTGCCGTTCCAACGGTCTTTGACCTCTACCCTTGCTCTCTTTGATATCATTCACAGCGACATTTGGACCTCTCCCGTGCCTAGCAAGGAGGGTCACAAGTACTACCTTTTGTTTCTTGATGATTACACTCATTACTTATGGGTCTTCCCGTTGCATTTTAAATCCCAAGTGTTTCCTATCTTTGCCAGATTCCATACCTACATCAAAACACAGTTTCACATGTCCATCAAATGTTTCCAATGTGACAATGGCCGTGAATTTGACAACAAAGACTTTCACTCCTTCTTTGCCGCAAATGGGATCTCCTATCGCTTGTCTTGCCCCTATACTTCTCAGCAGAATGGCAAGGCAGAAAGAATCATCAGAACCATTACCAACATGATGCGCTCTCTCCTCTTCCACGCATCTATTCCCCTTCCCTATTGGCCTCACGCCTTATCCATCACATGTTATCTCCTAAACATTCTCCCTTCCACTACCCTACACCATCGCTCACCAGCTCAGACACTTTATTACGCCGAGCCTAGGTATGATCACCTTCGTACCTTCGGGTGCTTGTGTTTCCCAAACCAGTCCTCCACAGCCCCGCACAAGCTTCACCCACGCTCCACTCCATGTGTCTTCCTAGGTTATCCGTCTGATCATCGCGGTTACATTTGCCTCGATATCAAGATCCACAAGATCATTCTCTCACGTCATGTCACCTTTGATGAGTCGCGATTTCCCTTTGCGTCTCCCACACCCCCTGTGTCTCCGTCAGAGTCTGAGTCACCATTCCCTCACTTCCTTTTTCCCCAGAGCTCTCCCGGTGCTCCTGCGTCTCCCCCTCCCCCACCCCCACCACCCCCCACCACCAGACCACACACCCGCAGCGTGTCCGGTGTCTTCCGACCCCGTCAGATCGTATCCATGACTACCACCCATTGCCCCACCATCCAACCTCATGGCCTAGCAAAGTAGTCCCCCCGCCAAACACCAATGCCGCGGGCGCCGCACACTGTTGCGCCCGCAGCCTATCAATTGCTCATGCCCCCAGCATCGCATCACCTACTGGCGGCGCCCGCCGCAACACATGCTGCGCCCGCCGCATCCCTCCCCGTCTCGCATCACCCACTTGCGGCACCCGCCGTAGGGTATGCTGCGCCCGCCGCATCCCACACCGCCTCTACACCCGTTACCCGCAGCTCTGCTGCGCCCACCGCCTCATCCCCATGCTTATCCCCTCTTGCTCTCATCCGTCCCGACACCCAATCACCCTCTGCCTCCACCCAAACCTCCCTCTCCCCCATTCCCACCTCCCACAAAACAACCCTCCAAGACCCGAATTGGCAGGCGGCTATGCTCGACGAATACAGGGCCCTTACGAAGAATGGTACTTGGATTCTTGTTCCTCACCCTCCTGAGGCGAACGTCATTCGTTGTATGTGGCTCTATCGTCACAAGTTCCGATCTGATGGGACTTTGGAGCGCTATAAGGCCCGTCTTGTGGTGAACGGTAGATCTTAGCAGGCAGGTATTGATTGTGATGAGACGTTCAGCCCTGTGGTCAAGCCTGCCACTATCCGAGTGGTCCTGAGTCTAGCTCTGTCGTGCAACTGGGCCATCCATCAGTTAGATGTCAAGAACGCATTTCTCCATGGCCATCTGAATGAGACTGTCTACATGTTTCAGCCGCCGGGGTTTGCTGATGCTGACTGTCTGAAGCATGTCTGTCTCCTCAAGCGCTCTCTGTATGGTCTGAAACAGGCTCCGCAGGCTTGGTTCCAGCTTTTTGCCTCTCATCTGCTCCGTTTGGGTTTCACTGGCAGTCGTTCCGATTCGTCTCTGTTTATCTATCGCCGAGGCTCAGACTTGGCATTCCTGTTGCTATATGTCGACGACATCATTCTCACCGCCTCTACTGATGCTCTTCGTACGTCTATTATTTCGCAGTTGAGTGCGGAATTCGCCATGTCTGATCTGGGTCAGTTGTCTTATTTTTTGGGAGTTGCTGTTCAGCGTCATGCGTCATGTCTGTTTCTCTCACAGAGTAAGTATGCTGCAGAGATTGTTGCTCGGGCTAAGATGGTCAACTGTAATCCAGTCGCCACCCCTGTCAATACATCCAACAAGCTCAGTGCTCATTCTGGTCCTTTGGTTGATGACCCGACATTGTACAGGAGCCTCGCTGGTGCTCTTCAGTATCTCACTTTCAGTAGGCCTGACATTAGTTACGCCATTCAGCAGGTCTGCTTGTTCATGCATGCACCTAGGGAACCCCACTTTCAGGCTTTGAAGCGGATCATTCGGTACATCAGCGACACTCTTGAGCTCGGCACCACGATCACTCCTTCCTCTAAGCTCGATCTTGTTGCTTACACTGATGTAGATTGGGGTGGTTGTCCTGACACACGTTGCTCCACGTTTGGGTACTGCGTCTTCCTCAACGACACCCTTGTGTCATGGTCTGCAAAGCGTCAGTCCGTCGTATCTCGCTCCAGCGCTGAGGCCGAATACAGGGGTGTTGCCAACGTTGTGTCCGAGTGCTCTTGGCTCCGGAACCTCATCCTTGAGCTCCGTTGTCCCCTTCAGAAGGCCACTCTGGTCTATACGGACAACGTCTCCGCCGTCTACCTGGCTAGCAACCCAGTCTAGCATCAACGCACGAAGCACATTGAGCTTGATCTCCACTTTGTAAGGGACAAGGTTGCCATTGGACATGTCCGCGTTCTCCATATCCCGTCCTCTTATCAGTACGCTGATATATTCACCAAGGGTTTACCTCGACAGTTATTCATTGATTTTCGTTCCAGTCTCACTGTAAGGACCCCTCCCGTTTCGACTGCGGGGGTTTGATAGATTACATAGGTCTTAATATTGTATAGTGGCTAAAAGCCCATTAAGGCCCAATACCTTTGTAACCTATATATATATATATATATATATATATATATATATATATATATATATATATATATATGAATGGAAACCCTAAGGAGGACTTTACATCAATTCCGCTATTCTACACACTCCCCTAATTAGAGCAATGTTTTTAGACATTTAACAAACTCACCCTTGAAAATAATCAACCTTGACACCGATCTCTTAATTATCTCTTTCGATCTATCTCTCTCAACCACTCCTGAGCTTCGTCCAACCTCTGCACTCTATTTTCTCGTCAAGTTTTCTTTTATCAAATTCTCCATTGAAAACATACGCTTTCATCTATTCAAACCTTCATTCCTTCCTACTAGTATTAAAATATATACTGTATGAATTCACTAATGGTAAATAAAGTTTTAAAATATATATATGTTTTTTTTTTCGAAGCAGATATAGATTAGGAAACACACCAACGATTCGGCCTCTTTCCTAGCGCGTCTGAGCAGAGGCGAGAACCTAAAGTTCTGGATCATCAGTGAAGCTACCATCGGCAGGGACGTAGTACGCCAGACATGCAATCCTATCGGTTACCGCATTGGAATCCTTGAAAATATGGCGAATAGCAACATGAGAAAAGGAATATAAATCGACAGTTACATCAGCCATCAGTAGCTCGATCTCCCAAGGGCTAGACCAGTCCCCTAGCAGAGCCTTTATGACAACCAAGTAGTCTCCTTCGATCAGAAGGTTATTAAAACCCATTAATTTGGCCTTGGATACCCCATACGAAGGCCCATAGCCTCGGCGAAAACAACGGAGCTATTATTACAGTTCCCCGCTCCTAAGGACATGACTTCACCTAAATGATCTCTGATCACAAATTTGCAGGTACCGACTCCCGACTGGCAGTAAGATCCATCGAAATTGAGTTTGTAGTAACCTATGGGTGGTTTTTTCCAAATCTTCGATCTGTAGGTCTTGCCTGTCGTAGTATTTGTCCTTTCAGTGGTCAATCCTGTAATTCTGTTTTGATTCTTGAGTTTTACCGGCTCTGCGTCATCAATTCGAGCATTCCAAGTTTGGTATGTCGAATTGCAGAACACAGCGATAGCCTGAACCGAGGCGTTGTTAATATGTTAAAAGACTATCTGGTTGCGAAAGTACGTATCATATATCCCACCAGACAAAAGCCAAAGTAGTAAAAGATTTGGTGCCTAGATTGTTGTGAATATCGCGAAGCAGCTGGTTAAAATATATATATTGTAGATATATAGATAGGGGTGATATTCGAGCCGAACGAGCCGAGCTTGACATGTTCAAGCTTGGCTCGAACGGCAAACGAGCCGAGCCGAGCTCGAGCCCAAAAATTATTCGAGCTTTTTTTGGTGCTCAAGCTCGGCTCGCGAGCCCAGGGTGAAACTCGAGCTCGGCTTGTTTGAGCTCGAACAAGCTGAACGAATGAGCCTGGGCTCGTTTGAGCTCGTCAGTTGGGCTCGTTCGAGCTCGTTCAGCTCGGTTGTATCCGAAACCCTAAAATGCAAATTACACAGGAAGTCTAGGAAGATGAACAGGAAGATGAAATTTACAAATTTCTTATAATTTTTTTTATCAATTGTAAGTTCTACAAATTTCTAATGAACCATATTAATTAATTAAGCTGTACAAATTTGAATCACCCTCACGCAAGAAGATAAACAAAGAAAAACAGGAGGATGAAATTGAACAACATAAAAAAAATCAATCTAGGTAAAATTTCAAGTTCTAACAGAAGGATGAAGTGAGGAACCACGAGGAGCCGCCGAGGAGGGGCTAATGGGCACTGAGTTCGTCGGACATAGAGAGTAGGAGAAACCCAGTTGAGAGAGAAACGAAGAACCCTAGGAGAAGAACTAGTAGAAGTCGAGATCTGTAAAAAAAAAACAAATTACAACCATCGAAGGTTAGAGAAACCTAATTACAACTTCAATTGGATGAAAACCAAAGCCATACCTACAGTTGATTCGGAGTTGCTTGCCTGCTTGAGCGAATTTCAGATCCAAAATTTCGAACGAATGAAAGCCGACTCGCTGAGAGAGGGATGCAGAGAAAGAATCTGAAAGATTTGTTCATGATAAATTGATAAGTGACACTGAAACCCCATCACTGCATCAATTGAAAGAGTGGTAGATGTACTAGCCTCGCCAGAGAAGAGTCGGTCGTCCGAAAGAGTCGACATCAATTGAAAGTAGATAAGGAAGAGTCGGCCATAGCGGAGAGAGAGAGCCTCGTCAGAGAAGAGTCGGTTGTCACTCGTCGGGAAGAGTCGTCACTCGTCACCAATTGAAGTTAGATGGGGAAGAGTCGGCCATAGCGAGGGGAGAGAGAGAGAGAGAGAGAGAGAGAGAGAGAGAGAGAGAGAGAGAGAGAGAGAGAGAGAGAGAGAGAGAGAGAGAGAGAGAGAGAGAGAGAGCATATGGGGGAAAGTTGGAGAGAGGGTGTACAGAAGAGGGCGGCTCTTCTAATTACTTGAGGGTTCAGAACTTCAGAATGGGTTTTATTTACCCTAGGGGCAATTTCGTCAAAGTGGCGAGCTTTTGGGCTCGGCTCGGCTCGAGCTCGAGCTCGGTTCGAACCCAAAACCTTGTTCAAGCTCGGCTTGTTTTGCGTATTCGAACGAGCCGAGCTCGAGCTTTTTCGAGCCGAGCCCGAGCCGAGCCCGAGCTGTTCGGCTCATATGACAGCCCTATATATAGATAGATAGACACTTTAATGTAATTTATGATAAATAAAGAAAAGGTAAATCTGAATAAGGAAGAAGGAGAGAAGTGAGGAAGATGGAATTGCATGGATTGCAGATGCAGACCATATGATATGCATGCAGTTGGTACTTGGTAGACAAAAGAAGATGCTGATTCTTCCCAAACTGCAGCCATCATTTCATTAATATACACACATATATTGCATGCAATGCAAATTAACTCCCTCCATCAAATCCGATCCCTGGCACACAATTTCAAGTAGATTATATGCCCTCCTCATTCTTCACATCTTTATATATGTAGCTTTACTTAATCTACTCCCTCTATCTTCTAAAGTTAATTAATTAATTAGTGAGCATTCCCCGATACAATTAAAATTTTTAAGTATAATTTGATTTTTTTCTATGGAACATGAAATGAGTGAACTTTAATTTTTTTTTTTAAAATATACTATGAGCCAGCTATGACTGCACTAGGCCAGCTGGTCCGAGTCTCACTCAAGCTCAGCTACAAGGTGGTTAGGACTAGACACGTGTACGGCTGAGATGTGTAGTGGCGGTTAGCAATGTAAGGCTATAAAGCCTCTAGTCCAATTCAGTTGCTGTAACAACTTCATTCCAACAAACACAATTTTACTCGATTGTTTTCTTCCCCAATTTCTCTCTGTTTTGTTCTCTGACTTCCATAGCCGATTATTGAAGTGAGATCCATTTCATATGGTATCAGAGCCAGGAGGAAATTGGCGCTAAGATTCGTCGGGAATTACAGCTATGGGAGACACTTATGCTTCGGTTTTGAGGAATCAAAATGGTGATCCGAGGAATCTGAATGTCGATCCGAGGAATCTAAATATCGATCAGCAATTCCAGATGGCGTCGAATGATCCTTATGCGCTTGCAAGTTCAGACAGTCCAGGTGCGCAGCTTGTGGCAGCTGTGTTCAATGGAACAAATTTTTTGAGCTGGATGCGAAATGTGAAGATGGCATTGGGAGCAAAATTGAAGCTCGGATTCATTGATGGATCCATTGTGATGCCGCAAGATGAATTGACTAACAAGTAGAGATGGTTGAGAGCGGATTACATGGTGCGATGCTGGCTTGTCAACTCCATGGACAAGTCAATTTCCGAATCACTGATGTTCTCCAGATCTGCAAGGGAACTTTGGGAAGAAATCTTGGAGAGGTATGGCCAATCGATCATCCCTCTACTTTATCATTTGAGGAAAGATCTTTGTTCTGTGAAACAAGGATCGGATTCCGTTGGTGATTACTTTTGGAAATTAAAGAAAATCTGGAATGAGATTGCCTGTGTAGAAGGATCACCAAGATGTGTTTGTGGTATCATGGACAAGTGCACTTGTCATGCTATCAAGAAGATAATCGAAACGGAGGAAAGAAACAAATTGATGCATTTTTTAATGGGATTGAATGAAGGATATGATTCAGCAAGGAATCAAGTTCTTGCTATGGATCCAGTTCCCAATCTGAATCGTGCTTTCTATATTGTTCAACAAGTTGAACATTGTGGAAATGGTCCAAATACCACTTCTAAGCAAGGAAATGATGTTACTGCACTGAATGCCAGCAGAAACCAGGGTAATAACTGGAAGAAAGATGGAGATGGCAAGAAATCAAGGGATGATTTCAAGAAGTGTGACTTTTGTGGCAACAAAGGTCATACTAGAGACATCTGTTACAAGCTCCATGGTTTCCCGGTTTGTGATTTTTGTGGAAACAAAGGTCACAAGAGGGAGACATGTTACAAATTGCATGGATATCCAGATAAGGATCAGAATTCAAAGGGAAAGCAATATGGAAGGCCATCTGCAAATTCAGTGGATGTGTACACAGGAGAATCTCCACTGGATCAAGGAAAGGAGAGCAAGTTTGATAATGGCCTTGTTACTGCAGTTTGTAAGGAAGTGATAAGGATGATGAAGGGAAAGCAAATTCAAGCTGAGAATGAGGATTGCTTTGCAGCAGCCAACTTCCCAGGTAACTATAATCCCTATAAAGCCTTGATGATTGAGAAAATAGCTGGGAAAGATTTCTGGATTGTTGATACAGGAGCTACTGACCATATGATTTATGATCAATCTGCTCTTAGATATAAACAGAAGCTTATGAAATCAATTAATATTGCTTTGCCTGATGATTCAGCTGTGACTGTGGATACAGTTGGATTGGTTAAGTTCAGTTCAAGTCTTGTGTTAAAGAATGTATTATTGGTCCCTTCCTTCAAACACAATCTATTATCTGTTGGCAGACTACTTGAAGATTCTGGGTTAGTGGCCATGTTCACTTCTGATCAGTGCTTCTTTCAGGACCTTATCACTAAGAAGATTGTGGGAAGGGGCCACATAATCAGTGGACTTTACATCATCAAAACAGAAGATGCTAGAGCTGTGATTGAGAGTGGTATTGATGATTTTTTCAGTTCAATAAAGGCATGTAGCCAAACCAGTACCCTTGATGAAGGGAGTCAGTTAGAGCTTGTTCATGCTCGGCTAGGCCATAGCTCTATGTCTAAACTTCTTCATTTGGATCAGTTTAAACATTTGGTTTGTAACAATTTCTTTTGTGAGAGTTGTGTGCTTGCTAAACATCACAAGTCTCCATTTAATAGAAGTCCTTCTCTGGCTATACAACCATTTGATCTTGTTCATATAGATCTTTGGGGACCTTACAAGTGCCAGGCTCATGATGGAGCCAAATATTTCTTGACCATACTTGATGATCACAGCAGGTACACTTGGACATACTTGCTGGCTTCAAAATTACAGGTGCTGGGTTCCATAAAGGGGTTTTTGACATATGTTGAGACTCAATTTGACTGCAAGGTCAGGACCATAAGAAGTGATAATGGATCTGAATTTGTGCAAGGGGCTTGCAAGGATTTGTTTGCTGAGAAGGGCTTGGTTCATCAGAGAAGCGTGCCAGGCAATCCACAGCAAAATGGTCGTGTTGAGCGCAAGCATAGACACTTGGTTGAGAGTGCCAGGGCCATGAGGTTGCATGCTCACCTCCCTATTCAGTATTGGAGTGACTGTATCACTGCTGCCACACATGTGATCAACAGGTTGCCAAGTTCTGTATTGCAATGGAAGGTTCCATTTGAAGTTATTTTTAAGAAGGCAGCAGTGTATGATGATCTTAAGGTCATTGGTTGTTTGTGCTATGGAAAACGTCGTATGACTGTCAAAGATAAGTTTGGGAAACAAGCTGTCAAGAGTGTGTTCTTGGGATATCCAGGTGGAGTGAAGGCTTACAAATTACTGGATTTAGAATCCAAAACTGTGTTCTTTAGAAGGGATGTGGTTTTCAGAGAGGATGTCTTCCCATTCTCAGAGCATGTCCAAACTAAGCCTCAATCTCCCTTTTCCCTGCCTATGGTTAACCCGGCTACAGATGATGGTTTCCATCCACACAGTGCATCGATTGAAAATCTCCCTACACAGGAGAGCTCACCTGTCCCTTCTGTAGCTAGCACTGAACACCCTTATGAGCATGAGTCCTCTCCTGACATGGCTCCAAATAGCAGCTCCTCTTTAGATCCTCCTATACCTGTCATCCCAGCTCTGATACAAACTCCTGCACCTAGGCCAGCCAGGCAGAGACATGCTCCTACACATCTCCAGGACTTCATATGTCCCACTATATCTTTCTCCCAATCTGGATCATTGTCAGCAAGACATCTATTTGATCTCTCTGATTACTCTTCAGAGTTTGTGGCCTCATTCAATGTAATGATGGAGGTAAGGGAACCCACATCTTTTAAAGAAGCTTCTAAGGATCCTAGATGGATTGAAGCAATGCAAAAGGAGATTGATGCTCTAATGCTCAACAAGACTTGGGTGGTCACTGACTTGCCCAAGGATAAGAAAGCCATTGGGTGTAAATGGATTTTCAAGGTCAAATTCAAGCCTAATGGAACCGTGGAGAGGTTCAAGGCTAGACTAGTGGCAAAGGGTTTTACCCAGGTCAAGGATAAAGACTATAAATTGACCTTCTCTCCTGTGGCAAAGCTTACAACAGTGAGATTGGTTTTGGCTCTTGCCACAACTAAACATTGGGATGTCCATCAATTGGACATCAACAATGCATTTTTGCATGGCTTCCTGGATGAAGATGTGTATATGAAGCTGCCAGAAGGTTTTTTCTCTGAGCACCAAGGGCGGGTTTGCAAGTTACAGAGATCATTATATGGCCTCAAACAGGCATCTCGACAATGGAATCTAGAATTGTCCAAATTCTTATTCAAGCTTGGTTTTGTGCAATCCAAACTTGATTACTCCCTCTTCATTCATGATGATCATGGGCTGCAAACCATTGCTGTGGTTTATGTAGATGATCTTCTGTTCACTGGCTCCAATCCCAGCTTTATCAATTCCACTAAAGCCAAACTGCATCAGGCCTTCACCATTAAAGACCTGGGGTTGGTGAGATATTTTCTGGGGATTGAGGTTGCCCGTTCTTCCACCGGTATGTTGCTCAACCAAAGGAAGTATATTGCTGATATCATCCATGATACAGGCTTCACTGATTGTAAAGAGGTTGTGTTTCCACTTCCAAGAGGGTTGAAATTGTCTATAGATGATGGGGAGCTATTGCCTGATCCAGAGTCCTATAGAAGGCTAGTTGGAAGGCTACTGTATCTCAACTTGACAAGGCCCGATCTCTCGTATTCTGTACAGCATCTCAGTCAGTTTTTGAGTTCTCCAAGGGTTCCTCATATGCAAGCTGCCACTCATGTGGTTAGGTACTTAAAGCACACTATTAACTGGGGGTTGTTCTTCTCCAACAACTCATCTATGCACCTCTCAGCTTACAGTGATGCTGATTGGGGTGCTTGCCAATTTACTGCTCGATCTCTTTCTGGTTACTGCGTTTTCCTGGGCAATTCTCTAGTCTCTTGGAAA